>OX459113.1:79478385-80743385 GCA_949775065.1 Brachyopa scutellaris
AAAAACTGATCTTCACTCACGAAGAAAACAACGCAATGTATGAAAACGCAATGAAAATTAGTTATAATTTCGAACCACAAAAAATTATTGGTTCTTAACTCAACAATAAATTGTTGCGCGAAGATATGATTTGCTGAGAAATCAAGAATTTATTTTGTTGCCTAAAGAATTAATTTTTGATTTGATAATATAATTCTTAAACACCAATGTGAAGAAGCATTCTTTTTCACTAAGAATTTTTTTTTTGATACAACTATTTTCATTGTTGATAAGTCAACAGTTTAAAATATTTGGATGGAGAATAAATTGTTAGGCTAAACATTTTCCACATTTATTGTCAAACAACAGTGTATTTCTTTTGCCTTAAGTATGAAATTGTTATGAAAAGAATTTGTATTCTTGAAACTTTTAAAAAATTGATTGTTGTTTCAAAAAAAAACATTTTTGATTCGAGTATCCAATCTCAAATAGAAATATTTAAAAACAAAATACTTGAGACAAACTTTTCTTTTTAATCTGACAATTTTTCGCTTTTGATAATATGTTAACACGAAGAAATATTTGCCTTGAGTATGAGATTTTTGATACAACAACTTCAAACCAAATATTCTAAAAATACATTTGTTGCCCCAAAAACTAGTATTTACTGGCAACAATTTTCAGTTCACAATTTTTTAACAATTGAAAATTCTTGTTTCAACAATTTTTTTTTTGTTCTGAGTGTAAGATACCAAATGTAAATAAGAAATCCAACTCATCGCGCAACATACAAAAAAGGGCCGTCTGCCCCGGGCCAACTAGTAATCCTATCATATCCTATCCACTTCCTATCCTACTAATATATAAATGTGAAAGTTTGGATGTTTGGATGTTGAGATGTTTGAATGTTTGGATGTCTGAATGTTTGGATGTTTGGATGTTTGGATGTCTGAATGTTTGGATGTTTGGATGTTTGGATGTTTGTCACACAATAACGCCTTAACGGCTCAACAGATTTGGAAACTTCCGTGAATAGATACTCTTTTTCCTGGATTAGCCAATGTGCTACTTTTTACCCGGAAAATATAATTCCTTAATTCCATGATTCGCATATTTCATGTTTAAGCTCATAATTTTTCTCATTATATTTGAGGTAAACTATTCTCATTGATCGTCAATCTGTTGAGAGAGGGGGTTGTTCGTGTAGATGTTGTGCTCTTCTCTTCGGAACAAATCCATCGCTATAATTTACTCTTTTATTTTAATTCTTCCCACACGCACATTGATGGGTCGTAAAACCATTGTCATTGATCGTCATTCTGTTACGACTGGGTTGTTCGTTTAGATAATATGCTCTTCTTTTCGGCGCCATACATCGCTATCGCTTGCTCTTTTATTTTCACTGATCCCATACGCGCATTGATGGGTGGGCTTCTCTTTCTGCAAGTAGAGTAGGGGGCAGCGTTACCGTTCTGCGACTTTTTTGACTAGCCTGCGACTTTGATACTTACTTACTTACTTACTTACTTACTTAACGGGCTCTCGACCCGTGAAGGGTCTCTGCCTGAGACACAGCAGCCTTCCACTCTCTTCGATCCAGGGCACGCTGCTTCCAGTCGTCTAGACCAAGCGCACTGGCATCCGCGGTAGCTTGGTCCTTAAACCAGAGGTTCGGTCTTCCTTGTCGTCTCGAACATGGGGGCTGTGATTCGAAGATCCTCTTTGCTGGAGCATTGTTGTCCATTCGCTCGATGTGGCCGAGCCAGTGTAGTCGACGTGTTTTGGCTTTTCGGACTACATCCACATCTTGCTACAGCTCATAGAGTTCGCGGTTGTATCTTCTCCTCCATTCGGGACGGGACCGAATATCCGACGAAGAATTTTTCTCTCGAAAGTGTTCAAAATCTGCTCTGCTTTCCTACTTATCGTCCAACACTCGGCTCCATACAGCAGATCTGGCAGGATCAATGTTTTGTAGAGCATGTATTTCGTCTTCCGAGTTAGGAGTTTTGAACCCATTTGTTTTGCCAAACCGAAGAAGCAGCGGTTTCCTAGGGTAAGCCTTCGTCGAATCTCCACTAAGGTGTCATTCGTGGAGTTGATGTTTACTTCGAGGTAGGTAAACTCCTTAACCACTTCGAAGTTACTGTTGCTAACAGTGACGTTTTGTCCGAGGCGGTGGATAGATGTTTCTTTGTTTGTTGACAACATGTACTTGGTTTTGTCCTCATTCACTTCAAGGCCAACTCGTTTCGCCTGTTCTTCAATTGCCGTAAAAAGCCTCTAAGACGGGGCGCTGGGAGCGACCGATGATGCCGATGTTGTTTGCGTATCCCAGTAGCTGGTCAGATTTGTGAAAGATAGTGCCTTCCGTGTTTACACCTACCCTGCGCACTATCTGTTCCAGCACAAGATTGAAGAAGTCACATGACAGCGCATCTCCTTGCCGAAATCCGGTGCATGTTTGGAATAGTTCGGAGGAACTGTTTCCAAATTGCACGTTGCATCGCGTATTTTCCAGCGTCACGCGGCATAGCTGGATCAGTTTAGCCGGGATCCCGAATTTTGCCATGGCCTTGTAGAACTCAAGACGATGAATGCTATCATATTCGGCTTTGAAGTCGATGAAGAGATGGTGAGTCTCAACTTAAAATTCGTTGGTCTTTTCCAGGATCTGTCTTAGTGTGAAAATTTGGTCGATCGTCGATCTGCCGGGCTGGAAGCCATACTGGTACGTGCCGATTAGTGTGCTGCAGAAAGGTTTCAGACGTTCACACAGTACGTTGGATAGGATCTTTTATGCGACATTAAGCAGGGATATGCCTCGGTAGTTCTTACAAGACATAGGATCGCCTTTCTTGAAGATGGGGCATATAGAGCTGATATTCCAGTCATCGAGCATGACTTCCTCCACCCATACTTGGTTGAGGACTTGGTGCATGTACCCTACCAAAGCATCACCACCCTGTTTGAAAAGCTCCTCTGGTAGACCATCAAATTTGCGACTTTTCATAGAAACATTGAGACTTTTTATGGTTTTCTGCGACTTTTTTGTCAAAATGTTTTTTTTATTTTCATTTAAATTTTAAATGCAAAAGCTTGCAGATTTTTCTTAGATCTATTTTTGTGCGCAGTTTACTTTCACACATTCACATAACACATGAGGGCTAATTTTGGTTTACTAGATAGTATTGGTAATATTAACCTCGGTAGCCATATATTTTCAAATTTATATAAATTCGCTGCAAATATTTTGACATTACCGCATGGGGCATAGTAGTGCTTGTGCGCGAAGGGTTTTTTCAAAGTTTACAACAATAAGCAAACCAACCGTCCACATGTGGAAACATTGTAATAATATGTAATCTGCACTGAACCTTCTCGAAAAAAATTAAATTGCGGCTTCGGCTTCGATAAATAAAGGAAAAAAATAACTTGGAAGTAATTTATTGCACCTTTTGTTATATTATCAGCCTTACAAACTGAATTATTAAATATTGATTGGTTTAATACTAAGTGACCTTCTCTATGTTGTTTTTAATTTTTAATGTACCTACCTATTTAATTGAAAACTGAATTGTAATAGATAAATACTAACTATTATAAAATGGTTTTTGGATTGAATAAACTCATACGCTGTTTACTCCTTTATGTTTGAATTCAGTTTATTTGATTAGATAGAACAATGAGTATGATTGGTTTACAAGAGCTTTTGTATACAAGGTATACGGGTATAAAGCTTTCTTTATTGAACATTAAGATAGGCCCTTTTTGATTTCAACACCCTCCTTCAATTAAAAAGGTCTACAACATCATTTAATAATTACTTAAGATGTATTAAATTACAAGACTTATTAAAAAATTTTTTATTCAACGGTTTTGTAAGTCCGTCAACAATTTGACAAATGGTTTCAATATTGTTTACTTTTATAATATTTTTCAAAATTGTATCTCTAATAAAATGATACTTTATATAAGTATGCTTAAGGCGTTTGTGGTTTTCAGGATTATTAGCGACGAATATTGTAGACTAATTATCTTCAAAAACTACTACTGGTTCATTATTACCATTTTGTCCAATCTCGAGTAAAAGATTTCTGATCCAGCAAACTTCTGCTACATCTAATGCAAGTGCTACGTATTCCGCTTCTGTTGAGGAAAGCGCCACACACTGTTGTTTCGACGATGACCAAGAAACGGTGCAGCCGTATAGCATCATCACATAACCCGATGTTGATTTGCGATTTTCTTTGTCATTAACAAACAACCCATGTCATAATCGTCGTATCTCGTTGGTAATTTAACTTGTCGTCCACTTCGTGTCAAATTTTCTGTTTCCTCTATCCCAACTTCACGTTCAAATTCTATGCTGTTTTCGTTTGTGTCGCTATCAAAAATGTATAACTGCTCTCGTACCATATTTATTTCATTTTCAGTATCTAATTCTTTCTTAGCTTTCTTCAACTATCTCTTTATTTGTATTTTGATTTCGGATACCATCATGCACTGAGTAGGTATTGCAATTTTTATTTACGTATTCTATTTCCTTGTTCTCTTTTACGTTTGTCGTCTTCGGCTTGAATACCACATTTATTGCTGTCACTGTCTTTTGTTCTTCTTTTAAATAGAGTCTATACCATTTTATGCAAAAATCCCTTCCCTTGCTTTGGCATCCCATTTCTTTCTCTTTCCATCAGGAGTGTGCACAAAAGCAATAGTGCCAATGGCTCTTAAATAACTTATATCTGGCATTTTCTTGAACCACAATTCGTAAGGTGATTTATTTTTTATTGAGCTAGGGCCAGTGCGATTGATAATGTATGTTGCAGCATTAACACATGCCCAAAATGTTTTGTCTAGATTTGCCCCTATTAATATGGCACGAGCGGACTCAACGATCGTTCTCATCTCTCGCTCAATTTGGTGCGTATGGTACTGTGAGCTGATATCTAATGCCTTTATTATTTAACATTTCTATTACCTTGGCATTTGAAATTTCAGTCCCATTGTCCGACTTCAATACTTTGATTCTCTTGCCAGTATCGTTTTCTGCGACTTCAAGAAATTCTCTCAGTTTTTCCGCGACTTCGACTTTGTCCTTTATGAAGTAGACAAATCTAAAATGAGAGTAGTCGTCTTTGAAAATAAGGAAATATTTACTACCACCGATACTTCTGGTCTCCATCGGTCCATTTAAATCCACATGGATAATTTCACAAACTTTTACTTTTAAAAGGCAAACGATGCATTTTGGCCTTTTGACAAGCATCGCAACAGCTCAACTCGGTACCACTTGCTTATGCCTACCCAATATTTTCTTACATTGCACAAAGTTTTGGTGTGCGAGACTTTCATGCCAGAATGATAATGATTCCGATAACAATGCGATTGGTAATACCACTTTGACTTTCATTATGTATTTATTACCTTTTCTGAATGCGATTGCTTGCGTATTACCTTTGGAATCTACTATCTCGCATGCATCTGATAATTCTTCTATTTTGTAGCCTTTTGTAAGCACTGAGGGAGAACAAGTTGGTTCTAAGTTCTGGAACATGTAGTACCTCTAACATGTCCCTAGTAATCCAATTAGTCCCATTGTAAGCCGAAATCGAGGTATTCCTTTACCTATCGCATTGATTTTTCTTCCATCGCCAATGGTTATGGTCATGTCAACGAATTCGTAGTTATTTATCCAATCTTTGTTGTATGACATGTGGTGACTTTAAATTCGAAAATACAAGAAGAAAAGCAAACGCAAATAAGAGATGAGCACATCTTACGAAAAAAAGAATTAAAAACAAAACAAAATAGTTGAAATGTCAATCGATGAACGCATTCAGCTCACAGCTCGGCCCTTTCTGACTTGGAGACGGCTCGACTCCATCTTCGTCGTCATCGTCGGCATAATGATCCAGTTCTGGGCTTAGCTGACACCATGTTTTCATTTTATCGCTAGCGAACACGGAAGTAAACTTTCGGTGTCCCTTACGTGGTGCTTCAATGTCCTCCAACACGTATCTATCGTGCAGCAGTATACCGCATAGGTGTGCTTCTTGGAAGGCGAGTTACCTTCAGTGAAGGTAGTAGAGGTAGCAGGGTGGGGGAGCTTCTCGATTTAGTACCAGGAGCCTTGCGGGGAGCTCTGGACACCACAAGCTCCAAATACAATTTCGGGCGAAGGTTCCAATGTCTCCTTCCAGATCGCTCTGAATGGAACAGCGGATGTTGGTCTGGTTTCCCATCAGGAAGTATAGTCTTCTATACAGACGGGTCCTTAATGGATGAGCTCTCCGGAGCAGGTGTCTACTCAGAAGAATGCCACGTTGAGCAGTCTATTCCACTGGGTAGATTTACAACTGTCTTTCAGGCAGAGGTGTATGCTATCGCTACTACAGCGCACATTGCACTTAACAAGAGGTGGAAATCCAAGTCCATCTACATCTGCTCTGATAGCCAAGCAGCTATCAAAGCCTGTTCAGCAGCGTTGATCAACTCAAAAATTGTTGAGGAAGCTGTCAACAAACTGAATCAGCTTGGGCGATGTAATAAGATCACACTGGTCTGGGTCCCGGGACATTATGACGGGAAACGATAAAGCTGATGCTCTGCCTAGAGCTGGATCAGCGACCCCTTTTATCGGTCCTCAGCCTGTTATTGGCTGCAGTTCAGCAAAAACAAGCTTCTTGAACTGCTGCGACTACAGCATTACAACCATTGGCACGAACTTAGGTCATGCCGACAGGCCAAAATGTTAGTAGACGCGCCCAGGGCAAACAGAACTAAGTTTCTGTTACACCTTCGTAGAAATGACCTCAAAATCCTCACAGGACTGGTCACTGGGTTCACTCCCTTAAACGAGCACCTGAACAAAATTGGAATCAGAAGCTCGGGCCTCTGCGAGATGTGCCTGGAAGAAGATGAGACGGTTGAGCACTTCATTAGCGAGTGTCCGGCCTTTGCTCGAATCAGAAAGGCCACTCTAGGCAGCTACGTCCTACGGGACGTTGATCTACTGGAGCTCAATCTTGCCTTATTGCTTCGCTTTGCGAAAGTGACGGGCAGATTTAGATCGACATGTAGCTCAGCAACAAATCGCTAATTCAGCGAATGGGGTGGTACTTCACCAAAGTACAATGGGCCTACAGGTCTACGTGCTTGTTGTCTCTAAGGAGACAACCCCCTTCCAAATACAATACAACAATACAATCCTCCAGCAAAACCTCTTAGGGTAAATGGCTCACACGGTTCAGCTTGACTAATCTCACGTGCAATGACTTCTCCGATGAGTGATTTGTCACTTCCAGGGTCGACAAAAGCTTCAATTTCTCGATCATTAACGATTATTGTTTTTGTTCTATTGTTTTCATCTTCTGTGTCTTCTGCAGCTATTTGTCGTACATTTGATTTCCCCCAGTGGTTACCTCGTTTCATTCTGGGCATAACGTTTCTGGATGCGTTGTCTTTAAGCAGATTCTGCACCGAGTCCTTCTCTGCGGCTGTGGACAGTTGATCGATATATGTCCCGTACCGAAGTAATTGTAGCATGACACGTTCTGTGAACGATTATTACTGGTCGTCGTCGGTACTGCACTGCTCGGAATTTCCTGCCGGCTTATATTTGGCGCGGAAGTATTCGTTGGTCGAATCGATAATATCGATTTTCGCTCAGTACTCACTGCGGATGGTCTGTTAGACATATACACCCAAAAAAATCGTCGCTATAAATTTTACAACATGTGGCAGTCAATTTTACAACAAAAGCCAAAATTGTATAATAAACAGCAAACGTATTCAAATTCACAATTAATTGTAACTCTTACAGCAATTGCTTTAGTTTTTGCACCAAATACGTAGAAACAACTGCAAATTTTAGTCGTAAAAACTACAGCGCGTTGTCGAATTTAATTGTGAAAAATACACATATTAATTCGTTGTATCTACATCACAAAATTCTTGAATCTACAACCAAAACAGAACAAAGAATGTAGCAACCACAATAGCCGTGTTTTATTATCCCCGTGATCGGATCCGGATCAGATCAACTCATAAGTTCGTGTGCATTACAACAACAATACGAGATCTTGCTTTTTATCAGGATTAATTTTCGTGATCCAATAATTAGTTCGACTATTTCTCACTATGATATACTTTCGCTTGAGAATTCTGCTGTATTATCGACAATTGTCAAGGGTACATGTTGCCAGATTAGAATATAAAAATATTACTGGCAATCCAAATATCATTAAATGTTATTTTGTTTGAATAAATTTATTTTCTGCTCATAATGATATGTAAGCGTTACGAAAGTGAAATTATAGCTATAAAATATTATTCTCATTCGGTATCTGTTAATCAAAATTAACAATTTCCTCCTAAAAAATAAAACAAGCGCATTCAATTTTCATTTAAAAGAAAATATTCATTCGCATGGCAACTTCGCATTAAATGTCAAAATGAACTTAGCTTGTACAATCACCACAACACAGAACTTTGATCTGGTTTGTTTTATTATTCTGATCTGATCCGGATCAGATCGCGGGGATAATAAAACACGGTTAATATGTTGTAGATTTCACAGTTCATTTACTAAGATCCCACAACCAGCCAAACAGCCCGTGCCATTAATGACATTAAAATATGTTAATTTCACAACAAATGCATTCAAATCTACAACCATTAGCTGTGTAAACAACAAAAAGTTGTGAATGTGACATCTATCTGTATTGAACCATTTACCGTTTCTCAGTTACACAGAAAGAAGTTTTTATTCTTTTATTCGCATTCGTTCATCCTGTTACAGACGAATAAGTCGCGGTTCATATTTGTGCACAAATAGTTTAATTTTGAGTGATAATAATTTTTTTAAATGGATGATGAACTTGTATTCACACTAGAAAATGCTAATTCAAGCATTTTAAATACCATTCCTGATGAAAATAAGCCACCTGTGGATAATGTCGAGTACAATGATGCAATGCTGTTAGACGTGGATGTGTATGAAATTGTAAATAATTTCACATTGTGCAAAAGTGTTGCGCCATTTTTAGCGGGTAAGTTTTATTTTCATTGTAATAAGCATTTACATAAAAAGTGGATGTTTTGAAAGGCCGTGGATTGACAAAAAGGAGTTTACTGCTCCTTAAATCGGAGCACTTATCAAAAATATTTCCTGACTGCGAACTAGGTCTGCAATTGGAGTTTCAATACGAATTGGAGAAATGGAAATAAAAAGAAGTAAGTAGAATCCTATTTTGTCGATGTATGTAGGTATCTACTAATTTAGAAAGTCAAATTATTTTTATATTTAGTTTACACAATGTAGCACGGTTACCAGTGAAATGAGTACCTCAAATTGGGTTTATGGCTTGCCAAATGATTTAAGTACAACTCCAAGGAGCTCTTGTGGATCTAATTCCTCCTCGAATTTAGTCGTATGTTTGAAATACAAATTACATGTTCATACATTTATTTTGTGTTTAATAGCTAGTAAAGGATATTTTGTTGTTATCCTTAGCGGGAAGAAATATTTTGGACAAATATAGTTCAAGCAAAGTGCTCAATCAGCGACAACAAAAACAAGTAGTGCAACTCATTGTAGAGTACTACAAAACTAAAACTCGAAAACTTCATACACACGAATTAGACATCATTGCAAAAGACATCACAACAACATTTCATAGAGAAGACAAGGTGAGAATACATTTTTTAACCACTTAAATACCAAAAGTATATTTTAACTATTCATTTAATTTTTTTAATTTCAGGCAACTTACTTTGTTCCAGCACATGGAAAATATTCTCATCCGAGCGGAATTTTATATAACGCGTACCATAATTTCAATAGGGGAAGAACCAAACATACAGCCAAATTTAAAGTTCCATTTACCGAAGAACAAAATAATAAATATCCCATACCCAATCTTCAAATCGATAAAAAAGAATTTGAAGAAATCAAACAGTTTTTAAAATTCAATGATCGTCCATGGGCAGACATAGAGGAAAAATGGGAAAAGACAACCGGAAAAGAACACAGTGACAAAAATTGTTCGAAAATTTTAACCGAGTGGCCATTATATAAGCATGCAGATTCATTTTCATTGGTAGGTACATAATTTAAATTACAGACATTTGACTTTTTTTCATTCTATTTTTTCCGTAAATAGATAAACATAGATTTTAAATCGGAACACCCTCAATCATCAAACAAATTATTTTCGACGCATTCCAAACTGGACACCTTATTAATAAAGTACTATCAGGAAGAAGGCGTTCTCAAAAATAAAGAGTACAAAAAACTCCTGAACTCCATACCCCTGCTTGATGAAGGTATCTATCTCTATTTTTTTTTTTGTTTTTCTTATTTTCAATTTGTAATTTGAAGTTTTTATTTTTGTTCAAGGTTCCAGGACGTTTCCATTATTGTTCTTTTTAAACTCTGTGCTCATACAAGAACCTTATGTGTACAAGGGGACGGTAAGGGGCATCGCTGAAGCACCAGGTGCGACTTTCGTCAAACCAGGAACACTGAAACCTCGTACGTGCGTCTTTGTTGCTAAAGGCTATGATGCAAGTCTACTGCCTGAATACAGTTCCCAAGACTGTACTGCGATCAAGATTAGCTATAAAAGAGGTGGCAACAGCACAGAAGTCCTTATGGCTTCGGTGTACTTGCCCTACGACTCCATCTCGCCACCCCCCTCGGCAGAGATGATGAGGCTTGTTGAATATGCTCGGCAAGCTAACAAACGGTTGATAATCGGTATGGATGCAAATGCACATAACTGCGTTTGGGGAAGTACTGATACAAACGTGAGAGGAATAACTCTCTTAAACTACTTCGCAGCCTCCCATCTTGAGATACTTAATCTAGGGACCGATCCTACCTTCGTCACTCGACAAAGAAGGCAAGTTATCGATCTTACCGTTGCCTCGGCAAATGCGGTGGACATGGTTACTCAATGGAGAGTTCTCAAAGAAGAATCGGCTTCTGATCATAGATACGTGGCCTTCATTTTGGCTGCGGATCAACCGGTCAAAGCCACCACCAGAAATGTGCGCCGCACGAACTGGGACGCCTATGCCTCAGCGCTGCAGGATCAATTGGGGCAGACTCCAATGCGAATCCACGACAGCGTTGCACTTGACATAGCGGTTGATACCCTACAGAGCGGTATTATAACAGCATTCCACGAATCCTGTCCTGAAAAAGAGGTCGGCGGTGCAAAACCAACTCGTTGGTGGAACACGAAGCTAGCCACGATCAGGAAGAAAGTGCGGAAGCTGTTTAATCGAGCCATGAAAACTGGCAGCACGGTTGATTGGAACTCTCATGCCGACGCGCAGAGAGAATACAAACGACAAGTCAAAAGGGCCAAGCTCACATCTTGGCGAAATTTCTGTGGGGAGCTAAAGGATGTAAGTGCCATTTCGCGCCTGCAAAGAGTTCTCTCTGCGGACCCAAATGCCAAACTTGACACCTTGCGCTATCCCGATGGTCGTTTCACTACCTCAAAAGAGGAAACCCTACAATTGTTAATGGGGACTCACTTTCCTGGATGCAGCGATGCTGACGAGGAGAGTCATAATCCATACAAAAGCAGGCCCACTAGTGATCAATGGAGGTCAGCGGTGAGCACTGTAACGAGAGAAAAGGTAAGAACCATCATTCTATCCTTCTCACCTTACAAATCGCCCGGACCAGATGGTATTTATCCAATACTCCTTCAAAGGGGAGTCGATACAATACTACTGTTTCTCACTAGGATCTACCGAGCAAGTATTGCTCTAGGCTATGTCCCTCTATCTTGGAGGAGGGCCAAGGCTGTCTTCATCCCCAAGCCGGGTAAGCCAGCCTATGATCTTCCAAAAAGTTTCAGGACTATCAGCCTTTCTTCCTTCCTTCTGAAGGGCCTTGAAAAATTGATTGACGTGCAGCTTAAGATAGGAACGCTAAGTGTAGCGCCAATCCATGATAGCCAGCATGCCTATCAAAGAGGCAAGTCGACGGAGACAGCGCTGGTGGAGCTGACAGGAAGGGTGCAACGCGCTCTCGACCGGCCTCGCTGTATTCCTCGACATTGAGGGAGCTTTCGATAATCCCACCTTTGAAATGATTGAATCTGCACTAAGATCAAAAGGAATTGACCCGACACTCATCGGTTGGATCCTAGCGATGCTTAAGAGCAGATCAACAACAGCTTCATTAGGTAGTTACTCCAAGACAGTGCAAGCTGTAAAAGGCTTTGCGCAAGGTGGAGTCCTGTCGACCACATTGTGGAACCTCTTAGTTGACTCCTTACTGAGAAGACTTAACGAGGGAGGATATCCAACAATTGGATTCGCTGATGATGAATGCATCATCGTCAGTGGTAGCAACTTACCAGCACTCTGTGAGCGGATGCAATCCGCTCCTAGCATTGTTGGAGCATGGTGCCGTGAGCAGTCACTATCGGTCAATCCCTCCAAGACCGAGATGATGCTGTTCACAAACAAAAGGAAGTTGCCTCCTATAAGATGGCCTACGTTCCTGGGCACCCAGCTTAAACCTTCTAGTACGGTGAAATACTTGGGTATCCTGTTGGACCCAAAACTAACCTTCCTAGACCACTTGGTTGCAAGAACAACTAAGGCCACCAACATACTCTGGCAATGCCGTAGAATGTTCAATAGATCATGGGGGCTTAGCCCAAAAATGGTCTACTGGATTTATACGAGTATAGTCAGGCCATATGTCGTATATGGCTCGATAGCTTGGTGGTACAAAGCGAAGCCTCTCAAACGTTGCCTTGAAAAACTTCAGCACCTAGCGTGCATTAGTATTACCGGGGCCATGAGAGGGACACCCACCGCCGCCATTGAGATCCTTCTTGCCTTGCCTCCACTGCATATCTTCATTGAAAACGAAGCTAGAAAAGCAGTATACCGCATAGGTGTGCTTCTTGGAAGGCGAGTTACCTTCAGTGAAGGTAGTAGAGGTAGCAGGGTGGGGGAGCTTCTCGATTTAGTACCAGGAGCCTTGGGGGGAGCTCTGGACACCATAAGCTCCAAATACAATTTCGGGCGAAGGTTCCAATGTCTCCTTCCAGATCGCTCTGAATGGAACAGCGGAGGTTGGTCTGGTTTCCCATCAGGTAGTATAGTCTTCTATACGGACGGGTCCTTAATGGATGAGCTCTCCGAAGCAGGTGTCTACTCAGAAGAATGCCACGTTGAGCAATCTATTCCACTGGGTAGATTTACAACTGTCTTTCAGGCAGAGGTGTATGCTATCGCTACTACAGCGCACATTGCACTTAACAAGAGGTGGAAATCCAAGTCCATCTACATCTGCTCTGATAGTCAAGCAGCTATCAAAGCCTGTTCAGCAGCGTTGATCAACTCAAAAATTGTTGAGGAAGCTGTCAACAAACTGAATCAGCTTGGGCGATGTAATAAGATCACACTGGTCTGGGTCCCGGGACATTCTGACATCCCGGGAAACGATAAAGCTGATGCTCTGGCTAGAGCTGGATCAGCGACCCCTTTTATCGGTCCTCAGCCTGCTATTGGCTGCAGTTCAGCTTATGCTAAAAACGAGCTTCTTGAACTGCTGCGACTACAGCATTACAACCATTGGCATGAACTTAGGTCATGCAGACAGGCCAAAATGTTAGTAGACGCGCCCAGGGCAAACAGAACTAAGTTTCTGTTACACCTTCGTAGAAATGACCTCAAAATCCTCACAGGACTGGTCACTGGGTTCACTCCCTTAAACGAGCATCTGAACAAAATTGGAATCAGAAGCTCGGGCCTCTGCGAGATGTGCCTGGAAGAAGATGAGACGGCTGAGCACTTCATTAGCGAGTGTCCGGCCTTTGCTCGAATCAAAAAGGCCACTCTAGGCAACTACGTCCTACGGGACGTTGATCTACTGGAGCTCAATCTTGCCCTATTGCTTCGCTTTGCGAAAGCGACGGGCAGATTTAGATCGCCATATAGCTCAGCAACAAATCGCTAATTCAGCGAATGGGGTGGTACTTCACCAAAGTACAATGGGCCTACAGGTCTACGTGCTTGTTGTCTCTAAGGAGACAACCCCCTTCCAAATACAATACACAAAACTCTGTGCTGTTACCAACACAACTTATCAAATGTCCAGGAAAAACAGCTTGGCGAGTGAGCATAAAGGATGGTGAAGACTCATTTCTTTTGCACTGCATTGAACTTAACGATATTGAAAGGAGGATGGAGGTTCAAAAAAGTAAGAGTTTAGATTATAAGATAACCTACCAACCATCCATAATTGCTGTGGGTGAAGATATTTTAATGATAAAGGAATTTTATATTTATTTTGATGGCACACTTATAAAATTTAATAATTTTATTTCATGCTTAGATACGTGCTTTAAAATTTTTTGCCAATTATGATTGGGGACCTAGTTCCTCCTAACGATGAAATTTGGACTTTTTGTACTAATCTAATTAAAATTATAGATATTGTGCTTTTATCAAGTTTTGATGAAGATATACTTTCAGATTTATCTGACACTATAAAAATTCACCATGAACAGTATAAAACAATTTTTAAAACTCATTTAAAACCAAAATATCATTTTCTTGTCCACTATCCGTCAGCCATAAGAAAATCAGGACCAGTCAAATATACTTGGACATTTAGATATGAATCTTACCACCAAAACAGCAAGCAATACACACATGTAAATAAAAATAGTAAAAATATATGTCTATCTCTTTCAACGAAGGCTTGCTTGTCATTTTCAAACTTGTTATTGAATGACAATGGATTTCAAAAAGAAAATGTTGTAATAGTTGAAGATCCTTTATCTGAAAATATTGAAAACTTAACTTTTTTTCCAATGTTAAGTGATATAATTCACTCAAACATTAAAACAATCGTTATCAGTAAATCGCTTATGTATAAAGGCACTCGTTATAAAGTAAAAAACAACTTAAATATAATAAAAACTAGTGAAAAACGCTTTTTTGAGATACTTCATATTATTACTGATGAGAATAAAGAAGTATATTTAATATGCTGTGAATATGAAATATTGTATTTTAATTATCATTTTAGTTGTTATGTTGTGGATATGTCCAAAATAATTAGAAATAATGTTATTTTAGAAATAAGTAATTTTACAAGTCCACCTATTCATCTTAACACATTAAATGACGGCACGAAAGTCTTTAGAAATAAGTTCATTTGATTTGTTCTATACTAAATGAATACATTTATAGTTTATGAAATGTACATTATAATAATTTATTTTCATGAAAAAAATTAAATAAAATGAATTTGAAAAGTATTTTACGTATTTTTATTTTTAAAATCGGAACACCCTGTAGATTCCACTACAAAAAAACGGTAGGTATATTGGTTTTTATTTCTACAAATAAAAATGTAGATTTTACAACATTAAGGCATTTTCGATCGCAGAGTGTTGTGAAAATTACAGCAAAAAACTGTATTTTTTGCAAATGAATTTGTATATTTTACATGTTTTGCTGTTTCTTCAACAATAAATGCTGTTCTTTTTCAATTGTTTCTAGCTGTAAAACCTACAAATGAATTTGTAATTTTCACAAATTATTTTTAAATTCTACAACCAGGGCATAGTAGAATTGAAAGCAGTGGTTGTCGGGTAATTTCTGACAATGAATGCAGTAGAATTAACAGCGGTTTTCAACGTTTCTACAACAAATTTCTTTGGGTGTACCTCTCGATTGCACAACGAAACTCGTTCAGATTGGTGAAATTTGTGCTTGCTATCGCGGCTTGTAACTCCGAGTGCCTCAGCACATAACAAATATACTTAATGATGGCAGCGTCACTGAGTTGGTATTTTTGCCCTAAAGCTCGCATTTGGTGGAAGTATTTGGCGACTCGTTCTCCTGATTTTCTTGTAGATACTGTCATCTTGAAGTGGACGTCGGCTTCGTTTTCCAGCAATCCAAAGTCCTCTATCAATTGCCCGGAAAATTCGGACCATGAATAAACTGAATCTAGAAGAGAATCTGCCCATTGCTTGGCTGGTCCTCGCATTTTTGACTGTACTGCATATAAAACACTTCGCTCATTCCATCCGTACATTTTAAAAAGCGTATCGATTCTTTTGATGTATTGCTCCGCAGTTGGGTTGAGTTCATCGGATGGATCGAACTCTGGAATCATTTCCCGAATCTCATTAATCGGACAAGATGGATACTGTACTGGATATGTAGCATTCAACGAAATCTCACCTAGCAATGCGTTTGTTGTTGAATCTATCGATGCGTCGTTACGATTCTCAGTAAGAGACGGTGGAGCGGCTGGTAAACGGCGTGTATCGGGAATATTCGCTTCGATTCGGGGAAATGCGGTAAGAGTCGCAACCGACGGTTGTGGTTCAACAACTATACGATTTGATACGGGCTCGGTGCGTTTCAAAACACTGTTTAATGAAAGTAAATTTGCGAACTTACTTGAGATATTTTCCATCATTGTTCTTAATTGTTGTACTTCTTCTCCGACTTGGGTGACATCATCTTCAGGCGCTACTACGTCGAATAAAGCTGAATCAATTTCGGCAATATCGAGATTCTGCACAATCTGTGAAATCCTTTCGTTGGCTGTTTATGTGCCCTTAACACCAACTTCAATTCTTCAAGGCGTAGTGTATCTATTTTCACGTTCGGCATCTTTAATTCGTTAGTTTTTTTTATAAATTATCTAGCAAACTATTCCTTGAATAATAATTTTCTTCAGATCCCACATCTGAGCTATAAAGGATGGTTTAAATGCGGACAAAAAAAATAAAACGCCGATTGTATCCAAAAGAAAATTATTTTACATTTTATTATTCAATAAAAGAAAACACGAAATACTTTAAGCAAAGAAATATTACGATTATAACCGAACGGTTTCATGTTACGTTAACGATTAAATTCGAAAATACAAGAAGAAAAGCAAAAGAAAATAAGAGATGAGCCTTACGAAAAAAAGAATTAAAAAACAAAACAAAACAGTTGAAATGTCAATCGATGAACGCATTCAGCTGACAATAAGATGTGTGAATACTTTTTTCTTCACAACCAAATGGAAGGGTTTGACGAGTAGAATCTCAAACATTCTGAACAAACTTTCTCATATAAAACCCACCCAAGCCAATATATGGTGCGTACCGACGTAAATTTGTAAAAAAATTTCAGATACTAAAAAGTAGAAAATAAATTTACAGACAAGAAATAATTTTTAAAAACAAGCTTAAATGAAATAAAAATTAAAAAATATTTTTTTTCCGAGTCACCAATATGTGCACGATGTGCAACGAGGACAAAGAATCAGCAGAACATATTGTGTGTCACTTTATTTGTGTAGTCAGAAAACGTCATCGTCCTTTAGGCAAATTTTACCCCGAGACAGAGGATATACATACATACGTAGGTATGTACATATGAATGTATCTGACAGATCGCTCATCAAAGACATTTTTGGATTATATGTTATCATGAAGGGCTTACATATGTATGTACATTATGTATAAATGGAGGAAATTACATTAGGCCCATCTGTGGCCGCAGTGATAAGGTTACACGGTTCCACCTCTACCAACAATCCACAAAGGTGTAAAAAGCTTTAATTAATAGTCACATATTACTTACTTAGTTGGCGCTACAGCTCGAGGTGAACCTGGGCCTGCTTCTCGCAACCATTTGTGTGTGCGTGTTATATTTTTGCACGAATGGAAGGGACCTACAGTTTTTTGCCGACTCCGAACGGCGAGTTGAGAAGCTCAATCGTGACAAATGATACTCTTTGATGCTTGTCAGACATTCGAAAGAGGTGGGCACTGTGAAAAACTTTTAGGTGTTTGCGGCGGGATTCGAACCCAAGACCGCTGGCTCAGTAGTCCGACGCACTAACCACTTGCGCTACGGTGCCCACATAGTCACATATTGGTGACTCGGAAAAAAAATATTTTTAAAAGCTTTATATTTTACTTTGTTTAAAAAAAAATGTTCTATAACTATTTACGTTTTTTTATTCTTTGTATATTTTGTTTTCAAAATAAAATAAATATGTGTACATAGTTCCTATATCAATAATCAAAAAAAAAAATGGATTTGTTAATTTGATATTAATTAATGTTTTAATTAAATAAAACACCTCACGCACTGAATACCCCCTGTTAATAATTCTAATTAACACATTTTGTATTATTCAATTCTTACTTGTACAACCCACAGTAGTTATTAGGATATCATTCCACCTTCTTTCCTGTCACACTGTAAGAACAAATTGTTGAGTGATCTACAGCAATTTATAAGTATAATTTATCATCTTTCTGATCCAGTTTAAACTTAATAGAAGAAATGCAACAATTTTCCTGTTTGCTTCGGTCAACAATTGCCAGTTTACCAGTTTTAGAATTCTGACAGAATAAATAAACGACGGAAGGCAACGCATGTGTGCCATATGTTTGTTGTCAAAAATGACAACTGCATTGATGATTACTTGATGATACTTAATGTTTTCCAAATTATTTATAGCATTTAACAATAACTGATTGCCCTTTTTGCGATTGAACTTCAATTTCTCCCATTTGGTAAACTTAAATCTCGTCGAAATACTTTTCACTTCAAATAAAACAATCAAATGTGCAATGCAGCTGATTTTAACATTTCTATCTTTTCTACCTCAAGAGTAGGTGCAGAAAAGTTGTCCAAAACAAAGTCGTTGAACACAAATAAGATCATAGTCTCGGACAAAAACTTTTCTCATTGAACACAAAAACTTGCACTTTTTGCTCTTCTCTGTACAGCACAGCTTCATAAGACAGACCCATTGTTGGGATTGAAAGCAAGAGAGAGCATTGCCAAACAGAAACAAAATATTTTGCAGAAAACTTCAAAAAAAGGTCAATGCGAAAATGTAGCAAAATCGGGCAAATTTTAAAATTAAAGTGACAAAAGCCGTGTTTTTTTGAAACGTAGCTAGCCAGTCGTTCATTAAAACGATTCCCAGCCAACCGAACCCAGCTGACTTACCTCCAAGTTGGTGTGTGTGATTTCGGTCATATGTGTGTGATTTCGATCAGCTGTTAAGTGTGAACTATCAAAGTATTCGGCATTCAACCAAATCGATTTTTTGTTATTTGTTGTAAAAACATTTAATTTCGGTAATTTATTCAATGGATAATTTACATAAAGTGATATGAAATCATAATATAGTGGATTATTTCTGTGAAACATCATTTAGTATTTGAAATTATATAATTTTCGTACACGGCAGTCTGTTAAATGTTCTACAAATCGCTTTAAGCGCCACCTTGCTACATTCCTAGCCAGCTGCTTTTGGCTGTGGATAAAATCAAGAGTTGTAGCCAGCTGGTTGTTGTATTTGTTTTACGTGTGAAATTTGACTTTGCTAGCAACTACTGGCTAGCTACGTTTCAAAAAAACACGGCTAATGTAGCAAATTGAAAAAACTGAAAAATAATGTAGCAGTTTTGCTACGAAAGTAGCATGTGGCAACGCTGGTACCTACCTCAAAAGGGTGTTTACACCGAAAAAAAAAGATTTCATTTGACGCTTCATGTTCACAGTGGAAAAAAATAGTTGTGAAGGTATTTTTCTGGAAACACAAACAGCAAGAAAAGTATGGACAATTGTAAGTGCAATGTTTATTTTGGTAATTATTTCGACTCACAGATTTTGATGAAATTTTTATAGGTGCAAATAGGCATTTTTCTAAGAATTTTGATAGGTATATTTTCATACTGGAAGTTATGCATATTTACAGGCGAAACTGAACCAAGCTTCATCTCCACTTTGTATGGGATCTTTAAAGGCATATATCCTCCAAACTAGAAACTTCCGGTATGAAAATATATATATCAAAATTCTTAAAAAAATGCCTATTTTCACATATAAAAATTTCATTAAAATCGGTGAGTAGGGCCTTATTCGAAATAATTACCTTTATTTTAAATTAATAATATCATTGTATATAAAAGACATAGTAGTATCACTTGAGGAATTCGATGGTGGCGCCTCAGACGAGGAGTTGGCCGATGATTTTCTGTTTTCTATCATTGACAACAACCACTCAAATTCCTCTCCAAGTACTTACTTACTTACTTAGTTACAGCGCTACAGCTCGAGGTGAACCTGGGCCTGCTTCTCGCAACCATTTGTGTGTGCGTGTTATATTTTTGCACGAATGGAAGGGACCTACAGTTTTTTGCCGACTCCGAACGGCGAGTTGAGAAGCTCAATCGTGACAAATGATACTCTTTGATGCTTGTCAGACATTCGAAAGAGGTGGGCACTGTGAAAAACTTTTTTAGGTGTTTGCGGCGGGATTCGAACCCAAGACCGCTGGCTCAGTAGTCCGACGCACTAACCACTTGCGCTACGGTGCCCACCTCCAAGTGAGAATAAGAATAAAATAACCAAAGAAGAATCGAAGTAAAAATCTCGGTTTCTATAGAAACGAAAACTCACACTTGCACACATACTCGTATATACCTATAAATATATGTAGTATTGCTTTTTTCTGTGTTTCAGTCGCAGAGTGAAAATAATCAAATTATGATTTTTGAATCTGCGGCAGTGAGGAATGAGGATAGCATTATTTCAGGGTGATATGAGAAATGAATGTGTAGGTATGGATGTGTATAGCTGTATATACAGTGTAAAAAGTGGCTTGCGTAAATATATGTATGTAGGTATACAAATTTTGTGGCAACAAGTAAACACATCAAAAGTTGTTTTTTACAATTTTACAGGAGAGCAGTGGAAAGGTTCGACTTGCGTTTACAAAAAAAAACTACATTATGTAGGTATATGGTATATCCGTCAGAATGGTATATTAAAGTTCTTGAGTTCTGTGTCAAAGATGGGAAGAATAGATTTTTATTAGTGTAGAAACGAATATTCGGTTACTATTCGGTATTCCGTCTATTCGGCCCATTTTCACTACGCGAACCAAATGGAGCGATGAGAATCGTGTTAAGTCCCAAAAATAATGAAGTTTGAGTTGAATGGTTTTGTCGTTTACGCCGTTTATTCAAACCATATTCACCCTAACTGTGTTAGTACTTTTTCAGGACTTTTTAATGTGGCCGAATATTCACCACAGGGGCACCGTAGCGCAAGTGGTCAGTGCGTCGGACTACTGAGCCAGACTACTCAAAAAGTATGCTAATACTACGTTTTCACCGAGCCGAAATCCGAGATTTCAGCGACGTACCAGATTTTTCACGCAATCCTGAGATTTCGAGGAGATTTCGCCATACATTTTTCTGTCACCGAAATCTTAGATTTCATCGAGATTTCGTGAAATCCTGCCGAAATCTTAATGCAGTTGGCAAGTCGTCAAATCGAACACACGTTTTTCATAATTCACCACATCATTTTGTAATGGTGAAAAACAAAAACAGTTATGAAAAGTTAGTTTTGAATCGCTTTGCTGGGTAGGTACAATTAAATAAATTAATTTAATTTTCAGAGAACAAATTAAAATGGAGATAATGGAAACAAATAAAACAAGAAGAATCTGGCCCCTAGAGGATGAAGAGTATAGCATTGTATTGTGGGAGGAAACATATGATGATCTTCGTGGTTCTAAAAAAAACAACCACAAAGAATATTCTACACAAGAATATACAACCTGTATTTATTTGTCAGATACAAATCTCCGTGGTGCTATAAAAAACAAACATGTTTACAAACAAATGGCATCATATATTTTTCGCCCTAAGAAATTAAAACTACACACTCTGACCAATAAATACAGCTTGTATATTCTTGTGTAGAAAAGAAAAAAAAGCAAAAGGTTCTTCGGAAGATTCCCCATCAGAATGGTCACTTTATATCAAAATGTAAGTGCCATTCTCGGAGAACTGGAAATAAATAATTCAGAACACTTCGTCGAGGACAGTATTGTCATTGATAAGTAAACGAATCGTTTGGTTATAAAAATGTATTTATTTTTATTTATTTTGTTTTCTAAGATGACATGTCACTCAGTGGGCCCTCGGTCATCGCAATTAATTCCAGAGTGTCCACGTTAACTGAAGAATTGCTCCCCAGGCTCATCAACTTCAATGCCTTGTGGTCCGATTTGCTCTCCATGTTACTTCTTTTTCTCAGAAAGTACCTCTGTAAATCGCTGTGAATATTTATTTTTCTTTATAATTGCATACTACTCATTTAAAATAAACATTGCACTTACAATTGTCCAAACTTTTGTGTGCTGTTTGTGTTTCCAGAAAAAACCTTCACAAGAATTTGTTTCCACTTTGAACATGAAGTGTCAAATGAAATCTTTTTTTCCGGTGTAAGCACCTTTTTTTTGTACTAAGATTTCAACCGCGAAATCTCGGATTTCGTTTTGGTGTAAACGTATGTTAGCGAACTTTATGGAAATAAATCCACAATAAAACAATCAATTATTTATCAACGAATATATGTATCTTTATTTAACTCAAAACGCGTCTTGTCAGAAGGACTTCACAAAATACACTGCCGATCATTTCACAATCTGCTTTATATGAACCCTCGTGCCGTCTCTCTCTCTTTCCTTTTCTTTCATTTTAACAGTTACACTCTAACAATCGGCCATCCTTTAATTTCAATTCGTCCTCGAATTTTATATTAATTAACAATTTAAATAAAGTTTTTAAACAAAAATAAAAGTAGCAACTTGGTACCACTCAACTTCAATTAAGTTATAAGTATAAATAAACATTAAATTTTGAAATCAAGGTTTCATTGGCTTTAAAGCAATTTTTGAAGTTATAAACATTTCAATAAAACTTGTTGATAAGGAAATAATAAAATAATATAAAGCTTGTAAAAAAAAGAGACATATTCTTTAATTTTAATAATATTCGAAATCTTGGAACTTAACTTGTTTATACATACGTTGTTGCAATAAACAATATCCGCCATCGGAAATTGTTCCTGATTGCTGTCGTAAGGATTTTCTTCAGGGATATCGTCATCATTGGTTCTAGTCAAAGCAGGTTCTTCATCTTCATCTATGTCAGTCTCTGAATCGTTCCCATCGTCTTTGTTTTCTCATAGATTTGGGTATGACGTATTTATGTTGATTGCGAAGTGCGGTTTCATCTGTTGTTATGAAGGCTGTTTTATGTCGGTCCTTTGGGTCGATTGGTAACTGCAAAAACCCTTGAGCTGGATCCGGAACGATGAACACTTTTGAGTCTCCGAGCATCGCTATGTGATCATCCATATCTGGCAGCGGAAATTTGATTTTCACAGTTTGGTTGTTCAGGCGCCTATAGTCGATGACGAGTCTGGACTCACCTGTCTTCTTTTTCACCAGCAGTACAGGGCTCGCATACGATGAGTTGGTATCTGTAACTATACCCATTCTTCTCCAGCCATCGACGATCTCTCGTGTTTTCTTCTTTTCATCATCGCTCGCAGGGTACGGTTTGGAGTATGGGGGCTTGCTTCCTGGTATTTCTTGGATTTTCATTTTGAACTCATTAGTACATCCAATCTCACTAGCGTCAAGAGCAACACAATCTCTAAACTCATTCAATGTGTCTAAAAGGTCTTGTAAAATTTAGGTGTCACACTCTCAGCATCCACGTTCACATCCTTCAACTCGTTAGGCGATTTTGGAAACTGCTCTTCAGCATTAGTGATACCTTTGTCAATATTGAAAACCGCTCCCACAGTTATGTCTGCTCTACCTACGTTGGCGATTGGCCGCAAGATTTTATTTTCTCCTTGTATCGCGGTGATAAATGAAATTGAACCAGTTGGTATTGTAGTCTCTTCGGCTTTCCATGATTCCATCTGACGATCGGCATACGAAAATTACGCAAACGGTTGCTCTTCAATTTTTCTCGTGAACTGTAACGTATTATCCACCTTTGCGTATGTTATGAAAGGCAGCTCCGTATACGTACGACCAACTATTACGTCCCATTTTTGTACTTCATCGGGAACCACACGAAATTTAATGTCTTCAGCTAATGCACCATCAACACTGAGTGAACAAACAATCCATCCAGGTGAGGTGACTTTAAATTCAGCTGGGCCAAACGACTTCAGCTCCATTAAGCCATGTTGGACACTGAATCCATTGAGCAATGCTGTTGTAGCTTTGATGGTACATTCTGAACTGCCCATGTCAACAAAAGCAGACAATTCATACTTGTCAACGTGAACAGTCTTATATTTATATAAGATATATTTTGCGATTCCATTCTGTGGCAAACCATCTACTTGCCGTACTGCTCCTCGCTGATTTGGACAAGTTCTAGAAAGATGTCCTTTTTGCCACATTGAAAACATGTCGGAAACGGTCGAGGTTCAGGACAATTTCTCGACAAATGACCACCTTTCTTGCAATTGTAGCATACTATTTCCTTTGCTATACGGGGACGAACGACTGCATCTTGATATTCGTTGTTTCTTTGATGAACTCCTGACTGATAAAATTCATTGGATTTGAATCGTTCCTGACCAATTCGTGTGGAATTCATTCTTTCAAATCTAAGAATGTCATGCAGTAGATAATCAGCGTCAAGGTGCCGACAGCCCATCAAGGAGTTAGCTGTATCCCGCGCCCATAGTCCAGTTAGTATCATCTCCTTAGTTTCATCAAAACTAAGCTTCAGTTGTCGACATAGTTCATATTTTTCGTGAAAGTAAGTATTTGATGTTTCCCCTTTTCGTTGTAAGCAATTTGCCATTCTTTGCCATCTCATTGCCCTTTACGTAAAATGTGGTTTCGAATGAAATTTTGAACTGTGCCCAACTTTTAATTCCCTCTATTCTCGCACTTAGCCAACGCTTCGCACCACCCACCATTTTCTTGTAGTATTTCTCGTCGTTCTATGTCCATCTCGTTCTCGCCCTCAGCAGCCCCACCAACACAAGCACCAACATTATTTTCCCCGCCAACAATTTGATTTACCTGTCTCGCTTCTTCCCTTATACGATCAGCTTCAACTCGTTCAATCTCCAATCTCCTTCTCTCTCGCTCATCTGCTCGATCATCCCTCGGCGTCACCATGGTGCTGAATATACGAACGCGACAAGAATTTCTAGCAAATACTTTAGAATTGATACAAAAAAAAATAGGACTTTACTTTAAATGGGGACAATTAGAATCCCACTTCTGAGTTGTTAACGAACTTTATGGAAATAAATCCACAATAAAACAATCAATTATTTATCAACGAATATATATATTTTTATTTAACTTAAAACGCGTCTTGTCAGAAGGACTTCACAAAATACACTGCCGATCATTTCACAATCTGCTTTATATGAACCCTCGTGCCGTCTCTCTCTCTTTCCTTTTCTTTCATTTTAACAGTTACACTCTAACACGTAGTATAAAATGAAAAAAAAAAAATTTCAGTAGGTTTTTGGGGCTGTACCCAAACGGGTAAAATGGCACAATACCAACTTACCAAATGTTACTAAATTATTTTTTTAATGCAACTTGTCAACATTATGAACACACAACCCTTTTCCGTCCCAAAAAAACAAAATAAATTTCTAATTATGATGCAACACACTTTCTAAGCAGCCATTATCATCGCTAAACTACTAAAAACGCGTGAAATTGCCGAAGACGTATAAAAAAAAGACAAAATAACAACAACCGTTATTTCTGATCGCTTCTTTATTTACATGCAGCTGTTCAGCACAGTGTGTGTGATTAAAACGCAAAAAGAACTTTGCAAAATTGTTTTTCTAATTGAAACTACGACTTCTTGAATGGGCTGTACCTACTTGGGTACAGTGGCTATTAATGGGTTAATGTAGGCGCCCCCGTCCTGAGAGTAAAAAGTGCACAAATGGCCCGCAATCGAATAATTATTGCGTATGGACATTAAAACATTTTTCCCGAATACCTACTGTCTTCATCAAATATAAACGGAGCCTTATTACCCTATCTGATTACGAATATGGAAAGAAAAAGAAACGCCATAATGCAACGAGTCAAACTTCTCTATCACCTAGCTGTCAAAATCTAGTACCTTCGCTTAAGAAACTTGTGTGTTATTCGTTTTGGGCGTGTCAATAAAAGGAGACATGTATTGTTAATAAAATATATGTTTTAACGTCTTTATTACATTTTAAATTAGTACCTTGCTTGAAAACAGCATGTTAAACATATTTATAATTTGTGCCGCGGTATTTGCGTTCCCGCAGATTCATGGTTAGTCTTTTAATAATTGAATCTACTCAGTTAATATCGCGAATGCCATAGTTTGGGCGTAGTACCTTCAGGAATCAAAAAGTGAATCACGAAATTGTATTATTCTTTTTTATTCCCAATCTATTTTTCCACGTGTGTTGATTTATGAATTGATATTAAGCGGACAAACAGTAATTTGTTTTCTTCTAATTTTTACTTGAAATTATTTTGGTCAACAGGTGTCATGGCTACCAGTGCGTCACTTACAAAACAAAACTAATGAATCCTGCTGACATTTTTTGTTGACTGAATATCTAGGTGTGGATTTTAGTTTAAATGTTTGGTTATTATTTAAACTTAAACGAAATCAGTTACATACATATACTATGCCACTTGGAGGATATAATAATTGTTTCGAAATGAACGAATAAAAAGTACACGTTTATTAACATACATAAGGTCTGTTCCCGTACCTGTCCAAAAACAGTCAAAAACAGTCGAATCTTGTTCCCGTACGAAGATTTTTCATAGGTTTTGAGAGAAGAGAATGTAGTTTTGCGTAGTTTCCGGCTGTTTTCAACAGTACGGGAACAGACCTATAATATGTAAGATGTTTTAAACAAATGCTATCGAATATAATGTCCTTAAATTTAGCAATGAACTAAATACAGATAAAAGAATGTGTAGGTAAAAAGCAAATTTGTTTCATTGTTTTTAGTTAAGTTGAGTACTATAAACAAAACCATTATCAACTACGTTGGCGCTAACCAGGCCAATGGTTACCTATAATAAGAGATTACAAGTCTAAATAGTATGCAACATGTTTTTTTTTTATGAAAGAAGATACAGTTAAACAGTGATAAAAAGAACTGCGAAAAAAGGGATAAGAAAAGATTAGATTGGATTTGGTATACGAAAGCATTTCCCGGATTATGTCATGTCGAATTCCTCTTTTGAGATGTGAATGGTTTTGATGAATCGAAAATATTACAGTGCAATTGAGTCTAACAACGAATGGCCCACAAGTGTTGGCCAGACCTAATGTACATAATAGGTTTTTAACGCAATATCTTTAATTTCTAGCTGACCATGGATTTTTGGAGCATAAAATCAGTAATATGGTATGGTGTACAAAAAGTCTAGAGGAGCAGTACAAATGCATGAACTTAACAAAGGCTATTGAACGAGATCGGGTGTCTTTCGATGAACTGCTGCTGAACTTAACCTGCCTTCGAGGTTACAGTCCGGATGATTGTATTAATCACATCGACAGAGAACGGGCACACATAACATCTCTAGACGCTGGTGATGTATTCATGGCTGGGCGATATCACTCATTGATACCAATAATGCAGGAGAAGTTTGAAGGAGGTTTTACAAACTACTATTCTGTAGCAGTGATGAAAAAGAATGATGTTCCCGAGCTCACTAGTCTACGTGACCTTCGTAACAAAAAGGCTTGTTTTCCATGGGTTGGCAGCTTAGCTGGATGGATAGTTCCAATTTACACGGTTTGCTTCCATTATCAAAAAGCAAACTTGATAATATTAAATTATATTCCTTAGTTACAACATGAAGGTGGTATGGAAGTAATTGACTGCAACAATCAAGTCAAAACTGCTGCTAACTACTTCAATGATTCTTGTGCAGTTTATTCTCTGACGGACAAGTATAATCCGATTGGCGACAACTCTGATAAGTATGTTCATTTGATTTACTGCTGCAAAGTAATTTATTAGATTTTTAAAATTTGTCCAGACTTTGTAATTTATGTTCGGGAAAAATACAAGGAGGTCGATGCTCTCCAGGTGATCCGTATTTTGGATACGCCGGCGCATTTAGATGTTTGCTGGAAACTGGTAATGTTGCATTTCTCCGCCACAGCACCGTTGCAGAAATGATTGCAAGCCCTGAATTTAGTAATTGGTTTTTGTCCTATTCCGAGATATTTGGTTCATATATTGTATTTTTGTTTTATAGAAACAGTATCTTCGGACCGCTTCGAATTGCTTTGTAAAGATGGACGGCGTGTACCATTAACAGAATACATGCAATGTAATTGGGGATTGATTCCAACCGATGCTATTGTTACTTCTTCAGCACGATCATTCACAGAGCGTAAAAAATACCAACGATTCTTACGACATGTGGTCGAATTATATTCAGAAAATCTACAGAACGAAACGACAACGGGGAGTAAAAACGACTACGCAAATCGAAATTATTTTAATGATCAGCAACAAGCGAATTACAGACCCTTTAATAACCAGAATACCGATATAAGAGAAAGTAACAGAAACTTTAACAACCAGAACAATGACCCTTATGCTAGAAATCCATACAGCCAATATGACAGCGTTAATCGACGTACAAGACAAGTCGATTCCAGTTTTCAGGCGTCGACCGACCGCAACTCTTTGGAAAACTCAAATCAATCAATTTTAATAGAGCATTACCGAATTTTCGAATCAAAACGATACGGAAAACCTAACCTTCTATTTCAGGTTTTAAATTGAATTCTGAAAAATAGTACTTAATAACTATTAACATATACATTTTAGGATGCTGCTAGATCATTGGTGCCTATCAAAGAGGAAGATCAATCGTTTAGTAAATATTTATCAAACGTTATGCACTATATTTACGGCATTCGTGAGTGTCCAGTGGGAAGAATGACGATATGCGTCACCTCAGATCCTGAATTGGAGAAGTGTATTAAGATGCGCGTAAGTTGATATCATACTATTCAGTAAACTTTTGTTTTGAATAAATTATTTAGCCTATTCGTAGCTTACTTTTTTAATAGGCATATGTATTTTTTTGAATTTATTGCTAAGACAATAAAAGACTCTGAGTCTTAAAAAAATTAATGAAATCAGTTGTAGTAAGCAGGGTAATAAAGGTAATGCCTTTTGTTATTTGCTTGTAGACTGCTCTCAAGGCACAAATCCTAAAACCCGAGCTGCTTTGTTATAAGGCCCACTCTCACATCACTTGCATGCAGTCGATACAAACAGGCCGAGCAGATGTTGCAGTACTTGATGCCGGTGATGTTTACACCGCTGGCTTGAACTATGGCTTGATACCGTTTATGTCCGAAGTATATAACCTTGGAGAGCCTGAATACTACGTGGTAGCTGTTGGCAAAGAGGAGGATCCTGATACAGAATTGACGTATCTGAAGGGAAAATACACTTGCCACACGGGCATTAACATGGCCGCCGGATGGACATATCCAATGGCATATTTTATATCAAACGGATGGATAAGACCGTATGGATGTGATAGTGTTCGAGCTGCTGCAGAATATTTTACAAAATCATGTGTTCCCGGTGCTATAAGCAGTGAATACAACACTGGAGTTCCATATGATAGTATGTGCGATTTGTGCCATGGCACTAGCTATAGGTACTGCCGTAGAGATGCATCTGAGGACTACTATGGACACACAGGTGCATTCAGATGCTTAGTAGAGGGAGGTGGGCATGTTGCGTTTATGAAGCACACTACAGTCATGGAAAGTACGGGTGGAAAACGAAGTGAATGGTGGGCTAGAAACACCCTCAACGACGATTTCGAATTACTCTGCACTGATGGTAATATCCTATTCAATCAAGTTTCAAACATTTTAAATTAAAATCTTACTTTTTATTAATAGGAACTCGAGCTGAACTTAACGAATATGAAAGATGTAATTTGGGAAAAGTAAAGGCCAATGCCATTGTAGCTAGAGGAGGAAATGGCTATAATGAAACTGAAATCAATGCATTTATCAACCTGTTCACATATGCCCAGCAATTGTATGGCCGTAAAGATGTAGATGCATTTAGTTTCAGTATGTTTTCATCCCCTGCACCGTTTTACGATTTGATCTTCCAAGATGCAACTCGACAGTTGCAAATTATCAAACCGGAAATACGTACATACGACCTGTATCTGGGGAGTAATTATATGCGAGCGAGGCGTATCACTGATTGCTATGCTGGAGCAAGCCAAATCAACGTGTCTATTTATTTAATGTTGCTGATATTAAGTGCCTTTTTTAGCGTAAATTAAGCATCTTAATTTAATTGAATTATTGTGTAATTAGTACAAGTACCTAAGGTAACTACTCTAATATTTTGATAAGAATTCACAACCGTCCAAACCATTCCATATCTTATCGCAAATATGCCTTGCACATAGAATCTCGTTTTACATAATGAAATCTAGATTAAGATGTAGAGTTGTTTTAATTTGTTTTTAATTATCCGTCCATTTTACATTTTTTATGCCAAATGACAAAATAAATTTATATTTTTCGTGAACATGATTTCTAGTTTTATTGAGTATGTATTGTCAAATCAGGTTGTAGTTACCCTACAAACAAGATTTTCTCTCTTCCGCATTGAAACAGGATGGCACTATAGTGAGTATAGTTCTCCAGCAGGCAAAGTGTGTCGACACGATTTCTAGTTTTCTACTTCATTTTGATTCATGAATCATGACATGATTAATGCAAAGGCAAACCGGCTGCTAGGAAATGAGTAAAGCAAAATGTCAAAAATAGGTTAGGCGCTAGTGAACTGAGGTTGAGGTTTTCGCCCCTCGTTCATATCATAAATTGGTCAATCGTTCTCGATTGCTGGTACTTGCGGGTGGTATCGCGTTGTTAAGTGATTCATAGTATTCATAGGTCTTTACCACTTCCACTCCACAGTGCGCTCCTGTATATCGAAGGGCTTTAGTAGTATTTTGTGGTTCAGTTTTTCTTAAGTGATTCGTTTAATATACTTGTTCGTTTGTTCATAATTAAAAATGTCTATCAATTTACGTACCATTTATGCATTTGCACGGGAAATGTATCCAAAGAGAAGCACAGAGAAAATTCAATATGGAACTGCTGGATTTCGTGGAAAGTATGTGAGAGTGCATTTATTTTTAGAACTGTTGCAGGTATTTTTATAAGATTAGATTGGTATACTTGTATGCGCCGTTTTATTTCTTGAGGAAACTTCAACGTCATCAGTGAGTAAGCAAAGATTTTACATTCCATTCTTGTATGCATTGAATATGAATGTAAGGAAACAAGAAAGAACTACAACCAATTTCACCTTGAGGTTATATCTAACACAAGGTAGAACCTATAGAGGTGCAGCCGTGGGAAGACAATCTGACACCACTTTAGTTGGCTGGCGCGGCAATTTTTGGTGGTGACAATTTGCTATTTGCATGAGAAAAATTAAGGCTATTTCGAATTTTCCATAATACTGAAGTGTGACAAGGACAGTGTAAGAAAGAGCGAATGCATACACTTGTTTCCCCTGTTTCATACAATTATCGACAATCATAATACAGTAACAATAAAAAGTAACACTTCTACTTGAGAAGCGAAGTGAACTGATAGGACAATGTGGGACTATTACGATAACTGAGGCGCAAAGGTTTGAAAATGCCATTTATAGATCTCGGTGAAATAAGCACAAAATATAAAGTAAAAAATATTGGTTAATCGCTTAGCTTAGAAAATATCGAAATATCAAAATTTTTTATTTTATATTTTGTGCTTATTTCACCGCGATCTACTAAAATGGCATTTTCAAACCTTCGCGCCCCAGTTATCGTAATAATGCCCCTCAAGTCGCAGACTATCTCTGCGCGCCACCTAGCGAGCGGGTTTTCCGCTATGTCCTTGCCAAATTACAATACAATTGGTTCAGCGGCTTAGGCGTGAGAAGGTTTTGTTAACAGCTTGACTCCAGCGCCCCCTAGCGAGCGGATTTTCCACCTAAGTCCTTCCTCAGGTCGCAGACTAACTCTTTGCCAAATTACATTACAATTGGTTCAGCGGTTTAGATGTGAAAAGGTAGACAGACAGACAGACGGACAGACAGACAGACGGACGGTTAGATGGAGAGACGGACAGACAGAGTCCGGTATGGAATCATATCGCCGTTATCGAAACACATTTATCGTAACTCGTTTTCAAAACAAATACGTCGCTAAAGAAATATTTAATTAAATTAAATTAAAATTTAAACAGACATCAGATAAATAGATAGATCGATAGATAAACAGACAGACAGATAGGCAGACAGACAGACAAATTGATAGATAGATAGACAGACGGACATACAGATAGATAGACAGAGAGATAGACATACATACAGATATACAGACAGACAGAAAGAGACAGACAGACAGACAGATAGACATTTGTACAGTACATACAGACAGACAGATAGATAGATAGACAGACAGATAGAGAGATAGATAGAGTATAGACAGACAGATAGATATGTATAATGTATGGAATCATCCCAACAATCCCCTTTATCGTAACACGTTTTCAAAACATATAACGTCGCTAAAGAAGTATTCACTTAAAAAAAATGGAAATTGAAGTAGAAAAATATGTATAATAGCAGTGATTGCTTGAAATTTTGAAAATATAGGTGTAGCGAAGCACACCAAGTTAACATAACGTTGGCACTGGGCCCTTCTGGCATTGCAGCCACGTTATAAGATGGCGCACTCAGCACTTAAATTGCATTTAAACATGCAGGTTAACGAAACGCCTACATGTAATATTTCTAAAACGTCGGCAATGGTCAAAGTCTTGCAACAGTGCTAGCTTTTCGTATGGGATGACTGTACAATGGCACACAGAAAGTGACTTGAAGCATTAGATCGAGCCTTGAAGGATTTGCGAGGTAGCCAAGAAATATTTGGCGGCGTCATGATATTGTTGGCGGGTGAGTTCAGACAAACTTTGCCGGTCATACCCCGTTCCACTGCTGCGGATGAACTCAATGCCTGCCTTAAATGTTCTTGTGGAGATATGTATATGTTAAAACACTTACACTCACTACAAATGTCCGTGTACAGTTATTAAGGGGGTATTCTAGTCTAGAATTTTTAAAAACTGTTTTTTTTTTAATTTCATATTTTTAAAGACCTTCAAAAATGTATCCTCCAAACGTTTCCTGAATTATAGGTATGTTTAGGTCTGTTTGGTGTGCAGTAAATTTACGTAAATTTACTGAACCTGTCAAAAATCAAGAGAATAGAGAGCCAAATGAGAGTGTCAAAAAATTTCCCCTTCTACGAAATCGTGCTACATCACATCCATGTAGTAGTCCCGGGACATCTATCAAACAGCCATCTGACAATTCGTGAAATGTCAATCTTCATTTTTGTTTGTGTAATTAGAAGTTTCTAAGAGGATTTTCCCCCACTTTTCAAATTATTTACTATTTGACAGATGTCCCATTTGGATCACGAACAGCACACCAAACAGACCTTTTGGTATGCAGTAAAATTACGTAAATTTACTGAATCTGTCAAAAATCAAGAGAGCCAAATGAGAATGTCAAAAAATTTCCCCTACTACGAAATCGTAGGTCCGTTCGCGTACTTTTTGCACTAAATATAGGTTTTCTGTCAAATCTCGAAGAGTGGGGGTGAAATTCTCTCAAATATAAGGTCTGTTCCTTTACTTTTTGCTCCAAAAATAGTAAATTATTGAATTTCAAGGAGTGGGGGTAAAATTCTCTCAGAGTAAGGCAAAATCACCAAAAAGTAAAGGAACGCGATTAACCACAAAAGCTGCTACAAACGAAATGTCATAAACATATGTGAAGCAAAAGTAAACAGAGTGTTGTTGTATGATTTTGGATTTTACAGAAAAGTCCACCCCTGATGATTTCCCAGAACCAATACAGTATGCAATATATTGCGAAATGCAAATTTCAACATCCAGAACGTTCAACTTTCATCGATGTTCCTTTTCTCTCCATTTTTTTACTTTTTGAATTAAAATAAAAAAATGCAATTAATTCAAACAAGTGAAACAGCTGACTTTGACAGATAGTTCAATTTCTACTGGAAGAAATTTGTCCAGTAAGAAATAGTAAGATTTTTTAGTGAGGGGAAATTTTTACTCTCTCGTTGCCTCTCTCTTTTACTACTTTTTTGTGTAAAGGAACGCGATTTATCTAAAACCAGTAAGAATCAGTAACAATTTTCAAGTAAAGGAACAGACCTATAGAAAAATCACGAAAAAGTAATCGAACGCATTAAGCACCAACAAATGAAGAATGTATGTGGTTTGACAGATTTGACAGTTTTCATAATACACCCCAAAGAAATTTCTTGGGCGAAAATTCGTAGCATGGCGAAATTTCTTACTCTCTCGTGAGCACTCTCTTCTACGAAAAATTACGAAAATTTTGCGTACGCGAACGGGTTTTCGTTGTTTTTCGTTATTTTTCGTGGATTTTTGTTGTTTTGGGAGGGTACGCGAACGGACCTATTGTTTTGGGAGGGTACGTGAACGGACCACGTGCTACACCACATCCATGTAGTTACCCAGGGACATCTATCAAACAGCCATCTGAGAATTCGTGTATTCGTGAAATGTCAATTTTTGTTTGTGTAATCAGAAGTTTCTGAGAGGATTTCCCCCCACTTGTCAAATTATTTACTATTTGACAGATGTCCCAATTGGATCACGAAAAGCACACCAAACAGACCTTATCCTACAGAAAGTCTCTCATACACCATGAATTCTCAGAAAGTCTCTATATGAAGGTCGTTGTAACGTATTTCTTTAAACGCGTTTTTCTTGAAACTACTTTTTCCAAGACGTCTGACGTGATAACTCAAGTTCTAGTGAACCGATTAACTTGAAATTTGGCGTGGAACTTCTTTATATATCCCTCTATCGTTGGAACTAGAATTACAAAATGTACAGTCGAATGGTTTTTCGGCTGCTCCTTTGAAAAATTTGCTTCAGAATTGTTGCAGGAATTTTCCTCAGATGAATTTAATAGCGAAAGTTCGATTTCAAATAAAACGACTATTTGTTCTATGTTTTTTACTCGAAAGAGCCCGAAAACCAACTTCGTTAAATCAGAGCGACGGAAAGCGAAACGACGAAAGAGCGAAATTGTTATTTACTATTTTTAAGCAATTAAAAACTGAAAAAAAGAGCCAAAATGTACAGTCGAATGGTTTTTCGGCTGCTCCTTTGGAAAATTTGCTTCAGAATTGTTGCAGGAATTTTCCGCAGATAAATTTAATAGCGAAAGTTCGATTTCAAATAAAATGACTATTTGTTCTATGTTTTTTCCTCGAAAGAGCCTGAAAACCAACTTAGTTAAATCAGAGCGACGAAAGAGCGAAATTGTTATTTACTATTTTTAAGAAATTAAAAACTGAAAAAAAGAGCCAAAATGTACAGTCGAATGGTTTTTCGGCTGCTCCTTTGGAAAATTTGCTTCAGAATTGTTGCAGGGATTTTCCTCAGATGAATTTAATAGCGAAAGTTCGATTTCAAATAAAACGACTATTTGTTCTATGTTTTTTACTCGAAAGAGCCCGAAAACCAACTTGGTTAAATCAGAGCGACGGAAAGCGAAACGACGAAAGAGCGAAATTGTTATTTACTATTTTTAAGAAATTAAAAACTGAAAAAAAGCAAAAAATCACTTTTTTTTCAAACAGCCGCCATTTTGTGAACATTTTTTTTATTTCCTTAGTTCAGACGATAGCGATATTCTTACTGACTAAGAATCTTTTTTTCTTTTTCTTTTTCTGATCACCGGAAGGGTTGGAATCATGTCAAGAAGGTCGCACCCTTATTTTTTACCACCCCACTTTACCAGCCTGTAACTTTTTCAATTTTCTAAATTTTTTTGCTTTCAATTCTTTTTTGTATTGTCAAAACATCAATATCTAATAAAAAAAATGGCCGGTAAAAATATGCTTAGTTTTAGATTGATAAATACAAATAAAAACTCTAACAACCAAATAAGGAAAGGAAACACAAATAGAAACATTTTAAATATACATATGTAGTCACATACAACGCAAGATCTCTATCAAATAGAGAAAGACTACTTGAAATAGAAAATGAATTACAACACTTAAACTGGGATATTCTTGGATTATGCGTTGAGAAAAGAAGAAAAACAGGTAACACTACATTCAGGACATGTCTACTACCATAACAATGCCATTAACTCAAACGGAGGTGTCGGCTTTCTTATACATAAAAAACACGTCAGAAAGATCGAGAATATTAAAAGCATATCAAATACTACGACGATGAAGAGGTAAACATCTTTAAAGAAGACATCGAACAAGCAATTGGTGAGAACGTGTGCCACTTTACTCTAACTATCGGAGACATTGACATATTATATATGGACTGCTAGTGAAATGTCACTTTCATACAACGTCTGCGGACAATTTGGTTCCAACATAACTAGCGCCACGTGTTTCGTAGGGACAGCAATGTGAAACAATTATCCGCCATCATACTTATTTTACGTAGAAACTGAGGCCATCTTTTGCCGTATATACAAATTACTGCGAAAATACGTTAAATTTTAAATTGTTGCCGCGTTGGTGCCAACAGATGCCACTACCAAAGTTTCAATACAAAATTTGAAAAAAGCCGTTACTTTTCGTTACTGACCCATAAACTAGATAAATATGTTAAATTTATTCGGGATTTATGTTTTGTGTTGATTAATGCTTTGTGATTTTGCTTTATAATGCAGTACAACTTCTCACAATTTATTAAAAAAAATACTTAAATCACAAACCAACGGTTTCGTGAATTCAAGCACAGCCTAAGTTTCCACATTTCTCCGCTACGAAACAAGAGGGCTAGTGCTTATGTTGGAACCAACGCGAAGTTGGGTACTAGCAGTCCATATATAATATGTCAATGATCGGAGACTGCAACGCAAAAGTCGGCAGACCAGTGGATGAAGCTGAGATAGCGATAGGAAACTGGACTAGCAGGTAGAAACGAGAAGACAAATGTTGATCGACTTCCTACACCAAAACAATCTGTACCAAACAAACAGTTTCTTCAAGAAAAAAACAACACAGAAGATGGACATGGGTTAGCCCCAACGGAACAGTTAAAAACGAAATCGACTTTATCATAACAGACAAAAAACAAATAATAACATACGTTACAACATTGAATAAGTTCGGAATAAGAAGTGACCACAGAGTCAGAGCCACATCAAAAATAAATATAAAAAACGAACGGAGAAACATGATAAATAGAAAATTGGCGACGAAATGGACAAATCCAATAAACCCCGTAAGGTTTGAAGAAACGATATCCTCGAAACTTATCAACATTCAAAGAGACGACATAGAACACTTAAACAATTCAATTACAGAAGCAATAACCCGAGCGCAAGAGAAATACTGCAGAAACGATAATAGAGGAAACCGTAACGAAAAACGAAACAATACAGAAATGCTTGGAAGAAAATAAAAATATGAAAGTCCTGAGAAAATCTGAAACAGACGGTAAACACGAAATAGTAAAACTGAAGAACGAAAATGGAGAAAATATAACAAATAAAAACGAAATACTAAACGTTACAGAAGCTTATTACAGAAAACTGTAGAGTCGTTTGGGGTAAGAATGCGCAGCGGGTAAAAGTACGCAGTGCCATTTTCTCCATCTGTGAAAGAATTAGCAGCAATCGCTAAATGAGAAAATGTGTGCTTCACTAACCGTCAATGATGAACAACTTCTACGAAAATTTTCCAATTAACAGTACAAAGAAAATCAACAAGGAAAAAAAAGCCAGATTTTGTTAAAAAAAAGTTAATTTTTAAAAGTGTTTCAGGAAAGCGTGCCAACTCGATACCCTATAAGTAGTATGTAGGCATAAACAGTGCATAGTGTGTTTGATTTAGAAAACAATTTTAGTGGATAATACTATTCGTTTTTAGATTTTCAATACAATGAAAAAAAAAGTAGCGTCTAGGGAAAGAGTGCGCAGTCGTTCTGTGGGTAACAGTAGGCAGTGCTTTCTTACCCAGTATTTAACTTTTTATAATAATAACATTTTTTAGGCTATAACCTTCTATCGAAAGCTGCAACGCGCACATCACAGTGGTGGTTGCTCGTAGCTGAATTATTTTCCTGGTATCGTTGTTCCAGAAAAATGCCTCGTATCTACTAAACACAAACGGAAAGGAAATTCATAACTCAAAAGAAAATCGGCGAGGCTAGGGAGCTGGTTGCGCACTCTTACCCATACCTCTGCGCACTCTTACCCTGACTTCGGGGCAAGAGTGCGCAACTTGACTTACTTTGGTTTTTTGATCAAAACATATTAAACATCAAAAAAAATATAAAATATTTTGGTATAATTTTGTTCCTTAAATATAGAGCTACCAAATAAAAGGCTCTTTTATTTGTTATCTGTTGCAAGTTTTTCAGAATTTAAATCCGTCTAAAGACCAAAATGCGCACTCTTGCCCCGAACGACTATACACAAGCCAAAATACACAAACTTTTCACACTGAATTAACCAGACACGATCTTGTAAATGTTGGATCAGAGGAAATGCCGGAAATAACGGAAGATGAGGTACGCAGATCTTTAAAGGATATGAAACACAATAAAGCACCAGGCGAGGACGATATAGTAGTAGATGGCATGGTAGATGGCAAATAGGCGGCGCCAGTCTGTTAAAAGAGATAACAGCACTACAACATGTGCATAAAACAAGGACAAATACCAAACCTATGGAGAAACTCGTGCACATATCTAATTCACAAAAAAGGAAACATTCCGAACCTGTACAATTACCAACCGATAAGCCTCCTCTCACACCTCTACAAACTGCTAACAAAGATTCTTACCAGAAGAATGGAGCGAAAACTTGACCAATACCAACCACGCGAACAAGCTGGACTTAGAAGCGCCTTTAGTGTGAACGACCATCTACATGCAATAAAGATAGTAATCGAAAAATCTATTGAATACAACCGGCCGCTGGTACTAACTTTCGTAGATTTCCAGAAAGCTTTCGACACTGTGGAAATACCTAGTATTATGAAAGCATTAAAGCAATGTATGTAGAATAGACGGAAGATACCTTCGACTTCTCCAACATATATATGATACGGCCACCGGATGTGTCTTTCTGCACGAAAAAACCAACACATATCGAGTTGAGAGAGGAATTTGACAAGGAGATACCACCTCACCAAAACTTTTTACAGCGATCCTAGAGTACGCCTTCAAGAACCTACAATGTGAAAACAAGGGTATTCAATTTGACGGAGAGTACCTAAGCCACCTTCGCTTCGCGAACGGCATTGTCGTCATAGCTCGGGGCAGCCTCGAAGAACGTTGGCCTAAACATCAAATTCGCAAAAACTAAATTCATGACCAATCTTGTCCCCAGTGGCAACATGGAGACAGCAGAAGGTATGATGATCGACCAGCTTTTTAAAAAGAAATACCTCGGTCATGAAATAGGAATAACGAGAGATAACCAAACCCGGGAAATCAAACGCCGCATCGGACTAGGGTGGGCAGCCTTTGGCAAAATGAAAAACGTATTAAGGAGTGACACAGCCATGCGTCTGAAAAGAAAAGTGTTCGACCAATATATACTGCCGGTTATCACATATGGAGCGGAGATCCTTACCCTAACAAGAGGTACCATTGACAAGCTGAAAGTAGCACAACGAGCGATGCTGGGAATAAGCAGGAGAGACCGGGTTACAAACGAAGAAATCAGAAGAAGAACCGGACTATCTGAGGTAACCACACAAATAGCAAAGGCGAAATGGAGGTGGGCAGGACACGTGGCAAGAATGACGGACAATAGATGGACAAAAAGGCTAATCGAATGGAGACCAAGAGAGGACCTGAGACACAGAAGAAGACCACCGTCACGCTGGAGTGAAGGCATTAAGCGAATACCAGCAGACAACTGGATCCGTACAGCACAGGACAGGACAGAGTTGAAAATATTAGAAGAGGCCTACGTCCGACTTTGGACAAGACAGGCTGCATGATGATGATGACCAGGACTGCCACCTCATTATTTAGCGCTAAGAGTTGGAGCCCCGATTATAAAACTTTGCAATGGCACGAGACTTGCTGTAAAGAAGTTAATGAACAATCTGATTGAAGCTACGATTCTGAGCGGCAAATATAAAGGGGAAGACATTTTAATCCCCAGAATTCCAATAATTCCACCTGATTTGCCATTTGATTTTAAACGTCTTCAATTTCCTATTCGCCTTGCTTTTGCCTCCACTATAAATAAAGCGCAAGGTCAGTCTTGGAAAATTTGCGGTATAGATTTAGAATATCCTGTGTTTTCTCATGGTTAACTGTATGTTGGGTGTTCTAGAGTAGAGAAACCGACCGCACTTTTTATTTACGTAAAAGATGGAAAAACCAAAAATGTTGTTTATAAGAAAGTATTAGAATAAAATGTAAGATATTTAAAAACGAATTTTATTCAAAGTCTTCTTTCTGCTCTCTTAACCTTTAACTGGGTAGGTGGGGTGCTGACAACACCCCAAGCCCTTATTTTTCAAAAATATTATACTTTGCGACTGACAACACCCGTTGTCGGTACAGTACCTTCCTGTTGTTTTCTATTAAACAGATTCAGATGGTTTTAAAAAGTTTGGTTGCACAAGAAAGCCGTGACAGACTCTTCAAGCTGCAAGGGTGCTGTCAACACCCCACGCCCACCTACCCAGTTGTGTAAATTTTTTTTACGTAGTGAATTTGTATTTGAAAATGTCATTTGAAAAAGATCGGGAATGCATTCAACTGTTATTGACACTATATAAGTGAAGATTCAAGTTAAGAGCCGGACTTAATTGATACGGATGACTGCGAATTTGTTAAAACAAAAAGATTGTTTCAAAAATTAATACGGAAAGCTCTATTTTTGAAAGGACGACCAAAAACCCTATAAAGGGGTCTTAAAGTTAATTCTTTTAACATTGTTCTACCCCAGAACGATATCATAATGACAATTCTACCATAGAACCACTTACCAGAGGAAAATAAAATAAAACAAATATTTGGCTTCAGCAGTCCTAGGTAGAACCGAGCCTAGCTTCCCGCAACCATTTGTGTGTGCGATATTTTTGCACGAATGGAAGGGACGTACAGTTTTCTGCCGTCTCCGAACGGCGAGTTGGGAAGTTGAATTACAAATGATACTCTTGAATGCTTGTCAGGCATTCGGAAGAGGTGGGCACTGTGAAAAACTTTTTTTTAGGTGTTTGCGGCGGGATTCGAACCCAAGACCGCTGGCTCAGTAGTCCGACGCACTAACCACTTGCACTACGGTGCCCACCTTACCAGAGGAAAGATAAGGGTTATAAAGTGAGATCATGATGGGGTGTTGTCAGCACCCCACCTACCTACTTACGTTACTATTACTCACCTACCTACTTAAAGGTTAAGTTTTAGCATTTCTCAAGCCTGACGAATTGAAAGAATTCTAGGCCCCTTAATTTACTTTTTTTTTTAGACGGAACAGTCTCTTGAAAATATGCTCAGCGAAGCGGGCATGGGTTTGCTAAGTATATAAATAATCACGATATTCCTTTTGGGAGTTAAGGTAATAGTAAAAAAAAAAAAAACTGCATATCCGTGAGGGAAATTATGATTATACAATACATCCCTAACTCAATAATGGCTTATCAGATTGAAAAACTAAAAAAATATGTGATATCAGCTAATTTGTCCCTAATTCATTTGAGATATAAAACATCCTTCTGCATTGTTATGAAGCTGAGCAATTTTCAAAACGATTTTTCAAAGCATCGCCCACAATTTCCTTCAGTAGAGACTGGAGACCACTGCCAGCGTCGACGGGATTCACTTCATATCTATACGAATAGAGGAAGATGTGTTTTCTGTCTTTTATTTTTATACAGAAAATATTTGTATTTGGCTTTGAAAATAAAGCCGGCAAGTTTTAGTTATATATGTCTGTTCTTAAGTTAACTAAGTATAATTGAATATTTCACACCCATTGTGTTTTTTTTGAAGTAAAACTTTTATACGCACGCTAGTCAAAAATTTTTGTAACGAAAAAATGTGACGACTGTTTACGTCATACATTCGACAGAATGAATATGTACTAGATTTTCGAAGTAATGGAGCAGATACTATGCATACTATGCACACTCTGCATACAAACAAACATACAAACATATATGTACATACACACATACGTACATACATATACATACATACATACATACATACATACATACATACTGTTGCGGTAAAATTTTACAGCAACAAGGACTCGTCTGCTTTCCCTTGAATCCCCACTAATTACGTTTTTTCTAAGCCTCTCCAAGACTGGAGAAGTGGAGGGCAGCCATGGTCCCATCAGCCATAGGCCCACTTTTCCAACATCTTGGAATGGCAACCCCAATAGGTTATCGATGATGAATTGCTAAGAGCTGACGGTCTAGGTAAGTGACGGACGGTCCTACCAATGTGCATATCGAGGGAAACAAAGTAAACGAGTCAACATAAAACAAAGTAAACGAGTCAACATAAAAGCAACACGTCAATAGTAACTTAATATCAATACCACAAAAATGTTTGACATTTTTTTAAATAATGTAATATGTAAATAATAACAACATACTTTTGTATAGAATGGCAAGTTTTCGGTCATCCCCTCCCCCAAACCTGCGCGATAATCCACCGAAACGAGGCTAAATATCGTAAGATTGTCTTTAGTATATTCCTTTTCTGCTCCTCACTAAGTTGTCTTCGCGTATTTTAAACATAGGTACATATCAATGCAATGGGTGGGGTTTTTCCTCCTTCTACCCAGTTCACCATTAGTGGTTAAACCATTTTAACTTTGGTTTTGATTTGAATATTTACATAAATCAGTGTCAGTTGATGGCTACCACGGATTATCACCTCGAAGTGGTGAGAATGTGTTCTTCCAGTTCAACCAGCAGGTACTCGACCCGCTGAACTACTTAGGCGTTGGAAAGTTCCCGGCGACCTAGTTAGTTCAATGTATGAGTGAGCGGCTGGAAAGATAGTGGGTGCAAACACGGCTACACGCTCCAGCCAAAGAGCGGAGCGTTGTACACAAAGCCAATTGAACTCCGCTATCGCTGAATGTGAGAATGTATGAGTGTCATAGGATTCGAGTGGATGAAACTGCTGGACTGGAAGATCACTTCTTGGTTGACCAGTAATAAGAGAAGGTTAGAAAGACCGAAGTTGAGACAAGTGTTGAGGAATAATTCGTGGTAGAGAGAGAAAAAGTGAAAGGAAATTAAAGATTTGTTACGACTAATCCTGAAGGATACGTGGTTCAAGTGTTTTGTCAGGGAAAAGTTGTGAGCAGGGAAGAAAGGAGGGAAAACCGGACCTATAGGACGAGGAAACATATACATATATATACCTATCGACATCTCGATTTGTACACCGATTGATCGAGAATTTTTGTTGGAAAAAAAAAAGGAGCAGGAAAAGAAAAAAAAGATAAGTACAATTTTGTATCCTTGATTAGTGAGAATAGTTTGTGACGGGTGTGCACCAGAAAGGGTGATTTAATTTGGTGGATTATCGTTCCGATTGAACTCCCGCAAATACCGGGACACGCGACCGCAAATAACGTCTTTTTGAAAATTTCGGGACTTGACCACAACGGGCCATTCGAAACGGCGATTTTCTTTGTGCAATTTTTTTCCTCGGGTTGGTTTTTTTCATCCTCAGTCGAGGATTTTTTCCAGCCCCATCATAAATTTAACTTCATAATTAACGTCAATTTAATCTGCAATAAATCGGCCCGAAATTATAACGTGGTGAAAAAAAAGTATTTCGTTGTTTTCTTTTCATTTCTCTGACTTTCAGATCGCAGGGTTTTGTTATTCGACGGGACGTATTTCTCTATTTCACACTACAGGTTTCCCAATCCCTATTAAAAATTGGGTGGCGCCCATTATTTTCCATTTTTCCTGGAAGAAATCTCCGTGTGAACACACGAACCCACTCCCAGCTGAGCGGCCGAAATCGCCAGCTTCCCCGAGCTGCGGTTACACTTTAGCTTCTATTCATATGTATTGTTCTTTGGTCCATCTGACATTTCATTTTACATTTTTTGCGCGCGCGCAACTTATTCCCTACCGGCGGGTGGAAATGAGTTAATTAATTAATTAAATAAATAAATCGAAGAATATAAAAGTGTAACAATACATGCATACATACATACATACATACATACATTCCCACATACATACATACATAAATACATACATACATACATACATACATACATACATACATACATACATACATGCATACATATGTACATATCTACATACATAAACCGTTACCCTCTTGACCCATTCAATATGGGAATTAAATGAAAATGTTTGTTTATCAGACACAAATGGTTGCAAGAAGCAGGCCCAGGTTCACCTCGAGCTGTAGCACCAACTAAGTAAGTAAGTAACCATCTAGTCAGGGCCGGTTTTAACAGTTTTGGCGCCTGGCGCAGGAAAAAAAATAAGCGCCCCAAAAGCAACTTTAAAAATGTTTGGTCTTTTCCACATCACCCGAAGAGATAGAGTAATTGACGCGTTGACTTTAACATAAAATTCAACCCTAAATCTTTCTTCAGGGTCTAAAATTACCTCATCCCTATCCTCATAGGAAAACTGAACTACTTTTTTCGGGACCGTTAAGTTGAAATTGTTGGAAAAGTGCAAGGAACTTTAATTTCATTTGCTATAAGGCGCGACTTATCTAAATATTCAAAAAAAACTTGACATTAGTTCTTAGTTCGACTAAAAAATTTTTCATTGAGCACAAAATTTCAACTGCAAGCTTAAGGCAAACACTGCTTTGTGTCTAATATTGTGTACCAATGAACAACACAACAAATAAATTTAAATTCGCTAAGCTACCAAGAGATTGAGGCATATTTTGGACTTTTTGGTCATCATTTTCTGAAATTTCAACAAGAGCCTTATAAAAATCTCCCAAGTATAGTTTTAGCGGTTTTATTGCATCTATTCTGCTTAAGAGTCAAACTACTAAGATGTTTTTTTTTTAAACCGACCATCTGCCTACAGAACTTGAATAGAAAACATAGAGACTCTCAACTGTATCGAAGAATGCAACTGCATCAGAAGAGCACTGAACATCATCATCATCAAAGCTCTAGGTTCCAAAACCTTAATTCTCGATTGCATACCACAATGTTTCCCTCTCATATTAGTACCATTGTCATACCCTTGTGATCTACAATTCATCAATAGAATATCCAAATCAGCAAGTTCATTCAAAACTAGGTCAGTTAAGCCAGTTTTTTTCGCAACTAACAATCCCAAAAAATATTCTCTAATTTTAAACTTTTTCGTATTTTGGTCCACTATTCTAACTACTAAAGTTAATTGCTCCTTTATACTTATGTATATCAGGCGTACAATCTACTATAATCGAAGCCAAGAAGAATCAACAAATAAACGCAGAGAAAATTGAATATAATTACTTACTAATTTTCAATATTTTTAAAAATGTGCTATCTACCACTTGAAGTGCTAATGTTCTGAATTCAATAATATATTTTGTTTTCGTATCCTCAGGTTGAATTTTTTTATGTAGTCTTGTTTTGTTATCAATTAAATATTAAATGCACAACATATAAGAAGGAAATGGTTTTTTATTGGTTTTTAAACACGACAATGCAAAAGGGATCCAAAAAAAAGCAAATGTGCTATCTTTCTGTCGCGATCTGTACATAAATAATGTAACAATAAATTTTACTACGTACATATATGTGTATCTGTATGACCAGAGTTTGACTCTCTTTCTCTTCAGTCAAATCGAACGTTTTGATATATCGAACAAGGTTGTGAAACCAAATTTGAAGTTCGCATCGTTTTAGGTAGGCGCATTTCCTTGGCGCAAAATTTGAATCCTGCTCCTCAACTTCCGACATGTTTGTTGATATGTATGGAATGGATTTTGGTAGGCGCAAATGGAGCTGTATGATAAGACTGCTCCACAGCATGTTGGCAGTGAAAATTTCGTTTTCGGCAATGGGCTGAAAGGGTCGACTGGATATTTAATATGAAACAACAGAGTCTACTATGGTTGCAGCAGAGACAAATGCTTGTCTCTGGTTGTAGTTGGGTACAGATAAAAATTCTGCTAACTGGTCTGTTATACCAATTAGCAGCTATGGAGAGAAAGAGAATAAAATGTTGTGGGAACGGGAAGGGATAGAAAAAAAAAAACATTATGTGCATATTTGGAAATTTGGTGATTTTAATGTGTGTGTATTTTTTAAAGTGCAGTGATTGAAATGTGTGTATTGTTATTTGAGAAGTACGGTGAGAAATATTTGTTTATGAAGAATATAAATACATATGTATTAGCAAACGAGTAGATCTGTTTTTTGGATAATATTTTTTTTTAGTTTTTACGCCTCTTGCTTTCTAGCGCTTGGCAAAGATAGTTTTTTAAAAGTTGCAACGCAAAAATAAAAAAAAACATTGTTATCCTTTTCTTTGTGCTGTTGGTTGCATTCAAAACAGGTTTTTCAATGGATCTATCTGCGTATGTAAATAAAAAGAACTTGTTTTAATAAGATTCCAGCTGGGATCTCCAAATCAGTTGATTCTAGGCAGTTAAAAAGAGCTGATGCCGTCTTTATGTGCGTGTTTGTAGCTAGATCAATTAACAAAAAATGTAACTTACATATATGGATTATTGCGTAGTAAACTGTGTGGGCAAATGTTTTGTTTATTATTTGTAAGTACATTAACCTTTTTTTTTATCAAACAAACGTTTTAAAACAAAAATTAATGTTTCTCTCTATTACTCGAATTTTTCCAAAACTCTCTCTAACGCGAACAAATCTGGCTATCCCGTGAAAATTTGACTTAGGGAGAGTCGAATGTACATGCATACATACATGCATACATTGAATACATACATACATTACATACATACATTACATACATACATTCCATATATACATTACCTACATACATTACATACATACATATGTACATACATTCATTACATACATTACATCCATACATACATACATACATTACATACATATGTACATTACATACGTACCAGTGGCGTGGCGTGCCAGATTTAAGATGGGAAGCCGAAGCAAGAAAGCAAAAATTCCAATTAAAAAGTTAAAAAAAAATCGTGTGAACAGTTTTTCTATCCGTATCCTATTCCAGAGCTATCCTATGATTTGTTTTTACAAACTCTGCAAGAACGTTTTCTTAGAAGTTAGATCTGTTTTAAGTTAGATTATTTTTATTAGATTTATAAGAAAGGCTGAAAAGGAACTTTCCACAGAGGCGACGGTTATTGGAACATATCCAAGATTCAAAGCACTTGGTCTCCCTGTTAGCAATTTCAACATTTAATTAAATAAGAAATCTGTTTTTACAAATATTTCAGAAAGAGTATTAAGTAAGAAACAAAACTCGTTGCCCTTCAATTTATGTAGAAAACCTTCAGCTAAACAAAGTGTCATTCTTTGGGGTCATTTTAAATTTGGGTAAATGTTTCTATGATATCTAATCTGTAGTCAAACAAAAGCTTGATTATTCGTGAATGATAATGCCAGCGAATCTCCAATACTCCTGGCATACCATATGTTCGTCGGCTAGCCGTTTTTTTTTTAAGACGAGCGTTTTGTAGATTTATTAAAGAAACGACATATGCTATTGGTAAAACCAAAAAAATACTTTAACCTCAGGACCACCGAACATAACTGTAACACAATCATATGATTGCCCAACTAACTTAACTTGAACTAACGTTGAAAGAGCCAAGAAATCTCTTCTAATCCATCTTGTGAGATATACCGTAAAACTGCACTTAGTTTGATTCACATTTGGTATTTCGTCAATCATAATGGATACATACCGAACATGACTGATTTCCGATTTGAATTAATATCTAATCACCGCAACAATAAAATGTATTAAATCATTTTGAATATCGTTTGAGAGGCCCGAGAACATTGATCTAAATGTGAGTCCATATGACGGACTAAATATAAGAGTTTCTATATAATTGGCCCGATTATCCGAGCTGGGTCTTTCATCGTGACCCCGGAATGCTAACTCTTGTTTACCTAAAAGAATCACCGTGTCTATAAAACGCTTAAACGTTTGAATGTGCTTCTTTGAAAAGCTCACTATAGTTAGCTGGACCCAGCAAAAATTCGTTAGTAATTGAGTTGTTAGCAAAGTAACTAGCTTTTATATTGGCAAGAGTATTGGTGTTGGTTTGTCTTTTCAAAGTTTTTTATGTTCTAGGTATATTTAAAAATATAAATGATGCTGCAGTTGAGGAAAATAAAAGCTTATATGAACCATAAGCCGTAATAATGAAAGAGAAAGCCAATTTGTGTTAAAATACATTATTTTTCCGTTGAAATAAAAATCTACTGTGAACGATATCAATTCACTGCATTTTTTTACAGAATCTACTGCGAAAAAATAATGAAAATAGTCAATAGTGGCAACGCACGTCGCACACGCACAATCAGCCAATTGAATTTGCAAATATACGTAGAAAAAAAATGAGCATATTATGTATACCAAAAACAACTCAATTCGATTGCAGAAAAAATACTCATAAGCCGATATTTTCCGGCTTATATGCCTCATAAGAGAGCGTGTGCTAGACAGAGAATAGCCAACCCGAAAAGCGCGAATGAAAAAAAGAGAACAAACTTAAAACTTGCCTGCCACACCGGAAATTTTCGGCTTAGGAGTATTTTTTTTGCAGTCGAATTGAGTTGTTTTTGAATGAAATGATACAAACTTCTACTGTGGGCATATGAATATAAGCAAAGCATACTTGATTGAAATTTGAAATTCGAAATTTATAAAGTTAAGAATTTGAAAAGGGAAGCCGATAGGAATCTTGTTATATGGAGCCCACGCCACTGATACGTACATAATTTACATACAGTGGCGGAAAGATAAATAGCACTTTTCTCCTACGAACCTTGCAAAGACTTAAAACGGAAGAAAAACTCGAATGTGTTTCATAATTACTTATTCTATATTTTCACTATTAACTTAATTACATAATGCAGTAACAATTTTTATCGTAAAATCACAATACAAAATAAAAAAATTAAAAAACTTAAATAGGATGGAAAACTAGGTGGAAATATAAATAGCACTGCAGAGTATTAATACGAAGAAATTGCAAAAGGTTTAATATGTATTTTTAAATCTTTTTATATTTTTTACATTCAATATTGATTAGGATATCCTTTGTTGTCCAAAATTGCTGCAAGTCTTCTTGGCTAATTTCCGTAAGTTTCTGGCAGCGTGCTTTTTGAATGAAATGCCAAGCTTCTTGGATGGACGTCTATAATTGGACCAATTTTTTTTTTTGGTTTCGAAGCTTTTTCCAAATCATTCCACAAATTCTCAAATGGATTTTGGTACGGACTCTGTGATAGCAAACTAAAAATCAGAAGTTGGTTATTCTAAAGCTTAACTTGCACTATTTTGGCTATATGCGTCGGGTCATTATCATTGGCATACCTCCAAGCTAACGCCAAATTTTCAGATGCATTAGGCTCTGTATGATTTAAAAATATTGCCTTGTACTGATATTGATCTTTACTGCCAGATTCTTTAGCTATAGGACCAACACAATGCCCCGCAAAAGCTGCACCGACCATAACGTACGCGGCATCGTATTTGACCGTCTTCATCGTATACTTCGTAATAATGTCTTGACCTTTTGGGCGACAAAGGTACACTTTCCCATCAGATCCAAGAGCTTGGATTCATCGCTTCACAAAACATTTACATAACATAAATGGTTACAGTCTGTAGCTCTATTGTCACTAATTTTTATCATTCAGCACTTCAAAATTATAATTATTCTAGCATAACATGCATGTTTTACTTCTGCCGCGCGTAGTTTACACACCCGATTTTTTTTTTTTTTTTAGAGCTGAAGATCTGGACAACGTCATGTTTCGTATGGGAGTCTTGGCCACATTGCGATCTCGTATAAGGAATGGTGCCGTTATTGGTGTCATGATCACAGCGTCTCACAACCCCGAACCAGATAATGGTGTAAAATTGATTGACCCTAAAGGAGAAATGCTTGAACAAAGTTGGGAGAAGATTGCGACAGATCTGGTTAACGTAAGTGACCAAGAGCTCGAAGTTGAGGTGGGAAAAATTATAAAAGAAAATAATATCGATGTGGGTTCTTCTTCGCACGTTTATGTTGGCATGGATAACCGCTACCACAGCCCTAGACTGCTTAAGGCTGTAGCTGATGGAGTAATTGCTGTGAAAGGAAATGTCAAAGAATTCGGAATTGTTACAACTCCCATGATGCATTACCTGGTTGTTTGTGCAAACACTAAGGGAGCGTATGGCGTGCCAAGCGAAGAAGGTTACTACAGTAAGATTATTAAGGCTTTTGAAAGCATCCGAGAGGGTAAATTAGAAAATGGAAACTACAAAAACAAAGTTGCTTTCGACGGTGCTAATGGCGTAGGTGCGCGTAAAATGCTACAGTTTTTAAAACGTATGAAAAATTCTCTCAATGTAGAAGTATTCAATAGCGGCAGTGGCAAAATCAACCACGAATGTGGTGCTGATCATGTAAAAGTTAAGCAATGTTGTCCAATTGGAATGCCTATTCTGGAACCGAACACAAGATGTGTCAGTGTCGATGGAGATGCTGATCGGGTGGTTTACTTTTTTACAGACGAAAATGGCCATTTTAATTTATTGGATGGCGATCGGATTGCGACGCTTGTAGCTGACTACTTGATGGATTCAGTTAAGAAGTGTGGTCTTGAATTAGCTATGGGCCTTGTGCAGACTGCTTATGCTAATGGCGCTTCCACTGATTATATAAAAAACGAACTTAAAGTGCCTGTAGCCTGCGTGCCAACTGGCGTTAAACACTTGCACCACAAAGCCTTAGACTACGACATTGGTGTGTACTTCGAAGCCAATGGGCATGGAACGATTGTCTTCAGCGAGAAAGCTAAGGCAACAATAAGGAAAGCTGCTACAGAAAACAACGAAAGCGAGAATGCAAAAACATTACTCAATGTTATTGATCTCATTAATGAAACTGTCGGCGATGCCATTTCAGACATGTTGTTGGTTGAAACTATTCTTCATGCTAAAGGCTGGAATGTAACTGACTGGTTGCGCACTTACACTGATCTACCGAATTTACAACTTAAAGTAAAAGTGCAAGACCGCAATGTAATCACAACTACGGACGCAGAGCGAGTTTGCCTTACACCTGTTGGGCTACAAGAAGAAATTGATAAGATCATTGTTAACTACAAACGAGGACGAGCTTTTGTTCGTCCATCAGGAACTGAAGACATTGTGAGAGTATATGCTGAGGCAACCACTAAAGAGGTTAGTTTATAGCTGAATATTTTTGCGAGTTATTAAAAATTGATTTATTTTTTATTCAGGATGTGGACAACCTTGCATATCAAGTTGCTTTATTAGTCTATAAAATGGCTGGTGGAGTTGGCGCTGAACCGTTATGTCCAGTTGAAAAAATCAACTCACACATTTAATTTACTGCTAAGTATATTACGTCGCCGAATTTTACTAAATTATAATTGATGTTTTAAATCATATAGAGAATTTATTTTATACTTACAAAGTTTTCAAGTGTTTTCTAAATTTAAGCACATTTACTTATTTGCTACATTCCACTGCCGTTGTCAAAAAATGTTTGAAGTGTTTTGTAGCGGACATTGTAGCCATTGCTGTTAAAGCTAAGAAGTATTTATGGAAGAGTAAATAAAAATAAAAAACTCCAAAAAAATCTCGCTTTTGTCATTTGTCAAATAAATATTCGGCGTTAGCAGTTTTATACATATTTATGTACGTACATGTGTGTACGTGTTATATTTTTTGCACGAATGGAAATGATGGTTGATCGTTTTGGGAATAGATTGGCTTTAACCTCCCATCCCGATAGTGAATCTGACAGTGGTGTACCCGACTTCTTGTTCTGGTGGAATACCTTTTTTTAAAGGTACTGACCCGCCAGTTGCAGGGGGCACCGCGACCTAAAAGACTATTGTACCGCAAAGTCAGTTTAGGGAACCAGAAGAGGCCCATTTAACTTTGTCTATTCTGAACATTTTTCCAGATAGGCTGTTAATTCTGTCGATATTAGAGACGCTTGTGGCCTCAGAATTAACAAAGTGTTGGCTGTTTACTAGAGTCGACCCAGGGAAATAAACTTTGAGTTAGGTTTTTAACGTTTCGTAACGACTAGCCGTGTAGGTACCATCTTCCTTGAGCAGAAGAGGCTAGGCTGTTTGAAGAATCTTTAGAGAGAGCTCTATGGGGACGTGTGAGTGTGACCTCTGGTATTTTTTCTAGGTTTTCACAGTTCTTTCTCCATTTGCCTCTCTTAGATTTTCTCAATTCTTTATTGAAGTTGGTTAACGCGGACCTATAGAGGTCCTAGTTGCCGGTGCGTTTAGCTTTGTTGATAAGTTTTCTCACCATTTTCCGTAGTTTTTCAAGCTGAGTATTTCACCATGGTACACACCTTTTAACCAGTTGCAGTTTTACTTTGCAGCTGTATTCAAATGAGGAGGTGATAGCTGATTGGCTGCCTTATCAACGTCTTCGATAAACTGTATAGATGAAGGATGAAGTCTTCCAATTTGTTAGTTTTTTCATATATCGCGTCTGACCTTCGTCGACGTTGCACCTTATATTTAATCTTATCTGCATATGATACGATAAAGATGACTCAGCTGACACGTGGCAGTCTTCGATATAAGAGTATAGAAAAGTAGACGAGAGGGTAAGGACCAGTACCTCACCTCTCAATGAATTTCTGAATGTGGGTTTGTTACCCTTGTTACAAATAAGTACGTTACTACTAAAAATATAGGCGCAAATTCAAAGTCAGATAAAGCCGACATTAAAAGAATTTATTCACCTACATAACCTAAAATGTACTTTTTTCTATTCATAGTTACCGTATAGTCGACTTTCGACTTATAGCCGGCTCGAAATTTAAAATGACCAAACGTCACTTTAAATAATTAGAGTCGGCTTTAAATTTCTCATATAATATTTTGGCGTTTGGGTTTGTTCCTTCAAATCACTTTACAAAAACACACCAATGTCGATAGTAACTAATACACAGGCAAAAATCTGTTTCTGAATATCGAAAAGTTATCGCCGGCTGTAATTAAGGTCGGCTATAGGCACTATTCGTGGGCTGACTATGAATTTGCGCCATAATCTGAAAGTAACTCATCACTTTTATTGTTGTCGCTGTAGCAGCTGGTATTGTGGGCGTTGGCATCGTATCCCAGAACGATATGCCAGTTGCGGCGGCGGCACTCTTTGATCAGTTCCTGTACCAGAATAGGAGGGACCGCATCTATCTCCGGGAAAGTCGGCGGAGGCACACACGAACTCCTGAATTCCATTTTTCAGGGGACTTTCAATTAGGACCGCCACTAAGTCTTTGGTCTTGAAATCTGGAATGAGAAGATATTTAGTTTTTGAGCTGATCAGTAGAGCAGCCCTTGGTCTAAAATCTGCTCGGGCAAATCCTTATTTTCGCTCACTATTATTGAGACCAAAAATCATACCCTTTATGGCCTAGGGTTCCTGTATGAATCGTCGGGCGATGTTCTCTCTAGCGCATAGTTGGTGAAAGGTACCCGAGCTACCTGCAGGTTTCCCTGCAACACCTTGAGTGGAGTCATCATCGTTTGCGACTGTACTCAGGGCTCCGCATGCGATTTGGCTTGGTATCGCCTCTCCCCCTCACTGAACCCTCGTTAAGGGAGTGGCCCTTGGTCTCGCTCCCGTAGCATGAGCTTCTTTGTTGTCAGCGTGTCTCCTCGGTGAGGTTACCGGAACCCTACTTTTGGATACACTGCAGGTGGTTGGTGGTTGCTGGTAGTGGGGAGCTCACGTGCTCTCTCACGCTTAGCAGTGGTATTATTTTCACTTTTGGGAGCCTGTCCTCTCGACATGCCGTTGGTGCTAGGTTTGGTAACTGGGGTTTTGTCGTAGGTCCTAAGAATGAGCTTCAGCTTACCGAAATGGTAGGACAAGTGACGGTTTAGGTCGCCCAGGTTCTGGTGTTTAGGTCGGAATTTTGTGCGTCCAGAGACGCAAGTATTTTCACGCTGGCTAGCCTGATACTTTTTTTTTATAATTTACACACGCTAAAGGGGATATGAATCCCCTTTTAATGTTTACACGCGAGCACATGAAGGACGAGAACGAGAGACAGACAGATCGATGGAAAGAAGCCCCTTATGATATGTGGTTTCGGAAATTCTCCTCCACTAGTATCACGTCCACGTGGGCACCGTAGCGCAAGTGCGTCGGACTACTGAACCAGCGGTCTTGGGTTCGAATCCCGCCGCAAACACCTAAAAGTTTTTCACAGTGCCCACCTCTTTCGAATGTCTGACAAGCATCAAAGAGTATCATTTGTCACGATTGAGCTTCTCAACTCGCCGTTCGGAGTCGGCAAAAAACATTCGTGCAGAAATATAACACGCACACACAAATGGTTCGAGAAGCAGGCCCAGGTTCACCTCGAGCTGTAGCGCCAACTAGGGTACGTTAAACATCGATAGTTTAGTATTTCGATACTATCGATATTTTTCTATAAACCATCGATAAACTATCAATAGTATCGATAGTTGAAACAAACTTAATGAAACAACGAACTACTTCAAAATCATTATTTAAAAACAAGAACATTACATATTGGTTTTTTTTCAAATAACTTCACATTTTGATTTAGGAAAAGTTAAGGCGTTTTGCCTTTAAAATCTGTTTCTTAGATCGCTATGGATCATGCCGGCTTTAGAAAAAAAAAGTTGCTGGTATGCTGTATGCACAAATATAACTGTGCAAATTTTCTTCAGTAACTCTGAGCTGGATTTTATCCAATAATCGATGGGACACTTATCACTATCAATTGGCGGTTTTTCCAAAAAATTGTCGTATGTCAATTATTGCGTTTCTGCAATTGTAAGCAACTTTTGAATCTTCACGCGACAAGAAGTACACAGTATACCTACACAACACAGAACGTACAGAGAAGTAAATAAAAATCAGTCGGATTGCACGTGCACAAAACAGACAAAGAATATTTTCTGGAAATTCCTCGCTTATGAGCATGGAAAAGAAAATGTGATGCAAAAGAAAATGTGCTCAACAGTTCACAGTTTCGAGACGTGGTTTATTTAAAAAACTATCGATATTAAAAAAAAAGCATCGATGTTTTCGATAGGATGTACACATCGATACTATCGATAGTACTATCGATGTTTAACGTACCCTAGCGCCAACTAAGTAGGTAAGTAAGTATCACGTCCGAACCGCATTTCTCTTTTATTTGTGGGAAGTTGCTCCTCATCCACTTAGCAGTGGTTTCGTTGGAGCAAACGAATTGGAGCCGGCCAGTTCTATAACTGGAGCTGTCAAATAACGGCTTCACCTCTTCGTCTTGAAATTCGATCGTCACATCGGTTACTCCCTCCGTATACGAGCCATTTGCTCTACACTAAGTGGGTTGCAATCACATCACTAAACCGAACCTGACACGGCCCACTATATTGCTATAGGGGGTCTTTTCGACCAGAGTTAGAGTGTCTCCTGTTCGGATTCTCTTTGCTTCTAACGTCGGTGGGGTGGAGTCATCGGATCGGATTCGTTTAGCCTCTGTGCTATTTTTGTCGATATTGGCAGTAGCGAATCTCAAAAGAACGTTCCCTTGAGTTGCCTTGTTTTACGGCTTGTTTGAACCGGGTCCTCTCCGAAGATCAAAGTCATATGTAACCGGTAGATTTCAGAGACTCGAAATATGCATTTAAAAAAAAATTGGAACAACAAATTTACATAGTTTTTAGTTTAAGGAGCCATAACTTTTTTATGGCTGCATGAAATTATATGAAGTCTTCAACATTTTTTATGTTATTTCGACGTGCTATAACTTGGAGGCGGTGAAAATAGACCCCCTGTACGATTTTTTGTTCGCTAGAATTACAGGAATCAAATGGAAAAAAATGAAAAAAATTTATCAGAAATGAAACGCTTTGGGAAAAGAACATGCATCTTCCACCGAGAATTATCATAAAGAGTGCATTTTTTTCGGTGTGTTTTTGGTGAATTCAACCGTTCTCTTTTTAACTCACAGAAAATCTACCTGTCTCACTAGAAACAACGAGAATGGGATTGATCATGTTTCATGTAGCTAGCCACTATAACACAAGTGCGCGTTTGGTCTAGTCTAGGAAACTCCACCATATACCAGTCCAAATCGGTACTCACCACCTGCTCATCGATTTTAAGGCCGCCAATGACAGCAACTGTAGAAATGAACTCTACAGACCCATGTCTAGTTTTGACATCACTGCCAAACTAGTTCGTTCGTGCAGGATGACGATGGAGAAAGCTTGCTCCTCCATCAAGGCCGGTAATGCACATGAATCAAATAATACAGATTACGCATTGCGCATGTCCACCATGTTGAAAACGATTTCTGTCAGTTTTGTGACGTTATTTGCGCGTAATGAAATAAAGAAATTCGAATTCAAATGGGAAAACTGTTGTACTCTTACAAAGTGAAAGATTTGGTGGAATAAAATTATAATAAAAATGGGTGTTTGTGCAGTTTTTGAGTGTAATAAAAGTGGCATTAAATATTATTACTTCCTGTTCTGTATTACCGGCAAATTCACGCGAGACTCCGGTGGACCAAAATGAGAGAAACGTATAATTCGTTCTTCATTTATTGCTACTTCTTTAGTTTGATCGACTCATTGCCGAGTCCGGTTCTCATAGAGCTGCCCGAAATATGGATATGGGAGCTAGTTGATGAATTCGTTTACCAATTCCAAAACTTTGCACAATACAGGTAAATAGATATAATAAGATAATGCGGCATTTATTATATTAAAACTCTTGGTTACAGAGCACGTCTTACAGATAAAAGTCAGGAGGAAATCCAGCAACTGTACATAATAATGTCTGAGGCATTTTGTGTATTTTGAATGTTCTCAATTCATTTGGTTGTCATCCCCAATTACTAGCAATTTCTAGCTATTTCGCAGTGATCCCCAAGCGGCGCGGTGGCTGGAGTATTTGGAGAATATTCCTTCTACAAGATGTTATTAAGAAGTTATTTCTCGCTGTGGGACTTTTCCACGTTCATTCACTCCTTGGAGACTACTACCGAGCAATTAAAGTGTTTAAACCTATTGAGATTCACAAGAAGTCACAATATTCGCACCTTACAGCACCAGCGTGTCAAATTTCCACATTTTACTATGTTGGCTTTGCGTGTACATGGTGCGTCGTTAAGCTGATGATATTTGCACTTTCTCCGAGTTTTTCTTCATTCAACGCACAAAGCAAACATTAACAAGCATAAGCTGAACAGATGTACAACCTTTTGGCTATTTACTTGGTGTTGTACCCACAATGCATCCAGCAAGTTCTAAAGAAGAAACACTATCAAGCCAATAGGTATGTACCAAGATGCAATGAGGTGATTTGGAAGCCTTCAAAATGTTATTGTTTCTTTCTTTGTTTTTCTTTGGGTGGCGCTACTTTTCAACCAGGACCTGTTTCTCGCGTGTGTACGAATGGAAGGGACCTAAAGTTTTTTGCCGACTCTGAATGGCGAGTTGAGAAGCTCATCTTGACATTCGAAAGAGGTGGCACCGTGTAAAAACGTTTGGGTGTTTGCTAGGACTTAACCCGGGGCAGCATGTCCAAAGCACTAACCACTACCCAACGGCGCACACCAAAATGTTCTTACAACCTAAAATGTACATATTGATAGTTAAATATACACAATAATTTCTAATGTATTCCATCATATAATAATTTTATTCATAAAACATACATATTCATATTATTTCTCCACCAAAATCAAATGTTTCTACATAAACGTCAAATGCCCTACGCGCATATGACGTCATGCGCAGAAGAAAACAAAATTGAACGCAGGATGTTATAATCTTTTTATTTGATTCATGGGTAATGCCCTCACCGAGATCTTTGATGCCACTTGACTTGAAAGAATTGTTCGAAATTCCTTGAATCTGAATCTGTTTGGCTGGTTGGGATTATTTGACGTTGTACCGGGCTAGCGCTAGGAGATAGCGCGGTGCTTCTGTTCGGAGCCGTCGACGGGTGCTGAATCTCGAGTTGAGAACAACCGTAGTGTGAAGAGCGGTAGGCGTTCAACGGCCTGCGGTATCAATAGTGACGGGAGGTCTACTGTTCGGTGCAATTTGTATAGGATTGCACACCAGCATCTCGCTCGCATTGTCGGTTAAAAATGTGAGTTCAACCATTTAGGCATCGGAGTTGATAGACCACATAAATATCCCGGTGTTTCTCAAGAAATTGCTTGATAAATTGGCATCCGCCATGAAGTTGCAATGGGCAAAAAGGCATAGCTACAATGACCATGAAGGCGAATACGAAGCTTACAAGCAAAGTTTATTATTTTATCTACCGCTCTCATTGGTTACTCTATAAACCTGGTCAATTGTGCAGTTTTCGATTCTGAATGCGCTTCAGATGGATTTTTTCAAATTCCTTTTGTAGACTCTTCTTTATTTTTGTATAGGTTCTTTATTATTTTTCTATTTTTGTAAAACTGAACAATTAATAATAACTTCGGTTTTCACAGAAGGTAGCTCAACATTGCCATACAGTATGACCCGGCATGCACCACAGTCCCTAATATTGCAATGTTGACTTGTCTAGTTGTAGCAAAGCAAATCAAATCCTTATCTCTGGATTTAACTATCATGTAGGGTTATAATTTATCCAGCCACGACCAGTTCCTTACTGTGTCACAACTAATGAAAGAATGAATAATGTATGGAGTACAATCAGGGTTGCCGCTGAAAAATTTGAAAAAGTCGCAAAATAAGTGTCATGGAGCAAAAAAAGTCGCAACAAAAACAAATAATAGGTCTGTTCGTTTACTTTCTGCTCACAAGTCTTAAGTGTAAAAGCAGACTAAGCTATTAAATTTCATGGAGTGGGAGTAAAATTCTCAGAGGCAAAATTTCGAAAAAGTAAAGGAACGGTTTAACCACAAAAGTTGCAACAAACGAAATGTCATATACATATGCGAAATAAACGTAAGCAAAGTGGTGTTGTACAATTTTAGATTTTACAGCAGGGTCCACTCTTCATGATATTACATTGCGAAATGCAAATTTCAACATTCAGAACATTCAACTTTCATCTACATAATGTCCCTTTTCTTTCCATTATTTTACTTTCTGCGTTAAAATAAAAAAATTAGTTTGACAGATAGTTCACTTTTTACCGGCAGAAATTTGTTGAGTAAGAATTCGTAAGATTTTTTAAAGAGGGGAAATGTTTGCTCTCTCGTTTCTTCTCTTTTTAACTACTTTTTTTGTGTCAATAAACGCGGTTGGTCTAGAATTTGTACGAATTCGTAACAATTTTTAGGTAAAGAAACAGACCTAATGTAAACATGGTAACGACGTCAGACCTCCATATCCATTATTATTTAAAAAAAAAAAACAAAAAACAGGAACGCATTAGATTATATAAAAAAGGTGTGAGTAGAGTATGTACCAGGTACTCGTGAACTTTGATGTGTAAATATATACAGAGAATGTTGAAGTCACTATTGCAATGCTATTGCTACATATTAGGTACAATCTCCCTTTTCTACAAAATCGAATTGTTGTTAACATATGAAAATTCAAATAAACGCACAAAGCAAACATTAACAAGCATAAGCTGAACAGATGTACAACCTTTTGGCTATTTACTTGGTGTTGTACCCACAATGCATCCAGCAAGTTCTAAAGAAGAAACACTATCAAGCCAATAGGTATGTACCAAGATGCAATGAGGTGATTTGGAAGCCTTCAAAATGTTATTGTTTCTTTCTTTGTTTTTCTTTGGGTGGCGCTACTTTTCAACCAGGACCTGTTTCTCGCGTGTGTACGAATGGAAGGGACCTAAAGTTTTTTGCCGACTCTGAATGGCGAGTTGAGAAGCTCATCTTGACATTCGAAAGAGGTGGCACCGTGTAAAAACGTTTGGGTGTTTGCTAGGACTTAACCCGGGGCAGCATGTCCAAAGCACTAACCACTACCCAACGGCGCACACCAAAATGTTCTTACAACCTAAAATGTACATATTGATAGTTAAATATACACAATAATTTCTAATGTATTCCATCATATAATAATTTTATTCATAAAACATACATATTCATATTATTTCTCCACCAAAATCAAATGTTTCTACATAAACGTCAAATGCCCTACGCGCATATGACGTCATGCGCAGAAGAAAACAAAATTGAACGCAGGATGTTATAATCTTTTTATTTGATTCACCGAGATCTTTGATGCCACTTGACTTGAAAGAATTGTTCGAAATTCCTTGAATCTGAATCTGTTTGGCTGGTTGGGATTATTTGACGTTGTACCGGGCTAGCGCTAGGAGATAGCGCGGTGCTTCTGTTCGGAGCCGTCGACGGGTGCTGAATCTCGAGTTGAGAACAACCGTAGTGTGAAGAGCGGTAGGCGTTCAACGGCCTGCGGTATCAATAGTGACGGGAGGTCTACTGTTCGGTGCAATTTGTATAGGATTGCACACCAGCATCTCGCTCGCATTGTCGGTTAAAAATGTGAGTTCAACCATTTAGGCATCGGAGTTGATAGACCACATAAATATCCCGGTGTTTCTCAAGAAATTGCTTGATAAATTGGCATCCGCCATGAAGTTGCAATGGGCAAAAAGGCATAGCTACAATGACCATGAAGGCGAATACGAAGCTTACAAGCAAAGTTTATTATTTTATCTACCGCTCTCATTGGTTACTCTATAAACCTGGTCAATTGTGCAGTTTTCGATTCTGAATGCGCTTCAGATGGATTTTTTCAAATTCCTTTTGTAGACTCTTCTTTATTTTTGTATAGGTTCTTTATTATTTTTCTATTTTTGTAAAACTGAACAATTAATAATAACTTCGGTTTTCACAGAAGGTAGCTCAACATTGCCATACAGTATGACCCGGCATGCACCACAGTCCCTAATATTGCAATGTTGACTTGTCTAGTTGTAGCAAAGCAAATCAAATCCTTATCTCTGGATTTAACTATCATGTAGGGTTATAATTTATCCAGCCACGACCAGTTCCTTACTGTGTCACAACTAATGAAAGAATGAATAATGTATGGAGTACAATCAGGGTTGCCGCTGAAAAATTTGAAAAAGTCGCAAAATAAGTGTCATGGAGCAAAAAAAGTCGCAACAAAAACAAATAATAGGTCTGTTCGTTTACTTTCTGCTCACAAGTCTTAAGTGTAAAAGCAGACTAAGCTATTAAATTTCATGGAGTGGGAGTAAAATTCTCAGAGGCAAAATTTCGAAAAAGTAAAGGAACGGTTTAACCACAAAAGTTGCAACAAACGAAATGTCATATACATATGCGAAATAAACGTAAGCAAAGTGGTGTTGTACAATTTTAGATTTTACAGCAGGGTCCACTCTTCATGATATTACATTGCGAAATGCAAATTTCAACATTCAGAACATTCAACTTTCATCTACATAATGTCCCTTTTCTTTCCATTATTTTACTTTCTGCGTTAAAATAAAAAAATTAGTTTGACAGATAGTTCACTTTTTACCGGCAGAAATTTGTTGAGTAAGAATTCGTAAGATTTTTTAAAGAGGGGAAATGTTTGCTCTCTCGTTTCTTCTCTTTTTAACTACTTTTTTTGTGTCAATAAACGCGGTTGGTCTAGAATTTGTACGAATTCGTAACAATTTTTAGGTAAAGAAACAGACCTAATGTAAACATGGTAACGACGTCAGACCTCCATATCCATTATTATTTAAAAAAAAAAAACAAAAAACAGGAACGCATTAGATTATATAAAAAAGGTGTGAGTAGAGTATGTACCAGGTACTCGTGAACTTTGATGTGTAAATATATACAGAGAATGTTGAAGTCACTATTGCAATGCTATTGCTACATATTAGGTACAATCTCCCTTTTCTACAAAATCGAATTGTTGTTAACATATGAAAATTCAAATAAAGGAGCTTCATGAGCTACTTTATAAAATGACAAAATATCGAACGAAAATACAAAAGTTCATTATAATTCAATTTAATTCAAATAAATGGGTTTCATGGATATTTTACTTCATGAGTTACTTTGTTTTTAAAAATGACAAGTATCGAAAAATACAAAAGTTCGTTATAATTCAAATAATTCAAAGAAAATATTAACGTACTAGATGGTATCTTGAATTTAAGTGTTTGAGTTTTGAATAAAAATAATAATTGTATGATAATAAATATGATGGACTTGGCGAACCGCTACACTTTGTTATTATTGTTAGGAGGAGGAGGGATATCAACTGTACAATTTTTTGGCATTTTGAGATCTGCCTAGTTCCGGAACCATTATAATTCAGATGACTTTCCATTGGTTTGAAACGTATTGTAATTTAAGCGTAGCATTAATCATAACTATATAAATATAGAAGTATAATTATCGCCTTTTTGAATAATGGCAAATGATCTGGGACAAAATATCAGGATGATTGGATATAGTCGTTTGAAAGTCCTCAGAAAAGTGGATCCCATCCCAAATGTACGCCATATTATTTACATACATAACCCTCTAAAGGCTCATGACCAGGGTTCGGATTTTGTTGACCAAAAAAAGCCAAAAAAGGCAAAATAAAACCGCTAAAAAAGGCAAAAAAAGGCATTTAACCCATTAGTGCATGAAGTTAATTTGAAGTTTTTTTTTACATTTTGTGTTTGTTTGCAGTAAAACACTCTTTATTTTTAAAAAAAAAAATACGAAATCAGAACATTTTGTGTTTTTATGAGTAGATAGAGTGTGTCCGTTTAAACGGACTCTATGCAGAGAAAACATTGCAAGTTTACATTTAGATAACGTCCGTTTAAACGGACCATATACACTAATGGGTTAATAATAAAGGTTTTTATACATTATTATTAACACTGTAACCCAAAACATTTTGAAGTTTATTATTAACATTGTAACCCAAAACATTTTGAAGTTCTCTGGTAACAATCGCCTGCGATTATCTCTCAGAAAAGCCTTGAATGAAAGAAAGGACTCTTCAACATGAGGAGAGCCTAGTGAAGCCAAGCTAAGAGATGTCACGTCCATGACTTTAATATTTGAGTATATTTAAAATTTAGAGTTCGCAGCGCCATTTTGTTAATTTGCTGTCAAAAAACCGCGTAAAATTTTTTCATCCCATCTGCAGCTACTGGCCCTTTAGCTTGTTGTAATTTCTCCTCGAGTCTGTTCAAAGTCTTTAAAATTTCTTCTTTTAAATACTACGCATTGCACTAAGATCAAGTGCTCAAATTAAAATACATACAACTACTAGAAGTCACTTGTAATTTGTAAACTCTTAAATATGTGGTCTTTTGGGTCGACTAAAAATCTTTTTCCAATTTCACCACAAACTTTTGCAATTGGCTTGAATCTTTACACTTTCAGTGGCAAGCAACAAAATATTTTGGGAACATCACGCGTTTAAGCAAACGCAATATTCAACAGACTAGCCCTTAGTATGACCAGTATGTCATAGAATATGAATCTAGATGAAAAGGCGCACAGTAACGAAAAAAATATTTCCCAGATGTCTTCCGGTTTTGTCAGATGAAAAGATGGTAAAAAAAAAAAAAATGCGTCGAATGCCTAAGATTGCACGCAGCGCACAAGAAAAAGCGCATGTATGCTGAGTTGATACAAATGTATTTAGGTTTGTATTGGTGTGTAGGGTTTTATTTTTATGCGCGCTCGTGTAAACAACGCGTGCAGTTATGTACTTGTTCATACGAGAGAAAAACCTGCTCTCATACGTGTGGACACTGAAATTTCTTTCATGTGAGCAAGGATAAATCGTATAGTTAAGAAGAATTTTGACAAATAGTACCAAAAAGGCAAAAAAATGCAATATGAGTAAAAAAGGCAAAAAAAGGCAATATGAGTAAAAAAAGGGAAAAAAAGGCAAAAAAAGGCAAAGTCAACAAAATCCGTTCCCTGCTCATGACTATTGCTTAAAAAGCGATTTTGTTGAGTTTATAGAAAAGTTTTGCTCTTTGTATAGAGTCAAATGCTACTCGAAAATCTACAAAGTATGCATATAGGTTTTTTCGTATATTTTTAGGTGCAAATCTCTAGTAAATTTATAATAGAAACTATTTGGTTAGTAGTTAAATACTTTCTTCTAAGATCTGTGTGAAGGGGCCACACTAGCGACCGATTGTAGGTTTAACATTTCAGTAAAACATGCACAATCCTCGCTTCGAAACTTGAACCCAGATGGCACACGCCATAAACTATGTCACAATACTTTAAACGAACCTACATATGAACACCATGGGTAATTAGAGCCCAAAGTGAAACCACTTGCCTGCATGCGAATAACGCCAAAGCAGAGAGCAAAAAATATGCTTCGGTTTCAGTATGGTCGTTTGGAGTAAAACATAAACAAACGAATTGTAAACAACAAACCCATAACTGGAACGGCCGCGGTCATTCCTTCTTAATAGTTAAGTAATACTCAAATACTTGGTTATTTTTCTTTATTTACTATCAATTTAATTTAATTAACATCTGACTCTTCGGAGTACCTGAATACTACTTCATCCTCATTCACCTTCTCCTTCGATATTTATAGGTCCTTTTGCTGGACGGTACCGCACACTTTTACTTGTTGCTGGCTGGGGTGTCTGCCTACGCACATACATAATTATCCATGTTCGGAATATCCATCCCGATAGCGGCATCGATCGCGCAGTTGATATTTGTCTAAGAGGGTTGATTTCTTAGTCGCGCAGTACATCCTATTTTGGGGTTGATTTCTCGTCGCGCAGTAGACACATTTTAGGGTTGATTTATGATCCTCGGCGACATGCAGTCGGCTTAGGGGAATCCAATATTAAATTCTGCATTGCGCAGAACAGAGATGATTTTGGTGCAGGTGGTCATTTGCGTTGCGATCTCGATTTGTGTGTGGCGTCAGAAGTGTGTCGCCACAGTACCCCCTTGCCAGTAGTTGAACGATATTTCAGTCCAGAAAACGACCTGGAAAATGAACTCGTCTGCCGGATCGTGTACACTGCTGAGCCGTTGGTGTTGTCTTCTCACTTGGGGTAGGTTGCTTATCGGCAAATTGTTGTATGCTGTCAGGTGTCTTCTTTGGAATCTCGTTCTCAGCTTCAGTTAGTAGATACGCTGGTTTCAATCTATCTATGGAGACAGTGCAGTCACGACCTCTGATATTGATAACAAATTTCTTATCGGCTCGTGAGATAACTCTAAACGGACCCTCGTATGGCTGTTGTAACGGTGCTTTAGGTCCATCGTGTCGGACGAATACGTGTTCAGCTGTTGAGAGATCTTTGAACACGAATGTAGCCTTTTGTCCATGTCTGGAACCATTGACTGGGGTCAGTGTTTTCACGTGTTGTCGTAGCATTTGGACAAAAGTAGTTGGATCGTCATCTGTAGTTGTTGTCGGTGCAAGGAATTCACCGGGTAGTCGGATTGGTTCTCCATAGATCATTTCTGCTGCTGTTGATTGTAGGTCTTCTTTCCAGGCAGCTCGTATGCCCAGCAACACGGTGGGGAGTATTTCGGTCCATGTAGCCTGGTTGTGACATTTTATTGCTGCTTTCAATTGGCGATGAAATCTCTCGACCATACCATTCGCTGCTGGGTGATAAGCGGTGGTTCTGAAGTGAGACGTTCCTGTTAAACAGTTCAGATGCTTAAACAGGTGCGACTCAAATTGTCTTCCTTGGTCTGTGGTGATTCTCAATGGTGTTCCAAAACGAGCAATCCAGTTGTTGTAAAATGCTCGAGCGACTGTGGAGGCCTCTTGGTTCTCAAGTGGAATAGCTTCTGGCCAACGAGAGAATCGGTCGACGCAAGTTAGACAATACCTGCAGCCTTCCGAGCTCGGCATTACCACGATATCGATGTGAACATGCTCGAATCTCCTGGATGGTGGTGTGAAAATACCTGGCACTGTTGAGACGTGGCGAGTGACTTTGCATCGTTGACATTGAATGCAACTTCGAGCCCACAATCGGCAGTCCTTTTTTATCGATGGCCACACATAGCGCTGTGCGATGAGTTTAACTGTTGCGCTCACGCCAGGATGCGACAGTCGGTGAACACTATTGAAGACGATGCGACGGAACTGTTTGGTGATGAAAGGTCTTGCTGTGGCTGTTGAAATGTCGCTTTGAAGTAATGCCTCGGAATCTGGGATTTTAATCAGCTTAAACTGTAGAGATGATGATTGAGAGTTTATTAGGTTCTGTAGTTCTTCGTCTGTTCTTTGCGCAGCTGCTAGAGCTTCTAGATCCAGATTTGATTCTAACTCTTCAATGCGGGAAAGAGCGTCAGCGACGACATTATCTTCTCCAGGAATGTGTCGAATGTCCGTGGAGAATTGGCCGATGAAGTCCAAATATCGGAACTGCCGTGGAGTACACTGATGGTCTTTCTTGCTGAACGCGTACGTAATTGGCTTATGATCGGTGTAGATGATGAAGGTTCTGGCTTCAATCATATGGCGAAAGTGTTTGATTGCTTCGTATATTGCCAGTAGTTCACGATCATAAGCTGCGTACTTACGCTCAGCACCGCTTAGCTTCTTTGAGAAAAAGGCGAGTGGCTCCCAGCTGTGGTTGGATCTTTGTTGAAGAGCTGCTCCAATGGTGAAATCAGACGCATCGCAAAAGATAGCTAGTGGTGCATGTAGTTTTGGATGCACAAGTAGAGTTGCTTTAGCTAAACATTCCTTGGATGCATCGAATGCAGCTTCTGCATCTGGTGTCCATGGAACTGGTGTCTTCCCTTTAGCGTTGCCTTGAAGCAAGTCGTTGAGTGGTGCTTGGATGACTGCAGCGTTAGGGATGAACCTCCTATAGAAGTTTAACATCCCCAAGAACTGACGAAGCTTCTTCATGGTGTCTGGTTTTGGAAAAGCACGTATTGTTTCGACCTTCTCCGGAAGAGGCTGTGTACCACTGCTGCTGACCAAATATCCAAGGAATCGTACTGACGACTGACTAAAGACGCACTTCGATGTGTTGACAGTAACACCATATTGTTGAAGACGCTGGAAGAGGATTTCCAGATGGTGAAGATGTTCCTCAATCGATGATGATGCAACCAAGATGTCATCTATATATGCGTAGCAAAACGTCAAGTCTCGGAGTACTTCATCGATGAAGCGTTGAAATGTTTGAGCGGCGTTACGTAACCCAAATGTCATGAATGGGAACTCAAACATTCCAAATGGTGTAGTGATCGCTGTCTTCGGGATGTCTTCCTCTGCAACTGGGATCTGGTTAAAAGCTTTGATCAGATCGATCGTTGAAAATACATTCTTACCGCTGAGAGTTTGTGCAAAGTCTTGAATGTGACGAACTGGATAACGGTCAGGTTCTGTCATTGCATTTAGACCACGATAGTCTCCACACGGTCTCCATTCATCTCCTTGCTTCGGAACCATATGCAGTGGAGAGGACCAGCAACTTTGAGATGGCCTAGCAGTGCCAAGTTTTAACATGGCGTTGAACTCTTGCTTAGCTGCTAGTAACTTATCAGGGGCCAGGCGTCGTGGTCTGCTTGCAACCGGTGGTCCTGGTGTCGTCTTGATATGGTGTTTTGTCTGATGTTTCATTGGGTTCGCTGCACCACAAGGTCGAGTTATATCTGCATATTTCAACAGGAGATCATGAAATGGTGTTGATCCTGTAACAATTTTCACTGTTGGTGTTTCTCCAGTCACTGCTTTGCCTCGGGTAGTAAGATGAGTCGTCCTATCGATAAGTTCGCGATTCCTCACATCCACAAGTAAATTGTAGAATGCAAGGAAATCTACTCCGATAATTGGTTTGGTGACGTTGGCGACTACAAACCTCCATGTATAATCTCGACGGAGCCCAATGTTGAGTGTTAAGGTAGTTGTACCAAATGTTGAAATGGTGGTCCCATTGGCTGCACTCAGTTGATAGGATGATTCTGCTCGTGGTCCTCGAATGTAGCGTCGAGGAAATACGCACAGATCAGCTCCGGTGTCGACAAGGAATTGTAGTTTAGTAGTTCGGTCTGTTATAAATATGCGGCGCGAAGAATTTGGACACAGGTCAACGGCCGCAGTTAGCGTGTACCTGCGGAGTTTCCCTGATTGAAAGTACAGGGTTTGACGCACTTTTTCGCTTCCTGCCCAAAACGTCTGTGATACCAGCATACCCCACTGGTGTTATGACGGCTTCCAGATCTAGAACGCATGCGTGGACGGGATCTCTCACGTTGATTGTATCTGCCAGGGTGCATTCTGGAAACTTCCTGTCTAATTGATGATATCTGGTTTTGTACCGTAAGTCTTAACTGCTGTAGCTGTTCTGCAATCGAGTCCTGTTGTGATGTAGCGATTTCGGACACGCCAGGTCTATTTGTAGTTAGCTCGACGATGGTATCAGCGAGCTCAGCAATTTTCTGCAAGCTTAAGTCCCTGTGGGCAGCAAGTATCGCTTGCATATTGCCTGGCAAGCGACCCAGCCACAAGGTGCGCAGCATGCTATCAGGAACGGAGACGCCAGCGAGCGTTTGGAGGTGACGTAAGAACTGTGATGGCTTCCTGTCACCCAGCTCCTCCATTTCAAGAAGCTGGCGGGTTTTCTCCTCCTGCGATGAGCTCAGGCGCTTAATCAGCTCAGTTTTCAGGACATTATACGCATCCTTGGCGGGCTTCTTTATGATGATGTCGCGTACTTCCAATGCATATCGTGGTTCTAATGCTGCGATGACATGGCTGAACTTCGTAGAATCCTTCGTGATTCGCGCACTTTCAAGGTTTTCTTCTACCATTGCGAACCAGAGTTCCGGATCACTTGGAATAAATGGTGGTATTCTTACCGCTACACGATTGATGGTAAGTCCACCTTCGCCTTCCAAGTTCTCCTCTCTGTCTTGCAGCACTGGTACACCTGGTACTGGCAATGCTTGGTCACCTGGTACTGCCATTTCACTTTCACTTGCACTAACTTATAGGTACTTTCACTTATACGAGTAAAATCACGTCGGGGTCACCACTAAAGTAATACTCAAATACTTGGTTATTTTTCTTTATTTACTATCAATTTAATTTAATTAACATCTGACTCTTCGGAGTACCTGAATACTACTTCATCCTCATTCACCTTTTCCTTCGATATTTATAGGTCCTTTTGCTGGACGGTACCGCACACTTTTACTTGTTGCTGGCTGGGGTGTCTGCCTACGCACATACATAATTATCCATGTTCGGAATATCCATCCCGATAGCGGCATCGATCGCGCAGTTGATATTTGTCTAAGAGGGTTGATTTCTTAGTCGCGCAGTACATCCTATTTTGGGGTTGATTTCTCGTCGCGCAGTAGACACATTTTAGGGTTGATTTATGATCCTCGGCGACATGCAGTCGGCTTAGGGGAATCCAATATTAAATTCTGCATTGCGCAGAACAGAGATGATTTTGGTGCAGGTGGTCATTTGCGTTGCGATCTCGATTTGTGTGTGGCGTCAGAAGTGTGTCGCCACAATAGATTTAATATGTCGAGTTGACATAATTGTGTGTTGAGTGACGTCGGTCGTTCTAGTTAGGTTACGCCGATTAATAATTAATAATTTTGAGAAAGGTTCAATATTCGAAGTGCAGTGATTTGTGCTGAATAATCAATTGTAAAATAGTATATAAGGACAGAACGAAAAATAAAGAATTCACTATTCTAGAAGCCACAAGATAAGCTCGTGTTTGATTATAGCAACTCGCTAATAAACCCTGATTATCCATCCCCCCTCTGGCATGGTCGTCATAGCTCCAGAGCTAGACTAGTCACGGGAACACTATAGGAACCATTCCAGCTAGCAGACGACCATGAAACGTTACACCTGCTTGGATTTCGTCCAGAATTGTCTTGTTTTCAATCCACCATTGAAAAGAGCTACTTGACTAATTGTCGTATTCAGGAAGAATATTCCTCTAAAAAGCACCACTTTTATCAACTTTAATAAAAAAAATAGGCGCGTTTTTTTAAAATCTATATAGATTTCGAAAAAGCTTTCCATACGAAAATAAGACTGAATAATTATCCAGGCTAAGGTTTTGTTGTATTTTACATTGAAAACATGTTGTGGAAACATGTTTAGCCTATATAGGTTTCAAAAAAAATACGCCTAATGTAAGGAACCTACTTTACGAAGTATAAAATAAATTAAAATAAAACCATCCACCTCCTAGATCCGTGAACTTGCATTCTCGCTTATGTAATCACTAGCTGTACCGCCCGGCTTCGCCTGTGGCAAAAAAATATAGTGTTCCTTACAATACATCTATTGTCATTTAGTTCGGTGAATCTGTTCACGCCGGCACGAGTTGCAGTGGAGGGGTGGCCGACGACGGCGAAGAAAGCAATACGAGTTCCATATGTACAAATCGGAAGAGACCACGAGGATGCAGCGCAGACAACTTAGAGTGTATCAGTGTAGTACATCGGACCGAAGGGTTGAAAGGACATCGGGGGCATGTGAGAAAAGCTCTCGTCGTCAGGGTGGATTTGCCTTTTCTTGTCACTTATTCTTTGTCTGTGAACAAGTGAGCAGCTAGACGCTAGAGTGCTAATAAAATATTTTTTCCTTCCTTATTCGTGTTTGTTTTTATTTCAATTACTGGTTTTTTTGTTCTTTTTTGGGCTATTCTAGTCTTTCAATTTTAAATTAAAGTGGTTTGTATTATTGTATCAAATATTCAATTTTGTGAGCAGAAGCAGAGCACCTGAATAGTAATTGTGGCTGAAATAGCAAGGCGCTACAATTACACAAGGTAAATATACATACATACAGTCCATTCTTAAAAACTGGCTATCGAATAGAATCAAAGACATTGCGATCGCACGCCAAGGTTTGCAATCTGCCAATAAATACAATCCACAAAAGAAGTGTGGATTGTATATATTTGTATTTTGAATAAGTGATTTTTCGCAGAAAGTGGCATTCGTAAGAGTGTTTTAATTTCGAATTAATTTAAGAAATATATTATGTTTAAATTATATTGAAAAGTGGTCTGTACTTAACACAGGATGTTAAGTAACAGGTGTACGAAGTTTTACTTCGTTGTGTGTATTAGTTTTTGTGTTTATCGTGGAGGAAGTTTGACAGGTAAAAGCGTGACATTGAGATTTATATATTAAGTATGATATTGGTAGTAGAACGTGCATTAAACATTTCATGTTAAAACATCTTCTGAAGTCTTTTATTTATTCAGTTGTTCTGTCCATCTTATAACTCAATCAGAAGTGGGATTACTGTCCTCCAAAGTCTAAGTATATATCGAGTCCGTGCAAGTTTTCATAATTTTATGGAACTTTATGTTATGTGTTATTAAGTGTTTACCTGTTGTACGTAAAACATGAATAATTTTTGGCGAATTTTGACAAAAAAAAAACTGAGTATCATAAGAGCGCGCCACGAGATTTTTGCAGATGGCAACTGTATCTCAGCTAAAGGACAAACTAGGTGAAATGGATTTACCTACAACTGGATCAAAAGCAACGCTTAAAAAAACGCGATTAGAGCAAGTAATCGGACAACTCACTAATGCCCAATTGGAGGACTTCTTTCCAGTCAGTGTTCTTGACGGAAGTATTGACGAGAGCTCATCAGAGTTCAAAGAGGAGAACAGAATTATGACACAACAATTGGCGGCCTTACGTGAAATGGTGAATCGGAAGGATGAAATTCGTGAACTGCAGAAGAAACTTGCTGAACTAAATGACCCATTGGAGACGACAACAAGGACTGAAAATGTAAGTTTCAGGGACATTGAGGAATCCCTACCAACATTTTCGGGTGACGACAACTTTCCTATTACGAGATGGATTAAGGCCTTCGAGGACTCTAAACACATATACAAGTTTGAAGAATCAAAGTGCCTAGCTTATGCCCAACGATTGCTTAAAGGAACAGCAAAATTATTTCTGAGGTCGACGCAATGTCAGTCATGGAGTGAAAATCGGCTTTGCTCAACGAATTTCATCAGCATTCTACAGCTTCAGACGCACACAATACATTACGTAAATGTGTAAATCAGAGGGACGAGAACTACCAACAATACGTGCTAAGAATGCAGGAAATCGCCAGCGCAGCTGAGATTGTGGAAAAAGATGTCATCAATTACATCATTAAAGGTATACCCGATTCAATGGTTAATAAACAACCTCTGCTTACAGCTTACACTCTCTCTGAGCTTAAAGTTACACTGAGATAGTATGAGAAGATGAGACCAGAGATCCAGTTGATATCGAGCCACAGCAAGTCAACAGCGCTTTCCAAATCAACACCATACGCACGCAGTAACTCTACCACCAAATGTTACAATTGTAATGACGTAGGGCACATTGCTACTAATTGTCCGAAGCCGCAGAGAGACAGACGGTCTTGTTTTCGTTGTATAAAAACGGGGCATCTTACCAAAGACTATCCACAATCAACCTCAGTGATGATGCTCCAAGAGAACGAGTCAGTCAACACACAACCATAGTTCCTAGAAGACTTCTATGGTACTGTGGTGAATATACATTTTTAATGGATTAACATATACTAATATTCGTTCATTTTCATTTTAATATTTTTGTTTGGCAATACCATGAAGTATACAATACGTTTAAAATTCATTTTTTGATTCATCTCTCTCAATTGTCATCCTTCTGATGAAATAGCGACGCCTTTTAACTTTTCAACTATTAAAACCTAAAAACAACTGTGTATCTTTATTTAATAAAAACATAATTTAAGTAATACTTTTAGTGTTGTGTTTTATTGGTGTTACGAAACACTAAATTGGTGACCCCGACAAACGAACACCAGTAGTTTTAAGGTAATTATTGCACCGAATCTGCAATGATTGAAACGCAGAACAACGAAAATAAAGACTCTACGTCCACGGGCTCTGGCGCCACAGCCATGAACATCGGCCCAATTGTGAACCGTGTAGCTGTTAAGGTTCCACCTTTTTGGCCTGATCATGCGGAAATTTGGCTAGCACAAGTCGAGGCACAGTTTAATGTTGCCGGAATAACAAGCGATGCATCCAAATTCAACACCGTAGTTGCTGCAATAGAATCGAATGTTCTGGTCCAAATATCTGACGCAATCCTTAATCCGCCTGAAAAAGATAAGTATGTCAATTTAAAGAAGTGTATTGTAGAACGTTTCTGTGAGAGCGAATTAAAAAAAACACAGAAATTACTATCTGACATCGATTTGGGTGACAAACGACCAACACAATTGTTAAATGAGTTGAGCGCTCTTGGTAAGAACAAAATAACCAAGGATTTTTTAAAGTCATTATGGCTGCAATGATTGCCAATACAAGTGCGAGCCATATTACAAGCATCTGACGCTGATCTATCCGAACTAGCAAAATTGGCAGACAAAATTATGGAAGTTGGTGAGTTTCACAATTTAGCTGTCGTTTCGAATGTGCAACCATCAATCTCAGGTAACACTGAAATAGACAAGCGTCTAGGGCGTATTGAACAACAAATAAACAGCTTAATAAAAAACAATAGCAACTTCAAACGCTTATCCCGTTCAGTTTCTTCTAGACGTCAAAAATCCCGTGATCACTCCAACGTGTCAATACATGCCGACGAAGAACTCTGCTGGTATCATCAAAAATTCGGACAAAACGCTCGCAAGTGTCGTGATCCGTGTGCTTATCGAAAAAATACGCCAAAAAACTAACTACGTCCTCCGATCAAGCGGGCGGATCTGAAGACAATTATCGGATAGCCCGCCTAGTTATTAACGATAGCATTTCAAGACAACGATATTTGATAGATACTGGTGCGGATCTTTCCGTGCTACCAGCCCATAACACCATTAAGCGAAGAACAACAAAATCAACTCAGCTGTTCGCAGCCAACGGCACACCGATACAAACATACGGCGAAAAGCGAATAACACTCTCGTTGGGATTAAGACGAAATTTCACCTGGACGTTCCTACTGGCTGACGTCAGCTGTGCTATTATTGGATCCGATTTTTTAAAACATTTCGATCTGTTAGTCGACATTAAGGAAGGCCAACTTATCGACCGAATGACAATGCTCAAATCAAAAGGAAAAAACACCTTATGTAATGTTGTACAAATAGTGGCATACGATACGCACGAACGTTACGCACAATTACTACATGAGTTCAAAGACCTCGCTACAATTAACGCCAACAAGAAACCGACCGACTCTAAAGTAACGCATCATATTACTACAAAGGGGCCTCCGACATATGCACGTGCTCGTCGCCTTCCCACCGATAAACTACAAGCGGCAAAAAAAGAGTTTGAATATCTGTTGGAAAAAGGCATCTGCAGACCCTCGAAAAGCAACTGGGCCAGTCCGTTGCATTTAGTAAGAAAAACGAACGGAGAGTGGCGGGCATGTGGTGATTACCGTGCGTTGAATGATATCACAGTACCCGACAGATATCCGATACCATATTTACACGACGTCACCAGTATCTTATATCGCAAAAAAGTTTTTTCCACGATCGATTTACAGCGAGCATACCACCAAATTCCGATGGAACCGTGCGACATTCACAAATCAGCTATTATCACTCCATTTGGCTTATTTGAATTTCTCTATATGACATTTGGTTTGAGAAATGCGGCTCAAACGTTCCAGCGTCATATAAATGAAGTATTGAAAGGTCTCGATTTTATCTTCGTTTATATTGATGATATCCTCATCGCATCGGAATCGGTAGAAGAGCATGTAAAACACATCCGCATCGTATGTTGTCGTCTTCGTCAAGCACACCTGGCTATCAATTTTAATAAATGTCAATTCGGAAAACGAGAACTAACTTTTTTGGGCCACACAATCAGTTCAGATGGATTAAAACCGCCAGAAGATAAAGTAAAAACAATACGAATTTTTCCACAACCGAAAGTCGCAAAAAATTTAAGGAAATTTCTAGGAATGCTGAATTTTTATCGTCCGTTTATTCCGCATGCCACGAAAAATCAACATATATTACAACGATTGGTCAATGGCAACAAAAAGAATGACAACAGTGTTGTAAATTGGACACCCGAGGCTGAGATCGCTTTCGTTGCTTGCAAGGACGATCTCGCAAATGCAACGCTATTGAACTATATGGCACCAGAAGCACAAATAACACTCACGACTGATGCTTCGGACGATGCTGTAGGCGCTGTTCTTCACCAGATCATCAAGGACCAAATTCAACCACTCGGATTCTACTCAAAAAAGTTTACACCTGCGCAGAAAAATTACAGCGCGTATGATCGAGAATTAACAGCCGTATACCAGGCAATTCAACATTTTAAATACGCACTCGAGGGCAGAGAGTTTATGGTTTTCACAGACCATAAACCACTCATTTTCGCGTTTAAGCAGAAAAGTGAGAAAGCATCGCCACGAAGAGCTCGACAACTTGATTTAATAAGTCAGTATACAACCGACATTCGTCATTTACCAGGATCAGACAACGACATTGCAGACTTACTCTCACGCATTAATACTGTACAAAAAGAAATAATTAGTTTCGATGAGATGGCCACACAACAACAAACAGATCCAGAACTGCAGACTCTTTTAAGCGAAGGTAACGATAAATCGATAAAGTTATCAAAACTATCCATTCCAGATTCGACGTATGAGATTTTCTGCCACGTTCTGCGAGACAAAATAAGACCATACGTACCGAAGTGTTTTCGTCAAACAGTGATTCATAAACTTCACTCTTTATCACACCCCGGTATCAGAGCAACAAAACAACTGGTAGCTGATCACTATGTCTGGCCTTCGATGTCCACAGATGTAGCTGCATTTGTCCGTTCATGTATTCCGTGTCAGAAAGCAAAAATACATCGACACACGAAATCACCTTTAAGCGACTATGCGTCCATCGATGTCCGTTTCGAGCACATAAATATCGACATTGTCGGACCGCTGCCAACTTCAAATGGATTTCGGTACTGTCTGACATGCATTGACCGATATACAAGATGGCCAGTGGCGATTCCGCTAATAGACATAACAGCGCAAAGTGTGGCAAGTGCACTAATCAGCGGTTGGATATCTACGTTTGGTATCCCCTTACGAATTACTACGGATTTGGGTCGTCAATTCGAATCGGCTATTTTTCAAGAATTAACGCAAATACTCGGCATCAAACATTTACGCACAACACCGTACCACCCACAGTCTAATGGGATTATAGAACGTTGGCATCGAACATTAAAGGCCGCCATCAAGTGTTCGGAGACGAATTGTTGGAGTTCAGCGCTTCCACTAGTGCTCTTGGGAATGCGATCAACCATTAAGAGCGACATCGGTTTAAGTCCGGCAGAGATGGTGTACGGAGCGCCGCTACGAATCCCTGGTGAGTTCCTTATGCCGCGAAAAAGCAAAACCAGCCAAACCGAGTTCGTGGAATTACTTCGAAAATCAATGCTCGAGTTACCAATGACGAAACCAGTACGACACGGGATGGAACGATATTGTGTGCAGCCAGCATTAAGAGACGCCAAATACGTGTTTATCAGGACCGATCGTGTAAAAACGCCTTTGGAATTCAACTACGAAGGTCCGTTTGAAGTAATATCCAAATCTGAAAAATACTTCGTTTTAAAAATAAATCAGCGAGTGACAAAAATATCGATCGATCGTTTAAAGGCCGCATACATATTCGACGATACAACAACACCAACAGCAATACCTCAACAGGAAACCAGTAAAGAACAAAAGAACGACATCGCTTCGAAAAATATTACTACATCAAATGATGCAAAACAAAAACAATCGAAAACCGACAACGAGCCACAAACAAAGAAGACATCATCTGGAAGACATGTTAGATTTCCTCTTAAATATCGTTAGTCGATAACTAGGTGGGGGATATTGTGGTGAATATACATTTTTAATGGATTAACATATACTAATATTCGTTCATTTTCATTTTAATATTTTTGTTTGGCAATACCATGAAGTATACAATACGTTTAAAATTCATTTTTTGATTCATCTCTCTCAATTGTCATCCTTCTGATGAAATAGCGACGCCTTTTAACTTTTCAACTATTAAAACCTAAAAACAACTGTGTATCTTTATTTAATAAAAACATAATTTAAGTAATACTTTTAGTGTTGTGTTTTATTGGTGTTACGAAACACTAAAGTACCTTCGAGTATGAGTTCGTAAACAACAAGTATGGAAAAGCTAGTTCAGCGATTAGAGCAGTGACGATAATAGATACTGGGAGCCCCATGAGCTTCGTTCAGCAGAAGTATGTTCCTGCATATCTGATGACAGCTATAGAAACCTCGCCACAAGACTTCAACAACAGCAAATTAGTTATGTTTGGTTAAGTATTTATTTTATAAAATTAAATTCAATGGTATGCATGCTAATTTATGTTTATATGTAACATAGCTGGCCCGTGCTCGCATTGCTTCGCCCCCCTGCCACTGTTAAGTCAAAACAAATTGTAATGGAGATGAGTGCCGTATTATTTTTCCGAATTTACCCACTTAGAGATGGAATTTCAAAAAATCCTCCCTTAGCAAACGTCTATGTCATTATAGAAATATACTGTACATGTACTGAATGTACTTCCAGCCCTTTAGGTCCAGCGGTTCGGTCCAATTAAACGATTTAATGGTGTTTGATTGTACAATATGAGCAATTAAATCTACAAACCGAAGTGCCCAGCATGGGTTGGGTACGATATCCCGCTTTTTATAATCCCGTTTTTTAAAATCTCGACCTTAAAATCCCGACTTTAAAATCCCGCTTTTTATAATCCAGCTTTTTTATAATCCCGCTTCTTATAATCCCGTTTTAATAATCTCGCTTTTGCAATCAGAACTATTTGTTTTATTTTAAAAAAATGCCTTGCAATCAATTGCATGTTAAACAAATTTCGCGTGAAATAAAAACAGAGGTAATAATATGCACTAACGTTTTATTAACCCTTTAACCACTAAGACCGTCTACAGAAGGTCATCACTAAAATCCAATACTATTCCAACTTAACATTTTTTGCGCTCTAACCGCCAAAACCGTTTTTCGTCGGTTGAATTTACGTATCGAATGGTGCCAGTTTGAACGTACATAGTTGAATAGTATGACAGATACAGCCATTTCTGCCAAGAATTTTGTGAAAAACGACGTGAAAAATGTTTGCGATTTTGATGCAAGTTTGAATTTAAAAAAAAAAAATATTTTCTAACAGCTCAATCGACTCGGGAATTTTGTTGCCAAGTTGTTTGAAGTTGTATTTTGATTATTTGTTGCTAGTTTGATTTTTGAAATAAAAATGTTTGTTCAAATCTGTAGACGGTCTTAGTGGCTTAAGCCTTTTCGAGATGGCTAGCGGGGGAGCATATTCAGAAAACTTTAGTGATTTACATATAATCATAACCTTCACAATAGACGGCTTAGCACAATAAAAATGTCATCAATAAAAATGTCATCTGATACATTAAGATACCGTTACTAAAATGTTGGAAAACGATCTGGTTCAGATTTAACCGAAATCGGAGGAAAATTGTGGTTGTTAGCGATGTTTATGGTTTTGGTGGTACATACATTCATATGTAAATGTAAACTGTTTTTCAATAGGGACATAACAATTTTGTATTTTAATACAAACGTCCCCCTACACTTTTTCTATGATCTTTGCTGATTAGCAAAATATACAAAATATATATATAAAAAAACCACATGTGCTTCAAGAAACTACATTGCATCCACAAGTAGTGACCGTGTGGTATGGATTTCATGCCGGAGGTGGAGGTGTGGTTAGACCGTATTTTCTCGTCGATGAAAATGATCGCCATGTTAGGGTCAAAGGAGTTCGCTATTGTACCATGTTAGAAGAATATTTTTGGCCAGAATTGAACGGATTTGGCATCAGTAATATGTGGTTCCAACAAATTGGTGCCACATGCCAAACAGCTGGTCAAACAATTGATCTATTGAAGGCGAAGTTCGGTAATCGTGTAACCTCGAGAAACGCTCCGGTCGAATAGCTAGCTCGCTTATGCGATTTAACGTAAGTCGTTGGCTTATACCAACAACGTTAAAGGAGCTTAGGAACGATATCGAACACGAAATTGCCCACATTACGGCCGATATGTGTGGAAGAGTTGTCGAAAATTGGCTCAAAAGAATTCGCGTCGACATTACCACAGTTTTGTGGAAGGACAGGAAGGATGTCAAAGTATGTTGACACTAAACCTTTCCAGAGAAGTATATTGACACTCAGTCAGTCAATCATCAAAAATTGCTCGTTATAATCGTACGATGTCATTGATTGTCCACAAATTATCCGGAAGTATAACGCGCACATAGGCGCGATGTCGATATAATGGACTCCTGTGTATATGAGCCGCATTGGACTCTAAATCAAAGCACAGGATATGAATTTGTAACCATTTTCTTGAATGGCTACAACAAATGAATTTGTATCGAAGACTCAACGCTAAAAAAAATCGAACTGCTGATAATGATGAAAAGATAAAAAAAAATGACAATGTACGAATTTACTCTGAGCTGCTGTTGAAAAACGATCCGTTGGCCGTCCATGATCTAGCGCACAGTCAATCATCAGCAATGAAAGTGGACGCCGTGGCCGTGGTGGTTAGTGCGTTGGACTATTACGCAATTCTGCCCGGGTTCAATCCCAGCCCGGGTGTAAAACCTAAAGATTTTTTTCACGGTGCCACTTCCTTCGAATGTATGACAATCATCAAAGAGTATCATTTGTCACGATTGAGGTTCTCAACTCGCCGTTCGGAGTCGGCAAAAAACTGTAGGTCCCTTCCATTCGTGCAAAAAATATAACACTCACACACAAGTGGTTGCGAGAAGCAGGCCCAGGTTTACCTTGAGCTATAGCGCCAACTAAGTAATCACCAGCAATGGTGTTGGTTAAAAGCAGCTCATCGATTGGCAAGTGCGATATTTGACGAAGAAAATCATTTGCCTGAATGGGGATCGAAAAAGTCGAGTAAATTGTGTGAAAAATCCGATACACACATATTTTGTACCAAATTTAACATCCATTTGTGTCTTTCAAAAGCCAAAAACAGTTTCACAAAGTATCACCTAGGCAAATGATTTATTGTCTATTAGTAGGGCATTCATTTTGAACAAAAACGATTTTTGTGTACTTGAATTTTAAAACACATTTTATATTTTTTTTTCACCTAATAACCCACTAACCCCGTCTACAGACGGTCTTTCATCTTTTTCACCAGGTGCTTCCAGGTAAATTTTTTCTGACAAACGGACCTCGGATTCGTGTTTTCCAGCCTAAAATCATACTAAAACCAAAATTCTCATAAAAAAATACTTCGTATTTCGATTTCAGTGGTTAAAGGGTTAATAACTCGTATTATTTGCAACAAACAATAAATAACAAATATGTATGTATAACAATTCAACGAATATGCAAATAAATTAATAATACTCAGGAGTTGAATATTAAATATTTACATTCATTGAAATATTAATGGAACAACCAAATTTTTTTCAATTGTATATTGTGGGCGATACGACGCATTAAACCTAGGGCCAAATTACCGCATCCGTTAACGAGTAACTCGTTATCGAAATGTGATGATTTGGGATTACCGCTCTCGATATCGAGACTCGGTATCGAAATTTGGGATGACAGCATACGTTAACGAGTGTCATTTTATTCGAAAGCAATCTGGCTGTCGAGTGCGAACAAAAAAATTATGTGAGTATTTTAGAATTGATTTTTTGTGGTCTTTGAAATAAACTAATATGTAATTATTTAATTAGGGTCAATCTCAACAAAACCAACACAATCCAAAAAAATTGTCTGGCTGAATTTATGGCCAGACATTCAGATTGGCTGAGGTTTCCATTATGAACATTGCGGTAAAAAAAATGTTTATGATTTTTGCTTAAATTGATTTATTTTAAGATATTCTGCATAAAATTTTTTGCGAGGAAACTTGTTTTTCTATTGTTTATTTTTTTTAAAGTTTTTAATTTTCCCTAGCTACATAAAGAAATGAGCGCTATTTGCTACATTTAACAATAGCGACATTGTTCTTCAACATAAACAAATGAAACACAATTGAAAATATAGTAGTCATGTGTGATTTGCTAACGGACCAACAGCCATACAGGACCCGGCGACCTCTTTAATGATTTCAGTCGATGTCCTGTCCATAGTTTTTTTTGTAATCGCGCGCAGCGATTCGAATTTGATTTTTTTTTTTTTTTTTTGGCTTTATTCGTTATTTACTTACTTCGATTTTATGTTTTTGTGTTTTAGGGGTCATTTGAGGCCTATAAAAAAATTTGTTTAGATCCGAAGGTTGACCTATTGGAAAGCGACCATTATTTTGAGGTTAGAATCGAAAAAAAAAAGTTAATTTCCTTGCAAAAAAATTATTATATTTGTACTATTTAGACCCTAAATAGACAAGAACAAAATAGAAAACAAATTTACCGTAATGTTAATAATGGAAACCCGCCCCTTCGAACGATATCACCGTTTTATATACATAGGTAGAACGAAGAAGTAATGTTTAAGTATTATTACATGTTATAGGGTCAGTTGTAATAAAGCGTCCAAAAAGGAAACATCGTCTGAAGTCTTTTAGTTATTCAGTTGTTCTGTTCATCTTATCAAAATTTATACGTATCTCTGTTTATTGGACTTTTCGAAGGCCTCCAATAAAGGAAACCATACAATTCTGCTTTGAGAACTTAAACATTTTTTCGAGCTCAGTGGCAGAGCAGTCAAACTGATAAATAGTTCGCTCTCCGGAAGGTTGCAAAGAGTTATAACCAATGAAAGTCATTCTCAGCAGAAACCAACCATTCAAGGAGTTCCACAGGGATCAATTTTGGGACCGATCCTATTCTACATTTTTATAAACGACCTTCCAAATGAAAATTGAAAAATCTAAGTACATTACAAGTACCAGTATGGGTGGTAAATTAAATATTACCTAGTAATGTCGTTTTCGATTGGGCTTTTCAGATTTTTCGTGCTGGATGGAAAACAAACGAGATTGATCTGTCTGTCTGCAATTGTATTAGTGTGACATTTCACATCATATTCGTAAAAGAAAATAAATAAGAAAAAGAAAAATAATAAATACAATTACAAAACACTTTCTTTATATTTTCTAAATATTCTACACAGTTTCTGATAATTATTTTTGTTGATTGATATTTATTTAGATGTACTGCGTTGACATTTCTTGTAAAATGTGCTAGTGTTAGTGCAAGTAGGTGTAAATCTCGAGCTGAATAGCGGGGTTCACATTGAACGATTTGTTTGACACACTTGTTGGACGACCAAATTAGGGTAGCGTTCGAATTGAACGATATGCTTGACACACGTCATTTCTGATAGGATGTTGAACTGTGAACATGGGGCGGGTATTTTGTTTACTTCTTTAATTGTAGCATTATCGTCTTTGAATTCCAAATCAATAGTAAATAATCCTTCCATATCTGTTTCCTGTTTTTTTTGGAATTTTATATCTTTGAAATACCAAAAATTTTAAAACATTTTGTCCGCGCTCGACACCATATTTTCGATGTTTACTCATTGAATACACAAAAAAAATAAAAAAAAGACCTGAAGTTTGACAACAAGCGTTCACATTAAACGATATGTGTGTCAAGCATGGCAAAAAGTTGAAAAATTTGAAAAACCATACGATAAGTTGGACGACTTGTTTGAACGCCGTTCGAATTGAACGATTTGGTAGGTCGTCAAACAAGTGTGTCAAACAAATCGTTCAATGTGAGCCCCGCTAATCCGAGATTCACAACAATTGATCTAGAGCAAAAAAAAAAGTGCTTTTTTGGTCGGTTGGAAAATGAAAATTGTACTAGAGCGATTAAAATTGCTCGAGATAAAAAAAAAAGTACTTTTTCTGTTCAATCGAAGTCAACGTGAGCTACGCAGTCAATTTGTTTTTGTAGCGGAAAAGTGAGTTATTAGGCTGAAAACACACCGGAGCAGTCAAAACGTTTTTGATTCGGAACGCAAGAAAACGTTTTATATTTCAACACACACCAACCGAAACACGTTGTAAGTCTGCTTTTACACTTAAGACTTGTGAGTCTAGACTTTTTTCGAATTTCTCTTTGTTATTTACATCCGTGAGTCTTGCGCTTTTACACTTCAGACTTTTGTCCTTGACTCAAATTTGGCATTCCCCTTTCATTTTGCAGTTCTTGTATTGTAGAGATGACTAGGTGGGAAGCAACACAAGTGATAAAACGAAGAAGAGAAAAGAAAAACGTGAAAAAGAGTCGCCAAAAACTTTACCCTCGACTCACAGGGCAAAATATTTTCCTTCTCATCTGTTCGAACTTTCTTACTCTTTTGCACCCATGTGAGTCTAGACTCACAAGTCTAAGTGTAAAAGCAGACTAACAAAACAAATCATTTTACTTTTCTGTTTCGTTTGATGTGTGTTGAGAAAAATTAAAACTGATTTTGAGACTTAATTACTCGATAGTAATTTTATTAGCATGGCTTTTATCTTTGTTATTATGTATTGGGCTTCTTTGCTCAATAATAATAATAATAGTTTCGTTGCATCTACGTCAATTCACCCATTCTCAACGAAAACTTTAAAATAAATAAAACGCCAGTGCAAAAAACAACAACAATGTAATTTTAGCCGTGTTCTATTATCCCCGTGATCTGATCCGGATCAGATCAACAAATAAGTTTGTGTGTGTAGTGTTTTGTGTTTCAAAACAATGTAAAACTTAGCCAACTATTATTATTAAAATACCAGAGATACTTTTAACATAAACTGCGTAGTTATGATCTTTATTAAAAAGAATAATAAGAACAGTTTTAATAAGCAAACAGTAGAAAGGATTAATATTGATAAACGTCAATTGCCGACTGTGTTCATCGAGTCTTTGTTTTTTGTTTTAAAACCGGCTGAACACTACATTCTCCCTCATCGTCTAATCTATTTCCAGGTCATAGTCCTTTAAGTATGATGGTGGTTTAGCATTTCGTTGAGGTCTTGGATCAACAGTAATATTATCTGGCGCTACTTCGTGGTTCTTCTTGATCGTTGATTGGACTATCCTCGGAGTGATCATGATAACTATCGGAATTGGAACTAGAGCTGGGCTGGTTGTTTGGAACTGGCTGAGTGTTAACTGAAGTTTTTGCTGTCTCCGCATTTTACTTGCCTTTACGTTGTTGTAGCTCTTCTTCGTAAAATGACAGCTCATGTTTGACATTTCGGGACTAATAGGTAGGATACAGGTTTGATGGGATGTTACTGGGAAGTGATGCGGAATTTGAAAAATGGGTGGGATATGTAAGTACTTTAAAGAATGATGCATTACTTATTATGGTTGCGTTGTCTCGCTTTGCTTCGATTTTGGTACCATGTATTTGTGTTACACGGTATGGATTCGGATCAAAAATCGGAGTGAGTTTGTTCTGTCGTTTCTGTTTACATATAACTTTATCGCCTATCCTGATGTTATGTTTTCTAGTTCTCCTGGCTGATTCTGCATATTTTTGATTTCTTTGCCGGTTCTTTCGATGGATTTTTTGACAAACTTATGGGTTTTTGTGTCACTTTTGAAACTCAGTGTTGGTAGAAGATTCTTCACTTTCCTTCCGAACACAATTTCAAACGGAGATGCCCCAGTCGAAGAGTGTAGTGCTGATCGGTAATTAAAAAGAAAGTCTTGAAGTTGATGTGTAAAATTTTGATTTTCCAAATTGGCACAAATTAAATTTCTTTTTAGAGTTCGGACGTTCCGCTGTCCCATTAGCTTCTGTCCAATACGGTGTTGTTTTATGATGTTCAAAGTTATATTGTCTGGCAAAATCAGAAAACTATTTCCCGTTGAATGGAGATCCATTATCCGATGTAATTTTGTCCCGAACTCCGAACAAAGCGAACGACTTCGCTAGTACCTTTTTTACCGACTGAAATTTTGTTGAGTTTACAATTTCCGCTATTGGAAATTTAGAAAAGTTGTCGGCTGCTATGAACACGTACTTTCCATTGGGAAAAGGTCCCGCAAAATCTACTGAAATTACTTCAAATGGTCGACTAGATGTTTCAGGTATTAATATGGGATCGCGACTGTGGGTATCTGTCACTGTTTGATATATATGACATTGCTTTATTGTGCTCTCAACCATTTTGTCCATATTGGGAAACCAAACTTTGCTTCGCACTAATTGCTTAGTTTTTACGATGCCCAAATGACCTTTGTGCGCTAGTTGGATCGAAGTTTTTCTGGGAGAACCAATTTTGTTCCACGTAAAATTAAACCATCCTTGGTTGATAGCTCGTTCTGAATCGATTTATAACCCTGTAACATGGTATTATTGAAAAACTGTACATCTTGTATTGCGTCTATCAGTTTTACTAATATCGGATCGTTTGCAGTTGCTTCTTTGACTCGCTTAACCGATATTGCTTTTGGAACGTTATGTTCTATAAGGAAATTGATGTATTCCTCAATTTTGTTTGGACTTTTCTCGTTATCAGATGGAGCTGGATGTCTAGATATATAGTCAGACGGGTTGGTTTCTCCTTTTTGATGTATTGGTTCGAAACTGTACTGTTGACACTTTAAATATAACCTTTCGATACGTGCGCTACCAATGCACTTATGGTTTTTAAGGATTGTTATTAACGGCTTATGGTCTGTATGGAGATAAAATGTTGTACCAAACAAATAAATATGAAAATGTTGCATAGCCCAACTGACTGCCAGCATCTCTTTTTCTATTTGGCTGTACCTTTGTTCTACTTGTGTCAGCGACCTGCTACCATAAGCAACTACCTCTGTCACTGTTCCGTGCTCTTGTGACAGTATAGCTCCTAGGCCATATGGTCCTGCATCTACATACAGATGTATTTCTTTTCGTATGTCAAAGTATGCCAATTTTCCTGCCTCCAATAGGTTTGTTTTTAACATGTCAAACGATGACTGGTGTTGCTTTGTCCAATGAAAATCTAATCCTTTTGCTAAAAGCTCTCTTAAGACTTTGGTGTTGTTGGCTAACTTAGGTAGAAAACGTTGTAAGTAGTTTAACATTCCGAGCAAAGACCGAACTTCTGACACGTTCTTAGGTGGCTGTAGACTCTTGAATGTTTCTACTTTCCGCGGATCTGGTTCCACTCCCTGTTTCGTAAAAATGTAACCGAAAAATACTATTTTGTCTTTATTAAAACTACTTTTAGATTTATTTATAGTTAAATTGTGTTGATCTAATCTGTTTAGCACTTGCTCCAATGATTTGTCGTGCATGGACTTTGTCTTTCCATTACTATTTTGTCTTTATTAAAACTACTTTTAGATTTATTTATAGTTAAATTGTGTTGATCTAACCTGTTTAGCACTTACTCCAATGATTTGTCGTGCATGGACTTTGTCTTTCCAAATATTAAGATGTCATCACTGATATTCAAGACTCCTGGTATATTAATATGTACTTGTCTAATTGTATCTTCAAAAATTTCAGCGGCAGCATTGATTCCAAAACTTAGTCTTCTATACCTGTAAAGGCCTACGTGTGTTGAAAACGTTGTTATGCTTCTTGATTCTCTATCAAGTACCAACTGATGGTATCCATCATTTAAGTCAATTTTGCTGAAACAAACGGCACCATTGAGCGCTAAGAATACATCGTCTATCGTAGGTGTCAAATGTCTCTCCTGTTTGATAGCTGTATTGGCGGCTCTCATATCAACACACATTCGAATAACTTCCGAGTTGTTTGGTTTTGGCACTATTACTATCGGTGACACCCATGGTGTTGGTCCCTTTGCCTTTTCGATTATGTCCTTTTCTTCTAGTCTCTTTATTTCGTGTTCAATTTTTCCTCTAGGGTGGAAAGGTACTCTTCTGTTCTTCTGTGCAACAGATTTAATGGACTCGTCGATGTGCTGATGCACTTGAAAGTGTTCTAATTTCCCCACACCTTGTGTTAACTTGGGCCACTTCCGTGTAATTGAAATATTTTCGTCATATTTGGGGCGTACTTGATACGCGATGTTTATTAATTTGAGCTTTTTTGACGATTTAAATCCAATTATCGAGTGAATGGATTTGTCTTTGTACTTAATTTCTGCTCTAAATTTTCCAAGAATTGGCAATTCTAATCTCGAGTTGTATGAGTAGATGCGATCTGTTGACTTAAATAAACTTTTCTTGGAAATGCCCAATTTCTGAAAAATGTTCCATCCAATAATGTTGACCGTAGATCCTGTGTCAATTAAGAACTCTGTTTCAACGTTGTTTATTTTTAATTGTATTTTTGGTGATCTGTGTAGTTTATCTGATAACATATATATAGACCCATCTTCAGAACTGGAACACTCCTTTACGTTATATGCTTTTCCTAGCTTACTTCGGTTTAGCGTTCTGCAAACTTTGGCATAATGACCGGGCTTATGACAAAAATTACACTTGGCCTTCTTCGCTGGGCAAGTTGACAAACCATTTTGATGCCATTCATTGCCGCAATACGAACATTTTCTATTTTCAAATTGTCTTACTTTTGCGTAGCTTTCCTTGTCAAACATATTATAATTAATTTTTCTGCTCGAGCTGTTGTTATACTTCTTGTCCATATTGTTGTTATGTCTGCTTTTCTCTTTGGACCATTTTTTTCCTACGTAGTTTGTATTTTGTTCCTCTGATTTTTTTTCGATTTCCTGCAGCTGCTTCTCTGTTGATTCTAGTGTTTTGGCATATTCCAACAGATCTCCTAATTTTGGTTGCCCCCTTAATCCGTATCGTCGTAGAACTGTTGACGTGCATGACAGAACTATTTGCGATTTTATTTCTTTATCTTTATCCGCAAAATTACAATTTTCTGCAAGTTTTAATAATTTGGCGTAGAACTGATCCGTATTTTCGTCTCCTTCTTGCTTTGCCTGTCTAAGCTTGAACATTTCGAATTCTGGGTTATGCTTAGGTACAAAATGCGTCGTGAGTTTTTCTACTGCAATTGTATATGCATTGCTTCCACCACTATTTTCAGAACTTACATCTTGGGAAATGGGATCGGGAAGGGAAGAAAAAATATCAAACACTTGCTCACCTGCAAAGTGCAATAACAGTGCACGTTTCTTTTTCGTATCCTTGATTTCAGCTGCTTCTGCGAAGTTCTCGAACCTCAGCAACCACCTTTTCCAGCGTTCTCCAATGTTTGATACATCTGTGATATCAAATTGTTGCATGCTGCTTGGTGGAATTCCATCTTCGTCGCCAATGTAGTGTTTTATGTTTTGTTAAACCATGTAAAACTTAGCCAACTATTATTATTAAAATACCTGAGATACTTTTAACATAAACTGCGTAGTTAAGATCTTTATTAAAAAGAATAATAAGAACAGTTTTAATAAGCAAACAGTAGAAAGGATTAATATTGATAAACATCAATTGCCGACTGTGTTCACCGAGTCTTTGATTTTTGTTTTAAAACCTGCTGAACACTACAGTGTGCATTACAACAACAATCCGAGATCTTGCTTTTTGTCAAGATCAATTTTCGTGATCCAAAAATTAGTTCGACTATTTCTCACTATGGTACACCTTCGTTGTGAATGATTAGAATATAAAAATATTATTGGCAATCCAAATATCATTAATGTTATTTTGTTCGAATAAATTTATTTTTCTGCTCATAATGATATTCAAGCGATGTGAAACTGAAATTATAGCTGCAAAATATTATTCTCATTCAAAATTAACAATTTCCTCCTAAAAAATAAAACAAGCGCATTCAATTTTCATTTAAAAGAAAACATTCATTCGCATGGCAATTTCGCACTAAATGTCAAAATGAACTTAGCTTGTACAATCACCACAACACAGAACTTTGATCTGGTTTGTTTTATTATTCTGATCTGATCCGGATCAGATCACGGGAATAGTAAAACACGGGTTTTGTTTCTGAAAAACAAGTGTCCAGCTATCGACAACGAAACACGTTTTTCTTTTTCGCCTTGTTTTTTTTGTTTTCCCGCATGCGGTGTGTGTTGCGCCATCATTGTGTTGCTTCCCACCTAGTCATCTGCACAATACAAGAACTGCAAAATGAAAGAGGAATGTCAAATTTGAGTCAAGCAAAAAAGTCTGAAGTGTAAAAGCGCAATACACGGATGTAAATAACAAAGAGAAATTCGAAAAAAGTCTAGACTCACAAGTCTTAAGTGTAAAAGCAGACTTATCAAGTGAAAAAATGGACAACGACGCTGGTTTGTAACGTTTTTGTTTTATTCGGTGTGTGTTGCCCGTATGCAAAGCCATGTATGATCGACAACCAGTATTGTAGCGCATCGAAACAAATGCATGTTTTTTGTTTTGCCTGCTTTGGTGTGTGTTGGCTCATAAGAATCAATGTACTGATGTTTCATCAGTCACAAAAAAAACGTTTTGACTGTGTGTTCTCAGCCTTACTGGCCCAATAAAAAACTACATAAATTTCAACCCATCTATACCATTGTTAAACATCAATCTATTACAATTTGTTTGTAACAAAAACTTACAAATTCTTGGTTGCTGTCAAATCCTTTTAAAAGCATCGACCTGCCCTGTCACCACAAATTGTTCTTTCACTAATTTTTCTGATGCAATACGCTTCAAATTGTTTGAAAACCCATATTTCAAAAGTTTACAATTAATTGAAAATAAAAATTAGGATATTATGATGGACGTAGATGAAGAGGTAAGCCAATCAATATGCACATGTGTATATAAATGACTGAATCACAAAAATATGTATCAGTCACATTTAGTTTACAAAAGAATTAGGTTATGAATAAGAAACTAATAAAAGGAACACCTACAGAATTTCGATACAACGTTGTTAAAAAAGAAAAAGAAGAAGAAGACTTTCGACTTAGATGCAGCTATGGGTATTGAAGACGGTACCAAAAAAGCCAGTGACGGGACAGCAGAAGAGGAAGCAGGAGAAGGACTTCCAAATGATGCCGAAGATGTCCTAGATTTGGAAAATTTCGGCAAAAAGAAAAAAAAGAAGAAGAAGCCTTTCAATCTGGAAGAATTAGATGTAGCACTACCACCAAAAGGAAACGACCCAGAACCTATTGAAACTCAAAACGAAGAAATTTTTCAAGAGGAAGATGTTGACTTGGATATGGACTTTTCAAAAACCAAAAAGAAGAAGAAAAAGAAGGTGGACCTTGATGAGCTGGTTGCTGAAAAACAGAGTGAGGATAAGGGAGACGATAAAGAGAATGGTAAGTTTTATCAATGCTTTTTTCCAATCTGCAGCTGTGATATTAATTTATAATTATATTATCTATAACATGCCTTACGGATGCGGATTTGAGCTTCAGCGAGTCCGGTAGTAATATTTACATGCAATACATATAAATATAATACATATATGCACATATTTGAATTGCATAGATATTATTTTCGTTGTTTAATAGAATAGTATAGAATAGTAAGCTAAAAAACCTTTGTTTTTGTTAACAAATGGCAGCTTCATTCGTTAGTTTTTAATTTCTGTATTTTTTTAATGGTACCTATGTTGTTTTGAAAATTTTTGGTTTTGTCTTTTTAAATTTTCTTATCAAATTGATTGATTGAATTAATATTTTATAGTTCGTTTTGCACAGCTTTGTTCTTATATAAAAGGTACGCGATATATCCTGTATTTCCAACATAGTCTGTCCAAGCTGCCTCTATAACAGTAACTTATTCTTGGAAGTATACTATGTTCAAGTTATTTCATTTATCTGCAGTTTGGTAGTCTTTTTTATCCTAGCATTCACTTATTCTTCATGTACGTTTGAATATAAATTTTACCATGATTTCCTTCTTCATTTATTAAATAATGGTCGAATCAGGCCAGACGGATGCATTTCCCCAAAGTTGTTCCCGTGGCTGGCCGTGATTCCTTCGGTCTCTTTCACGATTCATCTTAACGGCTACGGGTACTTTGATTTTCTGCCTGTGATTCATTGTGATACACATATGCACTAGGCCACCGAGGTCTGCATTTATTAAATATAAATGGGCGATTAAGTTTTGTTTTATTTGTTTAGATTGATTTTTAAATACATAAATACAAATCTTTTAATTTAATCTTAAACTTAATCTTAACAAATTCTTCAGCATTTGCCTTAAATAGTCTCATTTGGAAGTTTGCTAAATAGGTAGTTTAAATCCCGTATAAGAGTTTTGAGATCAAGATCTTTTTGTTTTTTTGACTATCTACTGCCTCGAAGGAACGTATGAGATAGAGGAAACCACTGTATACCTACATGTTTTCATTTGTCAATGCGTTCCTTCCAATTCGCTTTAGCACTAAGTTTAATGGGTTTTCACAAGCTAAGCTTACCATCGAACATTGTTACTGCAAATGTCGGTGCACTAACTATAGGCCTGCGTAACCTGTATCTACCGACTTTGTGCAATGGCTTGTTTTCATTTATTTTAAGTTTAAGTAATAATATGGTACATAAATATATGAATATGCATGTTTTTCTTTTTCATTACCAAATTTGAAACCATCAATTTTATATTATTTTTCTATCATTCTTACAGTCGATGACAATAGCACATCATGGGCCGGCTCCGATCGTGACTACACATACGATGAGTTGCTAAAGCGTGTCTTCGAAATAATTCTGGACAAAAATCCAGATATGGCTGCCGGGCGTAAGCCCAAATTCGTTATGCGACCGCCCCAAGTTCTTCGCGTAGGAACAAAGAAAACTTCATTTGCAAACTTCTTGGATATAAGCAAGACACTGCACAGGCAACCGAAGCATTTATTAGATTTTTTGCTGGCGGAATTGGGTACTAGCGGTTCCATGGACGGTAATCAACAGCTTATCATTAAAGGTCGTTTTCAACCCAAGCAAATCGAAAATGTACTCCGTCGATATATTAAGGAATACGTGACGTGTCACACCTGTCGTTCAGCAGAAACAATCCTGCAAAAAGACACACGACTCTTCTTCCTTCAGTGTGAATCCTGCGGATCTAGATGTTCTGTTGCCAGTATCAAGTCTGGTTTCCAAGCTGTAACTGGAAAGCGTGCTGCGATCAGAGCGAAAACAACTTAAAGTCCTTATAAGATGTGAAATACAATTGTTTCGACAGTTAACTATATATTTTAAAATACAATTTATGTAAATTTTCACCGGATTTACAAATTTTAGAAAAAAAAAATGAATGCTACATAATATGTATGAACAAAACAATTAAAGGGTGTTATTATTTCTTTTATTTACAGTTACAAAACGCATGGAAAATATTCATAAAAATGTACAGTAAGTTTATATTAGGAAGACGTGACAGCATTTCATTATTGTGCTTTATATCGCTCGGTATACCACTTAATTATACAATTTTTTACTGATAATTCCAAGTCACTGTTCGCACTAGTATCTACAATCAATTGAAAAACACTGAAAACCACTTCTTCAAATAATCTGTGCGGACGACCGATGAGCAGTACTTTCGTGCCATACGGTAGGAGACCAATATCTAGTAATTGGCTACGGGTTGTTTTTAATATACTTTGCACGCTTTTGTATAATTCTTTGTTACATCCAAAAAAACGGAAACATTGAAGATCTAATTTGATTACATCGTTTAAAGCTTTACAGTTTAGTAACCTTACTTGAATAATACCGGTTCCATCGTCAAGGCAATAGCGAAGTTTACCGTTTGCACCAGCTCCGGTTGGTGAGATTCGCCCGTAAATAAAAGCCGTTGCGAACGGCAAACCATAGGCAGTTATTGTTTCTGAGAAGCTTCTGTCAGGTAGTTGGAGCTGAAGGATATCTTTTATCAGCAGTGGTATGAGATCTTCTTCGTTTTTATAATTCCTAGAAGGTGGTCGTCGTTTATCTATCAGTAGTTTATTAGTACGCACGATAAACCTATCGAGTTCTTCTTCTACGTCTTCCATAATTAAATGCATATTTACGTTATTTGCCTCCATGTTTCATTCGAGTGAAACTCATTTATTAAGGTCTTAACTTATTAATTCGCCATGCACCTGCATAATATTAAATATTTGTTCTTGGGTGAAGACCGGCCACCATTGCAAATTATGGTAGAAAACTATTTAGAAACAGAGCACCTGTAGCAGGAGCAAGAACTCCAAAGTTTGAAGTCGAATATAAACAGCAACAGTGGCAGCAAAAACCTATATATTACCCTCTGGCTAATTTTTGACGCTAGTGAGGTGAATATAGACTTTAAAAAATTAGCCGACTCTGGATCTGGAGCTGCATAAAAATTATCCCTGTGGCTAATGTTTGACATTTGTGTATACCCATGAAGGAATGAAAGAGACGACGAGAGCTTTATGTTTGTTTCGGTTTTCCAAGACGATTGTCGGGGGACAAATGTGCTCACATACGATGGGAAACTACCCATTGTGAAAATTATTAAAAACCAGTTCAACATATTTTTTTTATAAAAAAAGTAATTCATATGAGCAATATCGTGTAAAAACAAGTAAAATTGATAGTTTGAATAATTTTGATTGGTGAAATTTTTATCTTTATATTTTCCATTTACAAATGACAAACTTTGTTGTTGAATCATGTACACAAATTAGAGAGCCAATAGTCTCTACAGCTAGGCATGAGCTTTTCGCATGAGCATGAGATTATCGTGTAATTTTAATTACTATGTAATAAAATATAATAATAATAATAATTTACAAACAAAAGCATTAACACGGAAAATAATTATTAGTTATGGTTTTTATGTTATTTTTTTATGTAAAACTAGGAAAACAGTTTGGTAATTTTAGTTATAATAAAATGTGATGGAAATAAAATGAAAGGGAAAATTTTCCACTCTAGTGGGAAATTAATGAAAAATAGTACCACAAAAAAATCCCATTTAATTCAATCCACACAGCAAAAAGCTAAAATTTTATCCACCTCTGGTAGAAACGTCAAAAAATAGGCAGAGGAACGCAATTGGGACACGGCTGAACTATAATAGTCGAATGGGTTCGTACGACCACGTACGAAACTGTGCGAACACAAGGAATTTGTATTGTACAACCATAATAGCTTTTCCCTTCGATTCGTTAAGTTTTCGTCCACTTTTGCTCACTTACAAAAGGAGCGAATCCATTCGCTGTTTCGTACGAAAATTTGACATTTGACTGTAACAGCTGTGTAAATTTAAAATTGGAACTTTGGAAGTAAAGAAATGTTATTTTATTTGCTTTTTGCAAATAATAGCATTATCATTTTAAAGAATAATTGTTCTTAGATTTCATTTACATACTGTAATGTATGCATCATTTGCAAGTATGTAGTGCAAAACATTACACATATACATATGTACGTCGAACATAAAAAAATGGTTTGTACATAGGACTACGATTTGCTTTCTCAATGGAAACATAAATTAATGAATGAAAAAAGGGATCATTTTTATTTTGTTAGGTAGTGATTTTTTTCGATTTCACTGCAAAACAACAAAGAAATCACGGGCAAAACGACTAGGTTTATTTCAAAATAAATTATAAGTTATGTAGTTTAATAGGTAAGTATATTAAAATAAACGAAAAAGAAAAACTAGTATATTCCACAGTTATTTCAATATTTAACATTAAAAAATGTAATACAACTTATTTTTTATAAAAGAAAATAAAGTAGAGAATCAAATATTCATATCGGAAATCAATATAGTTAGCGATTTTGTAGTTATAGATCAGAAATTTCATGTCCTGAAAAGATTAAGTCCCATATAATATGTCTTAGCCTTTCGTACGCTTTTGCACAGGCTTCGGATCGTCCCCATTTTTATCATATATCTCATTTTCTAAGTCTTTATAAAAATATGCTGAAGCTTTAATTGAAGGCTGCATTTTATTTTCTTTTGGTGCAATTGCATCTTTTTCTGCGTCTACTACACTAAAGGCAATTACACACAAATAATTAAATTGTACTAGAAAAACTACCAAATTACAGAACCGACTTACATTTTACGTTTAACCACAAGTTTATCCGTTTTAAATGTTTCCCTATACAAAATAAACTTTATTTGTTGACAAACATCAACCAAGTAGCAGTAGAATGATAATAAAATTTAAGTATGTAACATCAAAGTACATATCGTCGGCTAAAGATGCAAACCTCGTAAATCCACTTTTTGCCAAAAATTACATTTTTGAAAATATATCAAGTAGGCATTGAAATCTATGTTTGGATTCAAAAAAATACATTTAATTGTTGTATTAAATGGTAAAAAAAGACAAAACAGAAAACATCTAAAGTGTAAAATGTATGCAATTGGTAGTTAATTGAAGATTAGAAATCACTCTCCTGCACAATTTACAAAAATGGATTTACGAGGTTTGCATCTTTAGCCGACGATATGTTCAGTTCAGATTCACTTCACAGTTGTTCAGGAAAGCAATTGAGAAAAAGAGGTGTATCCTGCGCGAGAATTTGAATTGGAACGTGTAGGTATCTTGCAGTTTAAGTCTGTTGTTACAAAAAATTTTAGAAAAATAAGAAATGAGTTATTAATATGAATTTATTAAAAGTAGTACGCGGTAGATCCAAAGTAGTACCGTACTCAGTTAGCAAAAATGTACTCAAAAACTTCAAAACACTACAATCGTAGCACGGGAGGGAACGCTGGGTCTTATGCTGACCAGCGCCTCCTATATGTGAAACAGGCCGTAATGCAGCAAAACTACACGTGGAGCTATTGGCGTGTTTTTTTGAAACGTAGCTAGCCAGTCGTTCATTAAAACGATTCCCAGCCAGCCGAACCAAGGTGACTTACCTCCAAGTTGGTGTGCGTGATTTCGGTCATATGTGTGTGATTTCGATCAGCTGTTAAGTGTGAACTGTCAAAGTATTCGGCATTCAACCAAATCGATTTTTGTTATTTGTTGTGAAAACAATTAATTTCGGTAATTTATTCAATGGATAATTTACATGAAGTGTTATGAAATCATAATAAAGTGGATTATTTCTGTGAAACATCATTTAGTTATTGAAATTATATAATTTTCGTACACGGCAGTCTGCCAAATGTTCTACAAATCGCTTTAAGCGCCACCTTGCCATGAGATATCGCAATATTCCTAGCCAGCTGCTTTTGGCTGCGGATAAAATCAAGAGTTGTAGCCAGCTGGTTGTTGTATTTGTTTTACGTGTGAAATTTGACTTTGCTAGCAACTACTGGCTAGCTACGTTTCAAAAAAAACACGGCTATTATTGTAGGATCAATTACATTTGCATCGATATATTTATTTGTATGTAAATCTCGTAGCTTAATTGTATGTATTAAAAATACGTTTTTAATAAATTGTATTCAAAATGTTATAGTGTAGAAAGGCATATTCTCTTTTACAAGTAGTGTCAATATAAGAGTTTGTAATTGTAATTTAAGTTTCAAACAAAGTTTTGCATCTCGTTTTTATTAACATTTAAAATAAATGCATATGTATATGTATGTACTTAAAATACCAGACATGTCTTTCATTCTATGCTTTTTGTATTTTTTTTAACTGAGATTCTCGTCTTAGAAGGTGGCTTTTTTAAGTAAGTATGATACTTGCATCATTTTGTTCAACTACAAGATTGCGGTTTATAAGTGCTCACTGGGATAATTTTCACAGTCAAGATTTTCTTGAAAATTAGATGTACGGAAGATATTTCTATATAGAGCATACGTACATATGTGAACCTACAAGCAGTATGCGGCAAAATAAACCACGCTGTATTATTTACCAATCAAATTCGTAAACAATCCTTTAAATATCGAGGAAACAATTTATGTAATAATGTAAGCCAATTTGTGTGGTTGCGAAATATAAATATATCAAAACACATTACGGCATATTTAAGAATTGTACAATAATTAAATCAAAAAATTCTCTTGGCTTCCATTATGATGGTGCATATTTTTCAAAAAAAAATCACTCCCGAAATACAGCACATTCTTTGAAATAATGCACTAAACTTCTATATAAACATATAAACCATTTTATTTCATTGCAAATTGAAGTATTTGTAAATCACATTTACTAACTTTTCATTGAAGAAATGTGGCATAATAAATTATAGAATTTCTCTTGGCTTCTTCAGCATATTTGTTTACTTTCTGTAAGCCAAGAGGTGCACGTGGCATTTGACATTTTCGCAGAGCATTACGGCCTGTTTCGTGGTCGCCGTGGCCGTGGTGGTTAGTGCGTTGGACTACCACGCAATGCTGCCCAGGTTCAACTCCTGGCCGGGTCTAACACCTAAAAGAGTTTTTTCACGGTACCACCTCTTTCGAATGCCTGACAAGCATCCAAGAGTATCATTTGTCACGATTAAGCTTCTCAACTCGCCGTTCGGAGTCGGCAAAAAACTGTAGGTCCCTTCCATTCGTGCAAAAATATAACACGCACACACAAATGGTTGCGAGAAGCAGGCCCCGGTTCACCTCGAGCTGTAGCGCCAACTAAGTAAGTAAGTATTACGGCCTGTTTCACATCTAGGAGGCGCTGTACTGACCATACACCATTCAACTCAACCGTCAACTTAGTCGGTTCGTGGTAAAATCAACCCGTGTGTGGCGCTGTCAGTGATCGATTTCAAGGTTGACGAGCTGGTTGGGGTAAAATTAAAAGATTTTGATTTTTGGAAGTTGATTTCAACTCAGTTGACTGTGTGTGGGGAAGTCATTTGATTTGCTGTCAAATTGAGGGGAATTTGTACTAGGCTTGTGCAATCTGTGAAAGTGTGTGTGAGCGAAACGTAAACAGTAAGATGAATTTAAACGCACACATAAAGAAAATTCCAAATATTTGTGGCATTTTATACAAACTCCCTCAACTCAGTTGCTGCAGTGTGTGGCCAAATATAAATTCATGTGTAAACTCAATCGACAATTGATTTGATATGTGTATGGTCAGCATTATACTGCGTTTACACCAAAACAAAATCCGAGATTTCGCGGTTGAAATCTTGGTACCTTAAAAGGGTGCTTACATCGAAAAAAAAAAGATTTCATTTGGCACTTCATGTTAACAGTGAAAAAAAAAATAGTTGTGACGGTATTTTTCTGGAAACACAAACAGCAAAAAAAGTTTGGACAGTTGTAAGTGCAATGTTTATTTTAAATGAATAATATGCAATTATAAAGAAAAATATTTTATTTACAGAGGTACATTCTGAGAAAAGGAAGTAACCAGGGCGCTCATCACGTAAGACAGTCGTCATCGTTTTCGACATCGTTAACGATAGCGATGCTTCCCGTTAGCATAAAAATGCTCGCTCGTTCAACGAGCGACCGATCGTCCTCACGCCATTTCACGTAACACGAAAATCTGTCAAGTACAATCGTCTCGGCGAGCCGCTATTTAGCTATTTAGCTGTCGTCCTCCTGTGTTTAATGCAATTTCGGTGCGTTTTTAATATAAATTGGTTTTTTTGGAAATTGAATTTGGTTTCTTTGGCAAAAATATGAATTTCATTTGTAAAATAACGAATATAATTTTCAAAAAATGAATTTAAAGTGAAAATGCATAGTCTCCTTTCTGCCTACTGTCATTTTTCATTAAAAAAAAAAAAAAAAATTAAATATAACTTAAAGATTTCATTAGTCTATTGTAAATGATCTTAATATTAATTAATAATAAATATGAAATATGAAAATGCCGCCAAAACCACAATGTCAAATTATGACTTCATCAGCAAGTGTCAAATCGCTTATAAATGTTGTTTTCTGTGGTTCTCAAACTGGAAAAAGACGAAGGTGATGGACGACACGAGACTGGTAGTGTTTCGGGAAGTATCGTTTCATCGACGTCGTTCGGTGCAGTCGTGTGAGCGACGATCGTCAGTGAAATTACGTGATGAGCGCCCTGGAGAGCAAATCGGACCAGAAGGCATTGAAGTTGATGGACCTGGGGGGCAGTTCTTCAGTTAACGTGGACGCTCTGGAATCAATTGCGATGACCGAAGGCCCACTGAGTGACATGTCATCTTAAAAAACAATAGGAATAAAAATACATACACTTTTATAACCAAGCGATTCGCTTACTTATAAATGACAATTCTGTCCTCGACGAAGTGTTCTGAATTATTTATTTCTAGTTCTCCGAGAATGGCACTTGTATTTTGATATAAAGTGACCATTCTGATGGACAATCTCCCGACGAACATTTTGTTTTTTTTTTTTTTTCCTACACCAAAATATACAACTTGTATTTATTTGTCAGATTGTTTAGTTTAATTTTAATTTCTTCGGGCGAAAAATAAATATGTTTTTGTGCAAAATATGATGACATTTCTTTGTGGTTGTTTTTTCTAGCACCACGGAGATCACCTTAAATGTTTCCTCCCACAATACAATACCTACTAAACTCTTCAGCCTCCAGCGGCCAGATTCTTTTTTTTTTTTTTTTCCATTGTCTCCATTTTAATTTGTTCCTTTAAAATTAAATTAATTTATTTAATTGTACCTACTTAGCAATTCAAAGCAAACTTTTCATAACTGTTTTTGTTTTTCACCATTACAAAATGATGTGGTGAATTATTAAAAACGTGTGTTCGATTTGACGACCAGTTGCTAATTGCATTGAGATTTCGGCAGGATTTCATGAAATCTCGACGAAATCCTACGTTTCGGTGACAGGAAAATGTATGGCGAAATCTCGTCGAAATATCGCGATTTCGTAAAAAATTTAGTACGTCGCTGAAATCTCGGATTTCGGCTCGGTGTAAATGTAGTATTAGAGAGAAGAATTTTTTCAAAACACAAGCAAAAATTATTGCCGATTGTATGCAAAAATTGTGTCTAAAGCTATTGATGTCTGTACTTGTTCTTAGAAAAGTATAGTTTACGAGAGAAAATATATGTCATCTCCATTCAAAAACTTGAGAATTCCATACTACACCGATTTCGTGGTAAATAGTAAACTGTTAGCTGGGTGTGTTGTCAGTTTCCTTATTAGCTCAAACAAAATAAGTTGACAACTGTGACATTTTCTCCATTAACGAAGTGAATTACCATTGCTACAAATATCAATCAGGATGAACAGGTAACTACATATTTATTTAATAGGTCAATAAGTCAACATCAGTCCTACACATCTGATGATGAGGATGTAGAAATGATTGTTCGCCAGTAGCCACGACTAAAGACCACAGGTATCCAATCAGCCCCTCATACAATCTTATTGTTACAAATGTCCACCAAATTACTTTTTTCTTTTGAAATGTTTTCTTTTTAAAATTAATTTAAAATAATATATATAGGCGTGTTTTTGTGTAGAGAGTGTCCCTACCCATTATTAGATATACTCTGATATACAGTGCTAACGCGCTCATACATGATAGCATTGTATGTGAAACCACTCTCATCAAGCCCTTTTCGAACTGAAATATTGAGAGCGTGATGAATGAAACTATGAATGAGATTGAGAACTATAATATTGGATTTGACTTTTACTACGATGGACTGTCGAGCTTACGACTTACGAGTATGACGGATTTATTTCTTTTTTCAAGCAGATAGGAGAAATTTGAATGAAATCATATGAATAAAACTTATTGTATGTGTGTGAGTGTGTATGTGCTCAAAAACATACAGTGAATAAGCCAAAACAAAAGTCATAACATTGCGCAGGCTATAATATGTATGTATTATATTTCCTTGTCTGGATTTCGGGAAAATATGAATTTTGTGTTGTTGTTCTGTGCCAAAAATGCAAGGTATAATTATTGACTATTTGAACGAGAATAAAATTAATATTTACATTACATTATCGCCCACGAAAGGCATATTTTTAAATGGATAGCTCGTCGGGCAAAAGTATGTACATATGTATATCAGACCTGAAATCAAAAAAATTAATAAATATTTGGCTTCAGCAGTCCTAGGTAGAACCAAGCTTTACTTCCCGCAACCATTTGTGTGTGCGCGTTATATTTTTGCACGAATGGAAGGGACCTACAGCTTTCTGCCGTCTCCGAACGGCGAGTTGGGAAGCTTTTACATAACAGATGATACTCTTGAATGCTTGTCAGGCATTCGAAAGAGGTGGGCACTGTGAACAACTTTTAGTTGTTTGCGGCGGGATTCGAACCCAAGACCGCTGGCTCAGTAGTCCAGCGCACTAACCACTTGCGCTACGGTGCCCACGAGACCTGAAATCAGTTGATGCATAAAATTGATGTCGTTATTAGCCCATCTCAAAGACAAGATTTTATCCGATGCAAGTATGGAACGAGGGAAAAAGGGTCGACTAATAGAAGCTCTTTCAATGCGAAGCAAAGGAAGCTTCGCTGGATGGCTTCAATTATGATTCTTACAGCAAGGTGTCCATACTTGCGAAGCATGTTCGAGAGGATGACGGACAACACTGTTAAAACAGAGTGAAGGAGTGACACAAGCTCGTTTAAATTCTTTACACTACCATCACAAAACCTAGCATTGATCTATTCACAATGTGGTTTATATGCTTTGTCAAAGTTTGGGGCGAACCTTTGAGAAAAATTTTGCAGATGTTGTTATGTACATAACTATTCAAACTCTTGGTAATCTTGGTGAATCAAAATAAATAAGTAACTCAATTATATTTATAAGTATATTAAATTCAGTTGTCCGTGTTGAATGATGTGTGTATGATATCATTCTTCTGTCCGTCCTTTTCACTCTTCGCTCTCTCGCAATTTGCATCTCTCCCTATTTATCTCATTCGTAAAATTATATGACCAATACAAATAATATATACACCATTTCAGATTGACGTTTGCAATCTGTCAAAGTGGAAGTGAAAAAAAGGATCTCATAGAAAAAGAATTGAAAAAGTATACATAAAGTACCAAAATTTATGAAATTGTTGTTTTAAGTGCATACTTAGATTCCTCTGAACACAAAAACACTACTTTCTGAGTAAGTCCTAGTCTTTAAGACATATTTAGGCTAAAAGGGACCTTCACCGAAAAGATAACCTCAACAAATGAGCAAACGATTTCTATCGGAAACCTCACCAGAACCTCCAAACAATGAAAAGCGTCGCCCAAGTCTCTGTGCAATGGATAACATCTCCGGCATAACTGTCGAGCAGCCCAAGAACATACTGGATGAAAAAAACAGGGAACTGGTTAAGGAACTAGCGTCCAAGTCTGATTTTCAGCTGCTCTGTTCAGATCTAGCTGGCCTTAAAAGTCGTCACGACGAAATATCTAAAAGAGTTGTGCAATTCGAAAATCATAATAAACTGCTAGAAGAACAGCTGGACAAAATCATGCAAAAAAAACACTGAGTCCGATCTCGTAGTTCACCTTCCAGTAGAAAACAACTCAGATATGAGGGAAAAGGCAATGTCTGTCTGTACCGGTTTATTGGACGCGAATGCAATAAATGTCGATATTGAGTCTGCATACAGCGTTCAAAATCGAAATTCAAGCACTGCAACAATTATTATAAAGATGAGAACACGAAATGCGGCATGGAAGGTATTGCATAATGCTAAAAAACTAAGAGGATCCAGGATTAGCATACATAAGGATATGCCATTTAATATGCGCCAACGAAGAGCCAAACTGATTCCTATAATGAAAGTACTCCGCACGAAAGATCCGACGATGAAAATAACACTGAGAGATGATAAGCTCCATATTGCTGATAAGGTTTTCACCTGGAATTTCACAGATGGTCTAAAATATGGAGAGGAAAATGGAATGCACATTATTAAAAACATTTTCGGAGACTTTTTACAACTCCAGCAACTAACAAGTGAATTTCCAAATGTAAACAATGCCTTTGAGCCGAAAAAAATACCAACAAGTGTCAAAACTGTCATTGCTACCAACAGTATGACAGCCGCTGCAAATAATTTGGCTGCACACACAAGTATGTGTTCACATGAAGCATGAGGAGTTTCCGTCTACCAGGCTGAAGACATTTTACGTTTAAGAATTTTAAGTTATAATGTTGCCGGTCTAAAAAATAAGTTAATGTTTGTTAAATTTTTTAATTATGTTAAAGATTTTGATATTTTTTTATTATTTGAAACTCATGTATTAGAAAATGAAGAGGATATATTTAAGAAAATGTTTTTAAATTATGAATTAAAATGGATACCTGCAATAAAATTAGCGAAATTCGGAAGAGGCAGTGGAGGCGAACTATTTGGTTATCGTAAAGATCTTACTGGAGTTGATGTCAAATTTATAAGAATGGAAGATTTATATGTAATAAATGTAAAAATCAACAAAAGCGTCCTTTATATAGTTCCTATTTATATTAATTGCAGTCACTGGCGACTATGACAGGTTAACTGAAATATTACACAACCTAGAAACACCAGATGTTATGCTCGTATGAGATTTTAATGGTCGGTTGGGTCTCTCTCAGAACAACTTTGTGAGCGGGTGTAACGCACCAATGATGCATACTAAACGCAGGTCGAAAGACGAAATTCGTGACAACAAAGGTGTAAAGATTTTTGAGTTAGCTGACGCATTCGATGGTAGTGTTTTGAATGGAAGCTGTGCAGGCGATTTTAATGGGGAGTTTACTTTTGTCCGTGGATTAGCGCCTTCTGTAATTGACTACTGCATCATTTCTGGAGCTTGATTTTCGTGTAGGGATAGAGCATTTTTCGGATCACATGCCCCTTGAAATTAAATGCATTGTAGCCGGTACGTCAAGTGAGAGAAACACAAAACAAATAAAATTATTACCAAAATTGATTTGGAAGGAAAGAATGCGTAATAGTTTCCAGAATAACATGAGTACCAGTTTAGAAAGCCTACGTATTTCAAATACCTCGTTAAATATAGAGACACTAACAACTGTTATTAAGAATGCAGTACCACCTTACAAGCCATCACGAATCAAAAGTATCTGCAACCAAAAACGGCTCGACAAAGAATGTGTTAAGGCTAGAGATAAGACGTTTTCTTTTTTAAAATTATTTAGAGTTCATAATACCAGTATTTTTAAAATACTTTACGGAGAAGCAAACAAAGACTTTAAACGCCTATGTCGGGCAAAAAGATAGCTTACGAGGAACAAAAGATTGCTGTTGTAAGCAACTCAAGATCTTCTGCTGAATTTTGGAAAGCTGTAAAGTTCATTAATGGACGCTCAAATACAATCGCCACCTCGTTAAGAGCTCCTCTTCTAAGAGAACACTTTAGTAAGCTTCTCAACACCACGATTAGTTGCCCTTTACTTCATTATGCAGCCCCTCTTTTCATGATTAACTCTTTGGATGTACCATTTACATCGCAAGAAGTACAGCAAGTAATCGAGAAAGCAAAGAAAAATAAAGCTCCAGGAGATGACCGTATTCCTTTTGAATTCTATAAAAATTGTACGCCTTAATTTATATCTGCGCTCACGATAGAGTTTAACCGAATTTTCGAAACTGCATCTGTTCCAGCAAGCTTCAAAAAAGCGATCATATATCCACTTCATAAAAAAGGGATCTCAGCAACCCAACTAACTATAGAGGAATATCCTTTCTGAATACCTCTGCAAAACTTTTTGCTGCTTTGATCTATCAAACATATAAAAAACAATGACATTTTATCAGAGTTTCAAGCAGGTTTTAGAGAAAACTACTCTACCATTGATCAAATATTTGCTCTAACGAATGTTGCCGAAATCTATAAAAAGAAGCGCAAAAAGTTGTATGCATTTTTTGTTGACTTTCGAGCGGCATTTGACTCAATAGCCCGTGAAGCACTATTTTATTAACTTCACAAAATTGGGATCTCAAGCAAAGTCATCTATACCTTAAAAGCAATGTATGAAAACAATGTAGCGTATGTATGGGATGGAAAACGATATCTGATGAATTCACATCAACAATGGGGGTGAAGCAGGGGTGTATACTAAGTGCACTACTATTTATATTGTTCATCAACGACATAACAGATATTGTAGGGGGTGAAATTGAGTTTAGTCGAACAAAGATTCCTGCACTGATGTACGCGGATGACATCGTCGACAATGGTGTTCAGAGATGGAGGTGTCAGATATTCAAGAACCGAAAAGTGGATGTATCGCGATGAGGCAATTGAAAATGTATGCAAATACAAATATCTAGGAGTTCTAATATCAGGCAATTTAATTTTGAATAAACACTTAGGCCGGCAATTACCGACCGCTCATAAATCGCTCTTAAAGTTAAGAGGCTTATAATTAAAAATTTCTGGTTGGTATTCACCGACCACTAATAGGTTTTTGTCTATGCTGTCTATGCTACTTCGACTTTGAGAGATCTCAATTTTCGGATTTCCGAATGCGTTCTCTTTCGAACATTCGGAGTCAATGGCGCTCTTTTTCGAATATGTCAGTGACATTTGGCAGTGTAAATTATGGGGATGATGCAACACAGCTGTAGATGGTGAAATTGATGGTGGTGGTTTTTCATCAGATTCAATTCAATTAAATAGTAAAATAAGGAATATGTTCACTGAACTCATTATAATTTTCTTTTCCTTGTCGGATAAATTCGGATTTCTTTCATTTTTACCCATTTTTAAAATCAACAGAAATAATTTAAATTTGAAATGACAACAGAGTTCGAATTATTTCGAAGTTATCTAAGATAATTACCGGATACAATAATAATTGTCTCTGATATTAGCGCTCGTAACTTAAGAGTGGTTGGGAACACTCATAAGTCTTATGAGCGCTCGTAAATACGCACTAATAGCGGTTGGTGAATAGGTTTATGAGGCTCTTAACTTATGAGCCGTCGATAACTACCGGCCTTAGAGGCGAGACTATCTGATGCTAAGCGCGCAATCTCTTCGATCTGGGGAAGTTGCATTAATAATAACTTTGTAACCCATAGCTCAAAACAAAAACTGTTTCGCGCAACAACAACGTCAATACTTTTTTATGGAGCTTAAGTTTGGGGTTATCGTTGGAAACGATGCCAAAAATTATTCTTACACACATTTACATTTTGTGACTGAGTGGCAGAATCTCGCGGCCTACTGCGGCTTAACCCTAAGCATTACTCCAGATGTCCAGCCTGCGTTCATGAGGAATCAACTAAGAGCTTTGTTAGCAAAAATAGGGAATAGTTTGTACGAGAATTATACTAATGAAGCCCAATCATCCCAGCATCGGTTATATTATAGTAAGCTGAGATATAATTTGCGAGAAAGAACATATTTTCTCAACTCCAATTCGACGGATAAAATAAGTACTATATTTAGACTGAGAGGGGAACTGGTATATCTGAATCTCATACCGCACCGCCCAGATCTACCAATTTTGTGCAATTTGAATGAAAGAGAAGACGTGTTCCATTTTCTTGCCATTTGCCCGATTTTAAAAGAACTGCGCCTAAGATTCTTGAGTGAAGAGGAAACAATTTGCATTTTAAATGGACAGCAAGGATGGGATTTATTATATAGCTACGCATCTTATGCCCTGTGCTATAGAAAAAATGTAATAGAGGAGAGCTTTTAAGTTGTACGTTTATATACATGTGAGAGCAATTGATTAATGACCGTTATTTAAGATATGAAGTGTGATGTCAGCCTTAATATTGAAATGCTGCCCTCACCTAATAATATGATCGCCATCTAGTAGAGTATTGTGTGTTTTGTTTTGTCATGTTATCAGTAGTGCGAATATCGAAAACGACTGCTCGTCAGTTGTAGATAGTTCGCCGGTGCGGGAGGTGCACACTGAAAACATAATGGCCGAGCAAAACCTGAATGAACCTCTAACAGAACTAAATTATAAGGAATCTCTAACAGCAGCGGTGGGATCAAATCAACAATCTCCCAATATTTCCGATGGAACTTGTACTGATGGTCTACCACAGAAGAACAAGGACACATATCAATCACGAGATGTAAATCAAGATATGTGGAAACGCTGCGTTCACACATTTCCAAGGACGTGCTAGAAAATGGGCCTCTCGTTCATATCCTTTATGTCGAACGTGGGAAGACTTTAAAGAAAGGCTCACCAGACAGTTTGCAGCAACTAAACGTTTTCTTGACCTTTTTCGTGACATGGTGGACAACAGGCGGCTTCATATGTTGATTACTCGACTTACAAACTTATGATGATCGATAGACTGGAGACAAATTGGAGTAAGGCGAACAAAATTGAGGTGGTTATTTCTGGTATTGCAGATGTACAGGTACGAACAGAATTATTAAAAACTGCTCCTACCGATTTTGTTGGTCTCGATAGACATTTAAGTACTCATTCTAAGCAAAATTTTAAAAGAACTTTTGATAACCGATTTAATTCTGATACGGGTACTTTCAAACGTCAGAAAATTACTGAACAGACATCTAGTTTGAGTAATCGACAGTGTAATAATTGTGGCCAAATAGGGCATATAAAACGAAATTTTTTAATGTTTTGTACCTACTAAAGATAAAATGATAAATCTATTCAGCGTACTTATTGTAAGAAAACAGGTCATACAGAACAAACATGTTTTTTTAAACAAAGAAAAGATCAATTTAAAGAATTTAAAACTCCAGAATTACCCTCAAAATTTGCAAATGTTTGTTCATCTTTTAATACTGCGCTAGTTGCAATGAAAGTACACAATTCTAATTTACAAGCTTTGATTGATAGTGGTTCGGAATGTTCTCTAATTCGAAAAGAAATGGGTGATAGTCTTCCGGTTAAAAAGAAATTCTTACTTGGTACATTAACAGCATACATAGAAATCTGTGGCATACACGTCGAAGCCACTTTCGTAATTGTAGAATCTCAACTGTTACCTTTTAATGTGACTATAGGTAGAGAGATTTTTAAGACCCCAGGTTTAGAATTGATAATAAATAGCGATGGCGTAAAAATTAATCGTTATTCGCAATATTGATGTTTGTATGTCACAATGATCTAGTTTTGATATACCTAGGTAATATTAACACATATCTTAATGAGACAAAAGATAAAATAAAACTCATGTCTATTATAAAACGCTTTAACGAAAGTTTTATTACTGTGAATTCTCAATCTACAGTCACAACTGGTGAAATGGAAATCCATCTTAAAAGTCTTGATAAAATTGTTCAGCGCCTATTGTCGGTGGTTTTATATTGAAAGCTTTTACGCTTTACATTTTGGAGATGTTTTATGTTGAAAGCCGTTACGCTTTGCATTTGGAAATTGTTTGAAATATTGAAAGCTTTTACGTTTTATATTTTGGAGATGTTTTATGTTGAAAGCCGTAACGCTTTGCATTTGGAAACGACTTCAAATATGGAAAACTTTTACGCTTTTTATTACTGAGATGCTTGATTTTGAAAGTCTTCATGCTTTGCATTGAAGAAGTGTTATTCAATTGGTAAGATTGAATCTATGGAAGATAAAGAACCTTTGTATGAACGAACCATTTATATAGAAATTTTGACATAAAACTGTCCGATGAAGATTTGCCTACATTGAACCGAAACTTAACGATTGACTGATGTTGGGCTATGCCTATGCTAAACATGTAAGTGATTTTAATATTATGTAAAGTAAACGCGAGAGCGCGTTGTTTGTCAGAATGGCCATGTGAGAGCAATTGATTACTGACCGTTATTTAAGATATGAAGTGTACCTCACCTAATAATATGATCGCCATCTAGTAGAGTATTGTGTGTTTTGTTTTGTCATGTTATCAGTAGTACGTGTATCAAAAACGACTGCTCGTCAGTTCTAGATAGTTCGCCGGTGCGAGAGGTGCACACTGAAAACATAATGGCCGAGCAAAACCTGAATGAACCTCTAACAGAACTAAATTCTAAGGAATCTGTAACATATATATATATTTAATTGAAAATGCAATTTTTATTTTGTACAATAAGTATTCAAATAATCGTCAATCTGGTAGACGGCCATCAGCCAAACCAAACAACTTTGAATGTTTATAGCTTTTGTAAATATACTTAAAATGAAAATAAAAGTCAGTTAAAACTAACTAACTATACACCATTTTTAAAAAAAAGTTTCACTTCTACCGCGTGTGACTGAAACACACACTTTTTTTTCAAATCTATATAGACTCCAAAAAATAAAAATAAGACTGGATAATTATCCAGGCTAAGGTTTTGTTGTATTTCACATTGAAAACATGTTGCGGAAACATGTTAAGTCTATATAGATTTGAAAAAAATACGCCTAAAAATGAAAATTTAAGTAAATTATGAAGGGGTATTTTTATTTTTTTTTAATTGTTCATGCAGTTCATATACAATCGACGAACTCTGCAAATCATTCATCCTCTAATGTCTGAAACAAATGTGCAGAATTTAGCATGCAGCGCAATTAGAATACACACGTTTATATGGGAGCGATTATATATGTATTCTGCATACGGCTCAGCGCTGCATCAATTCTCTATTTCTAAATTTGCCGCGCACCGCCGGAACTAGATCGCGAAAATAATACAATTTTGATCATTTAGCATTCGTTTTTTTTTCATCAGACATTTTTTGCTAAAGGCTAGTACGGTGCTCGCGCTAAACTAAATTTTTCATACAAAATTTGACGTTGCTAAACGCAAAGATAAAATTCCGCTGGGAAATTTATCCGAGCGTACGGTGCTCATGCTAAAATGCTCGCTAAATAGGTAGTTGTATACGATATGTCTGCACAAAATTTTAGCCAGCCATTTAATGTCCCGGACATTCATTTAGCGGCGGAATTTTGACGTTTTAAATTGAAATAGAAATTTAAAACAAAAATCACTTATTCGGTTTGAATTTTTCGAGGATTTTTGAGAAATGAGGTAAATAAGTGCATATATACTGCTGCTGCTGTTTGTTTATTCAAGCACGAGTATGAAAATGAAAAGACAATTGTCAGGGGAAGTCAAAGGAAAAATTAAAATAATCAGGAATTTTTACAACCAAATCTACAAACAAAATTTATCTGGCATTTATCTACGGTTTTCATGTGAATTTTTGGAGACCGACGGAAATTTATCTTAGCGCGAGCACCGTACCAGCGCCTCCTATATGTGAAACAGGCCGTAATGCTACAAAACTACACGTGGAGCTCTTGGCTTACAATTTCGGCTGCCAAACGTAATTTCGTATGTGAAAATCGGTAAAACTATTCTTCCGGGAAAAAGAATTTAAAAATTAGTAGTGTTATGAATAAGTGAAAATAGTGAAAGTGGTCTCATTTTATTCTTTAATGACAGGTGCACAAGATGCACTAAAAATCTATTCCCAAATATTTTTGTTTCCTATATTTTTTGGAATGTAAAGTTTGTTTCGGTTATTAATGGCCGCCATCGCGTTTCCCTTTGTGTATTTTCAAAAAATAGCAACTGCATGTCTATTTTGCAAATTACATGCTAACAGTGAATTATAAGCTGTGTTCCCGTTCTGTTGTTTAATTTTGGAGAAAATTATTTTGCTTTTTTTAATCGAAAAGAACAGAAAACATCGGATTGTTTGTTTGTCACAGTATGCACTTCACATGCCTATTTCGTTTCTTTGAGGTGCATATTCTTAATTGTTTTTATTTCAAATTGTTCTTCGATACCTTTAATAAGAGTTTTAAGTATTAGTAGATTATTAAGATTATTTATTTACAATTATATATGTATATTCATATGTGTATGTAGATATGAGTGTCACTGCTATTTCTTGAATTTATAATTCCTTTCTTGTAATTTAAAGAATTACCCATTCATATGTTATTGAAGTGAAAAAAGTTCGAATTATATATTACATTTCTCATCACATCTACATAATGTATGTTCTTAAATTAATATATTTAATTAATTTTGCATAATTATTGTACCAATATTGTTAAAATTTGTGAATAACACCTAGTTTTTAATAAAATCAAAATAAATATATGTATATGTATTCAATTTCTGTCGTGTTGTTATTAGAAGATGGATTTTCTTTTCAGTTTAGGTACACACAATAAGTAAGTATGATACCTGGATCATGTTCTTCATCCACAAGGTTTCAATTTGTGCCCACAAAAACAGTTATCCCTGTGAAGATGAATTTTTTGATTAGGTTTTCATAAGTATTGAATCTACGGGAGATATGCATATCTTGTATGTACAGAAAACGAGGCAAAGTGAACAATACATTAACAAAACTATGCAAACGAATTCCTTTAAATACCGCGGAAAAATATAGTATGTTATTATATAAGCCACTTTATTTTATTTCTTAACATTAAAGTAATACTCAAATACTTGGTTATTTTTCTTTATTTACTATCAATTTAATTTAATTAACATCTGACTCTTCGGAGTACCTGAATACTATTTCATCCTTATTCACCTTCTCCTTCGATATTTATAGGTCCTTTTGCTGGACGGTACCGCACACTTTTACTTGTTGCTGGCTGGGGTGTCTGCCTACGCACATACATAATTATCCATGTTCGGAATATCCATCCCGATAGCGGCATCGATCGCGCAGTTGATATTTGTCTAAGAGGGTTGATTTCTTAGTCGCGCAGTACATCCTATTTTGGGGTTGATTTCTCGTCGCGCAGTAGACACATTTTAGGGTTGATTTATGATCCTCGGCGACATGCAGTCGGCTTGTTATGCCGAGCCGGAATAAAATTCAAAGACAAACTTCTTTTATTTTATCTTTATTGCTATGTGTTAAAATTACGACTAACTACCAAGACTTCCAATGGAGCGGTGCTATGCGATTTGAAAATGGAATATGCTGACTCGAACAGAACCGTCGAGCGCGTGTGAAGCCGCACGCAGTAAACAAAATGCTCACATTACAATACTGTGCATTGTGGCCACGCGCGTCCGGTAGAAAAGCAAAATCAGTATTTCATATAATGATATTAATTTAGAAAAAAGACAAAAACCCATGCGCATGCATAACACCTCCCCTCACAAAACTAAACAATACATTTTTAAAATTATTGTTTACAATATTAAAAACCTTTAAATAAAATTTTTGTTACATATTTTATTCTTTATTGTTTTGTTTTTTTTTTCAAAACATATTTACTTTTCATTTTCTTCTACTTTTGGACCTTCAACTTTGAAAACACGAGAATTTGGTCTCTTGATGACAGTTTTGATTCGATCATTGTCGTAATAATGAACAATTTTCTCCCTTTCAATTATAGGTTGTTTTGTTTTCTTATTGAAACAGTTTCGAAAGATGGTAATACCATTTCCTTTAATAAGTTTTGAAATAAAATATATTATGATTGCAATGAAAGTCATTCCAACAATTCCAAACATTGCACCTTGAGCATGAGGCGGTATGCTTTTTAACTTTCTAGAAATATAACTTTCATGATTTCTTATTTCGACTGTTAAATCTTGTAATTCTTTTAAATCTCTAAGCTTCACTTTTGGCATTTGAACGTTTTCTACATTTATATTACTTAATTTTACATTTGTGCAGCAATCTTCTGGAGCAAAGCGATATATATCTTTATTGTCAATAACTATTTCGAATTCATGTGTTACAATTTTTGTTTCTATTGTTTCAAAAGTACAATTGGTGTCCAAACTTAAAATTCCGATATCATTTAAAAAACCTTCGGTATTATTTTGTTCTTCTTCACATTTACATCTATATTTTGTTTCTTCACTTAATGCGAACAAGTATTTATTCTCCGTAATTTTATGAAAAATTTCTACATGATTTATTACTTGTTTTAGATTACAATTGTTAGCTTTTCTATTCATAAAAATGACTAATTCACAATCATTGTTAACGATACTATTCTTAAATTCCTGTTGGTCACATATGAAATGATTACTTATCTTTTTACAATTTTCAGTTAAATCATTGCTCAGAAAATATTCATCTTTATTATGTTTTATTACAAAATAGCTCATTTTTTGTTCGATAACATACATTATACCGTTTATTCTGTAAGGTGTATTTATCATTCCGTAAACATCTGACTTAACTTTTTCAACTATTGGAACGGATAAAACAACTACAAGTCTACTGTCTTTTATGTAGTAAATTGGATTTATTTCCTGAATTATATTGTTGTAAGATGCTAAACTTGGCGTAAATAATTAAATTAGTCAATTTTTAAAATGCTTAATCTTCCCTTTATTATATTTCATTGACCTATTATTTCGTTTAATTATGACAGAATTATCCAAAACCTTCATGATTTTGTAAGGACCTACATATTTTTCACTTGACTTGTCCCTTTTATCATTTTCAACTAAAACTAAGTCATCTTTCTTAAATTCCTTTACCTTAGAACCAATTCTTTTGTCATACCTCTCCTTTGCTCTTGTTCTCATTCCTAAAAGATGTTTTCTAGCTTCTGACTCCATTCTTATCAACTTCAATTGTAATTCTTGTGTATAATCCATAGTAGTCTTAAACTTTAAATTACTAAACTCACTCGGTAGGTTGGCTTTCCGTCCAAATAACATCTCGAAGGGTGAAAATCCTGTACTATTATGTATAGTTGTGTTATGGCAAAATGCTGCGTATCTAAATAATTTAGAATATTCTGGTTTGGTTTTATCTTTTGTTACCAGTCTTAAGTATTCTCCTAGTCGTGCATGGGATCTCTCCGCCGAACCGTTTGATTGCGGATATGCATTACTAGTCTTTATGTGTTTTATCCTAAACATTTTACATAACTCTTTCAATAACTCATTTACAAATTCCCCACCATTATCTGTAAGTATGAGTCTTGGTATTCCAAAGTCCAAAATCCATTCGTCAGTGAAAGCTCTAGCGATAGTCTCGCTCTTCTTATTTGCAATAGGAATATACTTAATAAATTTACTTAAATCATCTTGTATCGTAAGACAATAAAGCGATTTATTGTTCTCTATATAGGGTCCTGTTAGATCCATTGCAACCTTTTCCAAACTATGCTCCGCTGATGAAACTATTTTCATCGGGTTTCTGCTGGGATGTCTATTTATTTTTGTTTCTGACATGCTACACATTTACGTATATAATCTACAACGTCCTTATTTAAATTTGCCCAATAGAATTTTTCCTTAATTCTAGAAATGGTCGCTTTCTGTCCTCCGTGTCCACCTATCATTCCGTCATGGTATTCTTTTATTATTTTCTGCTGTTCTTCAGTGTCGCTTATTACTTGAATATCAGTGTTACTGATTTCTTTTATTATAATGTTATCCCTATTTTCTAACTCTTCCTGCCTTATTTTTGTATTGTTTCCATCATTTAATTCTTTTTGACAATCTTTTCTTTTGATCCTACTATCTATAACTTTTGTTTTACTATCAGTTGGATTCTCACAAATTTCATTATAAATACGTCTCAATGTATCATTGTCTTCTTCACAATCAGATGAATCACTTCCAAAAATTTCTCTGATATTGTCTCTAACTTCTTTACTATAAAATCTTTTATCTATGGGATATAGTAAGTTTCTACTAAGCTCGTCTGCCACGATATTGTCTACACCTTTTTTATAAATAATTTTGTAATCATACTCCTCTAGTTTTAATCGCCAACGGACTAGGCGAGATCCTGGGTCTTTGACGTTAAACAACCAAGTTAATGGTCTATGGTCGGTTTTTATAAAAAATTGTTTTCCATATAAATATGGTCGAAACTGTTGTATTGCCCACACGATTGCTAGGCATTCTTTTTCAGTTGTACTATAGTTTCGTTCTGCATTATTCAAGGTTCTACTTATGAAGTGTATTGGCCTATCTTTCCCACTTTGCTCTTGAGACAAGACAGCACCTATTCCAAAATTACTGGCATCTGTCGTTATAGTAAACGTTTTATTATAATCCGGATATTGAAGTAAAGTAAAATTTTTCAACTCGTTTTTCAATCTCTCGAAAGCTTCTTGTTGTACTTCTGTCCAATTCCAAGCCATGTCCTTTTTTAATAATCTATAGATCGGAGAAGCTATATTACTGAAATCTTTAATAAACTTTCTATAATAACCTATCATTCCCATGAAGGATTTAATTCCCTTTTGGTTGGTTGGAGCTTGCAGTTTACTAATAGCATCTACTTTATTCTGGTTTGGTAACACTCCATCACACGTAATTGTATGCCCTAAATAATCTACCTTCTTTTGTAAAAATTCTGACTTATCCATCTGAATTTTCAGATTTGCATCCCTAAGCCTCTCGAAAACCTTTCTAAGTCTTATGTTATGTTCCTTCAGAGTTTTGCCGAAAACCACCATATCATCAATATAGACGAAACATCCCTCCAAGTCTTCTAACACCTTATTCGTCAAGCATTGAAAACAAGCCGGTGCGTTTTTCAATCCGAATGGCATTCGAGTGAACTCGAAGTGACCATATGGAGTTGAAAACGCCGTTTTCTCAATACTTGCTTCGTCCAGAGGAATCTGATGAAAACCAGACTTTAAATCTAAAGTTGTGAAGAACTTGGCTCCTCCTAATTTATCCAATATTTCTTGAATATTGGGGATAGGAAAGTTATCAGGGATGGTGATTTCGTTCAATTTGCGAAAATCAATAACCATCCTCCACTTAGTTTTCCCGCTTGCATCAGTTTTTTTCGGTACAACCCACAGTGGGCTAGACCAGGGTGATTTGCTATGGCGTATAATGCCTTCTTCTAGGAGGTTTTTTATTTGTATTCTAACCTCTTCCTCGTGAACTTTTGGATACCTGTATGTTTTAGCATTAATTGGTGAGCTATTAGTTGTTCTTATATTATGCTTTATTACTGGTGTTGCTGATAATGCCTCACCTTCCAAACTAAATAAATCTTCGAAATCATTAACTAAGTTCTTTAGTTCCTTCCTTTCAATTTTACTTTCTAAATGATCTATTCTCACTTTTTCCCAAATTTTGTTTAGCCTGTCACTGTTACTCAATGTTTCCTTTATTAAACATTCTTGATTGGTTACTACAGTGTCATCAATGTTATAAATTTCATTTCCGAATGTAGTACATCTCGAGTGACAATTACTTTTATCGTTTTTATAAGACAGGGTCAGGGCTTTATTCCCCTCGTATATTTCCTTATCTTCATTAAATAGCAAAGCCATTATAATTTTATCATTATACATAACTTTTCGCTTAAGGTTTATACAGAATTCAGATTCTTTCAAAAAGTCAATTCCAAGAATACCATCATAGTATCCTATGACATCATCGTTCACCACATGAAAATTTGTATCAATCAGAAATATTTCATTACTTTCTTTATCATCATATTCTACTGTAATATCAGCACTTCCAATGCTAGTTCTATTTGTTCTCCCAATACCTTTGAAACTCGTTGTATCTTGAAAGTTTACATCACTTTCGTATATGCATTTAGCTTTAATAAGGCTAATACATGCACCTGTATCAACCAAGAACTTAAAATTTTTATTATCATATCTCAAAATTACATGAGGGCTTTCACTATAATAGGAATCAATACCCTCATTTATTGTTCCTTCTGTCGAAAAATCGTTCGCTTATTTGTGTAAGTTTTTGAGTTATTTTGATTCGGATTTGTTCCTGCACTACCTGTTTTATCTGGGTGCCCTTTTTGAGTATTATCTCTTAAAGTTAAAAACTTATTGTGATTTGTTTGACCGTCTCCTCTACCTAAGTGATATCGATTGTAATCAATTCGTTGGTTTTTGGGAGCTCTACAATCCCTACTAATATGTCCCAATTTGTTACAATTAAAACATTTAATTACGTTGTGGTTAATTTTAATCAAATTTCTTGGAGTATAGTCATTATTATTGTACCCATAAGTTGCTCTTTTTCCTATTAGCCTTGTTTCCTCCTGTATGGCTAACGAAGAAGCTTCTGCTAATGTCGATGGTCTTTGGCTGTTTACAAAAGTCCCTATTTCTTCCTTTAAGCCATTAATAAAAGCATTTAGAACGTCCTTTTGAATCATATACAATTGTCCGTCGAATAACCTATCATTTTCGTTATTTAAATATATGTCTTGAATGCGTCGTCTCTGAAGAGTCTCGACTCTTTGTACGTATTGCATCACCGTTTCGTTTTTGTTTTGTTGCAATCTTGTCATTTCTAAATGCAATTGCATTGGTGAGTATTTCTCTTTGAACATTCGATTTAATTCGATTTTTAAATCTGTCCATGAAAGGATTCTTTTATTCATAAGAATTGTCTCCGCGTTTCCCGCAATTCTACTTTTTATAAAGGGTAGGAGACATAGTTTCTGTTCTAATGTTGCTAGTGAGATAGCATTATCCACGTTTGAAATAAAATTATGCACTTTGTTCGGATTACTATCGAACGGTGTTATTAGTTTACATAAAAATTCCAAGCTTACTGATGGATCTTGCGTTGCATTTCGGTTATTGTCTATACTATGTTTTTCCCTAATTGGCCTCATTTGTTCTGCCCTGTTTCTTTTGAAGTTATTCTCACCTAACTCTGTGTTCCACTCTACTCCTTCCGATATACCTGCTTTGCTTTTCTTTGGAATAGCTCCTTTTGAATTTTCAGCTGTCTGATTCTCCCTACTCGTTATTATCTCCATATTCCTGAGTTTGCTAATTGCCTCTTCTAAATTATGTAGCTTCTCTTTTTCACTACCCATTTCCTCATAAACTAATTGTAGAAAGACATATCTACTATATGCATTTCCTTTATGGTAAACTAAGTATTGTTCTTCCGTTCCGGAGTCTATTTTTACATTTTCTAATATCTGACTTAATTGTAATTCAGTGGTGAATCCACTTTCCTTGCAAATACATTTATATTTTAGTTTTAATGCTTCTTCCGAAAAATCAAAATGATTAGTTGCGCTACTCGCTTCCGACATATTTTTTTTTTATTTAATTATTCTGTTTCTTACATAAATAAATAAACACGCCTTCATGATCAGGATCTTGATGACTTCAGTTGTTTTATGTCTTCCTCACCTCCTTCTTGCCGTCTTCGAATAACGTTATTTTACGTATCACGATCGAAAATGTCTTTTTGTGTTCTTTTTGTTTCCAACTAACGCTACTTTGTGTGTCACAATTGAAAATGTTTATTTCTTCTTTTTGCTTTTAACGCTACTTTGCGTATCACAATTGAAAATGCATATGATTTTTTTCACTTTTTTTTTCAACTAACGCTACTATGCGTATCACAATTGAAATTGCTTATGATTTTTTTTCTTTTTCTTTTTCTTTCAACTAACGCTACTATGCGTATCACAATTGAAATTGCTTATGATTTTTTTCACTTTTTTTTTTTCAACTAACGCTACTATGCGTATCACAATTGAAATTGCTTATGATTTTTTTCACTTTTTTTTTTTTCTTCAACTAACGCTACTATGCGTATCACAATTGAAATTGCTTATGATTTTTTTTCACTTTTTTTTTCTTCAACTAACGCTACTATGCGTATCACACCGAATTTGGGATATTTCCAGAGAATTTAGGAAATTTCTCGGAGTTTGCGTATCACTGTTGAAAATATTTAACCGCTGCCACCAAAATTTGTTATGCCGAGCCGGAATAAAATTCAAAGACAAACTTCTTTTATTTTATCTTTATTGCTATGTGTTAAAATTACGACTAACTACCAAGACTTCCAATGGAGCGGTGCTATGCGATTTGAAAATGGAATATGCTGACTCGAACAGAACCGTCGAGCGCGTGTGAAGCCGCACGCAGTAAACAAAATGCTCACATTACAATACTGTGCATTGTGGCCACGCGCGTCCGGTAGAAAAGCAAAATCAGTATTTCATATAATGATATTAATTTAGAAAAAAGACAAAAACCCATGCGCATGCATAACAGGCTTAGGGGAATCCAATATTAAATTCTACATTGCGCAGAACAGAGATGATTTTGGTGCAGGTGGTCATTTGCGTTGCGATCTCGATTTGTGTGTGGCGTCAGAAGTGTGTCGCCACAGTACCCCCTTGCCAGTGGTTGAACGATATTTCAGTCCAGAAAACGACCTGGAAAATGAACTCGTCTGCCGGATCGTGTACACTGCTGAGCCGTTGGTGTTGTCTTCTCACTTGGGGTAGGTTGCTTATCGGCAAATTGTTGTATGCTGTCAGGTGTCTTCTTTGGAATCTCGTTCTCAGCTTCAGTTAGTAGATACGCTGGTTTCAATCTATCTATGGAGACAGTGCAGTCACGACCTCTGATATTGATAACAAATTTCTTATCGGCTCGTGAGATAACTCTAAACGGACCCTCGTATGGCTGTTGTAACGGTGCTTTAGGTCCATCGTGTCGGACGAATACGTGTTCAGCTGTTGAGAGATCTTTGAACACGAATGTAGCCTTTTGTCCATGTCTGGAACCATTGACTGGGGTCAGTGTTTTCACGTGTTGTCGTAGCATTTGGACAAAAGTAGTTGGATCGTCATCTGTAGTTGTTGTCGGTGCAAGGAATTCACCGGGTAGTCGGATTGGTTCTCCATAGATCATTTCTGCTGCTGTTGATTGTAGGTCTTCTTTCCAGGCAGCTCGTATGCCCAGCAACACGGTGGGGAGTATTTCGGTCCATGTAGCCTGGTTGTGACATTTTATTGCTGCTTTCAATTGGCGATGAAATCTCTCGACCATACCATTCGCTGCTGGGTGATAAGCGGTGGTTCTGAAGTGAGACGTTCCTGTTAAACAGTTCAGATGCTTAAACAGGTGCGACTCAAATTGTCTTCCTTGGTCTGTGGTGATTCTCGAAACGAGCAATCCAGTTGTTGTAAAATGCTCGAGCGACTGTGGAGGCCTCTTGGTTCTCAAGTGGAATAGCTTCTGGCCAACGAGAGAATCGGTCGACGCAAGTTAGACAATACCTGCAGCCTTCCGAGCTCGGCATTACCACGATGTCGATGTGAACATGCTCGAATCTCCTGGATGGTGGTGTGAAAATACCTGGCACTGTTGAGACGTGGCGAGTGACTTTGCATCGTTGACATTGAATGCAGCTTCGAGCCCACAATCGGCAGTCCTTTTTTATCGATGGCCACACATAGCGCTGTGCGATGATTTTAACTGTTGCGCTCACGCCAGGATGCGATAGTCGGTGAACACTATTGAAGACGATGCGGCGGAACTGTTTGGTGATGAAAGGTCTTGCTGTGGCTGTTGAAATGTCGCATTGAAGTAATGCCTCGGAATCTGGGATTTTAATCAGCTTAAACTGTAGAGATGATGATTGAGAGTTTATTAGGTTCTGTAGTTCTTCGTCTGTTCTTTGCGCAGCTGCTAGAGCTTCTAGATCCAGATTTGATTCTAACTCTTCAATGCGGGAAAGAGCGTCAGCGACGACATTATCTTCTCCAGGAATGTGTCGAATGTCCGTGGAGAATTGGCCGATGAAGTCCAAATATCGGAACTGCCGTGGAGTACACTGATGGTCTTTCTTGCGGAACGCGTACGTAATTGGCTTATGATCGGTGTAGATGATGAAGGTTCTGGCTTCAATCATATGGCGAAAGTGTTTGATTGCTTCGTATATGGCCAGTAGTTCACGATCATAAGCTGCGTACTTACGCTCAGCACCGCTTAGCTTCTTTGAGAAAAAGGCGAGTGGCTCCCAGCTGTGGTTGGATCTTTGTTGAAGAGCTTGGATGACTGCAGCGTTAGGGATGAACCTCCTATAGAAGTTTAACATCCCCAAGAACTGACGAAGCTTCTTCATAGTGTCTGGTTTTGGAAAAGCACGTATTGTCTCGACCTTCTCCGGAAGTGGCTGTGTACCACTGCTGCTGACCAAATATCCAAGGAATCGTACTGACGACTGACCAAAGACGCACTTCGATGTGTTGACAGTAACACCATATTGTTGAAGACGCTGGAAGAGGATTTCCAGATGGTGAAGATGTTCCTCAATCGATGATGATGCAACCAAGATGTCATCTATATATGCGTAGCAAAACGTCAAGTCTCGGAGTACTTCATCGATGAAGCGTTGAAATGTTTGAGCGGCGTTACGTAACCCAAATGTCATGAATGGGAACTCAAACATTCCAAATGGTGTGGTGATCGCTGTCTTCGGGATGTCTTCCTCTGCAACTGGGATCTGGTTAAAAGCTTTGATCAGATCGATCGTTGAAAATACATTCTTACCGCTGAGAGTTTGTGCAAAGTCTTGAATGTGACGAACTGGATAACGGTCAGGTTCTGTCATTGCATTTAGACCACGATAGTCTCCACACGGTCTCCATTCATCTCCTTGCTTCGGAACCATATGCAGTGGAGAGGACCAGCAACTTTGAGATGGCCTAGCAGTGCCAAGTTTTAACATGGCGTTGAACTCTTGCTTAGCTGCTAGTAACTTATCAGGGGCCAGGCGTCGTGGTCTGCTTGCAACCGGTGGTCCTGGTGTCGTCTTGATATGGTGTTTTGTCTGATGTTTCATCGGGTTCGCTGCACCACAAGGTCGAGTTATATCTGCATATTTCAACAGGAGATCATGAAATGGTGTTGATCCTGTAACAATTTTCACTGTTGGTGTTTCTCCAGTCACTGCTTTGCCTCGGGTAGTAAGATGAGTCGTCCTATCGATAAGTTCGCGATTCCTCACATCCACAAGCAAATTGTAGAATGCAAGGAAATCTACTCCGATAATTGGTTTGGTGACGTTGGCGACTACAAACCTCCATGTATAATCTCGACGGAGCCCAATGTTGAGTGTTAAGGTAGTTGTACCAAATGTTGAAATGGTGGTCCCATTGGCTGCACTCAGTTGATAGGATGATTCTGCTCGTGGTCCTCGAATGTAGCGTCGAGGAAATACGCACAGATCAGCTCCGGTGTCGACAAGGAATTGTAGTTTAGTAGTTCGGTCTGTTATAAATATGCGGCGCGAAGAATTTGGGCACAGGTCAACGGCCGCAGTTAGCGTGTACCTGCGGAGTTTCCCTGATTGAAAGTACAGGGTTTGACGCACTTTTTCGCTTCCTGCCCAAAACGTCTGTGATACCAGCACACCCCACTGGTGTTATGACGGCTTCCAGATCTAGAACGCATGCGTGGACGGGATCTCTCACGTTGATTGTATCTGCCAGGGTGCATTCTGGAAACTTCCTGTCTAATTGATGATATCTGGTTTTGTACCGTAAGTCTTAACTGCTGTAGCTGTTCTGCAATCGAGTCCTGTGGTGATGTAGCGATTTCGGACACGCCAGGTCTATTTGTAGTTAGCTCGACGATGGTATCAGCGAGCTCAACAATTTTCTGCAAGCTTAAGTCCCTGTGGGCAGCAAGTATCGCTTGCATATTGCCTGGCAAGCGACCCAGCCACAAGGTGCGCAGCATGCTATCAGGAACGGAGACGCCAGCGAGCGTTTGGAGGTGACGTAAGAACTGTGATGGCTTCCTGTCACCCAGCTCCTCCATTTCAAGAAGCTGGCGGGTTTTCTCCTCCTGCGATGAGCTCAGGCGCTTAATCAGCTCAGTTTTCAGGACATTATACGCATCCTTGGCGGGCTTCTTTATGATGATGTCGCGTACTTCCAATGCATATCGTGGTTCTAACGCTGCGATGACATGGCTGAACTTCGTAGAATCCTTCGTGATTCGCGCACTTTCAAGGTTTTCTTCTACCATTGCGAACCAGAGTTCCGGATCACTTGGAATAAATGGTGGTATTCTTACCGCTACACGATTGATGGTAAGTCCACCTTCGCCTTCCAAGTTCTCCTCTCTGTCTTGCAGCTTTGGTACACCTGGTACTGGCAATGCTTGGTCACCTGGTACTGCCATTTCACTTTCACTTGCACTAACTTATAGGTACTTTCACTTATACGAGTAAAATCACGTCGGGGTCACCACTAAAGTAATACTCAAATACTTGGTTATTTTTCTTTATTTACTATCAATTTAATTTAATTAACATCTGACTCTTCGGAGTACCTGAATACTATTTCATCCTTATTCACCTTCTCCTTCGATATTTATAGGTCCTTTTGCTGGACGGTACCGCACACTTTTACTTGTTGCTGGCTGGGGTGTCTGCCTACGCACATACATAATTATCCATGTTCGGAATATCCATCCCGATAGCGGCATCGATCGCGCAGTTGATATTTGTCTAAGAGGGTTGATTTCTTAGTCGCGCAGTACATCCTATTTTGGGGTTGATTTCTCGTCGCGCAGTAGACACATTTTAGGGTTGATTTATGATCCTCGGCGACATGCAGTCGGCTTAGGGGAATCCAATATTAAATTCTACATTGCGCAGAACAGAGATGATTTTGGTGCAGGTGGTCATTTGCGTTGCGATCTCGATTTGTGTGTGGCGTCAGAAGTGTGTCGCCACAACATAAACACATCGAGGCTTCTTTAATTTAAGAATTATTGTACAATCAAATTGCTCTTGGCTTCCATATGATGGTGTACCTACAGTACCTACATATTTTTAAGAAATTTGGCTTCCGAAATACAGCACTTTCTCTCAAATAATGCACTAAACTTCTATAAAAATATAAAAACCACTTTATTTCATTGCAAAATATAGTATCTTCAAGTCAAATCCATTTACTTTTCATTCAAGAAATTAAATCTAATTAAATCTAGAAATTCTCTTGGCTTCCGTAGTACATTTGTTTACATTTTCTGTAAGCCAAGAGGTGCACGTGGCATTTGACATTTTCCCGGAGCATTACGGCCTGTTTCACATATAGGAGGCGCTGACCGTACTAGCCTTTACTCAATGGAAGAATTGTCAGAAAACTCCGCACATCTGTTTCAGATGCAGATATGGACGCGGCGCCGCGTGCAGCCTGTCCGCACACGTGTTTCAGTCTTCATATTTGGAAGTTTGTTTTTGTTCTTATTTTCTTTAAACAATTATTTTGTTGTGCTGCAGTCACAATTCTCCAAACAATTTCAGAGCGAAAATAGAAAGTAAATTACATTTTTGACATTTGAACTGTCGACTAAATTATCTTGTCGCAGGGGCGCCCCTATTATAAGTTTTGCGTATTATCACTCAAAACTGACATTCTTGTATGATAGTGTGTACCCGCTTAAGTTTCTTTGCATGCCGAATGCTAATTCCAATTTAACATCTCGTCAATAAAATGTTTAACAAAGTCATTAAATTTATTTCACTCGCACTAAATAAAATATTGACTTGGCAGCATTTCTTTCTCTATTCGCTTTACAGTTGAAGGGGGCCTGCAAGCTATAAAACAGTTTGCAAGCAAATGCAAACTCAAAAGAAATCTCGTGGTGTTTTTTTATGCGTCAAGAATTTTTTTTTAATTTTTGGCGAATAAATAGGAAAAATAAGATTTTTATTTTGTGAATAACTAACATAACAAGATTATTGTTAAACAAACGTGTTTATGTTTATTAAATCTTCTCGCTGCTTGGTAAGTTAGAGAGTTATGGGGTTCGACATAGTTTTTTTTTATCACAAGAATTTTTTTATGTGAGCTCTGTAATTGTCCAGGAGAATTTATGTACACGTTTCTAGTTTTTTTTAAAGAAATAAAAATGATCAATACGATAATAAAAGAATGTTTTGGAATGATAGAATTGTATAAATAGTCGATGGCGACGCAAGAAAAATTATTTTGATCCTGCAAAGTACAATACTCTTAGTGAAAATGTGTGTTTTGTGGAAAAGCAATCAACTTTACATAAAAAAAGGAAACAACAAAGAGGCTTCATTATATGTATATAAAACTACAAAAAGTGTAACTTTCTCCGATGTAAAAGTGTAAATTAAAAACAAATACAAGGCAATAAAGATATTATTACAATACATATATAGTATGTAGCTGCTATCGCTATTTGTGGTTTGGCGGGGTTGTGCGATATGTCTAAATATCAAAAAGTACCTACATATCTACATATACATTATGTACATTGTATGTATGTACGCATGTTTTTATAATTCTTTAAAATAATTGTATTTTAATATGTAGATATATTCCTAAAAAGTAAAAAAAAAACAAACCGTGTTTTTATGGTTATTATTCTCTGTGATCACAGTGTAATAACGCTGTGTACAAGTTGTACATACGGAAGTCTCTAACTTCTATCTATAAAGAAATTTATAAAGTTTATCATGAGCCCAAAGTTCCCTTTCTATATTATCTCTGCACATTGCCTTGCAGTTCATCAGTTTGTGTATGTATTAAGCTTCAAAGTTGCACTTTGGAAAATATACAGTGGCTCTCAGCTTAGATGATGCAGTTAACTTTTTTTGTTAAAAACTTTAAATAAATGGGGAAATACTTACAATTGAAAAGAAAAACAGGTTATCTGGGTATTATTACGATAACTGTGGCGCAAAGATTTGTAGATCTTGGTGAAATAAGTACAAACTATAAAGTAAAAAATATTGATTAATCGCTTAGTTTAGGAGATATCGAGGTTTCAAAATTATTTTTTTCCTATGGAAATTCCATTGAAATCAATTATTTTTGCTTTGGTACAAAAAAAAGTGGAGCATACATCTAGGCGTAAAACTAAAAAAATTTGCGCAAATTCATAGTCAGATAAAGCCGACAATAAAAGAATTTATTCACCTACATAACCTAAAATATACTTTTTGCTATTCATAATCACCTTATATTCTACTTTAAATGTATAGCCGGCTCGAAATTTAAAATAAGCCAAACGTCACGTTAAATAGTTATAGTCGGTCCTAAATTTCTCATATATTTTGACGTTTGGGTTTGTTCGTTCAAATCACTTTACAAAAACATACCAAAGTCGATACTAACTAATACACAGGCAAAAATGTGTTTATGAATAACGAAAAGTTATAGCCGGCTTTTTATTTCTTGTCGGCTATAACTGAAGTCGGCTATAGGCACTATTCATGGGCTGACTATGAATATGCGCCATTGTTTTTTGTAGAATTTAAGTAAAGACATTTTATAAAATCTTAGTTTTTGAGGATCAGACTTTGAAAAAAAAACTAAAAAAAAATCGCGCGATTTTATAAGATTTTATAAATTTCTTTTCTCAAATTTTTAAACCTCGATATGTTCTAAAATAAGTGATTAATCAATATTTTTTACAATATTTTAGAAACCAGACACCGCCATTTTGGCAGCTTGTATTTTCAAATTTCGTTTTATATTCCTACTTTTAACTATTATATTTGAAAGTTGAGAGTATGCATTATTAAAGTATGCATTGTTAAAATTAATAAGATAAACATAAAAGTTAAACATAAACATTTATTGATATGCCAAATATCAACGGAACGCTAGTTTTTCGATTTTGTTGTGTCTGTCATACTACCACGTCAGTCCCAGAAGGTTAATTATTCTGTTCCACAAAAATTGTCAGTACAGGCCTTATGGGGGAACTTTTTTTTAGACACTAGTGCCAGTACATATATTTCTGGCAGTCAATCAGAAAAATTGCCACTGAAATAAAAACAAAACCACTGACTTACACAGGTTTTGTTTTTGTAATTTTCGTCCAATGCGCATACATCCCATCATGACCAGAGCTAATGACATACTGTGGTCGTGTGGCCGCCATCAATCATCGCTGTGTGTATGAATATGAACATTAAAACAGTGTTCCCTTTACTAACAGGCCGTCTCCACGAGCTAAAATTCATAGCAAGATAATTAGCATGCTATGCAAATGTCTAATGGAGACGGCAAATAGCAAGATAATTGAGATATCAAGCTATCCATGCAAGATATTCTGCTAATTTCTGACATTTGAGTGAAAATTAGTTGCATTCGATGCGTTTGAATAAGAAAAACATAATTATGACCGGCTGGAAGATGTCACAAGAAGATATAATTAAATTAATAAACAATTTTCTGCAGTTTCCATGTTTGTGGAATTATTGAAGTGCTGAGTACAAGCGGTTGGATCTAAAAAAAAAATGAAATATCAAGCTATAATTTGCCCACACACAAATTTGACAGTTCTGTTTTTTTTAGCTTGCTATGAAATCCTGCTATTTAAAATAGCACGTGGAGACGTTCCAGTAAATCGTTATAGCTTTTTCCTCAGTTTTTGTCGAAGAGCTTTGGGATTTCGTGCTTTTGAAAACTTGTTTTTCGTTAAAATGCAGCTCAACAATTTTTTGATTTTCGTGATTTATTATGAAGGCCATTTGCGCGAGATGAGTGTTGGGTGCGGAAAGGAAGAGTGAGTTTTTTTTTGTTTTTAGCTTATATCTCGTAAAGTAGTCGTTTCCGATATATAACAGTGATACATCAAAATACTCAATCTATTGCACCTATTACATGGGGAATCCGCGTATTCTTCTGAATAAATTCATGGTGCGAATCAGGCCAGAAGTAGCTTACGGCATTTTAATTATGTACATCTTTTAATTTTGATATAAATGCTTAAGCTACTGGAGCGCAAATTAAGCGTAGGTAGGATGAGCTGGCACAAAGCAAATCAACAATATTTTTCCAACAATTTCACAGGTTTTGCAAAGTTATCAGCTCGTTACGAAAATACGGCTTATTTGCTTATTTCACAGAGATCTACAAAATGGCATTGTCAAATCTTTGCGCCACAGTTATCGTAATAGTCCTGTTATCTGTTATTATAAATTTCATTTAAATAGTGTTTTAATGCAAATGAAGAATCAACGCATTTTTAACATTTAAACTTAAATTTTTGCTTAGAGGCATAGCTGAAATGATGCTCTGTGTTTAGTTAAATTAAAAAAACGCTTTCAACTGTAATATATTTTTTTAAATTGTCTTAATATTTTGTAGAATATCCTTTTGATTTTAGCACCGTCTCCAGTCTCGTTGGCATTGATCTCACTAGCATTCTGGTGTATTCTGGAGATATTTGACCCCATTCTTCCAAAAGCGTTTTTTTTTAATCTGATTTGGATCTTATCTCGTGTTTTCTGATATAACAAGTTTTCAATTGCATTGAGGTCTGGTTACTGTGCAGGCGACTGCATGATATGAGGACAATTCCAAATCAAACAAGATTGCACAATTCCAGTGTACATCTTTGATGTTCAGTTTTTCAGCATTTTGTATTAAATTTTGTTTCTAAATATTAAGGTACATGTGTACATATTTTTGTCCACATTGCCTTTTATATAAACCAGGTTTCCGACGCCAGCAGAAAACAATGAGCCCCACACCAGAACGGGACTTCCACCGTGTTTTACTGTGCCACGCAAATTCTTCTGTTGGAGCTTTGTATTTGATGGTCTCCAAACGTATGCTTTACTACCCGACCCGTGAAGGTTGAATTTATTCTGAAATAAATATCAAAACGTTTTATTCTTATTAATATGCTCACGAGCAAATTTTCCTCTTTTTATTTTTAGCACTAATGAAGGGTTTCTTGGGCCCTCCTTCCATTAAAATTGGCTTCTTTTAAGATTCGGCGTATTTTCTCAGCACTGCACTTCTTATTTAAATAATTTTTCAGCCTCTTGTGCCAATTTTTTTTTACAATCCATCGGCAATCACTAATGGAAAATATTTTATTTGGGGATTCCCTTCCTTTACTGAGCACTCGATTTTGACGAACATAACGCTCAATTATATGCTGCATTGTTGAAGAACTTATTTTTACCATTTCTGCTATTTTTGCTTTTTTGCTTTTTCCATCCTTAAAATGTTAAATTATTAATTCGCGGGTTTCAATACTAGTGTGGGGTCCCATGTCGACAAAATCAAACTATCGTTATTTTAAACAAAATGCAAAGGAAAAGTGAACTGAAGAAATATTGTTTACTTCGAATTTTTTCCAAGAACCAAGTCCAACTGAGTGCATCATTTAAGCTGGGACGTTATTTGGAGAGAGAGTTTCGTTTTATCATCTCTGGACTTTGAACAATAAAATCTTGTTGTACCGTTCATCATGTAAATACGTTATTATTGCTATTGTTGTTTGTTATTGTTGTTAGTCGATTTTTTTTAGTAATTTTTGGTAAAATTTTAGTTTATAGAGAAAAGACAATTTACTGCATCACTGTACTCGTACATAGTTTTTCATTAATGACATGAAACTCATACTTCGACCAGTGTACAGTGAGCCGAAAAAGTATTCGTCTACTTCACCTTATTGCAACAACGATGATTTTTTTCTTATTTGAATATATACAAAACATTTATTTTGCATATATATTTTTCTTCAATTAAAATGGAATTAAAGAATTCTTCACTGATAGAAAAAGAAAATAGGAAAAAACAAAATTCAGATATCAATTCAGTACCGAACAAGTATTCGTCTCTTAGGTCTAATCAATAAAAACTAACCAAACAAATAATAGTGAAATTAAATTAATACTTTGTGGATCCCCCCTTACGTTTAATAATTGCTCATAAGGCGCAGTTCTAAAGTCATTTTTATTGGAAATACGCCTGGTTCTGATTTTTTTTTCAAAGATATCCCAAAGATGTTCAATAGGGTTAACATCTAGTGACTGCGGAGGAGTTTACATACACATATGAAGGTGTATTGTACATATAAGAGCCACATTTTGTACTCCACACAGTGTGTTGTGGGTCATTGTCCGATTTTTTGTCCTTTAAAAACATTTACATACTATATGTATTTACGTAAATTTTTTCTTATCTTAGACGGGGATCAACCCCGTTTGATTGACTGATTTTATTTATTTCTTCAGTATTAAATAAGTTATTTAAAATAATTATGTGTATAATTGTATAGCACTAGCTACCAAGGCTATTGGCTAGTTGTAAAGTAGGGGATAGTTTTAAATATGTGAATTGATATTATCTTATTTTATGTAGATTTCATATATGTATTAGTTTCAGTTGGTGATTTTAGTAGATCAGCAAGTGGAGTGATTGAGGCGTTTTTTTTTTACTGCGTCTTTGATGTTCTGGCATTCTAGAAGACGCTAAGCCGCGTTTGTCCATGCGAATTCTAAGAAAACATTTTATCATGTTTTGTGAGCTGGGTTGACTGTTGAGTCATGGTGGATGTGTAGTGATTGTGGAACTATTGGTGCAGTTTTTGCGGAGTTGTCTGCTTGTTCATTACCTATGATTACAGCATGACCAGGAACCCACGTAATTTTCAGATTGTTTCTATTTTTCGATCAGGTTGTTCCTGATACTGTGGATAGGTTACCACAGATAAGTATATTCTTCTTGGGGTAAAGTTTGGTAGCATGGTATACTGCTAGGGCTCAATTAACGAAAATGGACGGTATACATATATACCCTTTACGAGAACATCGCTGATACCAGCAACCACCGCAATCTTCTGTTTTCGATGCGTCGGTGAAAAATAGAATCCAATTTGAATCTACGAATTTATGCGTCTTTAAACAACGCTTTTTATATTTAGTTATCTGCAGTTATTTTATGACAGTTGTAAAGGTGAAATAGTAGATATTCTTCGAATAAACATTGAGAATGTTTAGGTGCATTATGTGTTTGAATACTGATGTCCATGTCGGATCAAAGCGGGGAGTGCAGTGCATTGTCAATTGCTGTGAGCCGCTGTGGAATTTTCTTCCAGGATAGTGTTTTTTTTTTTTTTGACGTCCAGTATTATGGGGGTTTCATTATGTAGAAATCAATTATTGTGAAGCCTTTAGAGGATTAGAAACTACATACATAATATTATTGACTTGTGTGCTATGTAGTGTAGTGTAATTTAATCATGACATTTACCGGTCGTGTTGATTTTAAATCCTCCTTACGTAGTGCTGACGACTCAACATCACATTAGAACACATTTGAGTCGTGCACAAATCTGCTACAAATTCGTTTACGCTACGTCGACGATAAGAGTCGTTTCCGACAAACGACAACCGTAATCAGGGTGAACGTTGTAAACAAGGAAATACTAATCTGCAAAAAATAAAATAGGTACCGTTTGCTCAGTTATATTTTATTTATTCATCTACCCAGAGGTGTCAAATGAGCTTGATAATTTTACTCCTAAGAATTTTTCTTTTATGATTATCGAAAACTAAGTACTAATTTAATTAAACAAACAAAAACTTAATTGTTGAAATCAATTCTCATAAACAAGCATAATTGAGTGAATATACTCAGCGAAGTGGGTATATGTATATACATACATATATGTATATACATACATATATGTATATACATACATATATGTATAAGCAAGAAAAATAAATAAAATAAATGAAAATGAAAATGCTGCATGTGAATGCGACAGACACAATATATACATAGGTACATAGTTTATTTGTATTTTTATTCATTTATATTAAAATATCAGCCATTCAATAAAATAAAATAAGTTTAACCTTTTTAAAGAAATTTTTAAACTATGTACTTGTTAAAAGTTAATATCGTAGTCCTCGAGAGCGTGGCAAACTTGGTTTGTAGCCTCCAAACCTTTCGAATCTAATATTCGTTGGAATGTTTCTATAAACATTAAAAGCTGGTTCTTGTCTTGCACCTGTTGCATTACATGGCGAGTTATTATTACTTACTTTACTGGTGTTATTGTATTGTACTTCATAATTTTTTCGCACTTTGGGCGCAATGTAAGGACGTTGGGAACTTGAAACGATCTGTTGAACTGGAGGTAAGTTTGGATTTCTTCGAAAATTCGGCGCAATATAAGGAGGGTTGTCGGTCGCATTTCCAAATGGAATGTCGAATTTTCTTCCAGATGGGGTTGTTACGGTGACGCTCCCGCGGCCGGGCGATTGTGAAGAGTAACCATTGTCAGATGGAAATGCGCTCGGACTATTGGAACTTGGACGACTGGGGTTTGAATAGTAATACGAATCTGAAGGTGACTGAATATATTTTTCTCGCTGTTTATTTGAGGAATATTGCCCCTCTGAACTCGAAAAGTTCACATCGAACGTGTCTTCATGAACGCTATACTTGCCCAAATCTAAGGATTGTGATTTGACCTTTCCTTGTTTGCCTCCGGGTTGAATGATTTCCGCATCACCTGATATTTTCTCAACTTTCTCTTCCTTAGATTCATTTTGAACTTCCTCCACCGGTGTAGAAGAAGAGGATGTTGGTACTTTTTTACTAATTGCTTCTTCATCGTCTTCATCTGATTTCTTATCTTCCTCATCGGTTTTTTTGGGTTCAGGATTATCTTTTTCTTTAGGGTTCTTATCTTCCTTCTTATTAACAAATTCAAAAAGGTCATCAATATCAGGAACATCCGGAATCACTCCATACGCTTCGAAGTTATCACGAAAATTAGATCCCCAGTCTTCACTCTTATGTAATTTGGGATCAATTTTAAGAGGTTTATTTTTTATCCCTGCGACATTCTTTATGACTGTTATTGTTTTTACACGTGTGCCCTCCTTAGAACCAATGTCTGTAGCAGCGTAACTAAGGCTTATGTCTCTTTTTGTTTGAACACTATCTGCAAGGTTTTGTTTTGATGGATCATCGGTTGGTAGCGAGGAAGATATTGATAAATATCCGAACATCAAGGGTATCTGAAATTAAAATAAAGTTTTCTGTTTCATTCATTTGTATGTGTAACTACATAATATGTAGAAAATATTGTGATAATTTGCTGGTAGATAGTAGAAAAGGTAAGTTAAAAGATATATTGATGTATCTAGATAGATTATCTTATTTGTAGAGAAGGTACATAGGTCAATATTTTCGAAAGGAAACTGTCTCAATCGAATATGTAATTATTTGAACTCTTAGAAACATGCAACGCGGTAAGTACACTTCCCATGACATACAACAATACTAAGAAAAGGGACGTTTGGGCATTCCACAGCTAAAGGAGCAAAATACCATTTCAGGAGCTAATTATCGACAGCATACCGACTTGGTGTTTGCTTAACTTGACTTTAACTAATATAGAAAAACTAGTTTTAACTAAGAAATTGAATGGAAATAAATTATCCGCTCATGCTATTGTTTCAAGTTTATTGTTCTGTTATTTTACGAAGGAATAAAATGGTTATGAGAATAAAAGAAAAGGCAACAACATTGACGTTTATAACTTTAGTTATAAATAAGCTACCTTATTTAGGTGGCGCTGCAATTCCGTCAGTTTAGTTAATATGAACTTGTCATTTGAGAGAATAAAGTTAACTAATCAAAAACTGAGATCCATTGATTTTAGCCTCGAGGGGCTACTACAACCAGACCAAAAAACGCAAAGGTCACGCACAACATACGCCTCTAATAGCTTGAACTATTAATTGACCAGTTTTAGTTAAGAAAAGAATAAGATGTAAATATCAAAGCTGAACACGTGTTATACAAACATTGTTCGAGAAATGCGGAGTTTTTTATGCTACAATATGGGCCGGTTTATTCACAGCTGGTTGAATCTCTGTGGTTAGGTTCATTTATTATTTCTTCTTAAATGTGTGAAATAGACCTGTACTTTGTCGCACAATGCCACCAAATAAGTAAAAAAACGACGTTGAAATGTAATTTTTAAAAGAACCTGGGGTGAGGTGATTTCAGGCATCAAACGGTGTTGAAAACTAAGTGCAGGATGTAGAAATGCGAAACTAGGGCTCCAGTGCTCATATAGAAAAACCGATTATTTAACGAATTGTCACTGTCAAGGCATTATTCGCCAGTTTAAAAAATCATCCGTTGTCATTGTGTTCTGTGCTTGTCAGATTAAGAGGTAATATGGGTTTCCGCGGGTAAAAAACGGTTTATTTTTAACAATTTTTTTTTATATAAAAAATTAAATATTTTATTTAAACTTTTTACTGCCTTAAATATACACATTTGAGAAAGAATCTCTGAAATTTTTGTAGAAAAATATTTAAAACTCTGCCATTGTGACGACATTTCCGGTGACCCCTCGGAAAAAAAGTGCTTGCGCGTTGACAGCAGAACTCATGACAGGATCACCTGAAGTCAAAAAAAAAAAATTTGTGTTTTTTTTTTACAAAAAATTACAAGTTTCGGTATCATTTGCTTTACATTTTTTTTTTTATAGTTTCATTAAAAAAAATCCTTTGTCCAAGTCCTTGTCAATAATATCTCGAAGACGTGTGTAAAATTTCATCAACTCGGTTCAGTAGTTTTTGAGAAATCTTAACAACCAACTTTGAAAATACAATTTCGAGAAAAACGCGTTTTAAGTTTTAAGTGACAATAAAACTGCTTTGAGCGCGCAACTTCGAAGGGCTCTATCTCCGAAAATGTTACTCCGATCGACTTGAAAATTTAGGACAATATTCTAGAGATGTTGTAGAATTTAATAAGATAATCGATTTTTTAAATCCGTGAAACCCATATAACCCCTTAAACACTATGAATCCCTTTGGTGCACTAGTAGAGGTTAAATTGTGTCGCGAAGCAAAGATATGATATCGTGTTTTATAAACTCGTAAAAATGTATATAATTTTGTTATTTTTATTCCAACATAATCTACATATGCATTGCACTTCTCCATATAAAAGACACACACTTTGTTTTTATAAAATCAGAACGATCTGCGAGATGCATTCAAATTCTTCGAATGTAGGTACATAATGTACATATATCTTGGAAAGGAGAATTACAATTACTGGAAGATTAGCACATTCTTAAAGATTGTTCACAATAATGTAATTCTTTTCATTATTTTTTTTAAATTGTAGTTGAAATATTATTGACATATATTATTATTTTTCATTGAAAAAAATCTTTTTCTCATCCCGTAAGACACGTCCTAAATAAACTGATTTTATTTAGGTAATTCACATTTCACTTACAATAGCCACGTTCATTTTATAGTTAGGTAGTCAACCGCGCGAACATATGTATATCACTTAAGGAGCGAAAAATTATTTGCGAGTAGTCTTTCCCAATGCATACAAGGTCTTTTATATGACTGTCAAACTTTCCCTACTATTGGACATACTTATAATAGTTTTCTTTCATTATATATTCCATCTTATTAAGACCATGACTTATGTGAGGAGCGGCTAATCTCGAACAGGTATATTTTAATTGGAAACTTGTCAAAACGGCACTATTGTGAGTTGGACGAGGAAATGAGGAAAAACGAAAGAAAAAGCTATAGAAAGTGTAAGTGATGTGTTTTTGCGGCGCGGCGTAGGATCTCTGGTGACGTGATTACGCTTACATTACCAAATGTTTTGTGTGTACCCTGGCCAGAGCAGGAGTGTTACAAGAGCGATGGATATTCATCATCCATCGTTAGTGTATACAAGTTTCGTTTTAGATTCTGTGCTCCGAAATAGGTAGTAATTTTCCTTTCTGCAATGCATTCCCGTAATTTAAATTAATTTTAATCCGATAGTATACATTGTGTATGTATATATACATATACGGTATTTTAACAGGTGAAGTTAGCAAAAATGTACCCATACGCAGAATGAAATATGCCCTTGCTCTGAAGATTCCGACATAACGATCCCAAACACAAATTCAAGCTTGGGACTGAGTGGTTGAATGCACTTGGAGTTCCTGTTATCGATTGGCTAGCTGAATCGCGTGATCTTCCATATACAATCTATGGAAAAGTGTTGATCATAGGTTCCGAATGCGAGAATAACGTTCAAATTCCTCTTTCATTTAAAGCTTTTAAACGGGGCGGTTAAATACCTCAGAAGATATTCACCCCTATCATTAAATCCGACGGATCTGAGATTCCCTTCACTCATTCGGTTCACATTCACCTATCGTCGTGATCATTAAATCCGCCGGATACACTACTTTATCTACATCTCTTTTTATGTTTTCGAAATCAGCTGTTTTCTGATTTGACACTTGAAAAGGCGATTGTGGTGTGAAAACAAAAATCTAAGGAATAAAAAATAATAAATAAATACTTTTTTGGTTTTACTTTAGGCTTTTGTTTTGCAATATTTCGCATTCCAATGTCGTGTTTCATTTATTTTATTTATAAAGTTCAACGTTTCTTGTACATATTTACATTTATTTCCATTAAAATGTTCTTGTTTTGGTCGCATGTTTTGTCAAATGATCTGTGCATTCTACGTATGCCTGAAGTTTGTTCATCATTTGTTTGTTTCTGCACGTTCAACATACTAAGTTTTTGGCAGTGGCCAGGTCAACTCTGTGCCAATACCATCCTTTTGAACTTCTGCTGCCTGTTCTAGATCCTCCATCTTCAAACTACTCTTGGGGCTGATCTTGAAAAGCGGAGCTATACGACAACTCTATTCCCTTTACATAACTTTGGCGACTTTCGACGATACGCGTCGAGTCCAGACTTGCACATTTACACACACTTATCCTTCCCGATTTGTGACAACACCAGAGAAGATTAGAATTCTATCCCATTTGCATTTCATTGCATTGCATTCTGTCGCTTGGTTTTGGCCGAAAATAAGATCGATCCAATGGTGGATGTTATGCCGCACTATTTCTGATTCCATTTGTTTGTTTCTGCACTTTCAACGTTCAAAGTTCTTGGCAGTAAAAAAAAATGCTAGCCAAAACCACAGCAAAAGCACCAGATCCGCAACGATTTCCTCGCGGATCTGAAACGTCAAACATTGTATGGAGAGATTCGATCCGTTCGTTTTCAATGATCAAGTGAAAAGTTTTTCACATTACCGACAAGTGGACGATTCCCTTCGAACGGATTCAATGATACAGATTTTCGAATTTTCGTGAATCATTCCCTCCGGCGGATTTAATGATAGGGGTGATTATAAAAAATGTGATTAAGTCCATGGCAACTCGGTGTTAAGTTGTTGCTATAAATCCTTTCAGACATAGTTATTAAGTTGTTGCGTTGTTTAAGGTTTGTCACACTCAATTATGTGAAACCTAATGTTTTTTTTTTTTTTTTGTTTTTCTTATATACGTTATGCATTTCAAAGTAAATAAATGGATTCAAATTCAAAGAAGAATATCTATGCTATTGCATTCAATTTTTTTTTTGGTTATTTTCTTTTTGGTTATTTTCTTTTGTCAACTAAATTTTTTTCGCATAGAAAGAAAGAGAAATTGACCGAGATCGTAGTGGGCACGCACATGATAGGGCTCCGTAGTTATACTCACTAACATTCTCTTTAACTTTATCCTTTTAATGCTATTTCATATTGACTAACTACATGTGTATTATGTACATATGTACATACATGTATATGATCAGTATATATGGACGTATGCACATATTTACATACATATGTATGTACTCTATGAACGGTCATAACCTGTTATTTTGAAATTGTGGATTTTTTATTGCTTGCATTTAACAACCCTTACTTTTATATTCAAAAGTGAAAATAGTATGAAAACATCTTTTTAGTATCTCTTACCACCCCTCTTTATTCACTCTTATATATTATACTAGCTGATATACCCGCTTCGCTGCGCATACAAAAATATTCTCTTTGTATGTAGATATGTATATTTGTTATAAATTGTCTACTGGAAGGAGACTTCCAGCTGAATTCTACACTTGTCCTTGCACCTTAAAAGTTGGCATAAATCCTTGCTCCACAATTTCCTTAGCACCAAAGGAAGTCATTAAAAAAAAAAACTGTTAAAGGATCATATAGACTGAATGAATTGTTTGGATAAAGGATTTTCCATAGCCTATTAAAGAAAAAAGTTGGGTTAGCAATTTCTTCCAATCTAACTTTTCCGCTTTCTTAAATATCACAGCACGTTCTTACCACCAAAAAGGCAAAACATAATACATACATATCTGTATCTGTTCCAAGCCCTGCATTTACTATATCATAAAACTAAAATTGCATTCTATATCCAATTATTGAATAAGAGATGATAAAACAATTACAATACATATATGTTAGCACGAAGCAATCACAATCACGTATACTACACGCATGTATCGCATACACGCATACCCGCTGGTGCATTGACGGTGGCAATGGTCTCCACTGATCGTTGTCGCGAAAGCATACAAACAATATTTCTTTATGTTATTACTTTTCTCACAGAAAATGTACAAAGAAGATATATATATCAAAATCTTTGTTGTGAAATAATTTAAACAAATATGCAAATTTTATTTTAATACGTTATTTAAGAACTAAGATAGAGCGAGATAAATGCCCAAAAGTAAAATATAAACTTTTCTTTTACTTATTTAGGAGTTTATTATTGAAATATTCAGATTTTTTTAATCCATTTTATAGATTTAATCCAACCAGAATCGATTGCAAAAAAACGCATTCAAATCCGTTCAGTAGTTCTCTTGTTTTTGGGGCACATACATACATACTTTTTTTAAGACTTCCTTTTATAAAAGTAGTGATGATATGCATTAGTATATGCATACATAGTATGTATGTATGTCCATGTTTTTCTTAATAAACCGCCGCCCAACCAACCAATTCATGAAATAAAACTACAAGGAGAATTATGTTTTTTTTTCATTGATTTGTAACACTCATACATCGTTTTCTAAGGTCTTCCTTTCCACGTAAAATTTCAGGAGTGAAGGTTTGAGGCAAGGCCATAATTATATATACGATCTGATGCTTCACTTTTTTGCTTGGCTAACTATCGACTAATAAAGTGAAAACAATTGTTTGCAATTCCCATACGTATGTCCCTTAACAAATTGTGGATAAAATCTATTACGTAGCTTCGCACCGAATATATTACTTGGCATAATAGAACTCGAAACACCATGCCGAAATAAACTAAGGTGGACTCCGGCGGTGTTCTAGACTTCACGAGTAAGGAACCCGATGGGTAAGTAAGTACAAGTAGGGGGTGAACTTGATGTGTACTAAGGAGTATTCATTTCTTAAATTTGCGTGTAAATGCATACGCATTTTGAAATGATCCAAATTAATGTATAGTCTGTCTATGTACATACATACATATGTACGAGGACATATATGTATGTAATACTCTTTGGATCATTGCAAAAGTTCGTGACCGATCTTCATACGTGGCGGAAAGTTTGCGGTTGAGTTAAGTCAAATTGTGTGGGAAAAAAAAATTTCTAAATGGAGAACGAAAAGTTACACCTTCGCCTGTAATACTGTATGAGTTTCGAAAAGAATTGGGTATTGGTACAACAACAAAAAACATTCTGAGCGTTTATTCGGATTGTTCTCCTGCTTTTAGGACCGTTAAAAAGTGTTTTGGTAGATTTCGTAACGATGATATGACTTTAGACGATCAACGATCTGTTTGGTAGGATTCCAGGGGTATAATTTTTTTAGAGCTTCTTTCACCTGGCGAAACAATTACGATGAATAAATACTGTGAGCTACTCACTAAGTTTAATGAGAAAGTTGAAGAAAATCGTCCGGTTATGGCAAATCGAAAAGGCGATGACGCGTCATCTTCCATCATGATAACGCCAGGCCACATGTCGGCCGACAAACGCTGCAAAAACTGAAGGAGTTAAAATGGGAAATCCTTCAGCACCATATTCCACAGACCTTGCTCCTTCAGATTTTCATCTGTTTCGGTCCCTTCAGAACGGTTTGAATGGAAAGAAATTCCGTGGAGGCTGTCGAAAACTACATTACGACATTTTTTGAAGGAAAACCACGCAGTTTTTATGAAAACGGAATCCGCAAAACTTGTAAAACGTTGGGAGACAATAGTAGAAAATAACGGGGACTATATAATCGATTAATAAAATTGTTTTCCACAAAGTGTAATTGCTTGTGTTTCATTATCAAATCGGGCACGAACTTTTGCAATGATCCAATATATGAACTCATATCACGCAATCTTCGCTCCTCACAGATACTTTTTTTGTTATAATTTATCCTTCAGGTATTTTTAAGTCAGTTAATTTAAACATTTCCTATTGTCAATTACTTTTTTTGTTTTGTTTTATAGGAGAATACATATTTTTCCCAGGTGAAGTATAATCTCGATAACTAATCAAAGCGGAGCATATCGAGTCCAGATTGCCATTCTCATTCGTGTTAATGTTCTGTGAAAAAAAAAATACGAATAAAGAATAAAATAACTCAAAATGAGCGTTATAATTCGATTACAAAATTTGCCATGGTCGGCAAATGCCTTGGACATTCGTGGGTTCTTCAGAGGACTATCCATACCAGATGGAGGAGTACATATCGTCGGTGGTGAAATGGGAGACGCGTTTATTGCTTTCAGGTATCTATATATAAATATTAATAGAATTTCCTATTTATTAAGTGGAGATAGAGATCATGCTTTCTATTGAGTTTATAAGACGAAATGTATGAGGACAATGAAAATATTTTCAATGCGGACGTATTGCAGATACATATGTCTGTATGAAAATTGCTTATGAATTAAATAAAGATGGAAATAGATAAAATGAGACAACAGAAGAGAGGTAAGCGGCAGCATGTATGTACATACACACATTTTTATATAAAAAAAAAAAAACTACCGATAAATGTGCAATTTATTTAAAACACAAAATGTTTCTTTAACTTGCTGGCTCTCTGAAAATCAATAAACACCGAAAATGCGTAGTGCACATGCAATTGAATAGAAGACTCGATGAAATCGGTGAGTAGAAGAACAGTTCAAGTGCCAAAAGTGGAATTTTTATGTAAACCTCCCAATCAGCAAAATAACATTAATTAATAGTGCCTATAAGAATAAATAATGCTGTTTGCTGATTGTGTGGAAAACAGTACAAATACAAAAAATTCGAAATAGTTATTTCTGTTTTTCTCAAGGTAATATTTTATATGTTCGTACATGTATTGTTCTTCCACTCACCATTTCTTTTAATCAATCTTGTTATTGCATTAATCTTATATTATTACCTAGTATACCTGACTCACAATTTTATTTGAAATTGGAAATTCAATTCAATCTTTGAGATGGCAGTATATTTTTGCTTGTTAAATTTTTAAAAGTATTGCTTCAATTTTGTTTAGGCAGGATTCACTCTGAAGAACTATGTTTGTTAAACTTTGTTTAATCATTCGAATAGTCTTGGGCTTAAAAAATAGTCACATAGAATATATCATTTCGGTTTGATGGAATACTTTGTATACATGCTGCAGTTCAAACATTACAGGCGGAACATGAGCTGGAATAGATTGTTGATTCAGGAACCCAAATAATCACTCTTATAACTGAGTACTGAATTTAAGTTATTCAGTTTTGATGTTCTAGCTTCATTAAAAATTGTGAAGTTGCTAGATGTGCTCAAGTTAAAACTGGGCAATAGTAACGAACAAAATTACAAGTAAAAAAATGGTCGTGCTCAGTCGGGCAGGGAATGCAACTTTGGAATCATACTCTTTTTCTTGGGTCAGCGATCAGAAGTAGGATATACTATTCGGTTCTTTGATTCGTAACGGCATAGATTCGATTTGTTACCCACCATGAGTTTACTACAAATTGAATGCCTATTCTTTATTGCATTGAATATTTAATCCTAGAAGATAATTAAATCATTGTGGTTATAAAGGAAATGAAGTTGAATGAAAGTTAGATCATTTGAAGTTAAGAAGAGAAGTAAGTTACCTTTTAAAACTAACAGAGTATTCGAAAATAGCAACTTTTAACCCAATCTTTGCATGTATTAAGTTCAGTGAAATGCCGAATTCTAACCCATTATGAGCTTGAAAATACTGTGCGATCGAAAATTCCAAAACTTTTGTCGCAACATGTGTGCAACAATGCGTGCCATGTCGAATTCAACCATATACAATGTGCGATTATTTAAAAACCTGTACACACGGCAATTTGGGGAATAAAAAAGTCTTAAATATTGTATGTTGTGTGCATATTGAGAGATTTAAAAGGATTGATTTCACTGCCGCTACAGGAGCTTCAAGCATTGGAAATTCTAACCTTTACAATGGATGTGTTTACGTGATATTAAATTCGAATCAACAATCAACTATGTAGAATTAGTCTAGAGATTCTTGAGGAAGTCTTATACATAGATGGCATGCTTTTTGAAGTACCTAATCGTTTTCTACGTTTCAGAAGACCAAAACAACAGCTTTCGCTTACAACATCTTCCATCTGTTATTATCAGCAAGGATCAGGATTTACCTTACTTCAAACTACAAACATTGACAAATCGTTTGATTTTTAAATACTAAGGAAACTGTTGAAACTGTATACACCTCTAGTTTTATCAGAAAATAAAGTTGAAAAGGAAGCACAGACTACTAGAAAAATTCTATTTCAACTTACTCGAAGAAAACTGCTCTAGAGAGTTTTAGTACCATTATGGACCAACACCGGCCTATGTGAGGCCCACCCGCCACCCCTAACCTAACCTTATTTCAAGACGACAATATCGAAGGGAGCGTTAGTTGGAAACATTGAATGGTTCCAAACTTAACTTGTAGGTGAACTTTCTCGATATTTCAGAAATAAAAACAAAAATATCTACGTTTCTCTAACCACTAAAGCAACGTTTACATAATATGTCGTATAGTTTACATTAAAATATACAAAAAGGCTTTCCTCTTGCCTTTGAGAAATGTCTGCTATGTACATCTGGTTGGTTAAATAAAAAAAAGGTAAGTTTTTGTCTCCTTGAAATCGAGGTTACAAAACCGAATTTGCCCTCCATTCCCTGCCACTTTGCTCAAAAATGTTTTTTTTTGCACATCATCGAATACTTTCAAGAACAATGGAACATAGAGCAGAACATCTTGCAACACCAACATAAGGAGTAAAAGCATATTAAATTAAAGTAAAACCATTGTTCCACGCACTGAAAACGCTCACCAAAAATTAAACTTGTTTACTAGGGATCTTTTGTTGGAGATACATATGTATATACTGTACATATGTAAAGCCCCATACAGGTTCACCAGACCTTACTATTATTTGCCATATTAGCTATCTTCACCAAGTGGATTCAAAATTGTTAAAAACCAAAAAAAAAAAGAAAAAACGGAATTGCCGCGGACATTAGTAAACAACAAGCCTTTCATGTGAGAGCTGATCATACGAAGTGACGCATTCATTCAATCGGATGACGTAACATGCAGCCTGAAGCACCTATAAACATTATCTTATCACTCGTATAAGGCTGAAGCTATGCTGCCTGCCGGTCATTGTGCTGAGGAAACCCGCGATGCGGTAGGTTGATAATTAAAAAAGATATTTTTCGCTTTATGAAATGCGATGGCTTGGAGCTACCAATTCTGCAGTAGAAAAAGCTTTGAAATTAAAACAAATCGCGGGGGCTACCTAAACAGACATATGCATTATAAGTAGGACTACATCTTCGCAGAGAATTTCATACTAAAACTAAAATAATAAAACGATTTGATCCAATCATAGATTTGACAAATCCACCGACCGATTCTTGATTGATATTCTTTATTTGGATGAATTCGTGGGCACCAAATGCCCCAGTTGCATTTGCAAGGCCTATATTTCTTGCTGTTGCGCAATTTTAAATAAGTGAATTTCGTCTACGAGTGTGTACATACTTTCTTTTTTCAATTTGGAACTACACGTGAGGTTACGACGGTGGATTTACTGGCAGCGGCAGAATGGAGTTAAATGGAGTCAAGTGACCTGTACACCTGGATAATAGTTCTCATAGGGTTGATTTATAGAATAGCGACAGTATTTCCCACTGCCCTCTTGGTGATGCTGCTGCTTTCTTCCCTGCTCTGTTGTAAACCAATAAATATGTATATTCATATACATATGTGCATACTAGATTTTTGTTTGTTTGGCGACAAATCACACTTCACGAGTTTTAAAATGCCCGTGAATGACCAAATGACATGTTTTACACTTTTACTATACATACTTTTACAAAAATAGGTAGGTACATTTTAGCTACAAACTATACAAAGGCTGGTAATGAATTCGGAAGAATATGTTATGTACATATACATATTAGAGACAAATTAATGCAACATACATACATGACGTAATTATTATGGTATAAATGGGCCTATCTTATATACTGTAAAAACTATTAAATGAAACGTATAACGTTCTGCTTTTGATATAAAATTTGTTTTGAAATATGATTATATGACTTTCATGCTTCTATATATGTATTTTACTTTGACTCATATCATACTGCATGCAAGTTTATTTGCCGATGCACAAATAAGCACACTGCAAGGCAAAAATTGCAGACTACCGTAAACATCAGCGTTTAGACTAGTTTAAACGCTAATTTCGCTAATTTTGAAACGATGCATGTATTTAGTTCATTAGTCAAGGCAACCGATCAATTAGTTCCATTATACAGACTGGTATAGTCCTCCAATCTTTCTTAAAGTACTTGTTTTATGGTTCTGTAACCATTGACAAGTTCAAGTCCATTCAGTTTAAAAATATCGGTCTTAAAGTAAAAACAGATCGGCAATGGAAAAAATCTAAGAAAAGGAAGGAGTGTTCTAAGACGATCTACTCTTTATGAAGCAGCCAAATCGAAGAGTGCTACAGTCATGAAAACTTGTTAACATTTTTTTTTAAATGCACTCCATATTAGTATATCTGTAAAACAGAATAATCCAATCTATAAGGCATTGTCCTGTTAGGAAGCATAGCGGCAATTAGTTTGTGTGTATTCTAGATATTTTTGGATCATTCTCTTCTAGTCAGTCAAAAGTGAAACATTTGTTTAAACGCAGTGCTATAATAATTAAAGTGGTAATTTACATATTATTTATATAGATAAGGTATTGCAAATTGTGTTGGTTTCGAAACATAAGACAAGGTAATAGCAAATACCTACACTACAAAATACGAGAATGGTCGTATGCGAATCAAAAATACGACTTTCAGAATTGGGATGAATATTGTTATTGGCGTGATTTATCAAAAAACTAGCATCGAAATTTTGAAGGTGCCACTGTTATGGTCTAAGGAGTTCTTGCTTGTGTTTTGAAGTTACCAATTGGTTTTATGACAACTAAAATGAATCCGGTGAATCATACCGAATTGTTGGATGACAATGCATTTCATATGTAGAAGGATAATACTGCGCCAAGTTTAGAAAGATTCAAAAGAGTGGTTTTTGCCCAAAAAATATTAATCTCTTAGATTGACCACCTTGCAGCCCGGACTGTAATCCCATTGAAAACCTATCGGCTGTTCTGTCATCTAACGTTTATGCCAATGGAATATAATTCGGAATCACATCGAACTAAAGACAAAACTTTACATAAGGTCTTCAATGAAGAAATTGAGGAAGACATTATAAAACAAAATTGACCAACTCAATGCCAAATCGAATTTTGGATGCAATTACTGGTAATAATAAAACACGTACGAAGTTTTAACAAGAATCGGTCGAAACCTATTTTTTACTGCAGGGAAAACACGTTTAAACGCAAAGTGGACTTCAAAACAAACATTTATGCTTGAATGGGTCGAGGAATATTTTTAGAAAATACTTTCGAAGTTCGAGCAAGTTTCACTCCAGAATTCACTCCTGTTCACTCCTGGATTCCAATGGAATGGATTGGTGAAAAAATGAATGATGCGCCTTGTCCCACATGTATTTGACAAGAAATCTGATATATTCGCCATTGCAACATATTTGGGAGTGTTTTTTACCACTCCAAGTGCATTCGGAGTAGGGTTGGCAACTTTGATTGAAACAAATGGAGGACATCGATTTTACGAAATGAAAAATATATTTGAATAATTATTGGAAGTAATTCAGTTCTTTGCTTTCATTGCCATTTCCATAATTTCATACCACAATCTAATGAACTGTACGATAAACTACTTAATATTGTGGAAAATGTAATAACTGCTAATTCTTCGGCATTATTTTCAGAGGTGTATTTTGTTTAGCATATTATTCGAAGCTGTGGCTCTTGACTTTTCAATATGAGGCTTTTGTTCTTGGTGCTCAGTCACCGAATGGTACCCATTGAAAGCAAGTGATAAACACTAATCAATTGTCTATCGAACGAGCCTACTTTGGTTGCTATTGGTTTAATACACTAGACGTTATAATTGAATAATTGTTGGTATGTATTTCTCTGAAGGGACTTTTTTAAGCAGCCTGTAGTTACATAAGTGGGTGTTGAAGATAGACCACCCCTCCCCTTTTCTTCATCGCATGTATACCAATAAATCGGCTTCCAAAATATCTGTATCCCAAACCGGACCACCATGTATACATATCTTAACAAGCTTTAAGAGCAAACGGAGGGCATTTTTATTTAAAAGAACACGGGAGGACAAAACACTGAAAATTAAAATTGTCCTCCCAAAAGGAGGACGCTTGGGAACCCTAACTCTGAGTGTTGAATGGAAAACGATATTAGTTTATGAGCGTTGGTACTGAACGAAGGATTTATGTTCGTCGAAGCGCTCCAGTGGCTCCAGTACAAACCAGTTCTGGAAGACCAGACCCTGCTCTCTGGTCTGCAAATAATCAGGAATGTGTTCAACAGACAACGATCCAACGTTAAAAAATACACTGCAGTCGCATGCATTTATCGTACTTATAATTGATTTAAAAAAAAATAAAAAATCCAATATTTAAGGACGCCTGTGTAGTTATAATACTTTATTAAAAAAAACCAACGTACGAGGGCAACATAAAAAGTTCTCGGCCTGACAGTGACTATTTTTGAAGTCAATAATTGATTTACTTCTCTTCATGGTCGTATTTAGTTCAATGCACTTTATCCGACCTACATAAGAGGTCTCTCCAATAAATTGAGTGCGATTCTGGAAGGTCTGCAAAATACCCATGTAGGGCTTTGTTACCTGTTGCTACATTGGACCGATATCGTTTCTTGAGATTTGAAAATTGTAGGTGGAAAAAAGAGCGAAACCTCCGTGGGGATGTGCGTTGTCTTGATATAACATGCTTTTTTTTTATTTTGTTTCGTTTTTGGCATGTAGTAGTGGATCCACGTTTCACCCATAGTAACAGATCGCCGCACAAACTTCAATGGATTCTTCTTAAAACTGATATGCCTCAAACGTATCATGCACATTTAAACAACAACCCTCACATACCATATTGTGCACTCAACTTTTTCATCTGGGCTTGCAGTTCTTGGTCGTTCTTAATGTGTTTCATTTTTAGGAGATGTACGACTACGTTTAAATTCAACCGCCCATTTCTTCACTGTTTCAAATGAAGGACCAGACCCCTGCAATAACGCGTCAATTACAACATTCCTTTGACAGCACGATATTCCAGTTTATCCATTTTAACAAAACAACACGCCTTCATAAAAGTGACGTTTAAAGAAAACTACTTGACAGATCAGGTTAAATTTGGAGTTACACGTGAAGGTATCAATTATACTAAAAAAAAATAATGATTTCATTGATAGAAATGCCATATATCAGCGCCGGGCCAAGAAGCCTCGTATGTATTTCTCCTCTTGAACGATTATCTTTTACATTGAGCTGCATTGCTACGGAGGGATGTTCGGTGATATTTTTGTTAACTGTTGGACAGTCTGAGAAACCTTTGTGCTAAAACTGCTTTATTCCTCTGTCTCTGCTTTGGTTTATCATCTTTACAAAAAAAACTTATTAATTTAGAGATGTTTTAGTATAAAAGACTCTTTTTCAGTCTAAGTCTAAGCTAAAAACCAAAAAAATACTCACTATTGGTTTTCGCACTCATTATTCGTTTCCGCTACCAACATTGATCTTGCGCAAATAAACTTTCATAAAACCTTCATAACCTTCATAAAGTACAAAAAACGAAAAATTTTTAAACTGCATTTTAATCGTTTCCCCAGAAAAACGTTTACATACTCAAATTCATTTTATTGGTTTTCAAAGCACAAAATCCCAAAGCTCTTTAAGAAAAACCACAGAAAAATCAGTAACGATTCCTTCTGCTTCTTGCAACCATTTGTGTGTGCATGTTATATTTTTGTGTTTTGTTTTTTGTAAGAGGTGGCACAATGAAAAAACTTTTTAGGTGTTTGCTGGGATTAAACCCGGGCAACATTGCGTAGTAGATCATTCTGCCGTTGACTGTGGAAGGCTGTGGGATGTGCGAATTTCAGGAAAATTAAAAAAAACAAAACGTGTAAGTTAGTGGTTTGGTTCTTATTTCAGTGGCAATTTTTCTAAGTGAGTGCCGCGAAGACATGTACATTCACAAATGTGGAGCTGTAGTTAGTTTGAAGAGCGTTTAAAGTGGTGACACAAGTTACATATCTTGTGCTGCGCTGTGACTTTTGTTTAAATACATTAGACACGATCTGTGAGATGATCTTTTCCGAGCCAGTCGAATTTAAACTGATTATTCCAAAACATCCTGTGAGTATTGTTGGTCCAGGATTAAATTTGAAGATATGTATGTACAACATATGCATGTACATTCTATAAGATTGGCTGAGCTCCAAAGTGCCTCAGATGCGTTTTAGAAACGCATAGGTGCATAAGTTCCGAAACTCAAAGAAGCAAATTATGACAAAGTCGCAGGTTTCTAAACGCGTCCTAAGCGCTATTGATGTGCATAAACTAAGCAAATTGAGCATCGATTATCTATTCAGCAAAGTGAAAAACTTTGGCGAAGCCGTGACAGGCTCTTGCGAACTGTCTGATATTAATTACGTATATTTTTCTTGGGAGAAATGTGTAAGTTTAGTATCTATGCGATTAAATTGAAAAGTAAATACATAATCTTGTAAATTATCGAACGTAAAACGTACATATGTACATATATACGTGTATACAATCATGCAATTTCGTAATTTAATATACGAGAAAGTGATTTATGATTTTGGCTTCAGACCGTCTTCGGACCAAAACTACTAGATTTGTACATGAGTTATCCTTAAACTGTAAGAGTGACACCCAAGTATTACTGATTCCTATTCATTAGATTGGATAAAATTGTTTAAACGCTGGCAGTCGTTCAAAAAAGGTCTAGACAACATTTGAAATCGTTGAATACATTTGTACATGATATGTATCGATTCGGAGATCGAATTGCCTTTGTTTAGGTGGCTAATTATCTTGTTTGGCATAAGTGTACATATGTACAGTACATATGTATGTACGAGTATATAAAGTGGCGAGTGGCTCGGTGGTCTATTGCATATGTACTCGAATATCAATAGTTTATACGCGTACGACCATATTCGTATTTTGAAATAGCAAACACATTAAAAAATACGAGTATGGAGAATTGGGGTGATTGCGACAGACTAGACAGTATTAAAATAAACATGCACATACTTCTCAGACATTAAAATAAGTAGAATATATTGCATGGTAATTGGTAGAAAAAGAATCACAATTTTTTTTATAAACAAGCTTATTTAATGAACAGCAAAACATTTTTTCCCCGAGCCACCAATATGTGACTATTAATTAAAGTTTGGGCGGCTCAGGTATATATTTACATCTTTGTAGGTTGTTGATAGAGGTGGGACCGTGCCACCTTATAACTGCGGCCACAGATGGGCCTTCCTATTGTGATTTCCTCCATGTATAGCTCATTCATGATACCTGAATTCGTGATAAATCCTCTGCCTAGAGGTAGAATGAAACTAGAAATGTATATTTCTGTTGCTAACATGCAGCGCATAGTATTTTTTTTGATGTGTAAACATCTAAGCGCGCGTTAGCAAAATTTCTACTGGAGTAATTCCGCGATTTCGGGGACGGAATTCCGAACGGTTACGAAATTTATAACTCAAATTTCATAGCAGCGCGATGAAATATTGACATAGTGATTGCTTATGTTCCTGGTCAACTTTTATATACACGCTTTTTATCCCGGAAAATGGCATGGTTTTCAGAAAATAGTGAAAATACTGCATATTGGGAGGGAAAATTATAGTTATACAGCCCTAACTCAATAATGGCTTATCGGATTGAAAAACAAATATAGGTGAAATTAGTAAATTTGTCCCTGATTCATTTGAGATATAAAACATCCTCCTGCATTGTCCTGAAGCTGAGCAATGTTCAAAACCATTATTCAATGCATCGCCCACAATTTTCATTCAGTGGTGACCACTGCCAGCAGTCGGGCAGCAGTGGGTATCGTTGCAATAGTGTATGTGTGAGTACATGTGCGCGAGTTACGTACATAGCAACACCACCAGCATTGTCATCGTCATCATCATTATTACCATCATCATAGTTCCTACCCAAACATTGCCTGATAGCAACACTCCACCTAATCTTCAACCTAGCACCCAAAGTTAGCTTGGCTTGGCTTGGGCATAACGGAACTGGCAATTTCTAACAAAGCATTGTGATTGAAATAACTCTACCGCTCCGCTCTCTCTACCTGCTACCGAGAGGAGAAAACAAGAGCTTTATACCTATTATTGGTTTTATATATGTATTATGTTTAGACCTAATGTTAACTTAGTTTTAAGATGAGTAGGCAGTCGTTGAAAGAAGCTGCAAATAAATAGACAATTTTTAAAAGTGCAGAAGTTTTATTATTTGATAACCCCAATACATAACTCGCGTTTGTATTTCTGCAATCATTATCACAATTTGCGGCTCTCCCACTCAACCAATCTTAACAAATGAGGTGTCAAAAGAAAGAGGATTTTCTAGAGCAGTGAATTGGTGAATTTTCAGTTTATAAATATTATTAACAATCTCGCATGTAAAAAACCTAAAACTTATTTACGAATAAAATGGCTACCTACTGGCCTCTATTGTCCTAGTGGCACCTTGTTCCAAAAAATGAGAGCTATACTTTTCGTGTTAGAGATCCTGATAAATATTAAGATTAAGTGTAAACAAATTGTTTATATTTATAAAATCAGAGTGCATTTCGTCATTGCTCCAAGACATTATATTGTTTAGCCACCTCATTTGTGAATATAGCTACGTTGAAATAATATTTTTCCATAATAACTTCATTCATATGTTTTTTTTTCAAAGTTATTTATACTGATGAAGCCTTCAATTATACCTACAAGCTGATATTATTTATGTAAGAACTTGGATGAAAAGTTTTTATAACCGCGGCGGTTGAGTGTGTAGCGCGTCGGTTTTTCTACTTTTGGCGCAGTATACAACTGAGTTTAGGGGTCCCAGGTTCGTTTCCTGGCGTCGACTGCTGCGAATGGAGTAGATTCTATGAGTATACATGTACATATATGCGATTGGCTTGAATTTTATCGAAAATAGACTAGTTATAATTTACTTTCTTTCAAATAAAGTGTAGCTACAAACCCCATTCACGTGATGTTTACACATAGCTCGGGACTGTTGGATACAGTCGCATAATTTTTTTTTAATTGTAAGTAGTTTGTGACAAACTATGTCGGGGAGTATATTAGCGGCATGACATTTTTAACCACCTCCATGTCAATCAGCCATTGGCTTCTAATTACTGTATATTGACTTGGGGCGTCCGCCACATTAAATTCACAACGCCGTTAATTATACTAAAATATTGCATTGTCTCCGGACTTATCTGGGTGTAAAATCGTTTGCCAGATTCCTCCCTCACAGAAAGTGAAGTTAATATAAAGCTTGTAGCTATGTAGTTTAAACGAACAGAGTGAGTATGCGATTCGGGTGATTGTATATGAACGAATTGTACATAAATATGTACTATGTTATGCAACCCATATAGCTTACGAGAAAAAAATGAATGCTGTTGTAAACAACTCAAGCTCTTCTGTAGAGTTTTGGAAAGCTGTTAAGTTCATAAACGGACGATCAAATACAATTGTCACCACTTTAAAAACTTAAGTAAGCTTCTCAACACCACGATTAGTTGCTCTTTATTTCATTATGTAGCCCCTCTTTTTACGATTAACTTTTTGGACGCACCTTAGGCTAGGTGCACACATGCGATTGCAGTCGCACGACTATTGAGTTGCAAAAAATAAAACATATAGCTTTCAATGTAAGTGCGCGCATATTATATGTTGCGATTGATAGGTTTCATGTGCGCGCACTTACATTGAAATAGTGGTGGAGAACTATCGATAGTCAGTGCCATCGAAAGTTGGCTTTTGACTATCGATAGTTATCGATGTATATCGATAGTTTTTTTCTCTTAAGGGTAACAATAAAAAAAGTTAAATGCACCATATTAAATAAACTTTTCTCACCGAGAGAGATTAGATTTCACGTTTTAATGAAACCCGGTCCATCTTTTTTAGGTTCAGTCATTATAAAATGCATACCTACTTACGTATAAACAGAGAGAATTGAGAGACTAACTCCTATTTCTACGTTGCTGACTCATAAAACGGGAAATTCCCTTTTTAAGTTAAAGCCATTTTGACAGTTGGTTTATTAAGCCAGCTACAGACGAGAAACTAATCGGCCAACTGGTTGACAGACTGATTGCAAATAACCCGTGTGTAGGCAAGTCTGACGATAAGTTGAACGATTTCATCAGTCTGGCCAACCAGTCGTTAAAAAATCAAAATGTTTTGATTTTTCGGTTTGTGTTTGGGATGACTACTGAAGTTTGAAGATTGGTCATTGCATGTGTAGGGAAATGATTGTAACCAGTATTTCAACCAGTTGGCCGATTAGTTTCTCGTCTGTAGCTGGCTTTAGATCGGGTTCCTCTGTACCATTTAAAGAAATTTTTGAAATTATATATTTAAATGGCTATCGAAAACAATCGATAGTGGTAAAAAAGTATCGATTGTTTTCGATAGTGGAAAAAAAGTATCGATTGTTTTCGATAGTGCAATCGATAGTTCCCCACCTCTACATTGAAAGCTATATGTTCTATTTTTTGCGACTGAATAGTCGTGCGACTGTAATCGCATGTGTGCACCTAGCCTTACATTGCAAGAACAACAGAAAGTGATCGAGAATTCAAAGAGAAATAAAGTTCCAGGAGATGACCGTATTGCTTTCGAATTTTATAAAAATTGTGAGACTGAATTCATATCTGCGCTCACGATAGAGTTGAACAGAATTTTCGAAACTGCAACTGTTCCGGAAAGTTTCAAAAAAGCAATCATTTATCCACTTCATAAAAAAGGGGATCTCAACGACCCAACAGAGGAATACCATTGCAAAGCTTTTTGCTGCTCTGATCTATCAAAGGCTGTCTAAGTGGGTGAAAGACAATGAGATTTTATCGGAGTTACAAGCAGGTTTTAAAGAAAACTACTCTACGGTTGACCAAATATATGCACGAACTAATATTGCTTAAACCTATTAAAACCAGCGCAAAGGTTGTATGCATTTTTTGCTGGTACGCGGATGATCGTCTTCCTTTCTGATTCGGTAAATGGTATGCAGTTAATGGTCAATAGACTAAGCGAATACTGGAATTGCTGGAACCTGTCCGTTAACCTGGAGAAATCTAAGACCATGGTTTTCGGAGATGGAGGAGGCATATATTCAGGAAGCGTTAAGTGGACATACCGCGGTGAGGCTATTGAAAATGTTTGCAAATCTTGCGGCTTAAGCCTGAGTATTACACCACATGTCCAGTCTAATGAGGAATCAACTTAGAACTTTGCTAGCAAAAACAGGTAATAGTTATTAGTTGTTAGATATAGACCCAATGTATAATATATTATACCCCCCTTTTCTCGGAAACCCCCCACCCCACTTTGTTTTAAGGTCGAAATTTACTTTTAGATAAGCCCTATGAGTGACCATAAGTAACATCAAACACATGGTCATTCTGGTTTTAGCTTGGGTCTCAGGAGGTTATAGTAAACTGAGATATAATTTGCCAGAAAGTACGTATTTTCTCAACTCTAACTCAACGGATAAAATAAGAACTATATTTAAAATGAGAGGGGATATCGCACATATTATGTGTGAATGTCAGGGTATAGCACGCAGTCGCAGGAATATTTTAAGCTCCTACTTCTTTAGTAACTTGGAGGAGGTAGGCCGAATCAACCGTAGATTCATTGACTCGTTCTAAAATGTTGCAGGGTAATAAAATGCTTCAAGGAAACTGGCGGTTTAGGTGACATCCTTGGATGGATTCTAGGGGATCGCGATGGGCCCACTCTGGTGGCTGGTGTTTTGGGATGCCTCAGCCTCTCAACCCCCTCGACCTAACTTAACCTAAACTGAGAGGAGAGCTGTTACATCTGAATTTTATACCGCAACGTCCAGAACTACCAATTTTGTGCAATATGTGCAATTTGAATTAAAGAGAAGATGTGTTCCATTTTCTATACATTTGCCCAATATTAACTCGGTAATTGAACTGCTACTAAGATTCTTTGGATCAACCATCTTAAGTGAAGATGAAACAATCTGCATTTTAAATAGACAGGGTTGGCAGGAAAGTAATTTCCGTTTTCACAAGAAAATGGCGTTATATTTTTGAAGTGAAACTTCTATAGGCGCCTTTGGGTGTTAATCGAATACACGCGATTCCCTATGTTACAAAAACCGACACCATTCCCTATGTTACAAAAAACCGACACCATTCCCTATATTACAAAAACCGACACCATTCACTATGTTACAAAAACTGACACCCGTCATCCGTCATCCGTCATCCGTCATCCATCATCCGTCATCCGTCATCTATCATGCGTCTTCCGTCATACGTCAACCGTCACCTGTCATCCCTCATCTGTCATCCGTCATTTGTCTTCCGTCATCCGTCATCCGCCATCTTTGGGTGTGAATCGAATTCACGCGATTCCTTATGTTACAAAACCCGACACCATTCCCTATGTTACAAAAACCAACACCATATGGAGTGCGTACGTACTCAACAAAGCAGAGACAGCGATCAGCGAACATCGATAATCAGAAATTCAGAAACCGAATCAGTGTGCCATCGATTGTGCGGTATTCTGGTCATGGTGGGATGTATGCGTATTTACGGAAAATAACAAAAACAAAACATGTTCGCAACCGAAGAATTGTTGTTTTAAGTTACATGGTCGCGCGAGTCTATCATTCTCCAGTGGGTTTTGATTTCGGTATACACACAATTTCTCACTCGACTCGACTTCGGGCGGTTGCTTCAAATGGTTGCGTTAAATGTAGTTGGCTTACGTACGTGGTGGTATAGGAAGGAATGACAGATGGTATAGGTATGCGTATGAGTGGTGTTGTGAATATGGAATAATATGTAGTGTAGATGCAGCTAACAAACAAAGCAGCGGAAAGGGAGAGGATACAAATACAATGCACTTTTTAGTTCGAATAGTATTCCCTTCCCATATACAGTAAAACTTGCGAATAGTGGAATCTGCGAATAAAAGAATCTTGCGAAAACTGGATAGTGAACATTTTTGGATGTCTATTTTGATTTTCTTCATACAAACTCACTCTTATATAGTGGAAACCTGCGAAATCTGAATACTGGAACATTTTTCAATGAATTTTGTTATTTCCCCATGCAAATTCACTCTTCAATAGCAGAATCAAGATATGAATGCGCCAAAATTCATTAACATTTTGTCGGCTTCATTTTTTTTTCCGAGACTTTTGACATTTCAATTGTTTCTTTTCGTGTGTGTCTCATTCTGCTAGCGGCTTCATTCAGCAAGTACACATTCTGAACTCCGATATAAAAAATTATCGAAAAATATTAAGAGAAATTAGGTTGCCAATAGTGGAAAAAACTGCGAATAGTGGAAATGTTGCGAATAGTAGAAAAAAAATGTGCACCGAAGCATTCCACTATTCACAAGTTTTACTGTATATGAGGTGAGTGGAGGTTAAGTAACCTATACACTTGCTGGTTGTTGAAATGTTTAACTCAATTACAAAAACAAAATATGTACTGTGTATTGAGTTTAAATTATCTTTTTGCTGAAAATATATTATATTCGAGCAATGTGAGTGAATAAAGTCATCACTTCTTGACCTTATTACTAAGCTCACAGTGATGAATATGATAGATCCCCCATCAGGGCATTGCTAAATTAATTCCTGGAAAAAAAAAACGGAGTACTAGGGGCTTGCTCTACCTGTCATGGGTGAGCGCGGTATTCTGCAGTACCGCCGAGATTAATATATCTCCTTCTTCTTCCTTTGTCCACGATTTGTCGCGTAGCTCTCTACGCACCCTTTTTTTTTGATTCTCGGTACATATTGTCAATGCCATGAATATTTTTCCTTTCGACATTTGACAGCTGTCACTTTAAGCTTTCTTTATAATTTTGTACACGCCTGTTAGTACAGTATCAATTTTACTATAGAGTGCAAAAACGAAAAGTTTCGACATATTTTGCTTTTTTATTTCCGTAAAGGCAAAAAAGTGCTGAGGTTCACAAATAGATATGTGAAGTTTACGGTGTTGACTGCTTAACAGAACGCACTTATCAGAATTGGTTTAAGAAATTCTGTTCTGGAGATTTTTCACTCAAAGATGACCATCGTTCTACTCGTAGTAGTTCCATTGAAGTTTATAGCCTAGATTTATCATCTGACCACTCCCCAATCTTAGTCTTTTACAAAACCAACGCTGAATCAACGAAGAAGCCGACAAAATTGTGCAACAAATACACAGACTGGGACACTTATAGAGAAACTATAAATTTCTACCTGCGAACCCAACATCGCTTAAAAACGCCAAACGAACTTGACGAGGCTATAATTCACTTCAATGACGTGATTCTCCAAGCTGCCGAAGTATCTACACCTATGACTATTGCAAATAACAAAGACTATTTCACGCCCGCGCAAATTAAAAGGAAAATCAAGGAAAAAAGAAAACTTAGAAAAAGGTGGCAAATAACAAGAACATGCGAAGACAAAACTAGACTTAGCAAATCCACAAAAGAATTAAATAAACTACTCAAAGCTAACCAGGACGACAAAATTAACAACTTCTTAAGGAACCTATCATGAACTAAAGCGACAAACTACTCACGTTGGAAGGCAACAAAAGATATTAAAAACTCCACAACTCACTTCCCCCATTAAGAATCACCAACGATAACTGGGCCAGGACGGATAAAGAAAAAGCTACAATCTTAGCTGAGCATGGAGTTCCCAAGGAAGTGTTCTAGGACCTTTATTATACCTAATATATACATCCGACATTCCTACACCTCAGACAAGAAACGCAATGATTGCTACTTTCGCAGATGACACAGTAATAATTACTTCGCACAAAATTCTCGAACAGGCGATCTCCGAACTCGAAAATCATCTAGACGTTTTATCCAACTGGTTTAAAACATGGGGCATACAAATAAACGAAGACAAAACAGAACTAGTTATATACACCACAAGAAAAATAACAAATCCACCAACTATTAAACTTAACGACAAGACAGTAACTTTAGCGAAGAAAGCTAAGTATCTGGGAATGAACATAGACCAAAAGTTAACTTGGAAACAACATATACTCATAAAACGCAATCAAATCAAGGACAAATTTAGACAACTATTTTGGCTGCTGTGAAGAAACTCGGTCCTATCTATAGACAACAAACTGCTCATCTACAAGACGATTATTAAACCAATATGGACATACGGACTTCAACTGTGGGGAACAGCGAGTAAATCAAATATTGACATCATCCAAAGACAGCAATCAAAAATATTAAGAACGATAATAGACGCTCCATGGTATATTTCCAATGATGTCATCCATAAAGACCTCAAAATAGCGACAGTAATGGAAGAAATACAAACGACAAGCACAAAACACAAAATCCGGTTACTAATCCACGATAACAATGAAGTCAACTCCATCCCGCTACAAGAAATAACCAGAAAAAGAAGACTGAAGCGCCTTAGACCATCAGACCTAACTCAGAGACTTTAATAAAAATTATAACAATTGTAATCTTAACTTTTTGAAATTCGTAAGCTAAAAAAAATAAAAAATAAAAAAAAAACCACCTTATTGTAAAACAAAAGTATGTAAAGGCACTGGCCTTATAAGCTATCATATCCTGTCCTGTAACAACAATTACTAGGTGTCCAATTTGGACAGATGTAAATATATAAAGGAAATAAAGAAAAAAAAAAAAAAAAATTGAAGTTGATGAAAACCAATTTGAAACAGATCGGCACATGACTGTGCGAGAGATTGTATAGAGGTTAAATGCATCACACACAACAATTGAAAATCACTTAAAACGTCTTGGACTCGTAAAAAAGCTCGATATTTAGGTTCCACATGAATTGAAAGTGATAACACAACCAATCAATATTTCCGATATGCATCTCAAACGCAATTGAATGGATCCTTTTTTGAAACGAATCAACACAAGTGATGAAAAATGGATACCACATCGAAAGTTGAACTGCATCAAAAGACGCTTGTGTTGTAAATTTGGTGGGATTATTAAGGTGTTGTGTACATTAAGCTGCTTCCAAGGAACCAAACGATCAATTCAGATGTTTACTGTCAACAACTAATGAAACTGGAGGAATCAATCAAGGAAAAACGGCCAGAACTAGCAAATCGTAAGGGAATCGTGTTCCACCATGGCAACGCTGGACCACACGCATCTTTGGTAACTCGTGAAAAACTATTGAACTTTGGTTGGGAAGTGATGTCACTACCACCCTACAGCCCCGATCTTGCACCAGATACATCAGATTTTCATTTGTTTCGAATTTTGCAAAACTCTTTGCATGGTAAAACTTTCTCCAATAATGATGACCTGCAATCGCATTTGGTCCAGTTTTGTTCTAATAAGGGCCAGAAGTTCTATGAGCACGGAATCATGAAGTTGCTAGAAAGATGACAGTAGGTCATCGAACATAATGGAAAATATATCCATTCACAAGTTTATTGTTTGTATAAGAAAAAAGCGTTTCATTTCACACTAAAAAACCGAAATTACTTTCTTGCACACCCAATTAAAATACAATTTTATTTTCTACAAAAAGAAACACATAATCGTCAACCTGGTAGATAGGGTTGAAGACGCGGCCTTAAAGCTAGAAACATACTTCTCTCGTGTGGTGTGTCGTGACGCTATCACTCGTTTTTCGAGACAATTGTGGTTGGGCTTGGGTCGCGTCATAGCAGTTTAAAACTAAAATAGTGTACCGGTGCGAAGAACCTCGCATGTAGAAACCTTATACCCGTAGGTGTAGGTAATAATGTTTTTTCGTAATAACTTTACTCATATGGACTTTTTCAAAATTGGTTATATTGATGAACAAAGTTCAGTTGATAAGCTTTCGATCAGTGTAAGAATCATTGAAATCGGTGCAGGAATAAACTCTCAGGAGGAATCACAAGCTGATGATGATTCGGAATAAACGTTGAACTAAATAGTTCCCCTAAATGACGGATTTTGTTAAATAAATGATCAGCACCACTAGTAGAATCGATTGAGCCAAATTTAGAGCTACATCGATTAAATTCTTTTTACGAGGTCTTTTTTAATGAGTTACAGAACTCGAGAGATATGAAAATATATAAAAATTCAACTACTCTAGAAATCAGTCCATACATTATTATATGACCACGTTCACTTTTTTATGTGTTTTTTTTTTTCAATGGAAAAATAGAAAAAAACGTCGTTTCTAATATCCACTATAGAATGAAACCTGCATGTGCTGGCGTCACAACACACCACACGAGATAAGTGTGCACAGATAGCGTCAAACAAAATTCAGAACAGAAGTTGAACTAAATTGTTCCGCTAACTTGCTGATTTTCTGAAATAAATAATCAGCACCACTAAAAAAATCGATTGGGCCATGTTCATCCGTCTGTCTGTATATCACCAGAGTTTTTGTGACTTAAATTTAGAGCTAAATCGATGAAATTTTTTTTTACGAGGTCTTTTTTAATGAGTTGAAGAAACTCGAGAGATATTATGAGAATACATATATAAAAATTCACCTACTCTAGAAATCAGCCCATACATTATACAGTTGCGGTCAAAAAATAGCAGTGTAAATCAAACCGAAAGAAAGAAACCTGAAGTGGCCGGTAGAGATATGGAGGAATATTTTGCAAAAATTCGTTAACGAGTTGGTAAAAAGACAAAGACCTCCGCTGCACGGAAGTGCATAAGGAACATTAATATGGCTTTGTAGTTATTTTTTAAAATCATTTATTAAAATAAAAGATTTTGAGTAAAATCGAGAGCAGGGCTACTATACTCTCAACATCATCGTTTCATTTTATCTTGCGTCGTACTTTTCAGTTAGTTTTGTCCATAGTCGGCAGTTCCCCTACTTTCTTTGCCAACTCATCGGCAAACTCATTGCTTTCTACAACAGACTGACCGGACACCCAACATAGTCCTACCTGTCTCTGCATAATCTACTTAGCATTATTCGGCAGTTCCTGACTATTCGTTGCATTAGCAGGACCACTGGAGTTCTAAGTACGGCTATAACTTCTGCCTGAAAGAGGCTGAAGGCATCCGAGAGTCTTAAGGATACTTTTAGCTCTGTGCTCATGCAAAATATACCAGTCCCCGTTTCTTTTACAGTTTTAGACCCGTCCGTGAAGACTACAGTGTCTGTATGCCGAGTAACTGTATTATTCGTCCACTCGTGCCGTACAGGATTTTGTTCGCTTTGCCATAGCCGGGTCAAAATAGAAAAGAAACAAAAAACAACAACAAAACCAAAGAAACAACTTTCTGTTCTGTAATCACGATTGAAAAATAGAAAAGACACAAAAATTCCTGTCCCCGCCAGGAAACGAACCACAAACCTATTAAACAAGAATACAGAATACGACATACCATACACTGAGCTACTGACCATCTTAAAAAACGAGTATCCAATTTGGTATATATTTCTCTGGTAACACTTTTGAAGGGCACAAATCTCAGTACAAACATCAAGCGGTTAGACATATTAATGTCAAAAAGAGAATTTACTCCCAAACTAAGAGGTGATTGACAAATGATTGCTCGAACAATCACACGCCCTTCCATACCTAACCGACCACCTCCAACAGATCAAATGAAGATGGCTGTTTGCGCTGTGGACGATGAACACCGCCAGTTGCTAGGTTCGATTCTGTTTGGAATCTCGAAATTTTATAGAGGTCCTAGCGGATGTTATTCGCCCGATCCCGAAGTTATTTTCCTGTTCTTTGCTTTTTATTCATGAAAGAGAAAGAACAGCGATTGAACGAAGCACTTACCACGACACAGGGTAAGCCATTAAATGCCACACTGACATTCGAGTGTCTCCAGGCTATTAACATGTGAAGTTTCCATTTCGGAAATGCATTTTTTTTATTTGCTTTATTTTGGGCTCATTCAATCACTGGTGCTGTTTTTTTGGCCAGCATCGTTTACTTTACGCCAGCTTTCATTTTCAATATAAAATGCAGAAAACACAAAACAGATACAAAAATTCTTACTTTTTAATTAATTTCAACTGACATTTGTCATTTTATGTCAAATTTGACAATGCGTAGGCTTAAAATCGGGTTAAACATGAATTTGTTAAATGAATTTTTAACCCATCGGGTTTAATAAACGTTTTTGAGCGAATATTATGAACATACGTTTAAATTTTCGGGTTTAAAAATGCAGATTTAAGATCGGGTTTAAAATTAATTCAAATTTGATTTGCACCCGGATTGAATAATATGGCCGTAAATGTCGCTATAGCATGCGCTCCACAGTTTTCATTATTCACATAACGGTAAATATATTGCGCATTTCTCATGTCGTGCCTCACAATACGAAAAATTGCGTTAAGGATCACTTCTCTACAAAAAATGGTGTTTGAATCGAGAGATAAAACATTGAATGTTGGTGCTTATATCCCTAATAAAAACCTTACAAAATCGGCTTATAAACTACTTTCCCGACGAATCTGAATTCAACAATAAGCGAAGGTGGATACTAAATCCTTTTCCTGATATATCCATACATTCAGCTGACCTTAACATGCAAGTGAAGGAAAAGCTTATTGAGCCTTCACAGAGGATAGAAGATTTCTGGATGAAAAGAAGGAACGAGCACCAGTGATGCCATATCATTTTGAGCTAAAATCGTATTTTTACGATTTTTTTAGCTGAATACACAATATTGAAGTTACATTTTCTGTGTAATTTATTGAGTTTTTAATAATTTGATTTTTTATATTAAATATACCTAAAAAAGGTAAAACAAAAAATTTGGTTTTTTAATGATATATTTTATTCTGGTACCAATTAAACCAAATGTGGTGAAAATACATGGGAATCGCCTCGATTTGCGTCGTGTTTTCCTGGTCCCAATTAATGACGCAAACCGGGGTATTGGTGTACATACATATGTATGTATGTGCGTATTTATAATTTTTTTTTTTTTTTTGAAAAATCATATTTTTACGATTTTTTTAGCTGAAAAACACGATGTGACATTTAATTCATTTTAAAATTTTAACAGACGTTTCTGTCGACTGATTTGGCTGTCGAGTTGATTTTACTAAAAATTGGTCCATAGTTTGTTGCCTTTTTCTCCAAGTAAATTTCTTTATAACAACTGATAGCGCCTGTCACAGATTTTGTTACTTTTAAACTACGGTTTTCGTTAGCATCATTATATTTTAACAAAAAAAAAAAAAAATAAATGAATAAAAGTAATAACAAAAACGCAAACAGAAAACGCATCGACGCAACTTCGAAACACAATTTTGTGAACGACGCAAACTGAAATAAAAACGACGCAGCTTCGAGATCACGATAATTTTTAAACTACGCAAATCGAAACGACGCAAACCGGGGTATTGGTGTACTTAAATTTATTAAAACAAAAACAAAAGGTAAAAGAAAATCACACTTCAGTTTTATTCAAATTAATATTTTAAGTATTGCAAGCTTATGTACATTAATCAATAATAAATCTCGCACTATCTTATGTTTGAATTTAATTTGCTTAAAATCTTACTGCCAAGATTAAGGTCATAGTATTGTGCTTCCTGAAAACGAAGTAAGACTTTTGTATGAAGTACATATTCCTTTTAAAGTTTATGTGGTTAGTCGATTCCTTATTTTTGTTTTATTTAGGTTAAAAGCCTGAATTTAGAGGAACTATAGTCGACGGTTTAGATGGCAACTTTCTTTATGAAATAAAATAGCGATAATTAATTTTTAATGTAATGAAATGAAAGAAAAATCGTAAAAAGTGGCTAATTTTGGGCTAAAAATAGTATACAATTTTCGGACGTCAAAAATCGTAAAATTACGATAAATCGTACAATATGGCATCGCTGACGAGTACCCAGATCTTGCAAGAGAACCTCTCAGGTTATTAGTACCGTTTGCTACATCCTACCTTTCTGAGCTTACGTACAAAAAGACTAAGGCCAGAAACAGGGTGGAATAGGAAGACGACTCAATTGCTTGCGTTTCCAAAATATCTCCACAGTTTGACAAATTAGTCAATAAAAAATCCGGTCAAGTGCAAGTTATACTTGCGCAATAAGTGTTCCGTACTGTATCCGTTATTTTAACTACATACATATGTATGTCATAGATTTATGTTGATAGATCTATATGAACCCTTTCTTTACGATACGATTTCTACTGAAGATACAATGATACTTTGTTCGATACTCACATATATGTACAAACATAAAAACATATATAGGTACATATATGTACATATGCACTTGTATATCTGCAGACACAAGAAAGTACATGTGTACCTACATACATAGTTTTATGGTGCACAGCACATTTCAATACAAATAAATTGAGCACAATTTGCGAAAAATAAATTCAAATTTGTACCTACATAAATGTATACCAACAAGTAAGTTGAACAAATTACCTACATATGCATGTATGTATGTACATATGTCTCTGATGTCCTTTCTCATCTGCTCAGAAGAATAGTTATACACACACACAAAGTAAAAGAAAAAAAAAACAACAAATAAAGCATGTATATACATACATGCATATATACCTACATAATATGTTCATATGTATATGTATTTACAAGAAATGTACGCTTGTGCATCAGATTTAATTTTTCGTCTCGTTATTCGTTCAATTGCATTAACTGCGTATTTTGCGATTTGTCTCCCTCTCTGTGGCTGTATATACACAAATTCAATTTTTTCCAATATAGTAAAAGTAGAGACACCTACATTATAATAGGAAACCATCAAGCTTCCTTTATGTGTTATATTATGTATCATTGGTTTAAGTCTTAGGTCAATAGTTATCCGGTAGGAATATGCCACGAAAATTCGCTGCGGGTATAACACTTTTGCCATCAATTATTCAATTTTTACTCTTGTATCTACTTTTAGGAGTTGTGATATTTTTCTGGGTATGTAAACAGTAGGGTAGTTGAAATTAAAAAATTAATTAAAAAAAACACGGTTGAAGTAGGGCAGTCGTGAGAATTATGTTTCCATCTACACTTTATTCTCAATGTTTGTGATTTTATTCAGATTTTTCTGAGCGATATTTTCGGAGAAAAAGCTCGGGACAGCAAGTTGTAACGTTTTGTAAAAATTTGTTAAGAAACTACCCCCCCAAAGTCGAAATTCAGCTTTTTAAGTTCTGGTCTGTGTTTAGGCCACTAATTACTTCAACTGTTCCAAATTTCAATAGTCTAGGTTAAGTAGTCTCTGAGAAAAAGGCCTGTGAAGGACAGACAGACAGACAGACAGACACCGAACTGATTCCATTAGTGTTCCGTTTTGGTACGGACGGAACACTAAAAACAAGCCCAGGGGGTCGCGACCCACACTTTGAAAAACACTGACATAGAGGATCTAGCATCATAATGTTTGGCCATGATTTTCGTTTTATGATGTTGGTCCCATCTACTGACTCGAAAAAATATTGGATCGATATCTATAGGTCGAACTCATGGAGGAAATTATGCTGCCTTTTGCTAAGAAGGAAATGCTTCGGATATGGGTCTTCCAACAAAGACAGTGACCCAAAGCATACTAGCAAACTTACTAGTAGTGGTTTTTTGGTAACAGGGTCAATGTATTGGAATGGCCCGCACAGTCTTCAGATCTGAACCCGATTGAGAACCTTTGGGGTGACGTTAAGAAGGATGTTGCTTGTTGTAAATCAACTAACAGGAATGACCTTTGGGCAGTTGTGCAGCAATGATGGAGGTCGATAACAGCAGAAAGATGTGAAAACCTGGCCAACTGCATTCAACGACGTTTTGCGGCACTTATCTCAAATAAAGGTCTTGCAACTAAGTATTAAATTTACGGTTAATAACACGAACTTTTTCATGGTTGAAATTTTAAACTAAATTTGACTTTTTGTCTTTTTTAGAGCCCCCGCACACTACAGACTTTCTATCGGCCGATAGTTTGGTCGGGTTGGGCTGGTTAGTGCGCACACTGGGCCGATTAAATAGTCGGGTTGGTAGTGAGTGGGCACACTAGACAAACAATCGGCCGACTGTTCTCGAACGATTTGGTTTTGCTAGTCGTTAAACACATTTTGCAGAGAATAGTCGCTTAATGGTAGTTAGTTAAAAATGTTCCAGAGAGGTAATCATTGCTCTACGCCCAAATATGTCCATAATTCCATATTTAAATACAACGAAAAATCCAGATCTTAAAGAAAATTAATTTAAAATTCAGAGCAAACTGAGCTATCGAAAAAGAAATCGGCCGACTTTATAGTCTGTAGTGTGCGCACGTAGAAGAGCGCCGTACTGATTAAGTAGTCGGCCGATAATTTGCCGATACTTTAGTTTGAAGGCAATCGTGTAGCCTATCAAACTTATTTATCGGCCGATATCAAATCGTTGTAGTGTGCGCACTCTCATTTTCATACTGATTAAGAGCCCGACTAAACTGTCGGCCGACAAAAAGTCTGTAGTGTGCGGGGGCTCTTAGAGATAAATAATAATTAATGCAGTACTATTTTTTTGTCCGGCCGTTTTCAAAATTTTTATTTAACGTTTATCTTTTTGTCTAAATTTGTATCTAAAATAATAGTTGATAAAATATGAATTTCAGAAAAAATTAATGTTTGTTCATAAAAAGTAGATGACCGCAGCTGTATATGACCACGGCCACTTTTTTTAGGTGTTTTCAAATATCAACAGGAAAAAAAAAACAAAAAAAAAAAATTGGTGGGGTCACGACACACCACACGAGATAGGTGTACACAGATAGTGTCACGACACACCACACAGCGACACACCACACGAGACAAGTGTGGTTCTAGCTTTAAGCGTCTCCCCTACGATGTATTGCAATGAAAAGGTGGCAGTGTTAAAAATGCATAAATAAAGTATGACTTACCTTCGATGTAAATTGTTTTTTGGAATTAAAGAATCCAGTGTTTCGTGATTTTGTTTCCAAAATTTGGAATTTTTTGTTCGTTAAGTCTTCGACAATATGTTCATCACATGAAAAGTGAAGACCTCTGGCTACTACTTTATATGGTCTAGTAGCTTTATTTTCGTATGAGTGCCATTGAAAGTTCATTTTCGTTAGTTCATCAGTGATTTCTCTGTAAGAGTCACTGTCGTCAACATTTAATTTCCAATTATTGTTGCTATATGATGTGAACTTGCATGTTTTCTTCGATTTTTGTTTAATTATTCTCTTTATTCTCTGTTTGTTTTTACTTTCGCCTGTGAATCTGTTTTATGTTCACTTTCAACTACACTGGTTTCAATTTCAGATTTTTCTTTATGCATTTTTAGAATACTTGCAATAATAGCGCTATCTTTTACCGTAACGTTTTTTGGCGCAATTGTTTTTGTTTTTGGTGGAGTTCTCGGCGTGAGTGAACTCCTTCTGGAACTGTGTTGAATAAGCAATAAATGGTCCCCCCCAGAATCCATGGGATCGACCTCCGGGGAGAGTGGATTTTCCAGTTTACCTGGGGTATTTATATCTGTTGTTTTGTTCATTGCCATACTTGATTTAACTGAGTTAGTTTTACTAGGTAGTTCAGTAGATTCTACACACAAACCCCCTGCCAGGAGGACTGGGTCTTTTGTTTTACTTTTTGCCATTTTTTGCGAAGTTTTCGTCTCCGCTTTTGTGGATTTCAGTCGCCTCTTACGACAAGCATGCCTACCTCGGGTATATTCTGTCCCCTACCCGAAGGGGGTAGAGTTTTAATGGAATAAAGTTTACATACATTTTTTAAATAAAAGCATTTCAAAGTAAAATATTTAAATATGCAATTTCAAATAAGTAATATATATACATTTATGTTCAAATATATAAATGCAGCGTATCAATGTGCCAAAATGTGAACGCCGTACACATTGTGCAGAAGAAAAGGGCTTATTAATAAGAAAATTTATTTAAGAAATAGTCAGTTGCTCTAATAATGCCAAAAAAAGAATGTTGAAGTGGACGAAACAAAGAAGCGCAACTGAGTTTAATATTATAGCAAAGAAATCCGTAACATTAACCGTTGATGTTTAGTAATAAATAAAAAAACGAATTTATTCAATTTGGAGCTGTGTACTTTTTTTTTTAATTGTTAGTCCAAAGTTCATTGTTTTTTATTTTGGCATGGAAGTAACAAGGGAGTTTGTTAGCTCACAGGGAATGTTTATCACCGATTTAAAGCTTAAATAGCCAGTTTTATGATATGCCATAGTTCTCTATGCGATTTAAGTTGGGGTATTGTGGAGGCCAATCGAAAACATTTAACCTCCGAACCGTTAAAAATTATTTAACGTACTTTGAGATGTGCTTCGGGTCGTTATTTGTTCAAATCTCCACAACAACGGCAGCTTTTCCTCGGCATATGGGTGCATGATGGTAGGCAGAAAATGCCTACGCATGAGTGTTATCATCTCGGATACAAAAAAAGGTCAATCTTGATGGTACTGACTGTTACAGTTGTTATTGGCTGATTTATCAAAAAACCAGCTTCAACCGGTGAAAGCGACATTTTAGAGGTGGCACTGTTATGAGCTAGGGAGGAATTGTTGGATGTCGTTCATGTCTCATTTCTTGACCATGGTGATCAAAAACAATGCATTTTTTAGCAGGATAATGCTGCGATACAAGTGTTGAAGAAGTCAAAAAAGTGGTTTTGCCAAAAAAATATTAACCTCTAACCAGCTTGCAGCTCGGATTGTTATCCCATTGAAATCCTTCCTTAAACGAACACCTTAATAAAATTGGTATAGAAGCTTTGGCTTTTGCGAAATGTGCCCGAAAGATGATGCGACAGCTAGAAATTTAATTGGCCCGGCTTATGCTCCTATCAGGAAAGCAAGCCTAGGCAATTATATTCTTTGAGATGAAGATCTACTTAAGCCCAATCTCGTTCAATTATAACGCTTTGCGAAAGTAACGGGCAGATTAAGATCGACGCACATCTATAAATCGCCAACGCATTGAATGGTGGACCAACAGGTCTACGAGCTTGCTATCTTTATAAGCTACCCTTCTTTAAATATACATATAAATACAAAACGTGCTGTAGAGCAAAGATAATAGCGAGGTGAGGTGCCAAAGCCAGACATTGTTTCTGAAAAAAAAACCCTGTAAAACATTGTAAATTAATTTTTGCATTTGGACCCAATTCTTGATCCTCAAATGCTTAGTACTTATATTATTACGAATAATTCGCAGGTAGCAATTCACTTTTTTTAAGTAAAAACTGAATTTTTTCCTTTTCTAACTTAGGAAACATTAAGCTAATAAATAGGTCAATAGGAAACATGATCTCAACGTAAGAAATACTCTGGCCTGTAATTATTGTAAACAAAAATATATTTTTTTTAATCCAAAATAGCACAGATGAAGACGCTCGCCAAGCCATGATGCAGGACCGGGGAAAAATCAGTGAGGTTCAAATTCGATTACTGTTATCATCGCGAGCTGAAATGCAAAAGGTAATCGAAACGGCTCGTCAGCAATCTCTAGCAATGCAGTTGCAAATGTCTGCACCTGCGTCTTCATTAACGCAAAAAACTCAACCATCCATACCAACTCCACAACCACCCGTCATTACATCAAATTCGCTGCATAGTATCTTATCCAGTCAGCCATTACAGACTAATACGGCGGGCATTTCATTCGACTCCAGTCGATCGTATACATCTGTTTCACAGCAGCAAAAGAATAATTACTCTGCAGGTGTTGAATCCAGTAGATCAAGCCGTGAAACGTCACGCGATCGCCGTCGTTCTAGCTCTAGAGAACGTAGGCGTTCTCGGTCCAATGATCGTGGAAGCAGTCGTCGTCGACGTGATCGTAGTCGTAGTCGTAGCCGTGATCGTAAATTTCGTAGATCTTCGAGACGCTCAAGAAGCCGTGATCGCAGTCATGAACGCAGTCGTGACCGTAGCCGTGATCGAAGCCGTGATAGATCAAACAGAGATAGAGATCGTAACGGCAGCCGTGGGACTCGCAAAAATAGCAAAGATGTCGACCCTGGATTTTACACCAACGATCGTGGTGCTGACAGACGTAATGTGCTAGAAAAATCAATGGAGAAGGAACCCCCGCAGATCGGTCCTCCTGTTAGCGTGTGGGATGTTTTGCCCAAAAATGCTTATACAACTACAAGTTTTGCTGAAAACTACGCTATTCAAGCTTTTCAAAGTGCTGCATCCTCTGGTGTATCTGTTTCAAGTTTAAATTCTGCCCTATCGAATATAACACAAAATACGGCCAAATTTAACTCTTCAACAGGAAACGACGCTTCCGAATCTGCCCGCATTGCCAAACTAGCGCCTTCAGCTGTGAACACTGTCCAAGATGTATCGACTTTATCATTTTTCAATGCGAGCAAACTTGAGAATAAGCCAACATTTGCGTTTCAAAATCCCTACACACAAAACTCGTTACAGTCTAACATGAATACTGGCCAGCGTGACTCATCACAATCTTCGACAACCACACTAAACGATAAAAAAATTGACGAAGTATCAAAGAGTTCCTTCAATGCATATAACACTTCTCGATTTCAGTCAAGTTTGCCTAAAAACGATGGCGGTTTCAAAAGTAATGAGTTGGATAATGGAAGATGGTCTCATTCTGGAAGAGGCGCCAACACTTTCTCTGACCAACCAGATGCATTTGGAAGAAATGTCCCTAAATCAGAATACTCCGCAAACAGATTAGAGAAAAATGACGTCATAAATAGAGCTGAGTCAGATGAAGAAAAAAGTTGTGTCAAAATTACCAACATGTGCCCCAGTACCAGCTACAGTGACATTAGAAGATTCTTCTCTGGGTTATACATTCCCAACAATGGAATCAAGATGATTAACGATCAACATGGTCTACGTGTGGGTACGGCATACATTCGCTTTGTGCGTGCCCTAAATGTCCCAAAGGCTTTAGTTCGCGACGGAACACAGTTCAAAGCTAAGAAAATTACTCTGGAACCAGTAAGTGATGCAGAATTTGACTCAATGGTAGACTCGTTTAAACCTTCAAGAAACCAGCGCTTTTTAAATAACGATAACAGCAAACCAAGCTATGAGCCTTCAAGGCACCTAGACAATAAGAAAGCCGAAGACTCATTTAGAGATATAAATACTGTTGAAAGGCCGCCGGAAAAACCATTCTCGATATTGTTAGTGAAAGACATACCTCTGTATTCCACTCAGCAGGACGTGATGAAGATGTTCTCCTCATATACCATATTGGATATTCTATTGACTCATAGACCAGAGAATCGCAGAGAGATCATTGCTTATGTTAAATTCCACAGAGTTGAAGATGCACAGGCTGCTTACGCAGAGCAGTCCAATCATAGAATCAATCAGAGACCCGTTCGAATATCCAGCGCCACGGAAGAGGAATATGAAAGGGCAAAAGAAGAACTGCGCATAGCTACTGAAAAGCAACTAAAAGAACAACAAGAACTTGAGGAATTAGAACAGCAAAAAGAAGCTGAAGCCGAAGCCGAGGCCCAAGCGGAGGCTGAAGCAGCCGCAGCTGCTACTCAAAATCTACAGAATGATCTGGACGAGCAAGACGAAGAAGGCGATCAGGATGAAGAGGTCATAGAATGCGATTCTCCTCAGTACGTTATAGACGAGTCAAACACCGATTTCGACCAACGTGACGAAAATATTGATGTTTTCAACAATGATTTTCCTAAAGCTTTACAGCAGCAAGTACAAACGAAACCTAAAAATCCATTCAGCGGCATTCCAAGTTTATTGGATATCCGACCACCGGTTAACCTGCTCGAACCAGAAAAGAATACGGATCCACGCCTAAGGCATGGTCGTCCATCTCGTTTCGATAATCCTAAAAATGATTCACCTATTCAGCAAGCAAACAACAACTTTGTCATTATCAAAAACTGTGAGTACAAGACTTCAATACAGACAATTGGTGAGTATTTCCTGTCCCACGATTTGATGCCAAGCCACATAGAGTTGCTCCGAAATCATCGAAATCAGCCTTGTGGTGAATTTATAATTGAATTTCGCACCAACCAAGATGCCGAGCAAGCGGTCCGCCATAACAACAATCGTCTAAATAGTCGGCCTATTCGGGTGACTCTTATAACCCCTCAACAAATTGCAGATAGGTTAAATAAACCCTTCTTGAATTGTTTCCCGTCAAATAGCAATCAACAATCCAATAACATGATGAACAATCAGGGTATGAGACAAAATTTCAACAACATGGGTGGCAACTTTAATAACAATCGTAACGGTAATCCCAACGATCGTAACGATTTCTCCACTGACAGTCAAGCTCGTAATCAAAATCAATCAACAAATAAATACAGAGGAGGCGGCACTGTCAACAATAGTAATAATATGGCACCCCGCATGGCAAACAATAGGACTAGGACTCGTTTTGGTAATAACGCCAATAATCAATCGACTGCAAACGTGTTCAATGCCCTAAATATGGATGATTCGGACCAGGAATCCGCACCTGCTAGGCAGGAAGAAGACAATAATGGCAGTGGAGATGGTGATAGTGGAATGCCAGAGAAATTCAAATGCCCCGGGTGTGTTGTGGAGATGGAAAATGTTCCGTATCGGGCTGATTTGGGGGACATTATTGATTTCTTTGAAGGTTTTAACGTGTGCGCAGAAGATATCATACGTCGCTACAACGATGATGGAACACCGACAGGAGATGCGCGTGTCGCATTTAGCTCGGCAGCAGATGCTAAATCGGCATTTGAAACAAAAAGGCAGAAGTCAATATTTAACAGGACGATTTTCTTAAATGTTTTGTAGACAGATTATCGATTTTTTTTAATTTTAACTCTGTTTATTTAAAGTTGTAAATATAAATAAATTTTTTTTTTTAAATATTTTTTTCTTTGATAAGTATTATTGTAAGAACTGAATTAATTGGAATATACTTACCTATGTGTGTTGCACAACAAAGTGTGCATACTTAAACTAATATTCAATAAATGCTTAATGACGTTATCCAACATTTTTTTATATTTATTTTTATAAGCATGCTTAACAACATTACCAAGCGCACTTTAAGATGGAGGAAATAAAAAGGACGAAAAGGCGAACATTTTAAAACAGGATACTTAAGGTATTTGCGCCGTTCTTTCACAGTGCCACCGGATCCGAATGTCTGACAAGCATTCAAGAGTATCATTTGTAACGAGTTTCTCAACTCGCCGCGCCGTTCGGAGACGGCAAAAATCTGAATGTCCTTCCATTCGTGCAAAAAATATAACAAACACACACATACTTAGTTGCGAGAAGCTACTCTAGGTTCTACACAGGATAGCTGACGCCTAATATTTATCTATTTACTTGTTTGCATATAATACTCCAAGGAAAACTACTTTAAAAGAATGTAATTAGTTTCTTTTAGGTGGAGTCTTAGTCCATATTTTAAGAGCTCCTTTGTAATGTTTCATTTTAACAACAATAATAAACAGCACAATGTTCCCTCACAACCCCACATTACATATTATTACTCCCACTGTGTTTGACTGGGGAACAGGTATTTCGCCATTCCAATGAAGTATTTTTTTTTGTCCAGACTTTATTTTCACAACCAAGTCCAAAAATATTCACTTCTATCACAGAATCCGTCGTATTCGGAATTTTGTTACGAACCCTGAAAGAACTATCACAGAATCCGTCGTAGTGGAAATTTTTGCTACGAATTTCGAATTTCGTAGAAAGTGTTAAGTTGTTAAGTGCGGCAATGCACATTCGGATTCCACTACGACGGATTCTGTGATAGTTCTTTCGGGGTTCGTAGCAAAATTCCGAGTACGACGGATTCTGTGATAGATGTGATTAAATTTAGCATCGTCACTTAAGATTACACATAACCAAAAGTCCTAATCGCAATTGAAATGAGTTTTTGCAAATTCTACACATTTTTAGGAATCCTAACTCAAAAAGAAGAACGGAATCCTTATAAGATCACTCTTGCGTCCGTCCATATGTTTGTCACAAAAAGTATAAGACGTGACGTAGGAATTTAGGAAAGTATATAGTCCACGCTTCCTAGACTTTTGAACATGGTCCTTCGAGCCGGATCTGGTGCCGGCAGAAATGGCAGTAAAAGAAAATCATTTCGACCTTTGGAAGAAAATACGATACGGAGCAATTCCTTTAGAAAGATCACCGATTGGAGTGACAAACGAAGAGGAACACGATAGACCGATTGCCCAACGTAAGTTTGTTCACCGAATAATAGAGGGGTTCATGGCCAGTGTTCCGGAGTCGGATTCCATTCTTTTCAATTTGTTCACATTTTTGGTACAGGGTTGGTCAAATCACTGGTAACGTGCCTCAGAGGTAACGCATTATTCTTTTTTAGTTCAAAGCAGAACAGGATCCAGAGCTGGTTCTCAATTGGATTTATGTTTGGACGTAAAGCTGGCCACTGTAAAAGTTTAATTCAATGCTCTTGAAACCACGTTGTTGTTGTCTTCTGTTAAGCGAAGAAGATGCTTTCCCAACACTTCTTTGTACTTTTTGGTGTCAATTCTTTCAGAAGTAAAAACAATGTCTGTTTCCAGATTTCCAATGAAAGCTGCCCACACCATAACTCCTGCTCCTCCTAAAGTGTCTGACATGTTTTTCCTTTCTTTCCTGAGATCGTGCCAAAAGTACTTGAAGCCGTCGGGGCCATCCAGGTTGCATTTTTTCTCATCAATAAAGATCACATGAGAATTAGACTACATTTCACTGTGTTGGAGGTGTGTTTCAGCGAATTCCATGCGTGCTTCCTTATGTCACTTGACACTTCAAGTTGTTTGAGGCTGTTGTCCATTTTCTAATGAAGCTAGAACCGCAGTTCGCAGTCCCAATTAAAACGTTGAACAATTTGGGACGAAGAAGCTCTTGTTTTGGACATTTCGCGTAGAACGGCACGATTTAACGTCGCGTCGGCGATAATTATGTTGGTCGCCCAGATTGGTCCGTTTTTTTTGTGGAGGACTCGTACCCAACCGATTAATAGATAAATACTTGAACAAAACGAAATAGGCCCTAATTGTGAGTGTCGATCGACAGCCGTCATTGCGGTCAATAGGCATGCTCCCATACTGCTGCATGACAACGCAAGACCACATACCGCACAGTCGACGTTGCTGAAGCTGGCGGTTAGGTTATGAAGTTTTGCCTCATCCGCCTCACTCACCGGATTTATTCCCGACCAATTACTACCACCTTTTCCGAAATTTGGGCAATCACTTCCAAAAGAAACATTGCCATAAAACAGAACTTTAAAGACTTCTTAGCCCAGAAAGATAAGGACTTTTTCAAAAGAGGCATTTTTTCTTTGGTGGAACGTTGGAAAAATGTCACAGATGTAAATGGAGATTATTTTTTTGGAATAAACTATTTTAATTTTTGAAATAGCGTTTTTTTAACTTTCCACATAAAAGTCTGCAACTTCGTATGTAACGACCTGATATATACATATACAAACATACATAAAAATGTCTGAAGAAAGTTTATTTTTGCAACTAATTGTTACTAGCTCCCAAATACGGTAGATGATTGAATGTCTAGTTTATGCCGTAATTTCAAAGCATTCACTAATGAGAAAGTAAGCGTGTTTTTATTTAATCAGTTCAGTCTTCCCATCCCCATTAATATTCCTACTTGTTAATGATGTAACAAATCTGAGCTTATTAAACATTTATAGTTCCTGTTTAATGCATAATTGGCTAGCTAAGTGGTTCACTGTGGAAAACTGCCTAGGTACATATGTATATCCAACTCACGAACATTTATTGTTAATTATTATTATCCACTTGTGTGTTGTGTGCATCTACACGATCTACACGATGAGCAGACGATAATGTAACATTGAAAGTAATTTATAAATGTCGAATGGGGATCTGTTTCGAATTCAATTGGATTTTATTAGATTTCAATCAGATTAAAAATGCAATATTTATCCGCAGCTAAGCAAATTTTAGTATTAATATGTAGTTTTAACTTATTGCTAATAAAAGATAATCTATAGGTATATGTATGTACATATATAAAAACTAACTGCCGTCCGTTAGTCTCGCAAAAACTCGAGAACGGCTCGGCCGATTTGGATGATTCTTTCTGGATTGTTCGTCTCAATACAGGGGTGGTTTAGGAAAAAATAAAATTCGGGAAAACCCAAAGCAAAAGCCGGAAAATCGAAATTTGTGTTTGTATGGGAGTTTTGTATGAGACTGTACGTAACACCCATCAATCAGAGTTGTATTTCGACAATGAGCATTTATTTATATAGCCACTTTGGATTACTTTCAAACATAATTACTGATTCTGGTAGACGTAGACGGTCAATGACCAATCCTTATTACCTCATTAGACCTAAGCTATGTTCAGACGATTGCCAGATCTGACAATATTTTCAGGTCTAGAAATGTGCTGACAATTAGCTGTCAATGACAGCGCCTCCTAGATGTGAAGCAGGCCGTAATGCTCCGCGAAAATGTCAAATGCCACGTGCACCTCTTGGCTTACAGAAAATGTAAACAAATGTACTGCGGAAGCCAAGAGGAATTCTAAATCTAATTATGCCACATTTCTTGAATGAAAAGTTAATAGATGTGACTTGAAAATACTACAATTTGCAATGAAATAAAGTGGTTTATATTTTGATATAGAAGTTTAGTGCGTTATTTCAAGGAATGTGCTGTATTTCGGGAATGAATTTACTCGAAAAAATATACACCAATAATGGAAGCCAAGAGCAATTTTTGATTTTGTTATTGTACAATTTATTCTTAAATAAAAACTGCCTAATTGCGTGTTGATATATTTATGTTTCGCAACTACACAAATTGGCTCATTTTATTACATAAATTGTTTCCTCGATATTTAAGGGAATGTTTACGAATTCTCGTTTGTAAATAATTCAGTGTTTTATTTTGGCGCATACGTCATGTAGGTTTACAAATGTACGTATGCTCGGTATGGAAATATCTTCCGTAGATCCAATTTTCAAGAAAACCTTGACTGTGAAATCTGTCCCAGTGAGCACTTTTAAACCGCAATCATGTAGTGGAGGAAAATTATGCAAGTATCATACTTACTTATTTTATGTGCGTACCTTAACTGAAAAGAAAAGCCACCTTACCTTCGAGATCGTCTTTCAATTCTAAAATTTTAGGAACACGTTCCAGAAAAAAATACAAAAAGCATAGAATAAAAGACATGTCTGGTATTTTAAGTACATATATACATACTAGCTGTTCCACCCGACTTCGCCCGTGTACTAAAACAGTGGTGTTATTTATTACTCAAAACGCTGCTCTAGTAATGTGGTTATGGGTAAAAATAAGAGCCAAATTCGCCACACCTTGTTGAATCCCACTAAGTGTTCAAAGTGTAAATAAACTACATCATAATTTTTCTACTATTATTTGGTTGTGAAATGTTCGATTTAGTAGGAAACATTAAAGAGCTAATCATTCTTTTTTATACATTTATTTTTAATCAAAATATCGAAATATAACGCGTTGGCATCTACAACGCTCTTCAAACGTCAAACGTCAGGTGTTAATTTTTTTTAAGAATTTCTGAATTTTTAACGCAATGATATCTTCAAAGGATATTATGGCCTTTTGCGTGGTATGGAAGACTTTCTGGTGGCTGAATGACTCCAGGCTGACTGAAACATCACGACAGTACCGAGGAAAAATTTTCAATCCCAAATATAAGACTTTTTGTACTGTTGCACGTGAGATGGCTTAACATTGCCATGTAATAGTATCGTTCCCTGCCACTGCATGCGCTACTTATCTCGATTTCCTAAGATAATTTGATGGCGTTTACCGTTTCTCGTGGTTTATGAAATGAAAATTCCATCAGACTGTCACCATAAAGTCTTGCAATTGAGAATTTGATAAAACTTTTTACCATCGAACATGAAACAAACATGTCAGCTAGATCCGGATTTTATTTTTTTTATTTTTTTAAGAAGGTGGAAAGCATCGAAAGGCTGTGTGTGGGACTTGAACCCTAACTAAAACCACCTCTGCGTCCAACCCCGTATCGGAGGGTTTCAGCCGTAGCTGCTTCCTTTTTGTCTGCATGTACGGATAGGTGGGTGCGAGTGCACGAACATTGGTCTGTATGTATGTATTTATTTATTTATCTATATCTTCACTGCCAACCGGTTCAAAATAGAATAAAAATGTAAAAGAAAATGATTCCCTTCAGTCCAAGTCTTTTAAAAGGGGATTCCCCGGAGTTACAAAATCATTTTCATCAGAAAACTAAAGGCAAGACTTATAGATAGAGCGTTAGTAACAGAAAATTTGATCTATTTCTGTGTTTTGTTAGTAATTTGGCAAAATGCTGAACTGATTTTGACTAAACTTCACAGACACACGCGGGCCAATACCAAGCTCAATCGGATTGGTTGCTTTAGAGTCCATAGCATACTGACAATACATACTTACAAATATACATATAAATGTAGATATGTAGATAAAATATACACATATATATATATATATATATATATATATATATGTAGAAATGGCTTTTCAAAATAGATAGCTCTAAAATCAAAAACCTGCTTGTAAGTATTGTTTAGAAAACAATACAAACTATTGTTTTATCTAATTTGTAAAATTTTTCATAAAGTCTGCTCTTTCGCTTAGTTTAATTACCATATCAACTTTACCACTTTATAATGAATTTTTTGCGTTTTTAGTCTTACATGGCTACAGTATGAAATCCCATTAATCTTTTTCTTTTACAAAATGAATTTTTAGAACTTTTCAATTTATTGAAATTTTGTAATTATTTTGTTAAGAATAAAACATTAATAATAAAAAAAAATAAATTTTTAGAACTTTTCAATTTATTGAAATTTTGTAATTATTTTGTAAAGAATAAAACATTAATAATAAAAAAAAAGATATATGTTGATGTAGATACATTGGCCTTTATATATTGTATGTATGTAGATAGAGAGTATGAAAATAACATTAAATGATTCTCTTCATTTTGTGACATGAGCCATTTTGGTCAATAAATAGAGAATTTGTTAATAACTTCACTCCAGCACACCTATCGGGTCCAGATTCTGTGATTTCCTCTTTTGACACTATGCCAACACATAATATTTTGATTTGCCAAATAACATTTCAATTGGTTCAGCAGTGTAGGCGTGAAAAGGTTTTGTTAATAACTTGACTCCAGCGCCCCCTAGCGAGCGGTTTTTCCTATGGTTTTCCCTAGGTCCTGTTGACTTTTAATAAGTAAGATGTTCACGCTGAGACGTTTTGGATTAGACTCTTCTTTTATTTCAATATTCATACACATATACATAGATAATTCAATACAGTGTGATAAGTCTAATACATACTATCATATTTATACCATTTATATGTATGTACATATACTAAACATATGTACATACAACATCTCCCTTCTATTACTCTACTCTTAAATGACTCTTCTATAAATTTCATATTTCCAAAGAAATAAATAACTATATTATGTATAGCCCTTCCCTTATTTGAATTCAATTTTATATATTTATTATTATTTTTTTTTTTTTTTTTTTTTTTTTTATAATATAATAGTTCACATAAGAATAATTCATGTATGAGAATTCATATAATAATAATTCATTTAATAATAACTCATATATTTACGTAAAAATAAATTCATATTAAAATTTAAGAGTTCTGTTTCAATATAAAAAAAATTAGTGAATTTACATTTTGCTTTATTTTTGCATTTATATTTTTCATTTTGTTTTATTTATTTTTAATAAAAAAGTCTTTTAGGTGGTTTTACTTCCCTGCCAGCACGAGTCTTGTATAATTTTTCAACGGTTTCCACGGGCTTAGGGGTCTTGCCAGGTGATTTCGAAACGTTAACAAAACTTGAACTTGACTCATGAGTATTTGCTTTTGTGCTATTTGTATTATTATTGTTTTCTAGGATTATATGTTCTCTGTTTCGCCTAAATTGACCTTCCCCTTCAAGATCTTGTACTACATAAGAATTAGGTTCTTTACATTCCTCAATGACCTTCCCCGGAGACCATGACGCTGTTGGAGTCCTCTTAAAAAGAACTTGATCATCAATATTGACTGGTGGTAATCTTTTTGCATGCATATCATAATATTTTTTCATTGATTGATTATATTTTTTCACATTATTATGATGCCTCTTCTGATCTATGACTTCTGGCTTAAGGTGCTCTGTTCTAACTGGTAACTTCGATCGAAGATTTCTTGACATAAGCAGTTTAGCTGGCGATTCAAGGTTGCCCTTAGGCGTATTTCTATACTGAAGTAGGCCGATGTATGGATCTGTGCTAGATTCTATGCATTTTTTGAAAATGTTTTTTATCGTTTTTATAGCGCGTTCTGTAAGACCATTTGATCTCGGATAATAAGGACTCGACGTGACGGATTCTATGTCCCAAGTGAAAAGAAAATGTTTGTATTCACTTGAAGTGAATGGTGGTCCATTATCCGAAAATAAAATTTTTGGGATGCCGTGTCTGGCAAAAAAGGATTTGAGGTGAGTTATGACGTTTTTAGCGGTCGAATTCTTATTGAGTTTGGCAATTTCAATATATTTTGAGTAATAATCAACAGCAATCAAATATACATCACTGTTGAAATGAAACAAATCAATACCTACTTTCTCCCAAGGAATGTCTGTTGGTTGGTGAGGAGTAAGGGGCATTTTGCAATTTGAGGGTCTATGTTTTGCACAAACCTTACAACTTAAAATTTCATTGCGTATGTCATTATAAATATTTGGCCAATAAACAATGTCTTTTATTTGATTTAAACTTCTTTCTATGCCAAAGTGGCCTTCGTGAATTTTATTTAGAATTTCCTTTCGCATAGTCTTCGGTATAATAAGGCTTTTATTTTTAAAGAGGAGGTCATCTAAAACAGTAATTTCACCTCGGATTTGGAAGAATGGTTGAGCTTCATGTCTTGTTAAGCTAATTCTTTTTGGCCATCCATTTATACAATAGCCTTTTACTATTTGAAGAGAGAGATCTTCACTTGTAGCATGTTGCATTTGTTGAAGTTTTTTGTCAGTAACAGATAAATTTGATAAAACTGAATTGACATGGACTGCGATTTCATGCTGAATTTGCTCAAATTGAGGATCTTGAATAGAACATGCTCTGGACAAAGTATCAGCTACATACATCTTTTTGCCAGGAACATGTGATACTTTCATATCGTATATTTGGAGTTTCATCAAAATTCTTTGCAGCCGAAGAGCTACCTTGAAGAGTGGTTTTGTGACTATTGAAACTAACGGCTTATGGTCTGTTTCGACATTAAAAGTCTGACCGTATAGATACCTATGAAACTTATTACAACCAAAGTATATTGCTAATAGCTCTTTTTCTATTTGAGAATAGTTCTTTTGTGCATCATTTAAGGTAGTGGATGCATAAGCTATGGGACTTCGACCATGTAAGAGGACAGCTCCCATTGCATCTTTCGATGAATCAACAGATAGTGTTATTGGCTTTTTGGGATCAAAGTGGCATAAAATCGGTGCTTTACATAGCAATTCTTTAACTTTATTAAATTCTTGCTCATGGGAATTATTCCATTCCCATTTAACATCACTTTTTAAAAGAGATCTAAGATTCGATGTTTCTAAAGATAAATTTTTTATGAAGGAACTAAGGTAGTTAACCATTCCAAGAAACCTTTGAAGGTCTTTTACACATACAGGGCTAGTCATGTTTTTAATAGCAATGACTTTTTCAGGATCTGACAATATACCCTCTTGTGTAAATATATGGCCTAAATATTTTATTGTGGTTACCTTTATTTGACATTTGCTTTTATTAAATTTAAGACCCTTTTGGCTTGCTCTTTCCAATAATAATTTTAAATTTGTGTCATGTTCTTTTTCGGTCCTCCCATAGATAAGAAAATCATCAATATATATAAGTAGTCCAGGTATGTCACCAAACGTTCTAATCATGTATCCATGAAAAATTTCTGAGGCTGCGTTAATGCCAAAAGGGTGTCTCAGGAACCTATATCTCCCAAAGGGGGTATTAAAAGTACAGAGGCGGGAACTATTTTCATTTAAATCAAGCATCCAAAAACCAGAATTCGCATCGAGAAGACTAAAATATTTGGCCTCAGAGAGTTGTGATCGGATATATTCAAAATCAGGTATTTCAAAATGAGGACGCAATATTGCTTGATTTAAATTTCTTGGATCTAGGCAAACTCTCAGATCCTTATTTGCTTTCTCAACTAATACAATAGAACTTACCCATGCTGTGGGTTCAGTTACCTTTGTGATAACATTAAGATTTTCCATTCGAGCAAGTTCTTCTTTAAAACGACTCATCAACTTAAATGGGACCTTTCGGGGAGCATCAATCTTAGGCGTTACATTTGAATTCACTTCTAAATTTACTTTTTCTGGCAATAGACCTAGGCCCGTAAAAACGTCACTGAAATTATTAAATATTTCTAGGTTATTATTTGCTGTTTCACTTATTCTACAAACTTTTTTAATCAAATTGAGTGCTTTACATGTTTTTAAACCAATAATAGGAAGAGCATCTTTTTCTCTTATTACATAAAATTCAATAAGCACTCCCTTATGTTTATCTAAATCACAATTTAAGTTACATATTCCAACTGAATTTATTTTTTCACCAGTATAGGATACTATATTTGACATGCATGGTTTTAATTTAATATTTTCTAAGTTTAAAAATTCTAATGTTTTTACTGACAATACGCAACTGATTACTTTTTTATTTATACTTAGTTCTATTGTCCATAAATTGTTGTCCTCTTTGCCGTGTTTATTTTGACGTATGGATCCCAAGAATAAATCCCCTCTGTTTAGTAAATCTTCTGTGTCTTCCTCTTCTTCTTCATGTAGATTTCTAACATGCATTTTATTTCTGCACATTTTGGCGAAGTGGTTAGGTTTACCGCAATTTTTGCAAATGACACCCACTGCTGGGCATTTGAATCGGTGTTGTTGTCCGCATCGATAACAGGAACTTGGTGAGATAGAATCATGCTGACTGCTTTTTTCTTCTGCCCATGATGACGTCTTTGTATTACCGTTTTTTTCTCTATATGAGAAAGTGTTTGGTTTAGTGTTAATGTGGAATTTACTGCTTGACCTTGATGAATATGTGGGCCTTTTGTCTAATCTGCCTATTATAGATGTGGTTGGATTTTCGAGTTGTATCGTCTGTGTTTTTGTTTGCTCCATTACCCTTGCAATTGCTATGGCTTTAGTCAGAGATGCCTTTCCTTCTTGCAAAAGTTTTTCTCGTATGGCGTGGTTTTCTTTACTTAAACCACAGATGAAGATATCTTTAACGATGTCATCTTGTAATGTCCCAAGATCGCATGACGTACTTAAATTTTTTAAAGTTGTGACAAATTCGGTTATTGATTCATCGGGCATTTGCTTACGTGTAAAGAAATTGTGCCTCTCCACGGCTATATTCTTTTTTGGTGTGCAGAATTCATTGAATTTGTCAATCACTTCATTATATTTGATCTCGTCTATTGTGACACCGAACGAATTAAAGATTGTCAAGGCTTCAGCACCAAGATAATGTAGAAATATGGCTACTTTTCTTGGTTCAGGCTCATTTTCCATATTTGATGCTCTCATGAATATTTTAAATTGTAGAATCCAGTTTTTCCACAAATCAGCAAGATTTTGTCGACCGCATGTGAAATCTAACGGAGCTATCATTGGCGATATTCCGATTTTTGATTCTGAGTCTGCCATTTTCTTTATGGGTTTATGTTTTATTTCACTGTCACTGTTTGTTTGTTCTATTGATTGTTCTTTATTTGTTTCGTCTTTATCAAATTCTTCTAAACTTTCTAAATCACTCATTTCAATTGACACTCCTTAGTTAACTTCTGACACCATGTTGACTTGTAATAAGTAAGATGTTCACGCTGAGACGTTTTGGATTAGACTCTTCTTTTATTTCAACATTCATACACATATACATAGATAATTCAATACAGTGTGATAAGTCTAATACATACTATCATATTTATACCATTTATATGTATGTACATATACTAAACATATGTACATACAACAGGTCCCAGACTATCTCCATATCAAATTACATTATGATTGGTTCAGCGGTTTAGGCGTGAAAAGGTAGTGGACAGACAGGCAGACAGACAGACAGAGTTACTTTCGCATTTATAATATTAGTGTGATGCATTTATTTTAATCTATATTTATAAAAATTTAACTTTTTTTGTTTTGTATGACGGCTATAGAATCCGAAACTACCGCTCCGATTAAGTTCAAATTTTGGGGAACATTTTGGTATTTTTCTGAGAGTGTTTTAGTTGGAGTTTGGTCGAAATCGGTGTGCTAGGAGCTGAGCAAGTGGCAAAAAGGGGCTAAAAATCTATTTTTCTGTCTTTAAACAGATCCTAACTCAACAATGGCTTATCGGATTGAAAAACAAAAAAATAAGTGGATTTAGTAAATTGTCCTGCGGTATCTAGAAGCTGAGCTATGCTCAAAACAATTCATAAAGTCATAGCCAACAATTTTCCATTAGTGGAGACCGTAGCCAAAAGTCATGCAGCAGTGGGTGACGTAATAGTGTGTAATGTCAATGCGTGCTCTATACGGTGGGCGCCGCGAGCTAGTGACGGGCAAATTTTTTTTATTATTTTATTTATTAAAGGGTAAATACCGGGTATTTACCCACCCAAACTCGGGTATTTATTAAATTTGGTAAATAATGATAATGCAAGAGCAGTATTTATCACTGTTGGTAATTAGTGTGTGCCAAAACAGGTATGTACACAAAATAAAATAACCCTTTTTTACAGTTATGTATAATTTGTATACACTTCAATGGTTTTTTCTTAGAAATGTAAGTAGACTTTAGTTTTGTATAGCAATTGGTGCAGTGTTTTCGCTAGTGATTAAAATTTATTTTATATGTAATATGGGAAGAAATAAGATTTTCGTGTGAAAATATTTCGATAAAATGGATAAATTAGCTAAATGCAAATTTTGCTGAAAGACGTTTTATCCTAATATAAATATGAAAATTGAATTCAGGGCCGATTTGGGTCTATATTGCTCTAAAAAAGACATTTGTGGTGAATTGAATTGCACACACAAAAAAAACATCCAACTGTAGCGGAAAAAGAAGTAAATTAACCAAGTTCCAGTTCTTAAGGCTCCGACCCATAGGAATCCGTCGACTTCGTTCCGTTTTACTTTGATGTTGAAGTTGAAGTATTGGCGGATAGAGCAGTCCCATATTCTGTCTATGCTTCCACCAATGAAAATGCATAATCTCAATTTGTGAATGCGTGAACTTCAGTACGTGAATGTGTGAACTTAAATGCGTGAATGTGTGTACTGACAACGGATCACAACGGATGCAAAAAGTAGAAAGTAGACCTACTTTATCCGTCGAAGTTCATGCATTCGTTGGTTATGGGCCATCTTCAATAAGAATGTGTGCATTCTATCGATCTGTCAGCCAAAAATGACGGAGCAACGGAGCGACGGCTTCTATGGGTCGGGGCCTTTATACCAACATACCCAGCACATCGGAAGCAGAAGTAAATGAACCAAGTTGCAGTTATAATGCGAAATACCCAGCAAATCAAAATCCACTTAATCTGCAGAATTCATCTCTTTTTATAAGAATGTGTTGTAATCACCATCTAATGCTAGCGACTCTGATTAGTATATATTCAATGAATCTTTTGTTCATGTTTTGAATTCTCTTTTTTAAATTGAATAAAATAAAAATAAAATACCCAATGAACATGGTTTACAATAATTTCTCATTTAAAATAAATACCCACACAAATACCCGTTTTGGTAAATACCCGGTAAATACCCTGGGTATTTACCCTCAAAGGGTATTTACCGGGTATTTGCCCATCACTAACCCGCGACTATCATTGTTCCTTAGTATGTGCGACAGGAAGGGTTGAATATTGAACGATGAGCTCTATACCGGAATACGTAGACACATACATGCTTATGAAAACAAGTAAATAACGAGTAGGAATAAAAATTATCAAACCAAAGCGGGTAGATATGTACATATGTATGTATATTTATATAGATCAGTGATCGATGGCACAGGCAGGTACCCCTTTGGTGGCGGCCAGCGATGCTGTTAATATGTACTGTATGTACACCGATGAATTAAATAGGAAAACCAGTTGGCAATACATGTGTATGTAATATGTACATATGTTTATAGAAATCACACATTTTTTATGAGGATATTTTTTTAGAAAATATCCTTTTAGTTGCTGCATATAATTTGTATTTATGTATTATTTGTTTTTTTAGTGTGTTTCTATACAATATTTGTCATTTTTGGTGATTCTTATCACACTCATCACACTTATAATAGGCGTGTTTTTTTTTCAAACCTATATAGGCTTAGCGGAAAATGAGAAAAAAAACGCTGAACAGTGACTTGGCAGGACTATGCTAATTGACGTTTGACAGTTTCACATCGACATTGTTTTCATTGAAAGTGAGGCCGGTAGTTATCAAGCGCTCATTAATAAGTTGGTGGATAGAATTTTTGTTCGTCAAATTTAATTTAATTAAGTAGTAAAATAAGGAACATATTCACGTAATTCATTTTAGCTTTCTTTTCCTTATCGGATAAATGCGTATTTCTTTCTTTTCTACCCATTTTAAAATGAACAGAAATAATTTAAATTTGAAATGACAGCAGAGTTCGGTTGATAGCTACCGGCCTTCATATTTCTCCCTCACTTTCATGTCATATTTGACATTTCGATAATAATTTCGATAACTATCGACGAAAAAAAGTTTGGTAGCACATTTTTCTATCCAGGCTGAGCACCTAAGACTGGATAATTATCCAGGTTTCGTAAGCCTATATAGGCTTAGTTGTTAGTGTAATTAACATGGAAAAAAATTTCTAAGCCTATATAGTTTTGAAAAAAAAACACGCCTAATATAAACTAGCTGTTCCACCCGGCTTCGCCCGTGTACTAAAACAGTCGCGTTATTTATTAGTCAAAACGCTGCTCTAGTAAAGTGGTTCTGGGTAGAAATAAATTGTGATAAAATGTACCTACTGCAATATCAAGCAACAAAAAAAAAAAATTAATCAACACAAAAAATAAATTCGAAATAAATTTACCACAATATCCAGTTTATGGGTAAAGAAAAGTAAAGTAAGCTTTTTTTAAAAATTTTTATCGAAATTTTGGTAGTGGAGTCTGTTGGACTCAATCCAGAAACAATTTGAAATCAACAATTATTTTCGTGCTAACTAATATAACTAAAATAAGAAGGCCACAGTTTCTATGTAAAATTTGCTTGATAGTGGACAATTGTTTTACTTTGCTGTCGCTACGAAACACGTGGCGCTAGTTATGTTGGAACCAGATTTTCCGCAGACGTTGTACAAGATAATAGAAAAAATAAAGTTTAAAAAACTAAATCCCGACTATGGGGAAAACTAACTAAAAAGTTCGAAACAAGATGAAACGAAACGATGATTTTCAGTGTATAGCCGTGGTCGCATGCCCCTTTGCCATTGAATGCGTAATTATAGGTATGTATATGTAAATATGTTATTGTAACTGCATGCGACCACGGCTATACTCTGAAAATCATCGTTTCGTTTCATCCTGTTTCGTTCTTTTTAGATAGTTTTTCCCATAGTCGGGTTTTAGTTTTTCAAACTTAATTTTTTATTTCCAACTTTTTAGTTGCACAAAATATGTAGTGTATATAAGTAACCAATGTCGTGTTCTACTTGTCAAAGCCTTTCATTTGATACCCATATTAAGGATGTAGTAAAGATAACGTAAATCGGACGTCTTGAATTTAGAATGACGTTATATCGTATTGTATTCTACTCGCCAAGCCCTTTCATTTGATACCACTATCAAGGCGGTTGTAAAGAAAAATGAAAAAAAGAGGTAATCCGCCATCTTGCTTACTGCGCCCGCCATTTTGAATTTTTCTGCGACGTCAGATAGCCTAGGACACTCTCCGCATCAAGATGAATCCAACGACACATCATTTGTTCAAATCGATTCCATAGTAGGCGTGTTTTTTTTCAAATCTATATAGGCTTAGCGGAAAATGAGAAAAAAAACGCTGAACAGTGACTTGGCAGGACTATGCTAATTGACGTTTGACAGTTTCACATCGGCATTGTTTTCATTGAAAGTAAGGCCGGTAGTAATCAAGCGCTAATTAATAAGTTGGTGGATAGAATTTTTTTTCATCAAATTTAATTTAATTAAATAGTAAAATAAGGAACATGTTCACTTTATTCATTATTAATTTTCTTTTCGTTGTCGGATAAATTCATAATTCTTTCTTTTCTAACCATTTTGAAATGAAGAGAAATAATTTAAATTTGAAATGACAGCAGAGATCGGTTGATAGCTACCGGCCTTTATATTTCTCCCTCATTTTCATGTCATATTTGACATTTTGGTACAATTTTCGATAACTATCGACGAAAAACAGTTTGGTAGCACCTAAGACTGGATAATTATCCAGTTTTCGTAAGCCTATATAGGCTTAGTTGTTAGTGTAATTAACATGGAAACATTTTTCTAAGCCTATATAGTTTTGAAAAAAAAACACGCCTAGTTTAGGCTGTACGAGGTGACATCCTCACATACAAACAAACCCAGCCTGTTAAAATCATAACCCTTCCTCTGCAGTCGGGTAAAAAACAGTGATTGTGAACTGACAACAAATGCATATGTTCAGTGAAATTGGTATTTAGTAGCAAAAGCAAACTATGTGATGTTTTGGTTTTTTCAAACATACTTTTTTGAATAAATTGTAGCAGCAGCGCAAATTGTATCGAATTTTATAAAAGTGTATTTGTGTACTGAAGTAAAGTCAATTGTATCGAAAACAGTACAATTGTATCGACTTTTGCAACCCAGCTCTGAACCATACTGGCATTTCTTGTATTGGAATGAAAATAGCGAAAAACAAATCCCAGTGCACTACGGCGCACGTGTCCTCTGAGCAGAGCAGGGGTTTTGCTTTACGCAACCGGGAAGTTTAAAAAACGTTGATTTCCTATTGAAGCTCGATTAAAAATTCAGTTAACAAGAAAAACAAAACATTTTATGAATTGTTATTTATTTTTCGTATTTCCTAATGAACTTTACTTATTTTCTTTAGTTTTTGTTTATTGTTTTCTAATAAATTACTTTTGTAATTTTTTTGCTTATTTTTGCTTCATAGAAAAAACATTCGTTCATCCGGGATTTTCGATTTCCCGTGATGAGCTCGGTCCCGACCATCCCGGTTAATCGGTTCTACACTGTATTTCTTTATTTTTTTTAGCACATTATATGCGTTTATTATTTAGTTATAATATAAAACCACATTGAACTTAAAATAATGTCTATGACAATGTCAAACTACCTTTCAACGTTAAATTGTCAGGTCACACGGTACCGGTACTTTTTGACCATTTATTGTCGTCTCGTCTGACAATGCTCTGACAATATATTTTTTCTGACAATATTGCCAGATGAAAAATTGTCAGTTCACACGGTTGGTAGAGGATTTGTTCACAAACAAATGGCAGATCCATTGTCAGACGTTGTCAGGCTCATAGCATTTGATACAATTATATGTATATACCTATAAAAATAAATAAATAAATATTTGGCTTCGGCAGTCCTAGGTAGGACCAAGCCTAGCTTCCCGCAACCATTTGTGTGTGCGCGTTATATTTTTGCACGAATGGAAGGGACCTACAGGCTACAGTTTTCTGCCGTCTCCGAACGGCGAGTTGGGAAGCTTTACATGACAAATGATACTCTTGAATGCTTGTCAGGCATTCGGAAGAGGTGGGTACTGTGAAAAACTTTTTAGGTGTTTACGGTGGGATTCGAACCCAAGACCGCTGGCTCAGTAGTCCGACGCACTAACCACTTGCGCTACGGTGCCCACTGTATATACCTATAAATAGGTTAAAAGTTTGTATGGTGAATTTGTAAAAAAAAATTTCAAGCACACTCGCGAGATAAATGTGGTATTAACAAAAATTGATTAAAAAAATGTGTTAGAAGTAATAGTTTTTAACTGTGATAAACACTTATCAATTGTCTATCGAACGAGCTATTTTCAGAAGTTATAATTGAATAATTATTGGTACCAACTTCTCTGAAGGAACTGTAGCTCCGTGGGTATTGAAGATTGACCTCCTCCGTCCCATACGTTTTTTTTTTTTTTTTCATGAAATCAACTTATGAGCCAGCTTCTAAAATAATATATGTATTACACTAGCCGTGTTTTATAATCCCCGTGATCTGATCCGGATCAGATCAACAAATAAGTTTGTGTGCATTACAACAACAATCCGAGATCTTGCTTCTTGTCAAGATCAATTTTCGTGATCCAAAAATTAGTTCGACTATTTCTCACTATGGTACACTTTCGTTTGTGAATGTCGCTGTATTATCGACAATTGCCAAGGGTAAATGTTGCCAGATTAGAATATAAAAATATTATTGGCAATCCAAATATCATTAATGTTATTTTGATCGAATAAATTAATTTTTCTGCTCATAATGATATTTAAGCGATGTGAAACTGAAATTATAGCTGCAAAATATTATTCTCATTCGGTATCTGTTAATCAGAATTAACAATTTCCTCCTAAAAAATAAGACAAGCGCATTCAATTTTCATTTAAAAGAAAATATTCATTCGCATGGCAACTTCGCATTAAATGTCAAAATGAACTTAGCTTGTACAATCACCACAACACAGAACTTTGATCTGGTTTGTTTTATTAATCTGATCTGATCCGGATCAGATCACGGGGATAATAAAACACGGCTACTGATATAACAGCTACAATCAATTTTTGTTTGATTTGACATAAAACTAGTGTGGGAACACACCCGCACCCTGGCGGTTCATAGCATAATCATTAATTTCGCTAAAATACACAGTACACGTATCTAAGGTAGTATATTGCGCATCTGTCAAACATTTTCAAAGCAAAAAATGGCCGACAACTGTGTGGAATTTCTATGGGATTTAATTCAAATTCATTGTTTTCCTAGTTTTTCTTATCATTTCTTAATAAAATAACATACGTTTTTCTTTATGAAATCGATTTATTCGTTTATCTTTGCATTTTCCTTGAGTTTTCTATAGTTATTGTTCGGATATTTCAGGCGGTCATATTTTTTCATCACAGTTCTTTTTATTATTGTTCACACAACATTCGTATACGGCACAACACATTTTTCAAAGTTTTGACAAAAAAGTTAATTAAATAGGATAGAAAACATTAAAAAAACGAAAATTAAATGCAAATATCCTCACAGTTGGCGGCCATTTTCATGAATTTTTGACAGATGCGCGAACTTGGACGAAAATGAACACTCTAAGTATACTACCTTAGATACGTGTACTGTGGCTAAAATATATTTTTATCTCTTTCTAAAGCTGGAAATACACGATACAATCGTTGTACAACCGCGGGTTGTACCAATATCGGTACAGCCGTTGTAAAGCAGCCCATATACATATCAATTCAATTGTCGATTGCGTTTACACATGAATTTATATTCGGCCACACACTGCGCCAACTGAGTTTAGGGACTTTGTATAAAATGCCACAAATATCTGGAATTTTCTTTATGTGTGCGTTTAAAGTCCTTACTGTTTACGTTTCGCTCACACACACTTTCACAGATTGCACAAGCCTAGTACAAATTTCCCTCAATTTGACAGCAAATCAAATGACTTCCTCACACACAGTCAACTGAGTTGAAATCAACTTCCAAAAATCAAAATCTTTTAATTTTACCCCAACCAGCTCGTCAACCTTCAAATCGATCACTGACAGCGCCACACACGGGTTGATCTCACCACGAACCGACTAAGTTGACGGTTGAGTTGAATGGTGTATGGTCAGCATAAGTAGCACACACACTATACAATCTGCGTGCGATTTCCATACAACGGCGCATCCAACCGCAGGTTTTCGAATCAAAGCGTACAACCGTGCGATATCGGTACAACCGTCGTAAGCTAGCTAACACACGATACAATCGAATCGTCGCATACAACCGCAAATTGCATACAACCGTTGCACAACGATTGTATCGTGTATTTGCTGCTTAAGCCTAGTACGCTGCTGATGCGAAACGAAAAATCCCATACAAAAGTGAAACGACGAAATCGAAAACGGAAAATTTCGTCGTGAAGCCTAGTACGCTGCTGATGCGAAACGAAAAATCCCATACAAAAGTGACACGACGAAATCGAAAACGGAAAATTTCGTCGTGATTTTCGTTTTGTAGTACGCTGTTCCGCTGCGAAATTATACTGATGGTGATTGTATTAGATAAATCTCTCCACTCAGTTTTCGTACAGAATTTATTGTCCGGTACATTAATTCCTTGCGAAATTTTGACGTTTGCATTTTATTCATATCTTATATTTTCGGTTTCGTGTTTGTGTTTCGTTTTTTTTTTTGCTTTTTTTGTGCGGGATAATTTTATAGCGTCAAGCATGGTTCGTGCTCAAGAGACTGCCAATATCATTCTTCCGCGATGGTCCGAGAATTGAAGCGGGCTTTCGGAGGCTTTTTTTCCGCGCGAATACGGCCAAAGAAAGGACTCGTACAAATTGATTCTCGGCTATGGAGATGGAAATTGGAATGATTCGTTTGCAGAGCGTTGCAGTTTCCTCTAGAAGCATGCCAATGTACAAAATATGTACACAATATTATTGTGTTTGTGTTGTGTTTTTCGTTTTGTTTGCTGTCAATAAAATTTATAGTTTTATAGTTTTTTTTAAATTCAATTTATTTTTTTTTTTTGGTTTTTTTTCGCCTGTCGCCTGTCACTATTGTCAGTTTTTTCCAAGCAGCTGATTGAACTCTCCATAATTTTTTTTCGTCGATATTTCGCTGGCTTTTCGCACTCGATTTGGAGACCACAGAAAAATTTCGTTTCGCATCAGCAGCGTACGAGGCTTAATTTTCGTTTTGCAGTACGCTGCTCCGCTGCGAAATTATACTGATGGTGATTGTATTAGATAAATGTCTCCACACAGTTTTCGCACAGCATTTATTGTTCGGTACATTAATTCCTTACGAAATTTTGACGTTTGTATTTTATTCGTATTTTATATATTCGGTTTCGTGTTTGTGTTTGGTTTTTTTTTGTTCTTTTTTTTGTGCGGGATCATTTTATAGCGTCGAGCATGACTCGTGCACAAGAGACTGCCAATATAATTCTTCCGCGATGGAGCCAGAATTGAAGCGGGCTTTCGGAGGCTTTTTTTCCGCGCGAATACGGCCAAAGAAAGGACTCGTACAAATTGATTCTCGGCTATGGGGATGGAAATTGGAATGATTCGTTTGCAGAGCGTTGCAGTTTCCTCTAGAAGCATGCCAATGTACATAATATGTACACAATATTACTGTGTTTGTGTTGTGTTTTTCGTTTTGTTTGCTGTCAATAAAATTTATAGTTTTATAGTTTTTTTTAAATTCAATTTTTTTTTTTTTTTTGGTTTTTTTCGCCTGTCGCCTGTCACTATTGTCAGTTTTTTCCAAGCAGCTGATTGAACTCTCCATAATTTTTTTTCGTCGATATTTCGCTACATATATACATACTAGCTGTTCCACCCGACTTCGCCCGTGTACTAAAACAGTGGTGTTATTTATTACTCAAAACGCTGCTCTAGTAATGTGGTTATGGGTAAAAATAAGAGCCAAATTCGCCACACCTTGTTGAATCCCACTAAGTGTTCAAAGTGTAAATAAACTACATCATAATTTTTCTACTATTATTTGGTTGTGAAATGTTCGATTTAGTAGGAAACATTAAAGAGCTAATCATTCTTTTTTATACATTTATTTTTAATCAAAATATCGAAATATAACGCGTTGGCATCTACAACGCTCTTCAAACGTCAAACGTCAGGTGTTAATTTTTTTTAAGAATTTCTGAATTTTTAACGCAATGATATCTTCAAAGGATATTATGGCCTTTTGCGTGGTATGGAAGACTTTCTGGTGGCTGAATGACTCCAGGCTGACTGAAACATCACGACAGTACCGAGGAAAAATTTTCAATCCCAAATATAAGACTTTTTGTACTGTTGCACGTGAGATGGCTTAACATTGCCATGTAATAGTATCGTTCCCTGCCACTGCATGCGCTACTTATCTCGATTTCCTAAGATAATTTGATGGCGTTTACCGTTTCTCGTGGTTTATGAAATGAAAATTCCATCAGACTGTCACCATAAAGTCTTGCAATTGAGAATTTGATAAAACTTTTTACCATCGAACATGAAACAAACATGTCAGCTAGATCCGGATTTTATTTTTTTTATTTTTTTAAGAAGGTGGAAAGCATCGAAAGGCTGTGTGTGGGACTTGAACCCTAACTAAAACCACCTCTGCGTCCAACCCCGTATCGGAGGGTTTCAGCCGTAGCTGCTTCCTTTTTGTCTGCATGTACGGATAGGTGGGTGCGAGTGCACGAACATTGGTCTGTATGTATGTATTTATTTATTTATCTATATCTTCACTGCCAACCGGTTCAAAATAGAATAAAAATGTAAAAGAAAATGATTCCCTTCAGTCCAAGTCTTTTAAAAGGGGATTCCCCGGAGTTACAAAATCATTTTCATCAGAAAACTAAAGGCAAGACTTATAGATAGAGCGTTAGTAACAGAAAATTTGATCTATTTCTGTGTTTTGTTAGTAATTTGGCAAAATGCTGAACTGATTTTGACTAAACTTCACAGACACACGCGGGCCAATACCAAGCTCAATCGGATTGGTTGCTTTAGAGTCCATAGCATACTGACAATACATACTTACAAATATACATATAAATGTAGATATGTAGATAAAATATACACATATATATATATATATATATATATATATATATGTAGAAATGGCTTTTCAAAATAGATAGCTCTAAAATCAAAAACCTGCTTGTAAGTATTGTTTAGAAAACAATACAAACTATTGTTTTATCTAATTTGTAAAATTTTTCATAAAGTCTGCTCTTTCGCTTAGTTTAATTACCATATCAACTTTACCACTTTATAATGAATTTTTTGCGTTTTTAGTCTTACATGGCTACAGTATGAAATCCCATTAATCTTTTTCTTTTACAAAATGAATTTTTAGAACTTTTCAATTTATTGAAATTTTGTAATTATTTTGTTAAGAATAAAACATTAATAATAAAAAAAAATAAATTTTTAGAACTTTTCAATTTATTGAAATTTTGTAATTATTTTGTAAAGAATAAAACATTAATAATAAAAAAAAAGATATATGTTGATGTAGATACATTGGCCTTTATATATTGTATGTATGTAGATAGAGAGTATGAAAATAACATTAAATGATTCTCTTCATTTTGTGACATGAGCCATTTTGGTCAATAAATAGAGAATTTGTTAATAACTTCACTCCAGCACACCTATCGGGTCCAGATTCTGTGATTTCCTCTTTTGACACTATGCCAACACATAATATTTTGATTTGCCAAATAACATTTCAATTGGTTCAGCAGTGTAGGCGTGAAAAGGTTTTGTTAATAACTTGACTCCAGCGCCCCCTAGCGAGCGGTTTTTCCTATGGTTTTCCCTAGGTCCTGTTGACTTTTAATAAGTAAGATGTTCACGCTGAGACGTTTTGGATTAGACTCTTCTTTTATTTCAATATTCATACACATATACATAGATAATTCAATACAGTGTGATAAGTCTAATACATACTATCATATTTATACCATTTATATGTATGTACATATACTAAACATATGTACATACAACATCTCCCTTCTATTACTCTACTCTTAAATGACTCTTCTATAAATTTCATATTTCCAAAGAAATAAATAACTATATTATGTATAGCCCTTCCCTTATTTGAATTCAATTTTATATATTTATTATTATTTTTTTTTTTTTTTTTTTTTTTTTTATAATATAATAGTTCACATAAGAATAATTCATGTATGAGAATTCATATAATAATAATTCATTTAATAATAACTCATATATTTACGTAAAAATAAATTCATATTAAAATTTAAGAGTTCTGTTTCAATATAAAAAAAATTAGTGAATTTACATTTTGCTTTATTTTTGCATTTATATTTTTCATTTTGTTTTATTTATTTTTAATAAAAAAGTCTTTTAGGTGGTTTTACTTCCCTGCCAGCACGAGTCTTGTATAATTTTTCAACGGTTTCCACGGGCTTAGGGGTCTTGCCAGGTGATTTCGAAACGTTAACAAAACTTGAACTTGACTCATGAGTATTTGCTTTTGTGCTATTTGTATTATTATTGTTTTCTAGGATTATATGTTCTCTGTTTCGCCTAAATTGACCTTCCCCTTCAAGATCTTGTACTACATAAGAATTAGGTTCTTTACATTCCTCAATGACCTTCCCCGGAGACCATGACGCTGTTGGAGTCCTCTTAAAAAGAACTTGATCATCAATATTGACTGGTGGTAATCTTTTTGCATGCATATCATAATATTTTTTCATTGATTGATTATATTTTTTCACATTATTATGATGCCTCTTCTGATCTATGACTTCTGGCTTAAGGTGCTCTGTTCTAACTGGTAACTTCGATCGAAGATTTCTTGACATAAGCAGTTTAGCTGGCGATTCAAGGTTGCCCTTAGGCGTATTTCTATACTGAAGTAGGCCGATGTATGGATCTGTGCTAGATTCTATGCATTTTTTGAAAATGTTTTTTATCGTTTTTATAGCGCGTTCTGTAAGACCATTTGATCTCGGATAATAAGGACTCGACGTGACGGATTCTATGTCCCAAGTGAAAAGAAAATGTTTGTATTCACTTGAAGTGAATGGTGGTCCATTATCCGAAAATAAAATTTTTGGGATGCCGTGTCTGGCAAAAAAGGATTTGAGGTGAGTTATGACGTTTTTAGCGGTCGAATTCTTATTGAGTTTGGCAATTTCAATATATTTTGAGTAATAATCAACAGCAATCAAATATACATCACTGTTGAAATGAAACAAATCAATACCTACTTTCTCCCAAGGAATGTCTGTTGGTTGGTGAGGAGTAAGGGGCATTTTGCAATTTGAGGGTCTATGTTTTGCACAAACCTTACAACTTAAAATTTCATTGCGTATGTCATTATAAATATTTGGCCAATAAACAATGTCTTTTATTTGATTTAAACTTCTTTCTATGCCAAAGTGGCCTTCGTGAATTTTATTTAGAATTTCCTTTCGCATAGTCTTCGGTATAATAAGGCTTTTATTTTTAAAGAGGAGGTCATCTAAAACAGTAATTTCACCTCGGATTTGGAAGAATGGTTGAGCTTCATGTCTTGTTAAGCTAATTCTTTTTGGCCATCCATTTATACAATAGCCTTTTACTATTTGAAGAGAGAGATCTTCACTTGTAGCATGTTGCATTTGTTGAAGTTTTTTGTCAGTAACAGATAAATTTGATAAAACTGAATTGACATGGACTGCGATTTCATGCTGAATTTGCTCAAATTGAGGATCTTGAATAGAACATGCTCTGGACAAAGTATCAGCTACATACATCTTTTTGCCAGGAACATGTGATACTTTCATATCGTATATTTGGAGTTTCATCAAAATTCTTTGCAGCCGAAGAGCTACCTTGAAGAGTGGTTTTGTGACTATTGAAACTAACGGCTTATGGTCTGTTTCGACATTAAAAGTCTGACCGTATAGATACCTATGAAACTTATTACAACCAAAGTATATTGCTAATAGCTCTTTTTCTATTTGAGAATAGTTCTTTTGTGCATCATTTAAGGTAGTGGATGCATAAGCTATGGGACTTCGACCATGTAAGAGGACAGCTCCCATTGCATCTTTCGATGAATCAACAGATAGTGTTATTGGCTTTTTGGGATCAAAGTGGCATAAAATCGGTGCTTTACATAGCAATTCTTTAACTTTATTAAATTCTTGCTCATGGGAATTATTCCATTCCCATTTAACATCACTTTTTAAAAGAGATCTAAGATTCGATGTTTCTAAAGATAAATTTTTTATGAAGGAACTAAGGTAGTTAACCATTCCAAGAAACCTTTGAAGGTCTTTTACACATACAGGGCTAGTCATGTTTTTAATAGCAATGACTTTTTCAGGATCTGACAATATACCCTCTTGTGTAAATATATGGCCTAAATATTTTATTGTGGTTACCTTTATTTGACATTTGCTTTTATTAAATTTAAGACCCTTTTGGCTTGCTCTTTCCAATAATAATTTTAAATTTGTGTCATGTTCTTTTTCGGTCCTCCCATAGATAAGAAAATCATCAATATATATAAGTAGTCCAGGTATGTCACCAAACGTTCTAATCATGTATCCATGAAAAATTTCTGAGGCTGCGTTAATGCCAAAAGGGTGTCTCAGGAACCTATATCTCCCAAAGGGGGTATTAAAAGTACAGAGGCGGGAACTATTTTCATTTAAATCAAGCATCCAAAAACCAGAATTCGCATCGAGAAGACTAAAATATTTGGCCTCAGAGAGTTGTGATCGGATATATTCAAAATCAGGTATTTCAAAATGAGGACGCAATATTGCTTGATTTAAATTTCTTGGATCTAGGCAAACTCTCAGATCCTTATTTGCTTTCTCAACTAATACAATAGAACTTACCCATGCTGTGGGTTCAGTTACCTTTGTGATAACATTAAGATTTTCCATTCGAGCAAGTTCTTCTTTAAAACGACTCATCAACTTAAATGGGACCTTTCGGGGAGCATCAATCTTAGGCGTTACATTTGAATTCACTTCTAAATTTACTTTTTCTGGCAATAGACCTAGGCCCGTAAAAACGTCACTGAAATTATTAAATATTTCTAGGTTATTATTTGCTGTTTCACTTATTCTACAAACTTTTTTAATCAAATTGAGTGCTTTACATGTTTTTAAACCAATAATAGGAAGAGCATCTTTTTCTCTTATTACATAAAATTCAATAAGCACTCCCTTATGTTTATCTAAATCACAATTTAAGTTACATATTCCAACTGAATTTATTTTTTCACCAGTATAGGATACTATATTTGACATGCATGGTTTTAATTTAATATTTTCTAAGTTTAAAAATTCTAATGTTTTTACTGACAATACGCAACTGATTACTTTTTTATTTATACTTAGTTCTATTGTCCATAAATTGTTGTCCTCTTTGCCGTGTTTATTTTGACGTATGGATCCCAAGAATAAATCCCCTCTGTTTAGTAAATCTTCTGTGTCTTCCTCTTCTTCTTCATGTAGATTTCTAACATGCATTTTATTTCTGCACATTTTGGCGAAGTGGTTAGGTTTACCGCAATTTTTGCAAATGACACCCACTGCTGGGCATTTGAATCGGTGTTGTTGTCCGCATCGATAACAGGAACTTGGTGAGATAGAATCATGCTGACTGCTTTTTTCTTCTGCCCATGATGACGTCTTTGTATTACCGTTTTTTTCTCTATATGAGAAAGTGTTTGGTTTAGTGTTAATGTGGAATTTACTGCTTGACCTTGATGAATATGTGGGCCTTTTGTCTAATCTGCCTATTATAGATGTGGTTGGATTTTCGAGTTGTATCGTCTGTGTTTTTGTTTGCTCCATTACCCTTGCAATTGCTATGGCTTTAGTCAGAGATGCCTTTCCTTCTTGCAAAAGTTTTTCTCGTATGGCGTGGTTTTCTTTACTTAAACCACAGATGAAGATATCTTTAACGATGTCATCTTGTAATGTCCCAAGATCGCATGACGTACTTAAATTTTTTAAAGTTGTGACAAATTCGGTTATTGATTCATCGGGCATTTGCTTACGTGTAAAGAAATTGTGCCTCTCCACGGCTATATTCTTTTTTGGTGTGCAGAATTCATTGAATTTGTCAATCACTTCATTATATTTGATCTCGTCTATTGTGACACCGAACGAATTAAAGATTGTCAAGGCTTCAGCTCCAAGATAATGTAGAAATATGGCTACTTTTCTTGGTTCAGGCTCATTTTCCATATTTGATGCTCTCATGAATATTTTAAATTGTAGAATCCAGTTTTTCCACAAATCAGCAAGATTTTGTCGACCGCATGTGAAATCTAACGGAGCTATCATTGGCGATATTCCGATTTTTGATTCTGAGTCTGCCATTTTCTTTATGGGTTTATGTTTTATTTCACTGTCACTGTTTGTTTGTTCTATTGATTGTTCTTTATTTGTTTCGTCTTTATCAAATTCTTCTAAACTTTCTAAATCACTCATTTCAATTGACACTCCTTAGTTAACTTCTGACACCATGTTGACTTGTAATAAGTAAGATGTTCACGCTGAGACGTTTTGGATTAGACTCTTCTTTTATTTCAACATTCATACACATATACATAGATAATTCAATACAGTGTGATAAGTCTAATACATACTATCATATTTATACCATTTATATGTATGTACATATACTAAACATATGTACATACAACAGGTCCCAGACTATCTCCATATCAAATTACATTATGATTGGTTCAGCGGTTTAGGCGTGAAAAGGTAGTGGACAGACAGGCAGACAGACAGACAGAGTTACTTTCGCATTTATAATATTAGTGTGATGCATTTATTTTAATCTATATTTATAAAAATTTAACTTTTTTTGTTTTGTATGACGGCTATAGAATCCGAAACTACCGCTCCGATTAAGTTCAAATTTTGGGGAACATTTTGGTATTTTTCTGAGAGTGTTTTAGTTGGAGTTTGGTCGAAATCGGTGTGCTAGGAGCTGAGCAAGTGGCAAAAAGGGGCTAAAAATCTATTTTTCTGTCTTTAAACAGATCCTAACTCAACAATGGCTTATCGGATTGAAAAACAAAAAAATAAGTGGATTTAGTAAATTGTCCTGCGGTATCTAGAAGCTGAGCTATGCTCAAAACAATTCATAAAGTCATAGCCAACAATTTTCCATTAGTGGAGACCGTAGCCAAAAGTCATGCAGCAGTGGGTGACGTAATAGTGTGTAATGTCAATGCGTGCTCTATACGGTGGGCGCCGCGAGCTAGTGACGGGCAAATTTTTTTTATTATTTTATTTATTAAAGGGTAAATACCGGGTATTTACCCACCCAAACTCGGGTATTTATTAAATTTGGTAAATAATGATAATGCAAGAGCAGTATTTATCACTGTTGGTAATTAGTGTGTGCCAAAACAGGTATGTACACAAAATAAAATAACCCTTTTTTACAGTTATGTATAATTTGTATACACTTCAATGGTTTTTTCTTAGAAATGTAAGTAGACTTTAGTTTTGTATAGCAATTGGTGCAGTGTTTTCGCTAGTGATTAAAATTTATTTTATATGTAATATGGGAAGAAATAAGATTTTCGTGTGAAAATATTTCGATAAAATGGATAAATTAGCTAAATGCAAATTTTGCTGAAAGACGTTTTATCCTAATATAAATATGAAAATTGAATTCAGGGCCGATTTGGGTCTATATTGCTCTAAAAAAGACATTTGTGGTGAATTGAATTGCACACACAAAAAAAACATCCAACTGTAGCGGAAAAAGAAGTAAATTAACCAAGTTCCAGTTCTTAAGGCTCCGACCCATAGGAATCCGTCGACTTCGTTCCGTTTTACTTTGATGTTGAAGTTGAAGTATTGGCGGATAGAGCAGTCCCATATTCTGTCTATGCTTCCACCAATGAAAATGCATAATCTCAATTTGTGAATGCGTGAACTTCAGTACGTGAATGTGTGAACTTAAATGCGTGAATGTGTGTACTGACAACGGATCACAACGGATGCAAAAAGTAGAAAGTAGACCTACTTTATCCGTCGAAGTTCATGCATTCGTTGGTTATGGGCCATCTTCAATAAGAATGTGTGCATTCTATCGATCTGTCAGCCAAAAATGACGGAGCAACGGAGCGACGGCTTCTATGGGTCGGGGCCTTTATACCAACATACCCAGCACATCGGAAGCAGAAGTAAATGAACCAAGTTGCAGTTATAATGCGAAATACCCAGCAAATCAAAATCCACTTAATCTGCAGAATTCATCTCTTTTTATAAGAATGTGTTGTAATCACCATCTAATGCTAGCGACTCTGATTAGTATATATTCAATGAATCTTTTGTTCATGTTTTGAATTCTCTTTTTTAAATTGAATAAAATAAAAATAAAATACCCAATGAACATGGTTTACAATAATTTCTCATTTAAAATAAATACCCACACAAATACCCGTTTTGGTAAATACCCGGTAAATACCCTGGGTATTTACCCTCAAAGGGTATTTACCGGGTATTTGCCCATCACTAACCCGCGACTATCATTGTTCCTTAGTATGTGCGACAGGAAGGGTTGAATATTGAACGATGAGCTCTATACCGGAATACGTAGACACATACATGCTTATGAAAACAAGTAAATAACGAGTAGGAATAAAAATTATCAAACCAAAGCGGGTAGATATGTACATATGTATGTATATTTATATAGATCAGTGATCGATGGCACAGGCAGGTACCCCTTTGGTGGCGGCCAGCGATGCTGTTAATATGTACTGTATGTACACCGATGAATTAAATAGGAAAACCAGTTGGCAATACATGTGTATGTAATATGTACATATGTTTATAGAAATCACACATTTTTTATGAGGGTATTTTTTTAGAAAATATCCTTTTAGTTGCTGCATATAATTTGTATTTATGTATTATTTGTTTTTTTAGTGTGTTTCTATACAATATTTGTCATTTTTGGTGATTCTTATCACACTCATCACACTTATAATAGGCGTGTTTTTTTTTCAAACCTATATAGGCTTAGCGGAAAATGAGAAAAAAAACGCTGAACAGTGACTTGGCAGGACTATGCTAATTGACGTTTGACAGTTTCACATCGACATTGTTTTCATTGAAAGTGAGGCCGGTAGTTATCAAGCGCTCATTAATAAGTTGGTGGATAGAATTTTTGTTCGTCAAATTTAATTTAATTAAGTAGTAAAATAAGGAACATATTCACGTAATTCATTTTAGCTTTCTTTTCCTTATCGGATAAATGCGTATTTCTTTCTTTTCTACCCATTTTAAAATGAACAGAAATAATTTAAATTTGAAATGACAGCAGAGTTCGGTTGATAGCTACCGGCCTTCATATTTCTCCCTCACTTTCATGTCATATTTGACATTTCGATAATAATTTCGATAACTATCGACGAAAAAAAGTTTGGTAGCACATTTTTCTATCCAGGCTGAGCACCTAAGACTGGATAATTATCCAGGTTTCGTAAGCCTATATAGGCTTAGTTGTTAGTGTAATTAACATGGAAAAAAATTTCTAAGCCTATATAGTTTTGAAAAAAAAACACGCCTAATATAAACTAGCTGTTCCACCCGGCTTCGCCCGTGTACTAAAACAGTCGCGTTATTTATTAGTCAAAACGCTGCTCTAGTAAAGTGGTTCTGGGTAGAAATAAATTGTGATAAAATGTACCTACTGCAATATCAAGCAACAAAAAAAAAAAATTAATCAACACAAAAAATAAATTCGAAATAAATTTACCACAATATCCAGTTTATGGGTAAAGAAAAGTAAAGTAAGCTTTTTTTAAAAATTTTTATCGAAATTTTGGTAGTGGAGTCTGTTGGACTCAATCCAGAAACAATTTGAAATCAACAATTATTTTCGTGCTAACTAATATAACTAAAATAAGAAGGCCACAGTTTCTATGTAAAATTTGCTTGATAGTGGACAATTGTTTTACTTTGCTGTCGCTACGAAACACGTGGCGCTAGTTATGTTGGAACCAGATTTTCCACAGACGTTGTACAAGATAATAGAAAAAATAAAGTTTAAAAAACTAAATCCCGACTATGGGGAAAACTAACTAAAAAGTTCGAAACAAGATGAAACGAAACGATGATTTTCAGTGTATAGCCGTGGTCGCATGCCCCTTTGCCATTGAATGCGTAATTATAGGTATGTATATGTAAATATGTTATTGTAACTGCATGCGACCACGGCTATACTCTGAAAATCATCGTTTCGTTTCATCCTGTTTCGTTCTTTTTAGATAGTTTTTCCCATAGTCGGGTTTTAGTTTTTCAAACTTAATTTTTTATTTCCAACTTTTTAGTTGCACAAAATATGTAGTGTATATAAGTAACCAATGTCGTGTTCTACTTGTCAAAGCCTTTCATTTGATACCCATATTAAGGATGTAGTAAAGATAACGTAAATCGGACGTCTTGAATTTAGAATGACGTTATATCGTATTGTATTCTACTCGCCAAGCCCTTTCATTTGATACCACTATCAAGGCGGTTGTAAAGAAAAATGAAAAAAAGAGGTAATCCGCCATCTTGCTTACTGCGCCCGCCATTTTGAATTTTTCTGCGACGTCAGATAGCCTAGGACACTCTCCGCATCAAGATGAATCCAACGACACATCATTTGTTCAAATCGATTCCATAGTAGGCGTGTTTTTTTTCAAATCTATATAGGCTTAGCGGAAAATGAGAAAAAAAACGCTGAACAGTGACTTGGCAGGACTATGCTAATTGACGTTTGACAGTTTCACATCGGCATTGTTTTCATTGAAAGTAAGGCCGGTAGTAATCAAGCGCTAATTAATAAGTTGGTGGATAGAATTTTTTTTCATCAAATTTAATTTAATTAAATAGTAAAATAAGGAACATGTTCACTTTATTCATTATTAATTTTCTTTTCGTTGTCGGATAAATTCATAATTCTTTCTTTTCTAACCATTTTGAAATGAAGAGAAATAATTTAAATTTGAAATGACAGCAGAGATCGGTTGATAGCTACCGGCCTTTATATTTCTCCCTCATTTTCATGTCATATTTGACATTTTGGTACAATTTTCGATAACTATCGACGAAAAACAGTTTGGTAGCACCTAAGACTGGATAATTATCCAGTTTTCGTAAGCCTATATAGGCTTAGTTGTTAGTGTAATTAACATGGAAACATTTTTCTAAGCCTATATAGTTTTGAAAAAAAAACACGCCTAGTTTAGGCTGTACGAGGTGACATCCTCACATACAAACAAACCCAGCCTGTTAAAATCATAACCCTTCCTCTGCAGTCGGGTAAAAAACAGTGATTGTGAACTGACAACAAATGCATATGTTCAGTGAAATTGGTATTTAGTAGCAAAAGCAAACTATGTGATGTTTTGGTTTTTTCAAACATACTTTTTTGAATAAATTGTAGCAGCAGCGCAAATTGTATCGAATTTTATAAAAGTGTATTTGTGTACTGAAGTAAAGTCAATTGTATCGAAAACAGTACAATTGTATCGACTTTTGCAACCCAGCTCTGAACCATACTGGCATTTCTTGTATTGGAATGAAAATAGCGAAAAACAAATCCCAGTGCACTACGGCGCACGTGTCCTCTGAGCAGAGCAGGGGTTTTGCTTTACGCAACCGGGAAGTTTAAAAAACGTTGATTTCCTATTGAAGCTCGATTAAAAATTCAGTTAACAAGAAAAACAAAACATTTTATGAATTGTTATTTATTTTTCGTATTTCCTAATGAACTTTACTTATTTTCTTTAGTTTTTGTTTATTGTTTTCTAATAAATTACTTTTGTAATTTTTTTGCTTATTTTTGCTTCATAGAAAAAACATTCGTTCATCCGGGATTTTCGATTTCCCGTGATGAGCTCGGTCCCGACCATCCCGGTTAATCGGTTCTACACTGTATTTCTTTATTTTTTTTAGCACATTATATGCGTTTATTATTTAGTTATAATATAAAACCACATTGAACTTAAAATAATGTCTATGACAATGTCAAACTACCTTTCAACGTTAAATTGTCAGGTCACACGGTACCGGTACTTTTTGACCATTTATTGTCGTCTCGTCTGACAATGCTCTGACAATATATTTTTTCTGACAATATTGCCAGATGAAAAATTGTCAGTTCACACGGTTGGTAGAGGATTTGTTCACAAACAAATGGCAGATCCATTGTCAGACGTTGTCAGGCTCATAGCATTTGATACAATTATATGTATATACCTATAAAAATAAATAAATAAATATTTGGCTTCGGCAGTCCTAGGTAGGACCAAGCCTAGCTTCCCGCAACCATTTGTGTGTGCGCGTTATATTTTTGCACGAATGGAAGGGACCTACAGGCTACAGTTTTCTGCCGTCTCCGAACGGCGAGTTGGGAAGCTTTACATGACAAATGATACTCTTGAATGCTTGTCAGGCATTCGGAAGAGGTGGGTACTGTGAAAAACTTTTTAGGTGTTTACGGTGGGATTCGAACCCAAGACCGCTGGCTCAGTAGTCCGACGCACTAACCACTTGCGCTACGGTGCCCACTGTATATACCTATAAATAGGTTAAAAGTTTGTATGGTGAATTTGTAAAAAAAAATTACAAGCACACTCGCGAGATAAATGTGGTATTAACAAAAATTGATTAAAAAAATGTGTTAGAAGTAATAGTTTTTAACTGTGATAAACACTTATCAATTGTCTATCGAACGAGCTATTTTCAGAAGTTATAATTGAATAATTATTGGTACCAACTTCTCTGAAGGAACTGTAGCTCCGTGGGTATTGAAGATTGACCTCCTCCGTCCCATACGTTTTTTTTTTTTTTTTCATGAAATCAACTTATGAGCCAGCTTCTAAAATAATATATGTATTACACTAGCCGTGTTTTATAATCCCCGTGATCTGATCCGGATCAGATCAACAAATAAGTTTGTGTGCATTACAACAACAATCCGAGATCTTGCTTCTTGTCAAGATCAATTTTCGTGATCCAAAAATTAGTTCGACTATTTCTCACTATGGTACACTTTCGTTTGTGAATGTCGCTGTATTATCGACAATTGCCAAGGGTAAATGTTGCCAGATTAGAATATAAAAATATTATTGGCAATCCAAATATCATTAATGTTATTTTGATCGAATAAATTAATTTTTCTGCTCATAATGATATTTAAGCGATGTGAAACTGAAATTATAGCTGCAAAATATTATTCTCATTCGGTATCTGTTAATCAGAATTAACAATTTCCTCCTAAAAAATAAGACAAGCGCATTCAATTTTCATTTAAAAGAAAATATTCATTCGCATGGCAACTTCGCATTAAATGTCAAAATGAACTTAGCTTGTACAATCACCACAACACAGAACTTTGATCTGGTTTGTTTTATTAATCTGATCTGATCCGGATCAGATCACGGGGATAATAAAACACGGCTACTGATATAACAGCTACAATCAATTTTTGTTTGATTTGACATAAAACTAGTGTGGGAACACACCCGCACCCTGGCGGTTCATAGCATAATCATTAATTTCGCTAAAATACACAGTACACGTATCTAAGGTAGTATATTGCGCATCTGTCAAACATTTTCAAAGCAAAAAATGGCCGACAACTGTGTGGAATTTCTATGGGATTTAATTCAAATTCATTGTTTTCCTAGTTTTTCTTATCATTTCTTAATAAAATAACATACGTTTTTCTTTATGAAATCGATTTATTCGTTTATCTTTGCATTTTCCTTGAGTTTTCTATAGTTATTGTTCGGATATTTCAGGCGGTCATATTTTTTCATCACAGTTCTTTTTATTATTGTTCACACAACATTCGTATACGGCACAACACATTTTTCAAAGTTTTGACAAAAAAGTTAATTAAATAGGATAGAAAACATTAAAAAAACGAAAATTAAATGCAAATATCCTCACAGTTGGCGGCCATTTTCATGAATTTTTGACAGATGCGCGAACTTGGACGAAAATGAACACTCTAAGTATACTACCTTAGATACGTGTACTGTGGCTAAAATATATTTTTATCTCTTTCTAAAGCTGGAAATACACGATACAATCGTTGTACAACCGCGGGTTGTACCAATATCGGTACAGCCGTTGTAAAGCAGCCCATATACATATCAATTCAATTGTCGATTGCGTTTACACATGAATTTATATTCGGCCACACACTGCGCCAACTGAGTTTAGGGACTTTGTATAAAATGCCACAAATATCTGGAATTTTCTTTATGTGTGCGTTTAAAGTCCTTACTGTTTACGTTTCGCTCACACACACTTTCACAGATTGCACAAGCCTAGTACAAATTTCCCTCAATTTGACAGCAAATCAAATGACTTCCTCACACACAGTCAACTGAGTTGAAATCAACTTCCAAAAATCAAAATCTTTTAATTTTACCCCAACCAGCTCGTCAACCTTCAAATCGATCACTGACAGCGCCACACACGGGTTGATCTCACCACGAACCGACTAAGTTGACGGTTGAGTTGAATGGTGTATGGTCAGCATAAGTAGCACACACACTATACAATCTGCGTGCGATTTCCATACAACGGCGCATCCAACCGCAGGTTTTCGAATCAAAGCGTACAACCGTGCGATATCGGTACAACCGTCGTAAGCTAGCTAACACACGATACAATCGAATCGTCGCATACAACCGCAAATTGCATACAACCGTTGCACAACGATTGTATCGTGTATTTGCTGCTTAAGCCTAGTACGCTGCTGATGCGAAACGAAAAATCCCATACAAAAGTGAAACGACGAAATCGAAAACGGAAAATTTCGTCGTGAAGCCTAGTACGCTGCTGATGCGAAACGAAAAATCCCATACAAAAGTGACACGACGAAATCGAAAACGGAAAATTTCGTCGTGATTTTCGTTTTGTAGTACGCTGTTCCGCTGCGAAATTATACTGATGGTGATTGTATTAGATAAATCTCTCCACTCAGTTTTCGTACAGAATTTATTGTCCGGTACATTAATTCCTTGCGAAATTTTGACGTTTGCATTTTATTCATATCTTATATTTTCGGTTTCGTGTTTGTGTTTCGTTTTTTTTTTTGCTTTTTTTGTGCGGGATAATTTTATAGCGTCAAGCATGGTTCGTGCTCAAGAGACTGCCAATATCATTCTTCCGCGATGGTCCGAGAATTGAAGCGGGCTTTCGGAGGCTTTTTTTCCGCGCGAATACGGCCAAAGAAAGGACTCGTACAAATTGATTCTCGGCTATGGAGATGGAAATTGGAATGATTCGTTTGCAGAGCGTTGCAGTTTCCTCTAGAAGCATGCCAATGTACAAAATATGTACACAATATTATTGTGTTTGTGTTGTGTTTTTCGTTTTGTTTGCTGTCAATAAAATTTATAGTTTTATAGTTTTTTTTAAATTCAATTTATTTTTTTTTTTTGGTTTTTTTTCGCCTGTCGCCTGTCACTATTGTCAGTTTTTTCCAAGCAGCTGATTGAACTCTCCATAATTTTTTTTCGTCGATATTTCGCTGGCTTTTCGCACTCGATTTGGAGACCACAGAAAAATTTCGTTTCGCATCAGCAGCGTACGAGGCTTAATTTTCGTTTTGCAGTACGCTGCTCCGCTGCGAAATTATACTGATGGTGATTGTATTAGATAAATGTCTCCACACAGTTTTCGCACAGCATTTATTGTTCGGTACATTAATTCCTTACGAAATTTTGACGTTTGTATTTTATTCGTATTTTATATATTCGGTTTCGTGTTTGTGTTTGGTTTTTTTTTGTTCTTTTTTTTGTGCGGGATCATTTTATAGCGTCGAGCATGACTCGTGCACAAGAGACTGCCAATATAATTCTTCCGCGATGGAGCCAGAATTGAAGCGGGCTTTCGGAGGCTTTTTTTCCGCGCGAATACGGCCAAAGAAAGGACTCGTACAAATTGATTCTCGGCTATGGGGATGGAAATTGGAATGATTCGTTTGCAGAGCGTTGCAGTTTCCTCTAGAAGCATGCCAATGTACATAATATGTACACAATATTATTGTGTTTGTGTTGTGTTTTTCGTTTTGTTTGCTGTCAATAAAATTTATAGTTTTATAGTTTTTTTTAAATTCAATTTTTTTTTTTTTTTTGGTTTTTTTCGCCTGTCGCCTGTCACTATTGTCAGTTTTTTCCAAGCAGCTGATTGAACTCTCCATAATTTTTTTTCGTCGATATTTCGCTGGCTTTTCGCACTCGATTTGGAGACCACAGAAAAATTTCGTTTCGCATCAGCAGCGTACTAGGCTTAATTTTCGTTTTGCAGTACGCTGCTCCGCTGCGAAATTATACTGATGGTGATTGTATTAGATAAATGTCTCCACACAGTTTTCGCACAGCATTTATTGTTCGGTACATTAATTCCTTACGAAATTTTGACGTTTGTATTTTATTCGTATTTTATATATTCGGTTTCGTGTTTGTGTTTGGTTTTTTTTTGTTCTTTTTTTTGTGCGGGATCATTTTATAGCGTCGAGCATGACTCGTGCACAAGAGACTGCCAATATCATTCTTCCGCGATGGAGCCAGAATTGAAGCGGGCTTTCGGAGGCTTTTTTTCCGCGCAAATACGACTCAAGAAAAGGACTCGTACACATTTATTGTTGGGCATGGGAATGTTATTCAATATTTCGTTTGCAGAGCGTTGCAGTTTCCCCAGAATCATGTGATAATATTTTGTTTGTTTTTTTTGAGTTTTCAATAAAGAATGGAGTCCTAAAAAATTATGGAGTTGTTTATCATTCAATTTTTTTTTTTTTTTTTTTTTTGTTTAATGTATATTTAAATTATTGTCGCCTGTCACTATTGTCAGTTGTTTTTTTTCAAAGCAGCTGATTGAACTCTCCGTAAATTCCGTCCGTTGATATTTCGCCAGCTTTTCGCACTCGATTTGGAGACCACAGGGAAATTTCGTTTCGCATCAGCAGCATACTAGGCTTTGACTCAAAATGTATTTTCATCTTCTTCAGACTTACAACATGTCAAAGCTTAAATTAAGTCAGTCTGGATTTCAACTTTGTCGACGCAACAAGCGTATTTTCTATTTTCTTTTTATATATTTGATAAATAAATAATTTTTTCGTTTTGGAAAAATAATCTTTTATTGTGTTGAGACAAAAGTCTCCACACTAGATGGTGTTCGTGCGCCATCTAATGTACACTAGTTGTACACCAAATTTTGAAAAGCGCTGGTAGCATTTGTCATCCGAGTTAGAAAGAGAAGAATACATTATAGCGAAAACGCTACTTACCCTTTTGGCAGGAGCAAAAAGTCAAACTTTTCAGAAAGCAATATCAGAAGTATGGCGCTGTTTGTTTGGACAGCTAGTACGTAACTTCACTTTTCTGTCATTCCATTTTTCTTTTTTGTGCTGTTAAAAAAGTCTAAAAAATTAAAAAGTAAACGCAACAAAGATAAGTGCCGGTATTTGTAATGTTTTCTTATATATATTTTTGTTTGGATTAGTAACTACAAAATAAATAAGTGAACTATAGGAAGGAGACGAATAGCATAAAAAAACAAAAGGTTGAGAAAATTCGCAACGGGCTGTCAGTCACCAGTTTCTGCTGCACCGCCCCCACCCCAAATGTATATGTCCAAAGGAGCCCCTTAAATGCTATTCCTCTGCCATTAGATTCACCGAACAGTTCTGCTGCCAGTGGCACTGGTGTTCGCTGTGGTTGTGGATAAATATTTTTGTGCAGTTTACGTAAGTGTGCATTCATTTGCTGTTTCTGTGATGTGTGCGAATTCTTTGTGTGGTGTATGTTCTGTCGTGAATTTTTTTTTGCAATTTTCTTCTGTTTATGTTTTGTTTCATTCCATACCCTTTGTTTTGATATATCCATAGTCGTTGCTTAATTAACAACAAAATAACGCGTGCAGTGCCTAGAGTGGAGTATATACAGAACAAAATTGTACAGTTAATTATTCATCGGCGGTCGTGGTGGACAGCCCCTGTGGTGGAATTTGTTGTTATTCGAAACAGGCCTCGCAACTGAGTCGCAGGTGAGGAATAGGAATTAATGGGAAATTTCGTCATTATTTTGTTGTGCCATTTTCAAATTTAGAACTCATGCATTCCTTTTTTTCCAGTTTTGACACTTTGTGTTCTAACGAAGCTATATCAACTCATTTATCTTCTATTTTATTGGGACTACCGTGTGTGAAATTAATTTTGCCAAAATGTTCAGGACATATCTAGGAAGTTGGACTTAAATCTTATAGCTAAATAGCACGAACAAGGAGGTAAGTTTTCGCATGTGCATATGTACATATAAATGGGTGCTGCAACTCGTCAAAATATGTATCTCTATTGCAAGATTGTATATATTTTGGTTATGTGCAAGTGCCCTATTTTAAAATTCATCGAAAAGAGTACATTATGTATGTATGTATGTATGTACCTAGGGCCATACGCACATAGGTGTAGCTACAGTTTGAAGTTATCTACTCTATCCTACCTCAATAAAATTTAAATTACTTCTTCCACGAATTGGTTAAATTACTTTAGTGTTTATTTACATATAAGTTAAAGTTACCAACGAGAAAATCAGTTCAGAGAAAAATAAAGGCTATTATAAAAGTGTTTAAGTGAAAACTAAACTTGGAATTGTAAACAATGTAAGGATGAACATTGTTTCGGACGAACTACATTAACCCTAATATTTTGTTTTTTTTGCTACACTAACTCTACTTATACATTACTATAAATGACTGTGCATGTTTTAAAATACATACTGCCAACTTGTGCTTTTTGCGGACGATGCTCTGTTTTGAACATGTGTATGTAGGTACGTAGATGGCGGAAATGTGGAGGAGTGTCATCGAAAAATAAAAGAAGATTTAGACAGAATTCATGAATGACTGCCAAAACAGGATCATACAACATAATTAAGAATACGAAATAGGTATATGATTAAAAATATCAGTAGTTTTTTTTAAATTAACTTTGGTAAAAGAAGTATAGAAATAGATAGAGAAAAAGAGATAAAGTATCTATACTCTGTCCCAACCGAATTATCAGTACATGTTTTTTTTCAAACACTGGTGCCTGTACATGTATTCACGGCACTCAATTCGAAAAATTGCCACTGAAATAAAAATTCTGACTTACACACGTTTTGTTTTTGTAATCTTCGTCAAATCCGCATACATCACACCACGACCAGCCTGTCACAATCGATGGCTTACTGATTAATGATTATGCGTGGCCGCCATCAAGCATCGTGGTGTTTATGGAAAATATAAATATTAAAACAGTATTATCATTATTAAATTAAAGCAAATCGTTACAGCTCCTGTGGTTTTTGTCAAAGTCTTTGGGATTTTGTGCTTTGAGAACCAATAAAATCAATTTGATTATGTGAGGGTATTGCCACATAGCTTTTGTTTTTTATACCTACGTTCTTGTTTTTCTGGTGAAACCGTTAAAATGAAGTTCAAAACTTTTTCGATTTTTGTGATTTATAATGAAGGTTATTTGCGCGAGATGAGTTTTGGGCGCGGAAACGAATAGTGACGTTTATTTTTGTTTTCAGCCTATATGTCGTAAGCTAATCGTTTCCGATATATAACATTGATACATCAAAATACTCGAAAACATGCCTCTTACAACATAACGAAATTTAATTAAAATCGAGGTGGTGTCGACTTTGTACACAATTATCTTTTTTTCGTTCTACAAATTGTGTTGTTTTCAAATCAGCAGATGGTAGCTGTATGGGTATTGCGCTCCGATTTGCGGTGATTTTTCATGCATACTACGGTAACCCAGTCAGAGCTCAAAAGAGGAACAGGTTTATGTAAGCTATTGCAACCAGACTGAAAGGCAAACGTCCTATCTTCCCTGTACTGACTATTCGGTTGGGAAAGAGTATAGGTACATATGTATACTTAATCATTGATCGTAACAGATTATTTATGTCAAAAAAATTGCCATTAAAAAGATCTCCATGAAAAGGATGCGAAGAGATTCAGCGCTGAATTAAAGTTTACTAGTGTACCAGTGCGAAAAATCTCTCATGTAGAAACCTTACAAATCATACGGGTCACGAATAGAATGGCTACCTACTGGCACCTAGGGCACCTTTCTACTTTTCGTTTTAACTATCAAACTGTTAATATTTATAAAATGAGAGTGCAATCACTTCAGGACATTCTCTTTCTTTTGACACCTTATTTGCTAATATATGTACGTTAAAATAAGGTTTTTTCGTAATAAAATCATTGAAATATGTGCAGAAATAAACTCTTATGAGGAATCACAAGCTCGTGGGAATCGTAAAAGTCGTGTTTTGTGTCGTGAAAGTGTCTGATATCAAAAGAAAATCTGTGGGAGATACTTTATGCAGTCTCGAGAAAGTGTCGTGAAAGTGTCTGATATCAAAAGAAAATCTGTGGGAGATACTTTATGTAGTCTCGAGAATTGAGATGAATAAATTCCTTTACTATTTAAAATCTAAGTGATATTGTCTAGATTGGGTGTAGGAATGTTTCATTTTTTTTATTATTTTGATAATCTTCCTCATTTCATCCTGCTGGCAACCACTAAATTTTTGTTTTTTTAGACTTTTTAGTTAGTTAGTTAGTTAAGACACACGTATCCGCTTTTATGTGTTTGTGTTGGTTTTTTTTGTGGATGCTTTGAAAAATTGATTTTAGAGATACTAATTACACATCAGTGGAACCATCGCATGCGTGTAGTTTTTCACTTTTTAACTTATTGCACTTTGAATCTTGTTATCCAATAACTGTAAATGATATTGCTAGTTTTAACTTATTGCATTTTTTAACTTCATAGATCGTTCCTATTATGTATGTACCCACAAGAAGGCAGAATATTCGATAAACAGTAACAGAAAGAAAGAACAGTGTTATCTGCAATAGTATTGCCAGAAACACATGAGCACAGTTCTGTATGCAGAGAAATTAGAATACACATGTTCATATGCGCCCGATTACATGCGAATTCTGCATGCAGTGCAGCGCTGCATCAAGTCTCTATTTCTACTTTTGCCGCGCAGCTCCGGTACTAGATCGCGAAAAAAGTACAATTTTTACCATATGGCATTATTTTGTTTTCATCTGACATTTGTTTGCTTTGTTTGCGCTACCCAACTCATTGGAAGAACTGTCAGAAAACTGCACATCTGTTTCGGTTGAAGATATGCACTGGCATATGATGTGTTTGTGTGTTTGTGTGTTTGTTCATAATTGTACATTTTTATGCATATTGGTTTTGGTTTGACTTAGTACCGTCACCTGCTTTTAATTTCGCATTTGTTAGTTGCGTTTAAATTCTATGCATTGTCTAATTCCCAACATTAGTTTGGTAAATGTAGCCTTCAAAAATTTTTCCAGCTCTGGAGCTGCATAAAATTATATGCAGTAGCTAATTTTTGACATATTACATATAACGCGGAAGTAAAACAGTTTAAACTCGTTACTAAACCGATTTTAAATACGTATTGTCAAGATTCACATACAGCCAGCTTCTGAATTTCACTTTCACTCGATATCGAAATTGAAATCGACCAAATCAATTTTTGGTGTTCCAGGTTTCACGGCTATCGAATTCAATTTCACTTTTTTCGGAGTGAATTCAAATCAAGTTACCGGGTGCTAGATTTCGATTTTACTGTTTTGGTGTCGAATGGAAATCGTCAGAAAGAAAAGGTGTGAAATCGATAAACTGAAATAAACATTTGTTTTTGCCTTTGGATTTTGAAACAAAAATGTAAGTAAATTGCTGAGAATTTGTTTAAAATTATTTATTTATTGTGAATTGTGATTAATTTGTGACAATTGTGCCAGGACCATCGTCTACCAAAGAAGTTTCTTCACTGAATTCGGTTTGCACTGCAGAGATTGAGGCTTCAATATCGTGAATTTTATAATGAATTACATTGCACAATAAAATCACTAAAATAATTCCACTCATTTTCACTTAAAAAACGAAATTGAAAAAAAAAAAATAAAATGCATAATTTCACAATTACACAGAATGACAGAAATCAGCTGATTCGAAATCGTTTCGAAGACGATTTAGAATTCTTCAAATCGATCGAAATCTAGAACACGAAAATTAATTTCACTCGATTTGATAATTCTACATACACTCCTCGCCACTTGAATAGGACACCCCTTAGGTCTGTTTTCGATCGCCCATTGCTCCCAAACCTAGCATGCTAAGGACTTAATTTTTTTTTTAATTAAAGTTCATTTCACTGTTGTAATTTGACCACAAGGAAAATTTATTGCTTAAGCTTTAAGTATTAACAAAAAATTATTAACCAAAAACCGGCAAAATGCAGGGTCCCAATTTTGCGCCACTTGAATAGGACACTGTTACGAAAAAAGCATTTTAGAGAATTCTGATTCCTTTTAACACAAACATTACTCACATCTGTGGTAATTGGAGTATTTAAGATAAAAAGAAAATAGTTTTAATAGTGTGTTGAGCCACCTTTCTGCCTCCAAACTTCACACATCCGGTTTGGAAGGGATGCATACAAATTACTTACTTAGTTGGCGCTACAGCTCGAGGTGAACCTGGGCCTGCTTCTCGCAACCATTTGTGTGTGCGTGTTATATTTTTGCACGAATGGAAGGGACCTACAGTTTTTTGCCGACTCCGAACGGCGAGTTGAGAAGCTCAATCGTGACAAATGATACTCTTTGATGATTGTCAGACATTCGAAAGAGGTGGGCACTGTGAAAAACTTTTAGGTGTTTGCGGCGGGATTCGAACCCAAGACCGCTGGCACAGTAGTCCGACGCACTAACCACTTGCGCTACGGTGCCCCATGCATACAAATTGCCCAAATAATTTTAGCGAAATCGAGCTCCAAGCTAATTCGATGACTTAGGTTAGTTCAGGTATACAAGAATATTGTTTTCCCGATACACTTGACGTGTTAACCATTACCAAATATTTTCGATGATATTCAAATCCGGTGAGTAGGGCGACCAGCTTAATAGCTCCACAGATTGGTTTTTAACAAGCCGGGCTGTATGTATTGGCGCATTATCATATTGATAAATCCACCGCAGTGGTCCAAAAAGGTTATGAAAGTATGGAAAGGCCTCAACGCATTCATTGTTGTTGACAAAAATTTTAATTTGCAGGTGCTATAATATGAAATGGCCCCCCACACCATCACAACTCCAACTTTGCTATGCAGCCGGTCCAAATGATGAGTTTCTTTGCGAAGGTCATAGAAATAGTAGCTAGTACCCATCGGGACCTTCCAAATTGATTTTTTTTTTCGTCTGAGAAGATCACGCGATGCCAGTCACATGTGCGCGACAAAAATTGAGGCGTTGCGCTTTTCGAACCGCGTTAAGGGGTGGATTCTTCTTGATTTTTAGTCTTTTTATGTGCTTGGCATTCGAAATTACACTTGCCTTGACACCACATTTTTCTCTGATTGTTGACGAAGAGTCGTGAGAATTCGACGCTTTTCTTAATATAAGTCGACTTTCCGCATAAGTAAGCACACTATGTGTGCGGCCTTTCATGTTTTTACCATGTTTAGACTCATAACATATAACATGTCGGCTCCTCTCGATTTTCTTGTCCTTGTAAGCCTTGATTTGTCCTTTTTCCTCCTCTGTTAAGGCTTTACCTCGACCCATTTTACGTTTTTTTTTAAATTAAATAGTCGAAATTAACAAAAAAAGTTCGATCAACAAAAAATATGACTCCGCGTGCCAAAGATAACGATGAAACTAAATGCATGTTCTATTCAAGTGGCGCAAAAATCTTGCCTAAATTTCAATGTCTGCTAACATTAAGTGGAAAAAAAACATATAACGGCATTTTTCCAGAACTTGCAATTTATCACAGAGAAAGAAGAGTAGTTGCACAAAGAGAACGTGCAAAAATGCCGTTTTTTTATCATACCGCTTTCGAGTTGTGAGCAATTGCAAAGAGAGTGTGCAGAGTGTTCTATTCAAGTGGCGAGGAGTGTATATCGATTTGAATTCACTCGAATTCTGGAACCTGCCTGATAAAATTACATTTGCCATTTGACATGCGCTTTCCATTTATTTTGCACTTTTTGATTGTACTTGTGTCGCTTGAAATTAGTTTTGTTTGTGTGTTTAGTGTTTCTTACAGTTCTTTCGTATTTTTTTTCTATATTTCTTATTTTATTTCAAGAGGCAGGCTCTTGCCAACAAAAAAATGTCAAATTTTACTTGATCAAAAAGAGTCAATATTATGATTATGATATTCTCAATTTTTGTGATTCTATTCAGATTTTTTTTAACGATATTTTCGGAGATAAGTTAACAGCAAGTAGTTACGTTTTGTGAAAAAGTGTTAAGAAAAAAGTAACACAAAAAAAAATTTCATACATTTTTGAAATCGTGCGTTTCATTTGACACCCTCAGGATGACCTCAAACATTTTTTTTTAGTTTCCCGTTTGACCGCCCAAAACTAACCCCCCCGCCAAAGTCGAAATTCAGCTTTTTAAGTTCTGGCCTGTTTTTTGGTCATAAATTGCTACAGCTGTTCCAAATTTCAATAGTCTACGTCAAATAGTCTCTGAGAAAAAAAAAACTAAAATAGCAGCGGCTATGGTGATAATACTTTCAAGAAAACGTGAACATAAAAGTCAAACATATAAATGTATCATTAAAAGAAGATGTTGGGTTTAACATTTGATAGCAAAACAATCTGAGCTAGGATTACACCACCAACTATTAAATTAGCTGAAAAATAAGATGAAATCTATTTTTGTAATGAGGCGAAGAAACGTCCCATAATTCGTGAAAAGTGTCATTTTTTTTAATCAATTGTCCGTGCAATGTTGCGGCAAATTGCAAACAATGAATGCAAACAGGCAAACAAAATATGCAAACAAAACTGACATGTTCACATCACACGCAAAAATATAGCCGGAAATTTTTGCCGCAAAAGTTTTTGTTTGCAGCAAACTGTTTTTTATACCGTTCACACAGGCAAATTTTATTGCAGGCGCTATTGCGCTCAAAGCGATACAACTACACGAAATCCTATTGCGGTAAATAATATAGGTGCACACACTGGGGCGGTGTACTGTCTCAGGTACTGCGGTATTCGACGGTAAAATTTTGTACCGCAGCAAGCTGCGTTGACCGCGTACCGCCTGTCAAAATGTATTGTGAAAAATTATTTGTGATGTTGAAAATAAATCTATTTATTTGATTTGTGTGTGAATGAGTAGTTTAAAAATATGAGGGAAACGGATAAAATATGGAAAAATATAGTAGAGTTGTTTAAAAAAGACAGTGAGTGATTTTAGTGCTAAAAAAAAGAAAAGTTTAAAAATCTGTGAATACAGCTTGTCGTGGGCACCGTAGCGCAAATGGTTAGTGCGTCAGACTACTGAGCCAGCGGTTTGGGTTCGAATCCCGCCGCAAACACCTAAAAGTTTTTCACAGTGCCCACCTCTTTCGAATGTCTGACAAGCATCAAAGAGTATCATTTGTCACGATTGAGCTTCTCAACTCGCCGTTCGGAGTCTGCAAAAAACTTTAGGTCCCTTCCATTCGTGCAAAAATATAACACGCACACACAAATGGTTGCTAGAAGCAGGCCCAGGTTCACCTCGAGCTGTAGCGCCAACTAAGTAAGTAAGAATACAGCTTTTATGTGCACGGACAGGCGGTATACCGCTACCGCGTCTCTACCGGTACCGCTACTGCATACTGCTCCGATGTGTGAGCGTTGTGTTTCTGACATTTGAACTGACAACTAGATATCTTGCATTCAGAAATTAAGATTTATTGCAAATCTAGTCATCTAAGTTTCTGAATGCCCCCATTATTAAAATTTCTTCAATCAAATAGCCAACCGAAGTTCAATTGAAAATTTCGGACTGGGTGTAATTTTGTAAATTTCATATGATCACATATTAATGATATCAAATCAACAACCTGATTGTGTTTTTTGAATTATGTGTGTTTTTTCCATTCTTCATTCCACGTAATTTTATTTCCAGCATCTTCGACTTGAATTTTTTATTTTTGTCGGTTGTTTTTGGCAAATTTGCATATTGTGTGTTTATAAACCAAAATTCATTAATTTTGATATAATATTCGGGTTTGCAACGTATACGAAAAAGTGCGTTCACTCTTCGGTGTAAAAAAATACACTTTTACATTTGTACAAGACAAGAAACTCTTACCTGTTGAAACTCTTAAACGACAAACCACATTTTTTGATTTTACGAGAATTGGTTTCTCTTAGATGGTTTGAAAATAGTTTCTCTTAGAATTAAATAACATTCGTCTACAGTTTTCTCTTCCCATTGCTAATTTTATATAAGAGTTCTATACAAGTTTGATCATTTACTATTTTACGAATTATTTCGAAAATATTATGTATCTTATTTACTAGCTCCTCTCTTGCGAGTTTCTTAATAATTTGATTCAAATTTAAGCTGATTTTGATCTGTGGACACGGTTCTTACTTTGTTAGTGGTTAGTGCGTTGGACTACTACGCTATGCTGCCCGGGTTCAATCACAGCCCGGGTCCAACACCTAAAAGTTTTTCACGGTGCCACCTCCGAGCTGTAGCGCCATCTAAAGTAAAGTAAGCGTTATACTGTTAAACTCGCGAAAACAAGTTTTAGTGGGTGTTTTTTCCAATAGTTTATTTTCTTGATTTCGCAATTTCCACTAAAATCACTGAAGAACATAAAAGTTTTTTTTCAGAATTATGTATAAAAAGAGATAGAATCACCTACTGGTTGGTATATTCGTCTATTCATCTTTTCTTTTTACATACAAGACATATAGCGGAAATTATTATAAAAAATCTATTAACTGATAAAGAAAAACACCATACATATTCAAACATCGGTCGCAAACAGTGAGTAACATAGAAGAGACTTCGGATTCAATTTGGTAGTGCTGGCTGACATAACAGAAAAGGCGGCTGGGTTGTTTTCTGCCACTAGAACCATTGATCTTGAAATGAATGAAACTTTGACGTAGGCAACAAGTCTTGGACTTCTGTGCGCACACTGTCTCCATAGTCGCCTCTTCTCCACCACTCGTTTTCGTAGTGGGTTTAATGATCGTTTCCCGGGAACATTAATGATTTGGCAGATATCCCAAAAATAAAACGAAATTTTCGATGTTTACATATCTGCTCCACAGTGGTGTGGTAGTAGTCACAGTGAAAAATGTTGTGCTTTGTGTTTTCACGAGTTCTAAAATTAAAATCACCTCCGGTTTGAGTCAGACGTTCTTGTTTATAATGCTTATCTAAAATATTTTGCCATTTTGTTTCTTATTTCTCAACGTTTCAAATTTGAATATTTCCATCGTTTTTAGCTTTTAACGTAAACAAAATAAAATAATTTGTTCACTGTCTATTGGTGTGAGTAATTTGTTTGTTGTATATCAATTTCCTTAGGCATACTGTGGAATTCCCCTGAAAGCCAAACCTGTGATAGGAATGAGAATGGAAGCAATGAATTTATATAACAAAAATCGGGTCACACGTGTGTTTTTGACGTTGTCGGCTATGCTTATTCAACAATCGTTCGTTTCTAAATAAAAGAAAATAAGAAACACGGTTTTCTCCGCAGGCTGGGTTTAAAAAGAACTCTGACCTTGACATTGCTGAATGTATATATAAGACATGCCTACCTAAATACTCGTATGACGAATGCTCGACAGAGAATCAATGTGGATTGACATGTCTGTAGTTAATTTTTATGTGGTAATTAAGTTTATAACTACCAATTTTAACTGATTGAAAATGAGTCACCGAACTATTAATTTTGTCCTACTATATCTTTATTGCAATATGTTCTTACTAAAGAAGCAATGTATTTTAGAAGAGCTACAGTACAATATCTTATCTAGTTGACATGCTCGTCACAACGAATGGGAATCCTCTTGTGCTTGGAGAATTTCTCCAATATATTATATATACATTTGCTGTTTTGTTCTGCATTGTTTTCAAAGTTTCTAGTTATCCGCGAATTTGTGGTCGCTTTTTTAATGGGTCTAAATTATGTACACAACCAAAAAGGTACACAATATAAATGAAAAAATTCATATTCTAATTGAAAAAATTCATCAAAATTGAGCTAAACATCAAATTCTTACAGAACATGAATCACAATTCATACGTGTATGAATATATTCATACAGCTATGGATTGTCGCGAGGGGGCATCGCAATGGCGATGGCCAAGTGACCGAAGACGCAATCATGATGGTGAGCACTCGGGGCACTAGGCAACGAGTGCTTACCACCCTAATTACAATTAGTTAAGGTTAAGTAGCTTAGGGTAGTTAAGGTAAGTTAAGTTTTTATAGTTTTAAGAATAATAAAAAAAAAAAACCCGATAGAGTATCCAAGTTTCTAAGCTTTTCTTGGAGTTAAATATAAGTGTTAGATTAGCTTAGTCGTAGTATAGTTAGTTTAAGGCCGAAAGGCAAAAGTTTGTAATAATAGAGTTAAGCGTAGAACGCGTAAGCTAAATTAAGTCATTTTTGATAGTTTTTAAATTAGATTTAAGCATTTTTGTCTAGTATGTAAGTTATTTTTGAAAATGAATAGTAAAAATGTTTTGAAAAGTAAAAAAAAAACCGCTATGAATTGTTCATAAAAAGTAAGAATCTGTGCATAAAATTAATGAATGATATTCATAAATTAGCGCGAGCATATGAAGGACAGGAACGAGAAACAGACAGATGAAAAAAAAAAAAAAACATCGGCGTAGTGATAGGAAACACAGATGTTAGGTTTCAACTAACTCTATGGGTTGGTGTCCAGGATAACTGGAGAGCTTTTTTATACTTACCTATGATTCACAGAAGTTTTTTTTCCAGATGTTTCTTATTATAGTTTTTGTGCGATCAATTTCTTCAGCCATGCCATATCGATCCTACTGCCGGTGTTATGCCTTCACGTAGTAGGTTTTGTTATTAATTTCTTAAACTGACCAACTTATTTTTATTTTGTGGGAAATAAATACTTACATCTGAATTTGAACCGTGGACCTTCCTCGTGACAAGCGGAATTCTTTAATTTAATGATTATTTTTATTAATCCAATGTTTTTATTCTCAAAACTCATGATCGGCAGTTGTATGAATGTTCATACGCTTATGAAAAAATTCATAAAAATAAGAATCAGTGTTAATACCCAAAATGTCCCATACAAATATTTTTATGAACGTAATTTCATACAAACAATGAATCGTTCATAAAATCACTATTTTTTCTTCTTAGTCACAGTGCAATTAGTCACAATAAATGAAAAATGACGGAACCCAGTTATAGTGAATGAATTTGAATAATTGTTTTTTTTGGATTTCTAATACCATGAACTGAAAAGGTTACCAATTAAAAATTACCGCAATTTTTAAAATCCGTAAATTGCAAATAATCAAAATTTCAAAGCAAAAAATCAAAAATCAATATTTTTTCTAACCTAACAGGGTGGTCCGGTTTGGAGTACAGATATTTTGGGATCAGAGTCATTGGTTCATGCTATAAAAAAAATCGTATGGGAGGTGGTGTCTATCTTGAACACCCACTGAGCTACAGGGTGTTTGAAAAAGTTAATTGAATTAGGTGCCAACAGTTATTCTATTATAACTTCTAGTGTATTAAACTTAGAGCAACCAAGATGAGATTGTTTCATAGGCAATTGATTAGTGCTTATCACAGTTAAAAACTATTACCATCCGTAGTATCGCTTTCGAGATATTATTCTTCAAACACAGATTTTTATTATTTTTTTAAACTAATTTTAGTGAAAATCGTATTTTTCTCGAAAAAGTGTGCTTATAATTTTCTTTTATTAATAATGTTGTCATGCGCCATAACGTCACCTACAAATTCACTATACAAAATTATTACCTGGGGCTCATTGTTTTCCTAGTATTAAGTTAATTTATTCACAAGAACCTGCAAAAGGAATGTACTATACTAGTAGTACCCACATTTTCATGGGACAGGTCTTAAAAAAAGAAAAAAACATTAGCGAAAGGTTTCAAAAGGTAATCTTTTTACTTTATAGTATAAGAAGTTCAAAAAATCCGGAAACATCTAAATCCATTCACTATAGCTGGGTTCCGAGGTGTAAGCCTAATTGCACTGGACTATATTATTTTTCTACATAAAATCAATGAATTTTTCTTAAAAATTAATGAATTTTACTGTATGAATGCCGTTCATTGATATAATGGACAATAATTTTTTTCAGTGTAGGCTATCTGGACTGGTCAACTTTTCACAAAAACACGTCCTATCGTTGTTTCATTGTTTTGGTTTCAAATCATTACATCATTAGTACACTTAATCGAATAGGATAAGTGCTCAAGTCTGCTGACTTTGCTGAACCTATAACTCTTGATGACTCTAGAGTCTAGATGGCTTCGCTCAGTAGGTTCCTAAAAGTTGTTTCCATTTATATTTCAAATTTTTTTTAAAACAAATAGGGTGTTAATGTAAACATTGCGGGGGAAAATGTTAATATTTACCTTCTATCGTGTATGTTAATAATTAACTTGGTTGATTCATCTGATTTGTCTTATATCACATCATTCAGTTGAAAATTGTGTATTTTAGGTTGTCTTCCAAATTTGTAAAAATTGTGTCCATTTACTCCAACCGAGTAAATCTATTACAATAAATAAATCCAAAAAATAAAGCAGTAATTTGACGTAAAAATTGGTGTACGTCCTTCCATCATCGTGTACCTAAAACACGAATCTTAAACTAAAATACTGGTTTTTAATTAAACCAATAAACAGTCATATTTATTATCGCCTTAAGTATGTTTCTTATGATTAGTTGTTTATTTAAGGATGGTTTCTCAGAGTTTTGACAATGAACTTTATTTCTTGAAGAAATATTTTAACAGTATCTGTACGTGTTGTATTTTTTGGAAAACCGAGAGAAAATCTAAAAATTCTATAAATAAAACGAACACACTGAATATTTGAAAATGCAACGTGTTGTTTTATCTCTGAGCAAGAAAATTATGAAAAAAACCTAATTTGTTCTGATAAGTCTTTTAAAAGTCGTCTTGGTAAAAATTCTGTAGTAAACTTTTTTTTCATGGGAAAAGTTTTAAGTTGACGCTACAAATCATTAGCACTACAAATCATTTAATATTTAATCAATACTAGCTATCCCGCCCGGCTTCGCCCGTGTGCGTGTCTAAAAAAGATTGCTTGTCAGACATTCGAGAGAGGTGGTACCGTGAAAAAACTTTAGGTGTTTTGCTGGGATTGAACCCGGGCAGCATGCGTAGTAGTCCAACGCACTAATTACCACGGCCACGGCGACCACTGAGTTAAATAAGTACTTAATCTTTACTTGATTGATGAATTACTAGAGTAAAAAAATGTGCAAAAACATACTTCCGCTTTCACAATATAATTTTATGCAGAATATATTTTTATTTAAGTACTCAACTATTGATGATCCGGTGAATTCGTGCCACCCAAAATTAATTTGATTGTAATTCTTCATAAGCGATTATAAATCCCAATCAAGGCTTCAACTCCACTCCAATTCATTGAGATCGGCAATATTGGCACTGTGTATGGTTTGAGTTTCGTTTGGTTATTAAATGAAATTAAATTCAATGGCTTAAAGTCTATTATATAAAAGTGAATGTATGTATGTTTGTTTGTTTTTTTATCTTTTAAAGACTCGGTAAACTACCCAACCGATTTTAGTAAAATTTTCAGAGTACGTTTTTTTTAATACATATGTATATAGAATATGTTACAACACAGCATCAGTGCGATTACTCAACAACTGGTAGTTTTTGTACATGTCATACAAAATTTGGTTATTTCAGGTGAAATGTGAATATGAATCATTTTGGTCAATTAATATAGACAGACAGACAGACAGATTGATAGACAGTCAGACAGATAGGCAGGCATACAGACAGACACACAGACGGACATACAGATAGATAGGTAGACAGAGACAGGCAGACAGACAGATCAATATGTAGACAGAGACAGACAGACATACATATATACAGACATACAGACATACAGACATACATACATACAGACAGACAGACAGACAGACAGACAGACAGACAGACAGACAGATAGATAGATAGATAGATAGATAGATAGACAGATAGATAGATAGATAGATAGACATACAGACAGACAGACAAACAGACAGACAGATTGATTGATAGACAGTCAGACAGACAGACATACAGACAGTCAGATAGATAGATGGATAAATAGATAGACAGATAGATATTGTTAACAGATAATAGAATAGCTTATCAAAATTGTGATTACATTTTTTTTTGTTAGTTTTAAATTACTTTTATTTCAACGTAGATACTATAGCTTCATAAATAAAAACTAAAAAAAAATTGTCCGGCTTTTCCTTGGGGTTCCATAAACCATCCCTGAATTAAGAAGAACAAAGGAAAAAAAGAATTATCCAAATCGGTCGAGCCGTTCTCGAGTTTTAGCGAGACTAACGCGCAGCAATTAATTTTTATATAATGTGTAGATTTACGAGTATTTAGTTATTTGTAAGATATAGATGTAACAGAGGATATCGCACATATTCTGTGTAAATGCCAGGGCATAGCACGAAGTCGCAGACAGACAGACCGACAGGCAGACAGACAGACAGACAGACAGACAGATTGATTGATAGACAGTCAGACAGACAGACATACAGACAGTCAGATAGATAGATGGATAAATAGATAGACTGATAGATATTGTTAACAGATAATAGAATAGCTTATCAAAATTGTGATTACATTTTTTTTGTTAGTTTTAAATTACTTTTATTTCAACGTAGATACTATAGCTTCATAAATAAAAACTAAAAAAAATTGTCCGGCTTTTCCTTGGGGTTCCATAAACCATCCCTGAATTAAGAAGAACAAAAGAAAAAAAGAATTATCCAAATCGGTCGAGCCGTTCTCGAGTTTTAGCGAGACTAACGAGTACATATTTAGTTATTTGTAAGATATAGATGTAACAGAGGATATCCCACATATTCTGTGTAAATGTCAGGGCATAGCACGAAGTCGCAGGAACACTAGGCTCATACTTCTTTTGCAACCTGGAAGAGGAAGGCCGAATCAACCATAGACTCGTCCTAAAATTTTGCAGGGTAATAAAATGTTTTGACGAAATTGTGGCGGTTTAGTTGCCATTGCCATCCTTGGTGGATTCCATTAGATCGCGATGGACTCACTCTCAACCCCTCTGAGACTAACCTAACCTAGTTATTTGTAATGAAATGCTTATATTCTTATACACATTGAAATAAAATATCTTTTAAGATAGTGTTGATAGGTTCAGTTTTACAGTTTTTTTTTTTTAATCATTATACCAGGGGTTCCCAATCTTTTTTATACTGCGACTCCCTTTACAGGCTGTAATATTTTTCCGACGCCCTACTAAAAGAAGATACCTGCGTGTAGCTCTGGCATATATTAAGTCTACTTTATTTATTATTTAATTAAAGAAAACTCCAAAGAATATAGAATCTTAACTGTTGTTATTTATTAGAAAAAATAACAGGGCAATCAATGAGAAAGCTGAGTTTGCTAGCATAACTTCTCCAATCGGGGCTGAAGTTTTGAAATCGCTACTCTCATTTCTTTTTCTAAATTGATTTGTAGCCTGTATTTCGAATTGATTACTGCAACTACAAAAAAGCGCGTTTCACACAAGTATGACACTATGACGTAGCAAACGGTAAAAGGATCTTCAAAGCTGTAGTACTGAGAGTAGAATATTCTTGGGATACATTGCTGCAAAATTGAAATAGTTTGTTTTTGCCGAAACGTAGTTTAAGGCTCGTATCACAAGATAGTTCTAGCAGTTGTTCTTCCTCGACTACTGAAAGTGCAGATGGGGGTGGGGTCGATTGGAATAGATCTCTAATCCAGTCTATTGATCAAGATTTTCTGGAAAATATTTATCAAAATGTGTACTTAGTATCGATAAGTGGTGAAATAATATCAATTGCAAACTTAAACTCAGATCTTGAACAAATTTTTCTTGCAGGAAGCCTTGTAAAACAGGAAAACAGTCAGTACACACTTTCTTTGTACTCTTCTATTTTTTTTCTGTCTCGCGACGCCCTCAGGATATGCTGCGCCGCCCCAGGGCGTCACGACGCACAGTTAGGGAAACCCTGCATTATACCATTATTAGGGGTATTCACGTTTCGGTGTATCTAGTCTTGTAAAAGTGTAAAAATGTATTTTTTTATACACCAAAGCGTGAACGCACTTTTTCGTATTTGTAGCAACCCTGAAGCTTATGTCAAAATTAACTGATTTTTGTTAATAAAATTGGAATTAGGAAAAATATTTAAATGCACAGGGCCAAATGCAACGATAAAAGCAAATTAAACACAAATTAATCCTTTAATTTATTTTTATTTTCATTTCATTTTCATCATATTTCATCTTTCAATTTAACTGATTTAATTCAAATTCTTCTTTTTTCTGTTGTTCTTTCTTCTTGAAATTTAGATTTGTATCCTGAATTTCACATTTAAATTCCTTCTCAATTTTTTCTTTGTCTAATCCCTCTTCCAAAAGTTTTTTATCACACATTTGTTTTTATTTAAAGGAATTCAATTAATTTCGAGAACCAAATACATTTGACAAGCTGTCAAACATGTACACTTAAAAGTTACACTTTTACACTCTAAGTTACAATAGGGTTGAATTATTGCTAAAGTGTAAAAGTGTAAAAGTGTAAAAAAAATAACAGCTGGTGTATTTTGTTGCTGAATTTTGAAAAAAATGTTACACATTTACACTTTTGCACTTTTACAAGACTAGATACACCGAAGCGTGAATACCCCTATTATGATCATTAGTAAGAAAATCATAGCTCATAAACTCTTTTAAAATAAAAGAAGTAAATTCAGTGCCTGCTTCTCGCAACCGTTTGTTTGTCAGTCACTCAGAAGAGAAGGGAATCGTGAAAAAACTTTTTGGTGTTTGCTGAGATTGAACCCGGACAGCGTGCGAAGTAGTCTAACGCATTAACCATTTACGCCACCATAAGTCCAAAAGCATTCGCGACCTATGTATGTATGTATGTATGTAAAAATGCAATTAGAATCGATTACTGTCGTTTGACCTTTTAGGAATTCTTGAATTCTACAGGCAGACTGCTTCCACACAGTTTACTTACCCTTCTGAGAGGGTAAAACTATTTTAGAACGAAATGTGCGTTAAAATTTTTAAAAAAGGAATGAAGCGATAAAACATTAAATAGATTAGTACCTACTGCAATTTAGTTTACAGATACTAATTGCGTGTACTTATACATATATACTCGTATGTAACATATGTATTGATAGCCTTATTAACTAATACACGAGCGCACTTCGATGTGATTTGATGACTCAACAGAAATTTCTAAATATTATGTACGACGAATTCCAATTTAACTTTATAAATCGCCTTTATGTCTACGGTAACTAGTATCTAAGTAAGTACCCTACCCTCCTAGACATTGAACTTCCTGTGTATCATTCCAAGGTAAAGTGACTTCCTTCTGGGAATTCATACAGATTTTTGAGAAAGCACCGTCGGTATGACAACCCTTAATGCCATAAGTCCACCCACTTCACCATATCAACAGCCAATTTTTCCAAGTATAATCGTTTTGAATATTTTATAATTTCATAAATTTCAGGGTGATACAGAACAAAGCATTAATTAAGTCGAATTTATTGCGCAAAACCAATATCAATGTAGGTATAAACACGACCCATGTATAATATTTAGAATACATTTGTACATGCATGTGGCCAGCATACTACATGCCGTTGCTATACCTGATCATCAGGACTACCACGCACACCATTAAGGAGGTGATGCTGCTGCTGTTGGATGGTTTGTAAAGAGAAGAATGTTGAAAATCAATAAAAACTTTGCCTTGACTGATTAAAGAGTCGTCGGTCAAAACACTGGTTCTAGCATTAAATATAATATAAATTTAATGTGCATGTGCCGTTTCCTCGAATTTTCTCCTCAGCATTTTTGCATACGCAAATACTTCTACACATCTTCATTTTATTTAAAAAAGCATCCATTAGATACTCTTTTCTGATGAATAACATCTTAAAGGGGGTGTGTAGTTTATGTATGTTTGTAGGTACATAATGTAAAAAATACAAAAAAGTAAATTGAAATTATGTATAGTAAGCACATCGAAGTGACTTGATATACTCGTATGTAAACGTAAAATAGGAAGAGGACAACAGGGCCATAGCGATGATGTCCTCTCCCAAGACGCGCAGCAAATTTCACTCGTGACCTAAATAAAACTGTCCGATACGTGCTGCTTCTCCTCGGCTGCTGCTGTTCCATTGTGTTCGGTGTGTTTTTATTATATAGGATATGCTGCTTTCACATACATCCACCTATAGGTATGAAGGTAATAGTTTTTGAATCTGGGACATATAGAAGACTTTTCAGAGAATAAGCTTAATATCACGATTTCTCTTCGATAACATCTCTTAAGTTGAGTGAATTTCTCTTCCTATTAAAATGATAGCGCGCAATGCTTGCTTATTTTAAATCGGCAACAGCGCACTAGTGCTGCTCGAGTATCCGGAAGCTTTTTCCGAGCAAGGCAAAAGCAACCCAGAAATGCTTAGCCCAGTATCAATTTGTACGCTCTCCCATGTATACCCACTTGAAAGTGGAGCACGGACCATTGTATACACACAATAATGGAAGTCGGGTAGAAATAATTGTAATGTAGAAAAAAGAAAACTTTTTACTAATTTTTTTAAGCTAAATTCGAAAAAATTACAATTCAAAAATAGTGTCGTCAGTTTAACTCCAAAAGAAAGAGAATATTTATAAATGGAATGTTGACGAAAAACAAAAATTAAACGAGAAACGGGAAAGAAATTAGTGAAAAAGCTAAAAATTCAAATGTGCTATGCAAAAAGTGAGTGAATAAAAAGAAAAGCGCCGAATTTTCATTAAGTGGATTTGGCTTTAATGTGAATCTATTTAAATCCGACAAAGTTGAACATACTTACATATGTATGTAGAATTTTGCGATTGCGTTCGCAGGAAGTATTATATCTTGTATTGCATTTTGCATAATTAAGTGCATAGAGGAGAGCAGTGAAAGGATAGATGGATGGATGGATGGCTGTTTGTGTTTCCTTGAATTTTTCTCAATTATCGATTGTGCAGCTTTTGTGCGATGGCCCAAATTTTCGAACTTCGCCTTTATAGTATTACAATGTTGTACATACATACATATATTAAGTGGTCATATCCACACACAGACATGAGGATATATAGTACGCATAGTAGGAAGCTTTTAAGGGTTGGATTTTTTTACTTTAATTATCGTTGTGCATTGCCTTTGGTGAATGCAATTACATTAAGGATACATTCCACGAGACAGAGAGTAATCAAATTCAAATCTAACGCATTTCGTTCCGTTTTTTTTTGTACTTGATTACGTGCAACTCATCATCATAAACAGGAGAGGAAGGAAGAAAAGCATTCCGTTCCGATTACCAAACTACTACTATCAAATATTTGGTGATGATATAAAATTCCTAGTGCGCACGTGTCGCACATGATTCTTTCATTGTAGCATAAATATTCAAGGGAATTGATCCTGGTTCCGTCTGTGTAAAAGAGCGAGCGAGATACACAGAACACAGCCTTTTATCAACTATCCCCGAGAGCAGCACTAGGCCTATTTATTTTTTTATCCGATTCCGAAACACTTTTTTTTTGTTCACTTTGTTTTGTTGTATTATTTTCCTTGCTTCCCCCCGTATTTTCATTCTTTTCATTCTGTTCCTGTTTCGAGAACCTTGAAAATGTCCTCGCTTCAGATATCCTTTGATTGTGTACTTCTGTTCTTCCTCTTCTTTCTCTCGGTTCGCAATTTCACTGGTTTTGCATGAATACCAGAAAGTACAGAGAAAAAATAATAATAATAAAATAATAGAAGAGAACATAGGCTGACAGGTTTACGTTCTTATAAAACAACTGTTTCCCCCTATATTCTGTTTATACTGTTTGCGCCACGATAACATGGATGGGTATGTCGTATATATCTTGTATTCTTTGCAGTCTCAGGCAGGAAGGTAACTTTCATTGTCCTGATTTGCATTCTTCTGGATTATCCGTACTCGTATCTTTCGGGGTGAGAATAATATTTTTTGGTGCTGCCAGGAGTGTTGCCAGGATTTTTAAGTAATTTTGATAATTATTTGCTGGAATAAGGTTTGCGAAGTAAACACCACCTTCTAAACATGCCAAGTTTTGGTCTCTAAAATGTTTTTTTTTATTCCAACGACGAGTGATTGAGGGAACTCTGCAATATTTTTGTTTGATTGAGGCTAATAATATGCACAGGTGGTTGCTGAATCCCGAATAAGTTATTTAAAGTTCAAAACAAATTGACCAATTTTAGCCAATCATTTTTACCATATATTTCATTATGGCCGTAAATCGCTGTTAAATCACTTTATTTTATTATAATGGCCATTTACAAGTTCGAACTAAACAAACAAAAACTTTAACTATAAAACTTTAAAATGGCAATACTGAAAATATATGCTTCATCATCGGGGGGTTGGGGGAAGAGCTGATGCACCCTTACCCCAGTTATTAAACAGTATTCATCCCTTTCTTCTCTCAATACCAATGTCAACAACAACCACCACCATCCACAACGTAATTGTCGGTGGCTTCAAACTTGGGCTTCGCTCACTGTATGGGTACGTATAGCGAGATCCTCTTCATCTATTCTGCCTTCAATGAACATATTCGCAGGAGTGTTCTCGATGGGTTGTGGTTCATGTTATCCACTTCTACGTTCACGTCCACTTCGTTTTCTTTTTCTATTTTCCCATATGATTTTTTTCGAAAACTGGTTCCACTGCTGCATACGAGTAAATGAAAGGATACTTTTTGGGCCAACGTACAAAAGAATGTAAACGCGAATGAAAAATCGATGCGAAAATTCATTTAAATAATTTTCATTTTCTTCTGTGGTTCGTTTCAGTTATTTGTTGGTGTAAATAGTTTGTAAATTACTCTGTGCATTATTTTGAGATTACCACTTGCCTCCAAACTCTAATAAAATAAATTTCAAATAATAATGAAAAAAAAAAAACTGTCCAATAAACGGGAATCATAAGTGAAGACAATATCGAAACGAATTTTTAGTGGTGGTGGTTAAAACAAATAAAACTAAATATAAATAAAATTGCAAAAGTAATCAATCTACGAAAATAGCTTTAAATAAAATGTGTTATAAATAAAAATAGATGCAAAACTATTTCTCATTTGTATAAATATTATATATTTATAAATATTAGTGATAAGAAAATATATAATACATATATAAATATACAGTGATAGTGATGTGTTATGTGATAGGAATCTTCTATACAACAAAAATATTTTCTATGTTATATTGTTAATTATTATGATCATTAATTTTTGTACAAAACAATAAACATATGTACAATACTTGTGATTTACCATGGAGGAGGAGCCAAAACAAAATAACGTAAAATCTGACAAGTCAATCAATCACACTTAGAACCAGTAGTGAAGGTTTATACCATCAACACAAGTATTTGTTCACTCAAAACTTTCCCGTTTTACAACAATATACATACATAAACAATTTTACGTTCGCTGCACTGCCAAATAAAAATGAGTGAAAATTCAAAAGCCTATGAATCAATAAAATTCAGTTGCTGAAACTGAGGAAAGCGCTTGATTGTCCTACTGCATAATTACTAAGTAATATCCAGATGACAACAGTTGCTGAAATATGAACGAGTATATGGATACTTAATGTTGGCAAAGGTAAGATAGTTTGCAATAGTTCATAGTTAATCTCTGAAGCGCACGCATCCTCCAACAAAGAAAATCAAAATACAAAAAAAAAAAAAAAAAAAACTTTGCTTTTAGAATTGTTTTCAAATATAGTTGTTGGCATGTTTCCAAAGTTTTCAGTTTTGTGTGAACTAAATATGTATTGGATTTTATTTTCATACTAAATTTTAATGCAAAAGAAATGGTTGCCCTAGAGACAATTCTTCACTTTGTTCTCTTCTATTGGTTTGTTTATGGTTCAAGATTAAAGGAATAAATAGAAAGATACATATTTATTTCGTATATAGTTTACATAAAGTTCGTTACCGCACATTTATTTATCAAATCTTTCCTTTAAACTAACAGAAAAAAAACAATTATTTCAAAGTTAAATACGACAAAAAAAACCGTCAACGGAAGAATGGAAAATGTATAATTAAAGTTTTAGGGAATAAACTTGAAGACTCCACCATAATAATTTGCTAAGGGGTTTGGCCAGGTCGAACAAATATGCTTTTTTAGGATTTTTTTTTCAGAAATACATACTATAAAATAAATCGAGATTCCAATAAAGAGTATTTATTATAACAGTTCGGCTGAAAATTTCGTATCTTACTTACTTAGTTGGCGCTACAGCTCGAGGTGAACCTGGGCCTGCTTCTCGCAACTGCGTGTTATATATTTGCACAGTCGTGTTATATATTTCGCAGTCAACTGATGGAAATGAATTCATTTTGGTTGATATATTGGATATTGATGCAAGTGGTAGTGGACAAATACATATAGATACATATCAACAAAACACTTCCTATATGGTTTCCATGGGATTTCCATCAGTTGAAATCATATGGGAAGTTTGGATGTTGGATGGGAAGTTTTGATTTTGGGGGTTGGATGTTCTCTTGCGAGAGTTTTCGTACACTATTATTACTTAATCTTATAGCTTACTGCTTAACTTTATTATCAAAAACTATTGCATTTCGGCCTTAACCTAGCTACATATAGTTCGACTATACTAATCTATACTACAGCCTACCTCAAATACCTGAAGCTATTTAACCTAAAGTAACTGTAATCCGGGTGGTGAACATTTCTCGCCTACTGCTTCGACCTGAGCGCCCCGCAGTCCGCACTGTCGGTCATCTCTCAGAAACCTTGCAACCTTACAATAGCTGGCGGTTCGCAACTACAGTACGGGTCGTACCCGCCGTGGATGAGCAGCTTGTCAATGAGGATATTGTCAATTCTGTTCATTGTGCCTCATTGTATATGAGAAGATACTGCCTTTCGAACTGAAACTTTTCCAATCGGGCCTCACCGATTGGTCTAATCATGGCGAAGTTAAACAATCTTTCTAAAATTTTCGCCTAAACATTTAGTCGCAGTCTCTGGTACTCCTTGAGCGTCAGATCCAAGATGACCGACCGTCATGCGACAATGCATTTCCCAGACGGTCATTTTAAGAAAAACTGATTCAATTTCGAAGTAACAAAATGCGAACGGATAAGTTTTCTTTATCCAAAACATGACCCATTTCCGTTTTTTCTTTGAAAGAAAGCATTTTATTTTGTTGACATCCTGCAGCTTGCTTCTGTTGACGGAACAGGATATAAGAGCAGAAGAACTGGTACAATGCTCCGATAAGCGGGTAAGCTTTCACTGTTCATTATGTATACAGTATACTTGCCCACGAAATTTCAAATGTTCCACAAAAAAGAAACAAAGGGAGCTTAGTTAGAATGTAAAATTGAAAAATGGTTCTTATCATTTAAGGTCCTTATTACACTCTTATATGTATATCTGCTAATCGCATATTTTGCACTCTTTTTTACATTTTATATTAGAAAGGTTATATTCATGTATACATATGCATATATTATATGAGAATACATATTAAACACATACATATGTATGTACATATGCAAGTACTCAGAAGTATATATGGACATGAGTATCGTATATGATCTAGTCTTTTTATAACTATAAGTTCTTTTTGTTGGATTTACAGAATACTGAGCGGAAGTGTGATTATGAGTTCGGCGCAAACGCAAATTGCTGTGGCTCCAAACGTCAATAACTTGGCAACATCCCAAGATTCACTAAATAGACAAAACAGCTTAAGCAATAACCGAACCAGAGTAAGTATTTAATTAACAATGAACAAAGTATATGCATCCACATTAATGGATTATAATGGTTTTGTTAAGTAATGTTATGGCCTAAATTTCTAGTGAACACTCTGATTGTTGTCAATATTTGATTATTATCTGTTCGCATGCCAATCATTTTTTCTTTTGAATGAAAATCGATAAGTTCAGCCAGAATGGAGAACTACTTCAATACTAATAGGAATTTCCCACAAACTTTCGAACTTATTCGGATATGAATTAAAATAATAAATTATACATACGAATACCTAGAACATTTCCCATCTCAGGTTCAAGGAATACAAAAGCATATCCAAATCCATGTCCGTGACGTTATTTGTTAGTTTCGTTTGTGTGGCAAAGGGATAAAATATCAAGGTCATGCTATTGATTATTTATTTTTCCGAGAAGCCGAACAAAGTATAAAACAAATTGAACCTTTCTGCTTGAATCTTTTCCGCAATTGGCACGCAAGGATCTAGCCCAAACCAGTTAGCTGTTTTCTTTTACCACACCAACCTAAGTAACGAAACGAGCCATCGGCATTATTTATCGTGTTACAGAGTAATTTTCATAAACGAATAAATGTCAATCAAGATTTGATAAAATCACGTGCTCCTTGTCCTGCGCCCATTCACAGTGTTTGTGGCTAACTTATGTATGCCGGGACAATTTACTAAGAGCGGATAGAGTAACCATTGTTGTTTGCTTGTCTCGCCTCATGTTCTGAAATGTAGATTTCGTGTAGATGGGTCGATTCCGTTGACGTAGCGTTGTGTTTAGTCAAATTCCTAATTTGGTTAGTGATATCACAAAGCTATGAAATCAATGAAAGGAATGTGAAAGGTCGTCAATAATTGGAGCTGTAAGAAAGAGAGTGTACATTGCAGAGTAGTAATTAATCAGCAGTTAAGGTTAGCAATTAGGTTTTGCTTGAAGGTCGCGCTGGTGTTTCCCAACTTGGCAAAGTAATTATCAACATGTTTGAGTAGGATAATAAACAAATGTATGTAGGTATGTGTTTACTTGTTTATATTGGGGGTGTTGATGTAGGTTATGTAATTAGCCTATCCGGAAATTAGGGACGTTTTGTAAAATATCACACAAAGAATTATATATTATTTAAAAAGTGTTATTTTACATGATTAGAAATTGAAACGCACTTGCTCATTCCAGGTCGAGTTATGAATTTCAGTAGACCTGCCTACAAGCACACGAATATACTTACTCAACCCTCCGATAGGCGACAGTCCCGATAGCAATATACAAGCCACGGACCTCGAGGCATTTATGTTAAATTTTTCAAGAAATGTACTGTATGTACTGTATCATTATGCTAGTTTTGCCTTAAGAGCCCCCGCACACTCGGCCGATAGTTTGGTCGGGTTGGGCACGTTAGTGCGCACACTGGGCCGATTAAATAGTCGGGTTGGTAGTGAGTGCGCACACTAGACAAACAATCGGCCGACTGTTCTCGAACGATTTGGTTTTGCTAGTCTTTAAACACATTTCGCAGAGAATAGTCGCTTAATGGTAGTTAGTAAAAAATGTTCCAGAGAGGTAATCATTGCTCTACGCCCAAATATGTCCATAATTCCATATTTAAATACGACGAAATATCCAGAACTTAAATAAAATTAATTTAAAATTCAGAGCAAACTGAGCTATCGAAAAAAATCGGCCGACTTTATTGTCTGTAGTGTGCGCACGTAGAAGAGCGCCATATTGATTAAGTAGTCGGCCGATAGTTTGCCGATACTTTAGTTTGAAGGTAATCGTGTAGCCTATCAAACTTATTTATCGGCCGATATCGAATCGTTGTAGTGTGCGCACTCTCATATATTTTCGTACTGATTAGGAGCCCGACTAAACTGTCGGCCGACAAAAAGTCTGTAGTGTGCGGGGGCTCTAATAGTTTTATATACATATTTGGTTGTATAAAGTACGTAAATGCATATTGTAGAGACAAATTTGTAAACATTAAATAAATCGAAAGGTCTCTTGGTCCCTTCGTTGGTCTGTTCGATTCAAACTACAGCACTACATTCATTTTTTTAACATTTAATATGTATAATAGATACAAAAGGATAAATAAATTTGTTTCAACATAACCTAATTGTGTGGGGTCTTTTTTAATTTATATATTCGTGAAATCTTGTTTGCAAAGTTATTTCTTATATGTACTTTGTGTATATAATAAAGAAAAATAATAAAAACAAAACAAAATACATTTCAAATCGTTTTGTGACGTGAATTCGCGTATGGAAGATTTGAGGAAACAGAAAATATTATTTGTCATACTCCAAACCTATGATCGCCCGACGCTCGAATCGGTATTTAAGGCCCTTATGGTTAGCGAATCGAACGTTCGATATGATGCGAACTCTTTTGCGAATCACCCGTATCGTGGTATTATGGTCAGCGAATGTGTCATTCGCCTGTGAATGCTGGAACAACAAAAAATTCGTGCAGAAATATAACACGCACACACAAATAGTTGCGAGAAGCAGGCCCAGGTTCACCCCGAGCTGTAGCGCCACCTAAAGTAAAGTAACGCGAGACTCCGCGAACGTGAAATTCCCCCTATCGTAAAAACCGCCGATCGGAGTTTCCCTTCACTTGTATTCACTTGCACTTTAGCTTGGTATCGTAGAATCCGTCGGTGAAGTTTCCTTACCGACATGAATGTCGAAAAGGAAGTGTCTCTTTCAAACAGAATTTATGACAGAAAAGTGCATTTTTGTTTTGGAATTGTCTTTTGGTTTTTGCAATAAAAAAATAACAATAAAATGGATAGCATAGCTCTATTTCTGGATTCGTCAGATGAAGAACATGAATTATCTTCAGAAAGAAAAATATGCACATGCGTAGGACTTTCATAATATGGGGTAGACTCGGAACTCATTTTTAGATTCTCCCAAAGTAAAATTAGCAGCTTGCCCACGATTTTTTTCTGAGGGAAATCACCAACATGGTATGGTGTTGGAAATTAATCATATTTACTGTGTTAAATCTTAAATCACTAAATGAATCAGTATTAGTCTTTTATTTGCTGAAAAATAAATTTTGTGTAGAATGTGTTTGTTTAAGTTATTAAGTAAAACAAATAAACAAGATGAGATCCGCAACGTTTGAGCTGCGAGTGAGAAATGTCAGATTTTCTATGAACAAATTCGATTCGAATGTTTTTTACGATGCCGTGAAACTCATTCACATTACCGACAAGGGAAAGATTCACTTTGACGGATTCAACGATACCGATGCTCAAATTACAGTGAATCTTTCCCCCCGGCAGATTCCACGATAGGGGTGATTGTGATTTGGGATTTATTCAATTACCTTTTGTTAAACTGGCGTTCAACATGCCATGTCTCGTTATTAATATCGGCCGCCGTCCGATTCGTTGTCGAACTCAGCAATTGTGATTTTTATAAAACGAATAAAATGTAAGGATCAAAGAGGCTTTTAACTAAAATCAAATGTTTTCAAGAAAAATAAGCTTCAGTTACTACGTGAATTTCTACCAATCCAATATATGTACATAGTATAGTTAGTAAAATGCGTCGTGGTTTAGTGGTTAATGCTAACGCATGTTTAAATCCTAGCAAACACCAAAAGTTTTCTGTTTAACGGAAACACACCTATTCTGACAAGGTTTCAAAGTATCAGAATCAGTGATTTTTCCTAATTAGCTGCTCGGGTACAAAGTTATATGTCGTATGCATTCTGTATATAACACTTGCGCACACGCAAATGGTTGTAAGAAGCTAGTCTTAAGTCTTTACTCAGGTGCTGCCTAAGTGCTTACGCGCAATCTTTTTTTTTGTTTTACAACGCTCTTCCGTAATGTTATTTTTTTAATGAATATATTTTCTACTTGATTTAGGGCAACATGAAAGGCAAACATTTAACACGAAGCCACGCAATGCGTGAATCAACATCACCACCACGGACGCCTACTCCTCGTACAGATCAGCAATTAGCATCATCAAATTGTGGGCTGGCATCTTCGTCATCGTCTTCATCGTCCTCGTCTTCGTCATCGACACATAGTCCATCGCAGGAATCAAACGATTGCAAAATGCACGTACAATCATCATTGTTGCCCACATCTCCGTTGTTAGAAACTCCCTCGGTAATTGTTACTAGTCAACACTCCCAACAGAAGCAGAGCGTTATCTGCAATGAAGCAGACTTTCCGAAGCTATCTCCTCCTAAATCATCGAAAAGTCCTCGCAGTTCACAATCGAATAACATAAATTCTAATTCAGGCAATTCCAACAATAGCAACAGCAACCATAGCCGTGATTTAATGGACAAGTTTAATAACGCCCACCAACAGTGCACTGCAGCACCATCTAGCGGTGGTGAACACAATAACAAAATTGAATTCGGAAATTGTAGCGGCAAGAAAGTTGTTCTCGAAATAACCAAAACGATGGACAGTGGAGCTGGTGGTTGCATTGTTTCAAATTCTTCAACAGTAAATGTCAATAGTCAATCAGAAAACAATGGCCACGGATCACATTACATGCATTCGGATGCACATGCCATGACTCAGGACACTGCGATGTCTATGTACGACAAAGAAAACCGTTGTCCACGCAATGACAGTCAAAACAGTAACAATTCTCTGTCTCCGGATGAAAATCAGAACAGTTTGACCGACAGTCCCAGCGATGCAAGTAAGCACGAGCGGATGGGAAAGAAGCACAGGACGAATTCAAACTCAAAGAGTTCAAAACCTCGTTTAAAAAATATGGGCTCTTCATCCAGCATGGATGGTGGCAACAGCAACAGTACTTCCGGCTTTATATCGAGAGGTAGGTCTTACTAATTCTTCAGAGATAGAAAATAAATTACCCCGATTGGTATTTTAGATAGCTCAATGGAGCAATTTACCGATCAAAGTGGCGTCGATCTGGTGCTATTCTTTAAGGAGACCCTAAATAAGAATCCCAAAGATAGAAATACCTTAATGAAAATTGAAAAAGATCTCATGGAGCTAGCTCAGGATAAAACGTAAGTATTGTTCTTCACATGTGAGGTGTAAACGGTGAGAATGATTTCTTCTCTATTTTGTTGATAGTCGACATGAAATGCGATTTCCTGCGGCATCATCATACAATCGAATGCTAATTCATCGGACGGCTGCATTCTTTGGAATGGAACACAATGTGGACACGGCTACGCAACAGTGCGTAATAGTGGCCACAACAAAAGGCACTCGTATCCCAGATGTAAGTAATTATTTACAATTTGATAGCATAGGCAATGTGATTGGTTATGGTTATATTTCAATAATAAAAGACTAGTATAATTGTGCACAGTACTTAAAAGTTGAAGTCAGCTCATAAAATATTGCAAGTCATAATTATTTAGTAATCATTCAAGTCTGTATAATAGTATTCTTAAAGCAGTACATACTGCACTGACATGAGATGACATTGTATATTATTTTTCCTCCATCAAAAGATGTACAAACAACACCGCTGGTCCGTCAACACGGTGCAGAAATTTAGACTGCAATACTGTCTCATAGTAGTCAGAATACGATAGCTTAGAATATTTAGTCAAATTATGAATTTGAGATGGATCTATTTATTATCATATCAAAATAAATTAAATAAATAAAGTAACAAAAATGGCTAAATGCTTATATGTTTCTGCTTCATGGGTTTTGTATTATTAGATTCGTTTCAAGTCTCTCTTTCGTGAACGCATGTCAGATGAACCCAGAAAATCCATTCTTAAGCGTGATACACACAGCTTCGATGATGCTCGTCAAAGTTATTTGTGTCCCGATCGTGGTATTCTTGATCGTAAGGCAAAAAGTTTTGAAGAACGTGAAGAAGAATATGAAAAAGTGCGACGGCGGATATTCCGCTACCGAGAGAATGGAGAAATGATAGAGGAACCACCGTACTGGACATGGTCGGAGAACTCAGAGCAGATCCCAAGAATGCGCCAGAATAACAAAATGTTGAAAGTCCAATCGGCAGTAAGTATTTTTTAATTTTTTTGTTTCGTTTTTGTCCACCGTTATAGTAAAACTTGAAATTAAATGCTAGTGCTTAAACTGTTTGCACTACATACATACATATACATGAATTGATGATTTCAACGCAAATTCTTAATGCTTTATTGTCTTTTATTGTTAGAAGATTTGTTTCTGAAATATACCCATCGTTTTTGTTATTTTATTTCTTACAGCAATCAAGTGACCCAAGAAACGACGGACGTCCGAGCGTTTCAAAGTCTCATAGCTTTGGTGGCTATGGTGGTCCTTCTCCAAATGGTGGTGGTAGCAGTGGTGGTGTTCCACTTCTTCGGGGGGATTCTGTGAATTCTACGAAAAGTGCTGGTTCTCGGATTTTTTCAAAACAAGACTCCGTCGGTAGCACGAGTACACCTTGGCGTCTTTCACCTTCGAGTAGTGGGTAAGTTCTCGAGTACTTCAGCTTTTTCTTATAAAATTAATTTTATGAGTATTAGGACTGCATTTATTCGCTATGTAATTGAATTTTGTACATGATATATATTATAGTAAAAGTTTGAATCAGACAATGAGAAAGTCTGTGTATACGAAGAGAAAACAAAAATTCAAAATTACCATTTGATGAATATTGAAAACCGACCTCTCTTTCTCACTGATCTTATGTGTTCTCCCCTTTTTTTATTTAATAAATAGATATAAAACACAAACACAATCTCTGCGGTCTGATTCTGTAACTCCCTCTCCAACTGGATATGGGAGTGATGAGCATACGCCAGAACCGTCTGTTGTCCACTCGCCGCCGCCCGCCCAATGTGGGCTCGTATGGGCCGTCACTGACATAGCCAGTGTGCCGAGAGGCAGCGTCCTCATAAATCCGCACACGTTGCAACCAATAGTCAATCAAGACGGGTAATTTACGAAAAAAAAAAAAAAAAAAAACAAATGCAAATATCTAAACATTATTTAAACTTTAATATTCTAACAACACAACAAAGTTTCCTTTCTTTTTGTTGATTAAAATAAAATTCACAAAGTATTGATAAATATGTATCTCTATGTTGATATTATTCTTTTGAAGACAATTTCTGATAGTTATATACAAAAGTTTGCAAAACGTTTGATTTGTTAATTTAATTTTCGAAATTCTGTTTTTGTCTTTGTTTTGTTATCTCATGTTACGTCGACTTAGGTTTGTTTAAGTGTTTTTTTTTTTTTAATTTCGTTTAAACATTTCCTTACTATGAATTAATTCTATTGTGATACCAAATAAGGTTTTTCGTTTGTTCTTGTACTAATAATGCACACAAAGTAATAAGTATGATTTGCTTCTTAACAGCCACAACTTCAAGTTGTTATTATATTCTGGCCTCATGTTGCTGTATTCTTGTTTTTATTATATGAAATGGCTTTGTTTTGAGCACGTTTGCTTCTCTTTGCAGTTATTTTCTTAGAATACAAGGTCATTACTTAATAACGTTGTACTCCTTTCAAATAAACATTACCCTTTCCATTTTGCGGTTTTCTCCACAATTACATTTAGTAACAGTCGCATTGGGTACACCTATTAATTCGAAGCAAAACAATGGATTATGTCTCTCCATCGAAACAAATATCACTTTTTCTTTCATGTTCAGATCTCAATCTTCAGATTATAATATAATAAAATATACACCCCTATTATTAAATCCGCCGGATCGGAGATTCCCTTCACTCATTCGGTTCACATTCACTTACGGTTGTGATTATTAAATCCGTCGGATACACTTCTTTATCTACATCGCTTTTTATGTTTTGAAATCAATTGTTTTGTGATTTGACATTTGAAAAGCCGATTATAAGTTTGATAAATAATTCAAGAAATAAAGAATAATGCAGCTATATCAATAATTTCTGCCAGTTTCGGACTTTTTTCAGATCCCAAGACTTATTCATTTATTAGCTTTTAAACCATTTATGCACACAACAACCAAATCCGCACTAAAATAGTTGGGGATGTTAAATGTATGGGTAGATTCGATCCGCTCGTTTTTAATAATGAAGTGAATCTCATTCACATTACCGACAAGTGTTCGATTCCCTTCGAACGGATTAAATGATATGAATTTACGAATTTTGGTGAAGCGTTCCCCTAATAGGGGTGATAATAAAAAAAACTTACATTATTTTTAACAATAACGCAGAAAAAATAGCAAAAAAACATTCGTCATATCGTTTTCACACCTTTATTCGAACACCTAACCGACTGTATACAAAACGGTTGATCCTTTTGTTCAAATTGTGAGAAAGCAGTCATACGTTGTAGAAAAACAAAGCGGAACTTCTCTAGAAATTCTTAAATTTACAACTTAAGCACACACAAAAAGAGAAAACTAATCGTAGTTCTTTCACAAACAGTGCTCCAGCGAAATAGCTAGTTGCATTCTTCCTCTTCAACAATTTTCTCGCAACACCCGTCTCGCAAGGAATGCCCATCAGTTTACCCTTAAGCCCAACTTCAGACGTACAGAGATTCTTTTTTTAACCGCTCAACACAAATGTGGAACGCTTTACCAAACACGATTTTTCCCTCCCGTTACGATTTTCAAACATTTAAGACCAATGCGCATCGGTATCTCCTCTTTCATCCTCCCTAAATTTCCCTATGCCCCGCGCTGTGCAAGACATTTTTAGGGTATTCATAACCCCTTTAACGCGCGTGAATTATAAACAAAAAAAAGACGCTTCCTAACTTCCTATAATGTACTTAAAACTTCTCCACAATTTCTAGACATAACCACAATAGGGAATTTGTATGTTCGTTCAAAGTTCATAATATTACTAAAATATGTTTTTTTTTTTTCATTTTCAACACCAAAACGAAAATTCTGGGTTCATATTTACAGACCTGGTACAAACATTACATATATATGTATGTACATATGTATTCAACAACAGCAAATTCGCTTTATTCTTAATCTTAAAACGGGTTGGTGATACAAATCAAATTTATAAAAATTCAGATTTTTTAAATTTCAGGTAAAGAACAATCCCCAGCAATTGCGTTTACGATAAAATCATTTTTATTGCTTACAGCACACTATCCTGGGTTAACCCATGACTAAACCAGTTTAGTTTTGACTTTTAATTTGGTTTAATTGATGAACAAACTCTGGTCTTTACGGACAAGTCTAGATAGTAACTGTTAATTATGACATACCTTACTTTGACACAACAAATAGCTTTGGTTATAAGTCCAACTTGGACCGGCGACTTCATCTAGCAAAACGAATCCATTCGTAGTATTCATTATGTTCATATGTATATTTGTATAAACATGTATACATACATAAATGTAGTATGTTTACGTATATGACTTAATATGTTTTATTTTCGTATTGCCACAAAGATTAACAGCATAAGCTGACCTTCATTAGGATTGAGTTATACGATACATAAATCAATGGGATTGCATATTATAATGGTCAGTTTGAATCCTTTTCGAATGTGTCACTTTATACATGTATGCTATCCACAAATGCAGTAAGAAAAATGAAATAGTCACCCAGTTAGCCTTAGTGAACGAATCACTTAATTAAAATATAGCAACATGATTGGCCAAAAATGATTTAAATTTTGTTAAAACAAAAAGATTCCTTTTGTTGATGTTCGGCATCTTCCTTTTTATTCCCATCCCTTTTCTGTGAAACATTTTGCAAACTCTAAGAATATATTTAACGTTAAGAAATTTGTGTTTAGTAAATTATCTGGCAACAAGAATGGTGTATACACCTAACCACTTTTAACAAATAACTAACCCTTTTACATTAGTAATATGATAATTACTATCGATCGGTGTATGGTTTCGCAAACAAGTCTTAGGGGGAAAATGCAAATTGAAATTGTGAAACTATACTTCTTCGGCCACCTTTTGCATTCATCCTACTGCAGGCGACAATTCACTTTATCGGTGTATTTTCCTAACCCTGGATGTTTTTTTTTTGTTAAATAGAATTGAAGAATTTTCCTTTTTTATCATTTAATTATTTTGTTTTCTTTGAGTGGAAATGTTCTTTATAAGTTCTTCTCCCTCCTCTTCCTTGCTTTTGTGTGTGTGTTTTTTTGTTGTTCATTGTTCGGATTTTATGCGAAATGTTTGCATAAATTAAACTATTTAAGCTTGAACTACTACATGTATGGCTTTTCTTTTTAAAAACACCACCACAACATCAACTCACTTGATTTTCAACAAACAAAATAAACAACATTAATATTGTGTTGGCAATATAAACCGGTCTTACTTTATTAATTTATTTATTTTTTAGTTCAATTTATCATTTTGACCCGTCCAATTTGCCACCTAGTCAGGCGATGGCTTCTGGAGTATACAGTAAATCACCATTAGGCGCTAATATAAAAAAGAAACAAGAGAAACATAAACTCTGCAGTAAAATGGATCATACTGCGGGTAGTGATGCGATGTCATCTTCATCCAGCGGAGGAGAGGCAACAAACAATAAAACCACTGAAAGTTCCACTGAGACTGTGTCTGAATCATCGACCCAGACCGTGGTGCTGGCAGCCATTGGTATGGACGAAGAGATAGATTCCAAAGATAGTATTATTAAGCGTGAAATGGATGACATACAAGAGGGTAAGAGGCTTACCGATTTATGTCAAAATGTTTAATACTATAATTGATCTTACTTTTTATTATTATTATTATTATTATCAATATATATATTTTTTTTTAAAGCAGAAACGATCGGAAATTCTGGAGAAGATTGTGAAAAACCCACATTAGCAGGAACAGAAAAGGCATTTGACCATATAGAAGTGCAAAAATTCAAACACCAAGCAACCAGTCCGAACATACCCACTTCTGATTCTGAAGGACCACTTCAGTCGAATGAAGTGAGTTTCTTTCGATTCTGTATAAAATTTGAATACTATTTCTTTAATTAGATTAATAAAATACAGGCTGTTCCTCAAAATGAACCGAAAATCGAAATAAGAGCCCAGCAACATCAACAGCTACCTGAACGTTCAAATTCAAGCAGTTCCACACCGGCCAGCATAACTGAAAGCAAAAAGGACGATCCAAAGAATTGGAGCTATACTCAGAGCTATCAGGCTATAGATGGGTCGACTGTATTTCAAACTGGCAATGCGAATCCATATTCCACAACGACATATCAGCAAGGGGTGAGTGTCATAAATAAATTTATTAAATGACTAGCTGTTGCCGTTCGGCGTTGCCCGTGCACTAAAACCGTCGCATTAGTTACTTGTTGAATGTTAGAAAGGAAGTAGTAGGAAGTTATACTTTTTTTATTGAAAATTCTTAAGTCAATATACATACTATACTATTCTTTATAAATTGAACTCAGTGGTTGTTCCCAATAGATCAGTGGCTCCCAACCTTTTTCTAATTAGAAACTCTCATGCCAGTCGAATAAATATAACTATATTTAATATATCGACGATTTTATATATTCTTGTATACATATATTTTGAAAAACGTATTTTTATTTATTACTTATTTATAAGTGATGTAAAACAGGTGGTTTTTATGCGATCCAGATGTTCAATGCGACTTCTGATGTAGCATATTACAAATTGTCAGTACAGGGAAGATAGAACGTTTGCCTCTCATTCTGGTTGCAAAAGCTTTCATAGATCTGACCCTCGTATGCATTACAAATCGTCGCAGATCGGAAAGCAATTCCCGTAGGGTAACCATCTGCTGATTTAAAAACAAAATAATTTATTGAACGAAAAAAGATAATTGTGTTAAAAGTGCACACCACCTCAATTTTGATGAAATACCCCGATTTTAATGGGACCAGGAAAACACGACGCAAATCGAATTGGCGATTCCCATGTATTTTCACTACATTCGGTTTATTTGGTACCAGAATAAAATATAACATTAAAAAAGCAAACTTTTTTTTACTCTTGATAGGTATGTACAGTACGCTCTCGGTAAAAGCAACCGATAAAAATTCGAGCAGTTGCGTTAATTGAGGTTGTTGCAATAACCGAGTCACAAAAGAGTATGCAAAATAAAAGAATAATGTTCGTCGTAAAAGAAAAGAAAAACAATATCTATATTTAATTCTGAGAGAAGTAACTGTAAAATAACTGCCCAGTTATAGTAAAACCAAACACCAAAAAAACGAAATAAAATATCATGTATGGAAAGTTGCGTTTACTGAGTCACATTTTTTTTGAAAAGTTGCAATTACTGAGTCACTAATGGTAAAAATGTGGGTATTGCTTTGACCGAGGTATTGCGTTTATCGAGGGTTGCTTTTACCGATGGCGTACTGTACATATATTTAATTTCAAAAATCAAATTATTAAAAAATCAATAAATTCTACAGAAAATATAACTTTAATAATTTGTTATTTTGTGACAATTAATTCATTTTAAAATTTCAGTGCACGTTTCTGTCGACTGATTTGGCTGTCGTGTTGATTTTATTATTTATTATTTATTTCCATAGTTTGTTAAATTTTCACTGCCTTTTCTCCAAGTAAACAACTGATAGCGTCTGTCACAGATTTTGTTACTTTTAAACTACGGTTTTCGTTAGCATGGTCGCCGTGGCCGTGGTGGTTAGTGCGTATGCTGCCCAGGTTCAATCCCAGCAAAAACCTCTAAACGTTTTTTCACGGTACCACCTCTTTCGAATGTCTGACAAGCAATCAAAGAGTATCATGAGAAGCTTTTCAACTCGCCGTTCGGAGTCGGCAAAAAATTGTAGGTCCCTCTTCCATTTCGTAGAAAAAATAACACGCACACACAAATGGCTGCGAGAAACTAGGCTTGGTTCTGTATAGGACTGTTGACGCCGTATATATTTTCGTTAGCATCATTATTAGAAAATATTTCCAATCCCTGTGAGATAAGTTGGGGAATCGCCTTTTTACAAAAAAAAAAAAAATAATAAATAAATAAAAGTAATAACAAAAACGCAAACCGAAAACACATCGACGCAACTTCGAAACCACAAAATTTTGTGAACGACGCAAAATGAAACTAAAACGACGCAGCTTCGAAATCATTATAATTTTTAAACGACGCAACTTCGAAACAATGCAAACCGGGGTATTGGTGTATTGTAGAAGGCATTTTTTCGAGTCAAAATGTCACACATCGAAAACGATTAGTTTCCGACATATAAGCTAACATTCAAAAAAAAAAAAAAAAAAACACCATTCGTTTCAGCACGCAACATTTACCTGTCGCAAATAAACATTCAATATAAAGCACAATATGATAAAAATTGTTTAAATGCATTCTAGCGATTTCTCCCGAAAAAAAAGAAACTGGAAAAAATAAAAAAATTAGCGGCAACACCCATTCATTTATTGGTTCTCAAAGCACAAAATCCCAAAGCTCTGACAAAACCACAGAAAAAGCTGTAACCATTTGCTTTAATTTTGTAATGGTAACACTGCTTTTATGTTCCTATTTTCCATACACACAGCGAGGGTTGATGGCGGCCACACGACAAGAGTATGCCATTATCTGGAGTGGCAGGCTGGTCATGGTGGGATGTATGCGCATTGGACGAAAATTACAATAACAAAACCTGTGTAAAGTGGTTTTGTTTTCATTTCAGTGGCAATTTTTCTGATTGAATGCCAGGAATATATGTACAGGCACTGGTGTTAAAAAAAAAAGCTCCCCCATAAGGTTTGTACTGACAGTTTCTGTGGAACAGAGTATAGCTATAGCGATGGTGCCACATTCCCAGAAAGCATAATATCAGTACGAACAACTCTCTCGCAACATACTGACGATTAGTGGCAATGGTTTACCCATCAATGCGCGTATGGAAACAATGAAAATAAAAAAGTAAGCGTTAGCGATGGTTATGGTCTAAGAGAAGAGCATTATATCTATACGAACAACCCTCTCGCAAAAAACTGATGACCAAAATCAATGGCAATGGTTTACCCATTAATGCGCGTATGGGAAGAATGAAAATAAAAGAGTAAGCGATAGCGATGGTTATGGTCTAAGAGAAGAGCATAGTACACAATGCAACCACTAATCTCGGGCCTAAGATTTGAGCATTTATCCTGAAAGTACTTACAAAAACTAGAAACTCTGCATCCTTTGTTTTTCCAGATTGGCTGCCTAACGTATTTTATAGCCTCATGAATATTTTGACTAAAACCTGATTTTGAGCACTTTTTGGATTTTTTCTCATAGCTATATATCTTGGTTAAACGTAGGAATTTTTTTCTGTCTTCAGCAAAGTTATAGGTATTGATTAGGAGTTGAGTTGTTGTAGTTGAGTTAATTTTATTTTAATATCTATTATTATTATAATAAATGTATATTTTAGCCTGATGGAAGTGTTTATGCAGTTCCCCAAGGAATGGTGTATGCGTATCCTCCACCAATGGTAATAAGAAATTTTTTATTTCTGTTTGCTTAAAATTGACAACTTTGATTTTAAAATTTCAGGATGGCGAAATGCAAGGATACTTTATGCCCGTGTTTGACCCTTCTCAGCAACGTGATCCAAACGGGTTAATACCAACTGGATCGCAAACAATCTATCAACCGACAGGTGGTGCTGCAATGGTTCCTGTAGCTGCTTACCCAACCACACAGTTTGCCGGTGCACCTATTTATCCAGGACAAGTAGTTTATTCTGGCGATCAATTTGCCGCAGGAGGGGCAGCAGTTGCTGCAGCAGCTAATGGGCAAATGCAACAGTACCCAATGACGACGTATCCAATAGGATACCCATATCCATACAATGGTAATATAAAATAAACACCTAAAAAATCAATTGAAATTGTCATTTTCTTCCTTAGGTTATTGGGGCCAAACCATGACATATTACGTGCCTCAGCAATCTCTTGCAAACGCGGTTCCTTCTTCGATTATTCCTCCACCAACCGCACCATTGCAACCGCCTAACGGTGTATCCACAAGCATTGCAACGACTGTAAGTCAAATCAATGCCAATAATCATACAAGTGCTCCAAGTAATAATAACAACCACTCAATAAGCGGTGGTGGAGGCGGTCGCGGAAAACGTGCAACGCCACCACACCACCAACTGAATAGCGTTCAAGGCGGCAATCATTCTGTCGCATCAGGTAATGCAACGTATCAGCTGGGGCCTGGTGTTCCCTTGGCACTTGCATCCGAACTTAATGGGCCAACGATGTATGCCATTCCCCAGCACGCTGTCTTTTCCTCAAATATGCTTCCATATACTCACCAAAGTACAACAACGCCCGCAAATGCAGCGGCTGCGACTGGTGTGCTCACTTCACTCCCTCATCAATCAAACGCTGTGATCAGTTCTTTATTCAATCATCCTCCCTTGGCATCGAGCAACGGGCCGGTCCCATTGGAGCCACCACAGGCGACCAGTTATGCTGTGCATACGAACGGTAGCTCAAACCACACAATCGCTAGTAATGGGGCGGCACAGTCGGCTCCGAGTACGCCTCACTCGTTGTCACATCACAACCAACGTAATCCTCCGTTGTTTGCAACTCCTCCTATTCTATCGAGTAACTTTAACTCTCCCATACAAAGTCACTACCAGAGCTTTACAGACGCACAACATATAGGTGGAGGTTCATCTCATACTTACGACAAGCGCAGTAGCAATGGAGTAGGAATGAATAAGAACAAATCATCAAATGGTACCAGTGGCGGATACTCTTCAAATGCACGCCAAAATTCATCAACATCGATTTATGGAACACCAAATAATAGCATGAATAGCAAGCCTCTAACGTCATCAACAGACATTTCTAATCAGTCGTTAATGATGTCGAATGGTTTACAAGGACAACGCCCAGTGCACTTGGGTCAACCAAAACGCATGAACGTTAGCGACAAGCCACAGAATTCCCTTCTAAATGGTTCTCATATGGGAGTAAATGGAGGTCGCATAGACACTGGTAATACCGGTTGCGGAAATAATACCCAAAACACACAGAATGGCTCGGATAATAAACCTCGCGTCTCCTCTGGATACCGACAGAAGCCAAGCAATCTTGAATTCCGCCGCAGCGTTAGTCAACGGAACTCACCAAGTGCTAACTCTAATGAGAGCAATAACAATTCTCCCAACAGCATTGTATCCAGCTACACTGGCGGTGGAGGAATTCCATCGTATATTGCGACGGCTGCAGATAATCAGCAATCATCGCCGGTATATATAACGCGAGGTGCGCACATTCCACCGATGCATGCGGCTGCGCAGAGTGCTCAGGCTGCAGCCGTAGTGGCAGCAGCGGCGGCCGCAAATGAAGCGAGTGCCGGTTGTCCTCAACCGCTAATTGGAGCCTATAACCATCCTGGTGCCCCGGCCAGTGTATACATCAAATATGGACAAACGTATTTTGCACATGTAAATAATGCTTAAAATATTTGTTGGAAAAAGTCCAAGTATCTGATTATCTTTTTATTTCAGCCAACTGTCGCTCTTCAAAATAGCCGTCGATCTCCGCCGAGTGAACTCAGACCTCAAATGGCACCCATTACGGGGATGTATCCGGCAGTGAATATGATGATATCAGGTAAATTCGCATTAGAAAAAAAAAAAATTAATATTGGTTGACGTGTTGAAATACATTTCGTAAAAAGCTTATATCAATTATTAAAATTGCTTCATTTAGCAATTTTGATAATTAATATCTCAGTAGTGCAAAGCGTATACAAAATAAAAAGAAGACACAAAAAAGTGTTTTTTTTCACGTTGATTTCGAATGGCTAACAATCATTCCGAGAATAATGTGTAGTGAGAATGCTCCTAAACTCGAAGTTGACAAAGAGCTAAAGCTATATGCAAAAATATAGAACAAACAGCACACGCACTACTGATTATGCGAAGTTAGGCTTTGGGTCGTCTATGCTCTTATGCGCCTGCCTGCTGTTTTGTTTTAAATATGTACACATGTTCACAAAATTATTCGCATAAGACCTTTATATAGGAAAAAAACAAAACTTAACCACTTTCTTGGATAAAAATTAGAAATTTGATACTTCAGAAACGATTTTGACTTCATTATTAATATGTAGTTAAAAAATCAAAGCAAAATATTTAATTCCGAAAACTAAAAAAGGTAACAAAAAAAAAACGAACTTCATTGTACAATATCGGAGTACATCCGATCCGCATTTCATCCCACAGCCATTATGGAAACCGTCGGATGAACTGCTTTATCGGTTCGCAAACTACGCTATTAATTCCCTGTCAAAATGTCAAGTTTTCGAATGACGATTCATACCAAGCAGTGCAAAAGTTACATTAAATAAATTTCTTTATTTAAATAAACGAGTCTCATTCTAATAAGTCCATAGTTATTAATTAGGGAACTTAAAAAAATGATTGCACATCAGTGAATTAACAGCGATTGAAGCATACCATTTATTTTTTTTTTAAATTATTGTTTTCCAAGCAAATACTTGAAATACATTATTTTCTTAATTTTCCAGTAATTTTCATTTGTTTTTTTTATTTATTTTCCATGTTTAGAACTAGATCATCTGTGATTTTTGATTGCATTCGCTTGCAAATATTTGCAGGTATTTTCGCGCGAACACGATTCGTCTAACTTTGTATGGAGTGCGAACCGACTGCGTTTTCAGTAATAGCAATTTTTCTACCGATAACTGTTCACTTTCTTACCGACGTTTTCAGTAATACAAAAAACTAAAAATTGAGAATAACTCCCGCCACATCTGATCCGACGGATTCCAGTGCCCGATTTTCTTGATAATTATGCCTCTTATTTCTCACTGATAATATTTTTTTCTCCCCCTACCTCCCTTATTTTCCGAATTTCCCTCACTCCTAAACTTGTGCACAATATCCCTAACCACGGTGTAAGATCTTCCAACAAATCCACCGGCCTTTGGTATGTCTTTCCTTGGCAAACCAGCCTACGGATAAGCTTCGTTCTCCCAAACAGGTTTCCGTTTTTTTTCCTACCATGTCGCTTTTTCTCGATTTTTTACACTTTATATTTTGCCAAATATCCTATACTCAATGCCTGTTACCTCGATCACTTCGTTTAGCGGAATGAGTACAACTTACAAATTATACCTTGGGCTTGTGCGGATAATTTTGTGTCTCCTTTTTTCAGTCAATATTTAAAAAATGGTTGGCATATGGCCGTTAGTTTCGATTTCGATATATTTTAGCATGAATTCGACTGCCGAACATACTCGTATACTCGTAGCAGTATAAACAGCATAAAAAATATAATGAATCTACGTTAAAAACTAACAAAACTGTCGCATACATACATGGCTAAAGAGTACTTGTGCGAATAATTTTGTGAACATCTGTATGCATTTTTATCCATAAAACGAGTGATCACCTATCCACGCTATTGACCTATAACGGAAATATTCTTTCCAAACAAAGTTCCAATAGACATGCATAGACAAAACTTCCTCAACACATTCGTAATTCCGATTACGCGAAAGTCTTTTTTACTTAACGAGTTTTTGTTTGTTCTACTTAAATGTATTTTCGTATTTTTCTTTCTTTTTTAGTTTGTAATTATTTTTTTCTTACTAATCAACTATTTATTATTTTCATTTTAGCACCACGACAAGTGCAACCAAGGCATCCAAATCCAAACTATAAGGGAACCCGACCGTCGCGTTAATACATCATTCAGACTTATGATTGACCTCATAAAAAATGTCTTAAAATCTAAAAATAATAATAATAATTTCCGGTCCATTTTACACAAAAAATGCAACAAAATATACCAAAAGGGAAATGAAAATTAAAATTAAATAAAAACTATTATTAAGGAAATTAACAAAGATCAATAACAGCAAACTCTCGTAGACATTAAATCCAAACAAAAAATCGCATAGAAAAAACTGGACATGAATTAAATAAAAGGGAAAACCAGAAAATTATAAATTTAATTCGTGCACCCATATTTCTAATTCGAGTCCTTATTTCCAAATATAACAATAGTAAATAAAAGGATTATGTTAATTGTTACAATACACAACATATTAGGTTAATGATTTCGCCCGCGTCAGGAAAGTGACAAACGGATTATTAGGCATACGGAAGTGCTGACGTGTTATTCTTTTGTGACTCTCACGACAGTCGTTGAAAAACGACACGTAAAACTGACATCTCCAACAGAGTCATCTTCTTTCCGTCATCGCATCACCTATTTTAAGTGACAGAAAATTCAAATAATTCAAATTCTCTGAACTCATGCCATAATATTATTTATTTATTATTAATTATTATTTAATATTGAAACCAAGAACTTTATATGATTTATCGTACTACACAACAATCGAGTATTTTCTATTTACTTTCATTTTCGTCTATTCTATAAAGTCTATATTTTTGCATTTTCTATTATTTTTTTTCGTCTGGCTGAATTATTATTTCAATTGAAATCACCAAATTCTTTTTTCTTTATTAAATTTAAGAAAAATTTTGAATTTCAAAATACATAGTATTGTTTTTCTTATTTTTTCTTTGTTGCATTTATTAAAACAATATTTAAAAAAAATACGCATTGCCTTTTTTTCTTTTTAATCAGAAAATAAATAAAACAAAATAATAGAAATTAAAGCAAAGGAACGCTACTAAATTCTTGAGATCTTTCGTTGGTCCAGAATTAGGTAATAAATTCTTCCAAAAAAAAAAATGAAATAACATTAAATAAAAGTATACATACATACATTATAGAGAAGTAAACAAATAGAAGTAAAAACATATATTTATTCTAAATTAAATAAAACAAAACGAGTATACAAAATCATCCACATACATATATACTACATAAAGATTGTGCATTTTTAATGTACACAAATAGTTTTATGTAAGTGGTGATCGGAATTTTCAGTTAGATTAGTAAAAATACAGAAATAAGAAAAATATACATTAATTAATAAAATGCAATTAATACACCCACTTTTCAGAAAAATTAAAAATAAATCAAATTCAGTAAACAAAAAAAAAAAAAAAAAATTCAATATAAACATACATACATCTATGATAACCAAGAGAGGATCAAGGTAAAAGGTAATAACTTCATCTCATCCAAGGAGGGATAATTGAGATGGAATGCAGAGTATTTTATGAGAAACCAGACCCAAGATAGTTAAAATGTCTTGAGAGTCACCTGTTGATTATTGTTTTGTTGAATATGCAAACGTTGAAACTATGTTAAAAGTATGCGAGAATGGAAAAGGCGAACCTAATACAAGGACATAAAAACCTATAAAGAAAACATGAAAACTAACAAGTAAAAAATGAAACAAAAAAGAAATATATAATGTATTTATTTATTTTAATTTATATACACTTATTAGAGAGATATATAAATAAATATAAAATAAGAAGTACAAAATCTTTTAATTTTTTAAATAGAACATATTTGGTATTTTATTCAAACCGGAATGGACTAGTAATTTAACGAATAAACCTCCGTCCAACTTCACTTTTACATATCTCTATAAAACAGTTCACTGACTGACTGACAGACAACGCACAGACCAAACCGCTTGACCTAAAAGGCTGAAATTTGGACAGGACATTCCTATGGTGACACAGACATCCGCTAAGAGAGGATTTTTTGAAATTCCTTCTCTAAGTGGGTGAGTTTGGAAAAATCCTTAATTATATAAATCTCCATATATAAAACAGTTCACTGACTGACTGACAGACAACGCCCAGACCAAACCGCTTGACCTAAAGTGCTGAAATTTGGACAGGACATTCCTATAGTGACACAGACATCAGCTTAGAGAGGATTTTTTTGAAATTCCATCTCTAAGTGGGTGATTTCGGAAAAATAAAATTCATTAATTTTCACCCCTGTGATCAATTCCGACCGGTTTGAAAACGCAAACCGATTTCAAAAACGGGCGAAAGGAAAAAGGGTGTGCTGGATTTCGCCCGAAATGAAACAAATTCGAAATAGGGGAAACCTATCGTCGTTCGGCTGCATATTTGCGTAGGCAGTGAAAACAAGGGTTGAACAACAGCACCAAATAAAAGGATTTCAGTTGCAGTAGGATTGCTGCGTAGAACGATCGTCAGTGAGACGGCGGCATTCTTTCTATTCACCCACAGTAGCGAGTACTAATATCTTAAAAGTCAAATATATGCACGCACCAGAAAACTTCCATGCGTATTGATACATAAAGTAGAAAAACTTAAAAAAAAAAACAAACAAGCAATAAAACTGCGTGCTTGTCACAAAGTAAATTCCGGCAAAAGGGTAATAAAAAAAATAAAAAGGGATCGTGGCAAGACATCCTCGAGGAAAAGAAAATATTTGAATGGAAAAAAAATCCTGCCTTAGAAACTAAAGAAAAAAAATTAGATTTGTCCTACCTAGCTACTCTAAAAAATAAGCAAAACATTTAAGATGTGCTAGGTAAAACTGTTCCCCTATGAAATTCAACTAGAATCTCTTATTCAGTTTCACCGACAAAAAAATTGTCCGACTCGCTGTTTTGGTAAAACCCCTTGCCAAATCAGGATATTTTGCCATGAAGTCAATCATTGATTGATTGATTTTGGTTGACATTTGTATGATTTCCCCTAAATTAGGTAGAAATAATTAATATTTTGTGTATAAATCTTCTAAAACATACATTTTGAGTCTTCCGGATTCAATTTCACCAACACAAAACCGAACGAATTGAAACCGTCAATTTCTTTGCGTTTTTCAATTCCGACCGATTCTCAGCACATCCGTAATTCGTTTGAATTCGAAGAAATCCGAAAATCATCACACCAAAACTGCGAAAACGTAACGGATTGGATTTCGACCGAAAATCATCACAGGGGTGATATATTTTAATTTCTGTCATTACATAGCCCTAACTCATCAATGGCTCATTGGATTTAAAACCAAAGAAAATGGTTTTTAGTAATTTTTTTTGGGATTCATTTAAGCTTTAAGGTATAAATCATCCTTCTGCGTTATCCTGGAGCGGAGCTACGCTCAAAACAATTCATGAAATCATCGCCAACAATTTCCCATAAGTGAAACCGATGCGATGCCAATGCCAACAGCTATGCAGCAGTGGGTGACGTCATAGTGTGTTGTGTTGTGTGTATGTGGCACATTTAAAATTTGAATTTTTTGTGCTCGGCGTGCTCGGCGTGCTCGGCCTACTACGATGAATATAATTGTAAATAAAAGCAAATTCAAATTTTAAAAAATTGCATGGGCAATGCCGGGCGGGTAACAGTTATCTATCTATCTTTCTATGCACAGACAGCCAACGAATGAGACTTAGAAGTGCAAAGGGGAAAAGGGACTATACCGTGGCTGTGTGATTTTCATAGTAGGTACGTACTGCGGCAGGTGTTGAAACTTTCATGAATGGGAGTTTCGTTACCGCGGATTCGTATTCGTCCATTATGTATAGTTACATAATATATTATGTATGTATATGCGAAGGCACAACAAAAGGGCTGGAAAAGTAGATCATTTCGTTGGATTTTGTATTTGCAAACAAATAATTTCTTCTATAGCAGTTTATAAAAGTGTGTGATTTTTTTGATAGTGCATCAAGATCTTATAAATACATATGTACATTATGTAACTGTGATAATAGTAAGCAAACCATGCGAACAACTTGATGCTGTGCACTTCGGTCTGTATGTTCATATTGTACAACCAAACACCATACACGTTTAATTGGACCGAACCGCTGGACCTAAAGGGCTGAAAGTACATTCAGTACACAGTATATTCCCATAATGACATAGACGTCTGCTAAGGGAGGATTTTTGAGCAGGGGGGCGAAGCAAGGCGAGCACGGGTCAGCTAGTCATACATATGTACACTGAAGAGCAAAAGTGTAACAATGTTTCAGGTTAAGAAAAAAAAAGTTTGTAAGCACGAATCTCTAAATACATTTTTATTTTTTTGTCTACTTAAAGGAAGACTTATGTATTTTCTACAGATTTGGATAGGTTTTTAACATATCCAACCAAAAATACGAAAATGGTAACGGTAAAAGTGCGACAGCTGCTTTGTTACAGTTTTGCACCAGTGGAACAGTTACAAAAATTACCTCGTATTTTCGTGTTTGGGTGACTCATATTGATCATTTCGTGGCGTCAGTTGAGTGCAATCACTAGTCCAGACATTAAGTTTTATTAAAATGAAAAGTTTAAGCGTGGAAATAAAGAAACAAGTTGTATAGTTATTAAAGGATGGAAAATCTACCAGACAGATCGCGGGAGAACTAAAAATAAGCCATATGTCCGTCTCGAGGATCGAGAAGGCCAGCAATCTGGACAAAGGTAACGCGAATAAAGGAGGAAGACAAAACAAAATTGAAAATAGGGAAGCCCGACACATTGGAAGGCTTTTAGTAGCAGATAAAATTTCTACACCAAGGGACGGGCTTCCACTGTTAACGCAAAAAGCAAGCGTTTGGACTCTTCGGCGAGCTTTAAACAGCATGGGTTACAAGGCTAAGGAAAAGAACAAGAAACCAGCTTTATCAGTCAAAAACGTCTCGTCAAGAAAAGTATTTTTGGAAAGATATAAACACTGGACCTTTGATGATTGGAGACGCGTAATATTAAATTCATTATTCGCTAATTTGAGACTATGGAATGGCCTGCACAGAGCCCGAACATGAATCCTATCGAAAACCTTTGGGCTTTTTTGAAAAGGCAACTGGCAGGCTACGAAAATGTCCCAAAAGGAATGATCGAGTTATGGGATCGAGTTCAGGACGAATGGTACGCCATTTCTCCTGAAACTATTCGCAACCTCTATGAGAGTATGCCACGAAGGCTCAATTCTCTAAAAAAAATCCAAAGGTTTATGGACAAATTATTGAATAATTTAAATTTTTGGAATATTTTTTATGTAGTGCAAAACTGTAACAATGTAATTCTTTCGTTTTTTATTTCTAAATTCTTTTTTTCTTCTTGAAGTTGTTATTTTGTTTATTAGTTTTAAGTTATCAATGTTTATAAAAAAACAGTGACATAATTTTTATTCAATGATTAAAACGAAAACATGAGAAAAACTTTACATTTTGTTTCATTTGTTTATTATTGTTACACTTTTGCTTTTCAGTGTATGTACATTTATGTATGTATGTATGTACATGGCGATAAATATAAAGGTAGGTATTTTATGTGTCTCAGATGTATTTCTACTGATGGCACTTCCACCCCTAGCATTAGATCCGCTGAGGGGAAATTCGAAACTCGGCATCATTGAATCCGTTCGAAGGTAACCATTCACTTGCCGGTAATGTGAATGTCTTTTCACTTGATCATTGAAAGCGATCGGATCGGATCTCTCCATACAAATTTTGACGTTACTGATCCACGAAAAAATCGTTGCGGATCTGGTGCTTTTGCTGTGGGGTTTGGCTTGCATTTTTTTTCACTGCCAAACATTTTGAACGTTGAAAGTGCAGAAACAAACAGATGATGAACTAACTTTAGGCTGTACGTATGCCTACACAGATCATTACCTACACAAAACATGCGACCAAAACAAGAAAATTTTAATGCAAATAAATGTAAATACAAGAAACGTTGAACTTTATAAATTAAATAAATGAAACACGACATTGGAATGCAAAATATTGCAAAACAAAAGCTTAAATTAAAACCAAAAAAGTTTTTATTTTTTATTGTTTAGATTTTTGTTTTCACACCACAATTTCCTTTTCAAATGTCTAATGAGAAAACAGCTGATTAAGAAAACACAGACAGCGATGTAGATAAAGTAGTGTATCCGGCGGATTTAATGATCACGACGATAGGTGAATGTGAATCGAATGAGTGAAGGGAATCTCAGATCCGTCGGATTTAATTATAGGGTTAAATTAGACAACTTTTCACTTGGTCATTAAAAACGAACGGATCGAATCTCTCCATACAAAGAAAATCGTTAGGTGGATAGCCACCCTACCGTAGTCGGTAGGATTCACTTAGACCAAAGTAAGTCCATTGTGCTGCCACATGAGCAGACTTTACGAAACTCCTGGAACCAATTTGAGAGTTGGACGAATTTCCGTATTTTATTGATATCCGTTGAGGAAATATCTTGAAGGTCTACAAAGAAGTATTCTCCCAGAATCTTTTTTCTTAAGGAGGAGGGAGCTGGGCAACTGCATAGCAGGTGATAGAGGGATTCCTCTTCCTCCTCATCCATGCTATGGCAGAAGTCATTGGTGAGGATTCCTAACCTGTTGGCATGTCTGCCTATTGCGCAATGACCTGTCAATACGCCTACTATAATGCCGATATGTCTTCTGCTAATTTTTAGCAGGTTGCACGTTCTACGTTGGTTTAGTTGTGGCCAGGTCTGTCTGGCGCAGCTACACGTGTCAAGATTACGCCCTCTTTCATTTGCCTGTTGTAGAGCTTGTCTGGAGATTTTGTGTTTTATTGTTTCTATTAGTACATGGGGTTCACTTTCCGTGATAAATCTTCCCAGTTTTGTACCTCTTCTTTCTAGCTCGTCTGCTTCACAGTTACCTGGTATATCGCTATGACCAGGAACCCAGCACAGCATGAGCAAGCATCTGCGCGATATCTCGTTTAGAGATGCGCGGCAGCAGCGACTTCACGAATAGCCATCACCACCGCTTGAAAGACACTACAGTGATCTGGAAGCCTCAAGGACAAGTTCAGGCTGAGAGATAGATTTCCTACCCATTCCTGTCGGTTGGGAATATTAGCCCTATATTTTATGTTGAAATCTAGGAGTGGAGTCATGTAGTCCGTAATACCTGCATTTAAATTCTTCATTGATAGTATTCTGGCGTGCCCTAAGTTGGAAGATACCCACTGCGAGGTTTCTTTGAGTCGCAACGCCGTTTTTGTTACCCTGTCCCTACCATAAATGTCCAGCGGCAGCATGTTTAACATTGTTTCAAGAGCAGCGGTGGGGGTGGTTCGCATGGCTCCTGTAACGCAGATGCAGGCCGTTCTCTGGATTTTATTAAGTATATTTACATAACTAATTTTGTCTAGTGCTGTCCACCAGTCTACAACTCCATACGTAAGTATGGGTCTGACTACCGCAGTATAAAGCCAGTGCATGATCTGAGGACGAATTCCTCATTTACAGCCTTAGGCCTTCTTGCACGTATACAAAGCGGATTTTTTCACTCGTTCGAGTGTGTTCAGTTTCCAGCTCAGTTTTCTATCTAGAATCAGACCGAGGTATTTGGCGTGATCTGAGAAGTTGAGCTGAGTATTATTTAATTTTGGGGGGTTGACTTGGGGAATGCTGTGCCTCTTAGTGAATAACACTAGCTCCGTTTTAGTCGGGCTAGTTCCCAGACCGCTATTACTGGCCCACCTCGCCAGTGTAGCTAGAGCTGCTTCCATCAAATCGCTAATCGTTGGAGGATATCTTCCGTTAATAGCGATAGCAATGTCATCGGCATAAGCTATAACTTTACACCCTTGTTTTTCCAGGGTGAGCGAAATTTCGTTGAGAGTTAAGAGCCACAATTGTGGCGACAATAATCCTCCCTGAGGCGTTCCACGCTTCACCGACCTTTTTGATTTATAGCTTCCCAGTTCTGAATTAATCAACCTGCTTTATAGCATTTGTTGGGTCTAGGGACTTAAGTGGGAGACAGACTGCTGGTATTGATACCATGGTATAGCAATACTATATTCTATACCACATGTCTGTCACTACAATACCACGTTAAAGCTAGTATACCATGAAACATACCTGGTATTGAAATTCGAAATTTTTTGGTGGTATACCACCTTCCTACTGACTGCAGCGCCGCGTTCTTTCTGTTGGTGATTCTTGGTAGCTTCTTTTACAATTCAAGAAAAAAGAATTTGCATAGAAAATTGTAGCATTCAATTCTCAGATACATACAATGAATTCAAAAATAATTATTTTATCCGATAGCGATACTTGCACTGATATTTTTTACTTTGTTGTGATTATTGTCATGAAAACACAAACGTCAAAGTATACTACCTAATACGAAAATCAGGGTATACTACGAAATGCAGTCTGTCAGGGGTTGTGGTATTCACTATACCATGGTATTCATACCATGGTATCAATTCAATACCAGCAGTCTGTCCCCCACTTTAGTCTGCTATTGATCTTTAGGTTATCAAGTGCTGCTGTTATAGCCTCAGGTTTTATATTATTGAAAGCTCCTTCTATATCCAGGAATGGTATCATTGTAAATTCCTTACGGGCGAGGGATTTCTCCACATTACCAATAAGTAAATGAAGTGCTGTTTTCACAGATCTCCCTTTGCAGTAGCCAGTAGGCATGCTGCGATGTCGAAAGCATGTTACTTGGGATCTTACTGTGAATGTATGTATATATCTACTAGTCTCTCCAGTGTTTTTAGCATGAAGGATGAGAGACTAATATGTCTGAAGTCTTTGGGGGAGGTGTGAGAGGTTTTCCCAGATTTTGGTATAAAGACCACTTTCACTTCCCTCCAGATTTGGGGTATATACCCGAGGTCTAAGCAGGAACGAAATAGTTCAAGTAGCCAGGGTTCGATAATGCAATAGGAATATTGCATTTCGGCTGGAATGATCTTATCCGGCTCCCCACATTTGAAGGGGAGGAAGCTACCATTTGAGCTTGCTTTAACTCACCACTTCTTTTGAAAACAAAGGTGCATTTGAGGCCATCCTTTCTTAAGTGTATTCATACTCCTTTGTGTTACCCGGAACATGGGTATCTAGGAGTAGGTCTAAAGATTCCTGACTGGATTCGGTGTCCGTTCCGTGGGGTTTTTTTTAATGAAGCTTGCACAGTAGGAGCCTTGGACAGGATCTTCCTTATTCTGCTAGCTTCGTTTTTATCTCAATATTAGAACAGAAAGATTGCCAGGATTCCCGTTGCGCTTTTCTCACTTATATTTGTATTCTCTAAGCCCTAAGGCATACCTTATATTTATCACAGTCACTGGGGTTACATGAGGACTTCGCCAGATTGATAAAATTTCGACTAGTCCGTCTCAGGAGACTCAGATCTGCCGACCACCATGGGGGCTTATCAGCCTTAGTGTTTCTGCTTATGGGGCACGACTTGTTAAAGGATTTGTTTATGGCCTGAGTAACCATCCGCGCCATGGAATCGATTTCCTCGGGCGTGAGCGGTGTATCTATGGGCCGAGTTGAGACCCTTTTCTAGGTTATCTCTGTAGCTGTTCCAATCAGCCCTTCTAGGGTTTCTATAAGATGCTTTGGGTGGAACAGCAATGTTTAGGTTGAAAAATATGTAACAGTGATCCGAAAAGGAGTGCTTTTGGGATACTGTCCATTTTTCTACTGATAACTTGGGGGTGTTAGTAACTAAGGTTATATCTAATACCTCCTGTCTATTTTTTGTAATAAACGTGGGATCGTTACCCCTATCGCATACTACAAGATTAGTTCCTACTAAATAAGTAAAAAGTAACTCACCTCTTTCGTTTGTGTTACTGCTGCTCCAAAAGGAGTGGTGGGCATTGGCATCACATCCTAGGAGGAATGGTGTGTTTTTCCTCTCTGCTTCTCCGACCGCCTTGCGTTTCATATCTGATGGTAAGGGCCCGATATCATGGTAGGCCATATACGCAGATGCTATCCAGAGAGACTCCCTAGGGGAGATCTCTAGTTTTGCAACTGTGAAGTCGGTAATTTTTTGTCCTTAAACCGGCAATGCGAATATTACTAAACCATGACTCCTGGATAAGGACTATGTCATCCCCACTCTTCTGAAGGCGGAGAAGGAAGTTAGCAGAGGCCACCTTACTGTGATGGAGGTTTATCTGTATTATGCGCATCATTGAAGATAGCATTTAATCCAGGTGACACTATCACAGTGACGTTGTTCCCCTCTGTATCTGAGGAGAGGCCATCGGAGAAATATCATATCATTCATATAGATATTTGTTTTGGAGTTTGGTAATAAATATTTATGAGGTTCTTAGAATTGTTCCGGTCACTTATCCTAGTATAGTGTATCAATGAAATACGTTCGGTTTTGGTTCGCACCAGTTTTCTATCAAGTGCCAGCCGTACTCAGGCTCAGCAGCGCTGTTTTCGTGAAATGTCACTGTCTTCGAAGAAACATCTTTAGTGACATCAGTGATATCGCTGTTGCAAAAGGCATCACACCCTTACCATACTTGTGTCTAATTTCAATACATGTTATAATATCGGTGAAACGTCTTAAGAAACAGAATGTGATTTAACTTATTCGGTCCGTTCGCATTTGCTCACAAAACTACGAAAGTGTGTGAAATCCCATTCGCGTATGGAAGTAGTAGTTTTTCGTAAAAGAGAATGCTCACGAGAGAGCCCGAAATTTCTGCATGCTGCGAATTTAAGCACAAGTTATTTCTTTGTGCAGATTTATGAAAACTTTCAAATAACATGCGTTTTTCATTTTTCGTTGTTCTTTTTTTTCGGAATTTTCATATCTTTGAAAATTTTACTCCTACTCTTCGAAAATTGACAGAATACGAATATTTGGTGCAAAAGGTGCGCGAACGGACCCTATTTTTCTAGTCTGATATTTTTACTTTCGACGTACATATGTTTATGTACCCAACGTTTTAACGATTCATTTTATTTTTAAATTATACAGCAATCTTTAATTTTAAAAATAATATTTGATTGTACCGTGTAGCAAAGCTAACCATAGAATACAAACGTTAAGGTTATCTAGCTCCGACAGGCGCCAATCGTAAATTAGAGCAAGAGAGAGAAGCTTTCCGAAAAAGACCTACAATTTGCAAAAGAAAAAGTTAGAACATTAAATGTATAAGTTACTTTTGTTTTTTTTTGTTTTGTTTACTATACCTACTTTTGTTTTTGTTCATATTTATATCTACTTTTTTCTAAGTTTAGAATGAATTTAATATTTCTGTTCAGTGTAATGGTAATTGACTATTTCTTGTTCCTATATTTTTGTATCGGTAAGCCCGCTCCCGCTATCCTTCCCGGGTATTTCCTTACGAAGAGGGGCGCATTATTTTTAGTAGCCCACGGGCGCCGAATATCTTAGGACGGCCCTGGGTGGCCTTAGTAGTTCTTGATGTAACCAAGTGGTCTATGGCATGGCACATTCGATCGGTACAACGACAACGAAGAACTGATTCCAGGTGATTGGCGACAGGACTCAATTGCATCAGCTTTAACAATGCATTCGCTTCAAAGAGAAGTGAACGCGGTCACCATATTTTTTTTTAAAGGGGTTCTGACCCGCCAGCTGCGGAGGGCACCGCGACCCAAAGGCTTTATTGTACCGCAAAGTCAGTTTAGGAAACCAGGGGCATGTTTCACAGATCATACAACATGTATGATTTCTGTTTCACAGATTTGATGTATGATCTGCTATCATACAACAATTTATAAACGGGGAATCGACTGGAAGTATTGGAGTGCTGTATGATTCTGTTTCACAGAAATTTATCATACATTTCATACAGCAGTTTTCCATCTAATTGATCATACATTTCATACAAGACAATAATTTGCTGTAATGACTGTATTATAACTTTGACAAAGGATAATATACAAAAATAAGTAATTTTTTACTATTTACCTTCTCATTTATCAAACTTAAGTTTTTTTTTTAAAACAACAAATTAAACAAAAATTGCTTTTTAGGAGGTCTGCCGGTTATATGGCTCCAATCATCTTCCAAATTATAATCATCCGATAAAATAATTTCGTTTTATTTTACCACTCTTTTTCAAACGCTACTTACTTTAGTTTCTGTTAGTTTTCGATAGATTTTTACTAAAAGTAGTGGTTGAACTTGAACACTAACATCGAAAATGTTAAAATCACACATTTCATACAACAAAAAAATTATCATAATACAACACTTCCAACAGAAAGTTGTATGTGTTGTATGATGTATGATGAAAATGTATGTTGTATGAAATGTATGTGTTGTATGATCTGTGAAACAGGCCCCAGAAGATACTCACCGATTTTGATGAAATTTTTATATGCGAAAATAGAATTTTGGTAGGGGATATTAATTTATTAATACATCAGTATGGAAAAGGCAAATTTAATGCAAATTAATAATTCAGTATGATAAATTAATTTAAAAAAAGGATTGAATTTGCCCATTATACCCGGTGCTGGGGCTCAATGGACATATGTAGGTAGGACTGGGAGTATAATTACCCGTTCCTCGTTCTTCGCTTTCTGATGAAGATTCTTCCTTCCTGGTCATTTTCCTTCTTGCGTTGGTTTTTTTTTTTTTTTTTTCAAAGTGAGGAGCTTGGACTTGGTGCATTCAACCTGGGATTTGTAAGGAGTTTTTCCCCGGCGCGCTTAAAAACTCTTTTTTTTTTTTTTGCTTATGCTTTGGGAACAGCTACAATATGCGACAGAGACCACTTTTGAATGGGCATTTGTTAAAACGGGCCCTAGGGATGATGTCAATGGATCCATTGGTCTCAGATTAACGGAATTTTGGGGAAATATTGTGGAATGATTCGTTTCGGAAACATGGCTTGGAGATAACATCAATGGATTGCTGGTTGTGTATGAACTTGGTGGCACCGAATATGAGGTGACAAGGGTGGTTTCATCTAAAAGCGGAGACTCATCCTCATTTGACATCTCCGTGGTTTGACATGGCATTGCTCGAGCTCAAATAGGCTTTGCGAACCATGTGAAACAATTTCAAATTGATGCTGATAGAATTATATAAACAAATAAAAAGAGTGCAAAATGAATGGGTCATAATGGATACCCATTCCCATTATGCCTCGTCCATTCTGCCCCATAACGTATTCTGCACAAAATCTATAAAAAATTTGTTTAACCTAATCGGAAAAGAGAAGTCAATGGTTTTATACAAACTATATTTACTTACTTTGATATTAAATAATGAAAATCCAATTTAAAATTGCTCTTTGATTAAAATTGACAGGCTTTATTTCACTTGTAAATAACTTTAACTCAATGAAAAACCTTCTTTTAGCAAAAACGCAGCACACGTGTCACTTTTATTCAAAAAAGGGTTCCCCTAAAAGCCACCGATAAATTAAAGCAGACAGATTTACTTTCGGAGCTGCTACTTTGCTCAACAGAAAAATACCGAGGGGGTCCATTATGCACGGGGTGCCCATTATGCCCCGGGTTCCCCTATATATATTTTTATACCGGAAGTTTCTAGTTTGGAAGATATACATACATATGCCTTTAAAGTTCCCATACAAAGTAGATATGAAGCTTGTTTCAGTCTCGCATGTAAATATGCAATCATGTTTTTAATCACATTTTTCAAGTATAGTATAGTATACTCGGTCATCATACTCAGCGCCAAAGATGTGCAAAAAGAATTTTCGAATTACTTTATCCAGGCGAATTGGAGTGACAATATAAATGCATTTAATTTATATGTATGTGTTTCTCTTGGGTTCTATTGGAAACAAACGCATTTTCTTTCGATATATTAAAAACAAATTCAAAAATGCAATTCATTTATTGTTGTATTTATTGATTAAATATGTACATTGGCCGGCTTATTAAGAATCGCCAAGGCCCCGTTGCAATAAGCAAGATCGTTGATATTGTGTCCTTGTTCATTGACAAAAACAAAACTATTTTACTGCGGTGGTGGCGTTTTGTCGCAGACAATATTTTCATTTAATAGCTGTGGCGGTTGGGGCGGACGCTATATCAAAAATACAAATTAAAATAAAATACCTAGTGAACATAAGATTTTTTCTCACCACCAATTCCAGCTCGTCCATTAAATCCACAAGTGCACGATTCAGCTTGCGTTTAACGTATGACGCACAATAGCCATGAATGCTCCGCAGCTCGGCCAAAATAAATTCGCCGAAAACGCTATACTCGTCCCTAATGGTTCGGTTACTCGGTCAGTGCTTGAGCTGCCAACACTTTAAATTCATTAGAATTTGGTAGCGTCGCCGAAGTTGACGGTGTCGCTGTCGGTCGTTTTATTCTGCTTATCTTGCGCCTGCTTTGTGCTTCAGACGTTGAAGAAGTCGCAGCAGCCGTCAGCTCGAGTTAGGCCAAAATTGATCTATCAGTGAAAGCGGACGCCTGAAAATGCACGATTAAACGTTAAATCCGAGATGAAACTTGAACCTGATGCATGGAAGATGTATTATGATTGAGTGATTGATCTGATCGGCAGCCTCTAAAAAAGAACATCGAATCAAAGTAATTCCAAGTCATCTTCTTTTTTTTCATCGGTGCCTTGGCCTGACTGCTTGCTGCGGTACTTCCCCAAATATGTATTAAATGTAACGCGCAGATTATTCCATTTGGCCATGCTCTCCTCGTCTGCAATTTCTTGCCAAATCGCATCCTTTGGAAGTTTGTATTCTGGGATTCCTTTAATCCACCAATAAGGACGCTCTTCGATGGCTGTAATTAATTTTAATATGTCTTCCTGATCCCACTCGCCTTGAACCTTTGGTCTGCTTTGTTTTCTTTTATTTTTTGTGGGCTGCGACTGAGTCTCCGGTAAGCGCGGCTGCGGATCAATTGGCACAAAATCAATTTCATTTGAATTATCGTCTTCCAAATATTCGCCATCCATTGTATCGTCGAGTATCTGGATATACATATACATCACGCGCACCAAATAGACACAGAAACTAAAACACGCAAATAAGAGATGTCTAAAGAAACCTACTAAAAACAAATTAAAACCGAAAACGAATTTAAATAAAATAATAAAGCAAAAAACAACAGCCCGTTCAAAACCTACTGCAATGAGCATACATTTTATATATGAACATAGTTGAAACTACGAATGTGTTCAAATGTGACGTGTTCATATCTGTGTTCATGTTTCCGAATTTGCGTAATAGTGTTCATATGGTCCTAAAAGAGTGTGCGCACGATATGAACTTTATATGATCATACGTACATATGTTCAGGACGTGTTCAAATGTGAGCATATGCTAAGTGTTCATATACCGGTATACGTATGAACACAAAAATATGGTGTGCACACGATATGATCACTTTTGGGACACAATTTTACTCAAATATGCACACAAATTTGCTCAGTGAACATATCGTCTGCACGTAGTAATCGTGAAATTCAACAGTTGTGATCTCATTGTCCCATATTTCAGCAGTAGGGACCTGGCGATACTTCGGTGGAATTCAAGATTGTTTACATTTGCTCAATGTAATTCGGCGAAGTTGAGACATATTAGTGATTACTAAATCGATGAGCCAAAATAATATAGGTATGTATCACTTTTTGCTACTATGTCATAGTGATATGGTCCTATATTGGCATCATGGCTGTCTACGCCTCCCGCCCGTAAGTTATACATATTATATTGACTGATGACATTTGGTCATCTTGCTTTTGCCCTACACTAACCTTTTTGAACGTTGTACCTAATGATCGCCCAGTGCTGCAATTATACCTATGTAATACTTCATGGGAAAGGATATGGATATAGTCGTTCGGGGCAAGAGTGCGCATTTTGGACTTCGGGCTTAAATTCTGACAAATTTACAACAGATAACAAACAAAAGAGCCTATTAGTTGGTAGCTCTATATTTTATGAACAAATTAATACAAAAATTAATACAAAAATATTTTATATTTTTTTTAATGTTTCATATGTTTTGATCAAAAAACAAAAGTAAGTCAAGTTGCGCACTCTTGCCCCGAAATCAGGGTAAGAGTGCGCAACCAGTTTAAGTCACAGTTTTCGTAGTTTAAATTGTTTGAAACTGTGCTTTCGCTCAAACCAAGTTCTTTGGCAGCCTTTCTTGGGCTGCTTCCATTTTAAATCCGCTCCCTAGCCTCGCAGATTTGCTTTACGACAGAAGGTAATAGCCCAAAAAATGTTATTATTATAAAAAATTCAATACTGTGTAAGAAAAGAAAGCACTGCGCGCTCTTACCCACAGAACGACTGCGCACTCTTTCCCTAGACGCTACTTTTTTTTCATTGTATTGACAATCTAAGAACGAATAATATTATCCACTATAAGATTGTATCATAAATCAAACACACATATACACTTTTTATGCCTTCATACTACTTATACCTACTACACTTTTAAAAATTAACTTTTTTTTTTAACAAAATCCGGCTTTTTTTTTATTGTTTTTCTTGGTACTGTCAATTGAAAAATTCTCGTAGAAGTTGTTCTTCATTGGCGGTTAGTGAAGCACACATTTTCTCATTAAGCGATGTCTGCTAATAGCTGGAGAAAATGGCACTGCGTTCTCTTACCCGCTGCGCACTCTTACCCCAAACGACTCTACATACAGTCGTGGCGAACTAATTAAGAACGATGGTACCAAAAAATGTTTTTGTTGAAAGATATTGTTGTAGAGTTGAAAGAAATTTATTTATTTATTTATTCAATCTACGATTTCAAATCAACAGATCAAGCTTAAATCTAGATAGTACAGTTTTAGTATAAAAACATATTATATTAATTCAAATTTATCAATAATAAACTTTTAAATTGATGTCTTGACATACATTATGTCGATGTTACAATAAAACATATTAAAAACACGAGAACAATGAGCGATAGGTTCACGCTGACCATAATTTGTAGTATGAGCCAATCCATAAATAAGTGACCTCGCTCTTACCGATCTACTAGGTGCATAAAGGTCAATTAACGCCAGAAGATTCTCACAACACTAAACAGCTTACGTCGAACTTCAAGAGTCTGCATTCCTAGCAACAAACATCTGCTTTTATATTTAAGAATAACGTTTCAACTTGTTGAGAATTTTTTTAAAGCGAACCTCAAAAAGTTTTTCTGAACTCTTTCAATTCTGCCCGATAGTTTTTTAGTACTCGGATTCCACACTACGCAACAATACTCTAGAATAGGACGAACCATTGAACAATATAAAGCTTTTAAGGTGTATAGATCTTTGAAATCCAGCGTATTTCTTTTGATGAATCCTAAGACTGAGTTAGCTTTAGAGACAATGTAACAAACATGAAGTTCAAATGTAAGTTTTTCATCAAAAATTACAATGAGGTCTTTTACGTTGCTAACTCTGCAAAGACTTGCATTTCCTATGCTATAATTAAAAATAATAGGGTTTACTTTATGACTAAATCAGTTCAGTTCTCTCTTGAGTGTTGTGGGGTGCGCATCACTAAGAACCTTTATACTACAACATAAACTTAACTAAAAACGTCCTACAAGATGAATTGCTCCGTATGTTCTCAAAAGATCGATCGTAATTGTACTACTAAGATAATCTGCAATGAGTGCAAAAATTTTTACCACTTTGCATGTGTTAACATAACCGAAGAAGATGCCGATTATTTTAAAACCAGTGCAAAGCCCTTTCGCTGTGACAAATGTGCAGTGCTAAGAAGACGTTCTCTTCATATGCCAGTGCCGGTAGTTAACAAACCGCAAAACAACAGTGTTCCAGCTTCAACTATCCCCAGTGCTCAGCAAGTCACTCGTAACTACACTCTCTTAACAGCTGAAGAGTCTTCGCTTAACAGTGAGGGTCAGTGCACTCTTCAGATGATCTACGCCAAACTCTCGAAGTTGGAAGAAATAAATCATCAGTTCTTACTTCAACTAAATGAGTTGCGAAAAGAAAATGCGGATCTTAAATCGAAAGTCAATGTTTTGGAAAGCAAGTTTAACTGGCATGAACAACAGCTGCTCAGTAATTCAATTGAAATTGTGGGTGTGTCCAATGTCAACAACTCTAGTGCTATCAGTACGGCACAACAAATTTTCTCCAAAGCCTTGTCCATCGATATACCCGTCAATGAAATTGAGAAATGCTATGTGAGGAATATCCAAACAAAATCAGCCTCGGCTCCCATTAAATCGATCATCTGTTTGAAATTTGCTAATCTAACAACAAAGCAAAGAATAATGTGCGCAAAGAGGAATAGCAAAAACTCTCTTAACACAAACGCGATTGGCATCAATGGCTCCCTTGTCAGCAGTGGTAGCAGCGGCAGCGGTAGTAGCAGCAGCAGCAGAAAAGAGAGTGGTACCGGAATCTACATCAACGACTCTCTTACGAAGTATACCCAGGCACTTTTAATGAAGACGAAGGAAACAGTGAAACAAAAAGGCGGAAAATATGTATGGTTCAATAATAATCAAATTCTTATGAGAAAGGTTGAGGGGGGAAAGGTCACTTCAATAAAATCTTTTAATGATCTTGCACTCATTTAGTGCTTTACACTTTAAATTTAAAATATGAATTTTGATACAGATTTATTTGATGACTTTTCTCCCTCCAATTTATATAATTCCAACTGTGATAATGTTTTTAAGAATAGTTCCTTCTGCTATGATAAATTTTTTATTGTTCACCAAAACATTAGAAGTATGAGAGTAAACTTTTCAGCTCTTGTCACCCATCTTGATTCTTTTGCTTGCGTTCCAGATATTGTCTTTGTGTCTGAAATCTGGATCTATGACTTTGAGAAGAATGATTATTTTATACCCGGGTTCAAGTTTGTTTCTAATACAAATGAAAATTACTCTGCAGGTGGAGTTGGTTGTTTTGTGAAAGAGGATCACATGATTCTTGATGTCTTGTGCGTCGATTTTTTGAGTGCTGATGTTTTAAAGGTTTCCGTTGAAATTCACCATGTAATGTATGTTTTTTTATGTGTCTATAGACTTCATATGTTTAATGTTGCGAATTTTATAAATGAGTTTTCTGATCTCTTAACCAGGGAAAAATCTAAAAATTTAATTATTGTAGGAGATTTCAACATCAACAGTTTGGATGGTAATGATACTGTCTCGAGTTACTTGGCATTACTTGCTTCGCATGGTCTAGAATGCTATATTAATGAGCCCACTAGGCCTGCTTCGGGAAGCTGTCTGGATCACATTTATGGTCGTTTCAGCAATTTGACAGTCGCTGAATGCGATAAATGTGTATTTGATTTAAAAATAACTGATCATTGTATGACGAGACTTTTATTAACAATCTCTAAAACTAGAGGTCGTAGATCCTCTAACTCCTCGCAAAGAAAAGTAAAAGTTGATTTTAGTAAGTTAAATAACAATTTATGTTATGAGTCTTGGAAAGATGTTTATGCCTGCATTGATGCATCTACTGCTTTCAAAATCTTCATTGATACTCTTAAGAAGCATATCTTGTCTTGTTCCTCACTTTTGCCCTCCAAAAAATTAGTTAAAAGACTTAAACCTTGGATATCTAGAGACTTACTTAACAAAGTAACAGCTAAAAACAAACTTAGATTAAAGTGCAATAAGTATCCGAATAATCAGGGTGTAAAAAGAAGGTATAAGAAATTGTGTGTCGAACTAAAAAAAGAGATTCCTATTTGCCGAGATAACTATTACCGTGGTCAATTTAGTTCTGCTCAGGGTAATTTGAGAAATGAATGGCGATTAGTTAATAACTTACTAAATAAATCTAATGCTTCTAAAAAACCTACTGTTTTACGTATTGATAACTCTGATGTGTATGACAAAGTCGCTATTGCTGATGCTTTTAATTGTTATTTTACTAATGTTGGCTGCTGTCTACAACCGAGTTCTGTCATATCGAATTCTTGTACTTGTCCTCCCTTATGTGGTAGTGCTGAACCGTTGCAATGTAGTAGTTTTGTCTTTCAGCCCATATCTTCATTTGAAATCTTGAAGGTTATTGGTACTTTACCTAATTCGTCTTCGTGCGGACCCGATGATATTTCTAATTGTTTACTTAAAAAAATTGCATGTTTTGTAGTAGATGTCTTGGCAGTTGTGTTTAATCGTTGCGTGTTTGCGGGTGTCTTTCCTGAAGATCTTAAATGTGCAGACGTCATTCCTCTATTCAAAAAAGGTTCCGCTATTGAAATTGGCAACTACAGGCCCATCTCACTTCTTTCAGTTTTTAGCAAAATTTTTGAAAAACTTATGAAAAATAGAATGGTGTGTTTTTTAGATAAAACTAGGTTCTTCAATCCAGTACAATTTGGTTTTCTAAAAGGCAAATCGACGGAAGATGCACTCCTTCAGTTTTGTTCTCAAATTATGTCACACCTCGATGGAAAAAAATGTACAGCAGGTTTATTTATTGACATAACCAAAGCTTTCGACATGGTCAACCACAATTTCTTGTTGAGAAAACTAGAAAAAGCTGGATTTCGTGGTTTCATGCTCCTTTGGTTTAGATCGTACCTTGAAAATAGATCGCAAAGAGTGAAGTTAGACGAAATAAGGAGCGAAACTAGATTTTTTAACCTGGGTGTTCCACAAGGCTCTGTTTTAGGGCCTACTCTATTTCTGGTATACATCAATTCACTCTTTGCTCTAGATTTTAAGGGCTCACCAACTGCTTTTGCTGATGACATCGGTTTCTCATATGGGTTAAACAGTCCTTTGGACCTAATTTCTGATGTCAATTGGGATCTAAGTTTATTGAGACACTGGTTTGCTGAGCATAATTTGGTTATCAGCTCCAAAACTAAGATAATGTTCTACAGCTTATCTTCATCATATAATCTGGATGCAAATGTGTACTTCCACGCACCTGAGTGCCCTAGATACAAACTACCTAGCTGTTATTGTTCGTCTGGTTTTTCCTCTCCCACCTTTTGTAATAATCTAAACTGTAGTGATAAATGTTTCTTAGTGGAGAGAGTTGACGATTTTAAGTATTTAGGACTTACACTTGATTCCAGGATGAGTTTTGCGAATCACATAGACGCTTTGAAAAAGTATTTCCGATGGACGCTTCGACATTTCTACAATTTGCGTAACTTATGCTCTACCAAGCTTTTAAAGATAATCTATTATGGTATTTTCCATTCCAAGTTACAATATGGAATCGCGTGTTGGGGGGGTGTGTATCGCAATAAAACACAACCACTGTTGATTTTACAGAAGTATGTCATTAGGAAAATTTGTCGTAAATCTGGTAGACATTCTTGTTTTCCTTTATTCTGTGCCCTGAATATTCTTCCTGTTCGTCATTTGTACTGTTTTAAGGTGTTAAAAATATTCTTTATGAAGTCCGGTAATCGTAATTTTCGTTTAATCTCCTTTTATAATCTGCGTGGAAACCTTTCAAACTTATCATCTGTTCCACTTTTCCGTACCACTGCATATCGTCATTTTTTTTCTGTTTTATCTTTTCGATTATTTAATGAACTCCCTCAGACGATCAGATCAATGACAATACCTGGAATGTTCTTAAAATGCGTAAAAAGGTGGCTCTTCAACTTTGATTATATTGCTCTAGAATCCCGGATTTCTAATGTTTTGGTCTAATTCTTTGTTTTCATTGTTTCCTTTATTTTGTGCATATTATGCAGTTAATTTTAGTTTCTCGATTGGTTTTTATTTTGTTAATTATATTTCGATTTAATTTATTATTGATTATTTTTCTTGCAATGCTACCAGTTTAGTCTTACTTTTTCTTAATTCTTGGAATTCTTAAGGGTCACCCCACCCATAAATTTATATATATTGTTTAGCCGATTTGAAGTGGCTTTCAACTCTATTTTTCATTTAAATACTGAATGCCACCAACCTTTCTTATATATTTTTTCTATTTGTTTTTCTGTTCTATAAGAACTCTAAATGTACTTTATTAATGTATAAGAAATAAATAAAATATATCTAAAAAATATATATATATATATATATATATATATATATAAATGTTATAAAAGAACATTTATCGAAATTAAGAAGTAGATAATTTAAATCTCATCAATGGTAAAATCTCGTTAAATCATTCTGAAAAGCAAGGCAGTCACTCCAATTTTTAATACATTTAAATGTTTTTACATCGTCCGCATACATTAGACAACAACACGATTTTAGAATAGAGGGGAAGTCATTATTGTAACTTGTTATGTATTTTGTTTGTAAATTTAATGTATGAGTAAGAAAAACAAGTAACAACAAACTAAAAATATAAGTTATAAACAAAAAAAAATATTCAAATTCAATTACGTGTTTCGAAATGGTTGGCGAACTAATTAAGAACGTTATGAAATTATTTGCTAATTCGCGGATTTGTCATGACCTGACTCAATATTTCGTAGGACTTTATTTGCGATCAAAGCCTTACAACTCCGTGGCATAGATCCAATAAGATCACACTATCACATTTTTAGGTGATATGTTGGCCCACGCGCGCCGTCCTTCCGAGTTCAGATAATTCGTTCAAATTTCCAATTTTATGCTTGCCAATTTGAGTTTTAAATTCATACCACGAGTTTTTTATAGGATTTAAATAAGGACTACACGATGACCTTTATAAAACATCGACAGAATTCTTATCGAAGCAATGTTTTGTTGCAAGACAAGGTTTGAATCATTACTTACTTAGTTGGCGCTACAGCTCGAGGTGAACCTAGGCCTGCTTCTCGCAACCATTTGTGTGTGCGTGTTATATTTTTGCACGAATGGAAGGGACCTACAGTTTTTTGCCGACTCCGAACGGCGAGTTGAGAAGCTCAATCGTGACAAATGATACTCTTTGATGCTTGTCAGACATTCGAAAGAGGTGGGCACTGTGAATAACTTTTAGGTGTTTGCGGCGGGATTCGAACCCAAGACCGCTGGCTCAGTAGTCCGACGCACTAACCACCTGCGCTACGGTGCCCCGGTTTGAATCATTGTCTTGCATAAATCTCCAAGTAACGGGCAGTTCTTCCTTAGTACAGGGTTACATGACATTTCCTTATATTTTTTATGTGCTGCTCCGAGTTCATTATACCTTCTATTCGATATAAAGGCCCGGTTCCTTTGAATGGCTTACATCCCGAACAGACACACTCCTCCGTGCTTAGCAGCAACCGCCGTGCATATCGTATTATGTTCCTCATTTTTTAGGTGCCGGACATATCTTTTACCATCTGATCCCACTCTATTAAGTTTTGCTTCATCGCTCTATAATATTTTTTTTTCATTCAGGAATCGTCCAGTCCTTGTTTCTTCGCAAAAGCTAACCTTGCTATTCGACTTTTTAGTGAAATAAATGTTTTTTTTATCGCTCTTCCAAAAAGTTGGCTTTCATTCAATCGTTCCCGTATCGAGCGTTCTGAAAGGGCATTCTGATCCTCGTCAAAAACTTCGATTTGAAGTTGTATAGAACTCATAAATGGATCTTTTTTTTTGCCAACTGTAACGATTATTCGATCCTCAGTTTGATGTTTCTCACTGTAGCTTACACCATTGAAGACAATATTTTTTGAGTAATTCAGCCTTTTCCCGATTTCTTAAAACGATAACTTCCCGATATTTCTCATCTTTACAATGGACTCCGGCATATGTGGCGTACCGCGTACGTCTCTTATTTTCGCTTATTTTTCGTTAAATCAAGCTTTAAATTAAAAAAAATGTATGTTTTCTATTTAACTTTGAATAAATTTTTATGTTTAGCGATTATTTCTGTTAATATCATCAATTTTTTCACAAAATAACTACTCTTTCTATAGTCGTTCTTAATTAGTTCGCCAACCATTTCGAAACACGTAGTAATTGAATTTGAATATTTTTTTTTGCTTATAACTTATATTTTTAGTTTGTTGTTACTTGTTTTTCTTACTTATACATTAAATTAACAAAATACATAACAAGTTACAATATCTTTCAACTCTAAGCAAAAAAAAAAAAATCGAAAATTTGTTTTTGGTACTATCGTTCTTAATTAGTTCGCCACGCCACGACAGTAGGCACCTACTTATACATAAAAATATGTCAATCACAACATCGAAAAATATAAAGTAGCCAATACTAGAATGGAATCAAACTTTATTCCTTATAAGACTTTAACTTCATCCCTACATATTTGGAAATTTGACTTTTAAAGTCGACATACTTACATTACATACCTACCCATCATTCTCAAACCAACCCTCAAAACTAACATATCTATCAACATTCGGAGACTGACAGTAATTTAAGCCATAAGGAATAAGAATGACTTCGACTTTATGACTGCAAGTGGTACTGCTATTAAAGTCACCTGAATTCAATATCCGATTTTTTTGTTTTTTCTTTAACAAATTGCCTCCAGTAAAGTCAGACTGAAACAACAAACATACAAAAAGAGGTGGCGCCTTCCTAGTCACCTCAATAGAACGAATTCAATCACAATAGACTACCCACCAAACGGCTGACAGACAAGAGGGCAAAATAACTGGTTAGAAAGAGGCAGAGCATTCCATTCTCTTTCGACCGACTCCATTGTTAGAGTGAACATTTTGGCACGCGACATTCGCCACACCCTCAAACAATTGCGCATATAAAGGCGGAACAATTTTCGTCCCCGAATACCAATCGCGTCGCCACCAATTGGATTCCGAGAATACATGTTAACCGGTTTGCGCCCCTGCTGAATGACAGGGAAAGGGAACCCAACTGGATTGCTTCTTGGCGCAGCATCTGCTTTTCGTACACCGGGTTTCCAGGCGGTTTTGTTCAGTATCAGTCATTCGAGAGGTCTTGTGTTGACGGTAGCGACGACGACGACGTTTCGTTCGACCAGTGTATCGATTTTGTACCGTCGTGGTTTCGTTACGAATAATCTTATCTGGCAGTGTGTCTTCGAAATAAAGTGACAAAAAAAAAAAAAAAAAAACGCGGATTTACTGGTGCAATTGACGAGGCGTAACATTTCGGATTTACTGAAATAAATAAATAAATATTATATTTACATATGTATGTATTATTCGCATACGCAGTTACCTACCTACATATAGTGTGTTTTAAAAATTGAAAATTATTAAAAGTTGATAGCAAATATTTGTTTAAAGAAAAATAATAAAAAGTGTGGTTAGATAAATATCATCGGCAAATTGCTGGTAGATAAAGTGCAAAGTGCTCAAAATTGGATTTACAGAATACACAGTGGATAAATTCGTCAAAATTGTGGAAGCAATTAAAATGAAGGTAGGCTTTGGATAACAACCATTCTAATGAAAAAAATAACAACCCATTGGGAACGTCTTTATTTATGTCTTTATGCTTTAGTATACAATTTTCCCCAAACCTATTTAACGAAAAAATTACGTACCTATACTTACTCATCAAAGGATTGTGTGATATAATATTACATCCACAGAATGCATCATTAAGAACCCGATATTGTTTAATGTTCGCTTTTAGCAGTTTGTATTTAAATTCTAACAAACTAGCGTCGGTATTATTCAACGTGGTTTAGTTAAAATGTAATAGCAAATAGCCTTTCAGGTGGAGCTATTAAAAAAGTTTAATAACAAAAAAAAAAAAAGTAAAATGCTGAATTAAATTATCTGTACATATATACCAACATATGTACTAGCTTAAACAAATAACTAAGCAGATTTGTGCCTACATGTGTATGTGCATAGATAATGTAGATATGTATGTTAAGCTTGCTATTAACTAAAGATCCATTGACTGAATGGGAGTTGATTATTTTTTTTACTACCTATAGAGTTATTTTCAAAGCTTGCCTTAGAACCAAGCGGATCTGTAGATACAAGTTGTGTGTACTTTTTGTAAAAACTAGGGACTTGACCACAAAAGCTACCTTCCAGATAGTTTGAGCTGATTTGTATTTGTACATAATATATGTATGTATTTGGTATTATCATTTGACATTATACTGTAAGATGTACATAAGTTTATCTTTTAGAAATATGGGTGGCCGTGGCGTAGTGATAGTCGTCGTCGTCGCTTGTCGCGCTGAAAGTTCACGGTTCAAATCCAGATGTCGCCGAAACATTTATTTCTCACGAAATAAAAATAAGTTGATCAGTTTCAGAAGCTAATATCAAAACCAACTGCGAAGGCATAACACTGGCAGTAGGATGATGGTATGGTTGAGGAAATTGATCGCACAAACTAAAATAGGAAACATCTGGAAAAAACTTCTGTGAATCATAAGCAATGGCATAACTTTCAATAATACATAGCTCCCCAGTTATCCTGGACACCACCACCACCCATAGAGTTCGTTGAAACCTAACATCGTATCACTACGTCGATCTGTCTGTCCCTCGTTCTTGTTCTTCATGTGCTCGCGCTGTGTGTAAACATATAAAATTAAATTGGAAGTTACGTAAATATGTATATGTACATTCAATAAACAAATCGTAGACATTTTTATAAGGTACAATATTTAAAATTATGATATAACCAATTTAAGTTTAAGAGTAATAGGTAGGTTAGGTACATTATGTTATATGTACATAAACTATAAGCTAAATCGAAACTTTTGTCAGATAGTAGATAGATGAAGAGTTTCTCCCAAAATACGGCGATGGAATTAATTGTCTGCAATTCATGCGGAAGGCAATTCTACAGACGAATATCAGACACAACAAAGGAGTGTGTTCTCCAATTCAGTGTGTGTAACGTGGAATAAGAAGTCTTAAACCTCTAGTTGAACGAGCGAAACAAGTATTTCATCTATGTAGATACATACATAAACAGGACATTTAAAGTGAATAATTTTGAATAATTTCAGAATGCTACAATAACAATAATAAGTATCCAATGTTCAAACCAAGGACGGAAGATTTAATATGAGAAATACTGTAAAATCTGCAGATGTTATACATAAATAAATTAGATACAGTCACTGACTACTACTACTACATTACGCAGTACATTTTTTAGTGTAATTTTGTTAAGATTAAAGTCAAGAAAGTTTACATTAAAGTAATAGAGTTTACTCATGCGGTTAATTGGCTCGTGCACACCGTAATTTGTTCTATGATGAGAAACATGAAATAACTCTACACTACGCAAGTAATGAGATCCCCCACGAAAGTTGAATCCTAAACAGGATAATAAGTCAGGTGCATCAATTAGACCTGAGAGCAGTTGATGCATAGCTATGATATCATTGTTGACCCTTCTTTGAGCCAAAGTCAAACAATATTTTGAAGAGAAAACTATCATGATCGTTGTTTGAGCTAAAAAAAAAAAAAACCAATGAGCAGCGAAATCCCAATTTTAACCTTATCACTCTCATACTTTTGGGGATGTCCAACTTGATGTGTTCATACTTAACGGTACGTGTCGTTTGCTCGCAGGCATAAAATACTAAAGTTAGGTGTAATATTTATTAATTTGTATAGCTTCCCGCCTAAGGTGTCACATTCCATCACGCTATGTGTTGATCGAAGCGTGCAGTAAGGATACATTTATTGAGATACTGGTATACCGTATACTGAATATAGTTTAGTTATAAGCTCTAAAATAAAAATAATATCATTTTCAATTCGTTCACGCGCCTGATCAAAGATACAATTTAATTGCAATTGGTGTCGAGTTTTTCTTCCTTCTCCCACTTTTTGTAGCTGCTATGATAAATGTATCTAAATGATGAAATTGAGTACCATAGGCTATAGAAGGAGGTTTTTGAGTCACGCGGAAACAGCGAAAATATTATGACTTGATAATTTGTTAATTTAATGGAGTGTTTCATTCCGAGCTGCAATATGGAATTGAGGATAGTTTTCGCAAAACTCAACAAGTGCATTTTGCAAATTTTGTGTTTTTAAAAAAAGAAAAAGATTACTAAAAATGTAAGAATGGTAAGCCCATAAATGGTACTTTATCACTGAAGAACGGAAAAATACTAATAATGAAATATCGAAATTACCAGATATTAAGTCCTGAAAATCGACAGTTTTTTAATATTAGTTTTGCAAAACATTAACGATTAAAACATTTTTTTGTATGGTACTGGTTGAGTTTTGTGAAATTTTTCTTGGCTTAGTCAACGCGCCTTGTGATTACTAAAATTTTACTACCCATATCTCATTTTTCACTTTTTGGAGCTTGTTGAGTTTTGCGAAAACGGTCCTCAATTGCTTGTTGGTGAGGTGTGTAAATAAATACGTCCAATTTAACCTCTGTTAATTTTGCAGATCTACATATATCTTAGGAAATAATATCCCGAAAACCTAAGAAATATTCTAGTTAACCTGTTTTGTGGCCTGTTCTTCATTTGTAGTGCTTTTAAGTGTCGAGGACATTCTTTATGGCGTATGGTAATTGCGATTTCCGATTACAATTTACTTGGAAACCTTTTGGGCAATTAATCGAATCTCTGGGTATATTGTCTGGATAACTCCACTGTATCAGTCCTTTATAAAAGGCAAGTCTAATCAAAGTACGTATGTATGTGCCGCAAAAACAAAAAAAAAACTACTGAACGGATTTCAATGCGGTTTTTCGTAATCGATTCTGGTTGGATTAAATCTAAATAATGAATAATATCTTCTTTGTACATTTTCTGCGAGAAAATTAATAACATAAAGACATATTGTTTGTATGCTTTCGCCACAACGATCAGTGGAGACCATTGCCACGTCAATGCACCAGCGGGTATGCGTGTATGCGGTACATGCCTATAGTATACGTGATTGGGATTGCTTCGCGTTAACATATATGTACATATTGTAATTGTTCGATCATCTCTAATTTAATAACTGGATAAATTTGGTTGCAACGTTTCTATTATAGGTATAGATGCAGCGCTTAAAACAGATATGTATTATGTTTTAATGTTTTTTGGCGGTAAGCACGTCAGCGTTGCCGATGTGGCACGATCGTGCCTTTTTGACACGGTAATTTCCTTTAGGCACGCAGGCACGAAAAAATATATTTTACGTATTTCTTATTTTTATTATTTAACTGGAACTTAAACTCATAGTGATAAAAATTTGAAAGTGTAAGCACAGATTAACTAATCATCAATAGAATCGGACGCGTTCGTTCAAAATTATAGCATGAATGCACTTAATCATGAAAAATAATTTAAAAGAAGATTATAAGTCTGTTCAATGGGACTGTTCTGGACAGAAAAGAACAGAAAAGTACAACGTTCTCGTGTTCAATGAGAAAACTTTCTGTCCGAGACTGATCTGCTTTGTGTTCAATGACTCTGAGCTGGACAGCTTTCATGCACCTACTCTTGAGATAAAACAGATTTGTGAGAAATGTCGAAACCACCTTTGATTGCATATTTGATTTATTTACTTGAAGTGAAAAGTTTTTCGATGAGATTTAAGTTTACCAACTTGAAGAATTCGAAATTCAATCGGAAAAAAATTTAGAGAAAAAGATTCCCAACAATTTTGTAAAAAACGTTTGCTAAAATGAGAAAATTATTTGAAATTTTAAAGAAATGAAAAAACCTGTAATTTTTTTTTTACTAGGCACGCTATCGCTTAAAATGGCACGGTATTTCAGCGGATGAGGCACGATATTTTTTTTTTCAGCGGCAACGCTGAAGCTTGTGCTGTAAATAAACCGATAGTGATTTATTTTAAGTGGTCAATCGTAGTGAATTTTTCAGCAGTACTGCAATCAGTATCGATCAATTTTATACAAAAACCTTTTGCACAATTAAACGAGTCTCCTTCCAGTAGACAATTTATTACAAATACACATACATACATACATAAAAAGAATATTTTTGTATGGGCTTCGAACATCAGCTAGTATTTAATACGAAAATAACATCTATCTATGTATCTCTACCTAACTTTGTTATATAGATGAGTTAATAAACTCCCGCAGTTGAATCAGGGCAATAGCGGTTCTTGGAATATTCATAAAACATGTAAGAGCCAATACAATTCGAATTAAACTAGGTTAATTCAGAATCGCTTAATTTAATTTCAATTATTTTTTAATTTTTTGTTGTATAATTTGATGAAGTTATTTATTTTGTTTTTAACTATGCAAACTGTTTTTATAGGGTCACCTACCCAAGATTTAATTATAATTGCATAAACCCATTGAAGTGGCATTCAACTCTACTTTTATTAGTTTATATGCAAAAATACAGAATGTCACCAGATTTATACTTTTGGATTTTTTGTTTTTTTGAAAGATTATGAATTTTTGTAGTAAAACATGTAAATTTATTCATTTATCATACATTTATAGGAAACATATTGCATCTAATCTAAAAAAAAGATTAAAGATATGATACCGTAGCCTGTAGAAGAAGTTTGGAAAAATAATATTTCAATCCAATTCGCTGGCGGTCTGCTATTGCAGATAGCAGTACATTTATAAAGGATGTCCCGAAATTCACGCAAGCTTTCAGTTCTACACCATTTATGCAAACCTTCATTATTTTCAAAACATTGCTAAACAATGAAAACGCTTTGTTCTTTCCTGTAGCACTCCATTCTTAATAACCCCTGAACTGTCATTTGTCTTTTTTCTTTGTTGGCAACACTTTTCCACAGAAATGGCAAACAATTCAAATCTTGCGTGAATTTTTGTATTTACCTATGGGCGGATCTAAAACGATCAACGACATGGATTCTATAAAATAAAGGCGTCCTTAAGACTTCCGTGTGCTTGAAGTGATCTTTGTAAACTATGTACATATCTTTTCAAGTTGAAATTGAAGCACCCAGTGCCACAACCAGATAACTCAACCTTTTCAAAAAAAAATACGTAAAAAATAGGAAAACAAAACATATGCAAATTATGAATATATTTTGGAAAGGCAACATAAAACCACATATTTTTTAGTTTTAAAACATTTCAAAAATGATAGTTTTTAGTTAAGAAAAATATTTGTTTGTTTTTTGGCTTGTCTTGTTTTTGCACGGTTTTTGGTGAAAATTAATGGAGAGCCTCATTTTCTTCTTCATATTCCGAACTTTCAGCTCCTTAAATGCACTGCTGGGACGGTAAATTATTGTTGATTGGGCATATCCGCCGGATCATATTTTTTAGGGTTGAGGGGAAGAATGTTTGGATATAATATTTTTTGTTTAAAAGGGTCACCTTGCATGTTTGCTTTTGTGTCAATATCGTATGTCGTTAATGGCCCGTGGTGACTAATAGAAGCTGATATTCGCTTCTTTTTTATAAATAAATATTCGGTACCTTAAAATGGTCCATTTTAACTGTCTTTGTTGGTCACATTTTTTTAATCATAATGTGGAGCCAACCTAGTTTTGTAATCTAATATATCCTGATTGCTCACCGATATCATGTTAAACTTTTTGGAACATTTTGCCACTAAATGTTGCCAATATTTTGGTAGATAAAGGCGTTCTACTCATCTTTTCTGTTTCTCAATCACGCTAAAAGAGCGATCGCATGACCAAAAACTATAATCCTCCGGCGGATGTGCCCTTCTATAATAATTTAGCGTCTCAGCAGTGTATTCAAGAAGCTACATATAAGCATTACTGAGAGATGTCGCACAACACCGGTGAATTGAGATTCACTAATCGGCACAAGTCGATAGTTTCTGTAGAGGAATCATTTCTCTCATGATCCTTGGTATTAAAATGTCCCTATCTGTGGTTAAAGTGCATGGGCTTTTTGCTTACCTAATCAAGTTATGATTTATAGAAATTTTAATGTATGTAACTACGTCTTGGTTAGGTCTGTCAAGTTCCACACCTACATATAAGCAATACAAATGCAAAATATCCGCGATAAGGCTTAACATGATGCACCTATCCGATAATATATGTATATGTATATGCACATAACTGTGTGTCTGTTCCTATACACATTTAAATTTGTCTGCGGCGAGGTGATCCAGGGGCGTCAGCTTGTCATCCATAAATTTTAACATTTATAAAGTCAAAGGAACATCACGTCACACAGCAGCAATGAAACTGTCAATTTCAGCACCTGGTTAAAGTTAAGTTGAATTTTTATTTGCGGTTGTCATGAAACCACAATGTAGGTGGGTAGGAACCTAACTGAAACCAGATAGTTAACATAATATATTTATTCGACTTAAGACCTGATGTTAACGGCTAATACGAAGCAAGCCAGTTTAGTATGAAAATAACTTAGACTGACTGCTGTCTGTCATATCGTAAGTTGAATGTTTACTATAAATTATTTTATTTCATAATACGAGTATAACTAGAACTGCACACATAAACTCTAACTGAGTTTAAGATCTTATTTTAGTAATCCTTACTTTACCAGCTGCCAGCTCTGCAGATCCATGAGAACTCGTTTGAAAGTTTGAAATGCATAAATTTATTGAATTTCAATCTAAAAACTCATTTAATAGTTTCGAGTTATTTTCGAAAACGATCCCAGATCCGGTAGTGTTGTATAAATAAGAATTCAATGAACTGTGGTTTGATTGTTTCTTTAAGGCTATTGAAATTATGCAGTGAAATTATTATTTTAAGCAATTCAAGCCCTTTTATCATGAAATAAAAATACTGCATATTTTGCAATAAATTTGTCTCATCTATCCAAGATTTGGAGAACAAAATTGTCAAGGTGTCCATCTCTAAACGATTTTTATGCTTCTACGCGAAGACTTTAAATTCATCTTCGACTGTTGGAATTCCTATATCTCTATGGATATCGTGGTTTCTAATGTACCTATGCACGTACATATGCACGATTTCTCTTAGCTCTTTATTTGTATAACTTGTCCTCAGGATTTACTTTATTTACCGCGAGTTTCAGTCTTGTTTTCTATCATTTTTCCCACTTCGAGGATGGTGGTGTCTTCGTAAAAAGTAGCTAAGACGGTGTCTTCTTCGCGGGTATACAGTAGGTTTAAAAGCGGACCAACAATACATAGGTAAGCAAACGGTTAAACTGCAATTACTTTCGCAGATTAGCCAATAAATCCGACACAACGATATTAAGCAAAAAATTAACCGTATAGGTATACTTTTAAGTTCTAAACTGCTGTCAACTTTGCTTCAGGCTGAAAATATTTGGTTTCTCTGTGTTTGGATGGAACTTACGATTTTAAACAACGTTAAACCGAGCTGTCATTCTAGGTACTTCATTTTTACGACGCTTATGTTGAATTATATAGTCTGATTTGCACTCGGTGTCATGCCTTTTAATATCTAAGGATAAAAAAGCGTTATGACATGTTTTAAGCACAGAGTTACAGTACCTACTGCTAAAGCCGCTTAACGACAATTTTGAAAGTACTGTGAATGTGATTTAAGTAAGTGTAAGCGTTGCCTAAAACTGCATTACCTCTTGTCTACATTTGAAATGTTTACTTTAACGTTTATTTTATTTGTTCAATTGAAACAATAAATGTATGTTGTACTTCACTAAAAACGCGTGCATGATTTTTATGTCTATCTTAGCCCTCGTGTCGCGCTTATCGAGGTGGATAAAATTTTAGCTGATTGCAGTGTTAATTGCATTAAATGGGATTTTTTAACACTCCTTTTACATTTGGATTGAAATTTTTCCTTTTCTGTACATACCTATTGTTACAACTAAAATTACCAAACTATTTGCGTAGATTTTATATAAAGAAGAAAACAACAAAAAAAAAACATATTCAATAAGTAATTATTATTTTTGATGTCAACGTTTTTATTTGCAAACTACCGGATACCCGGCGTGCTTTGCTACACTTTATTCCACAGTGATTTTTTTCACTTTTCGATTTTTTCAATTACCCGACTTTTCCGTAGGGTTTTCCCAACATTTTCTTTCGTAAAAACCGTCTCCTGGCAATTACGAATAACTGAAAAAAAATTGAGCCAAATCGGCCCAGCCCTTCTCAATTGATGAATTACTATACATTTTTCACACCATTTTTATATATATAGAAGAAGAAGATACTCGTATATATGTACATATGTTATTTGTGTTCATGATTGAAGAACAAACATCGTACGTTATTCAAATTAACTAAATTTCCCATTCAAAATGGCAGACAGAAAATGCAGACATAAAATGTCACCAATCAATATTTTTCAAAACATCAGTTTTACTTGATTTTACACGATTTTGCAGAAAAACATGTAATTGTTTTTTTTTAAACATTTTTAACGATTGATAGTTCTCCCATGGTTTGTTAACACCAAATTTGCTCAATTTTTTCATGGACAATCGATTGAGAAAACTAAAACAAACAGAAAGCTCTCACTCTTGGGTAGGTATATAAAAATGTCAAAAATTAGCCACTGGATAAAATCTTATGAAGCTCTAGACTAGGCTAAATTTTTGAAGTCTGTATTCAACAAACTTATGTCACAGATTAGCCAAAGGATATAATTTAAACGCATTGACACACAGCTTCAGGGCGCCACTGTTTAAGAGCAGAGTTAACTGTCAAAAGCTATTTACATATTGCCAAAAGTGACGTTTCATGTAACTACTAACCTATGGAAGGTTATTGCCAGATAAGTAAATTGATCCCCAACACCGAAATTTTTGTTGGGATGGAGTGACCACATCCGATCAAGTCGTACTTGCGCAATAAGTGTTCGGACTATCAGTTATTTTAACATAACTACATTAAAACCTCTCTAATTGGGACACTGATGGGACCGACTCATTCTTGTCCCGAATAGGAGGTGTCCCAATTATAGAAGTTTGTACAAAAAATATAGAAAAACACAACTACTTAAGAAGAAACTGCTATTTTCAATTAAAACAAGTATGGGACGCCCTATCTCGTTTACAAAATCATACCTTATTGAAATAAAACGACATTTATTTTATGAAAAGTTATAAAAATGTATGTAGTAGTATCTCATTACGCGAAATTCAACGCGTATGCATACGAAAAAGTTTAAAAAAGGTATTGTATCCATCCACACAAAAACAACTGCAACTGCACGGTACCAATATCTAATATTCAATGAAAATAAATAAATTGTTGCTCTGTTGTTTTTTGTCCCCGATATAGTCAGTCTTCTGTAAAAATATAACGGTTTGAAAATTTGTAGAATGAGATGCAGCTGCGAACATTTAGTTAATGGAATTTTACTGTCCCGATTAGAGAAGTCACAAATCACAATTGCTTTTTTTTCGGGTCTAGTGTCCCAATTGAGAGGCTCAACTCGAATTGTCCCGATTTGAGAAGTCATATTTTGTGACATTTTTAATAAAATGTCCCAATTCGGAGGTTTGGCTCAATTATGGAGGTTCTAGGAAAGTTAAATTGAGTGTCCCAATTAAGAGGTGTCCCGATTTCAGTGTCCCGATTACAGAGGGTATATTGTATGAAAACTTTTAGGGTTGGCAAATGGGTTGTCCCGATTGGGAGGTCTTCCCGATTACGGAGTGTCCCAATTAGCAGGTTTTACTCTACATATATAAATACAAACATACATACATACATACATACATACATACATACATACATACATACATACATACATACATACATACATACATACATACATACATACATACATACATACATACAAAAAAACAAAAAATAAAGTGTAGAAGAAAGCTACGCATGTGCAATTGTGCATAAGATTTTATTCTTCGTCTCGTTATTTGTTGAATAGTAATGCGTGTCGGTGTCTGTACCCAAATTTTTCCCAATGTATAGGAAACCATCAAGATAAATTTATTTGCATAGAATCAATGCTTTAAGTTAAGCTCAGTGCTAATTTTTGGGGCATATTTCAGGGATTAACCATTAAATTTTTAATTTCACACATACAAATTTCCCTATGCGTCCATTCTGAATTTGCAAACAGTTGGCTAGGTGAACTTAAAAAAAAAAATAGAATAAAACTGTCGAACGTAATGCAGTACTGATCATTTTGGTGTAATTTGCACTTTATTCTCAATGTTTGTGATTTAATTTAAATTTTTCTGAGCGATATTTTTGGGTACGGAACACTAAAAATTGACATTTTACACTAAAAAACATTTTTCTAAATTTAAAATTTTGTATGCACAAACCTTGAGATATATATTTTTCGGACTTCGGTCTTTAACTATGCACACGGTGTTGTTGTATTTATTCGAAGCTGATACATTAAAAGAAATAAATAAATCCACTTATCCTATGCATTGATATCGAATATCAAGATTTTACCTTTCACTGTGGACAAAATAACACTACCAACAGTGTGTTATGGTGAAAAGTGTAGCTAATAAATTGTAACAAAGAACTACAAAAAACTAAGCTCACGACTGTGTGTCGCACATAACAACTAACCAACACACTTCAATCGCAAATTCTCTGTCACTATAACAATTTCTGTCGAACAAAAGTGTATTGCATAAATGCACGCACTTTTTATCCAATTACGGAGTCACATCACCACTGCTTATTATTCATTGGCTAGTTCCTTAACAACTGAATGTATTGTATACCCAAAAGAGAAAAGATACCGCATTGAAGTTTGGTACGTTTACTTCAGATACTGCGTAGGCTCATTAGAGTTACCCGTTTGCTTAGATAGTAGATACTCCCACCTAAGGTGCTCACATCTTGCGAAGGTTGAAAAATGATGGTTGCGCAAATATTTTTGCAAGTAAGCTCCGAAGGCGGTCTTTTATTTATTTATTGACATCGCATCGCTTTGGATGGGACTATGCTTTCTATTCATATTCATAGTCGACTCCAAATGTAAGGCTTTGTATTATTTGCGTGACACTTGTGAGAATATACATACATATGTATAAAAATGGTAACAATAATCATTATTATATGAATAAACCTATTCGAAGTGTTTGTTATGTGAATTTAGTTTGGCTTAACCGTGAGTAATGGGCTTACTTTCGATAGAGTGGAACAGGGGTTAGGAAGAGCTAAAATAAGTATGCAAATCTAATACTAAACTAAATAATAAAATAATTTAACAAAATATATGAGGGCATCATCCTCTACCTCGATTTCTACTAGTGGGTCCATAAAAGGTTCAGGTACCTTTTATTTATGTGTCCGCAGATGTGTTTTTAGTCTATTGGGAATAAGTTTGTTGTGTAATGAGATAGTTATTTTGTCTTTTATGTGTAAAATTTTATTACCTACACACTTTCTTTGAACTTTGTCAACTCCTTCAAAAATGTTGAGGAAAACCATGAAAATAAATAAAAATGATTCCACTTGACGATTAATGTGATAAGGCGGTAAAACCATCCTTAATTTGTGCAACGAAGACAGGGTAAAATAAATCAGTTTTTAAGCCGCCAATCATGTTTTTGGATTTGTCAGGCATATCTATGCTATTTATTCACTAAATCTGAGGGTGACTAACCTGCTTAAACCATTCTTGACACCATCCATGATACATCGCATAGATTTGTTATCTTCGGATAGTTCTGAATACTTTAATAGCGCGGTAATACGTTAGCCATGAAGCATAAATTGACAGCAATCCATTTGTAGTTATTTAAATACTAGGCGGTAAACCACTACCATTTTTTTCGTGTAAGGTTTTGTAGGAAATCAACCTTTATATATGTCCTGGGAATGTTAACTCATTTGAGTGCATATTTCTACCTTTAAAGACCCAGAAAATATGAACGCTTTTACGGCATCACCTTTTACGAATACTCATAAACTGCTGGGGACGAATTTTTTTTAATGAAAAGCTTTCATATTCGCTGTAGTGGTGGCTAGCTCACCTTCGCGTAATACGAATTTAAAAACATATTTTTATTTTCCTCTATTTACTCGTAAAATCCAAATCTACCAATAACCAATTTAAACTGACGATCGATTGATTGATTACAATTGAAACAAATTCCGACGTTGCTCATTTAATTTTATAACTACATAACGGTGTTGACAATGCATGTAAATATAGCACTACATCTTTACATACATAATTGTATAGTATTTTCTTAAACTACGTTTTTAATTTGGAGCAATTCATGAGTTAGTTCGAAATTGTTAAAATAAATTACATTAAAGCAGTATTGATATTGTTTTACTGCAAACTTTTTCGAGCTGTGGCGTAGTGGTAGTCATCGTCGCTGGTCACACTGAAGGTCCACGGTTCAAATCGAGATGTCTCCGAAAAATGTATTTCTTATAAAATAAAAATAAGTTGATCAATTTCAGAAGTTAATGTCAAAAACCTACTGCGAAGGTATAACACTGGCGTAGGATGGTGGTATGGCCAAAGAAATTGATCGCACAAACAATTAATAATTATTAGGAACATCTGGAAAAATCTTCTGTGAATCATCAGCAACGACAAATATTTCAATAGTACACAACTGTCCACTTATCCTGGACACCACCCATAGAAACTTGACATCTGAGTTTCCTATCACAACGCCGATCTGCCGATCTGTAAATCGTTTTGGTCTTAAATGTGCTCGCGCTGTGTGTCCATATTATAAGGGTATTCATAACAACCCCTTTAGCGTGTTCAAATTATATATATAAAAAAAAAAACAAATTAAAAGCAAACTGTCAATATACTGATGCAGAAATATTTAAACCATTTCGAACATTTTTAAAACTTAGCCTATCTGACTGGTAAATCAAAACTCTTCTCTGGGTTTCAGGACATACTTCCATAAAGGGGAACGAGAGATCTGACAAACTATCCAGGCGGGGGTCAGGTCAGGCCTCAAAAGCTAACTAGATGTTCATACATATTTCTATAGGTGCTGTTAAGGGCAATATACTCTCACACTTCTTAAAACTAGCCGGTCTCAGGTGGACCAGTCTGACAAACTGTGTCATATCCACAAAGATATGGCCAAATTACAACAGGTCAAAAACAAGTGAGCTGCTACTCGCGTTGACATCGCCAGAGTAGTGGCAGTTAATACAGGGCCCTGGTAAATAGGCGACCATGCGGCCAAGCTATCGATCCCTCACAGCAATTTCTGCCGAAGCTGCAATGATAAAAATGAAAAGGAGTCGCTCAATCATCTTCTGTGCCAATGTCCGGCTCTAACCAGAGCCAGGCAGCGCATACTTCTTGGACGACCTTAACGAAATATCCGAGAAAATGATTGAAGAACTAATCATCTTCTTAAACTCCACAGGGTGGATATAAATATCTCAGCCTATATATGAATAAATGGATCACCCGAGGTTGGGCTATAGAAACGGTGCCTTTTTTGCGCCCTTTTTGGGTTTCTTTCCACCGAAATCACCACTTGTACCTACCTAGCCTATTGGACAAATGTTGTGACGCATATAAAATTCTTCACATAAAAGGTTTTTTTATTTAGAAATTCATATGATGTTGACAATGATGATGATATCATTTGAGAAGATGTAATATCGTACAGCCAATGACAACCTGTTTTACGTTTTTAAGGATTAAAATGTGGTCTCCTTCCATTTCTGATACAAATATCTTATCTTATCACATTGGCGGCACCATAGTCATCTTCATGTTCGTATTGAAACTCCCGGTCCCATAAAAACGCTGTCCTTCAACTGTTTAAATGTTTAACCATAAAAAATAATGTTGTGGGTGGCTAGATAAAGCAATTCTCAACTTGATAAACTCACTCATCGCTGCGGGATTCATTCATACCTTCGTCTAATATGACCTAAATGCACGAGTTCCACAACAAGATTATCTGAGTAGATAATCTGATAGGAAGGTGCTCAACAATAAGCTTATACAGTTCACGACCTCATATAGATTCCACCCGGATGGATAATGCAGATGGACAACGATAGCATTTTTGTTTTCGCGTTGCGTTGCCTTAAATACCAATGCTTCTATTTTTATTGATATTGCTGGGAATGATTCCTTGATTCAACCACTGACCGGTCGGATCCATTTGCTGCGAATGAATAGCGCGATGTTAACCTTTTTTTCTGTATCGAATGCGCGCACCCAGAGAGTTAAGATTTTAACATATTCTCTCTTTCGATTATCCACGAGCACGACGACGACCGATTCTTTTATTTTTTAATTTTGTGTCTTTTTTTCTCACCGATCCGATCTCAACAGGTATTTAGTTTTTTTTTTTTTTGGATACATCCTGCTGACATTTGAAGATCAAATCTATAATTCGGGTCCATTCGAAGTGATTCAATCGATGGGTCTTATCGATATCATCGTTCTGATGGGTCTACATACTCCTATTGTGCAAATGATTTATTTGGATGCTTTAAAAGATTTATCGTTACAAGTTTTTTATTGTTTGCGATCATATTTAAATGTAATGCAAGTGTGTTAAACAGTAGTCCACCGTTTTGCTAGAATAATAGAAATTAATTAACGTTGGCTATTAAGTCTCTAAATCATTTTTAAAAATATGTTAATCAAGATATTGATATAAACGTTCAGGTAAATCGAAGATATAGGGTAATCTAAACAGTTTCTCAGATGGTGGTGACTTTATTTGAACTGTTACGGGTCTAAGATGGTTTTTTGAATATCTACTGTCAACATAATTGATCCAATATGTAGGCTTGTTCTTGAGTGGCTTTACTTTTAAATTGAATTAAAAGAGTTGTGTTAAAAATGATATTATTCAAAGGACTCCATCTGAGAGGTCCAATTTAGTATATCTCTATTGAAAAAGTCGGACTTGACCTCACCAATGATTTTAATGATGTTGTTCTCCAGTTGGTCAATTGTTGTTGGTTTGCTACCATAAACCAGCGGCTTAATGTAGCCCCAGAGAAAAAGTCTAAAGCACTTTCGTGGCGGCCATTCCACGTGAGCCTCTTCTGGAAATAATGCGTTCTGCGAACTTTTCTTGCAACAACCCTAATGTAATGCCCGAAGTATGGCACGTTGCGCCGGCAGCGCCATCTTGTTGGAACCAAATGTTGTCCAGGTCCATGTCATCCAATTGAGGCCACAAAATGCCATTCGCCATTGACAGTCACCATCTTGCCATTCTCTTTTCGGAAGATGTATGACCCATTTATAATCCACACCAAACAGTGAGTTTCTCCGATTGCAATGGAGACTTTTAAAATTGTTGTGAATTATTCGCTCCCCAAATGCGGCAATTTTTATAAAGCCGTTCAGCAAAAAATGTTCTTCGTCACTGAAGATGATTTTGTCGCCAAAATTTGGATCCGTTTCCAACTGGTCTAGAGCCCAATTTTTGTAATAAATTTTAATAATTTCGACGCGTTGTTGAATGTTGTAGCGCTCCATGGTAAAATGCTGACCATGACGGAACGCAAACATCAAAGAATGGCAGTATGTTGTCATACTTGAAACGTCAGAGCAATGAGCTGTCGAAGTTCGCATATAGCTATTGAAAAACCGTGTAAATGCATACATATGTTACATAATATATTTACAAGTTTGGCGATAAAGATTCCATAGAGTACTAGGAACCCTCATCTGTCGTCTGATAAAGCCAACCCTTTCTTTTATTTGTACGAGTATCCATATTTAAATAAATTTGGAATTACTGCATTTTACACACAACTGAAAATATAGAAACTTTTCTGAAAAAAAATCCTAGTACTTTGTAGAAAAATAACTTTTTGGGAAATCTATTTACGTGCATCTTTCATTCAGAAAAATATTGCTCCATTGTAAAACATTTGGGCGCAAAAAAGATTATTTAAAAAGTTATAGCTGTACAATTTTCAGCCGTGCCATCGAAATGAGTGCATTTTTGATGAATAAACATAGATTATAAGTATACCTATAGATGTATGTATGTATTTATTACAGAATGAAGTTAAAGAGATTGTTAATGAGTATGGCTACGGAACCGTGTCATGTTTGTGCTATACACGCTCTTACCGATTTGTATCTGAAACATGTTATTTTATTATAATATATGATTTCTTTGTAATTACGAAAACAGCAAACAGATATGGTTCGGAGTGAGAATCCATTAAAGGAGCGGTACACAAAAGAGCAAACCGTCATACTTGGTCAGATGAAATCTCTGTATAACAAATCCTGTAAATTGTGCGATAACACATTGTAAAATATAAACGAAATAAATTATTATTGTTATTATCTCAAAGTTCTAGAATTAAACATCATAAGCTGCACTATTGGCAAGACATTTAAGTTCTGTGGTTATGCGTCTATGGCTCCCGAAAGATATCCTGAGATGGTATCTCAACCCAAACATTTTCCTCTAGACATCTAAGTTTCCGACATAATCTTGTAGTCGAAAGTTACCAAAGAAGTAACTGTCTACATTTTTTCCTACGTAAAGATTCTTCTATGATCGGAGTCAGGGTTACCTCTGAAAATTTCCGGAAAGGGTCTTAAAAGGGGTACCTGGCGAAAAATTGGGGTCTCATATAAAATTAAAGAATAAGATGGGGTAGGATTAGTATTATTTCATATTTTTTATGTGTAAATCAGTTGCTTATAAAATACATAAAGCTTATAAAAACTATTAAACAAAAAATATAAGCATTAATCTTTTCCAATGAATTTAATGTTTTTTCCAAAATATTTAATGCGGATATAATGGATAGTCTTTAATGTTTATTTGAATGTGTCTGTAATAGGGGAAATTTAAAGTGTTTGGCGTTGGCAAACATGCGTATACAGAAATCGGGTAAAGGCAAAAGAAAGATTACGGTCGATGGCGATGTCTGCTAAAAGAAGAATGGAATGTTTCAATTGATTCCCAATGGAAAGTGTCCAAAAGGGCAAAATGTTTTCAAAAAGGATCATATTTAGATGATTTTCAAAAAGGCGGGTCCTGGGGTCCGCGCCATTAAAAAAGGTGACATTTGACCCGAAACTCCAAAGGGTCCCAAAGGTAACCCTGATTCGGAGTAGATTTACTTCGCTTATCGCTAAATTTTTAGATCTTCTCTGCAATTTACATTCAATTTACAATTTAATTCTCGCCGACCTTGCAGCTACCTCAGCTTAAAATACACCAGTCAGTGTTTAGGTTCAACATCTGTACCCAGAAGACACATACAATATCCCACCAACATTTCAAAACATAAAATTTCGAAATTTGTCCGGTTGCGGCTGGGACGCACTGCTGCTACTCACGAACACTTGCTAACAAACAACATGCCACCAAATTGCCCTACATGCAACGTTAGATTAGATCTAGCTCATATACTTAAATACCTACTGTAACTTCTTAAAACCAGCCATACTAAAAATATTTAAAAAATACCAACATTTTCGATATTCTAAAAGATCCTAACCCCACAAACATAGAAAAAATAAACGAATTTATATCAATTACTAACATTAGCATATAAGAATTTCTATCATAGAGCCAATAGTCTCCGCAGCTAGGCTCATTAATTTTAAGATTATCATGTAATTTTAATTACTAGATAATAAAATATAATAATAATAATAATAACTAGTGTACTAGTGCGAGGAATCTCGCATATAGAAACCTCATACCCTTAGGTATTGGTAATAATGTTTTTTCGTAATAATTTTACTAATATCCGTTTTTTCAAAACTGTTTATACTGCTGAACAAAGTTCAGTTGGTGAGCTTTCTATCAGTGTTAGAATCATTGAAATCGGTGCAGAAATAAACTCTCGGGAGGAATCACAAGGTCTTGCGCTAGCGATTTAATTATATATAAAATAAATAATTCGATTCTGCACATAAAAGAAAAATGTACAAAAATACATGGTAGGCTGAGAATTGGTTTCCTATATGTACATATGTACGTACATACATTTGTAAGCATACAGTGGCGAGCATATAAATAGGGAAAAACAACCAAAGACAGTAATTTCTGGGTGCTAAAAATTTAAACAACTGGAAAACTATAAATTTTATTTTTTTAGCAGTATACATTTACGGTGTGATATTATTAGCTTTGCGATTTTTTTTACTTATAATCGGCTTTTTCTTAATCCAAATACCGCTTAGCGACGTCGTACTGTGTGTACACTCACATTCAAGTCTTCTTGTGCCGAAATTTCAGCGTGAATGTCAACAGCGGTCCTGAAACGATCCTTTTTCAGAAAGGCGCTGCATCATCCAATCAACCAGTGGTGTAGTTTTTCGTGGTCTGTGAGCGCGAGGTTTATTAAAACTGCTACCATAGCGTTTGACCTGTTCCAAAGCTCGATGACAAACATTAATTGATATATTTAAATGTTTCGATATTGCAGAGAGCGTAATATCTTCACTTCTAAAAGGACAAATTTCTCGCCGCTGTTCAGCTGTTATGTGTTTGCCCAGTCCCACTGCTATAACATCACAAATCGAGTTATTATAACTAGACAAGAACAACGCAATATTTATGTTAACATTACATACTGAAAATCAAACATTTTCACACAGAAATTGAGTACAAACTGAAAACAATATAATTTCCCTATTTATATGCTCGTACCAATTTAACACTTGGCACGGTATTTTGTATCTGTGCCGTGAAACGTAGACCAAAATATGTTATGCATGTTACAGTTAGTTCTTAAAAATCTGTTTTGAGGATAAACTTGGTTTTTTGGCCAAGCTATTTCCTTAACCTTTCCGACACGATGTCCCTTATAAGGGACACCATTTAGTATATTTTGGTACATTTTGGTACATTTTCGAAAAAAAATTTATTGCATTTTCGTGATCAGTTGCTTCAAGGTAGTCAATATAAAAAATTTCAGATCTCTAGCTCAATCGGCTGATTTTCGTGTCTGAAAGGGTTAAGTGCCGGTATATGGTGATTTGAATTATGTTGACTGAATTTTCCTATTTATATGCACTGTATATGTCTATTTTTTTTTAAATAAATAAATTATTGGAAATAAAAAATAATTTAAAAATCTACTTTTAATCTTCTTAGCTTCTTCCGAATTTTTCCTAATCTTTCCAAAATAGTAGAACATGTTTCCACATTCATAAGGCTCTAGCTAGGTATTGTGGAATTCAATAAACCAAGTTTCTATTAGTTTGAACACGTCTTGACTGTCTATGAAAATCAACATATATTTTCGGGTAACTCCTGTTCCAAAACAGCTAGAACTTTTCTCTGAAAATACCGCAGGCATCCAGATGTCTCGCAGCTCTTCAAAAATGATGGCTAATCTGAATTGGAATCAGGCATTTAATAGCTTAAAAGACGCATATTGGACCTCTAATGATTGGTACAAAGATGTAGCTGGATCTAGTCTTTAATATTGTGCAAGTTTTGTTGATATCCTACTATGATTTTTTAATGGTACTAGTTAAAATTATAATGGCTTCTAACTGGTCTTATAGCCAGGCAACCCATAAAAAGCGACCAGACAAAGTTGGACACTAAATTTGTATAAATTTTCACCCGTAAACCTAAAAAAGAGAGTGTAATTAAAAATGATAAAATATTATAGGTGTAGATGTTATATGCTAAAATTTGCAGGCGTTAGACGCTATTCATGTATCTAACTTACGTCAGATGTCAACTGTCAAATGTCACATTAAACTTAACATATTTATGATCGAACAGTTCTTTCTCATTGGATGACATAAGTTGTCATCTGTAAATTCTTATGTCGTCGTCGCCAACCGCTGCAGAGACATTTACACTTCTCTGATAGAACTCTTTAACGAACGATCAAATGAATACTAACGGCTAAAATCTATAAACAAGTTCATTCCTTTATAAAATGCCTACACACATAAAATGTCTACAATTGCCGCCAATGTAGGTGACAATTTAAATTATTTACTTGCCTTATAACATACGCTCTCATACGTGTAAAACCAGTTGTGGTTTGTATGTATATCGAGGTAGATTACACCACCACCTGGGTACCAAAGGTGCAATTACGAAGAGATAACGTACATATATACATACATGCTTTATGCATGATGTAATTAAATAAGCTATTGAGATGAAGGAATAGTGCAGCATTATTGCAAGCTTATAAGCTGTTGCAGACTTATGTATTTGTGTATGTGTGGATATATCACTAAGCGATTTCTAGATTGATAAAATCCAAACCATTTGTCTTAACCTGTTTTTTAGATTCTGTTCTCGTTCTTTTTCGTTTTTGTGTTCTATTGAATCATTTGTTGTCAGTTTGTCAGTCAATGGTGGTCCATTTCCGTTCGGGAGCTGCTTCCAACTCATTGAAATGCAAAGCTTGACACCATCCCGTAGTAGATGGGTACGTGTGAAGTTTTGTTAGCGCTCATACATGTATTTGCACAGAAACTATTTTATTTAATTTTGCTGCTAAACATCCGGAGTAGGAACATGTTTTACAATACAATGGTAACTCTCAATGCAGTAGCACATTTCAAGTACCACGTGAATGATTAATAGAGATAGCGGTAGCATTTACAAAGCCAAATAAGCGGAAGATCTCCCGCTTAGATAATATTTGTTGATAGATTTCTTCGTGGCTTACCAATTCTGAACACGTCCTATCGATTGACTTTGAGTGTCGGCGTTGCAGCAGCTTACGTAGCCCACTCAAGTTAAAAAAAAAATAAATATATACATAGGTATTTACATATACAGTGAAATCTCTCTTATGTGGTCAGCCATGGATTAGGTTAGGTTAGGTAGAGAGGGGTGTGAGGCTGAGCCATCACAAAACACTAAGCAACAGAGTGGGTCCATTGCTATCCCCTAAAAATCCATATTAGCCATGGGACCGGAGTTTTTTTGTCCGGTTATGAGAGCTGTCCGTTTAAAAGAACATATTTTGTATGAGAAATTAGAATTTGGTTACCGAAAATGTGTCAATTTAAGGGAAATTTCCGCATATGGGAGCTTTTACTGTACATATGTACATAGCAGATATTATGAGGAGAATAAAATGCAGCCACAAAGCACCGGCTAACAGTTCCTTTTCTTTTTATATCTTTAGAACAAACTGGCAAATTGAATCTAGGTTTTCTTTATTCACATACATTTTTTTAACTCAAAAGCGATACTTATAAAAGATGGGTAGAAAATATCTCCTAGTCATATGGGTACAAGGACACGAGTTATATACTTTTTTTTTTTTAATTAACTGGATCTTGCCCCAAGGCTGATACTGCGACCTAATAGATCTATTGTATCATAGGATACTAATAAGTCCAATGGGCAAATCACCTTTCTAATAAAGGCGAGTAAGTCCTTGGTTGACGCATTTTTTTTATTCATAAGGTCTAAGTAGTTCTTTGAGTAGGGCACGTGTAGGGTATGTCGTCTGATCCAGAAAAGTGCCGGGCAATCACATAGGACGTGCTTGGTTGTTTTGACCGCTTCTCAACAGAGTCGACAATCAGTCTCGTAAGACGGCCTAACTTGTTCAGGTGGTATCGTAATTCACAATGAATGACCAGAAAGGAAATTTGTTAGATACCTAATGCTTATATCCTTCTTATTGTGGCTTAGTAGTTCCCTGTGAAACTTACGATAGTAATCACTAAGCTTAAGTTAATACCAATCATTCCCATTCCATCCACCACACATCAACCTCTAAAGCAATGAACTCTTATTTATCCGACTTCGCTTGGCATATGCACATGTATGTTATGCAGGTACTAACCAAACGCATCAACACACACATATATGTACACTTGTACTCAAACAATCAAGTCACATAAACATGATCACAATATTTTCAGTTAAAAAAAGTTTTATTAACAAATTAAGACTAATTAGTAAATAGAATGTTTATAGATACGTAATTTGCAGAATTCAAGTCTTATTGTTTTTTTTTTGTTTAACAAATCATAAAAATATAATTTTTGCAGATTATTTGATTGTATTGCTTTGAGCTCGGAGACATATACTGCCGCTATTTTCATAAAGGCCCTAAATACATTTTCACATTTTCGAGATGGTAGAGGTAAATGTTGAATTTACTTCCGCAACCTGAAGATAAAATATAAAATATACAAGAAAAAAATTATTTCTTTATTTGCTGTGTGCTTTATTTTTTGAAATAGTTAGAAAAGAACAATCGTAGGCAATGCCTTAACTCCAAATATGCATTTAACTCGAAATCGAAAATATTGTAGATAGGGCCCATACGAAAATAGCGGCAGTGTAATTAAGCCACTTACGAAAAAAAAAATGGATAAAATTAAATATACATTAGTTATTGTAGCTATTAAAATATATCCTATCTCTTTTCGAGTCAGTATGTACTTTGTTGGCAAACCTTTTTGCGTAATAACCTCGGTGCATCTATCGTTCATAGTGTTGACCAGGGCTGCACATTGAGTCCATTGTTGAATCTGTTGAATAATTTGCAACAGGAGCCTTGTTTGCAGGTTTTCTTGTAGCAATTACCCTTCTTATGATACCCTATCGTATTTCTATGGGGTTTTAATCGGTACTTTGAGCTAGCTTTATACATCTTACTAGTCATCCACCAAAATACCCATCCATACATATCACTTACTTACTTACTTAGTTGGCGCTACAGCTCGAGGTGAACCTGGGCCTGCTTCTCGCAACCATTTGTGTGTGCGTGTTATATTTTTGCACGAATGGAAGGGACCTACAGTTTTTTGCCGACTCCGAACGGCGAGTTGAGAAGCTCAATCGTGACAAATGATACTCTTTGATGCTTGTCAGACATTCGAAAGAGGTGGGCACTGTGAAAAACTTTTTAGGTGTTTGCTGCGGGATTCGAACCCAAGACCGCTGGCTCAGTAGTCCGTCGCACTAACCACTTGCGCTACGGTGCCCACACATTCTCCTAATTCCATACCTCCAGATTATTTAATGCCATCTTAGCTGGAAATCAATCAGTCTACCTTTTACTTAATACTTTCTATCAACCATGGAAATATAAATAAAATCAATAATTTCATACTTGGTGCGCATTTGGGTTATATTAAATTTATATCTTAAAATTAAATATCTTTTTTAATCTTACATTCTTACATCTTACATTGTGTTGGAGCTAAAAACCTCCGTAGCTACTAGTGTACACCTGTGTAATTAGCATAATAATTATTTTTTATGGTAATAAATAAAAAATAATGATAATATGTAATAATAATAATAAATAGTTAAAGCTCACATAAACAGCATTCTCAAAAAAGCTTTTAGATGATAAATTATTGTTACTGATCTGGATCTGATTATTATTCATGACTCATGAGACAACAATCGAAGAGCACAAAAGAAATTAAAAAATACTGAACTGATGAACAATAAAGAAAAGCATATCGATTTATCAGTCCAGTCAAATTAGGTATTATTTTATATTGAATATAAATTTCGTTAATCTGTTAAAACTGACCTGAAACAGTGTGCATTTGACAGGTTCGATTCAAGTTTTATTAAGCATGAACATGATCTGTCATCTGTCAAAAATTGTTTTTGCTTTCTGGCTCTTAATTTATTTTGTTTTTAGTTTCGCTATAAATTTAATTATAAGAAATCATTTTTTACATGAATTTGGCAGAATCTGTTTATCAGCAAACGTAAACACAGCAGAAAATATAAGCATCAACAAAATATTCGCATCTTTAAATGTCATTTAACGGCAGTTAAGTTTTAAGTGAAAATGTAAAGAATCCTTAAAATTTCACGCTTAACTATGTTACCAAAATACCCAACGAATCCATCGAGTTTAACTTATTGTGCATAGTGCATGCAGATGCAGAGTCCTCTGATCTCACGGTAAGCCGATTCGAACACGTCACATAGCGAAAATGGAAAAGCGAATCACAATTTTCTTTTATGATTGAATTTAAATACAAAAATTTATAAATATGGTACTAGACTTTACTTAATGTTACTTGTAAAGGGTGTCCCATTAGGGATTTCACCATATTTTTAAAGTAATTTGTGAACCGTATTTTTCAATCAATAATGTGGTTTATTACACTAATGCATGGAAAAAAATCTCACCCAAATGTTCATTACGGTTCTGGCGGCAGACTTCCATCCGCCTCCATGTGTCGAATTATCTCGTCATTTATCATTGACATATACATATACATACCTTCTCTTTCAATTTTCCCCAAAAAAAGAAGTCCAATTGTGTCAAATCACATGATCTGGGCGACCAATTGTGATCACCGATGGGCAAGAGTCCTTCGCTAGATTTCCGACGAGATGTAATTTTTTGATGTAATTGCAGAACCGAGGTAGACAAAGTCCTTTACTACCTCAAAGTTGTAACGTTCGTCGATGTTGAGTATCCCTTTTTGTTGACAGCATATACCTTGTTTTTTCCTCGTTTATCGCTAAACCCATTTTAGTTGATTCTATTTCTACATATATTCGAAACGCACCGGTGATAGCTCGCTGTGTTCTACCAATGATGCCAATGTCGTCGGCATATGCAAGTAGTTGAACGGACTTTTGAAAGATCGTTTCTCGTGTGTTGGCTTGTGAGTTTTGAACTCCTTTCTTTGTGGATCGGGCAAACGATGCTGAGATTCCATTCATCTGGCATATTTTAATCTGACCATATAGCCTCAAATTGCGGCCACCACAATCAGTTACTGGCCGGCTTCGTTTTCCAAGAAGTACGCCCAAAAGTTATCCAAAAACCGTCACTTTCATGCAACAAGTGCATGTCTACTATTCTGCACGTTGTAGTAGGTGGACATGCCTTAGAGAAGAATTCTGAGTCACACATTAAATATGATAAAGTCACAAGTTATGGTTCTTGAAAGTATAATTCTATAAGTAGGTTGGTTATCATGGAATTAAAATATTTCCCAAATAAGAGTGGAAGTGTTCTTCGAACCAAGTTCTACCTTTTACAGAGAAAGTATCTACGGAATTTGTAGGACATCGCATCGGCAATATCAAACATACACAAGCTGATCAAACCTAAGCCTGATGGCTCTGGATTATCGATTTATGTCACCACAATCTTTTTAATCACCAATCGAGAAAGCAGGCAAGCTGGTCAGGCGAAAAGTTTATATAAGTTATTGACTCAGTGGTCGGCTATTCAAATTTGTAAATTAATATGAAATCATAAAATAGTTGACATCCAAAATATTATTCAAATTTCCCGTTGAAAGCAACTTGGTCTGGCTAAAAATCGAGGACAGTGATTTGAGATCCCTATGGGAGGGCTGAATTTCGGGTCACCACAAAAATTAAAAAAAAAACCTCCAAAACTCCCCCCTCCTCATCGCATCGGTCGGATGTCATCACCTATCTGGAGTGTCTAAAGTTATTCTTATTCTCATTCCTCTCCTGAATATGCATGGCCCCAAATTGGTATTGAGTTAAATGCCGCTATAAATTATTTAAAGTCGATGAATAGCTTCAAATGGAATTTTTAATTTCATTTCGATTTGGTGTCTCTCCTTTTGTGTGCTCCTTGTGCTTAGGTTTTAAGTTATGGGAATGTTCTCGAGACAACCTCAGAAAGATGAAATATGAGAAAATATTATCGCTCTCTTACAAGTGTCGGAATGAATTGGGCGTGTGTTTACGGCCAGCCTAATAAATGGTAAAATAGTTTATTGTATCCATGTCATAATCTGTAGAATTATGTGTTAAAGTGTTTAGGGCTTAAGTTCCTTGAAGACGGTTCTCTAATACTTGCTTATGCTTAAACTGAATAACTTAAGCAGGCACAAGTGTTACAGACTTTACAAAAGTATTGTATTGATGTGTCTTTTAGTATTGTATAATAATTGATTGTTCATATACATATGTTTTTTTTTCTCCATTAATAATGAAAACATATGTGTGTTTGAGCGATAAGTTAGAATCAAAGACATAGACATTTATGTCGTTTACTTTTAGGTTATGTTAGGTTGGTCAATTGTTATACATTTTATAAAGGATTTTGTATTTTTTCTGAATTTGTAGATATGAACTTAAAAACTTTATTGCAAGCTTATTTTATTTGGAAAACTCGCATGGAATTTATGGCGCCAGGATAGTAGATAATGGGAGACAATATGCACTTAGAATATTTTAATCACAGTGTATTGTGTGCTGTGTTCTGCTTACAAGTGCGGATCTGTTAACAATATGCTTTCAATTTCTTTTATGGAAAGCCATAACTACAAATAAAAAGCCATACCTTCGAATGCTGCTCAAACCTAAACCTTCTGGCAAAGGAAAACATAGTTAAACTCCTCATATGGGTGCCATGGAGGACATGAGGGCAATGAAAAGGTTGATATCTTGGTCAAAAAAGGAACCAAGAACCCATTTATTGGACCAGGCTCTCATCGTAGAATAGAAAACGAACCAACTAAACAGCTGCTGGAACAATTTAGAGGTCCTAAAGCACCCAAAAAAAAATCCTTAATCACAACAACAAAAAAACTAATAAAACCCTAAAACTAGACAGAGGAAATTTAAAAGTTCTTTGCGCAGCTCTGACGGGACATTCAATCTGCAACAGCCAGCTCTTTAAAATGAAAATCAGCAACACAGACACCTGCAGATTCTGTCAACAAACAAATTATCAAACAAACAATTATCTTCTATATAATTCAATCCCTAGCGAAAGAGCTTGTGATTCCTCCTGAGAGCTAGTTTCTGCACTGATTTCAATGATTCTTACACTGATCGAAAGCTAATCAACTGAACTTTGTTCATCAGTATAAACAAAAAAAAGAGCATACGAGTAAAGTTATTTCGAAAAAACATTATTACCTATACCTACGTTCTCTTTTTTCATTCGTACACCGTAAGCGGTTGTAGGGTTTCTACATGCGAGATTTCTCACACCTTTCCACTGGTATAGATATAGATAGATATAATGATCCGAAATATTCTTCCAAGCTTTGCCGAGGATACGTGGATCAAGAAGAACATGATAGAAGACTGAAACATTTGTTATTACTTGCCTAGTCATTCGACCTTAACCCAATAGAGCTGCTTTGGGAAGAACTTGACAGAGAGGTTCGAAAAGAGTGTCCTCCTTTGAAAGACAAACTTTGGGAGATCCTTCAAGTAGCCTGGATATCAATAAAACTGAGAATGCATGGCCAGGGTGGTGCAAGTCTAACTCTATTTTATTACCCAAAGCCTTATTACCCAAAGCCTTTTTATTAGATTCACTTAATTTGGCAATTTGGCTAGATATGTACATAACGTATAATATTGATGAAACTATTTGCAATAAATTTTGATTATTAAAATTACAAAGACAAAAAGTTTTATATGAATTTCTCTGACAGAATTTGCTGTCTGGAAGCTCATGGACGGTTGTGTGCTTCGTAGTTTTAATTTTTATTGTTATCCCGGCAAAATAGCGATTATTATTATTGGCGAAAGTCGGAACAGAAGCTTATCTTTTATAACTAGGCCTAAACATACAGTTCGAAATAAAAGCAATTTCTTCAAAAACGACAATACCTATATTTAAATACATCTATTAACAAAAATTAAAGAAATAAGTTCAATAGATATTTTAAATTTAATTTTTTACATTGAATCGGTTTTGCACCATTTTTTAAGTGGCTTAAGAAAAGGTCATTAATATTTTGCCCAGAGTCCCTTAGACTTCTTAATTGCCTTTATTCGGCATGGTACGCTATCAGCCAACTTTTCACATTCACCTACTTATAGGTATCTTTCGCCACTGTTCTTGAACTCGGTCCGAGAGAACGGGTAAGGAAGATGGTGGTGAGTTATAGTTCTTGCTTAGTGCAGATTTTCTATTGGGTTCAGATCAGGACTTTGGGCAGGCCAATCTTAAATCGCAAACGGCTGTGTTTGAAGCTATTGGAAAGTAATTTGAGATGCGGGAACGGGAATGGACTTTATTGACTTTATTAGCTCCTTTAAAATGTCTCTGTTTATAATTTGATCCATTGTATCTTCGACTAGCCGCAATTCCCCCAATTCAGAAGCGCTGAAACATCCCCACAGAATGACGGAACCACAACCGTGCTTCATAGTTTGTTTGACGTGGCTTGGCCCTGTCCCTTTCCATGTCTAAGACCTTCTATTGGTGCAGAGGCGGTTTATTTTGGTCTCATCCGACCATATCAGCTTCCTCCAATCCTTTTCTAGTGAGGGCTGGTTTCTTCATTTTTTCAATGGCCTTTATGTGCAGAGTCCGACGGCTTTGTTTCTCGGTACTTCTCTGTATTGCTTTTGCTGCCTCATTAACCGTCGAAACACTTCCAGATAAAATGTATCTAGCCAAAGAGCGCTCGTCCTGGTCGGAGAGGTCTTATTGCTCAGCTAGGCCTTTTTTCTTAGGCTCAGCTTTTCTTTTAAACATTGAATCAGTTTTGCACCTAACTGTATATCTCTTTATATTTAGTAGATGCGGGTTCAAAGCTACTTTCAATATTTTCTACGCGTTCGCTCTTAGCAAGCGGGTTTAATTAGTGAGCTTAGCCGAAATGCTAGCTTCGAAATTTTGATATGAATTGACAGGATTCAAAATTTGAGACATTTGGTAACTAACTACGTCAGTCGGGTGTAATAGTTATAATAGCATTCCATTGCTGAAGGTTTTGTCTTGGCGGTTGAAATCTAATTTTCCATTTTTTTTAGAACAAAATTGCCATATTTCTGTTCTGCAGTCTTTATCGCACCCACAAGTATCTAAAATAAATGTATTTTATGTATCTTTGTACATATCTGCATAGTGCATCATTTTCTACTTAATAAAAAAAAAGTAATTCCTTTTTTTTTCAGCGGCCATATGCAACTATAGAATGCCAATATATTCAGAATGCCAGTGATAACTATAAAAATCCAAGATTTATCACTTATAAGCGTAGAGCATAGAATGCCCTTCTCATTTGTTGCAAATATGATGCTCGTACCTTTACGATTACGTCCCAAACAATTTTCAAGAGGATGCCATTATGTGCGTGCATCTGGTAAAAGGTATGATGCGGGAAAATAATGCTTCATGTCACAGCAGGGGATCCAGAAGGCACATTGACATACACTCAAGTGATTGAATAGCAGCACTAGAGTCACACTGTTGTAAACCTCAAGTGAAACCCTTAAACACAGTTGTGAAATGGTTCCGCATTGTTAAGTCTTGGGTGTGAGTTGAATCCCTCTTTCCGACAATTTACGCACATTGCTCTTTCCCCTGCTCTTTGACAAGCAAAACCTACATGAATTGCGGTGGCAATAGATACATTTTATTACCGGCATTCAATGCGTATCTGCAGCAAAGGGATTTCTTCCATTTTTATTGTTTCACAAATGTTTAAGTCTGCGTGTGTGCGTGCGTGTGTGCGTGTGTGTATTTTAGCGCAAGGATACGTTATACGTACGAGCATTTTGTGAAAAGAGAAAACCTCTCAATTACCTGTTGGGACTGGGATAGTTGTATAGCCTGCCGCCGCCGTTACACGATGTCAAAATCAATTGTGCAGGACAAAAACAAATAACAAACTTATTGGCTTTCTACTCGTATTTAATAGGCTTAGTGTGCGACTATGAGTATATTTTGCTGTCAAGGTGTTTAGCGATTGCCTTTGAAAATTAACACCCGGTAGATGGGCATGAGTCCTTGACATCTGGACAGGACAATAGTGGTAGAATGGGGTGCGCCACACATTGTTGGCTGCGGCATTCATCATTCATTATCCATTATCAACAATGCATCGGAATCTTGTCTTACGTTGACGTATGTAGATGCAATTGCATAAGATAATAGATGCATATAAAGATATGCGTATAGATCAAGAGATGTTAAACTTTACGCGGTTGGTCTAGAATATAAATGACCGGCTGATATTTGTTTTAGGTTAGTGACTTAATGGAGCCTTTTGCAGGAATTATGACGCATAAGGATCCACGACGAATACTACGTATGTATGTATGTACAGTGTACTCTCTCCTTACGGACACCTCTTATAACCGGAAATGGACACCGATTTTCGTAACCATTACATTTTGCAAATAAACGAAACAAAAATGTAAACTGTGGAGTGTGCCTTTGCGTTACTATGTGCATTTATAAATCTCGTTGCATTTTTTAAATAGGTTTGTATGTAAAGTTTATATTATGTGTAATTTTAAGCTTGATTAGGGGGTGCACCTGTACACGATCCCGAATTGCCATAGACAATTAGTATTTTTCGATAATTTGCTTGAATAATATAAAATAAAAATTAATTTTTTAAGCTCTTGCTTTTGTTTCTGTATCTATTACATGTTACCATCCATGCGATATTTCTTAATAAAATTTGTGTTTAACACATAAAAATGAATTCTTTTATAAAATAAAATGAATACAGAATACCCTGTTTTTTTTTTTTTTTTTGATCTGAATTTATTTTTTTCCCATAACCGGGGACCTCTCATAACCGGACAAATTTCTCAGTACCGTCAGTGTTCGTCAGTGAGAGAGTTCATTGTAAATACATAGGCTGTCACATAATATCCGGACTGGATTTGAAAAAAAAAACATAATTAAAACACGATTTCTGTTTATTTTTCGGTGTTTTATTCGAAATATTCTCCTCTCGATCCAATACATTTGTTACAGCGCCAGCAATCCAATAGTGATTCAAAAGCTTACTCTAGCTCATTTGTGACTCGGTGCATTATCGCGCAACAGAGACCAACTTTCTGGATCGCGATATTCGGATCGAATACGATGGATTGTGGCCATCAAACGCTTCAAAACTTCAGGATGATATGCGGGAGTAACTGTTTGACCAGTTGGAATGAATTCTTGGTGGATAGCTCCTTTGCTATCGAAGAATGTGATGAGCACTGTCCTGATTTTTAATGGAACTTTTCGTGTTTTTTTTCAGCTTGTGGTTAATTTGTTGACTACCATTCCGCTCTTTGACGCTTGGTTTCTGGATCGTATTGGAAACACCATGTTTCATCACCCGAAACAATTGTTTTAATGAAGTTTGGATCATTTCTTGAGGCCGCACTGACGTCTCTGGAATTCCAGACTCTCATCATTTTTTGATCATCATTCAATGTGTGCGGAACAAGTTTTGCACAGACCTTTGTTTTGCCCAAACCCTCGTGAACAATGGTTCGAAAAGTCTCTTTGTTGATGTTTAAGGCTTTTTCCGCCCGAACTGAAATTGGCCTTTCTGTTTGCTTGTCGTCATCTAGCGTCTCTCTGCCGCCCAAAAAACGTTTATACCACTCGAAACAACTGTTCTATTCAAACAATCATCACGGTACACTTGTTGCATCAATCAGGATGTTTTGATGCATTTTTACCAAGTTTTGCGTGGAATTTAATAACCGCTCTTTGTTCCATGTTAAAATTTCAACATCAAATTAAAAGATGTTCTGGAAAAATATTTTTTATAATTGTTAAATGTCAACCAAATGTCTTGAAATTTTGACTGATAGTATAGAAAGATTCAAGTTTTAAAACGCACGTTCGAACAAATAGATGGTGCTCTTCGTTGCTGAGTTCGTGTCCCGGATATTGTTTGACTATGTAATGATGAACATATTTATGTATATTTGTAAATATTTTCATAATAAGGATTATCAGAGCTATTTCAAGTGACTGGTACATAAAGGCTAGTTTTTGAAGGTTACTGGGGCGGACCTGTGTAGACTTTTATTTTAACATATTTGCCACCATCTGGACCTAGCAATTGTCTATACATCGACAATATTATCTCAAAGATAAGAAGATATTGGATTTTTCAGTGTGTTCAGTTTTATTCTACATTGTGGTTAACTTTATGTGCACCGGCCCTTGACGACCCATATCTGGTACTATTTGGACACTCATTTTATATATGCATACATTTTTTTCCACTGTTCCGATTTTTTGAGGTTCCATGACTTCTATAGAAAATCATTTTTTCGCAATAAAATCTAAAAATTGTTGAAATAAAGTGGAAGAAAGCAGGTTTTTTTTTACCATTTTTCAAACCGACGAAATAGAATCGCGTTTTCAGCGGATCTAAGCTTCGAGCTCCGAGCTCCGTTCAAGTTTGCGAGGATCTGTTCGAGTATTTTCTGGATTATGCTCAATATGATATATGCCCCTCAACAAACAATTATTTATGTTGTAGAATAACGCCAACGGCCACCGATTAGTCTTACATTTAGTCGTATACAATTTCCCAGCATTTGATCCATCTGACCTACTCCACCCTGAGGTATAGTGGCTGTTCCTTCCAAATTGTTAGATCACTTGTTATGATATTTTTGAGCTGCTCAGACTCGCTTTCTGTGGCATAATTCTCATTGGAATCATCTGACTCATTGGCAACCTAAGGACCAATGCTCATGGGCCTAATCGGATTCTTCATTGTTTTGTGGTAGCCAATCAGCATCGGCATCGTTCTCATCAGCCTGGAACTGCGTTTCATCTTCGTTAGAATAAGTATCACACAGTTCGTTCGTCAACCTAATAAAACATAATGTGGTGGTACCGCGGTACCACCTATGGTCACTTTAGTGTGTAGATTTGTATGGGTAGTTAAGGGTTAAGAGCTCGTCGGAGAAGATATGAGATTGTTTCTTCCAATTTACCTCTGTTTAGGGTAGCAATATCGCCAGGGTATCTTTGGGCATAGAAAACATCGTTATTGCGTATGATCAAGAGCTATGTAGTTCATTTCTATGGACCATAATAGATAACCTTTGTACAACCTTTCGCAGATATGACTTTGAGTTGGGCGCTATTCAGGTATATTAAATCAGAGATTTATTTTTGATTTATTTTTTAACACATGTATAGGTACTATAGTTAATCACCAAAAATTTGTATTGATATGTTGCTAGTGGCGATCATGAAATCGGTGAGAACGGTCTAAGACCTAAAGTTTCACTGTAGCTGGCCATTTCTACACACGAGTATCAGCTTGAAGCCATCCACCGTAGATATTTTGTATGCACATATATAGGTAAATAGATTTAAATTGTACATACATACATATGAGTTAAGGAACAAAAAACAAACTAAACCCTTTCGCAATCAGCTATTGCCATCAATTAATTGAATCGATTAATCTGCGTCGCGCTTAAAAAATAGAGAATTGGAAAATTTCCCACCAAATGAGCAGCTCTTTGTCTTTTCTTCTTCCTTGCTGTGAGCTAATGGCATCTAATTTTTCTTAGGTTTCTCTCTTTTTTTTTATCACAAAATATTTTAATAAATTCAACATAAGAAAATTATAAATCTTTTATTTAATTTGATATCTCTATTGGCTATTGCATGTGTTAACACAGAAATTTGTCTAGCGTATGCAACTTTTTGAAGGGGACAAAGTATCATATAACAGTTCAACAACTCTAAAGATTAGAAAACAAATCACATCTATGTATCTCCAGAGCTACTTCATACTCATTCAATGATACGATACAAGATAAATTCTTTAGAAAAAGAACAGAATAGATACTATCCATACACGTATGTATCTGGGAAACCTGAGAAATAGAGATGAACTCTCGACCGTCGTATTTTTAAATGTCAATATTTTATCTCACTTGCCACTTCATACACACACCCAAGCTATATATACAGTGCGCAATGAAATTAGTAGGTCCAGATCAAAGGCGATTGGGAACGGCTAATTTATGGGATGACAAATAAAGAAAAAAGAGAAAATAGATCTTAACATAGAAAAAAATAAAGAAAACCAAGCAACCAAATCTGACTACCATACCAAGAGGAAAATTTATTTCCCAAAACGAAATAAAGAAGCGCGGAGCAAAACGAAGAGAAGAAACCCCGATAAAATACACAAGCAACATGGTTAATAAAAGGGAAACCGCCCCACAGGAACGACGGGCACGTCAATAAATGCATATTGACTTACGTTACGTCCATCGCCATCGGTCTGTGCGTCCGTCGTCGCGTCGTGTCGGCCGATCCAACGCGTGAACCTGCAAGAGGCAGGAGCGAGCGCTACGGTCATTTTCATCGGCTGAGTTCCGATTATAATGTTGAAATGTATCTATTCGATTCGTGTTCAAAAATCCGTTTTAGATTCGGGAATATTTGTTCCTCAGACAGATACATACGAAGATATAGGAAAGAGCAAGACACAGAGAACTGCAGTAAATGCGGCGATCAAAGTCGTTGACCGAGCATCCTTTTTGTGTTTGCTTAAACGGAATAATACGAAAAGAGAAAAGTGTGGAAGTAAACTAAGAAAGTTATACCGATACAAAAGGTCCAAAAACAAAACACCTGCAGGTGTCATTATAGTAACAAAGTATCTTTTATTTCATTTACACTATGCGCCATGGAATAGTATTGCTGAGTTATCGAACAGCGATTTGTTTAAGTGTGCTCTTCAGAATGATTTTTTTATGTTCAGAAAGACAAAACATGGTTCGTCTTTCTACTTACTAAGCCTGTTCTTAAATGTTTTGTTCGGCTTTTTTGTTTTAAATGTATGTGCTTTGATTTGGACCAGAAGTCTTAAGGACTCCAAGTAGATACATTTACACATACTCATGTAATAAAAATCTATTCTATTGGTATCATAACTTTTGAGTGAACTTACAAATGGCATTCCGCTCTCAAACAGAATCAGATTTCTTCCGGCAAAATTTCCAAAATAACAACTTTTGAGTTAATTGAAATTGCAATTGAAGGCAGCAGCAAATTTCCGGAGTATTATGCTTATAGTCTGCTCCTCAACAAAGGAGACTACAGACGTAGTTTTACCATCATCGCATTGCAAGTAAGATGTGATTTGTTCTATGTCCTTAGAGCTTATGTCAATAATCTTGTTAGTTGATTTTCTCAGTACTTGAACGTATTTTCGAGGGAGAGTTATTCTGACAGACAAAAACAACGTAGAGCTATCTCTACTTTGGTGTGAAATCTGCACTAATCGCTGGGAGTTAGAGATTGAATTGAAATCTCAAGCAAATCTTCGCCGTGGAAGACCGAAGACGAATTGGACTAAAGGGTTCTCCCTAATTCCGGGTACTCGGTTCAGCTCTTTAGTTAACTTTTATCATAGACACATTATTATGTAATATGTGTCTATGCTTTTACGCATATTTCGCACAGTATCGATCTTTGGATGTCAATAGCTAAGCTATTAAGACTCCTTTAGGGTTCTGCAATGTGTTCCGTAATGAGTTCTTTCAGATAATTTCTTTTAAGAAATAATAGGGACAGGGTTTCTTTGGTGGATCGTGGATGCACTTATATTTTTGTCTGTTAAAAAGAACAAACCCTCAATAGTTCTACTTTCTTTCTTTAGGTGGCACTGCAGGTCTGCTCTTTGCGACCATTTGTGTGTGCGTGTTATATTTTTGCACGAATGGAAGGGATCTAAATTTTTGATTTTTGACGTCGACTGGCGAGTTGAGAAGCTCATCTAGATGAATGATACTCTTTGAATGCTTGTCAAAGATATGACACCATGAAAATACTTTTAAGTTTTTGGGATTGAACCCGGGGCAGCATGCATAGCTGTCATGTTGTAAAGTGAAAGGAGTTTAAGCATTCAAATTGGATCACTGCAAAAGTTCATGCCTGATCTTCATACGTGGTGGAAAGTTTGCCCTATGACGCAACCATTGTTTATTTTATGGACTTGTTGTGTCCGTGGCATCAGAAGTCATTTTATCGCTAGACCCCGTTGAGTTAAGTCAAATTGTGTGTGAAAAAAATTTCTAAAATGGAGAACGAAAAGTTACCCCCTCGCCATGTAATGCTGTACGAGTTTCAAAAGGACTGAATGTTGGAACTGCAGCAAAAAACATTCAGATAGCTTATGCGGATCGCGATCATGCTCTTAGGACCGCTTAAAAGTGGTTTTGTAGATTTCGTAACGGTGATATGACCTAGGACGATCAACCCCATCCTGATCGAAGATTTCAACCGAGGAGATTGCTGAGAGGCTTAATATTGATAATTCGTCAACATTTCGTCATTTAAAGAAGCTTGGATTCATTTCCAAGCTCGATAGGTGGGTGCCGCATTGTTCGACGGAAAAAAATTACCGCGTCTCCGTGGCCATATCTCTGGTTATACGCAGGTGACAAAAAGTGGATTCCGTACAACAAAATAAAAGTACTGTTATCTGTTTGGTGGGATTCCATGGGTTTAATTTTTTTCGAGCTTCTTTCACCTGGCAAAACAATAAAGGCGAATAAGTACTGTGAGCAAGTGTCGAAGCTTAATGAGAGAGTTGAAGAATATCGTTCGGTTTTGGCAAATCGAAAAGGCGTCATCTTCCATCATGATAACGCCAAGCCACATGTCGAAGTAATTTTGATTTTTAAATAAAAATTATTTTTTTTTATTGGTTCATGAAGAATACAGTATAGGTATAGGTACAATAGGGTTATGTATGGAATAGAATATCGGATTAATGGCCTCCACGGCTTTGCTGGCACATACGAACACTTTTGTCGAAATTTTACACGTTTTGCATAAATGTGGGTCAATTTCTTCCTTCAAGGCGTGGGTGGTTGTGGTCGGCTCATGGCATAAACCTTAAACTTCAAAGAACCAACCCCAAACAAAAAAGTCCAATGGCGTTAAGTCGCGTCATTTGGGCGATAACTTCTGATCATCAAAACGGGCAATTGCGCGATCAGGAAATGCATAGTGCAGTAATTGATTTCTTTTTTGGGCTATATGGCATGTGGTACCGCGTTGTTGACGCCACATATCGTTCATATCATCTTTTAACTTAGGCACAAAAAACTGGATTATCATATTGCGATAGGGAGCACCATTAATTGATATTATTAACAGAGCCTCATCGCTGAAGATGAGAAGTGCGAACTGCAACCTTTTTTATTTTTAAAATATTGGTCAACAAAGAAATCGCGTTGTTCTTTCACGTAGCACTCCATTTCGAATAACCCTGAACTGTCAGTTCAAAATTTGTTCATTCAAAATAATAGTACTTTCACTTAGCATACATTTGTTTTTGTTGATAATAACTGTAACCAAAATTTCCACTGCTTTGTATTGCCTCCAAATTTATAATTGCTTCCATAAGTTTTGTGGAGCATAGAGTTAATAAAAATTTGTTGTGTAAAGATTGGTATTGCTTTCCCAGGTCTGTTGTTTCCTAATCGAAGCTCTTCAATGTTGTTCAGTGTTGTTTAAAGTTTGGATAAATCCTACTGGACATGATCTCCCAAAGGTTCTCCACTAGAATATAAGAAAATATGCCTTGTGAGGCAGAAAAACGAATAAAAAATTGTTGTTTGCCACTGAAACAATACCAAACATTCATACACCTATGTATGTTATGTAGGTTAAAGGGTTTACGTCAGCTCATTCTTCCAACACTTTGTGCAAACATTGCGGTGCGTATCAAAGGAGTGAACAGTGTGATCGTTATTGTCATTATTTAAGGCCACATGGAGAAGCAATTAATTTGCACAGCGAGCCATACATCTGCTTCTATGATATTATGTCTGTACACTTAACAAAAACAAACAAATTCCCACTCTACATATAAGTATGAGTATGAGTAGGTAGGTACACTCCCATTTTGTTGTTTGCTTTATTGCTATTGAAAAGCTTGACAGCCTTCACAATAAAAAAATAAAAAATAAAAAATAAAAAAATAACATAATATCTATATAAATTAATTGATAGTGCCTACTTTTGAATATGAAATAAATTTTAGCAAATATATGCGTTTCAGGATGGAAAATTAATCAAATTCACCGACCACTTTGGTGACGTTAAAATGTAAATGTTAAATTCAACTCAAAAAGAGATGAAATAATTAATAGATATGCAGCACGCATAGTTATTGTGGGAACCTATTGGTCAAACACAAAACACATACATATGTAAATTATATATCTCAGGTGATGTTATCTTAAAACGAAGCGCTCTAATGTGTCACATTTAATCAGCACTAATTTGAATATTTAAGGGAAAAACTTGACAACGTTTTTTTTTTTGTTTTAAGTTTTATGTAAAAATTGTTTTTTAATTTTATTTTGACTGGCCGACTCCGCCCATCTCTTTGTTGTAAATATCTGCGTTGCTTCGGTATTCAGTTTTGTTTTGTGTTCAATTAAAGCAGCTAAATTCTAAACATTTAAAGCTATTTTCCTAATGGCGATGGTTATTTATTTGTTTTTAAAGTGAAATTAGTCTCCATTGGGACTGAGACGAAGTTCTAGATCCTAAGTCAACCATAGCTACATAACTGAATCTGAGCTAGAGGAATAAATGTTTATGGGTTCAATCGCAAGTTCTTTGGTTTCAAAAGTTTATAGGTAGCTTACTTGCCCACCGAAGAGCTGTAGCAGGCCGTCGATTGTTCCAGGATCCGATTTTTTCAAGTAGCTGGTAGCTGCAGTAACAAAAACAATTTTTGAACCATTTTTTTTCTGGAATGATCCTGCCCCAACACTGATACTGCGACCTTAAAGATCTTTCACAAACCTTTCTGATTAAGAATATTATGTCCTTAGTTAACGCATTTTTTTTTTAAGTCGCATGGTCTGAGAAATTCTTTATGGACGGTAAGCCAGCCGTCTGACCCTGAAAGTGCAGGGCAATTACAAAGGATGCGTGCTTGGCCACCTCGATCTCCTCTAAACAAGGTCGATATTTGGTCACTCTAGACAGGCCCAACTTGTTTCGGTGGTATCGTAGATGACAGTGACCGGAGAGGTAACTTGTCCGAAAACTAATATCCTTTTCATTGTTAGAAGTTCCCTGTGATGAGTGTACAATGCTTAGTTAGTTAGTTAGGGTTAAACATTTTTTTTTTCTTTTTATTGTCACAGAGGCTCATACTAACAAGGATGAAAAACAATTTTTGTTAAATTGCAAACAAAAAAATGATGTGAAATTAACTAGAATTAACTTATACGATTTAATTTTTAAACTGTACGTACTCTACAAAATGACATCAAAAATGTTAATTTATTTGACGATTATCTAAATAAAAAATAAATAATAAAAATGGTCTGCTGTAAAAAAATCCACATTAGTTTGGGGGATTTTCCTGCAGGAGTGCCCAATGCGCACTGAGAGCATCTAGGATCGAATTTTGGTAGCATCAAATGCTTGAACATATACAGCACGAAGTTAGAAAGAAATTTGAAACAAAAAAATATTCTCATAGAGAAAGATTGGGATTTGGGAGTTACAAGAAACCATATCACCATATGGTATCAAAATACTGAAAGGTTTAACAGTTTGGCTTGTCTGGGCCCTGGGACATTTCCCTATCGTTAATTAAGGCAGAAATTGTTGCCCAGTTTATGCCACAAAATGGTTCCGGGCCAAGAACTTGGCAGCTGATCCTGAACTGGTCAGTTCAATCACAATCTCATTTTCTTCGATGCCTCTGTAGCGAGAAACCCACCAAAGTTTGTTTTTATATTTTTGAATCTTATTCAAATGTTCAGAGAAAAGTCACCAAGTTTTGGCTGTGCTTGAAATACCGTAGCACACTTGACCAACGCTCCTGTCCTTTATAACTATGTACCTCTAACCTAAGGCTGCGATTCATCATCTTGTTTGTTCAGTCAGTCTTTGATTAATATGTCGGAGTCAATGTATCTACCAAGACATCTATCTCATAGGTTTTATCGTTATATCTTATCATCCATTAAGCTCACAAATTGGATCATACTTTCCATTTAAATGCAGTTTCTTAAAACGTTGTTTGAATCATGATTGATTTTTTACTAATATCAGATTGGACCCCTTTTATTTTGGTAAAAATCTGCATTGACGGCTAAACACGGATATTTCAACTGACTATTTAATATTTATTATTTGGTATATTTTTCGCATGATTCTACAATCTTTATTTATTTGTTTCTTTATAAGTTTTATACTATTCCCGTCGGATGAAGACGTAAGACATAATACCCAGTAATAAGAGTGACGTTGGTGATGTAAGATTGGCTTGACCGACCGACCTGTTTGTCAGCAATCTATTTATCTTCTTTCCTGAAATGTTCAATTTAATATCAGACAGGCTTGATAAGATCACATTTCGGATTAATATGCTGCCGCGGTTTATACTGTTTCCGATTCTTAACGCGTCTGAATTCGATAAGCATGCCTGTCATCTTAGTCGCCATTTGGATGTTAAATTCGACGTCTATTAGTGATAGTTTCTTTGAGATTAAAAGAGAATAAAATCTTAAATTAAAAATTGTTAGCTACATAGCTTCATGCATTGACTTTAGTCTTCGCAAAGCTCAATGTCATACAAATGTAAATTATTTTAATACTCGTAGGTATAAGGCTTAAGGTTTCACGATGCACGTACATACATATAAATACATACATACGTTATCTGCATTTTTGCCAAAAGTTTCAACAGTTTAATAAGTACATATTAAAAGTGACTTTCACGAGTGCTATACCTTATACATATTTTATTTTGAAAGTTACCCTAGCTGTGGTGGATTCATCTTCAATTTATAAGAAATGGTTCCAGTGACTGAAGATATTTTCATCGTATACTAGGCATTTTCACGCTGCTAAAATGTATAACACTGACAATATAATTGGCTCAATTAACCACGCTTTAAGCAAACCAAAAAGAAAAAAAAAAATACAAAAGTTCTAAGAAACAAAATCAAACAATCCAAGTCTCTGCCGGAAATCTTCAAGTCATCATAGCTATGGTTAAAGAAAACAAAAATTGTATTAACCAGTTGAAACTTGTGGGATCGACATTAGAAAGTGAACCACCAAGATTGTATCAATTCCATTTTCGTAGTGTGGGAAACAGAAGCTTACAAAATTCAAGATGTTCCATTGTCACACGATCTGTAACACTCTTAATGTACGGAACAGCATTAACGATTCTGGGTCCAAAGAATTAACGAACATTTTTGCTTTTAGAATCAAGTTATTTTTGTCTTTTTTCTTTACCGAAGTAGAAGTATCCGTTCGAAATTGTATCTACTTATTATATATGTACATTGTACATATAGAGGTATGAGTATCTACATTCGTATTAAAGGCGTGAGAATGCTTCGAGGTAAATTTGTAGTGATTTTTGAATGCGAATATGTAGCTTAAGGTTTTATTTTCACGTATTGAAAACTTGAGAAATAAAACAGAAAAAAAAACAACTTTGCGCTGTAGGTATACAGGAATAAAATAATGTAATTGAAATAAAAAGTTATGAATCTCCGTGGAGTATTTTTTAATTAACAAATACTCGAGCGACTTTAGAGGAAAAGGTAAGTGGAACGACTTAAAATAAAATAGGACAGGGTGAGAGAGATTGCTACATATCCTTTTTTATTTATAAATAATCATCGATTTTTTGTTTGAAATGTTGAAGTATTCAAAAGAGACTACGATTGGCGAACTAAAAATACAGTAAAACTTGTGAATAGTGGAATGCTTCGGTGCACATTTTTTTCTACTATTCGGATTTTTTTCCACAATCAACAACCTAAGTTCATTTATTATTTCTCGATAAATTTTTATATCAGAGTTCAGAATGTGTACTTGCTGAATGTAGCAGCTAGCAGAATGAGACACTCACGAAAAGAAACAATTGAAATGTCAAAATTATCGGAAAAGGAAACGAAGCCGACAAAATGTTAATGAATTTTGGCGCGTTCATATCTTGATTCTGCTGTTAAAGAGTGAATTTGCATGGGGGAAAAAACAAAATTTCCACTATATACGAATAAGTTTTTTTAAGAAAATCAAAATTGGCATCCAAAAACGTCCACTATCCAGGTTTCGCAAGATTCTTTTATTCGCAGATTCCACTATTCAGAAGTTTTACTGTACTCTGCCAAGATTATGTTTACCCAGACTAAAGCTACAATAAGATTGTAAGGCACGTATTACGGTATTCACACCAGGGCAAAATAGCTAATTTCGTTGCGAATTTCCAAATTATGCTCGAAATGAGATAATTTCCCATACGAATTGACATATCGAAGTTATCTCATTTCAACATAATTTCGTTGAAATTCGTTCAAAATTATGTGAAAATAAAATCGAACAAACTTAACTTGAATGCAGTTGAATGATTCTGAATAACAATGACAGAACAAATTAATAAGGGAATATTAAAGCTGCGCAAAGATTAAACAACGGATTCTTATTGATCTCGGTGATCTAAACACAAAAGAAAAAAAAAAATATATCGCTAATTTAGGAGATATTTAGTGTTTAGTAGTTATTTCCGTAAATAAACTATGTATGTAGTTGAGATTACAATTGTCAAAGCTACTGGCCCCGTTCAGCACAATTAAAGTGATATGAAAACGCAAAATATAATGGAATAACATACAAAACACAAACATCTCATGGAATGGTTTAATAAATATGGGATGTTATCTGAAAAAAAGAAATTGAAGTTGTACGCCGCGTAGAGGCACTCTGATCAACTGCATGTGGAGCTAAAGAGCGTCGGCCATAAGATTCTTGCATACACAATATCTGTCCATTTATTTGCGCTTCGCGCCCATTGGGGCACTTTTCTACAGTTGGCTCTATTGTCGACTTGATATCCACGTGAGTGCCTGACAATTGTTGAAATACCCGGAGTGGCAAAACCCACCCGAAAAATGATATTTTAACATACTAACCCGAGGTAGCGCCGCATCTATCCAATGTTAGCTATGTATATAATAGTCGACTTTATCTACCCAACTGTTTAACAATAACATTCAACCATTATTATTACTATACGTTATACCTATACTTATGCATATAAAAAAATAATTTAATATTAAAACATTTTATAACATGGCACCGTCATAGATTTACTATCGGAACTGAATGCATCCATTCACGAAATTAGCAAGCGTAGGTAAGGTATGAACAGCTTTTATTTGAAACTCGAAATTATCTCATTTCGACGCTAGTGTGAATCCCATATATTACATAAAATGTATGTCAGAAATTGGCTTTTGAATCAAACAGTTTACTGAACGGACTACTGGCTCCATATTACCCAAGCGGCACGGTTACCCAAGTGAAACTTGTCATTTGATTGATAATTTTCCAAGCGGACCTGGTACTACAATATGTGGGTCTGTTAGGTAACTTGCGAATTTATATACATTTTCACAAATTCCTATTTGGTAACCGAAACAACTTGCAACTCGTAAAAAGAGATCCAAATGAGAGAGTAAAAAATTTCTCAATGCTTCGAATTTTAGCACAAGAGAATTTCTTTGGGCAGATATATGAAAACTGTCAAATCTGTCAAATTACATAATTATGTCCATTTTTAATTTTTTGTTGTTCAACGCGTTCGTTTATTTTGTCGTAATTTTTCTATCCTTTAGAGTTTTAGACAGTTTCACCCCACACTTAAAAATTTGTTAGAATACGAATATTTGGTGCAAAAGTACGCGAAGGGACCTTGTATGGCAGATCCACACAAATAAAAAATTGAAATTTTTGACAGCCGGTGGAGAATTTGATTAGATTTTATTAATATAATTCTCTTATTCCCGTGTCTATACAAAGCAGTAAATAGACGTGACGTAGTGGTTAGTGCGTTGGACTATTACGCATGCTATCACGGGTTAATTCCCAGGAAACACGCAAAAAAATTATCACGGTAAGACCTCGTCCGAATGTCTGAGAAGCATTTGTGAGTATCATTTGTCGTGTGGAGCCATTCGGAGACGGGTTAAAAACTAAAGTCCGTTCCATTCCTGCAAAAACAAAACCCACACAGACAAATGGTTGAGAGAAGCTATTTCAGCATAGGACTGCTGACGTCCAATATTTATTTATTTTATAGAAAATAATAATATATATGTATTAATTAATTCAAACTCGTAACAGAATGATCAAAGTTAAAAAGTTTCTTGGTTTGGCTTTAATGGGGTATTTGCTAGATGAAGTTGAGGAAATATCTAGTAGCCAGCCGAGGGAATGGGTCGAGAATCTCGTGACACAATGCACGCTTTCGAACTTTCATCAAGCAATTCACTGAGCGCCAAAGAAATTCACAATGGAATTGTAGTACAAATGTTACCTAACTTTGGATAAGTAGTTTTTTTTATTAGTTTCCTAACTTAATCCACGATACACGACACACCTAGTGTGAATGAAGATCCACAAGGCAGTTTTTAACGGCTTCAGTCCCGGGGTCCCGATAAATCTAATGTCGATTTCGATTGGGCAAAAAAAAAAACACTTTTTTTTGATCTCGAGCAATTTTTAGCGCTCTAGTACAATTTTAATTTTCCAACCGGCCAAAAAAGGACTTCTTTTTGCTCTATATCAATTTTCGTGAATTTCGGATTCTACTCGAGATTCACACCTACTTGCACTAACACGGTGCCCTCCGCAACTGGCGGGTCAGAACCCCTTTACAAAAAAAAAAAAAAAAGAACACCCAAACATTTTATACGAAATGTCAACGCAGTATATCAAAATAATATCAATCAACAAACATATTATCAGAAACTCTGTACAAAAAATAGAAAATATAAAGAAAGTGTATTTAAAATTGTATTTATTTTATTTTTATCTTTTTATTTACAGTGGAAGTCGCTTATAACGACCTCGCTTATTACGACCAGTCGCTTATAACGACCATTTTCTTTTCAGTTGGTTGGTTTCTTTATATTTTAAGCTATTCTTCCGTCGGATATAACGTCGTCGAATATAACGACGATTCGGATATAACGACCAATTTTCGAGAAGAAAGAATCGATTTCGTCACTTATAACGATGAAGTGAGAGCAAATTTACAAAAAATTACATACCCATTTACGTATATGCATAATATGTATGTGTGTACGTTAATCTGAATATTTCTTGTTCATTCCAATGATTTTACACAATTTTTTAGTGTTTTTTTTGCGCCGCCAATGATGGTCGTTCTGCATTCTGCAGCTGTATATCTGTTGCATATTATAATTATCGCCAGGATAGCTGATCTTAGTTCTAGAGTTTTGTGCATTTATTTGCGTTGTATTATCATTAAAAAGCTTGCATTTAACATAGTGATTATAGTAGGATATTAGTTAGGAGTTTATTGATTTTATTTTCTTATGCAGCCATGACGCCATGAGATCTAGAAAACGTAGGAAATGTCTGTAGAGGAAAAGGCAGCGATTTTCTTCCGTTTGGAGTCAGATGAAAAAATAGCGTAAAAGCATACGAGTTTGGAGTGATTTATTTTGTTAAACTTAAAAAAAAAAATTAATTTAATTTATTTATGAACTCTGTATGTATCCTTCATAATTTAAAACTGAAATGAATTAATTTTGTCTGTGAATGTTTTTAAGTTTTCTCTAAATACTTATAGAGGGCAGTCGGATATAACGACCGCCGGTTGTAACGACCACATTTGCTCGGTCCCTTCTCCGTCGTTATAAGCGACATCCACTGTGTTTCCTTTTACGAACAAGTTGTCAAATGACACACAATTGCAGAAAAACAGATCAATTTCGTTTGTTTTCCATTCAGCACGAAAAATCTGAAATCTGAGAACAGAATCTGAAAAGTCCAATCGAAAACGACATAAGATCGTGTTAATAAAAACGAGCTTTAAACGGTTTCCCTATTAAAAAACTGGGCCAGTTCCGTGTCAAAAACTCACCTTAAACCGTAGTTTTACGTGATCTGATCACATAAATGTAACCCCTAGTCGTATACACCAATTCTTGCCAAATCACAACTATTACCAATTTTATTGTGAAGAAATTTTTTTTTTGTCAATATACCACTACGGGGTAGTTAACAAAAACTAAAATTATGTTTTCGATTCGTATATATCTATAACAAGAAAAAACCGGGTTCCGTATTTTTATATTTTACCCGACTACGCAGTGGAAGGGTTGTGATTTTCATAGGCTGGGTTTGTATGGTTGTATGTATGTATGTATGTTTATAAGTATGTAGGAAAGAATGAAACGCGTGGTATCTAAGAATGATGAGAATTCCAGCATATTTTATCGGGATGTCTCTAAATACATATATATGTAGTTATACAGATTTGAAAAAATCTCGAATGTCTTGGACTGGTTTACGTCCTTTTTTGGGATTGAAAAATGTGCTCAAGTTTCCATTTCTAGTAAATCATTAACCCTTTTTTGCATATCTTTTGACTTTTGAATAACTTCTTTGAATAACAGCTTCGAAAGTCTGGGCAACAATTTTGCGCTTCCAGATTTGTGACAATCTTGATTTTTAATTTCGTGATGGATTAAATTAAATTCCACCGAGTGCCATTAATTTATTTTACTGGCAATCTATGCCCGTTTCGGCTTACTATTGGTTCAGCAATCGGCAGTTTTACTTTAACGCAGACGTAGTAGGTGGAAAAAGTTCAGTACCCTGTCAAGGTTGCGCCCGTCAAAACAATATTCCATAAACAAGTTGTGACATTTTCAAAATCAAAGTGATACCCCGAAAGCTTCCGGATAGCATGGGCATATCCCACTGTTACAGAACATTATTTATTGCGGCGTAGGTGCCATCTAGCAAAGGCATGATGGCTTCCCAACTGACAAAAATAAGAAACAACACCTAACACACCGCTTATGGAAATTTATTGGAATAAGATTATCCAAAGCGACCACTAAATATATAAAAGGCGCCTAGGCCTTTTTGGAAATTAAAATAATTTTTTATTTTTTTAAATACATGTTCTCAACAAATAAAAATAATAAAACATCCATGTTCGGAGTGAAATTAAATTTTTGATTCGAATTGCTATAATGCCTGGAATTAATACGCCTACGTTAAACGTCAGACAACGATATGCTAATAAGCCGTTTGAATTGATGATTATAAAGTCTATAACGACCGTCTCTATCCAAAAGCAGATCATCTCTCGGATCATGGAAAGAAAATTCTCACCTCTGTGTAGGTGTCAATTCGAAGATTATTCGAACATATTGCTGTGAATTAAAGTTCAACAATTAACAATATGCTTATTAACTGACTAATCATTTAAGCGTATGTCATGTCAACTTTGGTTTTAAATTTGTATTGTTTGCATCGGTTATAAGGAATCATTTATACCTACCGTTATTTATGGAAATACATTTTGTTTGATTTACTTGATTAGCGGTCGGTTTCTTTTAGCATTTTGTTGTTTATGGTCAATTTATTTGGAACTACATATTTTTATAAAAAATTCAATTTTATTTATCGACTTTCGGAATAATAAATAATTGTACAAAGCATGTGACAAGAATAACTGGTGTGGTGATTTTTGCAAAAAATTATACTCAAACCGTTTTGACTAAACGATCATGTTAGTAATTATTTATGCAGTTTTTAGATGGAGCTTGTAGCAAAAAGAAAAGATAAATATTTAACATTTTATTGGTGATTTTGGTTTGCGACTTGTTGGACATCTTTGCCAGTAACTTAAATGTCTTTCGCATTTTGAATGCATACAAATAATGAATCTTAATGCGTAAGATGCTCTGTTTTAGGAGTAGATGTTAGGGTGCAAAATCCTCAAGAAATTGATCTTTGTACGGTAGAGTCCGCTTAAGACGCTTTTCAAAGGACCTGCAGAAAAGAGTGTCATTAAGTCATTAACACAAGTCACATTACGTCATATTAAGTCCTAATTTTTTGGTGTGGTACCGAAGCATGTTATGTCCGGTTTTTATTCCTACTATTTTTTCGCACGAATGGAAGGGACCTACAGTTTTTTGCCGACTCCGAACGGCGAGTTGAGAAGCTCAATAACAAATGAATGATACTCTTTGATTGCTTGTCAGACATTCGAAAGAGTTGGCACCGTGAAAAAACTTTGATTTGTTGGACCCGGACTGGGATTGAACCCGGGCAGCATTGCGTAGTAGTCCAACATTTTCCGAATGTCAGACAAGCATTCGAGAATATCATTCGTCACACGATGAGCTTCGCAACTCACCGTTCGGAGCTGGCAAATTCTATTCGTGCAAAAATATTACACACACACACACAAATGATTGCGATAAGCAGGCCCTTGTTCACCCCGAACTGTAGCGCTACGTTTGTTTGTGTCGTATATTGGACACATCTGTCTGATAATTACACTGGAGTCAAGGATTTCCATCTGGCTGATGGATCGGCTTGATCTATGGCTATTGTGGATATTGCCCAGCAAGTTCATCAGCTTTTTTACACCCTAGTGATCAAAAACCCAGCATAGTTTTACTTGGTGCTGCATACCAAGAACCTGAAGTTCTTCGCGACAGAAACGTACAAGTTTTGATCAAACAGATATAGCTTTTATTGCCGCATGGCTATCAATGAATAATGTGATATCGTCTTGCGGTATCATCTTCAGTGCGGTTTCACTGTGGTTACTGCTAGAACCGCTGCTTGGAAAATAGTTGGAAATTTGGAAGTCTTACTGATTTAGATAGTTGCAGCGTTTCAGAGAAGACTCCGGCTTCTACCGCAATCTTAGAGCCATCTGTGTGGATGGAGTTGGATTTCTCGTCTAGCCTCCTACGAATAGCTCAGGTTATCGAATTATCGTTCAACTTAAACAGTTGAGATGCTAATCGAACTGAAATGTCTTTATTTTTCCTATTGTATAAGATCTCAAATTTGCGAATTTTGCGGAAAGACCTATGTACCTACATCTTTATAACTTTATGTGGAAGACTCCTCCGAAAGATTATAATTTCGTACAAACAAAGCCGTCTAGGCCATTTGAATGACGTTATTTTTAAAACATATTATTTACTTACTTAGGTGGCGCTCTAGCTCGGAACGAATCAACTTAAATCCGCCCGCAGTCAAAGACTCTGTAATACAAAGTGCAAACAATGTATACCAAACCAGGTTTCACGCAATTCGAACATTCCACATCACTACGATTTCAAATAGGTGGTCAATAAATAAATTGCTGTGCATACGGCATCTAGTAGATTAGACTAGATTGGTTGATGAGGTACCCTTATCACTGCAGCCTCGTTTGGATCTATTATAATCTCCTCGAGCTATAGTTCATTCATGCAAACGGATTTATTACTAAATTCAGTTAAATTTTGTGTGAACTGTCAGTTACATTATGTCATCTTCAAGGTTAGGTTTGCCTACGAAACGTAGTTGCGATCTTGTCGGATGTCTGCTTAAATGAAAGGACGCAGTTTTGAAGCTGTATATGAGCGCTTCAATGTAGCCATTGCTATCAATTCGGTGTATGTATGGAATCCAAGTGTTTTTGTTTAAGCTGCTGGAATGGTTCGCTTTTTCAACTAAGTCTCTGTTTTTATCTCCACAACCAGTTGCTCCTACCCAAGTTGCTCCTACACCAATGCTATGCATTGTGCGTACTCCAGTAATTCATTTAACGAAGCCGTATATACATAATTGCAACTAATAAAATATGTTTTACACATTCGAGTGGTCTTTTGTTATATTTTGGGGCCTATTCTTATCTTTTCTATTCTATTCCTAACTTCAGCAATAATTAATTACTGTCTTATAAGCTTTGACCACTTTTCTCCAGTTTATGTCTATTGGAATCGAATTCCCACAGTTGAATCTCGTATTTCATAAAATTTATTTGATTCACCCAAAACGGGTAGGTAGATAGATACTCGTATTCATGTATCGAGCCCAGTGGCTGGCTACTTAAAAATATCTCCAATAAAGATATCTATGCGTAACGATACGAGTATATTCATTTGAATAAGATATTTCTAGAACTACTTCAGATATTTCACTGACAGCTCCCAGTATGGATTCACCATTCAGAAGATGCTGAGAAGCAAGCACCACCAATCCGGATTTGAATTCGTGATAAGTCTGAGGTAGAAATTCCTACCTACTCGTACCTACAACCATGGATGAGTTTCAGCTGAGCAAAGTCATTGATCAGAATCACTCTCCCCGACTTATCTGTCTGTGGACATAAAATATTGAGTACATGTTCGAATGCCACCACATCATCTAAAACGATCAATTTTAGATAATCTTATCGCCAGGCCTTGTCATTTGCTTGCTCGTTCGTCGTCGTCCGATGACCAACGACGACGGGGAAGACGACGATGGCTGGCGGTCTTGGTGGTGCTGCGCACAGCGACATAGATGATGTCTTAACTTGGATACACAGGGTTTTCCTTGTATTTTCTTTTTTTAAATTTTTAAATCTGACAGTTTATCTTTTTTGTGGAGACAAGTGCGTGTCGCGCTGGCGCGGTCAACATGTTGAAATCGATACAATGTCCGAAGTAGCCTTAAACAAAAGTGGACGAAACAAAAAAAACTGAAAAAAGGTATCGCAGATGGAAAACGATTAAAAGAGGTTACGAGGTATTAACGACGACTTAATCGGAATTTTGTTTGTGGATTTTTCGATTGCGATGCCTGCGAACTGGCATCGGGAGAGGAATATTTAATGGCTTTCCTCCATAACGAGTTAAGGCATTTTGTGATGTGATGTGATATGACATGAAAGAGATATAAGGCGCTAAGCTTGGGGCGCATGTAGCTTTTGAGGTGAATGTGCAGTTCAGGTGTCATTTAAAAACGCATTTACAGAGGATAATAGTTCCGCATTTAACAGTACACTTAAAGTGGGTAGAGTGGCCGGCCATCAATGACTGTCTTTTTATATTTATATTGAGCAAGTTTAACAGAGGATAACATCACAAGCAAAACATTGTTGAGAAGAAATGAAAGAAAGCAATTTTATAAAAATTCAACTTCTGCTTGCTTACAGAATGAAATGCGAGAATGGGGATAAGTAAGCAAAAGTCATCTGATTGTATTGATTCTGATTTAAATGATCTAAACAAAATGTTTGCTGCTGCTTCTAGTACATCTGTAATTAGTGATAACGATGATTGCGAAGAAACACATACAAATAATAAGCTGGCAACTGTTAAACCACATAAATAATTTCAACTTGGTCGCGGTTTGTCAATCAGGTTTCAGAGCAAAGCCTTATTAAGCTCGTCAACTCCACACGATGGATTTGAACACTGCCTCCTCTTTACACAACATAGAAATCAGATTACTTTGATCTGTAGCATTAAAACGGCGCACTTGCGCTAATTGTGTATGTGAGACCTGTCATACTAGCCACCCTATCTACCTACGAGTATCTATACTCTACGTGCTTTTCGTCTTTAGTTGGTATTATAGTCACAAAGGATTTCGAAGGCTAGGTCATTCGGTCAAGACGATATCGTCCAGTTTATAGGTCGGTGTTCTCCTGCGTCTTTAAAAAATAGCTCTTGGTAGCTTGCCTTTCTTATAAAATCTCAACATGTTGCTCGATTTGTCAATGAATCCTGCTGATTTCATCGTAACAGCATTTTATCGTAGTCACATGCTACTATCAGTTGATCAGTACAACACAAGAGATCTGTATACCTGCGTGTGCGTTGTGTAGTGACCCATTGAAGGTCATTGTATGTAAAATAGCCATCCATCAGAGAGGAAGACGAAGTGATGATGCGTTTTTGCCACCGAAATTATAGACACAATAGTCTATTCACAAAAAAGCACGGTTTTTATTAAACTAATGAGTCAGACAACCTACCATTGAGTGTTATATTGTTATTGCCTATTCAACAGGTCTTTGTTTTCAGATTGACATGACTTTTTATTCAAATCTCTCTGATAATGGGAATTATGACTTAGCTTGACGCTCAATTTGACATAAATTCGTCAAAATAATCACTTTAATGTTAGCTTCAAGTCTGCACACTGCTGCTAAATACATCCGTTAATCGTCATTATTTATGAGGTACTTAACTTCTGGTCAGACATCCATTGGAGTGTTTTTCTTTCCAACAAACAGATCTTACATTATATATAAATTTCTACCACCATTGTGTGTAAGCTTGAATTTAACATATTTTTCAAATAAATGAAACAACGACATAAAATTAACATATCTAAGAGATTTTACACCATAGGGCATTCCTTAGGAATACAGTAGGTACAACAGTAGACTTTACACACCATCTCGGTTGATAGTTCCTGTTTTTTTTTATTTTTCCATTTGTTTTGTATTTTGCTTGTGCTTTTTCCCACGTTAGTCGACGGTTAACTAGTTATAGACAAGAAAAATAAAAAGAAAAAAAAAACTATTTCATTTACAGTCATTCTAGAGCCATAGAACTTATATGGGTTTGCAGGCGAGACTCAGATGCGGATAAATTCTGCCGATCTCGCACCTAGAACTAATAAAATTTAACGCAATGAAAAATCAGACAAGCGCTCCACGGGCTGATCGAGTGTGATGCAATAAAAACCCAAAAACAACGGGACCATAAAACCTTGTTTCGAGAGATAATAAATCTTTATTCCTGTTTTAGATTTGGATTTCCTTTGCTATTATGTACTTGCTCGCATTATTTAAAGTGTCTAATATCTAAGCGTGTAAGTAGACACCCAGTGGGATGGAGACGAAGACTAACAGCTTCACTTCTCGGTTACAATTTCCAAATCTTAGGAAATTAAACTTTTCGCTGATGTTTTGCTCATTTGATTAATCCTTTAAATGTCATAAATCATAATAGCCGTATTTTATTGCACGCGTATATAAAACTGCACAAAAAAAAAACTCTTATCGCCGCTTAACGAATTCATCAAAAATATTCGCAGCACAGACATACATATGTATGACAGATAATGACCGCTGAGCTGTCAGTTGTTGACAAAATTGAAAAAAAATAAAAAATATTTTAGGAATAGAATTATAAAGGTAATGCGAATTCTGATATACATATATGTATGTATTAAGTTTCGATAAAAAGAGTTAATTACTTTAATCAATTTATTGCAGATTGACTTAACCCATTACCGGCCAACCATAGTAAAAATTTAAAAAAATTAAAAACATTTTGTGAGTTATTTATTCAGGCTCTATTATTAACAACAAAATGATTAAAAATAAAAAATATTATACAGGGTGGTCAATTTAGGGGTGTACTCAAGCGAGTAAACTGGCCCAATGTGGGTATAAAAATTCAAGCTGTATGATAGTTTACGAAACAATCATTTTCAACGCACAGAGTAGTATTACACTTTCTACAAATCCATCGAACTCGCCTATGACATATTGTGCAGCGCAATTGTTTCGAAACTCGATTTGGAAAGTGTCCGCCCTCGCTACTTATTACTCTTCTTGGATTGACCGCTTTATTTGGTGCTTTTGCTAGAGGCAATGATCGGAAATATGTTCTCGATATATTCCTACCGAACCTCAATAGATCACCTCTTTCATTATCATTGCTAGTCAAGCAGTGAAGTCGCCAGGCATGAACCACCATCGAATTCAGCATGGCCACCACCACTTTTTTCCGCGAATTCTGATTCGGTCAGTATTTACAAACTGGTCATGGAGGTCGACTCCACCCATTCCTTTGTTATAAGTAGCCAACGGTTTAAGCTTTTACATTTCATATTTTGTAATTTTCGATTCATGAAAATCCAAGATAGAAAGATAGTAATACTCGAAGACTATGATCTATGAAAGAGATTCCAGCTATTTGCTAATCTGTTTACTCTAATCTGTTTACGCCCAAACTTACAATGTCATATTGCTATTTAGAGTGAGCAAGTTTATAGTATATCATTAATAACATCACTTTTGAGCCATGTCGCTTTTCAGCTTAGTTTATCATTATCAACTGAAACTCCTAAATATTTAAAACTTATGGAAAAACTAAAATATGAATTTTTTTTTTTTTTTTTTAACACAAAAAGGGTTATTAAACACAATGTCATTTTAACGTACATACTACCTTTGCATTCCAAGTAGAATTGAATGGCAGGAGAAAGAGAGTGGTAACAGACTTTGATACAACGATATTCACGGACACGGCTCAAAGATGGACTTCGGGGTAGGTGCGGGATTTTTCTCGGAAAAACTCGGCATATCAAAGTCCTATCGCCTTCCGAAATTTGCTAGCGTCTTCCAGGCGGACTTTCTGTGCAAATGTCCAGGAGTACTATGCAAGGTATTCTTCGACGACCTTAAAGAGATATCTGGGAAAAAGATTGGAGAGCTGATCCTCTTCCTAAACTCCACAGGATGTATATACATTTTTTCAACACTACACACCTGAGGTTGTGGTATCAAAACGGCGCTTCACGCGCTATTTGGGTTTCTCTTCCATCGAAACCACCACTTCTAACTACCTAGACCTACCCTACCTTTGCATTAGAAGTAAACTACACGGTCACCCATAAAATTACGCGTCCAAGCTTAACTAATCCATCGCATCAATTATGTAAGTCGGCATCACTCATGTTGTGGTCGGATTACAGCTGGATAAAATCCAAATCATGCAAAAACTTATAAAGAAACGTTCGTGTTATGATTTTGATAATGTTCCACTGTTTGCCGTAGTAATAAGTATACGGTATACCTTTTCTTTCGATTTTCTTAGTTTTCTACCATTTTTTTTAATTTTCCTAATTAGTGGTAGACGGTCTTTTGCTCTACTGGTTCAGAAGTTTCTATCGCGTTTGTGAAAATGTGGCCTTTGGAATGTGCAAGATTAGTTAAGGCAATCGGAAAACTTTTCGAGGCAAACATGACTTTGCTGATGATGATGTAAAGTTTGATGTCAACCCTCTGAACATTATTTTTTTTTAGCTAACCCCACCATGGATGTAAATTATTTTTTAAACAGAGACTCATTGGCATAGCTTATATGCCTTTCCGCAATCCTTTGATTAATCTAATACTAGTGGACCAGTGCGAGAACTCTCGCATGTAGAAACCCTACAACCGTTTGCGGTTTACGAATGAAAAAAAAGAAAAAAAAAAAAAGAGAACGTAAGTATAGGTAAAAATGTTTTTCCGTAGTAACTTTACTCATATCCATTTTGTTCTCAAAATTGTTTATACCCATGAACAAAGTTTAGTTGATAGTGCTTTCGATCAGTGTTAAAATCATTGAAATCGGTGCAGAAATAAACTCTCAGGAGGAATCACAAGCTCTTGCGCTAGCGGTTTAATTATATTGATTGATTCATGGCGTTGCTAATTTCTACATTCTAGATTTTTAACGGCTCACATAAACTGTGTCGAAAAAATACCTTTTTAGAATTTTTGGGATCACTTGAACTACAGAAAGGGGTTAAAACTATTTATTTTATTTATTTATTTATTTATTTATAGTCTATAAGTACAGTTATTGGAATAATTTACTTTCTTAGAGCTAATGTTCCTAGTATAATATAGATATACATATTCTGAATATACATTTTATGAGTTGTACTCATCTATTAGGCTTTTTCGGTAGTAGAAAGCTTCTTTTATACGACGTACCCCTTTCAGAATCAGGCATTTTCCTATGAAATGAAGAACATCTTCTTTCTCTCTTTGATTGCATAGGGTGCAATATCTGCGTTCACCTTCTCGATGTCTATTTATATTTAATCCTACTAATCTAGAAATTAAGCTTTCTGTATACAGTATACTCCATGTCAGCTTGCTAATGCATTTTGCAGATTTCATTCGATTTGGGTGTTTCCTAGACCTTCGAGCGTTTTATCAATATTTCTACTCAAAAGCTACTTCATTTGGTTATATAGATTCATCCATCTGATACCTGCACCTTCTCTCATTTTAAATACTTAAAGTTGAGATTTGATTATAATGTCTATTTCACATGTATTTGAGTTAAATAAAGATAATTTAAAGTAGAAACTAGTAAGTTAATTGTTAGTGGTAGGCTAGCGGCAGTGTTTATTACAGAGCAAACGTTTGTTTAGTTCTTGGTGTAAAGTTAAACTCTTAAATATGGTAACTAATACTAGGCGTGTTTTTTTTCTAATACATAGGCTTCTAATATATAATACATAGGCTTAAAGAAATGTTTCCATGGTAAATACACTATATAGAATTACGAAATCTGGATTGTTATCCAGTCTTACGTCTTAAGCCTGGATATAAAAATATGCTACCAAACTAATTTTTGTCGATTGTTATCGCAATGTCAGATATGACATGTAAAAACAATTGCGGCGACGAAAACATGGATTTCAAAGAGAATATGTAAAAAATAAACAAAATGGAAGCTAGAACTAATGATCATTGTATTATTTTTTTAAAAAAATGTGTGCTCAAAGATTCTGTTTATATACATAGATATATGAATTTAATGAATATGACAGCAGATGAACTGACAAATGTCAATTGTCATAGTGCTGCCAACTCATTGACGAGGGTTTTTTTTGTAGTTAAGCCTTCGACAAAATCTCACACAAAATAATCATTCTAAAACTTAAAATCCTCGCTTTTCCCCCGTGGTTTATAACATGGATTAAATCTTACCTGGAGGACCGCCAATACAAAGTCCTTTTTAGATCTTCGATATCAGATCCATTCAAAGCTACCTCTGGTGTTCCCCAAGGAAGCCACCTCGGACCGCTGATCTTCATCTTGACAATCAACGATGTCGACTGTATCATCAAAGACTCCTATATTTCTGTCTATGCTGATGACATGAAAATCTACAGGCACATTTTATCCCTCGCCGACTCGCGCCCACTTCAAGAAGACTTAAACAGGTTTTCTATCTGGTGCCAAAAAAACTTCCTGGTACTCAATGTGAACAAATGCCAATCTATCACATACTCTCGTAAACGTCTTCCACCACCTCCCAGACATTACTTTCTCTGCAACGAGCCCGTGCCCTTGGTCACTTCATTACGTGATTTGGGTATTATCTGTGATAAAGAACTCACCTTCCAGTCCCACATTGATGGCATTATTTCCAGAGCCAACTCTATGCTTGGTTTTGTTAAGCGTTGGTCTAAGGAGTTTTCGAACCCCTATGTCACTAAATCCCTATATATTACCTTTGTTAGGCCCCTGCTTGAATATGCCAGCCAAGTATGGTCCCCTTATTACGAAGTCCATACTAAACGCATCGAAGCCGTCCAGCGTAGGTTCATATGGTTTGCCCTTCGCGGTCTTCCTTAGGTTGACCGCTACAACCTTCCACCCTATAGAGACCGATTGAAACTGATCAATCTTCAGTCTCTCGAAAAACGTCGTGATGTTGCCGATATACTCTTTATTCAACAACTCTTAGTAGGTAACATCAACTGTCCCACACTCCTTCAAATGATCTCCCTTAACACTAACCCGCGTAATCTCAGGTCCGTTCCCCTCTTTCATCTTGTCTTTCATCGTACCAATTATGGGTTAAACGAACCAATGTCTAGAATGCTGCAAAAGGCCAACAGCATTCCAAACCATTTTAATTTTCATTGCAGTAGATTAACACTACAGAACGCACTTTATACCTCCTCCTGATCTACTTACCGCCTTACCATCTTACCCTCTATATGTTAGTTTTAAGCTTTAGTTTGTCAAAGTCTAAGTTTGGTTAAGTCTAAGTTTGCTTAAGTCTTAGTTTGTTTAAGTCTTAGTTTTTTTAAGTCTTAGTTTGTTTAAGTTGTTGCTTGCATTAAGCTAATAAATAAATAAATACATTGTCATATCAATATATATAGATGAGAAAAAAATACGCCTTTACACTCCTTTTAGTCTCAACTTTTTTTTTATTTGTATGCGACCTTTGGAATGACTTAAACTAATTTTTATAATATAAACAGGGAACTTTATTAATTAGTATTTTCTTTTTAATTTTTATTTTTATTATTTTCTTCTAATAAACACAGTTATAATATTTTAAAGGTTTGAGCAAAAAGAAAACTGTTAAAAATGACAGCATATACAACTTGTTCATTTGACAATCAACAATGTTAAACTCAATTATCCACTTAGCGGATTCCACCCTGGAATCTGTACATTCAAGTACTTATGTACATACTTTGCATCGTTCTTGACTTTCTGTTTCAGGTAGTGAACGTTTGTCGCGCCAGTGCAGTGTTCCACTGACAGTTGGTGGCGTTGATCTGCGGTTTATTTCTACCTACTTCTTCCTTATTTGTTTTGTGCAGTGACAGATCTCATAGATTCTTGCCATAATACCGGGTCAGTGTCTTTAATCTAGGATCACATGAATAGGTGCTTATTTTATTTGTATTTGTTTATTATTATAACTTTACTCAGTATAAGTATAGGAATAGTAAACTTCAGTAAAATTATAATAATAAATAAATACAAACACAAATAGGTGTTTAGAGCTGCAGAAATTCATAAACCTTGCACTGTTATGATTGAGGTCATAAAAACTCGTATGTTTTCCAAAAACAATCGCGGTTGCGCGTCATTGTTATTGCCTTAAACTCTTGCTTATACAATCAAAGTTTATCCATTTTGTAATAAATGTGGCACCGAATTATTCTCTCCGCCCTAAGACAAATACTCTTGTCATTGGTTCAAATCAATTAAATATTTTAACACACACACACATTCTCAACTCATAATAAAAAGCGTCTCCACTACATACCTACTAGTCATCATTCTGTCCGATAATGCGTATTCAAAAAAAAAATAAATCCCGTGTTATAATATCGATTATTATTCAAAAATAAAAAAAAATTAACAAAAAAAAAACCAGCTATAAAAATTAGAAAATTAAATTTTATTTATGGTCTATACTAAATGGATATGAATATTCAAATGTTATTGGCCTTTCAATGAATTCACCAGACGACCATTGGCGCTCAATCTTTTCTATTTAGTATAATTTAATTAAATAGAAAATATCCAATACTGTCATAGGTATGCATAATTTGCTGTCATTTTATTTTTAATTAAATTAAAAAATTAATATTATAAATATTCATAACGAGATCAGGCAATCTTGTTATATATATTTTTATAAGCAAAACATTTTAGTTTTATGTATAAATTTGTATACATATTGGTACAGTTAGTTGGTGGGAAAATAAAACCGATGGGAAGGTTGAGCTGTCAGGCAAAAAGAACATTTCCCCCACTCCAGCATCGTGTTAAAAAAAAATGGGTCTGACGTTAGTCAATTTGTTTTACAATACAGTAGTAGGTATATGTAGGCATAATCCTTATGGTTATGTTTTCTTTGCCTATTGTCTGATGAGTAACAAGGGATGACTTTTGTCATCCCCATCATTTGCGGCTTCTTTATCTACCGTACACACAAACATGTGTATAATATGTTCATACTTCATACTCATTCAATTAGGGTGATAATCGAGCCCTGAAAATTATTTCCTGATAGGGGCGAGTATACACTGACAAGGTATGTACATATTGTTCATGTCTGAGAGATTCGTGAATTTAGAGATACATATGATATTTCATAATTGTTGAAAAATGCTTTTAAGCTCCGCTGTACCTACCTAAAAATTTTTTTTGACAGTAAATCATAAAAGGTTTTTGGCTTGAAAAAAATGTATCTACGTATGTGCATACCTAGAAAACAAATAACGTTGATAAATCAAATGACTTCTTCAAAATAACAAAAACTTGATTGACGTTTTTTAATAAATACTGGAACGAGTATATTCATCTGCAGATGCTGATGCTCGTTGGTCACAAAACAAGAAAAACACAATAACTACTAAGCAGCGAAAATAAAATCCTTGATCTGATTTAAATGGTCGACTTTGAATTTATAAGAAATGTTATATTTGATAAACACGGTCATCCAGTGACGCTGCAAATTGATTATGTATATTCATACATATGTATACTCTATATGTATATTATAACTAAGCTATCCCATTAAAAAATTAAGAAGCACAATTTAACTATGATTGACAAGTGTTAACGGAAATTTACGTTCCGGAGCTATTATAAAAAAAATATGCATACATTTCCAGAATCTAGTTTTATTGATGAATTTATTAAAATTGTGAACGCTTAGCTAAAAATACTGTTATTGTGAATTTATAACAAATGCAAGCGGATACGAATTTCAACGAAAGCTCTGCATCGTCAGGATTACATTTGCAATTCCGCCGTATGTATATATGTACATATGTACAACATTTGCGTATTGAAGAATCAAAAGGTTGAAGTTTTGTAATAAAGAAACTGATATTTTAATACATACTTTACTAGGCAAAATGCTCAGATATGATTAAATTCTATAAAAAATAGGTATTACTTACTAAATCTCGCTAGCTGGCCGTTACGGGGCCATCTATGCTTAACTCAAAGTTTGGAAACTGGGTTCTATTCTTTGGCTGGCGCTTTCGACATTGTGGAAATACATAGTACTAATGTGCCCGTGCTAGAACTCTCGCAAGAGAAAATCCAACCGCCAAAATCCAAAATTATAAAGTGAAAGTACAATTCGTCAGTACTCCAGAAAATTCTCATTCTTTTGATACCTCATTTGTTAAGATTGGTTAAGTGCGAGAACCGCAAATGGTACCTACATATACTATATATATATACGGCGTCAGCAGTCCTATACAGAACCAAGCCTAGCTTCTCGCAGCCATTTGTGTGTACGTGTTTTTTTTGTTTTGCACGAATGGAAGGGACCTACAGTTTTTTGCCGACTCCGAACGGCGAGTTGAGAAGCTTCTCATGACAAATGATACTCTTTGATTGCTTGTCAGACATTCGAAAGAGGTGGCAACTGTTACATATACACACATGCATAAACATACAACAAATTGTTATACTAGCATAAGCCATAACTGATGTCAAATGAAATAAAGATCAGTCTAAGCCTAACTGCCGTGTGATTCATTTCATTTCTTAGAACTACAACATGGTGTCAGAAGTGAACTAAAAAAAAAAAAAAAAAAAAAAAAAAAAAAAAAAAAAAAATTCATAAATTGTTAAATTGTGAGTAGTGTGCATAGCTCCGACCTTAGCGCCAATGGACTTCACATGCGGTAATCAAAATTTGGCTGATCTGTGGAATAGCTGGATTTTACAATTCAAAATCTTCATGCGTGCTTCAAACATGGAAAATGAATCCGATGCTAGAAAAGTTGCTATATTCTTGCATTACATGGGTCCAGAGGCATTACCGATATTTAATTCATTTGGAATAGGCATAGACAAAATAACTTATAAAGTGGCAGTTGATAAATTCGAAGAATTCTGTACTCCAAAGAAAAATATTGCTATGGAAAGGCATAAGTTTTTCACAAGAAAGCAAATGCTTGGTGAATCTATAACAGAGTTTGTGACAAATCTCAGAAATCTCAGTAAATCATGCGAGCTCGGAAATTTGCAAGACGACATAGTCAAAGACATTTTCATCTGTGGATTGAGCAAAGAGAATTACTCTATTCGTGATAGACTCTTACAAGAAGGTAATGCAACTTTAGACAAAGCTATAGAGATAGCTCGCGTGATGGAGCAGACAAAGACACAAGTAAAACAACTCGAAACCTCAGAGACGTCCATCATAGCTAGACTAGACAAAAGGTCCACACGCACACTCACGAATACATCAAGAAACAGCGGTAAACTCAGTAACACCTATCCTAATACATTTATATAAAGGGTGATTTTTTAGCTAATGTCTATAGGGACAAGCCCGCTTCGATTGACGCACTGGAAGCCAACATCCATGCATTCATTCGTGAGATACCGGCCGATATGTGTGAAAGAGTATGCCAAAATTGGACTCAGCGGATGGGCTACCTGAGACGCAGCCGCGGTCAACATTTGCATGAAATTATCTTTAAACATTAAATTGCAAGGTTCAAACTATCGATTCAAATAAATATTTCATTCATTTTTTCGAATTTTTTGTGTTTTTTTTTTTAAAAAAGTTCTCAACCTCTTAAAAAATCACCCTTTACAACGATAAGAGCGGGAACACAAGAGCTTCGTCATCAAGAGCAACAGACAGCAGTCAGCAGGAAAACGGGTCATCTAAATTCTGTTATCGTTGTGGGCAGCAGCATCGATTCAGATGTCCAGCAATGGGAGCATCATGCCAAAAATGCGGTAAACCAAATCATTATGCAAAAATGTGCAAGAGTAAGTTAAATGTAAGAACAGTGCATGCAGAAAGAGAAGAGTTTGATACAGACGACGAAGAAGTATTATTTTTGGGATGCCTACAACAAAAGAACAACAGCAATAGTAATAAGAACAGTTTATGGACAGTAGAGTTATGTATTAACAACAGTGCAATAAGCTGCTTATTAGACAGCGGCGCGAGTTACATGCTGCAGCTATGTACACAGCCATAAGCACACATATGTACATACATACTCCACCAGCAGCAACAATAAACCAAGTGTTGATCAAAATAAGCGGAGATGTCTTGCACTTGGCTAGTGCTATATTTATCTGTTTCTTTTTGTTCTTTGTGATTTATGTAAAACTGTCAAATCATGTTGTTCTTCCAAGTAAGAAGTGAGTTGGTAATAACTAATTAGTCTGTGCGGTTCGTCAAGTGTCGTCTTTGTTATATATCGTGTAACTAAGTTTTGTGTATAAATATTTAGTGTTTAATGTATAAATAATAAAGACAATTTATTATGAATAATATGCTGTTTTTATTTCGCATCGAAAAAATTAGAGTTCGTAACTGGCGCAGTCGGTAGGATTTACGGTTCAGCATTAAAAAATAATAGTGAATAACAACAGTAGCTATTGAAAGTGTTCGAACTGAATCTGTAACACACTTCGATTCCATATCGAAGTGGTGGATTTCAATCCTTTGGTTAAAAAAAAAAAAACCGATATTAATAAAATACAGTGACGAAATCGAATAATAGGCAGACAATACATAACAAACAATAAACAAAAACAAAACAGAAAATAACAATTATGAGTGAAAAATTAATGAAACCTTTGAAACAAAAACAGTACAGTGAAGAACAAAACATATGTACATATAACACTGAAAGAAAAAGAACTTGATCACACTTAATAAAATAAAAATAAATAAATACTAAATACTCAATGCTAAATAAAGCGAAGTACAGCATCCAAAAAGTGAATACTGAGTAGCTTTAAAGTGATGCTGGAAAGGCATCGGGGCACAGTTCGAAGGAATATCGGACTGGTGGATTTTTTTTATCCTTTGGCCTTATAATAGAAAATAATATAATACAAACATTTTTAATTTAATAAACAAATATAACATAGACACAAGAAATAAAATAATTAACTAATAAAACAACCAGAAAGTAAAACAACAAACAAATAATAAGTTAATAAAAAAAATTTAGTTTTAAGTGGCTTTACACGAAACCCACTTCAAGGGAATATTGGAGTGGCTGAGTGGAAGTTAAATATAAAATTAAGTAAACATAATTTTGAAAATAAAACAAGGAACATTATGGAAAAAATAAAATATACAAGCAATACCTAAGTGAAAAAAAATTTCTTTTAAGTGTCTGTACATAAACTTCAAGGGAATATTGAAGTGGTTGATACTAATCTTTAAGCTTAACGTAAAAAAAAAAAAAAAAAAATAACAGTGATAAAACAAAAAAAACAATAAAGTAATAATACTTACCTAATAAAAATAGAATATAATTTGAAATTCCGAAGTAGTGACAAGTATAAATAAAAAAAGAAAAAAAACATTTTACTGAAATATAATCTAGCTCAAATAGTTATTTTGTCGAGGATTAAATAAATATGTAAGTCAATTTAAAATTGGCAGCAACATTTTTGGCACTATACATAAAATATTTGGCTAACAAAAAATAAAAATTAAAGTCAAAAACAAAAATAAAAGATTCCAAAATTCCAAAATTTGTAATCAAAATAAGATATAAAAAAAAAATAAAATAAATTATTAGTTCATTTTTGACTTGAGCAAAAATCAAACTTAATTTTTATGTTTGTCTGTTGAGACAACAAACAAGTCATGCAAGACAAGAAAAACGAAACCTCAACTCTATCAGCATACTGCATTACACCGCACCCTCTTCAGCAACACATTTTGTGGTCTTACCTCTCGAATTCGGTAAGTCCACACTTAGGTGGGAGGAGTTACATGCTGCAGCCATGTACACAGCCATAAGCACACATATGTACATACATACTCCACCAGCAGCAACAATAAACCAAGTGTTGATCAAAATAAGCGGAGATGTCTTGCACTTGGCTAGTGCTATATTTATCTGTTTCTTTTTGTTCTTTGTGATTTATGTAAAACTGTCAAATCATGTTGTTCTTCCAAGTAAGAAGTGAGTTGGTAATAACTAATTAGTCTGTGCGGTTCGTCAAGTGTCGTCTTTGTTATATATCGTGTAACTAAGTTTTGTGTATAAATATTTAGTGTTTAATGTATAAATAATAAAGACAATTTATTATGAATAATATGCTGTTTTTATTTCGCATCGAAAAAATTAGAGTTCGTAACTCGCGCAAGCAAACGTGTTGCCTTTAAAAACATTAAAACAACTAAATTTAGAAAATTTTAAATTAAAACCTTGCTTAGCTCAAATAGTATCTTACACCGGGGAAAATATAAAAACGATTGGAACATGTAATTTAAAATGTAATGTAGGAAAACAAAAAGGAATTTTCATAGAGTTTTATGTAATTAAAAAAGATGATTGTATTCCTATTATTGGATTAAAAACGTGTAGAGAGCTTAACTTAATTAAAAAAGTTTGTGAAATTAATGAAAAGAAAAATGATTGTGAGATTCTTAGTGAATATAGTGATGTTTTTACAGGCCTAGGATTATTACCAGAAAAGGTGAAATTAGAAATTAACCCAGACATAAAACCGACAATTGATGCTAAACGAAAAGTTCCTTTTGGATTAATGAGTCGTTTCAAAAAAGAACTCGATCGCATGGAAAGCATCAAGGTCATAAAAAAGGTTACTGAACCAACTGCGTGGGTAAGTTCTGTTGTACTAGTAGAAAAATCAGATCAAAGCCTTCGAGTTTGCTTAGATCCGCAAAATTTAAATCGAGCCATAATGCGGCCCCATTTTATTATACCCGATTTTGATTATATTATATTCGTTCAAAGCTTGCTGGCGCACAGTATTTTAGTCTTCTTGATGCTATGTCTGGATTTTGGATGCTCGAGCTTGATGAAGCTAGTTCGCTTCTTTGCACATTTAATACACCATTTGGAAGGTACAGATTTTTAAGACTTCCATTTGGGATTAATGCGGCATCAGAAATATTTCACGGTAAAATGGTTGAAAAATTTGGAGATATTGAGGATTTACTAATTTATATTGATGATTTTCTCGTGCATGGTAAGACTAAAGAAGAGCATGATAGAAATTTGAGGTTAGTTTTAGAGAGGGCAAGGAGAATAGGACTTAAATTTAATAAAGAAAAATGTCAAATAGGTGTTACAACAATTAAATACTTAGGACACATATTTAATAGAGAAGGAATATCATCTGATCCTGCGAAGATACAATCCATTCAAAATATGACCACACCAGCATGCGTGAAGGACTTGCAAAGATTTTTAGGAATGGTAAACTACTTAAGTTCGTATATTAAAAATTTATCCTTAGAAACTTTAAACCTAAGATCTCTTTTAAAACATAATGTAGAATGGGAATGGAATAGCTCGCATGAACAAGAGTTTAACAAAATCAAGGAATTGCTTTGCAAAGCACCAATATTATGTCACTTTGATCCCAGGAAACCAATTACTCTCTCGGTCGATTCGTCAAAAGATGCAATGGGGGCTGTCATTTTGCATGGCCGAAGTCCTATTGCATATGCATCTACGACTTTAAATGATTCTCAAAAGAATTATTCCCAAATTGAAAAAGAGCTCTTAGCAATTTATTTTGGCTGTAACAAATTTCATAGATATTTGTATGGTCTTACATTCAATGTTGAAACAGACCATAAACCACTAATTCCTATATTCGATAAGCCATTGTCTAAAGTATCACCTAGATTACAAAGAATTTTGCTAAAACTTCAAAAGTATAATCTAAAAGCCAAGCACGTCCCAGGAAAACAAATGTATGTAGCAGATACTTTGTCCAGAGCCTGCTCATTTCAAGATTCTGAATTTGAAGATATTCGTGATGAGGTTGAAGTGCATGTCAATTTAGTCTTATCCAATTTGTCAGTCACTGATGGTAAACTTCAACAAATCAAGAAAGAAACACATGCAGATATTTCACTTCGGATAGTTAAGCAGTATTGCACTGATGGATGGCCAAAAAAGATTACTTTATCGAAATCAGAAGCGCAACCCTATTTCCATATGAGAGGTGAAATAACTCTTGTTGATGATCTACTTTTCAAAAATAAATGCCTCATAATCCCAAAAGTTTTGAGAAAAGAGATTTTAAATAAAGTGCATGCGGGCCACTTTGGGCTGGAAAGGTGTCTGAATCAAATAAGGGACATTGTATTTTGGCCAAACATTAACAACGATATCAAAAATATAGTTTCCACTTGTAAGGTCTGTGCAAAATATAGATCTGCAAATTCCAGAATGCCCCTAACTGTTCATCGTCCAGCAGACCTTCCATGGCAAAAGGTAGGTGTTGACTTATTTCATTTTAACAGCGATATATACATTATTATTCTAAATACGTTGAAACCGCAAAGCTTACCAAAAATTCGACTGCTAAGAATGTGATAACACAACTAAAATCTTTCTTTGCTAGACATGGAATTCCGAAAATCATTTTCTCAGATAACGGCCCACCGTTTAATTCAATCGAATACAAAGAATTTTTATCCGCTTGGGACATAGATTATACCACATCAAGCCCCTATTACCCCAAGTCGAATGGTCTAACTGAACGAACCATAAGAACAATAAAGAACATTTTCCGGAAATGTCTCGAATCCAATACTGATCCATACATTGGATTACTTCAATATAGAAACACTCCGAAAGGTCAGTTTGAGTCCCCAGCTAAGCTCTTAATGTCGAGAAATCTTCGCTCAACATTACCGGTTAGAGTAGAGCATCTTAAACCGAAAGTTATAAATCAGAAGGCACACAGCAAGCATGTGGAAAAATATAATCAAAATATGAAACAATACTATGACCTACATGCAAGAAAACTACCACCAATCAACCTAGAAGATTAAGTTCTTTTTAAAAAGACTCCTACAGGCACCTGGTCGCCTGGTAAAGTAGTTGAACAATGCAAAGAGCCAAATTCTTATATAGTTAAAAACCTTGACGGCGATGGGTTTTTTAGACGCAATAGAGAGCATATAATTCTTAATCGCTCTCAAGAAATTGAAAACACACCAAATTCATCTGATGGTAAGACACCTGAGCCTGTTGAAACTCCTATAAGCAGTGGGTCCTATAAGACACGTTTTGGTAGAGAAGTTAAACAACCCGAACGATTTAAAATGTAAAAAAAAAAAAAAAAAAAAAAAAAAAAAAAAAAAAAAAAAAAAGAAGTACCTAGATACAAACATACATACTTATATGTACACACTAACTAAGTACGTTTAAATATTTTATAATTATGTTAAACTGAATTTTTTGAATTACTATGAATAGATTAAGATACTAAAAAACTAAGTTGATATTTAATGCAGTTATGTTTGTATGTGTATAAACAAATATTGTGAACTGAGGTAAAAGAGGGAAGATGTTACATATACACACATGCATAAACATACAACAAATTGTTATACTAGCATAAGCCATAACTGATGTCAAATGAAATAAAGATCAGTCTAAGCCTAACTGCCGTGTGATTCATTTCATTTCTTAGAACTACAACAGCAACCGTGAATTGAATCCGAGCAGCATGCGTAGTAGTCCAACGCACTAACCACCACGGCCACGGCGACCACTACTACTACAGAAATAATGTATATGATGATTATGGAATCGTTAAAGCAATGTAGGATAGACGAAAGATATCTTGCACTTCTCCAGCAGATATACGATAAGACCACCGGATGTGTCATTCTGCAACTAATATGTATCCCTACTCGATGGAGAGGAATTAGGAAAGGAAATAATATAGCTCCAAATCTCCAATGCTCATCACAGCGCAGCGGTCCTTGAATAATTAAAATATATAAGTGAAATGCTAAGCGGATGCTAGAGGCTAGATGCACTTGGGGCAGCCTCAAGGAACGTGGGTCTAAACATCAACTTTGCGAAGACAAAAATCTTCACGAAACGGTGACTGATCAGGTTTTCGAATACAAATATCTCGATCATGAAATAAGAATAACAAACAACCGATCCCGGAAAATCCAGCGTCGCATAGCACTAGGCTGGGCACCTTTGGTAAAATTAAATACATATTAATGAAGGACATATCCATGCGACAATAGATGGATAAAGAGACTGATAGAATGGAGACCAAGGAAATACCTGAGATACAGAGGAGGAGTGATCACCTTAAACGAATTGTAGCAGAAAACTGGATCCGTACTGCACAAGACGGGAAAGAGTGGGATCATTGAGAAGAGGCCTACGTCCGACTTTTGACAAAACAGACTATAACGATGATGATGATTATTGTCTTTAAAATCAAGTATCAATTGCTTCGCGATGTATTTTACTTCAAATCTTGTAATTTTTGCTTTATCTCGGGAAAGTCAGCAATTTCATTGACTTCCATCAGAAAAATACAAAACCTTAATCCTTCTAGCTTACAAAAGCAGAACATACCAATTTTTCCAACCTACACCGCCATTTTTAATCTTGCACTAAATACAATCGAGCCGTAGGCCATAAGACACTTTCAGTTAATTTAAATTAAGAATAGTTAATTAATTACTATTAAGAAACATCTTTCAAAATTATAATTACACAATTTTTTTATGGGATTCTATTCTATTTTGCTATTCGATTGATCGAATTGAACAAATGGGATTTTTGAACTGAAATTTGTGTTTTCGAAAAGAATGCAATGAAAAACTTGTATCAACACCGAAAAAATCCATATAAAATGTGTTTTTTAGGAGGCGCCGGGTTTCCGATAACGTTGTCGTTTCCTAAGTGTAAATATTTTTTCCCCAGTAAAGTCCCACAATTCTTCGTGGATAAATTTACATCTCAACTACATATTACATATAAGTATATGTAACCAAATCGTGGAATATTATTTCCAACATCAGTGCTCAGTTACACACTTCCTCAGTTTTATGGACCGAACAACCGCCCAACTATTCATCGTGTTGTGGAAATATTTAGCACTAATTTTTGACTACATGACACTAGGACAGCAATAATAATGAGACCAGTTCAACATCGGCACAGTTGAAGCGAAGACCCGAATTTTCCAGCTCGCAGGTGTGCACAGGAGCTTGGGCTTTACCTGTTCACAACTTGGAAGACTTTACAAATGGATCTTGCACTTACATCTTACGTATGGCAAAATTGCATACAGCGATGATGCTCACTTTTGGCTCAACGGACATATTATAAGTATCCATATATAAGTACATACTGGTGACCGATACAGAAAGATGATCAACGATTATTTGTTTCCAAATTTACGTGACATCAATGTGGACGATATGTGGTTCCAGCACCATGGAGCTTCGTGGCATTATCCTTAAGACTTCCAAATCACTGTACTGTCTTCCAGGCGGATGTGATGTCTATTCGTGAAGCCGCTGAGTTATCAATGGACTTGATGTACAATCGCGACATATGTAGTCAGTTACACGGAAAGCCAAACAGCTATTAACACCCCTATTACGGTCAGCGAGTCGAACGAAAAAGTTGGCGAATGTGACTATTTCGTATTACGGTTAGCGACTCGCTGAGATTTCATTCGCCTCAAACGTCAAAGTTTAGGCGAATTGTAACTTTTTACTTAAATGAAAACGTTCGCCAACCGTAATACCCCGACAGCAGTAATTCGCCTGGGAGTTCGACTTGAGTCGATCGTTCGATTTGCTAACCGTAATAGGGGTGTAAAGCAGTCGAATTAAAAGATCAAAATTTGTTAGGTACTGTTGTGAATCTCTGAACGTAATATCGAGCATATGCACGCTCACTCTATGCTAGATACCTGGTCATAGAGACATACCAGGTAACTGTGAAGCAGACGAAGCAGCCAGAAAAGGTTCAAAACTGGGGAATTCAAACACAAAAAGTGAACCCCATGTACCAATAGAAACGATAAGGTACAAAGTCTCTACACAAGCCCTGCAAAAGGCTAATGAAAGATGGCGTAACCTTGATACATACATACATGTAGTCACGCTAAACAGTCTTGGCCTCAGCTAAATCGGCGTACAACTATTACTTACTTAGTTGGCGCTACAGCTCGAGGTGAACATGGGCCTGCTTCTCGCAACCATTTGTGTGTGCGTGTTATATTTTTGCACGAATGGAAGGGACCTACAGTTTTTTGCCGACTCCGACTGCCGAATCAGTAGCCCGACGCACTAACCACTTGCACTACGGTGCCCACGTACAACTATTAGCCTGCCAAAATCAGCAGAACACATACCGGCCGGCGCACTACTTGGGATATTGAAAGGTGATTGTGGAATTATAGGCAGATACCCTAGCAGATTGGGAATCCTTGCCAATGACTTCTGTCGTATTTGCATGGATGAGGAGGAAGAAGAATCCCCCTTTCCCCTGTTCTTTAAGAAAAACGATTCCGAGAGAATTTTTCTGTAATTAATATAAAAAAAGCATTAGCTGCTACGCAAATAACATCTAAGCTTGTGAAATGTTGCCGCGAAGAGCTTAAGGTTTTTGGTACGCAGCACAAGGTAAAACTCTGTTGAGTCCCTGGCCACAGGCAATGAAGCCGCGGATGAATTGGCCAGAAAAGGCTCAGCCCTAGACATAGAGCAAGCAGATGACACGGATAAATCTCCACTCTGCAACCACAAGGCCAAAATCGAACAAAGATGATAGCAGGCGGAAACCACTAACTACCTTTGAAATATCAAGAAAGATGTGGCCAGAATACGATAAGAGTTAAACCAAAAAACTTCTACAAACAGATAGAAAATCCCTGTCAATACTGATAGGAGTGCTAACTGGCCACAACATGCTAAGATATTATACGAAGAAACTACGGCTTAGCGATGATGACATATGCAGGGGATGCGGTGACGAAGAAGCTCATGAGGACACAGCCCACTTCCTCTCTCCCTGCCAACTAAGAAACAGAACCCTAGGAACATTTTTTTTTTGAGCACATCGACGAACTATCTGACCGATCACCGTCAGGTCTACTTTAGTTTGCCAGGACATCCGGATGGTTGGAACCAAAACACTAATACCACGGTTGGGAACACATAATGGGTACCACAATGGGTTCACATGAACCTAAGTGTGATGAGGATGCATTCATTCTCGTCAGCCCGCTCACATAACCTAACCTAATAGATCTACGCGATATTTCCTCAATGTAAATTAAAAAAATATGGATATTTATCCAACTTTCGAAATGGTTCCAAGAGCAAAGAGCACCGATAAGGATCGGCTCATGCGCCAACAAGTTCGGATTCTGTGAATTTTTCCAGTCAGGGTTTTGTTTAATGTTAGAAACGATCAATTTACTGCTTCATAAAGCATTGAGCCAAATTAAAGAGGTTGGAGTCAATTAGCAAACTTCGACTAATAGTTTTTAAAATATCATAATGTACATTTTAACGTCATTATGCGGTCAATGTTATTTTGATAGGACTTCAGTTGATTGTATGAAAAAAAAAACAAAAACAAATAAACGGCAGTTTGCAGGTAAGCCACTCTGAAATTGGAACTTCCTAATATCTACCTAAATTGATTTAAAATTATGCAAATCGCGGTTAAATTAATTTTATATTCTCAACAACGTACATATTATGTGTATATAAGCCTTATGAACGCCCATAGCTAATAAATTAACTTTGCCTTTTCAATTCTCTCTTTACAGACTGAGCTGCGGTCGTGCGCAGCGTGTGGGGAGCCAATCTCGGATAGATACTTTCTTGAGGTTGGCGGATGCTCATGGCATGGTTCCTGCCTACGATGTTGCGTATGCTTATCGCCACTGGATCGGCAGCAGTCGTGTTTCATCCGCGAGCGACAAGTGTACTGCAAAACAGACTATGGAAAGTGAGTATGAATGGAAACGGATGCGTTTAAGATAATATCATGCCGGCCCGTGTCCTTTATGTGATGTTAATTCTATTCTTTTGCAATTATCTTGATCACGAAATAATTTCAAGGATTTCCTCGATTTGTTCATTGTGCTGCCCCTGCTGAGTGGGAAATAATTAGGGATTACTGCCACGTGTATGATTACTCGCGTTTTATGCGTGCCAAGTGAAATGGAAGCACACTATGTGATTTAATGCCCTTTGGGGGCAAGGACATTACTCTTTACTGTTGCAATTTAATCATGTGTGGTTAATGTAAGGATGTCGCTACATAATTTGCGTGGGAATGCCAGTCCAAAAAAGGCAGAGGGGTGCATAGGTTCAACAGGAACAGTAGTTCTCATTATATACAAAAATCGTCTTTTTATCTTAAACCGATAAACAAAATGTCCAAGATAACTTTCGAATATAAAATGTTACAACATGTGTTTATTTTTTTTTTCTTTAAATAGAAAACTCAAATATTTTTTATGATCTGATCCAGTTACCAATTAACCAAAGCAAACATGACACAACATTTTGGGTGTTGCAAGTAGTTGGTAGGTAAGGTAGGTAAACCTCAATTTATCACCAATAATCAATATTTTCTCACAACACAAATCACTCGCGGTAACCACTTAAGAACATAGAAAAACAAACAAATTCCAAGTACCAGAGCCAAAGAAAATCCTCCTCTGACCAATTTCTTTGTTCCTTTTGCTGTTTCTCCTCTTACACGGGCACAACAGCTTAACCAAAGAATGTACCGAAAAACAAATAAACATTGCAAGACTTGACAATTGAAACGTGGTATAAGGGTGTCGCCGTAATCGATTTAAGCACATTAATAACTCAGAGGCTTGTATAAAACAAAAAATTGTACATGAAGTCAAATACGAGTTTTAACCTTAGATACAAATGTATCCAACACATGCGATGCAGTATTATGAAAGTTAATCACTTTGAGTCTTTGTCTCTGTCAGCATTTTATTGCCTGTAATTGTTTATACTGACTATGCTATCTTTGAAGTGTCTACGAAATTGGCATATATAAGTACCTAATTGCCTACAATCCATTTGGGTTACATAATTGCATCGGTGTAGCTAAGAGTTCGAAAAGGTAAACCTTAACTTTATTTTGTAGGGGAGCGTATCGGAATCCCGCTTTTTAAAATCCCGTTTTTTAAGAATTCCGCCAAAAAAGTTTTAAAACACCGTCTTCTATAATTCCGTTTTTTTAAATACCGCATATTAAAATCCCGTGTTATCACGCTTTGCTCGTTTCCCAAAATTCCATTTCAACAAATTCATCGGTCAAAACTTAATTTTGTTTGCTTCATTTTCTAGGAAAGAAATAAAAAAATTTTCTAAACGAAAAAATAAACGGAAAATTATGAAAAATATGTCCAAATCAGGTTTTATGCGTGTCGTACGTCGTACCCCTCACAATATGCAATTGAACTAATTACATAAAATAAATTTGGTTGTTCCATTAATATTTCAATGTCCATATTTAATATACGACTTCTGAGCTTTATTTCATTTATTTTTTGAGTACTTAAGAATATTATTAATTTATTTGCATGTTCGTTGAATTGTTATACATACATATTTGTTAATATATTCTATTTTTTGTTTGTTGCAAATAATACGAGTTATTAAAAAAGGGTTAGTGCATAATTGTTTAACATGCAATTGATTGCAAGGCAGTTTTTAAAATAAAACAAATAGCTTTGATCGCAAAAGCGAGATTATAAGAACGGGATTATAAGAAGCGGGATTGTAAAAAACGGGATTTTAAATTCGGGATTTTAAGTTCGGGATTCTAAAAACGGAATTACAAAAAGCGGGATATCGTACCCAACCCGTTTTGTAGTAAGAAACTTCTACAGATGTAAAATTCATGAAGAGTAATACATGTTTGTTTACAGAGAAAAAATATTTGCTCGATCTCTTTCTCTTCAATAAAATATTTTTAAATATTTATTTTGCAAAAAAAAAAAGAATAATTTAAATAATAATAAAACCGAATGTGTTTTAGGCTAAGGACACGCACTGAGCGACACGTCTGAGCGACGAGTCGCCTTTTATTATGCGTTGTCGCTTGAACGATTAGTAGTTGAAATGTGTTTGTCCAGGGCTGTACATGCGTCGCAGTCTTTTGCTTGAAAGTCGTGTTCATATTTATAGATTTGTTACACGATCGAAAAAACCAAGATTTGGTGTACCTATATAAATTGAAAACTATACAGTGAAGCAAAAAAAAGTTGGACAGGAACAAGAAGCAATTATAAAATTGAATAAAATCGCAAACCATAAAACTATTAAAATCAATGAAAGTGAAAATCAACCATCATATTCTAAGTTTCATAAGTACATAGTTCTGCATAATTAATTTTTCTGAAATATGTTTTTTTTTAATATTGACACACAAAAAGAAAAAATCAGTGGCACAAATTCATAGTCAGATAAAGCCGACAATAAAAGATTTTATTCACCTACATAACTTAAAATATACTTTTTGTTATTTATAGTCACCTTATAGTCGACTTTAAAATTATAGCCAGGTCGAAATTTAAAATGAGCCAAACGTCACTCAAGTCCAGAGGATTCTGAAACAGTCTTCCAGATAGCTATGTGGTCTTGTGAGCCTTTCGTATTTAAAGTGATGCAGGATGCACAGTCTATTTGCAGAAAGTCCTTTGATTTACTAAAAGAAAAATGTCAACCAAGATAAATAAAACCACAAGAGTTAACACAAACGTGTGACAAGATATCGTCATAATGGCGTAATAATAGGACTCTCCTGCGAAGAAATATGCTGCGTCATTCAGTACTGTTTTTTTATAGTTTTTAAACTTATAAGCTAAGAACTTTTTTGACACAATTTCACGTTTTGTCTTTGTCAATAACCGGCTGACTATCTGAGCACCTTTGGCGGAGTTCCCAAAAGATTTGTTTGCCTGCCTGCCTACTCAATGTCAAGCTATAATACAAATACACGAACAGATATTTCATCGAACGGTCAAGAATATTAACACTTCCACTTTTCAAACATACTTGAAAACCTGTTTCGGTTTACATGACGATCAATAAGCCCGGCCTTTGCAAGTACATAGGTATTACCTTCAAAGCTTCAGCTGCGCAACTCTCTCAAAGTTCCTTTAATGTGAGCTAAAATGTATAAGATACATATGTACCTTGAAATACGGTATTTTGTAGTTAACAAAAATAAACTTATAACAACAATGTACAGTGGACGTCCAGTATAACGAATTATGTAATACACAGTCATTCGTTTAAACGAAAAATTCGTTATATCGATCGCCTTTTTTTTGCTAATTAATACTTTAAATAATTAATTTCCAACATATCTTAGGATATATATATCTTATATATCTTAGGAACAAATTTATACAAAAATATTTTATATTTTTTTAATGTTTCATATGTTTTGAACAAAAAACCAAAGTAAGTTAAGTTGCGCACTCTTGCCCCGAAATCAGGGTAAGAGTGCGCAACCATTTTATGTCACAGTTTTCGTAGTTTAAATGGTTTGAAACTAAATGGTTTAAAACTACATAAAACTAAGTTCTTTGGCAGCCTGTCATGGGCTGCTTCCATTTTAAATCAGCTCCCTTGCTTCGCAGATTTGCTCTTGGGTTATCAATTTCCTTTCCGTTTGTCTTTGGTAGATACGAGGTTTTTTTCTGGAAAAACAAAAATAGAAAGATAGTTCAGCTACGAGCCTACGACCTACCGCCTACGAATATGATGTGCTCGTTGCCCAAAAATTGTTATTATTATAAAAAGCTAAATACAAGTTTTTTTCATTGTATTGAAAACCTAAGAACGAATAATATTATGCACTAAAATTGTATCCTAAATCAAACACACAAATACACTGTTTATGCCTACATACTACTTATGGGGTATGGAGTTGCCACGCTTTCCTGACACACTTTTAAAAATTGACTTTTTTTTTTAACAAAATCTGGTTGTTTTTCTTTTTACTGACAATTGCAAAAACTTCCGTAGAAGTTGTTCTTCATTGGGGGTTACTGAAGCACACATTTTCTAATATAGCGATTTCTGCTAATTCTTTCACAGATGAAGAAAATGGCACTGCGTACTCTTACCTGCTGCGCACTCTTACCCTAAACGCCTCTACATACAAAAAATTACAATATCCGACAAAAGTAAACTTGCGCCTACAGGAATTTGCACGGCATTCGTTATATCGAGCGTACAATTTTTAAACCATTCGTTATATAGAATTTTATGGGAGAAAAAATTTCATTCGTTATATTGGAAATTCGTTATATGGAGCATTCGTTATGCAATACTAGACGTCCACTGCATAGAAATTCCTTAGTGGGGACCCCCCTACCCGGTTATTGAACAACTGGTGAGTTTCACTTATTGACATAAAAGGGTCAACATTTTAGCGATAATCTCACCAATAATTATGTACGGATCTTCACTATAAATACATACATATGTATGTAGATAGAGAACTTTTGTGAAGATATCCAATTTTCTGACCGCGTGTCATACAGTTAACAAATAGCCAACTCCAGATAATAATTGACATGTCAAAATGTTATTTCCTCCACTCTTAGACGGGAATAACATTCCTGAGTGCGCACAACTCGACGTTGTTGTGTTTGGCCCTGTCGCAATCTGGCTGCACACACTCTTGCCAGCAATAACAAGAAGGTGGAACAAACTCTCAAGATGTTTGTCCATCGTTGTATCCCGCCCTCCTGCTCTCGAATATCTATGTACGCAACCTGTGTTATGATATGTGCACTTCCACTTCACCTGGCAGGCTGGTCAACTACACATAGCTGCCTGACTGGTTGACGGTTGACCGTATCCAGAAAGTGGTTAAGTTGCTTACTTTACAAGAGTGTAAGAGGGAAGTGAGATGCAGCAACCTGCAACTACTCGTACAACAATCCCACAGATCGAACAGTCCCCGAAGAAGAAAAAATATTTGTTTTTCGGATTTCGTTTTACGATGCAATAATTTTTGTTTTTATTGTCACTTTGATCGGAAACGAGACCCATTGACACCGGGACGGGGTTTTGTGTTGTTTTTTAAGTACCTTTGACCGAAAAATTGAAACCCATTCAGAACTTGTATTGCAAGCTGTTCTCTACGGTGTGGTTCACCTAATGAGTTCGTGTTGAAGTGAAATGTATGCCGCCGGGAGACGATACGGGAGGGTAATAAAGTTGTTTTATATTATTATTATTATTTCTTTCTTCACTTTTTATTGTTTTTTTTTTTAGTTTTTTTTTTAGTTCTGTTGGCCGAAAGAAATTCAGTTCAGTCGAATCATAGAAATAAAAGATTAACGATCTTTTAATTGTGACAAGTTCTTAGATCATATCTTTGTTAGATTTTACGTCAAAGTTGGAGCTAAAATTTGAATACTATATTTTTTTTTTTTTTAGAAATTTCGGGGCGAAATGCTCAAAATGCTGTCGTGGTATTTCGGCGTCAGATTGGGTGCGTCGCGCTAGGGATTTAGTGTTTCATTTGGCTTGCTTCGCGTGCGACTCATGTGGACGTCAACTATCGACTGGAGAACAGTTTGCCCTAATGGAAGACAGGGTTTTATGCAAAGCACACTATCTGGAGACTGTGGAAGGTGGAACAACATCTAGCGATGGTAAGTGTTTAAGAATATGATTAAGATCATGGTGTTTGAGATTCGTCCTTATACTACTGGTGGGTTGGATTACCAACCTGAGCATTCAGTTACAAGTCCATTTTACTCTTATTTCCCCCACATTCCTGAATGGGAATCGAAACGACAGACTTTGTGTGATACGCAATAGACTAGACCACAGAGGCGGCTACTCAAGGCTTACTTAAGGTTAGAAGAGCTTAAATTCAATTGTTTAGGTCCTACACATTCCGCAAAATACCCGCAGCTAATTTTGGTTGTGAAAAGTAACCAAAATACATGCATATGAATATGCAGCCTAGATGAAAGAGATCTCAAATCTAATCGGTGGCAGCTAAAGAGAGTAACAAATGCGTTATTTTCTAAACACGGAATAATAAGGGTAACCACTTGACTATAGTTCAAAATAACAGTAGACAACCCCCTGAATAGGGATACATAACTCCAAGACATTTCCCATGTCGCTATATCATTGCCAGATGTTTAAAAAGTTCGAAAAAATTCCCAATTTTGAATAGTTTATGTAACCGCATATATTTCTGTTAAAACACGATTGACAACACCTTCAGTACAAATTTAACGATCCAAGACTTTTTTTGTCGCCACAGCATTGCCAGACGCCATCAAAATATCGAAGAATACCAATTTTGAATAGTTGATGTAACCACTCAATTTTTTGTGAAAGCCTCCTGAATACAAATATGACAATTCAAGACGTTTCCTTGTCGCCAAATCCTTGACAGACGTTCTCAAGTTCTGGTGCTATGTATGTTTTGTGAGGGCAAATCAACTAAGTGCATTTTAAGTGTTTTCGTTAATTTGAGAACGTCTTGGCAACAAGAAAAATATCTCGACGATATATGTACATAACGGTAGTTTAACTTTTCACTCTCCATTTTTAAATTTTTTTACACACAAATTAATTGAACTCAAGGAGTCTAGCGATAAAATGACTTACGATGCCATAATCATAATCTCGGCAGAGAAAATAATTCGATATCGAATAATTGAACTAGGTCGGTTCCCGTTTCCTGTAGTATGTCATATTCTAACACCCAAGTGAGTTAATGATTAAACCTCTTTAGCAGGTACTGAAGTTACTATAATTTGATTCCATAACAGTCTAAGGTCCTTAGCCTGGATAGAAAAATATGCTACCAAACTATTTTGTTTTCGATTGTTGTCGAAATGTCAAATATCACAATACGGTGTTTGGTCAGAAAGACATAAGTCCATTTTTTTGCGAAATTGAGTTGAGTATGTAGAACTATGCAGAAAAAAATCTATATTCGTTTGGTCTTAACAGCATACGTTTCAGTAGACCGAACCCAAAGTTTTTCAGTGGTCCTGAACACACATTACAATTATTACAATAAATATATTACAATTATTTGATCAAAATGATATAACTTCACATGTGTTGCTTTGACCGAGCGATCATTTGAATTTGTTCAAATAATAACACTGTCAAAACAACAGGCAACTCAACTTCTTCAACTTTCTTCAACTTTTCAACTTCTATTTATGTTTTTCTCTCATTTTTTATGTTCAAACTTAAATAAATGCATTTGTTTTTTAAAAATTTGTTACTAAAATTATTTTCAATCTGGATGTTATCTAAACCCGTTGAAAAAGGATTGAAGTATCGTTTGGTCAATACATATAAGTGGGACATTAGTAAACAATTGCGGCGACAAGAACATGGATTCCAAAGAGAGAATTTAAAAATTAACAAAATGGAAGCTAAAACTAATGGTCCATTATTTTCTTATTTCTTTAAAAAATGTGTGTTCAAAGATTCCTTTAATATTTATAAATTTAATGAGCTTGACAGCAGATCTTAAACTGACAAATGTCAATTTGGTCATAGTGCTGCCTAGTCACTGACGAGCGTTTTTTTCTTCTCATTTTTAGTTAAGCCTATATAGATTAGAAAAAAACACGTCTATTATAAGGAGATTTAAATTTCATTTAGCGTGATTGATTTAAAACAAAAATTAAGTTGCAATGTGTCAGGTTTGGGAGCAATTACGAGTTAGACAGCAATGGCATTTTATTAATCAAAAAAAGTAATTGATTTGGTGTAATTGGCGAACGTCGCATTTATTCTCCGGCTATCTTCTTTCGAATGATCTTACATTACTTTGATGGGGATCCTTAAAAAATATCGTTTCTGTTTATGAAATACATAATATATACATACATACACACATACATGTAATATTCAAAGTAATGCCTTACCTAAATCGTTTTTGTTAATTTCTTTCAGATGGTTGCGACGGTGATGGTTATCACAAAAGTAAAACGAAACGTGTCCGAACAACATTCACAGAGGAACAATTACAAGTGCTACAGGCCAATTTCCAAATAGACAGTAATCCCGATGGACAAGACTTGGAGCGAATAGCGTCAGTGACAGGTCTCAGCAAACGAGTGACACAAGTGTGGTTCCAGAACTCACGAGCTCGGCAGAAAAAACACATTCATGCTGGTAAGAATAAAAGTAAGTAATTAATTATCGTACCATATGCCATATCATTCATATTATTTGATTAATACTAAATTCCCCCTCGTTCTATGCAAACATGTATTTTATTGGTCACACACTTATTTATTTTTAGTGCGTGAGCCCGAGGGAAACTCATTTGCTCGACATATCAATCTACAGCTTACGTATTCGTTTCAGAACAATGGTCAGAACCCGATGCAGTTAAATGCGAGCAAGTCTTCGCTATACCCCGCCCACGGTGAGTTTTACTGCAAATATATACATTTTCGAGCTACATAAGTTTACATATTATGTATATTGTGTAACCAGGATTCTATTTAAATTCAGAAGAAAAAATAAATCTTAAATTCACTTCATCTTCGTATTCATCTATCAAATTAACCATACTCATGTATCACTAGTCTGCTGGAAAGCTGCAAATAAGAAAAGATTAGTTACAATTTTTCAAAGAACGGCTAGCTTTGGACACGTTCCTTCATTTGACGTGGCTTGATCTGATCTTAAGGCACCTAGCGAGTATTAGTGCATTACGACCACACTAACTGCAGACGACACTGTACTATCCTTACACAACTTCAAATTAACAGAATTACAGTTAATTCCCTCTCCACACTTGACTTTAACGCTGCATAGAAAATGCTGTACCCATGGTTGACACTTGGAAGAAAAATTTCCTGCCAGAATGGAGAAAAAAGTTACCAAACGAAGTAAAAAGTTATCAAAACATTCTAAAGCTGCTGGAAACGTTGATAAAACACTAAAAAGAAGATGCAGTTTGCGTTTAGCGAATCGTATGATGCCATATCCCTATTCCTCTCGGGCTTATAGATTTAATATAACATAAGTGGAAAAATTTCAAAAAAACAAAAACTAAGCATTTAAAGCGTTGATTTACAACATTTTAGCTCTCCAGTTAAATGAAAAAGGAGTTGAAGAAAAAGAACTAAAGGGCGCGTAGAATTAATATCATATTGTCTTTTAACCTATCAATTGTTCATGTATGTATGTATAGACGTATAGTTATAAACAAAACAGAAATACATTTTTAAATCTGTCAAAAGAGAAATGTTAAATGACGTAACGTTCATTCAAATACATTAAGTCATCGCTCACTTGACTAGATGGACGAGTTCATATTCATAAATTAGGTCGGCATAATCCAAACTTATTCACTCCACTATTCACCGACAGTTCTTGATTCGTATGTATCTTTGGGTTCTCTTTTTAAAAAAAGCTACCAAAATAAGATAAATATTACCTAATTACCAAAAATTTTGAAGTGCAAAAAAATTACCAAGTTTGGTTAAAAATTACCAAAGTGAAAACCGTAGTTTTACCCTGTGCGTGAAGAGCACATCAACTTGGCATACAGCCATTGAAGTCTTCACGAAAACGGCACGGGGTCTGGAATCTACTTCGTGGAAGCAGATCTAAAGGTGTTTCTTAGACTCACTGCCCGAACACAATGCATGCCGCGGCCGCGTAGCAGTAGTAAAGAGGCAGCGCTGTCAAATGTTGCCGCCATGTACGCATAAAAATTCGCCCACAATGGTGCTGCGCGGTATGTCAAATAGATTCCACTTTAAACTCAGCTGGTTGGAATTTTGTTATTTAGACTGAGAAAATATATTGCGAAAACTATTTTTCTTGTAAAAATTATAACTAAAATAAAATAATATTTCACGTTTTTTGAACTTTCGAAATCTTTTTCTAAGTCGTCCCCTTCCATTTCCTTAATTTTGAAGAGTGCTGTCAAACGCCGCGCGGCAAAAGCTAAAAATTGACCAACTTGTACTACGCGGCCGCGGCATACTACGCGGCAAATACCTCATTGTGGGTGCACTATTGAGTTTCTATATATTTTTACTTTGACAGCGCGGCATACTACGCGGCCGCGGCATGCATTGTGTTTGGGCAGTCAAGAATGTCTGCAGCGTGTTTTGGGCAGATGTTCTAGCCGTACTTAAAGCTGCGGAGGTGGTGAAGCTGAAACGATATCGATATTTACAGTGACAGTCCGTGCTTAAGATGCTAGATTCGGTATTAGTTTGGAGCTGCCGAACAACCAAGTAAGACTACCATGGTCGCTCCGAGAAAGAGGGTAATAAGTATGACGAAAAGCAAGGGAACTGCCACTGATTGATGCGGTAGTTAGATAGGGGACCGAGAAAATGTGGACCAAATTGGAGTGCTCTGTGGATTGTGTTGTGGTAACAACAAAATGAGAGCAAGGAATTTTTCGTACGAACGCATTTCTATGAATCATAGCATGAACATACTTGTAATTTCTCCCTCTCTTTGCTTTCTATCCCAATTTGTTTTTACAGCAATTCTAACAAAATCGTTGCTTCATGATCCAATTCAGAAGTGCCCCGTTTTTTGGGGTTCACTTATCTCAACAAACAGGGTCCATGCTTGAAATGGGGTTCATTTCGAAGGTACCCCAATTACAGGTCGCAATTGGGAGGTTTTACTGTACCTTATGTATTTATGCATCTCCATTAAGAAATAGTGAAATAAAATAACCAACTTACCGTTGTTTTTTAAGTCTGCAAAAAGGGTATAGCTTGTTAAAAATAAAAGAGCATGGAATCCACACCCTGAATCGATTCCAAATTCGAGCTATCGGATCATAAGTTGTGTAGCCTGTAGCCTTCATACCAAATAGGCTTCTGATTCGAATAATATGGCGGTTATAGTTTTAACGAAAGTCTATGAATATAATTGTTTTAGTTAAGCAAGTAAAAATGCTAGTAGTTATCGGCCTACTGTTAGATTTCGGCACCAACGAATTTATCGGCACTTGATGTTGTCGGGATTGACTCGTTCGAAGCTGAAAGCTCACACAGTATATCCATTTTTAGATGCGTTAAGGGGGTATATACAGTTAGAATTTGCAAAAAATCGATTTTTTTTTATCAATTTCAATTTGAATCAATCCGACGATCATTTTTTTTTTCCTCTATGTAAAGTGATTTTCAAACTTTTAACGCATTTTTCTCAAAACCATGCTGCTATAGTCGGTGACCAAGATTTATCGGAAACTGCTGAACCGATCCGTCTCAAATTTTAACACAAGCTTCTTAAGTATATTTTTTAGGAATTAATCGAAGGTTTTTTTTCACGCGATAAAAATTTTTTTTTCTTTATAAACAATTTAAGGCCAACATTTTGCCCAAAAATAGTTTTTTTTCCTTGAAAAGACGCCATTTTCGCAAAAAATGTTATTTTGCTTATTCCTTCGATTAATTACTAGATTATACATTACTTTAAGGATACCCGTTTGTTTTTTCATTTTATATGATCCAGTCCAGAGGTCACCGCAAAACGCCGTCTTTAAGAGGAGCTCCTGGAGATCAGCTATAGCAGCCTTCAAAATTATTATTTTTACAATTAAAAAATGAATACACTTAAAAGTTAGATACCAGAATATGTGTAAACATTATTACATTAAATATTTTAATGAAAAATCCCTTTTTTAGCCCTCCTGACCGTATATAACCCCTTATGTAAATTAGAGCCACTTAATAGTTCCTGTCAATAGATATGGCATTGTTCTTAAGTTTTGTCGAAGAACTAGTTTGCTGAAGCAGTGTTTTTGATTACGTATTTCTTCTTTGCCGGAATGGCGGTTAAAATAAGTCATGCACTCAAACACACATATTACAACAACTCAAGACTCTCTGTGTGCGTCTGATAACTAACACCACACCTATTTTAAATCCCTATGCTGACTACACTTCTTAGAAGACGTGGACAAACCTACATATCTACCTTACCCCTAGTGTACGAGCTTGTGATCCCTCCTGTAAGTTTATCTCTGCACCTGTTTCAACAGTTCCAACACTGTTCGAAAGCCTAACAATTGAATATTGTTCACCCATAAATAAAACTTGTGAAAAAGTACAAATTGGTAAAGTTGTTTCGAAGAAACATTATTTCAACGTAAATTATATTAACAAATGGAGTGTCCAAAGAAAGAAAAAGTCCTGGCGCATTTGCACTCTCATTTTATAAATATGTATTAACAATTTGTTAACATTAAATATTAATATTTATCACGATCAGCATCATGAAAAGTAGCTTTTACTTGTGGCCACAAGGTGCCACTAGATGCCAGTAGGCAGCCATTTTATTCGTGAACCATTGTTTTAGGGTTTCTAGCATGCGAGCATTTTCACACTGATACACTAGTAATGGATTAAATAACATCAATTTGGATTTGGGCATCGGGCATCTAACTTTAAATTTATGCAAAATATTTATGTACTTATAATAAATACCATCCATTTTGTAAAAAAAAAATTTAATCTATTTTAAGAGAGTTCTTAAGGTAAAATTCACCTAAAAAATTATAATATTTAATTTTATTATTTATAGAATCCTCTCTGGATGAACTATCACAGGATTCCGCTATTCATTGCATGCAAAGCGAAGTATAAGACATGCAGTATAGAATTTTTATATGGTTGTCCTATCCTAGTCAAAATTTCGGAACTAATATATCCTTAGAAGCGAAATCGAAACGTATACATTCCACTGCATCATTACGGCTGTGAGCTAACAGTATCTGCAGGATGATCTCACAGCCAGTGTCGTACACATTCCAATTGTCATCACAAGTTTCACCAACGCCACCACCATCACAAACATCACCACTACACTCCCCTAGAAGAGGACATAATCGATGCTCAATATCATTAAATTACCTATTCTTAAGTACTGGTCCAGTATTAGTAACTATATATGTATATATATTTATAACTCATGCATACACAAACTGTAAAATACTTGCCTGTACAAAGCACCTACGAAACACTCACATACTCACGTTTCATCCAGAAACAACCAGCGACAAACAAAAGTTATGCTCCAAGCACAATTTTACGATACTTTTATAACTTAACGTATAAGAGTTTCATTCCGGATTCCCAGTAATGAATCGAATTTTAAATATTTTCAATTTAAGATTAACCAGTTAGAGTGGGCTACGCCTTGGTGGAAAACGCTGTTTCCCATCCAACGTATCTGTATGTGTAATAGAGTTAGAGAGTAACTTAAATGGAAGTTGTTATTGTTTTTTCTTTTTATAATTTTAATGTTTTTACCTTATTTATGCAAAAGAAACAAAACTGTAAATATTTCTATACAAAATTAGATAAATGTAAATTTAAAATATTATTTCAATGCTAAAACTATATTGTGTTATGAATGTCTTTGTGTAAATTATTTGTTTCCTAACTCCATGCTTAGATTGGTGGAGAACCACAGCGAAGATTCGCAACAGACTATATAAATGTAATATTCTTAAAGATTTTAATGTAAAAAAATTAAATATAGAGTAATTTATTGTATGTAGTTGAACAAAAGAAAAAAAAATAATAAAAATATTGATTAATTTATAGATGTACCTTATACTGAAAATGATTGTAAAAAAAGGAAAAAAGAAAAAAAAAAAAAACAGACAAGAAAATAAAAATGTGATAAATTAACTACATAAATTTGATTTTGTTTTATTGCCTCTGCAAAATTTAATAGAATTTGCTTTGTTTTTTTTTTGCCATCTCTGGAGTTCCCCATCCTATTATTATTATTATAAGGTCCGTTCGCGTACCCTCCCAAAACAACGAAAATCCACGAAAAATAACGAAAAACAACTAAAACCCGTTCGCGTACGCAAAAATTTCGTAGTTTTTCGTAGAAGAGCGTGCTCATAATTTGCTATATAATTTTGCGAGAGAGTAAGAAATTTCCCCATGCTACGAATTTTAGTCCAAGAAATTTTTTTGGGGTGTATTATGAAAACTGTCAAATCTGTCAAATCACGTAGTTACATTCTTCATTTTTTGGTGCTTAATGCGTTCGATTACTTTTTCGTGATTTTTCTGTCTTTGAGAGAATTTTACCCCCACTTTTCGAGATTTGACAGAAAACCCATATTTAGTGCAAAAGGTACGCGAACGGACCTATAACTATGCATAAGATGCACAGCGACCTTAAGATCTATTATACTCTCTAAAAGTTCTAGACGAAGGAACATCCCTATTGTCATTATTCCTACTGGAACTGATTAGAGAGAGAGTTTTGCTCACAGGTAAGAATTCCATAAGTTATAGCATCTCATCCAGACCAATTTCGCCGAGAAACTGCAGTAGGAGATTGGCTGCTATGGGGGATAGATCCTCTGCTATAATTTGGCATTTACACAAGCAGTTGAACCTTTTCTGGGTTAAGTCTCCACATTCCATTAGTATGTGTTCCGGTGTTTCACTGGGCTCATTGAAAAATCTGCATGAGTCTTCATCTTATAGACCCACACCATTACTGCGAGTGTACAAAAATAAACGATTGATACTTATCAAAAAAATTTGAGTCGATGGTATTGCGATTGTCAATTATCAATAAATGATTGACTATATATTGTCAATCAGCCTTATTGTGAGTTTCACCCGAACAGCATTCCGCCCGAAAATCATTTTCCCCCTATTGTGAGTTTAATATAAAATAAATAAAATAAAACACTATGACAGCTGAATTTTTCCCTTGTTTTTAGTAGGCGAAAAAGAAAACAACAAGGCGGAAATTGTAATTTGTTTGTTTATTTTAATGCAAGAATAGTAGAAATTCTGGTAGAAATTGATATTTTTTGAATCTGAACAAAACGAAGTAACATTTAATTTGGGCGAAACTCACAATAGCTTTTAAAATCCCGGGCGAAAAACAATATTTCGGGAGAAATATTTTCCGGGTAAAACTCACAATAAGGCTGAATTTGTAACAAATTTCCATTGTGAATGGAATGGAGCCAATTCTACGTTTCTTTCCATTCGTGCAAAAATATAACATGCACACACAAATGGTTGCGAGAAACAGGATAAGGTTCACCACGAGCTGTAGCGCGTTTTTATAAACAAAATTCATGATGAATTGTCAATGAGAAATGTCAAAAGTGTTGTCCATTCACAGTGGTCAATTACAAAAAAACCCGCATTCGAAATAATTTGTATTTTCTCCTTTCCGATGGGAGCCAGTTTATGTATGGTGAAATTTTGTATAAGCATATATTTTTTTAGTTATTGCCAATATTTTATCTATCTGGCAACTGGTTAATGCTCTGTATTTTTTTTTATTTGGTAGTACATAATGTCACAATGGGTTCGTTTTTTCAAAGATTTGAAATGGTGTTGACTCTTGAAGAGAAAGCGTATATTGTTGCTTTACGTAAGGAAAAAGTGTTAAATCGCGAATTTGTTAGTCGACTAGAGTCTAATAAATGGAGTGTGCGAAACATTTTGAACAATTTTTAACTAGAGAGCTTCACTGCTCGGAAAGCTGGAAGCGGAATGCCCAGAAAGATGCGTCTGTTGTAGCGTTTATCAAGATAGAGTTAGGCACATCTCTCAATGGCGCAGATATCGGCTTGAAAAATGCTGGTGTAACTGCTCATGAGTTTCTTTAAATAGTTTAGTTCGGGGCCCAAACACTCCTGCCCACGTTACACTTCATCTATAAATATTATAGAACTGTAGGTGTTTTTATGTTGGTTACCTAATGGCATGTAAACCGCTGAACAGATTTCGATGAAACTTTTTTCGAAATGTTTCTTTAGTATCCAGGATGATCATAGGCTGTGTTATTTTTTGTTCAGCCTACTGATTCTTACATAATAGTTAAAAAACTGTAAATCGGCGAGGAATATTATGATTATATAGCCCTAATTCAATAATGGCTTTTCGGATTGAAAACCAAAAAAACAGGTGAAATTAGTAGATTTGTCCCTGATTCATTTCAGATATAAAACATCCTTCTGCATTGTTCTGAAGCTGAGCAATGTTCAAAATAATTACTAAAGCATCGCCCACAATTTTCCTTCAGTGGAGACCACTGCCAGTAGCTGTGCAGGGTGCAGCAGTGAATATCGCTGCAATAGTGTGTGTGTGAGTATATGTACGCGTTCTAACGTGATCATATGTTTTGCACTTCAATGTGCTGCAATCATTATCACAATTTGCGCTCAATCAATCTAAACAAATGAGGTGTCAAAAGAAGGAGAATTTTCTAGAGCAGTGAATTGCACTTTTAGTTTATAATTACATATGAACTTACGAATTAAAAAAAAAATATCAAAAACAAATATTCTACTCAAAATTTACTCCAGTTGTGTTAAGAGTTAATTTTGGTTCATATTTTGTATGTAGGTATGTATGTACATGTATTTGCTATATGGAAATCATCTGGGAAGTATTGGTTGTGCATAAATCCGAAGCCAAGGTTATATTGCCGTTGGCTGTGGCGTCATCAGGGATAGTAGCTACGTTACTGCTCCGTAGTAAAACTTCTCATGCAGTGTTTAGAATACCCATACAAAGACACCACTAGAAGTCCAGTTTGCAACATTCTCCGAAATAGTGATAAGGTATATGGCTCAAGTTTTACGTGAATGTTGTCTAATTGTGTGGAACGAATGAACTATGGCACACCGTAAGGCAGTGGAAGCCGTTAACATAACCAAGCAGTATATACGACAAAATGATAGATCCGATGGGCGGCATTACAGTGCTATTTGCGGAGATTTCGGGCAAACGTTATCAGAAGTCTGAAAAAGTCAAGTCTCTGGGGTCCAGTGTTACTCAGAAGCAGTTGCTCGTCAATATGCGGGTGCAAATAGGCAGCAATCCAGACGCACAACATTTCTCTTATTTGTTACTTAAAATTGGTGGAGGAACGCTTCCGGAAGAAACCGTGAGAATTGACGCTGAATGTTAGAATGTATGAGTGTCATACGATTCGAGTGGATGAAACTGCTGGACTGGAAGATCACTTCTTGGTTGACCAGTAGTTGAGAAGGGTTAGATTGACATTGGGTAGCTTGTGGTAGCGTTTTTCAGAAAAGAAATCATATATAATTTTGCGAGTTATATTTTTCGAAGTGAAAAAAAGGGGGTGACTGAGTGAAGGAAGAAGAGTCGGATTCGCAAGGAGCGGACGAGAAGATTTATATATCCAGATATACATAGATATAACTTCACCTCTATAGCGCCAAAAAGGGCACTTCAATTGTTTAAATTTTAAACTAAAGGAGCAGGAGAAAGGAAAAAGGGAACAAAAGATAAGTACCATTATTTTCGTTTTCATTGGTTAATTTAGAGAGTAGTTATTTGTGTGTGCACCAGAAAGGGTGATCGTTTTGTTTGGTGGCTTGTTGTACCGTTCCACTCCCGCAAATTACGGGACACGCGACCCCGTACTTACGGTTTCAAAATTTCGGGACTTAACCACAACGGACCAGTCTTCACGGCGATTTCTCTCGTTGCTTTTTATTTTAAACCTGGGTTGGTTTTTTTTTTATCCGCCGCCAAGGATTTTTTCCAACCCCAACATAAAGTTAAATGCGAATTAAAAATAATTTCCATACAAATAAATCGGCCATAACCTTATAACGTGGTCCAAAAGAAAATACGTCGTCTTTTTTTTGAACTTTTCAGGTCTTTGTTTTCTTACTCAGTCGTCGGGACGTTTTTTTTCTATCGACAGGTTTCCCAATCCCTAACAAAAATTGGGTGGCGCCCATTAAATTCCATTTTCACTGGAAGTGTGAACACCCAAACCCACGCCCAGCTGAGTGGTCGGAACGACAACTTCCACGAGCTGCAGTTGTACTTCGATTTCTATATCTATACATAGCTCTTTGGTCCATCTGACATTTCGTTTTCTTTTTCTGCACGCGTGACTTATTTCCTCTCGGCCGGTGGTTGGAAATAATTAAACAAATAACGAATTCAAAGTACAACAATTGGCTTCGGTGTTGCCTCGGAATGATCAAGCTACAGCAATTAATAGCGAGATATTGGCACGTGTTGATGGTCAAAGTGCAGAATGCATTTCAATCAACCGGGTTATGGACCAAGGACTCCAGGGCTTCCATCACATAAATTAGAACTAAAAGTGGGTGTACCTATTATTGTTCTAAGAAACTTGAACCTAAGTTATGTAACGGCACTCGACCTATAGTTACAACTCTGCAACGAAATCTGGTAGAAGCGGAAGAGTTGACGGGCTGCTGTGCGGTGCGGGATTTGAGAACTATGAAATCTGCACTTAGGGGCTGAAAGTTACACATTAAAACGTTATAGATAAAATGCAATTAATCAACAAAATTTATTATACAATTTTCTGGACTTTGACAAATACTTTGTTTTTTCTTCGCTCTCACTGATATTGCATATTTGCATGCATGAGAAAGCTTTTAGAATGCGAAGCAAGGCGAGCAGGGGTTAAAGCTAGTCATAACTATAATCGATCTTGAAAGGGTACTCATACACTCCCCTCTCTCCTCTTATGCTGACGAATGACGATACCAGATTTTCAAAGCCAATTCTTCAAGACTTTTGTCTCTCATGCGCTGGTTTGCAGTTTCAATTATTGAATCAGGTAAGCTAGAGGATATATGTATGTATCTAATTCAAACAAATATACTACGTAATTTAGGGGTTGCATACCGAATAGACAACATCCATACCATCCATACATCCATTTGGTGCAAAAGGTCGTCTAATCAATTTCAAGTATGAAATTTATTCGTATCTGAAGCTGGTTATGAAATATTCACCCCTATCATTAAATCCGCCGCGCCGCGCCGCCGGTGGGAATGTTTCACGTGAATTCGAAATTCGGTATCATTGAATCCGTTCGAAGGGAATTGTTCACTTGCCGGTAATATGAATGACTTTTCACTTGATCATTCCAAACCAACGGATCGGATCTCTACATACAAAGTTTAACGTTTCAGATCCACGAGGAAATCATTGCGGATTTGGTGCTTTTGCTGTGGGGTTGGGTAGCATTTTTTTAACTGCCCAAAATATTGAACGTTGAAAGTGCAGAAAAAGCAAATGATAAATTAACTTCAGGCATACGTACAATACACAGATTATTAGACAAAACATGCAACCAAAACAAGGAAATGCAAAATATTGCAAAACAAAAGCTTAAAGTAAAACCAAAAAGTACGAGTATTATTATTATTTTGTATTCCCTAATTTTTTGAATCGCCTTTTCAAATGCGCAATCAGAAAACAGCCGATTTCGAAAACATAAGAAGCGATGTAGATAAAGTAGTGTATCCAGTGCCGTAGCTAGTGTCATGGGCCCCACTGGCAAGATTTGAATTTTGCGCCCCCCAAGACTAATTTAAGCAACACAATATAATTTACATTTTTATACATTGAAGCATAAAATAAGTTCCTACTTACTACTATGTAGAAAGGGAAACAGTACATAACGGATTCGTTCATTTAGCCGTTATAAAAGCTTACTTTTCAGGCTTTTTCTGAGTTCAAATTGTCAATAATACGGTCTTTTAATTTCTAAACACAACTTTGTAGTTGGCTTTCAAATCATCATCAGTGGAGGTTTACGAAACCAAAATCAAAAGCTACGACAGCTATGCTTTTAATATTTCCGTCCCGTTTGCTGAATAAGTGTGTCTAGTGCAGAGTAAAGCTGAATTTTAAATCTTTGAAGCGGTGTCATTATGGCTGCATGCTGCATCATCCTTGGCCCTTCCAACGAAAATTGTTTAAGCTTTCGTCTACGCTTTTCAGAAAATTACGGTTCTTTCGACAGCTCGCTTACTAGATTTTTTGCTGAATCAATACACAGCTCTATTTATTTTTTTCTGAAATCATTCAAAAAATCCACAAGGCGAGTGGTGATGAGGTCTGTTCTCATGCATGTCCAAAACTGTTCAAACTTCGAAATTCTACCAAAATCAGACAAATCCTGTTCCCGTACGAAGTTTTTTCGTAGTTTGTCACAGAAGACAGACCTAAAAAGAGAGTAATAAATTTCTACATGCTGCAAGTTTTAACCCAAGAAATTTATTTTTTTCATTTTTGTAAAGAGAATTTTAGGCCCACTCGTTGAAATTTTAGAATCTGTGAATTTTGCGGCAGAACACACAATTTTGGTTAGTGTGTAAAGTTTTTTTGTTACCTTTTATTAGGTGTTTGGTACAAATTGTATGTATTAAGCAAGTGGCGCCGTTCCTAATTTGTGGGGCGCCTATCATTATCAAGTTCAAGTTTTTTTTGTGTGAGTTAGCCTGGCATAATGTTTTAATGATGTTGATTTTCCTTTGTTGAAAAAAATGATAATCATCTTCTTTTTTGATGATTTTTTTTAGTTGAGGGTATTTTAAGATCATTTTAAGATTTTTCAATGACTCCTATTGACGAAATTTGAATGTTGTACTCCAAAGTATCGTTGGACTATAACTAAAGTTATAAAAAGAAAATTTGTATTCAAACTATTTGGCTTTCGAATAAATAAGCTTTTAATAAAATAAAAGATCGAAGCTATGTCAACATTCCACTTTAGCTTATCAACCCCGAAATCAACTGAAATTACTCTCTTTGAAGTCTAATATGATATCAAAAAACTGTTATATCTGTGGCTTAACTAAGGTAAACATACACATGTACGTAACCAGTGGCGGATTAACCCTAAGGCAAACTAGGCAGTTGCCTATGGGCGCGAGGTTACAAGGGGCGCCTGCCCGATATTTTTTACAAAGAGACACACGCGCGAAATTTTTGAAAAATAACCAATAAAAAATAAAAAGATTCTTCAATTCTTAAGTATTCAACAAACTCGATTCCCGTTTCTTGTTCCTATGTACGCTTTCATCTTCTAAACTAGCACTAGGTAAAAAAAACTCCTTGTTCAAAAGTGATATGAACGAAATGGTTCCATTATTTTTACAACATTAAAAAAAACTCTCCTGTCTCTTCGCCCAAAAGAAGAACTTGAGACAATCCACCCCAATATAGATATAGCCTTAAGTATTCAGCAATCAGCAATTGCAGTGGTGAGAGAAGTTTTACCAGTCTTAAAAGGGTAAAAAATTGTCGGGCGACCATAGCTGGAAAAAGATTAGATTCTTCGGCAATACTAAACATCGAATTCCACTTATTGCTTTCTTTAAACTATGATGATATTATTGATAATTTTGCAAGCCAAAAATGTATATTTTTCTAACACTTTTTCTTGAATGTCAAGTTAATAATAAATATATGTACATACATATGAACTAACACATTTTGTACTAACATTCAAAACTCTATTTTTGTTTTTTATCAAATATTAATATTTTTTTAGGCTGGCTGCCAGAAGGGCGCCGATGAGATGCTTTGCCTAGGGCGTTCTATTCATTTTATCCGCCATTGTACGTAACTATATAAAGAATATACTTTATTGAGATAATCTGTGGCATCAAGGAAATACAGCATAAGTCGTTTCTTACAACTTTTCAGGAGAGCATTTGAAAGTTTTGACACAAAAACAATGCATTGTATAAGAAAGTTGTTAATAGAGAAATAAAGATGAAAAAAAAATATTTTAATACAATTACTTATGGTTGCGTTAGTTTCATTAGCTGTTGAAGCATATGAACATATGTCAAAAGCTTACGGAAAATCTTTACTTATGCTGTTTTTTCATATGCATATCTGCGGGAAAATTACTAATGTTGTTTTTTGCTGGTCTATAACTCAGCAACCGTTAGACGCAGTGATGCCAACCCGAATTTCTAAAAGTCTGTAGATAAAAGTTACAAATTCTGTAGAATTCTGTATTTTTGCTTGATGCAGATCTGTAGAAATCAAGACTTTTTTTTAACGCATAAAAAGTGATTAGACTGAAAATTAGGATACTATAAAACATACATAAGTCATTATTTACATTGAACTTGCACATCATTTGCTAGCAATCGGAGTCAAATATAATCTTTATTTTTGAATTCATACCTATGTACATGTTTTTTGCATCCTGTATTTTCGGAAAGATGAACCTCACAGCACAGCGCCTTATGTAAATAACATATTGATAATATTTTGATGTACTGCGTTGACATTTCGTATAAAATGTTCTGGTGTTAGTGCAAGTAGGTGTGAATCTCGAGTAGAATCCGCGATTCACGAAAATGAATCTACAGCAAAAAAAAGTGCTTTTTTGGTCGGTTGGAAAATGAAAATTGTACTAAAAATAAATATTTGGCTTCAGCAGTCCTAGGTAGAACCAAGCCTAACTTCCCGCAACCATTTGTGTGTGCGTTATATTTACAGTTACAGTTACAGTTTTTTGCCGACTGCGAACGGCGAGCTGAGAAGCTCAATCGTGACAAATGATACTCTTTGATGCACTATACAAGTATGTGCTTGTACCGATGACAGATCTTTCAAATGTCTGCCCTATCAACTATTGATGGTAGTATCTAGGACTACCATGGTTGCAACGGGTAACGGGGAATCAGGGTTCGATTCCGGAGAGGGAGCCTGAGAAACGGCTACCACATCTAAGGAAGGCAGCAGGCGCGTAAATTACCCACTCCCAGTTCGGGGAGGTAGTGACGAAAAATAACAATACAGGACTCATATCCGAGGCCCTGTAATTGGAATGAGTACACTTTAAATCCTTTAACCAGGACCAATTGGAGGGCAAGTCTGGTGCCAGCAGCCGCGGTAATTCCAGCTCCAATAGCGCATATTAAAGTTGTTGCGGTTAAAACGTTCGTAGTTGAATTTGTGCTTCATACGGGTAGTACAACTATAATTGTGGATTGTACATTACCTTATGTATGCAAGCGTATTACCGGTGGAGTTTTAATATATAATAGTACTTGTATACGCACTAACCACTTGCGCTACAGTGCCCACATAAGATAGATAGCAAGAACTAATTTTCCGATACAATGGATGACAGGCGAATTTGAAAGATGCCATTCGGCAAGGATATGTGTTCCCTCTATTTGACTGTTCACTCCATCGTAATTGGAAAAAGTCATATGGTGTCAATCAATCAAATTAAATGCATAAAATTAGAGACAGCGCAGCGTTTTGCTACTACACTATAGTCCTTAATTAACATATTATCTATGTGCGAAAGAGACCACTTGATTGTTACTAGAAACAACATAATTATAGACTTCCATTTAAGGCATAAATTACTGGCAACATCAGAAATGCAAAATTAAAAAAAATAATAATACACATGATGTGTGTATTATATTTAAGTTTTGATGTAGCGAACACAGCAACGTTCGGTGTAATCTTATTTGGGTGCGCATTCATGTCGAAACAAATGTGAGCGGGGCCTTAAATCGCCACCGTGCTGCGTGCAAATCATCACACATGCTGCGTTATGATACAAACACTCCCCACAAAAGTGGACAATAAACCCATCCTGGATGTTCTGTTGCTGCTGTTATTCGCAACACCAGAGTGCAAATTGGGTACGATCAGGCGAATCCTTCTCAGCACCCATATCACCGGGGAGGCTTCACAGTGACACGGTATATAAAGTGTTGCTAAGTCATTTTTACAGTTTACACCTTTATGCAAATACTGCGTGTATTCGAGACTACTACAGGGATAGGCGGTGTGGAAGAGCCTACAATTCGGGGATGCACTTCAATTTGGTGTTAGGGTTTTGACATGTTTTTAGTATTCAAGTCTCCCACTCGCCGTCTAGCGATGACTGTTTACATTGCGGGCAATCGATGTTGTACGAATAACATGAGAAGGGTGTATCTCGGAGTTACCTGCAATGGCTGCACTTTACTTGGTTTTTAATTGCATGCAGAATAATAATAGAATGTGCTCAGTAAGTTCAAGAGAACGACATATCGGATTCCAAATGCAATGAGAGGAAGGGTATTTCAACTTGGGGGTCGTGTGTTTGTCACGTTTAATAAGCTATGGTTACGTATGACAATAACGATGGAAATATGGTTTCCGATGCAAATGCATATGAATACTGACAAATTATGGAGGAAGGATACACAGATACTAAATGTTCGGGTGCAATTTATTAATAATTATTTCAGCTTTTGAAATTAGCAATACGAGTATCAGTATGTATACTGACTATCTAGGCTTCACTCATAAATAATTGCTTCAAGCTGCTTCTAGCTATTGATTGGAAATACTTTGGGTATGAAAAGGAAATTCTAGTAGTATAAACTGCCTCATCAGACATTGCTAAAGAGGATATAAATCGTCTGCCATATGTTGCCATTTTTTGAATATAATATCGAAGATTTAACGAAATAATATCGTATACAGATGCAGTTCAAAAGGAAGATCTTGAAAGAGATATAGCACCCCCAACTCACCTACCATGTTATCTTCAACAGAAGAACTAGGGACACTCTGTATGTATGCACATACATACATATGTGTATGCATTTTAAGGATATCTGGTAGCAATATCACATCGCAGGACGCATTATTCTGATCAAAGTGTGTTTCTCGGCTCCTTTTTGAACGGGTCTTCTATTTCGAAGTTTCTATTTAAATTAACAAAAAGTACTTAGACGTGTTTCCCACCCATTGGGCACTTTAAATACTTGCGGCAGTTGAACATGCTCGATGCTTAATGGGTGCGAGTGAAAAACTAGACTTTTCGGGACACTGATCCCGTTTGATCTTGTTGACCGAGTATTACTTATGTTTCAGCGATATGTTGACCATATTTATGTCGAGTTTTTATGTTTTTAACGCTTTACTCAAATTCCACATAGTTTTTACTCGACATCTGTCAAATACAACTGCTCTACCTTTGACAGGTTACAAATTTTATTATATTTGCATATGTAGAATGTCACTCCTTAAGTAATCTTGTAATATAAGAAGAATTAAATAAAATGAGATATGTATTCTCTTGTCCCGAACTTTAAAAGCTATGGCTGCAATATTTATGACTTTCATTTGTCACTAACCGTGGCTTTATTGCTAAGTGCAAACCCGCATATTACTAATTCAATATCCCAAGCAAGTGTATTAAAGCAATCAATGATTCGAATTGGATTAAACAAAAGCATGTTGAAATGTACACTGCCATTCATAAGTTTCCGGACAATCCATTCTATCAGAAAGAGTTCCTTGTCTTTTGCATTTTAATAATATGTAATATAATAATTAATAATGCAATAAAATAGAGTTAGACCTCTTTTCATCTAACAATCCACCTCGTACTTGCACCACTTTGGTCGTCAATTTAGGCATTCTATTGATCAATTTCTTAATAGTTTCCAATAGTAGTGACCTCCAGGCTATTTGAAGGATCTCCCAAAGTTTAATTCGCGCGAATTAATAAATATTTTATTTCAATGCGAGATTCTAGTTTTCGAGATTTTGATATTGCGAGTTTTCGATATACGAGATTTTGCAATTGCGACATTCCGATAATGCGAGATTATGTTAATGCAAGATTTTGTTATGCGAGATTTTAAAATGCGGTAATCGAAAATGTTTAATCAAAACACGGAAACTCACTCTTTTCCATTTTGAGCAAATAACACATACCAAAGTTCTTTCGATCACTGTAAAAAATCAATGTTTGACAGATCTGTCTAATTTATTTTCCTATGCCTAGAAAGAAACAAAGATGGCAGAAAAAAGCTCAATGCGATCCGAGCGCCATCTTGCATAAAAATCACTGACAATCGAACAGCCCTCGTATGTCTTACACGATTTTGTGTGATCATTTTCAAATACCTATCTCTTTAGGTGGCGCTACAGCTCGGGGTGAACCTGGGCCTGCTTCTCGTGACCATTTGTGTGTGCGTGTAATATTTTTGCACGAGTGGAAGTGATCTGCAGTTCTTTGTCGACTCCGAACGGTCAGTTGAGAAGATCATTGACAAATGATACTTTTTGATTGCTTGTCAGACTTTCGAAAGGGGTGGCGCCGTGGAAACACTTTAAGTGTTGGACCCGGGTTGGGATTGAACCCGGGCAGCATTGCGTAGTAGTCCAACGCACTTGCCAGTTCACCACGGTATACCTCTCACTGAGTGATAGAAACGAAAAGTACACCTCCTGTCCTGAGCTTGCATCTGCGTCACTGGCACTTTTTTCTTTACTGGAAGCAAACATATCCTCTTTATTTTCATAAAATCACCGGCACATATGTATACATATGAGTTGCACACTCAGTTGTGCATGTCAATAGCTTTGGTGAAATACAACACCACCGACTGGGCGACTATACTGTATACAGACTCCTGTCCTGAACCAATGCAACCGTATCCAGCAGATGGAGACAGTGGCAGTCCATTCAATAAAGCAGCAAACCAAAGCAATCCTCGGTGCCTACACGGTGCCAATTAAAGGGGACTTGGGGTGTAAATTGATTGCCATGTTCCTTGGCTACTCCTGGCCTGTATGTGTTGTTTCCTGCACTCGAATCATCGCGCAGAGTTTGCTTGAATTTGAATTGAAAATGAGCTCCGACAGTACGACGACTACGACGACTGGTACCCCCTGCACTGTGTGCGAAATCCCATGTTGTTGCGCTCTACTTTCTATGCTTCGGAATCGGAATGAGGTGGATACCAGCCATGAAAGTACTAGCGTGCGACTGCAGTGCGCTGTTCTTTGCGCTGGCGCTGGTAAGAATGGTGTTTTACACGAGTTCGGATTTCGAAAATTGTCAGGGTGCAAGGGAACATGCATAAACTGGGCTACTGTTTGACTAGCCACTCCATGTGGAAAACACATCATGGCGCGTCCAAGGGTGTTTGGATGATTTAAAACGGTAGTACATAAAATGTGCTGCACATGGTGCAACTGCATGTGCAATGACATGTCTTACAATGACACATGCAATTGTTGGTCTCTGGTATTTGGTACTGAACTATGCTTTCAGTGTGAGATGACTAGATACAGGGTGTAGTTCTATGCTGCATTTAAGTTCCTAGTGTGACTTGTGACACCTAATTGTGAGCGTCGCTGTTACGTTAACAATATGCCAGTGCGGGCGCAACCGAGTCCGCACTTGGCATTTTTGCTTAATTTGGCAGACAGGAAACAAATTTACGAGATTTTTGTCTGATTTATTTTTAATTAACGCAACGAAGGTGTTAATTGGCGTGAAATTCGGTAAATTTCGCGCGACACTTTTAGTTTTACATGATCAGCGAATTTTGGGTGGCTGAGACATTTTACGCATTTGGCTGTCAGGCAAACTCGAGTCATGTCGCTTCCTTGAGTCGAGGTGTTGTTCGGTGTTTGTTCAAATTAAAGCCGATTTGGGTGGGATTCTTTTTTGTTACTTTCTCTTTTTACTCGGAAGTTAATATTCATTGAAACTGGAAGTGGGATTTTAGGTATCTGATGTTTGCAACTGTCAGATCATCTGGAAAATGTGACAAATTGGCATATTTATCTACCTTAGTATTACCGAATAATATCGGCAATATATCTACATATATGAGTAGTTCGTTCAAAATATCAGCTGCGGGGACACAATGGAAACTTTTCAAGCTAGGGATAGATATACCACAAATAAGTCACTGACCTCACCTAAAGCAGCTGAAGCTTTAAGGTTTACTAGACATCCTAAGATAAGTAGTTTCTATAAAAATAAAATAAATATTTGGCTTCAGCAGTCCTAGGTATGGACTTTTGCACGAATGGAAGGGGCCTACAGTTTTCTGCCGTCTCCGAACGGCAAGTTGGGAAGCTTTACATGACAAATGATACTCTTGAATGCTTGTCAGGCATTCGGAAGAGGTGGGCACTGTGGAAAACTTTTAGGTGTTAGCGGCGGGATTCGAACCCAAGACCGCTGGCTCAGTAGTCCGACGCACTAACCACTTGCGATACGGTGCCCACAGTAGTTTCTATAAAATGACCGACTTTGGAACATAAGACATATTGCACGTTGTCGGTGGCGGGAAACGATTTCGGCATGCTTTTTAGTCTACTGTCTACCTTATGATTAGGACTCGCCTTAACTAGTGGCATTTGGCTTACCATCCCTTCCAATATCTGTCTCCGCTTAATGAGATAGTTGGAGATTTCTTTATAGCTGGCTAGTCGATCAACGGGTGCTTCTTCTTGCCATTTGTTCAAGGTAGTTGCATCCAATTTCGTGGTTATTATGTAAACGACCAAATCATTCCAATGCTGCGTGGATTGTCCCAATGACGTTAGAGCACGAAAGTGAACGTTGAAGTGGTCTATTCAATTTCGTAGAGATGATGCGCAGTTCCTTTGTACTGGTGGTGCCTCGAAAAGATGCCTCAAATGTGCATTTGCAATTACCCTTTTGTTCTCATATCTTTCCTGCAACATTTTAATGGCCACTGGGTAGTTCACATCAGTGACTTCTAGTGACTATACAATCATTAGTGCATTACCATCGAGCGCACTAACTAGATGGTGAAATTTGGTAACATTGTTTAAGCTTGACTGAGAATGCACTGGGGAATTGAAAGCTTCATAAAATGGCATCCACTCAGTGATGGTACCTGTAAAAGTAGGAATGTGAGCCTTTGGTAACTTGATTACTTGAGATACCGCTGAAGTTTGTCCAGCAGAGCCATCTTCCTTGAATACGCCTGTTCCTGCCTTTGCCACACGTGCTTCCAATGCCGGGCGAATGGTATAGTAGATTTCCTCGTATGTTGGACGTTCAGGATTGTCGATTCCTTCAGGGACAGCATCTTCAAGTTTTGACTGCAAACTGGAAAAGAGATCAAAGCACGTGACCAGTGCCTTAAGACGAATATTCAACTCTTCAGTAGTTGCTGTTTCGGCCTTAAGTTTCGCAAATTCCTTGATGCGATCCATTTGCTTCAAGCACGCATTTTCCTATTGCGAAGTAGCTCCGTTGTTTTAGACATTTCGATAGAGGTTATGTCCACGTGAAATATAAAGTTTTTTTTTTTTATTTTTAAATTACTATTTGCCTTGAAATATTTGTACTAAACCCTAGCGATCACATCGGGATCACCATAAAATGTTCACAATTCTTAAAACCTTTGTGATTTATCGGAAATTTGCGGATTAGCGTAGGGCTCAGCAGTTCGAAGGAAATAGGCAACCAAATTGTTTCACGGTATAAACGAAAAAGGAAAGAAGTTTTATTTATTTGACATTACAAAAGTGAAGTTTACATTGGCGATCATTTGTTTAGAAATAACATTGGCATGTGTTGCCGTGTATGCTTATAAAAAGGCACAAGATGGGTATGCTAAGTCATGAAACTTACAAAATCAAGTAAAATGATTATTTAACTTAATGAACATATATAGTTAGTTGAACAACTGTTTTAAAAAACCTTCAAGAAACTCTGGCAGAAACCTTCTGTTCCAAAAGATCTTTATATTCCACTCAAGTTAAAAGGTTTATAATAAAAGTTCATATTTAGCGGAAAACTGTAAGCAGATTTTATTAGAAAACCATGCTGACCTGAGTCCGTGTGTCCAAAGGTCGCTGGTGAATAATAGGAACGAGACTGGGTCTTTGGCAGATGCCTTTTGCAATTTATGAATCAATCTTCTATGCCATACTTTGTCGAAAGCTTGAGCAATATCCAAATCTTTTTTTCTTCAAATGCTTTTTCAATTTTATCACTTTATGCCCTACGATCAGAGTGCATATTTCTAAAACCAAACTGATGGCTTGGAATAAGTGAATTTTCTTTATTTATTTTATTTAGTTTCTTTATCAACATGTTGTCAAATAATTATAACAGCATTGGTAGTATCGATACTGGGCGATATATGTATGATGTTACCTCGCTAGGTTGTAAGAACGGTTTCCTTATCATTATTACTTCTACGACTTCCTACATTCTAGGTATTAATTACATACCTTATCCTGAATGCAGCATTTATTATCTGCGCTAGCTTTTTCTTGTTTCTTTTTTGGAAATTGTTTTAAAATTTCTCCTATAATTTAAATAAGACCTACTATTTCTTTGGCGATTTCTTTAGCTTTTACCAGGGGACCGGGTAGATACCTCTTCTATTTATTTTAGTAAGCACGTCTCTATAGTCTATCGAGGTAGATGAAGAAACTATTTTGGGTCCGAAGAAATATTTCAGTTATACGATACGATACATACATATATCGGCTTCTGTTTTTTTAAAGTCTATCTATAAGAAGAAAACCTAGCTTCTTGTGATATAGGATATGTGGTCGTGCCATGTTATACAAATATTGACTTCAATGTCAAGAAGGTGAATGGTATTTTTAGGAGTAATGATTTGGTGGCACATTAAAAGGTATAGTAGACGTTTAGTGCCAAAAGATTTGTAGCCGTACCTTATTCTGTTATGGGTTGGGCTCACAATCCCGAAAACCAAAATCCCGAAAACCCAAAATCCCGAAAATCCAAAATCCCGAAAATCCACAATCCCGAAAATCCAAAATCCCGAAAGTGAAAATAAAAAATTTTTTTGTAGGAAAAAAAATTAGAAGAAAACCTATATAACATCATGACTATCACTACTTTTATAAAAGGAAGTCTAAAAAAAAGTATGTATGTACACACATATGTGCCGCAAAAATAATAAAAAACTACTGAGTGCGGTTTTTTGCAATCGATTCTGGTTGGATTCGTAAAATTTGCGCACATTTTTCATTTTATATAATTCTTCGGGATTTTTTTTTAAAGGGCGGAATGTTTGTCTATTCCCGTTGGCATAAGTGTTGTAATATTTTACAATTCCCAATCGTAATGTGCATATAGTTGATAGATTAGATTTTAGTTTCAGTTAATTAATTTTAGTTTCACACATTGGCGTATACTGATCGCCCAGCAATCAGCAAATCCGTGTGAAAACATGTACTTACATATATCGAAAATAATTTCCGATGAAAAACAAAGAATAAGAAAACGTTACGTTACCAAGTAAATTTTTTTTAAAAATCTACGCGGAACGAAACGCGCGTTCTGAAATAAGTTTTTAATGGGAATTGCGTTCGATATAAACTTGTACTCGTACATATTAGATATTGCTTTGTCATAGATCGTTTCTTAAATATTTTTTGTCAATTACACTTGAACACTTTTGTTATGTTTTATTTATTTGAAGTTTGTTATTTTTTGGATTTTCGGGATTTTGGATTTTCGGGATTATGGATTTTCGGGATGTTGGATTTTCGGGATTTCAGATTTTGGGCTTTCGGGATTCTGTCCGACTGCCTTTTGTTGTAGCTATTTACGGTAGGAAAATGCATCTTGGATTGGGAAGAAAGCAAACATGGTATGCAAACTGCAGTTCTTAATCTTATTTTAAAAATATCCTTTAAACATAAAAAAAAAACGAATGCACTTGAATTGAATTCAGTAATGTTTTCCCATACCAGCCAGAAAATCCGACTAATCACTTTGAAAAAAACGTCGTCTAAAGCGGAAATGCATGACAATAATTCAACATACGCATTTTATTTTTTTATTAATCTCACAATCACAATTCGAAGAGTCATTACAAGAAACAGAATCAAAGATAATATTTTCATTTTGAATTGTTGATATTATATTAAGATATTTAGAGAACAAAAACTCCGTTCCCCTGGGCACCGAGCATGAGAAAATTGCTCCAAAGGAGAAAAAAAAATTAACGAACGAAATATGAATAATTTTTTTTTATCTATGAATGGGAGAGAACAGTTTGTGTGAACAGAAAGAACCAAAAAACCAGAAGTTATTCAATCCAAATGACTTTTCAACAAATCCATTGTTCGGCAATGCTTTTGTATTGAAAACCAAGTCTGTCACCTGTGCTCGAGAGTGTCACTATCAAAGGTATTTGCAAGTCATCTTTATGCCTCGATTCAACTTGAATAATTGAATCATTTTCAAGCCGGACTATGTATCAGTCCTCCGGCAACACAGACGCAGAGTACAAATAACACGATCACAGGAAGAGAAACTCTTTCAAAGGATACCTCGTACATCGACTCATTCATCGGTCGGACTCGACGCTTCGTCTGGCGATAGTTTGCCCGGCTTATTTTCCGTTCCCAATTTCCAATTATTGATTTAAGCGAAGCCATTTACCCGATCTTAAGAAAACATCAACAAATCGTCATCATTAATAATGATCACACGCAGGTAATCGTCGAGAGACGTCGAAACTGTCTCAACGTGCAATCCCTTACGACACTGCTGCGGCTGCTGGCTGCTCAGTTCGTCTTGCATCACAAGCACAACACAATGCCCCAGCGGACGATCGAGAATGCTAAACAAAACGAAGCGCAAGTGTTTATAGGAGGATCGGACCTGAGAGTTATGAATGATGAGATATTGATATTTCCCTGTTCACAGCCTCGCATCACGTCGCGTCGTCGTCGTTCGTAGTGCGCTGCATGTCATGTCATTGGACAGTGGAGAAATCATTTCTCATGATCATTCCAATACCTGTTCTGGTCTTTGGTGTGTCTTCACCTTTTCGAAGTCTTTTGAGTAAATAAATGCAATCAATCCTCACTCTAGCGAGTGACTGCGAATCAAAATAAACAAATGAGTTGGTTGGTACACATACCGATCTGAGTAAGTGTCAGACATTTGGGCATTCACATTGCGTTACGGATACAATTTTAAATTATTCATTTAATTTATCAATACTCTCGTCACAGACATGCACTATGAAGTAGTTGCACTCGTATTAACTTTTGTGGTTCGGTGCGAGCTTTCAACGATTTCGGTGCTTTAAACTGGTTTGGGAAGGTGTAAGAAGTTCAAGCATTTTTTGGAACACGAAGAAGAGCAAAAAGATTTGTTTGAACTTACTCCACATTAGATATCTCAATCAGAAACAGTGTACCTTGGACGGGAACCTACGACTCACTCGTCCTGAAGCTCTCTCTCTCTCTGAAATTATGGTAGCGGTCTTAGGCTAGGTTAGGTCGGGAAGGGTGAGTGATTATACATGCAATCATTTCCACTCGGAGACCCGAAAGTCCATTATGAAACCTCCATAGTGTAAGCTACACAGGAATAGTAATAGGAATGTCTGTCGGATAGTATAACTGAGGATAATAAAATCGCGAGTAACTAGCTGGGATGCCTTTCAAGGAGTGCAGTGCGAACCAAACGCTCTGCTTAGCAGAACCCCTTCCCCATCCCAGCCAGCTGCTCACTTCTATTTTGAGAACAGTAGGGGAGACTGGGTATGGTTGAAAGAAAGGACGGTTGAGACAACTCCAATATTTCGGTTGGGTCCAGTGTTGCCATGAAAATATTTCGACAAATCTGCAAATGAAAAAAAAACTGCAACGCAGATTTCTATGGAAATAATCTGACTTCATAAATATTTACATATGTAGTTACATTTTGTTGGAGTTTGAGAATCAAAAACTGTTATTTGCAGGTTACTGCGTTCAGTCTCCTTGAACATTTCAAGATAAAAGTAGAACTGAATATGAAAATGACAGCATAGCGCGAGGGCAACTGGAGAAAGAAGAATTGTTGAAATAATTTTTTAAAAAGAACAAAATTCATTAGTGCTTATACAGACAAAATCTGCCGCGCAGATTTTCGGACTTAAAAAGTCTGCAGCTGGGTTGAAAATCTGCAAAATGCAGACAAATCTGCACTTACATATGGCAATGCTGGTTGGGTCTAAAGGGCGCACGGAGCGGCAACGGTTTCGAGCGAATCTCAGCCCTGTTCCGGTCGCGCGAGGGCCTAATAGGTCTGTTCGCGTACCCTCCCAAAACAACGAAAATCCACGAAAAATAACCTAAAGCAACGAAAACCCGTTCGCGTACGCAAAAATTTCGTAGTTTTTCGTAGAAGAGAGTGCTCACGAGAGAGTAAGAAATTTCCCCATGCTACGAATTTTAGTCCAAGAAATTTCTTTGGGATGTATTATGAAAACTGTGAAATCTGTCAAATCACATACATTCTTTATTTTTTGGTGCTTAATGCGTTCGATTACTTTTTCGTGATTTTTCTGTATTTGAGAGAATTTTACCCCCACTCTTCGAGATTTGAAAGAAAAAGCAAAAAGTACGCGAACGGACCTATTGACAACCAAAAGTAAGTATTTTTGTTCGGATACTTATTTTATAACTGTTTTTTCTATTCATCTGAGAGTATTGAGTGTGTGTCTGTGTGCGAAGTGATGAGTGTAGAATACAACATTGTGTTGTGACTGGTTTTAATGTCTCATTATTTTTAACACTACTATATACATTTTTTTACCTAAAGAAGGGGTTGGGGACGGTTGAAACAATTTTTCTGATTACGGCTGAAACAATATGTTTACTTGTTGAAAACACCACCTCAATGTCACATCAGCATAATTATGCAGGAAACTTCGCCAAAACTCTCTACGAGTGCTCAATTAGTAACTCCTAGTGAAGTAACGATTTATTTGAGTTTATATTTAAATCATTTTCGTTTAGTTTGTTTTGTATGCCGCTGGTATGGGGATGGTTGAAACAAATTGGACTTTTTTTCTCAATTTGATGTACTATTAATCTGGTACTAAATCTGCCCATTGATAAATAAAAAGACGATCTTTCATTTAACGTACATACCTCCATCATCGCTCGGGATCGCAACACTATTGACGATATAAGAAAAAATGTTTCGACCGTACCCAGTCTCCCCTACTTGTTAGTATGTCTATCAATTAAGAGACAGTGCTTTTGCCCACCCCATACATGATACATACTTTTAGTTCTACTTTATGAACAGCTTGTTGTTAGTATTGACATCTATACGAATACTATTGATACTACTTTCATGTTCTACAATAGTTTCCTCTTACCAACTCATAAACCAGTTAATGCTCTTGCTGAATCTTAGAAGATCCGAAATTTTTGAATTTCCCAGCTCTGCAATGTCTGCCAAGAATCCATGGCCTAAAGTATGGTGACGCCGTTTTTGGAGCGTGGAGCAGTAGCAACGATTATGTTGAATGGATTCACTTTCTTCATTGTCTTTGCAGATTCTACAGATATCGTTGGACCTAGATTTTCCAGTCATATTAACTATGGAACAAATATTTCAGTGATTAAGCGTATGGAGGATTTATCAGTCTTTGTCCTATTAAAATCGCTGGCAGTCTTATATTTCGCAGATATTAATAAACATTTAAAATAGCTGATATGAAGAGACAAGAATAAGACAATTTTGCACTGAACCAAGCAGACTTGCCGATTCGCTTGTCATTTTGCCAAAAGATAATTCAAATAGTGGAATAGGATCACAACAAGTTAAATTTAATTTGTATGCCTATTTTGATTCAAACGGCAATGTTTACATCATAATTGTCGAATATGGAGGCACTAGCACGGAGATACTCTATGAGACGGAACCGTATCAATTAAAAAAAAAACATAATAAATATGAATTACATACATATAATTATTTGGATTTCTTAAAATGTAGCTATATTATACATTAATGGAATACACAACCAAATATGCAACCTTTTACCACAGATAATAAAATTTATTATTTTATTCACCCCTATTCTGGAATCCGTCGGCGGGAATCTTCCACCAAAATTCGAAATTTCCTATCACTGAATCCGTTCGAAGAGAATCGTTCACTTGTCGGTAATGTGAATGACATTCACTTGATTATTCAAAACGACCGGATCGAATCTCCCCATACATTTGACATCCGCAACTACTTCAGTGCGGATTTGGTAATTTGGTTGTTGTGTGGTAAACATAAATGATTAAACTGTGCTGAACAAGGCTCTTATTTTGATTATTTCTTTTTTTTATTGCAAAATTTTTTAAAACAAATGAAGTGTTATTTTTATTTATTTCATGTGTAGATTTTTTTATAAAATGAAAAACAAATGAGTTGTACTACAAAGCTCTCATGATTTATTCTCGTATGTGTTGTTCTTATTTGTGTTTGTTTGGCTCGGAATTCAGTTCATCCTCAGTGTTTGCTCTTAAATTTACACGAGTTGTTCTGCTTGTAGAAATTTTCTCATTTTGAGATAAAAAAATAGAGCCCCAATTTTGGTTAATTTAACCTATTATTTTACAAAAAAAAACAAAACCCCTGTCAAAAAACCAAGACAGCTGTCAGTACATCTGACGGATTCAGTGATACAGTGGACACGTTCACGTGGATCTAACTAGAGAAGTGAATCTCAGATCTGACGGATTCCAGAATAGGGGTGATTATCTGTACTTTTATAAGCGAAAAATGAATTTCGAATATTTAAAAATGTTTAACATTTCTAATTCAAACCATGTTCATTTTAAAATCGTCTTACACGATGGCCAGAAGCATACGCCATTTCTGACATATGTGCATCCAACATCGCAAAGAGCTTTGTCCTTTGGCGCTCCAGCTCAAATGGAAACCGATCAACGAACAAAATTTCAGTTCAAGTTGTTCTTAGTGATCACAAACATATTGGGTTCTTGTGGAGATCTACGCCGAGGTAATATAACAACCCTGTTCTATTCAACTTTCTACTCAACGATAGACCATCCCTGAACGGCTGAAAAGAGAGAGATATACTTCTGCGATATAGACTGTGTGTGTTTGGTGGTGACTGCAAGCAGAGGCGTCTCTTCATATATATATAATTAAATAAAATAATATAAACCTAAACCGAGGAAGTCTTTCAATTATTAGGGATCATTACATTGGCGACGAGGTAAATATAAAAAAAAGAAAAAGAAAAAAGGAAATGTGTGGTGATTAAATTCGCCCAAGAGATAATAAAAAAAAAAAAAAAAAAAAAAAAAAAAAAAATTGCAAAAAAGTTCATGCACAAACAGGTTTTGTCTTCGGTAGTGAGAAGGAAAGAGACAAACAACGTATTTGCAAAAAAGTTCATGCAAAAGTTTATACGCAAGTCTTTTTGGATTTTCTTTCTAGTGTGAAAAGGAAACAAACGTACATATGCGCAATCACATAATACTCAAAAAAAAAAAATCAAAATTAAACAAAACAAAGGAAAAGGGTCTTTCTGGGTGTGAGGAAAGACAGAAACGAAAAAAAAAACAGAGATAAAATTTCTCAGGCAACGAAGAAAAAAAAAAACAGGAAAAATAGGGAAAAAGGACACCTATTTGACGTTGAATGAGTTCCTGAAGAGGGGGAAAATACAAAAATTTTTGCTCAGCGAAAACAGATAAAAACAAAGAGCAAAAAGAAACTTATTCGACGTTAATGAGTGCCTGAATAAGAGGAAATACTACGATGAATGATACAGGTATCAGACCGTTCCTATGCGAGACTATTGAAAGATCATTGATACGATTGGAGTGGGAAAAATGGTATCGGGCTTTTTCTCTATACCTCGAATCAGAGATCATCGACCTTACAAAAAGGAAAAATAAGCTTCTTCACTTAGGTGGACCTCAGCTACAAGAGGTAATTTTCAATATTCCGGGGGCATTGGTTGATAAGGTGGACGATGGCGATGTCTTTAATGTTTTGGTCAGTAAACTGAACGATCACTTTTCGCCAAAAAGAAACTCAACGTTCGAAAGACATATGTTCCGATCACTCAAGCCGGAAGAGGGGGAGAGTTTCAATAAATTTTTGATACGGCTTCGGAATCAGGCGGCTAAATGTTCATTTGGCAAAACACCACAGGAGATTCTCGAGATAAGTTTGAAGGACAAGCTAATAGATGTATGGGCTCCAACAGACTTAAAGAAACGACTCATCGAGAAAGAGTACTCCCTAGAGGAAATTACAGAAATGTGTCAAGTACATGAGCAGTTTAAATGCCAAACAGAGGCAATGATGCCTTCAGTTTCTTCGATTGGGATTAATAGAGTTTTCTCCGCAAGCGCAGGGCGTGGCAAAGAGTGTTTTAGATGCGGTCGAACAAATCATTTGGGGGACAGTAATCAGTGTCCTGCCAGAAACTTGAAATGCGATAGATGTGGATTTTTGGGGCATTTCGCAAAACAATGTAAGACAAAAGCAAATAAGCGGAAAAATGCAGCAGCGGGTAGGAACGATTTTAAACGCCAAAGATATGAAACTTCGAGGATCCAGTTCGTGTTCGAGGCGCCCATAAGCGTAGACGGGAAGAAAGAAATCATCGCATCATTCTATGTTATAAGGAATGGCAAACAATCGCTATTAGGAAGAGAAACGGCAACCAATCTAGGGGTTTTGAAATTAGGGCTCACTGTGAACCACCTCGACCATGTCCAGCCATTTCCAAAAATCAAAGATATCCAAATTCATTTGTCTATCGACAACTCGATCAAACCAATACAACAACCGGTGCGACGCATCCCATCAGCGTTGGAAGAGAAGGTTGAGATGAAATTAAGAGAAGCAGTCGAGCAAGATATAATTGAGTCGGTAAATGGTCCGAGCGCTTGGATTTCGCCTATTGTGATTGTTTTTAAGGGAAATGGTGATATTCGTTTATGCATAGATATGCGGCGGGCGAACACTGCCATTCTGAGAGAAAACTTTCCGCTTCCGACCTTTGACTCTTTTTTGAGCAAACTTAAAGGCGCGAGATATTTTTCACGACTAGATCTAAAAAACGCTTATCATCAGTTGGAGCTAGCTGAAGACAGTCGACAAATTACAACCTTTATAACTCATAAGGGTATATTTCGTTATAAAAGGCTGCTATTCGGAGTCAATTCGGCGCCGGAAATATTCCAGAGAGTGATGGAAACCATATTAGCCTCGTGTCAGAACGCTCTGAATTACATGGATGATGTTATTGTTTTCGGACTAACAGAAGAGGAACACGACAAAGAACTCGAAACCGTTCTAAATATCTTCAGGGACAGGAACGTGACCTTAAATAAAGAGAAATGTGTTTGGAAGGTTCGACAGCTAAAATTTTTGGGTCATGTGCTATCCACCAGCGGCATTTCAGCAGATCCAGAAAAAATTGAAACAGTTTTGCAGTTTCGCCCACCTGATACTAAGGAAGAGGTGAGAAGTTTCTTAGGTCTGGTTACGTATTTAGGTAGGTTTATTTCTGACATGGCAGATGTGACAGAACCGCTACGGGGTTTGATAAAGAAAGATGTTAAATTTGTTTGGGGTATAAGACAACAAGAAGCATTTCAGCGGTTGAAAGATGAACTCGTGAAGATCCCAACGTTATCTTATTTCAACCATACGAATCGGACTCGCTTGGTAGCGGATGCAAGCCCAGTTGCTTTAGGGGCTGTACTTTTACAGTTCCAGGAAGGAAGTCCACAGGTCATCTCATTCGCTAGCAGGAGCATTTCCGCAGTTGAAAGGCGATACTCCCAAACGGAGAAGGAAAGCCTAGCTTTAGTATGGGCTACAGAACGATTTTATTATTATCTAGCGGGGATCGAATTTGAGTTGGAAACCGACCACAAGCCGCTTGAAGCCATTTTTAGACCGACATCTAAGCCGTCAGCCAGAATTGAGCGTTGGGTTCTTAGGCTACAATCATTTAAGTTTAAGGTGGTATACAAAGCAGGGAAATCAAATATAGCAGACTCGCTCTCCCGTCTTTGCAAGGTTGAGGACGTTAGTTGTTTTGACAGCTCCTGTGAAGATAATGTTTGTGCAATCATAGGAAAAATGATCCCATCTGCGCTTTCCATAAGCGACATCATAGAAAAGAACGCTGCGGATGAGGAACTAATGGAAGCGGTAGGGAATACAAAGAGGGATGAGTGGGGTATGACCAGTAAAAATAGATTCTTTCCATTCCGATTGGAATTATGCACTTTGGGAAACATTCTTTTGCGTGGGAATAGAATCGTCCTACCAGTAGCTCTTAGATCCCAAGTTCTAAGCCTGGCTCATGAAGGTCATCCGGGAGAGACAGTGATGAAACGCAGACTTCGGGCAAAGGTCTGGTGGCCTTCGATGGACAGAGACGTCGGAGACTGCGTGAAGACATGTCGTGAATGTTTACTAGTTTCGCGACCGACACGACCAGCCCCCATGACAAGACACGCATTCCCGGATGGTCCTTGGTAGTGTGTAGCAATGGATTTGCTGGGGCCTTTGCCGAACCACGACTTTGTCTTTGTAATTGTAGACTATTATTCCAGATACCAAGAGATAAAATTCCTAAGGAAAATTACGTCAGCCGAAATCATAACGATCCTGGAAGAAATATTCTGCCGGTTAGGGTACCCTAGATCAATTAAAGCCGATAATGGACGCCAGTTCGTTAGCGAAGAATTTAAAGCCTATTGCAAGAGAAATATTATAGAGTTGATAACATCACCACCGTACTGGCCGCAAGCAAACGGCGAAGTGGAAAACTTGAACCGCTCAATCCTGAAACGGCTTCAAATAGCGAATGCAAGCGGTGCTGATTATAGAAAAGAAATTCCTAAGTTTAGTTTGATGTACAACGTGACACCACATGGTACGACAGGGAAATCACCATCAGAGTTGTTATATAACAGGATGATAAGAGACAAAATCCCATCTATACAGGATATAGGTAATGATATCTTGGATTCAGAGGCGCGAGATTTAGATTCAGTGAATAAGGAGAAGTGAAAGCAAATAGCAGATAGGACACGGGGAGCAAAACAGCATAGGTTTAAAATCGGAGATAAGGTACTTCTGCGTAATATGGTACCTCAGAATAAGCTTACACCAAACTTTGATTCGACCGAATTCGAGGTTATCGATTTGGCACCGAATGAAGTGACAGTACGAGCGGAAGATGGCAGGGTATTCAGACGTAATATTAGTCATGTAAAGGAAATTCCATCATGTCCAGAACAAGAGGTAGCTAGAGATAATATCGGCGCTGAACTATCAGAAGACAACATGAACGGACCTACGAATCAAGAGGCAGGACTAAAGCTGACGCTGAAAAACATCGGAGGGATGTGGAGATCTACGCCGAGGTAATATAACAACCCTGTTCTATTCAACTTTCTACTCAACGATAGACCATCCCTGAACGGCTGAAAAGAGAGAGATATACTTCTGCGATATAGACTGTGTGTGTTTGGTGGTGACTGCAAGCAGAGGCGTCTCTTCATATATATATAATTAAATAAAATAATATTAACCTAAACCGAGGAAGTCTTTCAATTATTAGGGATCATTACAGTTCTCATATCCCTTCATATCAACCCCAAGCTAATGGAATGGTAACAAGACTGCATCCACAGTTAAAAGCTTCTATTACAGCACATGGAAATACTCAAAATTGGAGTGATGAACTTCCAATCGTACGCTTGGGAATATGAACAGCTGTGAAAGAGGATCTCGGCTGGTCAGCAGCAGAGCTGGTTTACGGACAACCTCTTAAAATGCCTAGAGAATATTTCATCTTTAATAAGCGAAAATATTTATCTTGCTAAGCTGGTAAATCAACTAATCTGTGATCGGTGATACTATTATAGAAAACGTCGGCATTCTAATGTAAATGTACCTGAAACTCTCAGTAGTTCTAATTATGTATTTCTAAGGGTTGAAAGAACTCAGCCGGATCTAACAGCTGATATGAGTATTGCGTAACGCAAGCAATTCATATTTATTTTACACTAGTGGTTACCCGGTGCGCTTCGCTACACCCATTAAAAACAGTGTTTATGTCATAAATGTAATGACATTTTTCGAATGACTTTTTGTGAATAGTAATGACTCTGGTGGAGAATCAAATGCCGACAAATCTATTTGGATTTAAGAAAACTGTCCAAACAATAATACTAAAAACTCAAAAACTTACTATCTATTCTGTAAGTTTCAGCTTAATCGGATGGTTTTGAAAATTTGGTGTTGCAGCGCCATCTATCGGAAAACTTGATGTGGGAACATTTCTCACTTCATTACAAATATATTGTGTATGTTTCAGCTCAATCATACGATAAATTAAATTTTTTTTGAGTTCCAGCGCCATCTACCGGAAAATTCGAAATGTTTTGATGTACGAACACTTCAAACATTCAAGAAAGTATATAGTGTAAGTTTAAGATCAATCGGATGGATAGTTTATGAGTTCTGAGGTATCAAACGAACAGCTCATTTTTATATATAAAGAAGATAACATAAATATATTTATCTCAATTGATCGATTGAAACATGCGCATGCCATTGCAAATAAAATCGTTTTGGTTCCTTAAAATCTCGATACGCTTACAGCTGGAAGGGAAGTATGTAGTGGCCACTACAATATCAATCGTAAACTATCTTGCTCCATTTGCACATGCCCAACATCCTTCTAGTTTAAGTAATTCGTTTTAGTTATTGATGATTTTTCCGAATGCGTACAACATCCTTAAATTGTTATTCCTTTATTTTCCAAATTATGAATTAAGTTTAAGTTATATTGATAGGGTGAATTATATAATTATTACAGTCAAACTTCTTTATAACGAACCTCCAAGGGACCAATAAGTTTGTTCGTTATAAAGAAGTTTATGTTTTAAGTATGGCAACAAATTTCACAATATAGAGAATTTCGTTATAAGGAAGTTCATAATAAAGAAGTTTGACTGTATATGAAATTGCTCAATTAATATTTCACTTGCGATACATAGCATCAAATGTATTTTTTATTCTCGATGACTTTTGGGCTTTTAAAAAATAAAAAGAAAGTGTATCTCTGCAAGATAAAAAAGATTTCAATCAATCGACTGAGTCGTAGGAACAAAAATACGAGACACACACAACTTTTTAAGCATCTTAAAAGGATGTGTCCCGTCTAGAAAGATAGTTTCTAGCGTAAAAAGGATATGTAGATAAGTATCAATTTAGAACTCCTACAAGTATTGTAATGTAAACATTAAGTTGATCGTAGATTTCATAGATATTCTTGCATTACAAGAGTTTTATTTGTAACTAAGGCACATCTGAATAGGTATACATTTTGCAATATAATGTCCTATCATCTACAGAAAGAATTTATATTCCAGTGAACTTATGTAGGTACATGTGTACTGTAGCACTACAGCAGACGTAAAAAAGCAACCCATGTTGCGTTTCATTCAGCCATTGTTACTGGCTGATCCATTGAACCTTTTTTTTTTAAACATAAATATGGAAATACTCCGCGATACAATCTTGAAAAACGTTGCGTTGCGTTCAGTTACTCGGTTTACCATCAGCATCATCATATAGCAACCAACCGACCATCGAAACATTTATCCGAATTAATTGTGGTTATTTAATAGGTGGAACAGAATAAATAACTCCCACGACGAACGACAGAGAACCTTTTAAGGATTTACCCTCACTGTATCGAAGCGATTTTTTGCGCCACATGAGAATGCGGTAACGTTCTGTAGTTGGTACATACGCGTATACGTCATATCGGTTCCACTTTTTTATATAAACAACTTTTTTTTTTGGACATTGACTCGCGTTCGAAATCATGATAAATGCTGAATTAAATGGTCGATGGTATTATCACCATTTACTTGTGTGAGGCTATAAATTAAATTTGGGCACTTTAAAGAAATCGATGAAATAATGAAATTTCAATAATTTACAAATGTATGTATCGTTCTGTATAAGTAAGTTAGTATGCGACTGATTTCAGTGTATAATATAATCTTCCAAGTAAAAGGTAACAAAAGTAAATTTAGTACTACAGGCTTTGTGTAGTTCTACTGGTGGCCGTAGCTCTGGAGTAATTTTATAATCGAAGATGAATTTGCAAATAAATTGTGTACATAAATACTACAGCCCTGTGTCATTTGAACTAAGACCAGTAGGATAATTGTTCACTTTTGTTCTTATTTTTTTCATAAGAAGGTTTTGTACTAGTGATGATAATTTCTAAGGAGAGGATGATGATGATGAAAATGCTGAAAGACAAGGGAATGTTGATGAAGTATAGCCAGAAGCTGGAGAGGATGTTGACGATGGACAGCAAGAATCTGGAAAGATTGTTGGCGAAGATTATTTTGACAACTTCTACTCCCCGATTATATTAGCTGTTTGCCTGAATTTGACTAATGTAAAACGTGGAGTGGCTCACGAATTTGTAACTGATATGGAGGGAGTAGAAATTGCAGCTGTTGATTTCAGTAAAGCATTTGATACACTGGTACACGAAAAACTCTTAGAAAGCCTATACAGAATTGGAATAAGGGGGAAGGCGGCTAGCTGGTTTCAAGACTACCTATCAGGCCGAACAGCAAGGGTGAAAGTATCTAATGAAATAAGCAGAGAAACACAGAGCCTACATAGTGTACCACAGGGGTCGAAATTACTTAGTTGGCGCTACAGCTCGAGGTGAACCGGGGCCTGCTTCTCGCAACCATGTGTGTGTGCGAGTTATATTTTTGCACGAATGACCTACAGTTTTTTGCCGACTCCGAACGGCGAGTTGAGAAGCTCAATCGTGACAAATGATACTCTTTGATGCTTGTCAGGCATTCGAAAGAGGTGGTACCGTGAAAAAACTATTTTAGGTGTTAGACCCGGCCAGGAGTTGAACCCGGTCAGCATTGCGTGGTAGTCCGACGTACTAACCACCACGACCACTAGGGGTCGAAATCGGGTCCTTTATTATTCATCCTCTTCACAAACGAGCTTCTACGTGTGTTAAAAAATGCTACAGCCTTTGCCTATGCTGATGACATTGCAATTGTTGTCAAGCATAGAAGTCTTGATATTGCCATAAAAACAGTGCAGGATAAATTTGATAAGGTGTCACGATGGTGCCATGATCATAGTTTGGTTATCAACTCTGCAAAGACGAAGTTAATGCACATACACACACCAAATAAACCAACAGCTACAATTAAAATATATCACCAAAATGATGGATGTCCAACTACGAGTAAAAGTGATGCTATTGAAGTCATCAAATCTATAAAAATACTTAGGTATCACAATAGATGAACACTTCATTTTGAACGAGCATATCAGTAAGCTGCGGCTTCAATCGAAAAGTACTCTTTTTGCAATGGTGTACCTGAACAAGTACACTACTACAGATGTCCAGAGGCAGGTCTACTCTTCATTAGCCGAATCCCGCTTAAGATACGGAATATTAGCATGGTAAAATGCATTGAAAACCCATCTCGATAAAATATCTAATATTCAACGTCGTTTAGTGAAAACTATAAATAAAAATAATAATGTTTTTAAAGTTCTAGATGTAACTAGTATTTATAAAATGATAGCAATTCTTGAGTACCGCGATAACTTTCGTTTTTAGCACCCGATTAATCTTGCCCAAAATACGTAAAGACCAGCTCAACACCTTCTCGAACTACCAGCAATAAACAACGATTACGGAAGAAGACAGCTTGCCCAAATAATTATAAATTCTTTACCGAGCAACATTAAAAATATTGGAAATTTTAAGAAACGTAAAAAGTTAACCAAAATGTACTTTATAAGATTGAATTCCATAACTTAAAACTAAATTTTAATTTTTATTTAATTTCCTATTGTTTTGTTAATAAATTGTATGTAACTTAAAGTGGTAGATTCATAAAAAAATGTTAACCAACCTAAAACTTTCAAGCTAACCACCTGCAGAGAAGCTATTAGCTTCGCAGGTAACACATACATATGTATATCTGTATGAGCCAAACGTCATTTTAAATAATTAGAGTCGGCTATAAATTTCTCATATAATATTTTGACGTTTGGGTTTGTTCGTTCAAATCACTTTACAAAAACATACCAAAGTCGATACTAACTAATACACAGGCAAAAATGTGTTAACCCTTAAATGCCCAACGACACCGATTTGTTTGTGAAAAATATATTATATGTTAAATGAAACATAAATATTGAATCAGGTGCCGAAAAAAAATAAAATTTTTTTTTTATTAAGTTATTGATAAAAAACCGGTTGTATCTTTAAAGATACACTGGGCATTAACCCCTCAAACGCGTTCTGAAAATGATTTATTATGAATACATTATATCATTTCACATAATATAATTACATCCGCATGATTTTTTTTATCAATTTAGTGCTACGAATTCATAAGATATTTGATAAAAAAAAATTAAATTTTTTTAAGTTTTGTTAAAAAACATTGCAGCCAGTAATTGTTTAAATAATAATTGCAATTTGATTGTTAAGAAACTGAGTATTTTATTGGAGGTAGAATTTGAGTCAATAAAGCCAAAAATATAAACTTCGAAGCTTAAATGCTAATATTAACGAAGATATCATGTTTTGAATGGTTGTATCTTTAAAGATACACTGGGCATTTAAGGGTTAATGAATAGCAAAAAGTTATAGCCGGCTGTTTTATTTATAGCCGGCTGTAACTATAGTCGGTACTATTCATGGGCTGACTATGAATTTGCGCCAATATCTTTATTGACAAGTCCTTAGGGAAAACTTTTGTAGAATAATGATTTTTGGTCAATAGAATCGACTAAGGCGACGTTAACGGCATAAAAACCAGCTCGTTGGTCTCCATATGACTGGACAGTGCTTGTTAGAACGGAGGCCATGATGAATTTAGTCATATCTCTTTAATAAATCTAATCTAATCTAGTACGAAGATTTGGTACTTAGTCAAATTGTCACGTTCATCATCCAGTGAGTCATCTGCAGTCTGAAGACTATTTTGTAGTAATTAATTCTTGGGGTATCTGCCTGATCCGTACTTTTATATCTTAGCTTCCAATTACAGTAGACTCGTGGTAGAGTGAACGTCGAAAGAGTCTACAAATACAATTTTATTCAGACAAGGTACTCTATGAAGTGAATAAAAAAGCTTCTTTAGAGTGAACAATACTTGACACAAAAATAAAATATTTGTGTTTTTTATAACTATTTTAAAGAAACTGATGTCATTTGCCATTGGATGTCCGGGAGCGTTCAGAATCAAACCGTATTCTTCTGCAATCGCTTCTTTGGCACATAAATTTCTCTTCTTACGATTCTGAGAAGAGAATTTCGCTTCTCGATTTTAACCCAGTCAAAATCCACTCAAGCAGTGAAAACACGAGGAAAAAACTTCTAAATTGAGCAGAAGCGGTTTGGTTGTTCCATTGTATTCAGAATGAGTGCAACACCGAGTGAAGCCAATGGAACACGACATTTATGTTATGTTATTTTTTTTTTTTTTGTATGAGTTATTATTTAATAAAAGCTTTTTTATATCTTTTGATAAGAAGTAACAAATACAAGATGAGTTAACAAAATACAGTTCAACATGTTATATGAACGTTTGACTACTTTTACTTTGGACACCTTTCAAATGTGCACGCTCCGTGATATGAATAAACTCGCTCGTAAAAATAGACCTAATTCTTATAAGTTCACTCAATCGGGAGTCTACTGCAATAGCCGTTACCTTTTGAGCACGAATTACCATTACTAGGAGTATATTTCTTTTATGTCAAATACTGCTGTTATCGACATTAGAACTGAATGCGGCTCCATGGAAATCGTCCAGGTGGCGTTGCGTTCTTTAGGAAACGCGCATTAGACTCGCCCATAATTTTAAAGTCATTCACGGTTACGGTGACAGACTAATTTTTATATATGTACTCATAACATTTATTGCATTTTTATTTATTTTTCAACCAATCCACCCAATAAACTTGGCCATATGAACTGTATATGTTTTTGATCCGTGACAGCAGTGTTGCTTCTTTGCTTTTGAAGTTAAACTAAAACCTTTAAAAAGCAAGGCTTTTGTTCTTAAAAGGAAACTCTGATAACAAGGAAATTACAGAGTTAACTTCTTACTGGTTTAGGACGGCGACTCATTTTTTTTCTAACGTAGTCAATTCAAACCTCTATGGACAATTTAAAACTACGCAAAAGCTTCTTTATTAAAAAAAAAAAACAAAATGATTGACTTTTCCATCCATTTCGATGGCAAAAACTCATTATTCAAAATCCATTCAATGCGAAGCTCTTACGAATTTTATACAATCGTCACCTCCGCGTGCAGTCCTTCCTCATTTATACTTAAGTACTTTTGCGTTACCGCTCCTTTGAACTTTGAAAAAAAAAAGAAGTTAACGTCCACAAATTTGAGGAATATGAACACGAACATAGTGTAAAGTGACCGCCTCTCCGTCTCCGTCGACTGTCCGAGTCCGAGCACACCAAAGAGTTTATCATAAATTTGCGGTGAGCATTTGTCCCTTATGAAGTCTAATCCGCGTTTATTTTATTCGAGGCTACAAATCGTCGCCTTAATAGTGTCAACTTGACTTATGTACGTGATCGTTTGCGACCGATCGTCGAAGTCATTCGCGATAGGTGGACAGTGCTCGGGTGAAGGGGGAGGTTAACCCCCCCCACAGTACGGGGTTGATTCGCATTGGAAATGTGATAATAATTCGCGATCCGAGAATGAGTATATCGTATAAAGGGTCACTGCTGCTCCAATGGAAGCGCGGTGCATTTCATTTTGCGAGACATAAATCACTGCCACAAGCCCACTCGTTCGTATTTTACTTGCCGCGCAATGATGTGTTCTTTGCTGCTGCTGTTGCTGCTGGGGGCTGCCCAATCGTCCTCCTTCGGTGCGCAGAAAACCTAATAAACCATAATCCATTTTGAATTATTGTAACGCACAGCATCGGTTCTTTGTGCTGGGAGAGTTTATAGGTGTCCCCTTCGAGGAGATCATGTCGCCTGGTTTCCGCAACAAAAGTATACGCGAGCATGATAGTTTACGGTGCAACGCACTGTTCTGGCAGCGTATCGGGCGGCGATTTAGTGCGTGTGCTCTTTCCGAGAGAGACTTAAATAATTCAGGTATTTGGAGTGTCTGCCATAATTTAAGTTTTGCAACAATCAACCGAGAGTGTCGGATATTGAGGTGAAATATTAAGTTTTTGACAGGTAGCTGAATACTGAGTATCTGCATCTGGACGTCTGCATATGTATTATACACATCTGAACATATATCACATAGCCCGACATTGCCCAGATCTGAAGTGAATTGGTAATTTATAGACGGTGTCCAATTGTACTTTCACGTATAAGAGATTTTGGAAAATACTTGCAAGTAATTGAAACTAAAACTAAGTCACCACAGGGTATATATGCAAGATCATAGAGGGATCTAGATGAATTCATAATATAAGAAAAATATTAGAACTAATAATATCTCATTAGCGGAGCTGCCAAATTTATTCACTTCGGTTGTTTTTTTTTTTAAAGACTCTGATCCAGCCCCAAGACTGAGCAAGGAATATCCCTCTCGTCATTATTCTTACTGGAACTGGTTAGAGAGAGAGAAAGAGAGAGAGCTTCGCTCACATTTAGAGATTGTAATACTGTTTTTTTCTGGTTCCGAAAATTCCGGGATTATAATATCTAAATCCCGGTATTTTCGGGGTTTGTAACTAAAATATTAACATCCAAATCAATTGTTTTTTGCGTGCGGTTTTATATTTCTCACAGTAGCAAGTAATATCCTTTTAGTGTAAGCAATAAATCCGCAGGATGGTAAAGTAGGGGCATTTTTTTGTCGAACGACTACGAATGTCTTCAATAGTTGTGCTTCTGACGAATAAAGTGTTTTTTAAGGCCGAGCGTCTTGAGTATATAGAAAACCTATAGAACTATACACACAAGCGCCCGCGACCAAAAAGGCGCCGTGAGTACATTTTCCATTATACTCAGGACGCGCGACCAAACGGGAGCGCGGAAAAAGACGCTCGTGTGGCATTGGCCTTAAAAGTAATTTTATTTTGATAGTGGTGGCCGTGGCCGTGGTGGTTAGTGCGTTGGAGTACTACACATGCTGCTCGGGTTCAATCCCAGCTCGGGTCCAACACCTAAAAAAGTTTTTCACGGTCGCCACCTCTTTCGAATGTCTGACAAGCAATCAGAGAGTATGAGTTATCATGAGAGGCTTGTCAACTCGCCGTTCGGAGTCGACAAAAAGGTCCCTTCCATCCGTGGAAAAAATAGCACGCACACACAAACGGTTGTGAGAAGCTAGGTTTGGTTCTATATAGGAATGCGCTGATGCCGTATATTTTATTATTTTATTATTTAATTGTATTTTAATATTAGTCTATGTTTCGTTCAGATCTCCTATTCTAGCTGACGCAGTAAAAATCTTAAAAAGGAACAGAACACCACACATATCGTCAGCCCTTTACAATGCCTTGAATTTTTATAATAACATGTGACTCTATCCTATTGTGAAGGAAGTTCCCTTCGATAAGCACCCACCTCGACTTCTCCCTCTGGATGCAATCAACATTTAATCTCTCCAAGTACAGAAAAGAGACAACCGCAAATGCAATTTATATTCACTTTTTCACGAGCTGATGAACACCTACTCCAAAAACCGTTGTGAAATTCTTCATACAGACGGCTCCAAAAACGAAGAAGGCACGAGCTTTGCTATAGTAAATTCTAATGGATTTCTGGTAACCGCCGAAAAGATTCCACCTTATTTTTCAATCTTCTCTGCCAAAGCAATAGCGATATTTAGACCTACAGAAAAAGCTGCGAAAAGCACAAAGAAAACCATAATCTTCTTGGACAGACTTTCAACACTAACAGCAGTAAAAACATAAAAAAACCTCCCACCCGTCATCAATCGAATTCGCTACAAGATTATAAAACGAGATAAGATTTTGAAACTTGTTTGGATTCCAGGACACATCAAGAAGCCAAAGCTGCCTGTGCCTCTACAAACTCGAGTCAAAGAATACCAAAATATCTACTTAAAAAAAAAAGATTTTTTTAAACTAGTAAGTTCTTAGTGGCAGCACAAAAAAGAAGAAGACTGGAGAACTGGAGACAGTACATTATTCACTAGTCCTCCATCAATCCAGAACCAATTCCACCAGATAACCCAACAAACACCTCTCCAACAATGAATAAATGCTTCACAAGATCATACACACAAGATCGTTCCCCAAAAAAAATCCTCCAACACGCCAGTGTTTTCGATCTAGCCACATTTCATATTTAAAGGATGCACTTAACGACCGATTGCAATTATATTAACAGCTTGGGTACAAAATTATTTACCTATCATCTGTATACCCTTCTATTCGTCCTTCTGAACAAAACGTAAAGCATGTATTTAAACTTAAAAAAAAATTAAAAACTTGTAAACTTGATTTAATAATTTCTGCCCATATCCAAAGCAAGAGGATATAACATTTTAAAAATTAATATTTTACGTAAAATATAATATTTATTGTTTTTGAAATAAATGAAATGGCTGTTCATGACAAAAAGAGATAATTTTATGTTTAAAAAACAATATCATCGAGAAGCAAATTTTGTTTAGACGCCCCATCATATTATCTTTGTTTATGCATTAAATAAAATTTATAAATAAATATGCTTGAAATTATTATTTAATTTTTATAAAATCCCGGGATTGATTTTTTTTAAATCCCGAGATCTCGGGATTGAAAAAAGTTCCCTACTCACTCCTAGCTCAAGTGAGCAACCCAAAGGTCACAGCACCTCACACAAATAAATTTTCACAAGAAATTGCGGCAGGAGATTGGGTTCTATGATTGGTAGATCCTCTGCTACAATATGGTATTTGCCCAAGCTCTTGAATCTTTTATCGGTTAATGCCCCACATTCCACCAGAATATTTTCGGGAGTTTCACTGGACTCATTGTAGAGACTGCATGATTCTTCATCTGATAGACCGAGCTCGTTAGATGCTACTGATGTTTACAATGTCCCGCAAGGAACGCAGTTAGGATGTGGAGTTTGTTTTTGTCAAGGCTGATGCAAGCTTCGAATCTTTTCAAGGTTGTAAGTACCCGAAAGTTTCTTCGGCTGTCTTAGACCCTGATTTTTTGTCCAGGACTTAGTCCTGTTTATCTTCTCCAGTGATCGGAACTTCTCTCTCATGGTGTGTTCACCTATGCCGCAGAAGGTTTCACGGCCAACGAAGGGTGTGGCAGCCCCAAGACTGATACTGCGACCTGGAATGGGTAGGGATTGGAACAGTACCTTACTAGTATTGATAGGAACTCAGAGCATTAAGTGCTTGGCTAGTTGAGAAGAAATGTACGAATATGTATTAAAGCGCGTTGGATGCCTCTATGAAGATGTATTAACGTGCAGGATACGATGGCATGGGTTTTAGCCTGAATGAACGGGGGAATGTTCCCAGGGATACCCAAGCTTTGGTGTTGGGCCTAAGAGCCCCAGATCCGAATCTGGAGTAAATTTTTGATCCATTTGTGTACCATAGCAGACGTTTTGGATTTTTGGTTGGTTTACGGTGGATCGGTGCGTCGAGAATTTCGGGTGCTGAGGTGACTAATACTCTTAACTTAGCTTGATCATATACGCTTTCCCTTTCGGGTTACCTGTTATTATCTTGATGACCAGGTATCCAATATAAGCAGACAGTCTTGCATCTACTGAGCTCCTGTGATATTGATATCAAGATCCCTTTAGTGCTTTAAGCGTAACGGGAGTGCCACGATTGACCGCAAACCTAAATCTCTAATAACGAAATCTCGCGTTTTTTTAAATAAAACCCGAATAACGAAATCTCGCATTTTCAAAATCTTGCATTTGAAATTCTCGCATTATCAAAATCTCGCTTATTTTCAAAATCGCGCGAATTAATAAATATTTTATTTCAATGCGAGATTTTAGTTTTCGAGATTTTGATTTGCGAGATTTTGTAATTGCGAGATTCCGATAATGCGAGATTATGATAATGCAAGATTTTGCTATGCGAGATTTTGAAAACGAGATTTTAAAATGCGGTCAATCGTACCCAAGCCAGCGTAACTTTGATGTCAACGTAAATGTTAATGCAGGAGCCAAGCTCAGCTACACTTATCTGGCTACTTAAAGCAATGTTTGAACTCAGATTTTGGATTAAAAACTTCAGCGCCCACGCCTTCGTTTTGTTTTGATCTGTCTGTATATACATATTAATGTCGTCGTGTTGGCTGGATCAGCTGTCCGCTATGTCCAGTAGTCTCTAGGCCTAGAGGGAATCTTTATTGAAGGAGTTTGGTCAAACAGGGTAGTTGGCCCCGAAGATAATCTGTATTAATATTCGCAATATTGATTACGTTACAATGTTACTATAAGCAAATAGGTCTATTGGTAACCAGTTTAGAATAGTACCTATTAATTGACATCATTGATGTAGTTCTAAGTACTCCAATGATTCCAATACACATCAGATGATGAAGTTTCTACAGTTATTTTAGACTCCAGGGCCCTCCACCATACTACAACTCCAAATAGTTAGATTGATCTTACTATGAAAGTGTAGATCCAGTGAGTCGCTTTGGTTGTAATCTACATTTTGTTTCAAACATTTTTGTGAAGGGATAGTTGGCATTTTGGGCCTTTTTGATGCGTTCTTCGACATAAGATTTTCAGTTAAGTACTCTCGAAAATTTCTCCAAGAAATTTGGCCTTTAATGAATATGGTAGTATTGGGTTGTTCATCTTGGTGACTCTACATTTAGGAATTTTGTATTTTCTAAATATAAAAGTACTGTAAGCTGTATTATTATTATTATTATTATTATTATTATTATTATTATTATTATTATTATTATTATTATTATTATTATTATTATTATTATTGAAGGGTGAGATGCACCGCGACCTTAAGATCTATTGTACCCCCTACAAGTCCTAGACGAAGGAACATCCCCCTCGTCATTATTCCTATTGGAAATGGTTAGAAAGAGCTTCGCTCACACCTAGTCCAGGTGAGAATTCCACAGTAGGAGATTGGGTGCTATGAGTTGTAGATCCTCTGCTGTTATTTGGTATTAACCCAAGCACTTGAATCTTTTCTGGGTTAATGCCGCACATTATACCAGTATGTGTTCTGGAGTTCCACTGGACTCATCACAAATCCTGCATAAGTCTGATAGACCTAGCTTCCTAAGATGTTCCCTGAGTTTACAATGTCCCTAGAAACGCAGTCAGGATGCGGAGTTTGTAATTACCCAGCAGTTTCTTCGCCTATCTTAGACCCTGGGTTTTTGTCCAGAACTTAGTCCGAAGGATTACTCTTGCCAACCGCTGTTTCTTTGGGCTAAGAAGGCAATTGAGCAGTAAAGTCCTTTCCCGATCGACTAAGGAGACTCCATATAAGACACTTATCATCCCAGTCTTGCTATATGGAGCTGAAGCATGGACTTTATAGAAAGCGGATGAAGATCTCCTTGGTCGCTTTGAGAGAAAAATCCTTCGTAGGATATTCGGTCCCATTTGCGTTGACGGGTTTTGGAGGAGAAGATTCAATGACGAACTGTACGAGCTGTACAGCGACATCAGCCTGGTCAAAAAACTGCGCATTGGGCGTTTAAGATGGCTAGGACATGTAGAGCGTATCAGCGCTCCGGCTCGGAGAATTTTCGACTCTTACCCGGAGGGTCAGCGCAGCAGAGGACGACCTCGCCTAAGGTGGCGCGACCAAGTAAAACAAGACCTCAACCAACTTGGAGTGCGCAACTGGAAGCGGTTAGCTAAGGACCGGGCTAACTGGAAGAGGTTGTTGGTTGAGGCCTTGGTCCACCCCGGACTGTAGCGCCACCTAAGTGAGTACGTAAGTACTTAGTCCTGTTTTTCTTCTCCAGTGATCGGAGCTCCTCCTCCTCCTCTTCATAACCTTCTATCCCCAGGTGTCCTGGTACCCAGTATATCGTGACTTTGTTTTGTTCGCTCAGTCTATTTAGTTTATCTAGGCATTCTCAGACATATATAGTTTTGATGATCTGAGCCCCTATTTCCTTGATAGCTTCTTGGCTATCTGGCATTATTGCTATGTCGCGTCTGCTATAGCACTTATCAAGATTGAGTTGGGCACATCTGTCGATAGCACAGATTTCAGCTTGAAAAATGCTGGTGTAGCTGCCCAAGGGTTCAAATAGTTTAGTTCCGGGCCCCAACACTCCTGCCCCCGTTCCTTCCTCAGTTCTTGAACCATCCGTGTACCATTTAATGGTGTGAGCCTGTAGATTCTAAATTCGTTGCTCCAATCCTTCTTGTTACTGAGTTTTATGTCGAAATTCTTTGACCAGTTAAATGTTCTGATGCCATTGTCCCTAGGGAATGCCAGAAGGGGAATCTTAGTAGTCATTTAGCATAATCCTTATAGCTTATACATTTTCCTCTTCCCAATCCTTCTATGGCCATTCTTATAAACGTCCGATTTGCAGTTTCATTCACTACAAGGTGCAATGGAGTAAGCTCCAATAACACCTCCAGTACGGCAGTTGGACAGGTTCTCATTGCATCCGTCATGCATATAAACATTCTAGTCTCTAAACTGTAATGGAAACAAATGCTTATAAGCAGGGCCCGGATTTCTATGCAAATGCATATTTTTTTTTAGACAGCCTTAGAAGCAAATGAATCAGATAGTTTTTCGAAATAAGAAATTTGCTTTAAAATGGCATTCAATCGTTAGCGCGTATTTTTGCATATTTTGGCATATTTTAACTAATACATATTTTTCGTGCATATATCAAAAAAATACACTTTAACCCTAGTACAGCGACTGGGGTAAAATGTTACCCCAACGCTATTTTGAAATCGGACAAATCTTTTTCTGTCAAGCTTTGAAACCTAGATTTTTGAGCGACTACTACAAATTTTGTCCTGAGTCCATTTTTAACATTTCCAACGATCTGGGAGAACTCCATATATTCTTTTCCATATTTATTTTCAAGCTACATATTTTCATTTATTTATTTTATTTTTATCTGCCTGGGCACTGTTTTTTATGCCATTTTTGTTGATAAGTGCTTCTTGAAAGCAGTCCATTTCGTGCTTAATTGTACTTGTTATATAAAAGAATCACGCTTATTTTTATGTGAATAATCTTGCCACATCTAGCCCTCATTTACCGTTTACTTACGTGTTTTTACTCGTGGGGTAAAACTTTACCCCAGGCCTTAAAACTTGTAAATGGACCTTGCCCCTGTACTAGGGTTAAACACTTAAAAAAATTATTTCGCCGAAATGCAAACGAACTTTAAAAATTCTATCTTTCATCTGAGAAAAAAATGCTATTGATAACTTGGCAGCACTACAAACAATTCCAGCTGCCCTGTATTTTAAATCAAACTATGGGTTTCTCAGTGAGACTATAGTAAAATTAAAAAAATTGACTAAGCAGTTTCAAAAATGAATGCAGTAGAGTCTCCAATGGGCCAATCTAATTGTAAAAAAATAGAAAATGTTCTTAAAAAAAAACGAAGGATATATGAAAATTAAAAATATCTTCACCATGTTATCCTTAAATGGGAATGAAGAACAGTGCTTGGATATTCAATATTCAGTAAATGAGATTGTTTCATTAATAAATGCCCCACCAACGTCTGTTGACGTGGAGAGGTCATTTTCCATGCACAGACGTTTTTTAAGACCAAATCGCCAAAGTTTAAATTTTGAAAACTTCAGAAAAAATTTCATGATTCATGCTAACAAAATCTACTTACGAAACTAATGTTCATATTATTATAATATTTATTTCTTGTTAAATCTGCCTGAATTCTATGTTTTATGTTAATTTTAGTTCCTTTTTGCTATGAAAATTTTCTACGAATAAAGGAATGATTTTTTTTTTATTTCAATGTTTTTTTATTTACTTTTTGAATATTTTTGCAGCATGTTTCGGATTTTTTATGGCATATTTTTGATTTTGTATGGCATATTTAGTAAAGTGCTTATTTTAGGCGCATATTTTGTGTTTTTTAGAGCATGGAAGTCCGGGCCCTGCTTATAAGGTATCTTCAACTGTAGCTTTAACTTTAAAAAAGAGTTTCAAATAAAGTAAAGTGTTTTAAATCGAAATAAATCTACTTGAGAAGGGAGAACGATTGGCAACTCTACTCTTTTAGATATCTGCAAGAAAATTTAATATTCAAGCAAACCCTTTCCTTTAGATATTTTTGTTTGTTGTGATGAATTTTAATGGATAGCACCATTTTCATGTATTTCCATGAATTCCTTCTTCTTCTTTTTTTTTAAATTTATTCATGCGATAGCAATTCATGTTCGTTACTTAACGTGTTGATTTTAACAACGAGTTCCCCAATCGCTGGATCTAAAGCACGGTAGGCGTATACAACCGTTCATCCCGCCTAGGCTACATATGTTATGTACATATGTATATCAATGCAATACATACAAGCAACGGATGGTAAGTAAAAGTGGGGTCTATTTCCCCTCTCTGTTGTTATTCATGCGCATGGCCAATTAAGTGGCACACTGAAGATACAAGTTCTGCACAACATGCGGATAGAGGTCCGTTTGCTAGTGTAGGTACATTTTGCAGATATGTACAATATTCAATGCTCGCTGATGAAGTGCACTGCAGATGGATTTGGTTGCACATTTCGTTCTTTTTTGTTCTTAGTACAATGAGAGTAACTTGAATATTGTATTTTATAGCGGATTAAATTCTTTGCTTTAGATGCTTACAGTAGTATACGAAGTTGCTGAAAATCACTTTTGGCATTGAACAATGCTGATTCAAAGTATAAGGTGCTGTAGATACATACGTTTTTTGTTATTGGCAATGTCTTCCAGCTCTAGATATTATCGTCGCTCAGTCTGTACAGATTAAACTTTTTAGGTGATTTGGGTCACTTATAAAAGACACCTATTACAATCCATTAAAAATATCTTCCTTAAATTTCTGTACTTCATTGTGATCAAGTCGAACAAGAATTTAGGCTTGCACAACACCGGAACTTTCTACAGTTTTTGCTTCCTTTTTCTAAATAATGCTGTGGTTGTTGTCAAAAAGGTGAAGTTTTGCTTAAACTCTTCTTATCTATTAAACAAACTAACACAAATACACAAACTCTTGAAAAACTATGATGCTGCTTAAATTTCAGATTTAAAGAATAGGAAATTTAACAAATTTTAATCAGGGTTTCAAATAAATCCATTTATTTATGTAGGGTAACTTCGGGCATTATGGCACACTTTTTTTTTGTTTCTCAAATAACTTCAACATGAAATGCTTTTTTATTAAAAAACAAAAACAGTTATAAAATATAAGAAAATCAGAACAAAAATAAGATAAATTAATATAATAATTCAATGATTCAAACAAAGAACAAGTTAGATTACAAATGTTTTACAAAAAACCATAATGCCCTATGCATAGGGCAATATGGAGCATCCTCTTGGGCAATATGGCGTGATGCTGTACTTGTGGTTTGCTATCACAAGTGTCTTTGATTGAAGTACACGAGTCGTGAGACCACTTACGACTTATTAAAATTGTGAATTGTCCTGTATTTTTCTGCCTGTTCAAAGCCCGTATGGAACAGCTCTTTTCTGTTAGGAGCAAATCCATACGCGTGTAGTTTCCTTAGGTGAGCCACAATTTTCTGCTCGTTTTCTACTCCTAGGCATTTGGGAGCACCTAAAACATGCTTCCTGTCGTTATCGTTCTAGAATCTTAGTCTAATTTTTTTTTACATGCTTTACATGCGAACTCCATAAGGGCGAGAGTCCGCCATAATGCCCCTACCGCAAGTGCGCTATATTACAAAAAAGAGGCACAAAACTTAAAAAATATGCCAGATTTTCTTTTATTGTTTTTCACTAAAGGAAAACCATTATGATTCACTTCACTTCACTGTGTACATTAACCCCGTGCGTTTTATACTTACGGAGCCACACGCAAATGAAAAAGAGCTAACAATATACGAGTATGCAGATGACAAAAGTAGGGTATTTTTTTGCTTATTATTTTTTTCACTTGTAAAGCATCGCAAGAGCAACTGGACATGGTACTATATCAAGGTAGACTCAAGATGTCTCATCATTTTATTTTCTATAAGCAAATCGGAAATGTGATATTTACAAGGTGCGCCATAATGCCCCCTGCGCCATAATGCCCGATGTTACCCTACTTAATGGTTCTCTCTCAATCTGGAAATAATCGTAATTAAGTCTTGGAATCCAATTTCGTCATCTTTTTTCGAGCGTTGGTTTAAAACTTTTTTCTGTTAGAGTGTAAGTGCTGGTATCCTTGCCGGCGACATCGAAATGATGCTACGTCTTATTTCAACTGTACCCGAAATTCATACTAAAAATTGCAACTGCAATTGTATTTGCAGATCGACAGATAGATCCAACCCAATGAGTTTGCCGAATTCATTGAATGTATATATGTAAATATGTACCTATGTACCAGAGGCGTTGCGTACCAGATTTAAGATGGGAAGCAGAAGCAAATAAAATTTTGTGTTTATTTCTTGCACATTTACCTGCCGAATTACAATTCAAGACACCTTTGACAGACTTCTCGTAATTTATACTAGCATTGAAAATGAAATGAAAATGAATAATAAAAGTGATTTAAAAAACAGCCGATGATGACAGGTGCTTACTGCAATACAACTTAAAGAAAGTTCGTGCAGTTAACATGACCAATGTCGAAAATTTTCAAAGAGAATATTTTCAGTTTTTGTAAACATAGTTTTAAAGAGTAAGTTTTTAAATTGAAGAAAAATGTTTTTTTTTTATTTTGTTTCTTTTGTTTTGTATTTTAAATATTTTTTATTAAATTACATGTTTTATGATAAGTAGGTATATTGAGACTTACTAATAAAAATGCAAATTTTAAATTAAAACGAATGTTCCTGCCGCTAATTTTTAAAAATTACATTTGTAGTTGTTAAGTTCAAAGTTTAATAAAAAAAACATTTATAAAAATTAATACTTTTATTTTAATCATATTTTAAAACAGGTTGGTCCAATGGACCCCACGACTATAGAAACGACATCAGTTAAGGGTTAACATTTAGTGAAATAATTGTAATGGTCTTACTGGTTTCCCTTGGTCGAATATGTAGTTTGGGATCTTTTACGAAAATCAAGTGCTTGTGATGATAGGGAGTCGTTGTACAATTTTGAGCTTGGATAATCGCTTCCTCTACTTGCTCTTGCTTTGTCCTTACACAGTTCGGTGTTGTGTTGTGTGTCGACAATAGACGCGGCCAGTGTATGTACTCTGAAACTGCGAAAGTAACTTAACGTTCTTATAGTGAGTGACATGAAATGTTAAGGCAAGTTATCATTTTATTACTCTTTTTACCCTCCGAAATCGATTTAAACGTTTAACTCAAATTAAATTTCAGTTTATTTCACAAAATTTCAAAGCGATTCCGCTTTCTGACACATCACAGCTTATATCTTACTAGCTTATTTTGGAAGCAAAGCTTATATGTTTTCGACCGACCGCCATTACCCCCAACGTGCGGGAAATAGCGGTCAACGAAAGGTTTTAAAAATGTATGAAAATATGCCAAACGCAAAGAAGCTTAGCAATTTATACCTCAAAGACATTGAAGTGAAGTAAAATAGCTATATGAAAGTTCAGTCTTTTTTGCGGCAAGTCCTTTAGGTAAAGAATTATTTCGATTCCCGCTTAAGTGTCCGCCATTCCCCTATCTTACCCTATATCTCAAATGAATCAGTGACAAATTTACTAATTTCACATATTTTTTGGTTTTTCAATCCGATAAGCCATTATTGAGTTAAAGGCTGTGTAATCATAGCTTTCCTCACGGATATGCAGTTTATTGACTATTATCTTAACTCTCAAAATGATTTTTGTGTTTATTTATATGCTTTAACCTGGCCATATACCATATCTATGAATACAAACATAAAACACGTTAATCGGATAAGTGGTTCTCGATTTCATTGGGAACTAACAGAAATCGACTTTGTATTTTATAATATGTAAGGAAGTGTTTTTCTCTGACAGCCCTGTATTCTTTACTCGAATAAAAATGTTCACTAGCCGTAATACCACGGCAGCAGTAATTCTCCTTGGAGTTCGACTCGAGTCGAACGTTCGATTCGCTAACCGTAATAGTGGTGAATGAATATTTATTTTCATGAAAAAATACATAATGAAATATATTTCAATTTAACTAGTTTTAGCACAGAATCTTGTGTTTGTGTTAAAGTTGCTTTCGTTTTTGCCAACACTGTATACAGATTTCAAAATTTAATTTATAATTTTCTGAGATTAAAAAAATAATTGACCATTGCAGTTTTATAAAACTATTCCGGTTGTCAAAAGAAGTATTTGCCTATCTTTTAGATGAAGTTTCACCACACATCTGTGTAGGAGTTCATGCAACATCTGTGACACCAATATTTGCTATAAGTGTTTCGATTCTTCGCGGTAGGAAACTATCAAACTGGTGTTGGAAAAGATTCAACTTTGGGAATAGCACGGCGAACCTTTTCCAATATTTTGAAGGAAATACGTTTTATATTCCAAAGTGTGTCCAAAGTGCATCGCTTTCATCAGCTACGTCATCCGCAGTATCTTCGGAAACAATTCCATTTTTTTACGTTGTACGTTTTGAATATACAATCTATTCAATCAATAGATTCATATATGTATGTTTATCTTGTTTTTTAAAAAGCTATCTTATTAACATTTTTTAGAAATGCTTCTAAGTTGTAAGCCATCCCTTTTAGTTACGCACCAGCGTAGCGGGACAAATTCCAATCATTTGCAACAAGACATCACATTTATGAACGTAGATACCGCGGATTCAATTAAGTTCATTAATACGACTGATTGATTATCAACAGTTGGTTGACAGACCACCAGTATGATGAGCAACAGGAAATGTGTTATAACGTCCAAGCAATAAATATCTTTACTAACCAACACGCCCCGAAAGAAGAGCCATCACTCTAAAATAAAATCGAAAACCATTAAACCAAAATGACAAAAAAAAAGTTCAATACCCCACTATCGAGTAGATCCTTAAACAGGTAGTAATCACAGACAGGTGAACAAACGTAAACAGGTAGGTTGCAGATTGTTCCCACATTTGGGACTTCAGACCACAGTCATCGGACATCGGACTAAGCGCAGTTGATTTATTGGAAAATAAAAATTCTAAATTATTTATGTATTCCAAAATACACATCGTAGTTGCGCGTTTCTCGGTTAATTTATTCATTTGACCATAAAGTCTGAACTGATTGTAGCATCGACTGATCTCTCTCCTTTCACACACACATACATACATAGTAAATCGTATCTGCGTGCGCTGTGCCTTTTGTCCACGATTACAGATTTGATAATTTCTTCCCCGGCTTAGTGTTTCTATTAAGCGAAATATGGCCGGTATTAAAAATGAAAAATCTACATCAGTTCCCTGGAGCCATTAAGATATGGGTCCAGCGAAGAGCAACCGCATACAGATATCTGAAAATGAAAAAAAAAAAAAATACCTGTCATTGTTTTATGAAGACATTAAACGAATGTATTCGGGCGCTTGATTTATCTTCGAGGCAATCGCGGTTGGGGATATGTTTTCCCTTTGACCTGTGGTGAGCACCTTGCAGCGACCGAGCGTATGGCTGTTGATTGAGTAACACATGCTCGGGAGGTTTGACCTAAAGGCATAAATTATTGATTTTCAGATAAATTTATTGAGCTGGTCAAGAGTAATCCACCATCGATGATAGAACTGATAGAGAGAAAGGAAATTTTGGAATTTGAGCATTTTTCACGACAAAAAGAAAATCTTCTCATCTATACAGAAAGAGAAAACAAACAAAAAAGGACTCCTTATTGAATTTTAAGGTCACTTTGCGGAATTTGGAGTTTGGACTTGGTTGTAAATTAACATTTAAAGGTAAAACTGTGAACGGGATTTTTGATTTTTACTCGTACCTGGCCAACGTTGATATTGATTTTAAGGAGTGGCTATTTGTCAGTTTTTGACTTCCGGGCCACCAGGGGCCTGTACCACAAAACAACAAGCACTGTACAACAGGCAAATTTTAACAAGTAACTAGAGTTTCTGTACCATGAACCTATAAGTTATCAGACAAGATAACAATAGTTATACTTAACTTAAACATGTGGGAAATTTGCAAATTCCGCACATTCTGTACCACAAAGCAACAATGGTTGAAAAAATTTGAAAAAGAATTGTTAAACTGTTGTGAAAACATAACTTACTTAGTTGGCGCTACAGCTCGAGGTGAACCTGGGCCTGCTTCTCGCAACCATTTGTGTGTGCGTGTTATATTTTTGCACGAATGGAAGGGACCTACAGTTTTTTGCCGACTCCGAACGGCGAGTTGAGAAGCTCAATCGTGACAAATGATACTCTTTGATGCTTGTCAGACATTCGAAAGAGGTGGGCACTGTGAAAAACTTTTAGGTGTTTGCGGCGGGATTCGAACCCAAGACCGCTTGCACAGTAGTCCGACGCACTAACCACTTGCGCTACGGTGCCCACAATCCTAGTTACAGTTACAGTAAATTGCTGCGCGTGCGCGCCTACTTGTCTTCAAAATAATAGGAGCGCTACGTTATACATAATTATTTAAAGTACTTGGCTGTCAAAAATTTGTTACTTTAGACTGTACAGACATTAGTGTAAATATTCTCATTTTTATAATTCTTCTTTATAATTCTTTATAATTTTTACTTAATTAATTATTATTCTCATTTCATATAACTCATTTGTAAACTGCCTCAAAAATGAAAATACTATAAGGAATTTAAAAAAACCTATTCAATGTGATATTTTAGCAATATCAAATGCCTTAAAATACAACGAAAAGCCAGAAACACGGAGACGGAAACGCAAAATCTCCAAAGCGGATGACAGGTTGAGTTTTTAAAAATAATGTCGTACAGGATAAGATTCGCAGAAGTCTTCCCTAAAATAAACGTTTCGCCCAAAGACCACGCAAGGTCCCATTAGTGACAAAAAGAACATCTGCAACATTTGCCAAAACTAATGCCGATTGGCCTGCGACGATATGGAGGAATATATGAACATAGTTACACTATCCGGACGAAAGTTAAATTATCCTATTTGGTGGAACTTGTTACCGTCAATTCGTCCATCGTCCGCCCAACACAATATTTGCCTTAGTAGTAGCGAAGGTCACCTGCATGTTTTTCATTATACGAAGTCAGCCAATACATCTGATAAATGGTAAAATGGTGCCAAGCCAGTAAATAACCAACAGCTTTGGAGGATTGTTGAGGAAGCCTGACTTAAAATAGCTGCCACTCATTGTCAAAATTTTGTGGACTCTATGCCACGTCCGTCGGTGGGAGGCTTTCTTAAAGAATAAAGTATTCAGATGCCTAAATATGTATAACAATTAACGATTTTGAAATTACAAATCTTATCTTATTAATATATAAATCTCAGTGTGACGCTCTTACCTGTCAATCTTACGGTTAGACAAACACAAAAACTAACACACACAATGAAGTAAAACTTCGTATGCCAGTTCATTAACATCCTGTGCCTATTATAGGCCGATTTTTAAATTTATTTATTCGCAATATTATTTAAATTAATGCAAAAATAAAAACACTCTAAGAAATGCCACTTTCTTGCGAAATGTCAATATTCAAACTACATATACTTAGAATCCACATCCATTGTATATTGATAGACTGCAAACCTTGGGGTGCGTTCGCACTGTCTTTGATTCTTCGAACAAAATGACAATGTATGTATTGTAAGTAACACTATAGTTTTTAGACACGGGCGAAGCCGGGCGGGACAGCTAGTCTTATAATATAAAATATTTATGTTCTTTATGAGCACTACTATTATTTTGAACAGTCAAACTAATGACATGAAGTACTCTTTTATTTTTTATAAATCTATTTTCAACATTACGGTAAAGTGTTTTAATCTAAAATGTTGTTAAATAAAATGGAAAATATGGTAAAACATTTAACAAAAACCGCCATTTTCCAATTTGTGAAATACCAATCCTGTTATTTTGAACACAGCTACATACATATTTTCCTCCGCATTGTGCAGGTGCAGCTGTGAATCACTTGTTAAACTGACTTAAGAAATCTAGCGAAATTTTCGTTTTAACAAATACAATTGATATTTTGTGTGGTACAGGAATAAACTTAACTTGTTAAATCTACTTTTTTAACAAACGTGGGTTAATATTTTAAACTGTTGTTTCGTGGTATAGGCCCCAGCGGTCTATAACACAGAACAACAAGTTGGTTTAACTATACTTGTTCAGCAAGTGAAGAAGAATTCCTGTAAAACAACAAAAATTGAAACAATTGTTGAAGATAAGAATTTACCTCGAATTTGGTTGAATCACCCTTCAACAAGTGAGGCATACGCGATGAGCCGGAGAATTAGCGAAGAAAAAAGGATAAACTTTTCTGGCCGGCAGACTAACATAAATGTACATAGCGATGTCGTCATTTAAATACGAAATAATGTAAAATTTAGAGGAAGAGAGAAACCAGCTTTGTCCACCGGTCTAAAGAAACCCAAACTTATACCTTAACCGAGAAATTCCTGAGTGAAGAAGATGCTACAACCCAGCACGATAGCACATAGGCAATGACGAAATGCAATCAACAAAAGGCGTCCTTAATGGTGAAGGAAAAAGGAATTCTGGCACATGGCACGACATATAAGGACAATTCTTTACCCACACAGGACGGAACTAATTCTCAGCTCCATGTTCTTGGAATACAGTACAATGCAAAACTCTGCTTGGTTCTTGGCCACAAAGGTGAGTCGGTTAACGAGAAAGCTGACAAACCCGCCCGAAAAGACTCAGCGTTAGACTCAGATCAAGCTGCTCCTACAATAAGAATCCCATTAAGCACTCTAGACTAGAGATAGCAAAAAGAACGCTCTTAGGAGCCAACAATAGATGGAAAGGCCTACATTCTTGCGTGAAAACAAAAAGGCCATGTCCATGCTATTATAAAAACAGAACTTCCGATATTCTGCTCATTGTGATTATAATTACCGGGCACATACCCCACTTCATTTGTCAGCCATTCTCTTTTTTAAAATCTAGGAAAGCATTGCATTCAATTGGTCCACATACTGCCATACAATTTGCCGAATGCTTACGAAAACTGAATCATCTGCAAAACTTTTTTGCCTTATGATTTGTGCCACTACCAATTTTGAGCAAAATCGGAGGGGAGTCGTTCAGAACGTGCCGTGTCGGTTGAACCTTCGTGGAATTACCCATTAGCTAGTTCTGGATGGACTTCTTGCAGGTATTGATTTTTTTTTAATATCGGTTACTATCTATTCTAGTCTATCAAAGCACTTAGACTCAGTAATGGAACATTGTACTGCCGAACAGGAGGATTGTAGCCCTTGGTGCAAATCGACCCCACAACCTCTGCGTGGAAAATTAGTAATATATGTATGCACTAGAACACCAAGGAGACTCAGTAATTCATATAATCGCGGGTTTATATAATCGAGGCGCTTCTGTATTTGAAAAGCCCTTTTAGTTTATTATTGAAATTTGATCCAAATATTTGAGTTATTAATAAGAGCTTCAAGTGCTTATAATCGTAACAAATACGAGTACTCAATCTACTACTGGTCTTTAAAACAAAAATAAGGTAACCCATGTCATGGCAAACTTCCCTTTTATACTCTAGAAATGTCCTATTTAGCGCAGTAGTTGATATTTGACAATTTGGTATGCGTTTTTATCGCCTGAGATAACTTAGCCATGAAAATGCAATGCCACAGTGCTATTGACATCTGCGTCTTAAGTAATTAAACCTTTTAGGCCAATGCCACGCGAGCGTCTTTTTCCGCGCTCCCATTTGGTCGCGTGTCCTGAGTACAAAGACAAATGTACACACGGCGTCTTTTTGGTCGCGGGCGCTCGTGTGAACAGTTCTATTGGTTTTCTATATACTCATGGCGGGCGACCAAATGGGAGCGCGGAAAAAGACGCTCGTGTGCGAAGGCCTTAGACTCATTGAAAGGCAACCACCGTGACTTTGAAGTGGATATCAGCACATTGTCTTACAAATTAGGCAAAAAGCATACATACATAATAACAATTTACAGTCGAACCTCTATAAGTCGAATCGTCACGGGATCAAATAATGTGTTCGATTTATGGAGTGTTCGAGTTATGGAGCACCCAGAAAACAGAGTGCACACGCTCAGTTGAATTAAAAGATGTGTTTATTATTGATTGTTTTTTATTTAGACTTTAACTTTATAATTATTCCTTGACTTTGAAAAAATTGGTAATTGTTGTTTGAAGTTTATGTTTATTTATAATGTTTTTAAAATAATCTTCATCCATGTCGAAATTCTTGATGAGTTGAGAAGTCCCTTCACTGGTATCCGAAAAACATCTTATACTTTTAAATGCCGCTCTTACTTCATCAGATTTCGTCAATAATCAAACATTTTTTATTTAAATTTTAAGTTTTTAATTTGCGCGGCGACATTTTTCTGAACGAAGTGGTTAAAAATAACCGACGACCAACTTATGAGGTTACAATAAAATTGACACGAGCAAACTCAATTGCAAAATGTAGAAGCTTCTATGTTTCGTATTTCATTACAAATACAAAAAAAAAAAATATGCCTACTATATATGTACATATATGTACATATTGCATTTCATGTGAAATATTACGCATTTTAATTTCTTTTGCTTCTCATCTCTTTTGTACGAGATATGGAGAGAATTTTCTATGAAAGTAACATGATGAAACATGTCACAAAGTTCGATTTAAAGAGGGATTCGACTTACAGAGAGTCGACTTATGGAGTGTAAAACGTGGGGAAACTGAAGTCTTGGTTCTAAGTTCCGAAACTTCAGTTCGAGTAATAGAAAATTCGACTTAAGGAGGTTCGACTGTATTATTATGTTCTTTTATTTTGTATTTATATCTTCTCGCTAAAGAAATTCATATGACAAATTAGTACAAGCCAAATATTGAAACAAGAATTCATATCCTCTTTTCTTTCACCTGCTTCACCAAAACCAAGAATTTTCCGGACCCACACTTCATATAGATACGAATATAGGTACAGTAAAATGCAATTAAGCAAAATACAAGATCCTATCTATAGGCACACTCATTTGTACCAACTTGTGTACAATTTGATTTACAACCTAATCGGAGGATCCTCTACCTATGCCAAACATGTTCAGCACATGTTGCTGTCAAATTCAATTCGTCCTTTTGAAATTGGTTCCTGATCTTACACCTTGTGCAAACTTATTGCCATTGGGAAACACGTCAAAATGTCAGATCAATTAAACGCCTTCATTACATTCTGTGGTTGTGGTAAGACGGCCGGCCGGCGGCGGTGAGGGATTACAACAACAAAGGAGGCGGAAAAACAAATAACGAAAACCACTGAATATACTGATGTGCCACCTCATAACTAATCACATAAATCTCCGACCACTCAACTGATACTGACACCTTGCGCAGTCCGTTGGGATCCTTAAACTGAATTGCAGGAATCGAGCGCAGAGCTCTGTGAGTCATGTGATCTGTATGATTAATAAGTCTCAATTAATATTCTATTTATGAATGTAGTGGATAATTAAATGCGAGTAATGAAGAAATTAAAGTAAGGAGAACCAGATGGCGGACTATCACTCAAAAAATGGATATCCCTTCCATCAGCCAGCTACTTTCTAGTTCTAGTTGTACTCCTCTCCCATAACTGCAACATGAATAGTTTAATACAGTTAACCTGCAGTTTGTGCATTTTCCAAGTTTCGAACCCCATAAACATTAGTTGTTTATACATTTTTTGGACAAACTGTCAGAAGAGAAGGCGGTAAAAACTAAATGTGATCGAGTAAATATTTACAATCAGACTACGTTGCACTTTTATATTTAACTAAATTGATTCCAAGTTAAAGCCAGTCACTGCCTAGGCCTATCCTATTTCCACAACTTCCAGCCAGACCAGACCAAACCTCTGTTTTGAGGATCAAGCTATCGCGGATGCCAGAACGCTTGGTCTTAACAACTGGAAGCAGCGTGTCCGGGATCGAAGAGAGTGGAAGGCTGCCGTGTCTCAGGCAGAAACTCTTCACGGGGCGGGAGCCCGTTAAGTAAGTAAGTAAATTGATTCCAATCTAAGTGTTTTTTTTTTGTCTCCGGAATATGTTGCAAATGTTAATGTACATACATACCTATATCATCCTACAAAAAGTTTAATTTTAATTTAACGCCATTGTTGAACTGTCAACATTCAACTGTCTTTGCGATAACTATTGATAAATAAAAACTAGGAGGTTATCATATTGTACCGATTCACTTTTTTGTTTTGCTTTGATTAATTTTTTTTTGCTGTTTTATTGCTATTGAATAAAGCTTTTATTTTGTATCATTGGAATCTGATTTTTGTTAACTGTTTTACTTAAATTACATGTAACTCGAGAAATCATATGGTTGTTTACTCCTTTTAGTTTGGAGTAACAGGTCTTTCGTATGGTTCCTAATCCAAAAAATCCAAAATATTGCAAAATAATCTAAAATAATGCTTAATAATGCACAAGAATGCAAAGAATGCAATTATGTCTTTTTACAGCATAGCTTGTTACATATAGGGGACGCTTTAAGAGTTTTTTTTAAACAAGTCGTGTCGTGATGCCAGTCTATGCTTAAATAAAGCCGTAAAACTTTATCTTATAACTTCTTACTTGCAAGAACTTGTTTTCATTTTCATTGTGGTTGGCGCTGCGCCACGCCGTGGCTTAATAGTTGATGCGTTGAACTACTTTTCACACTTTCCGGGTTCAATCCCAGCAAACACCCATGCGTTTTTCCATGGTCCCAGCTCTTTCGAATGTGCCAGAGTTGTAAAAGAATGCAATCATTTTGGAATGCATTCTTTCAAAATCATTCCATGAATTCAATTTTTTGATTGCATTCATTGACTTCAATTTGAGACTTAAAAAAAATGAATGCAATCACCATTCATTTAGCATTCAAAAGATTGGATTCTTTTTTTTTACCATTCAATTGAATGCAATCAAGGAATGCAATCACTTGTGACTTCAATTGAATGCTTGCATTCTTTTGCATTCATTTGAAGTCTTTTGCATTCTTTTCGATTCTCTTGGATTGATTTTAATTAATTTGGTACTGACTTTTTAAGTACTTTTCTTAGTACTTTCATTAGTACTTTTTAGTACCATTTTAGTACTTTTTTTAGTACTCAGTACCAAATTAATTAAAATCAATCCAAAAGAATCAAAAAGAATGCTAAAGACTTCAAATGAATGCATATGAATGCAAAGAGTGCAAAAGACTGCAAAAGACTTCAACTGAATGCAAATGAATGCAAAGAGTGCAAATGAATGGTACAAAAAAGAATGCAATCTTTTGAATGATAAATGAATGGCGATTGCATTCATTTTTTTGAAGTCTCAAATTGAAGTCAATGAATGCAATCAAAAAATTGAATTCATTAAAGAATGCATTTCAAGATGATTGCATTCTTTTACAACTCTGGAATGTGCAATGCATTCAAAATTATCAATTGTCGTGAGGAGCTTCCCAACTCACGGTTCGGAGACAGTAAAAAACTGTAGGTCCGGCAAAAAGATTGGTTCAATTCTCCATGGCAATGGTGATGCCTAGTATTTATTTGATTTTATTTCATCTTTAAAAAAGAATGTAACCAGTATTATAATGACCTATGTTATGTCAGATTTACAAGGACGGAAAAAATAACTTAATTTACCTTGCAACAAAGCGTGAGGTATGCTCCGTTCCGATTCATCTTGATTTAGTTGTCGTGGTGCGAGTAACAACCACCACCCTACGCAATATTGCTGAGTTCAGTGATCAAGAGAGGGTGATGTTTTCCTTTGACGATAAATACAGGAACCACGATGGCTATATGGGGGTGATAATGCCCCGATTTCACATTGCATCCTAAGTTTTGTACCGCTTCAATAAATGCAGGGGTGTGGACATGGTGGTTGCAATCAAAAACTAAAACCATACTCATGCAGGAGGAATAATTTATTGTGACATGTTTCGTAACATTTTTATTGATTCCTTTGTGTTTTGCTGTCAAAAATGTGGAATGCACGCTGAACTCTATAATTTGCCGATAAAAAAGGGTGCTTTTGTATTGTGGTCGCAAATATGTATATGACAAGATTTGATTTAATTTGATACCGTTGCGGTATCAACCATAATGAAATTCTCTTTCAGTGACATAGTAATTTAGCAATTTGTAGTAATTTACTTGGTGATGAATGGGATTTTGAAGTGGGTGGTTATGCGTAGTTATGGTTCAGATTGCAGGTGGACCACATTAAGAGTGAAGTTTGACATTAATTGATTCTATTTCATTTATACACGTGCAAGCATTGAATTGTTCTGTGCTCCCATTCACCCATACTTCGCTTATTACACGTATGTATGATGTTTTGTCCTTTATATTGCTATTTCGCAAAAATCGTCCTAGTCGCTTTTAGTCATTCTTAGGAGAGCCAAATGCAAATCCTGGAGACTTTTTTGCGATAACATAAAGGATTTCTCGGAAGCATCTAGGCTCTGGAATATATTCTCCCCTAGTCCAAATATTCCAAGCTGTCTAATGGAATCAGATGGCTCTTTTCTTGGACCTCTTTCTGTAATTGTTTCACCTTCATCGCTTTGAAAGAAGAACGACCTGTTGATGCCACGAGTCCGAAATCCACTCCATTTCGTAACATTATAGGCAATATATTCCTACTCATGAAGTCCCCAACGCCCAGCTGAAATAGCGACTTTTAAGGGTATTCACGCAAGAAGTAATTTTGCTAGAAAATTCAGGCTTTCAATTAAAAATTTTGAATTTTTTCATTGGATAAATAGCCTCCTACCTATGCACTCTTTTATTGAACTTTTCGATGACACCGTGGTGTAGCGGTAAGTGCGTTGGACTACTTCGCAATGCTGCCCGGGTTCAATTCCAGCCCGGCTCCAACACCTAAAAGTTTTTTCACGGTGCAACCTCTTTCGAATGTCTGACAAGCAATCAAAGAGTAACATTTGTCAATGAGTTTCTCGACTCGCCGTTCGTAGTCGGCAAAAAACTGTAGGTCCCTTCCATTCGTGCAAAAATATAACACGCACACCCAAATGGTTACGAGAAGCAAGCCCATGTTCACTCCGAGCTGTAGCGCCACCTAAAGAAAGTAAAGTCTTCATAACCATTTTGGATTTTGGTCGCTGAATTTCATTCATTTTCATTTTCAATTTGCTCCTTCAAGGCGTGGGTAGTGGTGGGTTTGTTGGCATAAACATTAGACTTCAAAAATCCCCAAAGAAAAAAGTCCAACGGTGTAAAATCGTCTGATCACCAAAACGGGAAATTGAATGACCAGGGAATGAGTCATGCAGTAGTTGAATTGTTTCTTGGTCTATATGGCATGTGGGTGGCACCGTCTTCTAGAAACTACATGTCGCTCACATCTAGGGTTACCATCGCGAAACAAAATATGTTTTGGAAAAATATAACACCAGCGTAAACAAAAGTGAAGTAAAAAATTTTGATTCGATTTTTTATTTTAAAAAAACAATCACAAAAATCCAAAATTATAACTCATCAACTAAAAAAAATTAATGGGAAACAAAACAATAAAACTAAATTAATTTTTCCTTTAAAAATTCATTAAATAATTTAAATAAAATGCAAATGAAAATAATTTGTAAACAGAAACTGATAAAGGACAGATAGCAGCACAAGTCATAAACTGACAGATGAACCATAAACTTTTGCGCATGAAGTGATATGTAGTTCATTGAGTGGATGCGTTCAGCTTTGAAAGGATTTTGAACTTCAAATGGATGCGTTTACAAAGAATCTTTTTAAACATATCTAATGAAAATATCTTTATAGTTTAAAATTGAATGTTTTCTCTTTTTGAATTTTTCTTAATAAGGGAGACAGCGGCTTGTATAGGGGGGACAAACAGCATTTTGGCATGAAAAAGGGGGTCCCGCCAAATTCTTAGAAAAGAATGGTCCGATGATGCCTCCAGTTCAAAATCCGCACCAAACAGTGCGACACGTTGTGGATGCATTTGTTTCTCAACAATCACTCGCGCATTTTCGGTGCTCCAAATTTGACCAATTTTGACCAAAGCTATCAACATCAAAATGAGGCTCATCGCTGAAGATGATTTTGTTTGAAAAACCTCAACCAACAACCCCTTCCTGGGCACCGTAGCGCAAGTGGTAAGTGCGTCGGACTACTGAGCCAGCGGTCTTGGGTTCGAATCCCGCCGCAAAAACCTAAAAGTTTTTCACAGTGCCCACCTCTTTCGAATGTCTGACAAGCATCAAAGAGTATCATTTGTCACGATTGAGCTTCTCAACTCGCCGTTCGGAGTCGGCAAAAAACTGTAAGCACAAATGGTTGCGAGAAGCAGCCCCAGGTTCACCTCGAGCTGTAGCGCCAGTTAAGTAAGAAAGTAACAACCCCTTCCAGTTAGTCCGATCCTTCGCTAACTGCCTCCAGTTGCACATTTCAAGTTGGTTGAGGTCCTTGTCTACCTGTGCGCGCCTCCTTAAGTGAGGTCGTCATTTGCTGCGCTGACCGGACGTTCCGGAGCGGTGATGTCTATGCGATCTATATGTCCAGCCATCTTAGCCGACGAATGCGCAGTTTCTTGACCAGCTCGATGTTGAGTATAGTTCATGATTAAATCCTCTCCTCTAAAACCCGTCAACGCAAACGGGACCGAACGTCTTACGAAATATTTTTCTCTCGAAGCGACTAACGATATCATCATCCGCTTTCCATAAAGTCCATGCCTCAGCTCCATAAAGCAAGGCTGGGTTGGTAAGGGTCTTATATAGAGTCTCCTTAGTCGATCGGGAAAGGGCTTGGCTACTCAATTGCCTGCTTAGAAACAGCGATTGGCAAGACGAGATTTCATTTTTTTTTAAGTTATAGCAGAGCCGAGGTAGACAAAGTCCTTTACTTGTAGTTGTAGTAGTTGTCTATTGTGACATTCTGTCTAGTTTGTCGATGCTGAGTGTTGCTAATGCGTTGACCCAGTTAAATCAATTACCGTTTGAAATACAGTGGAAGTCGCTTAAAACGACCTCGCTTATTACGACCAGTCGCTTATAACGATCATTTTCCATTCAGTTGGTTGGTTTCTTTATATTTTAAGCTATTGTATCGTCGGATATAACGTCGTCGTATATAACGATGGTTCGGATATAACGACCAATTTTCGAGAAGAAAGAATCGATTTCGTCGCTTATAACGACGAAGTGAGAGAAAATTTAGAAGGAATTACATACCCATTCACGTATATGCATATGGATTTATGTGTGTACGTTAATCTGAATATTTCTTGCTCATTCCAGAGATTTTACACAATTTGTTGGTGTTTTTTTTGCGATGATGGTCGTTCTACATTCTGCAGCTGTGTATCTGTTGCATATTATTTATTTGAGTTAACGCATTTATCATTAAAAAGCTTGCATTTAATATAGTGATTATAGTACCATATTAGTTAGGAGTTTATTGATTTTATTTTCTTATGCAGCCATGAGTTCTAGAAAACGTAGGAACTTTTCTGTAGATGAAAAGGCAGCGATTTTCTTCCGTTTGGAGTCAGGTGAAAAAATAGCGTAATGGCACACGAGTTTGGAGTGATTTATTTTGTTGAACTCAAAAAAAAAAAATTTTAATTATTCATATATGTATTGTGTATACATACGTCGTTCATAATTTAAAAATAAAATGAATTCATTTTGTCTGTGAATGTTTTTGAGTTTTCTCTGAATACTTATGGAGGGCAGTCGTCTGTAACGAACGCCGGTTAAAACGACCACATTTGCTCGGTCCTTTCACCGTCGTTATAAGTGACTTCCACTGTACATATGTTTGTATATGATTTTTAAATATTGCTCTAAGGGCGCCAAGAATGTCTGATATGTCCTGAGCTGTGAAAGTAAAAGACAATAGCAATTAATAAATATTAACATATGTATAGCGGCAGCCTAAATTGTAACATTCAAAACGAGTTCATCCACTTAATACGCACACCTCACCGTCACCGCGGTTGTAGTTTCCTATACACTTTTTCCTTTCTACAGCCTATCCGGTTTGGTTGGTAGCTTATTTTATTCCAAAAACAATATAATAATATTATATAGTCTCGGATTTATCAAAATACAAGCTACTGGCATAGTCTGTCCCATTAACCAGCATGAAGCTTTTTGTTTTAGTGCATATACACGATATTATTCCCACACTCCAAAGACCATCAATTTTTCTTTCCGGTTTACATGTTAACAGGTACTAAACCGTTTTTTTTTTCATCTCATTAATCATCAGTTCCTTTTATGACAAAATGCTACATGTCCACAAAATTTATAAATAACGAGAATTTTATTCAAATTTAAAAATATAGGTGGATGAGAAATCTTTAGCCTCCAAATGAAGATGTGTGACATATTTTTTCTTGAAGTTTAATTATGGTATAAGGTAAATGGATGTGAGTTTTCTTTATTTTAGCAATTAAAATAACAAATTAATTTATGTATGTGGAAATAATTGGAAATTTGAATATATTGGAAATTTCCAATAGAAACTAACGACAAACGACTGAGGAAACCATTTGTTAAAGCGTCGGCAGACGTGTTTGTTAATCATAAATCAGACGTCAAATGTGACACGATTACGATGATGAAATTTGTAAGCACTGAGCACAAGCTTGTGAACATGGAAAATGAAAGCAACTTGGCATTGGTAGGTATATGTTGTTAAGGAAATATTTTAACTGTAATGTAAACAAAGGTTCTGATACGGACAGATTTGCAGATTTAACAAAAATGGACGATGCCACTAGAATTTGGAAAGTGCGTCGTTATGCTTCAGAGTTCGTTATTTGACCCTGAGGCTGTGATGAGGCTAGTTAACTCTTTTGCCGAGCATGGGACAGTCACAAGAAGGCCTCATCACATCACCGAGTTCCTTCAGTAAGGACACAGGATACGATTGCTGCTATTGCTGCTGCCATACAAACCAATCGCAGCGTTTCGAACCGCAACTTATCTGCTCAAATGGGAATAAGCAGACAATTACCTATGAAATTGAAATTGCCAATTCACTTGAAATATTTCCAGAAGATCATTCAAATGGTGGAAGAGTACAATATTATGTTAAATTGGTTAAATTTTGATCTAAACGGCAGTGTAAATAAGCAAATTTGTCGAATATGGAGTCACTCTAACCAGGAGATACTCCATGAGACGGAATTGTGCATTTCCATCATGTTGCATTGCTTGACCATACTTTTCTGAAAAAAAACGGTCGCACTGTAACAGTCAATGGAGACCGTTATTTAAAGATGTTTAAAGAGTCTTTTTTTTCAAAATTACGTCGAAGGAGAATCCCTCGCAAATTTGTTTCAGCAAGGTGGTGTAACTTCAAACATAGGCATTCCTGTTAAGACAGAATTGAATTAAATATCCCAAATAAGATGATTTCCAGGAACTACACATTCGCCCAAGGTCTCCTGACTTAACTAAACTTGATTTTTTTTTGTAGGGTTATTGTGAATAAGAAGTCTATAAAACTAAACCCATAAATTTGAATAATTTGAAGTAATCCATTTAAACAATAACTGCAGCAATTTCCGCTACAACCCTACAGGCAGTAATGATCAACTTTTTAATAAAATGTCACAGTAATTTTTGAAAACCATTACAAAAACGTAATCAAAACTAAAAATAATAAATTAAAATTATTTTAGTTTCTGAATGTAGCAATAGTCATCAACCACCCTGTATTTTTTGAAGGAATTAAAGCTGGACTACCGCAAGGAAGTATATCAGGCTCATTATTATATCTACTCTTTACGAGTGACCTACCAGCCCCTACAATTACATAGTATATTAACCACATTCGCCGATTACACAGTAATACTTGCAATAGAGAAAAGCGAAGTAGAGTCAACCAGAATCCTTCACAATGCTTTAGGTACTTTGGTCAACTCGATCAGAAAGTGGCGCATAAATTTGAATAGTACTTAACCCTTCGTTTAGCGTTGTGGTCTGTCAGACCATATTGTGTCGTAATTTTTTTTCCTGTAAATATTTCGGCAAATGCTTTGTCAAACTCGATGCAGCGAGTCGAATGCGATATATTTTGAAACAGTGGTCAATATTTCGTGGAACAAAAATACAGTTGGAGTTGCTCTGTCAGACCACAGAAATAAAAACGATTTTTCTTGAAACTGAGAGTGGGAGTGTGTGTTTAAACGGCGTAAAGGTGTGGTGGGCTGATGACTCTAATATTTCAACCGAACACTTAACGTGTAACGGTGATGAAAAGGCTAGTAAAGCCCATCAAATATTGGACTACAATAAATATAAGGCGGGAGTGGACACAATGGACCAAATGGTATCATTTTACTCGTACAAACGCGCCACTAATTGCTGGCCACTGGCTTTTTTTCAACATGGTTGATGTTTCTGTACTAGCTTCTTACATAATATTTGACGAATTATTAACATAGAAAAAAAGTGACAAGCGTCGTGAGTTTATTATTGAACTCGCGCATCACTTAGTAAGACCTCAGATGGAGTTACGGGCAGCCAATCCCAAAACATTGCTTTTTCAGCATATCGAAGATGCGATGAACATTTTTGGCATTGCTGTGAGTATCAAAATTTGTATACTACCATAATAGACCATAACGCGATTTTATAGGCCACAACTGCAAAATAAATTATGTGGTCCACAAAGTATGACTTACCGCCTTTTGGGTCACCGCTAAACGGAGGGTTAATCGGAACACGTAAATTTTAGCAATAAAAAGATTCAATCTCTGGAATACAAATGCCTTAATGCAACATAGCAAAACATTTAGAAATGAACTTAAGCTGGCTTTACACTTTACACTTCGGAACAACGAAGGTCTAAAACTCTAAATGACAAAATCGAAAAACGTTCGAAGAATGAATGAACACCGAACGTGTACGAAAAAAGTTCCAAATTGTTTGGAATTTTCGGTGTACAGTCTTACCCAAACATTGCCACTGCCAATAATGTGATGTTTATTTATTTTCATACAAAGAGCGAAATGGATCAAAAAACCATATAATGTGAATGCTTCTTCGTTGTTCGGTGTTCGGTGTACGTTACCCGAGCAATATACAACGAACAACGAATACTGAATGAAGAACAAAAGTGTAAAGCCAGCTTTAGAGACGGAACTGGAATGGAAAGTACACGTGAGAAAAAAAAAAGAACGAAGAACTGAACATTAAATTCAGAAAAATATATTGGCTCATTGGTAGAAGGACCAACTTATACATAATAAACTACAATATTATTGTATAAACAAATCCTAAAACCCATATGGACATACAGAGCTCAGTTATGGGGATGTAGGACTAGATGCACCATGATACATTAGGAACGTAGACCATAGTCGCGATCTTAAACTGAAGACTGTAGGAGAAACTATTGCAGATTACGAAGAAATTCATGTCCAAAGGCTGAGATGATACATTAACCCAGAAGCCGTGAAGCTCACCAACACGAACGGAATTACCAGAAGACAGAAGCCCACCAAACCAAACGACGATTCTTACTCTTGTAAAAAAGCCATTGGCAGTGGACTTCAACACCGCCTAACTCATTGGGTCTTTGTATCTGATATCAGACCGATTTTTATGTATGGCGTAGTTGTCTGGTGGACCGCCCTGGATAAAGCTGGATAAAACTATACGTCGCGACAGTCTGGGGACAAAGATTAGCCTGTCTGTGTATTAGCGGAGCACTAAGAACTACACCCTCTGCAACACTATATTTTACATCATACTTTATCTCCCACCCCTTTGTATAACCAGCAAGCGCTGCCATAAAGCTCAAAGCCATTGAGCAGTGGTCAAATAACTACATCGGTCAATCCACAATACTGGATCACTTAACTATCCCCGAAAACATAGACTAACTATACTGTGCCGAAGCTCAATTTCAATAATAACTTTAAGGTCCTTTTGGGATGACTTAGAAGCCATAACAGATAAGTGTGTACACTTTTACACTGATGGCTCTAAAACCAATGATGGTGTAGGAGGAGGTGTTTTCTCTCAGATAGATTAAATCTCACTCTCTCTATCCGCCTCCCTAATTACTGCAGCGTGTTTCAAGTGGAGATTATGGAAACTTCAGAAGCACTGTCCTGGATCAAGAGGAATGTAGTATCTTCGATATTAGAATTTTATGACAGTCAGGCGGCCTTGAAATCCCTGAAATCACTCTCACCCACTTCTAAGACCACCTTCAACTGTCGTTCATCTCTCATAGAGATGGCCAAGCAGTTTAACATTCACCTTTACTGGCTGCCTGTGCCGGGGTATAGAGACATTCCAGGGAATCGTTAAGCGGGCGAACTCGGTAAATTAGGAACAACACTACCTATTCTACCAGATAAGACAAATATAGGTATGCCGCTGGCTACCTACAAGCAATCAATCAAACCTGATACAGTATAGTCAATTAAACCAATGTTTGATGGGAAGGCGGATTCACTTGTCTTGCCACCAGACAGATCTGGCCCTGGACTAGATCCAAACCCCTCTAATTAAGATTATCGGTGTCATCACAGGACACTGCCTTATAGGCAGCACGCAACTAGGCTTGCGATCAGCGTTGTGCTGAAGTGCTGAATTGGGTAATTCGGCTCAAGTATTTCTGATTTGGCTCAATGCTCCGAGCCACATAGAAATGGCTCACATTTGGCTCATTTGGCTCAAGACTTTGTTCTCTTAAGAAAAACTATTAAAAAGCAATAAAAACGAAATCAGGAAATAAGAATTCACTCTATATAACATTGAAACAAATAATCCCAAACGCTTGAAATATGAAGTACACCTACTTATGAATTTTAAACAACCTTTAAAAGGTTCAACAAGAACATGTGGAAATTTTGAACAACCTAAAGATGAAATAAGGGAATGTTAGCCGTATTGTTTCTTTCCATGCTAACTTGTTTTCGTGTTTATTTATATGCTATGTTATGCTTTATTATGGTTAGCGAATCCGAATCAAATGTTTGAATTTTCGCAAATCGTGATAAGTTGATATCGCATTTCGCCAGATTTCTGAGGTCTAAAGCATACCTAATTATCGCAGTCGTCCTTAAGCACTTTAAAAAAATTAAATTGTGATTGCTGTTGCTGTGTTCGTGTTTATAAAGAAGAACCATGAAGAACCTCCCCCTACCCCCGCGCTCATGCATATTCAGATTTTCAGTAATTTGACTAATTTGGCTCAACCTGGTGTGAAATGGCTCGGAAAATCACTCAACTCCTACTCCTTTCAAATTACTTCTCTAGAAGTTGAAGAGACGAAGAAGAGGAAGAGAGCCCGACACATCTCGTCGGTTCATGCCCAGCTTTTTTTTTTCCGTTGTAGAAAACTCCATCTAGATGATTACTTCTTCAAAGATCTCAGCGATCTACCATAAAAAGACGTTGGAAGCCTGTCTCGCTTTATACAAAGCTCTAAATCGTTCTCATGAGTAGCGGAGAAAAACGTCTCCAAGATGTGCTGGTAATCATTACTGTCACCTAACCTTACCTAAAACGCCTATTTTATGTTTTGAAATATGTTTTATGATGTTGTATACATTGGAATATGTATCAGATAGAATTCGAAAATCGCTGGATTAAGGATATCGAGCTGGAAAATTCTTCTGAGAATCAAATGGAACACTTCATTTACAAGTACGCAATTTTATGTATTCAATCAATGTGAATATTTCTGTACCGGTCTTTGGCAGGTTGTTTCAAAAATGCAACACACAGCGCCTAATCTTCTACATAGACATATGGGCAATACTCGTGTATTTCCAACTCTTCCTTCCATTCATGTCGTACAACAAGATTAGCTATCGACTCTATTGTCTGAACCCAAACTATTACTGATATCTAAATATTTGCTTGTATGTACATATCTACCTATGTACATACGAGTGTGTACATTTAATCTGTAGCAAAATTCTTGAATTCCCATCAGCCGAGTGAATTCATTCGTAAAAAGAACACAGAACAATTGTAGTACTAAAGTCTTTACAAGGGTGGATACATCGGTGATACAATTATTCAAGCAAAAGGAACAATCCTTGTGCGAGTATACATAAGAAAAAAAAAAATTGACACAGTAATTGTTGTGGCGGTCTTGCTTACCCGCCCAAAGTGCTTCGCCCACAGCGTTTAGCACCAATTCAAAGGGATTAACACCTTATGCGAGGCACGAGGGTATGCATTTCTCTGCGTAGACATGTTTTGCCCTAATTCGTATGCAGTAAGGGTCACAATCGCTCTGTCGTCGGTGGGTCGGAGGGATAAAGCAAAAGTAATGTAAATGTATGCTAAAAAGATTACCGCCCCAGAATGCTACGATATGAATAGCAATTTGTTGAGTTTCTACGACTGAATTCGGTAGTTAATAAATTTTAAATTTTGGTAAATCGCATTGCGACTCATTTCGACAGATGTTGACCGAGATCCAGGATGCAGGCTTATTGGGGTAAGAGTTAAACTCACTTGTTAAACACCGAATAATAAGTCGAAAGATTTTGTTTTTCTAGTTACAATTACAACTTTACCATGTGTCACACTTTTTTATATTTTTTTGCGTCTGGATACAAACTGTTGACTTTCGAGAAGTAGTGAGTATTTTAACTGCTAAGGTGGGATGTACTATATAATGCCTTTTATTTATTATTATTATTATTATTATTATTATTATTATTAATTAAATGCTTTATTTCATGTTAGTGTACCAAATTGATTTACAAATTCAATGTGATATAGTACTAGCTATGAATTAGTTAAGTACAATCTATTGTGCAAATGAGAAGTGTCGAATGTACTATGCAAATTTTATAAAAAAGTGTGTGGGGAGTTACAAAAAAGAGCAATATTTTTAAAATATAAAAAGAGAAATATTTTAAATGACAAGAATAAATACGTATAATGACAAGGTATACACTTCAACAATGATTATTTATTTTTTTCATCAATGGTTAACAAAAATCTGCGGATTATATAGTTCACAATTCATACAAACAATTACAATTATAAATACAATATATTTACAAGAATTTCAAGTTATAATGAGCATAAATACATACAAAAGATACAAATAAATGTTATGATAAGTTAAGTTATTACAAATTTGAAGAACAGTATTTTTGATGTGTAAACATCTTAGCTCTCGGTATGGGCAAAATTTTTGCCGCTATCCGTCACGCGTAACCAAACTTGGTATTAGTGCGTTGTCTGTAAAAATGGCATATTTCAAAGGAAAATTATAATCATTCCTAACTTAATAATGGCCTATCGGATGGAAAAACAAAAAAAATAGGTGAAATTAGTAGATTTGTCCCTGATTCCTTTGAGATATAAAACATCATCCTGCGTTGTCCTGAAGCTGAACAGTGTTCAAAACAATTATTCCAAGCATCGCCCACAATTTTCTTTCAGTGGAGATCTCTGCCAGAAGTCGAGCAGCAGTGGGAATTGTTGCAATATCTAACATGTTCATAATGCTTTGCATTTCAATGTTCTGCAATCATTATCACCATTTGCGGCTCTCCGACTCAACCTATCTTTACAAATTAGGTGTCAAAAGAAAGAGGATTTTCTAGAGCAGTAATTGCATTTTCAGTTTATGAATATTATTAAAAAATTAGAAAAAAAAAACGATCAAAAACAAATATTCTACCCAAAATGAACTCCTGTTGTTTTAAGAGTTCATTTTGGCTCATATATGTATGTATTTATGTATGTATATGTGTTTGCTAAATGGAAGTCATCTGGGATAAGTATTTGTTGTTCATTAGTACGAAGCCAATGTAATATTGCCCTTGGCTGTGGCGTCGTCAGGGATAGTAGCTACGTTTCTGCCCGGTGGTAAAACTTCTAATGCAATATTTAAAAGGCCCATACAGTTAGCTCCCTGAAAGTCTAGCTTACAACATTCCCTGAAATAGTGATTAAACTCGGGTTTTACGTTACGTTACTGTTATCTAATTGTGTCGGACGAATGCACTATGGCATATCGTAAGGCAGTGGAAGCTGTTAACAGAATCTTACAGGATATACGACAAAATGATAGACCGATGGGCGGCATTACAATACTTTTTTGCGGAGACTCAAGACAAACGTTATCAGTAGTGGCACGAAGTACAAGAGCTGACGAAGTAAACGCCTGTCTGAAAAACGCTAGTCTCTAGTCCAGTGTTACTCAATTGTACTTGACCGTCAATTCAATCGCACAATATTTCTCTGATTTGTTACTTAAAATTGGTGGAGGAACGGTTCCGAAAGAAAATGGCCAAGTAAATTTATCTCATTATTTGTGCCAAACAGTGTCTTCTACCGAAGAACTTATCTCATTCGTTTACGATGATACATATATCGCCACTAACAAACCGTGAGAATTCTTGGCTTTGTGAGCGAGCTATTTTGTCGTCTTGGAATGATCAGCAATTATGTTAATAGCGAGATATTGGCATGTGTTGATAGTCCAAATGCAGAATACATTTCAATCAACCCTTATAGACCAAGCAGTAACAACCAGCTTTCTGGTAAAATTTTTAAATTCTCTATCTGCTCCAGTGGGCTATTTCACAAATTTGTATTTACAATTTTTTTGATGTGTAAACATCTTAGTTCTCGGTATGGGCAAATTGTTCGCCGTTATTCGTCACGCGTGTTAATGCGTTTTCTGTAAATAATTCTCTAAGTATTAGAGAGATCTGTTTATCCGCCATCACACTCACATACAAACGTATGTTTACACATCAAATTTCACGAGAACCTGGTACTCACGCCTTTTTTTTTCTTGTTAAGTGACGTAAACACGTTTGGACGAGAGAGAATTTTTTTTGCCAACGTGAAGCAACGCTATCGTTAACGATATCGAAAACGATGACGCCTGTCTTACGTGATGAGGGCTATGTTCCTGTTCCGCAAAGTTCTTTCAGGAGCATAAAATGATATAAAAGAAAGCAATTCAACACAACTTACCCTATTATCAATAATGTCTTTAGCAAATAAAATGCTTCGGACCTGTCTGCGACATTTTAACGTTATTAAGTTTATAAGCATACATATAGAAAGATAATCCGGAATAGCTTCAGACCAATTTAGTTTTCTTAAAGCATATCCAGTGAACCTTTTTTGAATTCTCTCAATTCTTAACATACTCATTCTCATTAAAAGGAGACCAAACTACGCAATAATATTCTAGAATGGGTAAAACTATATACATAAATAAAACCTTCATTGTATACACATTTTTAAAAATCTTGAAATTCCTTTTTATGAAGTCCAGCATAGAATTTCCGCTCAAAAGGATGTAATGGGTGCGAGCTCTTAAATCAGCACACCAAGATCTTTTATAGCTCCAACTCTCAGAAGACTATCATCGTGAAAACTATAGTTAAATTGAATAAGCTATATCAACCCATTAACGGCCATAGCTAAAATACAGTGATTTCTATTTAAAAAAAAGTATTTTCCAGTTCATGTACAAACTGTAACGCATTTCAGAAAAAAAAAAAATTAAAAAAAGTTGTATAGTCATATGTCCACTGTACTCAAATGAGTGGGGGCGACTGGGGCTGGTTGTAACACTTTTCAATAACACTTTTCAAATAAAAAAAAATGCATTCCGAAGATGCGTATCTTACCTCTAAAACGCCATTTAGAAACTGAAAGGATTCAAAGTGGAATAATACCATTTTTTGAATCATTTCAATTTTGGCGAGTGTTACTTTTAGCCCCGACCTTGGGGTTGGTTGTAACAATACCCGGGGTAAAAAGTAACAACAATCTTACTTTGGCAATAGATGGAATGTTATATATTGTCATGGTTTTCCCTGCATTGTTTCGTACGTCTTCAAAGGCGCATAAACTCCCACGTCTAAAGGTGCAGTTTATGGGAGCTTATGGGAGTTTATGGTGGAAAAAACAACATTATTATTCGCCTTAGCGATTACTTTTAAATTTTAACCAACTTCTACGTGTGTAATCATTACTATTATATAAGAACGTAACTTCAAGAAACTTTGTTACCGATGATCTCCGCAAATACTGTACCGATTAATGTGAAGTAAATTCTATAATAATCGTTATTTTCGTTAAAACCAGTTAGGCTATGTTTTTTTGTTTAAATATTGTTTGCTCTTAAGAAAATGTAATTTTTTTATATTTGTATACCCATTTTTTTTAGGTTGTCCAACATATTAACTCCTAACTTTAAACCAGTTAAACGAATTGTCAAAACAAAAATGTTTGCATAAAGTCAATACATACCTATACGCAAATTTTTTCTTAACTCTACGTACATGCTGAGAAATAAATAAATAACTATTTTAAAAACATAAAACAATTCATGAAATCATTTCCATCAGCGGAGACCGAACCCAACAGCCATGCAGCAGTGGGTGACGTCATGGTGTGTGTATGTGGCATATTTGAATTTCTGCGTATTTACTGAAATAGCATTCTATTAATACATTGTGCCCGGCCTACTACGATAAAACGAAAAAGTGCACGGTCAATGGCGGGCGGGCAACAGCTGTACCTATGCTATAGAAATGTATTAGAAGAAAACAATTTTTTTTCTATTAAAAGTTGCAGATGGGCGAAGAATGGGGGCTGAAATTTGGACAGTACATTGCTATAATAACATAAACATCCACTTAGCTTAGAGAGTATTTTTTGTAATCCCACCTCTAAGTGGGTGAATTCTGAAAAATAATTCGGCACTCATCTCCAATACAATTTGTTTTGCATTAACAGTTGAAGGGGGGCGAAGCAACGCGACCACGGGTCAGCTAGTGTATGTATATCCTCAGCATTATTCTTCTTCTTGAATAATTGAATTCTATAAAAAAAGAATACTCGAACGGTTATACCATGTTACAACCTGCCCCAGAGTCATGTTACTTTTAGCCCCTACACCAGAAATTAACAATAGAGGCACCATAGAAAAAATAACTTAAGCTTTAGGTCTTAAGCAATTACATTCACATATGGCAAAGACACGAACTCATACAAAAAAGTATATCAAGTTTCCGTATCCCTCAGATTCGAAAGGAACGGCTAAAAATACTGAGAATGTACAAAGTTACAAACCTATCGATTTTGGCAGCGGCATACATACAACTTGTTCTTTCGACAACTGCGGTACTGACTAATATTCTCTCGGAGAATATGTAAATACAAACACTTCTTTTTATCAGACTCTTTGATATAGCTACTGTGATATTTTATTTTGTAGCTGTTACAACCTACCCCTGTTACAACCAGCCCCAGTCTCCCCTTCAGTAGAAAAAATTGCACATAAATGACGAAAGAACTAAATAATTTTTCATTTTTCACTTTGAATTTAACTAAAAATCAAAGTAAAAGGTTCCAAGTGGGCGTACTCACTTGAGTACAGTGACTTCTAATGGGTTAAAATGGTTTAAAAATTCTTTAACAAACAGAAAGTAAATGGTGAATAACGATGAGCTTATATCTCACTTAATTGATATAACGTCCGGTGTACTCCATGGGAGTTTTGGTGTGTTGCTATTTTTTTCACGATAATCTTAAATCCACTAAATTATTGAATTTAGCTCATCGGACAAGTTTACCTTTGAACTTTAATAATTTTATAAATGGCCAAGATCTTGTCATTGTCATGAAGTAAAGAATATTAATGTAATTTTTGATTATAAACTGCGTTTTGCCTCGCTTTAGAATTATTATTCTATAAAAAAATTATTCTATAAACCGGTGTATGTGTTCTTATCACTTACATATACACACTCGCGCTGAATAATGTATAAATTAATTTAATAGTTATTTACCTAATGTAATCTTTATTCTTAATTAAGGGATGATGCTTAGTCACACAACACCACCATAAATTACGTAAAGCGATCATAAGTTGAAAAAAATAAACAGTGAGGCCTGCTTTTACGCTTCAAATTATCTAGTATTCACTTTCAATTAAATTGGTATTATAAAATATGCCTGTCAGATAACTTAGTACATCACATCAGTATTGCAAAGGTATTTGGAAGCAATGATTTTTTAGGAAATCATTCTATGCGATGTATAAGTGATGCATTGAGAAGCAATCACTGAGATGTGCTTCCGAAAAAATCTTTTTAAAAGTGTGGATTGCTTCCCTCTGCGGACCTACTAATGTAAAAAGGATATGGAAGAGGATACGGAGAGTCATGCCTTCTAACCTTCCAAGGAATTGCTTCAGCATGCATGATTGTATGCTTCCATTTCCCGCTGGGGAAAGGACTACGTCGTGTGTAGTCATATCATTGTATTCCTAGAACTAGCTGACTCTTCAGCTAAATTCCCCAAAATGAAAAAAAGAACGCTTTTATGTATTACATACATGATACATACATATGTTGTATAAGAAAATATTAGGTGGACATAGTTTATCTCTTGCATAGGTACAGTAACAAGAAAGTTGTGACCAGTCTATGACAAATATAAGACTAAGACGAGCCTATTGAAGGACAAGAAACATTTGTTTACTTTGGTAGCTATAGTTAATATGCTACAATATCATACTAAGACTCAATGAAAATGATCTATGCAGAGGATGCTGTAATGAGGAACTTCACGAGGACACACCTTACTTGCTTAATCACCGCGCAAGACTTTGTCACATCAGGGGCCGAATTACCGCATCTGTTAACGAGTAATTCGTTGTCGAAATGTGACGATTTGGCATTAGCGCTTACGTTATTCAGTATCATTTTACGTATCATTTATTCGATCATTCGATAACGTGTCCTACTCACTCACTCGTTAACGGATGTGGTGATTCGGCCCCAGATACAAGACTCTTGGAAAGCAATTTCTTCACATCTAGGTGAAATTTTCGATAAACTGGTGAAAACCATATGCACCTTTATCAAGGGCTAGACATTCTCGCAAATAGGAGCCTGTATATAAGTGTTATCACAATGGATCTACACTGTGTGGCATTGTGCGCTTAACCTAACCCAATCTTGAGCCTTGATTTGAAGCTTTGTAGTCACGTTACTGAAGGACAAGGCGGAGAAACAGACAAAACGGCGGAGTGGTATGAAACTCAGGTTAGGTTTTAATTTACTCTATGGGTAAATTGAGAGTATTTGTATTATTTTGTCGTTGCTTATGATTCACAGCATTTTTTTCCAGATAATTGTTTCTTATTTTTTATTGAAATTATGAAATTGTAAAACCAAAGGCTTAGAACAAAGGTCCTTTTAATCTGAGATGTGTGCTCTTAAGAAAACGGCCCAATCTGTCCTAGCAAGGAAATAACATACTTGCAATGAAGTTCACCGCTTGTGTGAACAGCCAAACTCGTTATGTCAAAATGTGTAGAAACTGCCTCCAAGCACTCAGGAAAATAAAAAACCAAACAGTTTGACTCTGCAGACCAACTGGCCAGGAACGGTTCTGGCATGGATATCAGCTAATTGTTAATTAGTTAGTTTATCACTATTTTATAAGATATAATAATAAAAAAATAATAATACGAGTAAGTAAACTCAAACGACCCTCCTAAATTGTTTAAGTTATTCCAAAAATATATTTAGAACTATTAGACTTGTTCTTTGTGTCTGTAAGCTCTCATCTCGGCATATAAATTCTAATGACCGATCCCTCTACTGCGGCTAACAGTACGCTTAGTGGAGGTGTTGATTGATTCTTTTGCGAAAGATCTAACCACCTTGCAGGTTGCTCGGTCTGGCAAGTATTTGTTGAAATACTGGTGGATCCGCTGATTTGTAGTTATTTTGATAATACAGTATAATCTTGATAATTCGTACCCCATTAATTCGTAACATTTTCAATAATTTGTAACCTCGCTATTTCGAAAACCTCTATAATTCGTAATAAGCTCTAGGTCCCTTGGCACTACGATTTATCGGGATTGTACTGTAATTGTTAAAGAAACTCCTATCGTTTGTTCTGCCTCAGCTCTGATCAAGAATCTCCCAAAAGGCTTAGAACCTATTTTCGAATCGAAGTACAAGATTTTTACTCCGTAAGCTAGATCCTTTTTATAACAAAAATTATCTGATTGAATAATAAATATTAGATTCAACTTCTGTCCTCAGCAACAGACCTTGATCTCCACGATTCAATCGAAAATATATACATATATAAATACATGTACACCTCTTTTAGCATATCCCCTTATTTATGTGTGATACATTCCATTTAACACATCCGTCGACGAGAATGATTAAGTGCCAGTCCCACAAAACTGGGTCCACATTTCACGTAGCGCTACGTGAAAGTTCGCACAAATCCATAACTCACTGAGTGAAGAATTCCTCCTCTCGGCGAGACAACAACGATGCCCCAAGGTACCATCGCATCGTACAAGCATCACATCAGTATCCGTATAGTGCCACTGCTTCCAGTCCTGCTGGTACCTTCATATGCCCCTGAGCATGATGGGCCACGGCTAGGCGGCAACATACCGGTATCCTGCGGCGGTGGTTGCTCGTGCGAATCGGCTTAACACAGGGTGCAATATCATCACTAATAAGTTCACAGCGGGCGCTGCTTTATTGCAGCGTGCATCGAGTGTCGGTGATAATTTATACTCACGCAAAATCTCACCTCTTTCGATGGCGATAATTTCGTCCTAATGTTATAAATTTCGATTTAAAGTGTTGGACTAACGCGACACCTAAAGGATGTGTTCGTCGGCGAATGGGTAGACACATTCATGTGAGGAATTAAAGAAAATTGATATCCAGAAGTCACCGTTCACTGAGGAGGAAAGTTATAATTTCTTTGAAATTCATCGGCAGTTGGCGTATATTTGGAGGCATGGCTTCATTATTTTTTTTTTCTTTTGATACCAAATTCTCTGGTAATGTCTTAATTAAAATGAAATTTGTCCAAGTTGATTGTACTAGCTAATAACCATTAATTAGCTCAAGAGTCATGGTAGGTGTCACAATGTTGTAGCGTTTCCATTAGTGCAACACGATACGCTCATTATGACAGATCATTAACTTTTCGATCAGAGTGGATATGTTCTAGTGAGCAATTCATTTAATTTCGATAATTTCGGGGGGAAAGGGGTCAATTATTTGTAAATTAGGTGAAACCGATATAAAACAATATGGAGTAGGTACACCTGGAACTCAGCTAAAAAATAACTTACTTTAATACAATAAAACACTTTCTTGGGACAAAAATTGTAGGAGTAATAACCATATTATTAGTGCAATACGAACAACTCCCACATGCGCAATGCAAGTGGTATTGGGCCACAACGGTACTTTTATTGCACCGAGATGCGAAATGGCACAGGAGCGGTACTATCTATGGACACAATTAGATCCTGAATCTTTTCACAAGCGAGATTGGACAACAAGAGCGTGTGTTACAAAACTCTTATTGAGAATGGATCACTTCCGCAAAAGCTCACTTCAGAAAAACTAGCCCGTCATGTGACCGCAGAAAATAAAACTCAGTTAAGATAGTTGCTTAGCTGCATGCCTTCGATTACTTGCCAGGTGAGGTGGAGGGAAGAATGACCCTTATAGCACTGCAAGAAAAGACATATCCATCGGACAGAGGATAGAGAATTGATCAATAACCTAATTAAAGACTGGGCCAACGCAGAACATCTGAGAGGTTGGTCAACCGTGAAACGATGTAGACAGGCTAACTTGCCGACTTACTCTACTCAGAGGAATGCTCTAAGAATTAGTCGAAGAAAGTTGAAATGTGTAGAAGCGTTATCACCGATCTTGGAAATGTCGGGTATCATCTCAGGAAGATGGGGCTTAAACATAGAAGATGATACCTGTAAGCTATTCCTAGAGGAAGTTGAGACAGTGGCACTACTGTGTTAATGTCCGGAACAGTATATATAGATTTTAAGTTTGAATTGTTAAAAATTGTTAAATTGAATTTAAATAGCAGAGTTCTGCTAAATAAACATACTAAACTAAACTAAACTAAACTAAACAGTCTGGCAGAAGAATAAAGATCTTGGGACTTTACTGGGTGAAAACACATAAAGAGGAGGATACAGATATCTTTTAAAAAGATTCAAGCGTTCTCATGAGGATATGCATTTAGGGAAGAACTGTAAGATGGGTAAGATGGATCGTGAAAAATAGACCAAAATGGGTCCTTTGGTCAGCTATCTCTCGAGCACATATACATAGTAGTGCATGGTTTTTTATCATTTTTGTCTGACAAAAAAATCGCTTTTACTATAACTTCTGTTGATTGTACGTGAAAAAGTTATTTTACATAATTTTTAGAGAATTGGTTAGAGATAAAAATGCATTTTAAGTAAAAAAGTAGAGCAACAAATTTTCGTAATTTAAAGTTTAAGGAGCTATAACTTTTTTGTGGCTGCATAAAATTAAAAAAATTTAATACACTTTTTATGGCTACTAAATTACCTCTTGAAGAAATATAAAATTGTTCTTATGGCTATAATAGTTCAAAAGTTATATCATTTAAAGTTGTTATACCTCCAAGTCGAAGGTGGCCCACTTTGAGGGGCTATAACTTGGAGGGGGTGAAAATAGACCCCCCCCCCCCTGCCTTACGATTTTTTGTTCGCTAGAGCTTCAGGAATCTTCAGTTAACGGATTATACCTCTTAACTGAGACACCCTGTATAAGTATCCCTCTGAGTTAACCCACATAGCAACTTCTGGGTGGGACTGGATCTTTCTCCTACTGAACATGTATTATCCCAAAAATCGATATTTTCGCAGAATTGGACATATTGCTCTCTCACATATTGTTCTCAGCTCCAGACGAAGTGGCAGTTGAACTACGATAATGTATTCACTTGTTATTTTATTAAAGTTTGTTCAATCATTTATCGGCTAAATATGTATTAAAAAAAATTGATTTATAACCATTTGGATGCGTCGGACAATAAACAATTTGTATTAAGTACAAAACCATCTCACTGCCCGCTCCTCCCCCCTACCTATTAAATAGCGTAAACAGGTTTTTATGTCAGGACTTTCAACAGTTCCTTAATATATATATAACAATAGCTTTTTTATTTGTAGGTCAAACTTGATAATTGCATTAGCTAAATGTTTACTTTATTGGCTCTTAAAACCGTAAAACGAAACTAAGAAAACCGCAATGATTTTTGAAGTACTAAATATGTCAAGTTCGGTACGAATACCTAGTGACAACTCAGAACTGTATTATGATACAGATATTGGAACTCAGAAATATAGAAAAATAAAATAATGCTTTACTAACAAGCTTAGTTGTTAATAAAACTGTCATACACCCGAACAACTAACGGTCGATTTCTTCGCATTAGTACTAAGTCTATCTAATACCCGAACCAGCTAGCTCTGGAGCTATCTCTACAACTCGGTATCAACGAAAATCTAGTACTTGTGCATTTCTTCTCATTGCTAGTACCGGTACCATGTTCACGCAGCTGTATTAGCAAGCTAATACGTCCCAACTGGTATAAAATAGATTTTGACACTACTTTGACTTCTGAACTTAAATTTTTATATAATTTCTGCTGTTTCCTGTCATTTTTTTTAATTATTTTGTTCCAAACTGAGTATAATTGAGGTTGTGCACTCTAGATTTGTACCTAGGTACTCCCAGGATACAAAATTCAACAAAGCCAGTTTGGTTCCATAAACGCTTATGCAATTTAAAAAAGACCATGTATTCCGTACCGGTGCAAAAAAGAAGTCACTTGGCATACCCTGCACAATGAAATTTATGGGATCCGCTAGTACCGACTTGACTGAAATTTGTAATATGTTTGCTTCATTTTTCCAGTCAAATTTTGTTGCTGAATCGACAGCATATTACTCTCCATGCAATGACGAGCCTTATCTTGATTTGGGTTCCTTAAGTCTATCAGAGGAAGACATTCTTTTAGAGCTCTCTAGTCTTGAAGAAAGCGTTACCTGTGCCCCCGATAAGGTTCTTCCATTATTTCTTAAAAATGCCGATTTTGCTTGGTAAAGCCACTTTAAAAGATATTTAATTTACCTATCTCTAAAAAGAGTGTATTCTTGAAGCGTTGGAAATTCTCATTAATTTCCCCATTTCATAAGTCTGGTTCCAAACAAATTGTTGAGAATTATAGGCCTATAGCGAAGCTGCAGTTTATACCGAAAGTTTTTGAAGCTGTTGTCAAGAAATACATCTACTCAATCGTACGAAATCACATATCAGTACTTCAAGATGGCTTTGTAAGTGGAAGATCGACCACCACTAACTTACCAATTGTGAAATGTAGTTTTCAACAACAGAAAACGAAAAAATTAAATAAATTTTATCAATGTAGGGGAGAGTAGTGTACCTCGGACCGGTTTTCAGAAAATCAGCGTTTACTCCTCACCATATTATCTCTTCATATAGTTGAAGACGCGAAACTATAACCAATTTATTACTCTTTGTAAAATATTTATTTAATATTTCAAAAATGTTGTCAATTTATCCCAGGAGCTAAATGAAGTGTACCTTGGACCAGACCATAGTGTACCTCGGACCATACACACTAAATTGCAAATTCTATCGACAACAGTAACATTAGGTTTAATTTGTATAGCTAAAAAAATATATAAAAATATCTTAACTGACAACTTATTACAAAAAGCAAAGAAATTTTACATTAAATGCTGAAAAAGTTGAAAGCAAAGTTATTTTCCTTGGAAGCACATATGATGGTACGACTATTGGTCAAAACATCCTTTACAGTCATCTCCAGTGAAGTTTTATCGACCTGAGGTCTTTTTATACCTGATATAGGTGAACTAGATTCAAATACTGAGAAATCCAAAAGGATTACAGATGAAGTATGAATCAATGTGTTAGTTGGACCGGTCCATGGTACACCAAAAGTATTGGACGTAAGTGTAACTTTTTCTTATTTTAGTAACTTAAATTAACCTGACTTCAACTGAATAGATGAGTCAGTAATTTGTTTATAAAAATTATCCGGAGCTTACTTTCACTCCAAATTTTTCTACAACATGCTTAACAAATATACATAAAATTTTACTTTTGGGGGTAAAAAACATTCCTAGCAAATTACTCACTAGGCTAACACGACACAGTGCCAGTTTCAAACTGAGTCAATGTGTTACGAAATGGCACACAATTCGTAGAGGAACTTTTGTCAAAAGAACATAGATATACTAGAAAAATGCCGCTCGGACCGAGGTACACTTGGTCCAAGGTACACTACTCTCCCCTACACGAAATACACAAATTAATAACAAATTATAGAGGACAGTCAAGAAAATATCAAAATCGAGTACTATTTTTGTTGTGAAGAAATGAAATTGACTTTTTTCAGGTACTAACGCTACTAGTCCGGCAATTTTGAGGGTCCAGCTGGCAGCGTCGTAGCTAGGGGCTGGCCGGGGGGGAGGCGGCTGCCAGGGGTGCAACCATCAGGGGGGCGCACTTTTCAGAGCCACAAGCACACCAAATTAAAACATTATTCTAGGCTAACTCACATAAAATAAACTTGATTTTGATTACGATAGGCGCCCCACAGATTAGGAATGGCGCCCCTTACTTAACACATACAGTTTGTACAGAACACTTAATAAAAGATAAAAAAAAATTACACACAAACCAAAATTGTGTCGTTTTTCCACTCTCCGGCACACCGGGGCGTGGGTGTCTTCCCGTAATTTCTGCTCCAAAATTGACAGATTCCAAATTTCAAGGAGCGGGGAAAATTTTTTCAGGGAGAGGTAAAAGTGTGAAAAAGTACTGGAACATATTTTATTTCTTGGGCTTACATTTGCAGCATTTGCAAATTTCTTACTCTCTTGTTAGGTCTCTTTTCTGTGTCAAACTGCGAAAAATGTTCGTACGGGAACAGGATTTGACTGATTTTGGAAGAATTTCATAGTTTTAACAGTTTTAGACAGAGGTATGAGAACAGACCCCACCATCACTTGCCTTGTAAATTATTTTAAATGATTGCAGAAAGAATCAAATAGAGCTGTGCGATTCAGCAAAAAAAAATCGTGAGCGAACTGTCGATAGAATCGTAATTTTCTGAAAAGCGTAAACGAAAGGTTACAAAAATGTTCGATGAAAGGGCCAAGGATGATGTGGCCATAATGACACCACTTCAGTTCAGCTTTACTGTGCACTAGACACACTTATTCCGCAAATGGAACGGAGATTTCAAAATTTAGCTGCCGTAGCTTCTGATTTTCGTTCCCTAACAGAACTTCCGATGCACGAAACCTCCACTTAAGACGCTGCTGGTCTAGCATTAAAATTACAAAGATGATTTGAAAGCCAACTACAAAGTTATGTTTAGAGATAGAAAGACCATATTATTGATAAATTGGGCTCAGAAAAAGCCTGAAAAGTAAGCTTTACGAGATTTTACAATGCCTAAATGAACGAACTCGTATTGTATTGTTTCCCGTACATAGTAGTAAGTAGGAACTAATTTTATTCTTAAATGTAAACATAATTTAAATTACTTTTTCAAAGTATTAAAATGGATTTCCTAAATAATAAGTTTTGGGGGGCGTAAAATTCAAATCTTGCCAGGGGCGCTCATGACCGTAGCTACGACACTGCCAGCTGGTACCGAGTATTAGCTAGTACTTGGTACCAAATTCAGGGAGCTAGACAGTACAGTGACTTAGTACCGATTTGAGTACTAGCATTTGGTCTAAACCCCAGTATTAGGGCTAATACTCTGTCAAGAAATCGGCCGTAAGACACCTAATTAAATTTTTTCATTACATGCATGAAACTTCATTGGATTCCATTGAAAGATGTTTTCCTCTGCGCGTCTGCATGCGTCGAAAGATGAAAGTTACAAATACACATAAAATGTACGTACACGCAAATCCAAGATCATTGATTGTTTTTAGTAATTCAAGCGCAGAAACTGCAAACAACGTCGTTTGTCCGCCAGAAGCTTCAGGATACACTGGGCGTAGTTAACGTGAGTTTAACAGTCATACTCTTGAAAGAAACGAACAAAAAAACATCCTTTCAACTAGGAGCAGAGCAATTATATTCCTGTTATACGGAGAATGGTCTTACAATTTATCTTCTATCCAACAATGTCGGCAGCTTCACTCCCCAGAAGCAACCCAACGCCACAGTGTGTACTGAATCAATTTGTTGAGATAATTTATAGCCACAGAGTATTAAAACGTCTTTATATGTGGCTCAATGAGGGCTGCAACTGCAATATGAGCAGCAGTCGCAGTAGTCAACGTCGGTATCGCGGTTTCGCCCTTGGAGTCGATATCTAAAATGCAATCATTTTGCAGTTTAATGGAATTTTTTGATTGGTTTTGCAATCTTTTTCCCAATGTTGTTGGATTGGCCCCGTTCGGGCCATAAAATTCCGTCATAAAAAGAATTAATGCCATAGCAAGAACGGAAGCGTTCTTTTGCAGTTGATAGCTTGGGGGCGTTTAGTGGTAAATTAACCCAACCATCGTTTGGTATTGGTAGCTGCAGTCGTTTGTCAATATACTTTCTCAGAGCCTTTTTTGTGCATTGAAAGTGCGTGACTTGCATGGCACTGGCTTTTATCCAGTTTCAATTGGCAATTGTGTTTTTTTTTTCTCTTTTGACTTCAGTTACTACATTTGGATACGTCGTTTCGGCTGAAGTTGAGCTATCCATCTCCCCATCTACCTTCATTCTAGAGAAAATGAGAAGAATCCAAATTTTAGGGTTTAGTCCCACGATATGAAGGGAGTCCCCAGATGATATTCGAGGACTATTAGTTTTTATGTGAGGGTACGTGATGAGAAAAGTGGGCTTATTGCATAGACATTGACACTAACATGAGCCACATACCACATAGTACTACCATTAAGCTACGTATTTTGTGTCAGTTGCGATGGATGTCCTTACCTGATTTCATCTTCTGCATGACTATTTGCCTCTTAAGATACTTTTATGCATACCCTACCTACCTACATAAATTATCAAGATCGTTTCGGGAAGAATTTTTTATTGGTCCCTCTTGTTCTTTTCATTATAATTATACGATGTTATAGGTAATATCTCTTCAGACTGAGTATGCATTTCTTTAGTCCAATCTACGAGATAAATTAACAAATAATTTCATATTGTTAATGTCGATAGTAAATAATGCAAAACTTTTAGCAGTCTTTCTGCATATTCATTCATCGATAAATGTAATTTGAAAAGCAACTTTGTTTGCATTTGGACTTTTACGAGGCCTTAATTCAGGCGATGCACCGCTTGAGATCAACATAATTGAGTTCTTTATAGAGACTAATCCACATATAAAAAAAAAATTGACAAAATACATACGGAAAATGTATTTAAATTTATTTGAAAGTAAACATACCCTATATTCCCCTCCTAATAACTTCAATGACATATTTTATTAGGATGGATAGGTAGGGCGCCGTAAGATATGGCACATATTCTATACGAATGTCAGTACTTAGCATGCAGTCGCAGAAACATTTGACGCTGCTACTTCTGTAGTTACCTGAAGGAGGTAGTTTTCAGGGTAATAAAATGCTTTGAGGAAATTTTGGCCTTTTAGGTGCCATCCTGGGATGGACTTTTCGGGGATTGCGGGGAGACCTGCTAAATACCCAAAATTAAAATCCCCAAACCAATAAATCATTTATTAAAATAATGGAAAAAGATATTGAGGAAAATTGAGAGCAGGACTATACTCTCAACATCATCATTTCATGAGTCGTAATTTTCAGTTAATTTTTCCTGTATTCGGCAGTTCCTCTACTTTCCTTGCCAACTCATAGGCACACTCGCCTTCTACAACAGACTGACCACGCACCCAACATAGTCGTACCTAGTTCTGCATAATCCATAATGCCCTTAGAATTCTCTGCTGAAAAGGTAAACTATCTTAAGTCGACTTAAGTGAATTTTTAACAGTTTAGTGCATTAGAATCCCCAATTCAATACGCGTAGTTGTATCTAATCCTCGTCCTTGTATCTAACTTATATATATACTCGGGATAGTTATAGAAAAACAAAAACATCTTAATTCCATAAAACGCGTATTAAATTTACATTTTGTGTTTTGTTTTTTTGCTCTCCTGAAAAATTATGAAAATAGACTTAAGATAGTTTACCTTTTCAGCAGAGAATTATTCGGCAGCTCCTGACTAGTGCCGATTTGGTAGTGAACTATCCTGGCGCCTTAAGTTCGTTGGATATTCGTTTCATTATAAGGAAATACGGCTAGAAGTTCTACCTGAAAGCCGCTGCTGCAAGCATCCGGGAGCCTTACGGACACTTTCAGCTCTGGCTCCATACAGTAGTCCGTGAGGACTACAGTGTCTGTATGTCGAGTAACTGTTTTATTCTTCGTCCAATCTTCCCGCACAGGATTTATTGGCCTTGCCATAGCCGGGAAAAAATAGACAAGAAACAAAAAAAAAAACAAAACCAAAAAAAACCGCCACTGTCGAGAAACGAACCTTCTGATTTTGAAGCTCGCGACCCCCTAAAAATTGCTTTGCGACCCCCCGACCTACACTTTCAAAATCACTAATTTAGGCCAATGCCACACGAGCTCCTTTTTCCGCGCCATGAGTCCCTGGCGGTCGTGTGTACAGTTCTAACGGTCTTCTATATACAAAATATATAAATATGTATAAATATAATAAATCACACTAATATATAAATATTATAAAAGCGAAAGTAACGCTGTCTGTCTGTCTATTACCTTTTCACGCCTAAGCCGCTGAATCAATTGTAATGTAATTTGGCAGAGAGATAGTCTGGTACCTGAGGAAGAACATAGGTGAAAAAGCCGCCCGCTAGGTGGCGCTGGAGTCAAGTTATTAACAAAATCTTCTCACGCTTAAGCCGCTGAACCAATTGTAATGTAATTTGGTATAGAGATAGTCTGGGACCTGAGGGAGGACATAGGTGGGAGAACCCCCTGCTAGGGGGCGCTGGCGTCAAGTTATTAACAAAACCTTCTCACGCTTAAACCGCTAAACCAATTGTAATGTAATTTGGTATAGAGATAGTCTGGGACCTGAGGGAGGACATAGGTGGGAAAACCGGCTGCTAGGGGGCGCTGGCGTCAAGTTATTGACAAAACATTTTCACGCTTAAACCGCTGAACCAATTGTAATGTAATTTGGTATAGAGATAGTCTGGGACCTGAGGGAGGACATACATAGGTGGAAAAACCGGCTGCTAGGGGGCGCTGGCGTCAAGTTATTAACAAAATATTTTCACGCCTAAGCCGCTGAATCAATTGTAATGCAATTTGGCAGAGAGATAGTCTGGGACCTGGGGAAGAACATACATAGGTGGAAAAACCGGCTGCTAGGGGGCGCTGGAGTCAAGTTATTAACAAAATCTTCTCACGCTTAAGCCGCTGAACCAATTGTAATGTAATTTGGTATAGAGATAGTCTGGGACCTGAGGGAGGACATAGGTGGGAGAACCCCCTGCTAGGGGGCGCTGGCGTCAAGTTATTAACAAAACCTTTTCACGCCTAGACCGCTGAACCAATTGTAATGTAATTTGGCGAGAGATAGTCTGGGACCTGGATTGGAAATTCTTTTCCACCAACGGTACTGTCCTGATATTTCAGTCAGTCTGAAGTCATTTAGCCACCAGTCTTCCGATACCAAGCAAAAGGGCATAAAAACATTTAAAGATATCATTGCGTTGAAAATTCAGAAATGCTTAAAAAATTAATAATTGAGGTTTAACGTCGGAAAATCGTTGTAGATGCTCACGCCTCATATTTTGATTAAAGATAAATGTATAAAAAGTATTATTAGCTTTTAAATGCTTGCGACTAAATCAAACATTTCATGTGGCACAACCAAATAACAGTAAAAAAAATGATGCTGCTGCTTATTCACACTGTTTTTGGGCGCGGGCCAAGCCGGGCGGGACAGCTAGTATTAAATATATATATGTTTAAACAAGAACATGATTTTATAATTTTATCCAGCTAGATTTGCGATTCATTACACTGCACTGTACGATGTGGCAAAAGGGGAAGTTTCGAACGCCACACATCGGATAAACTGAAGATTCATTCTCTCACTGTCATTCAATTCTTTTCAATTCGACACTTACAACATAGCGCTCTAAGAGTAGTCATAATCAACGTTGCTTTTTCTTCTCTGTGTTAAAAGCTAAATATCGAAATTGGTACACCCTACGCGATAGAGGGTATAAACAGGCAGCAGTCGAGTGATTTACAAGCAAATAAGGAATAAAATTCCGGTATGTTTGTTATACTTTTATGATTTGTTGGCGGCAGGCATAAACTAGCCTTTGTATGGGAACACATTAGTATGGAGAATGATTTCCCTTTTGACTCGGCCATCATTAAAACAAAAAAGTTGCAATAAGAGTTCGTTCGACGATTCTCTGGGGAACATTTTTTTTATGCCGCTGCCAACCCTCTGCTTCAATTGGCAGAAGCGTATTACATGGTCTACAGGAGTATTAACGAACTCTTAGCCTCGGGTGATCCCAGTGGATATTTAAATATTAATTTAACGCTTGTGAACAGCGCTGATGGGTGAGACTATTGTTGTAATTTGAGAACAGATAAAAGAGTGTTAACAACCAATTCATAATGCAAGTTTCTAGTATCTAATCGGAAGCAATTCATATTTATTTATTTTATTTAAACTGCAATTTTATTAGAAGGTGTTTACAAAGTGGCAAACTGATTCGCCGCGGATGAAATCCAATCTTTGGTTAAGATACTTTGGAAAGCATTGAATGGAGTAAAGCAAATCTTGTTGGCATGACCGACTGAAGAAGCTCTTAGAAGGAGTGGACGCCGATAGCTTAAAGTGCAACCATAAGGGAAAACCTGTGATGAAATGATAGTTCCGCTGATGGCCGCAGCAAACGAAAAAAAGACTACATCCCTCGGATCTGTTCTTGGGATGTTTGGATTCTCAATAATAATAGTAATCTCTCTTTATTATTTACTGAGCTTAACTCTAACAGATTCAGAATAATATTACATTCAAGATACAATTTATATTTAAATTACAATTATAAAAAAATAAATAAATAAATAAACAAAAGCAACATCAATAACATACAAATGGTATTATAAAATTATACTACATAAATACAAACAAAAAAAAATCAGCCATCATCTTTCAGGACATATTTATATTCAATATTGAGAGTTGAAATTTAGATCTATCATCACATAAATCTATTTCGGTGGTAACAGAGTTAAAAAGTCTTATACATTTTATGATTGACTCATTAAGACCATAATTGCAAATATGCCTAGGATTCCAAAATAAACTTCTGGCGCATATAATTTCAACTCACGAAGGATATCTGGACAAATTATACGATACGAAAAAACATCATGAATAAACAGTAAACAGTGAACATTTCGTCTTTTCTCTAAAGTATCTAATCCAATCAAAGCACATCTTGTTGAATAGGACGGCGATCTGTCTAGGTTCCATTTCATTTGCTTTACAACAAATCTAGTAAAAGACTTTTGTACTCTTTCTAGTCGAGTTTGTGAATTAACATAGATTAGACACCAGACAATAGAGCAGTATTCAAGAAAAGGACGTACAAGAGACATTAAACAGATTTAAGAGCATATGGATTCGAGAATTCAGTACACGCTCGTTTCAGAAAACCAAGCATCGAGTTTGCTTTGGCAACAACATAATCTATGTGAAACGAAAGGGTAAGTTTTGCGTCAAAGATCACACCAAGATCTTTAATTTCAGATTTACGGGAAAGAAGGGTTCCGGAAATTGTATAGTCATTAATAACAGGGACTAATACACGGTACACAGAAAAAAGAATGACATTTATTTATATTTAATGTAAGTCGATCACGCTTACACCAATCAACAATTGTGTTTAAATCATTTTAAATACTTTCACAATCATAAATATTTTTAACACGTAAAAAGATTTTTAGGTCATCGGCATACATCAAGGAGTATGGTTAAGCAAAGAAGGTATCTCATTAATAAAAATATTAAAAAGCAAAGGTCCTAAGTGGCTACCTTGAGAACACCTGATAAGACCTCAATGAGTCTAGACTGTGAAGAACCAATTTTTACATACTGCTTTCTATTCGAAAGGTGACTCGAAATCCACTTAAGAAGCATCGAATGAATGACAAATGATCTTAATTTATTTATCAGGATACTATGACATACTGTGTCAAAAGCTTTCTTGAAGTCGGTAAAAATAATGTCAACTTAATATCCTGACTCCAGAGAGTTAAAGATATATTTTGTAAACAGGGGAATAGCCGACAATTTGGAAATCCCACGGTAATTATGAACTTTTTGTCGAGATCCAGCTTTAAATATGGGGGTTATAAATGAAACTTTCCACTCATCCAAAAAGGTCCCAGAACTTAAAGATAAATTGAAAATTAATTTTAAAGGAATGCACAGGGATAAATTGCATTGTTTAATCAGATGAACTGGTATGCGATCAGGTCCTGCACTTTGGCAATTATTCAAATATTGTATGTCCTGTAAGACATCATCAGTCGACAGATAAAGTGATCCTAAACAAGTATTACAATTAAGTATATTCGTATTGTCTTCAAAAGACACACTAAAACTCGAGTGATCAACAAAAACTGATTCAAAAAGCAAAGAGCTCACAAGTTGAATCAGTGCTACACGAGACAGATCCTTCGAATTCCATATTCTGTAGTATACCATTAAGTTTTCTTTTACTGTTCAAAAATGTCCAGAAACCAATGACCAGGCTGGGCAAAGACAGTCGCAATAAGTATAAGAGGTTTCATTTTGAATAGCCTTCTATTCTGCCACCTTCATTAAATTTCGACAGATGATAAGTGAAAACTACGTAATTAATATAGAAATGGAACCATACACGTTTTAAGGAAATTCATTGGGGCACATATTCATCTTCAAGGATTTGTAAATAAGCCGAAATGACACATTTGGGGCACTCATCAAATCCAATAATGATTGTCGAGAAGCCTCTATCTCCTTTCACAACGTGTTTGGCGCAGTTTTTGGGCAGGGGGCATCTTTGGGTCTTATTTCTTCTATTTTAAAGCGGATGCGGCTGTTACCGTGAATGGATTCGCTATTGAACCATGATCAATGAATTCTTGTCTTCAGAACTTAAACAGTTGAATGTGGATGACAAACGTGATGAAAAATGTTATCAACAGAGCATGTGTGTGCAACAGAGGGCGTAGGGGTCATTTGGCTGATACGTTTTTTCTAAAGGGTAACACTCTTTTTATCGATTAAAATAAATCTTATTTCTTAAAAAATATGTTACCGACCTAAACTATTTTCCTAATTTTTGTAATTTTTATTTCAGTATTTCTTAACAAGTTAAATACAATACCGAAAAGCAGAAACTTCTATTTTGGCATTTTCTGCAGTAGTTAATGCATTTCCCCGGCCAATTTTTGCTCTTATAGTAACTTCGGGTATTGTGGAATATGCGGGTAATGTGGGATGGGCGGTTTTCTCGAAAAGTAAGCTCAGTTTGGTAACTCTTTCACAATCAACAGTTAGTGACTGTAGTGAGGGGAGCATGCGTATTTAATCAAATTAAAAAAAAAATATTTAAAAAGTTAAAAACCTTAAAAGTTTTCGTGTGTATTCGAGTTTTTTCAGCAAAACAAAAAATTATTGTGTGCAGTGAGAAACTCTATTTGAAACCAGATGATTAGTTAGTTATTTGGAAAAAGCAATATTTTATTTACACGTCCGAAGTGTTTAGCGCTTCAAAAAGTTATGCGTGCAAAGGCACACACAAATCTTAAAATCGTAACCTAACGGTGAAAAGATAAGAATCTTACAGACACTTCGGTAACAACTGACAAACGTAGACATTCCGTTGCTTTTGCCGAGCCAATTGTTACTGAAAAATATTCAAAGTCAACCAATTCATCGGCTAAATTTACTTAAAAACGGCGATTACAACAGTTTTTGCTGTTAATACATATTTTTGGAAGAAAATTTTTGCCGATTTGCTTTTGATAACTTTGAGCTGTTGAATTTACAATTTTTTTTTCTCTCCACGAATAGCTGCAAGTTTTGTTTCAACAACTTAATTTTATATTTTACTAGCTGACCCGTGCTCGCCTTGCTTCGCCTTCCAGCAACTTTGAATAGAAAACAAAATATTTTCTTCTAATATATTGCTATATGTATAGAGTGTACTCTCTCCTTACGGACACCTCTCATAACCGGACACCTCTTATAACCGGACAGTTTTCAAAGAACGGAAATAAATATACGATTCTCCATATAAACAATTCTCCCATAACCGGACTCTCTCATAACCGTACACGGACACCAATTTCCGTAACCGCAATAGAATGTCGCTCTCTCTCTCTTAAATGGACAAATTGACAAATGCTTTATTTTGTTTTTGTTTTGTTCTCCTCTTCTTTACACTTTGCAAAGAAACGAAACAAAAATGTAAGGTGTGGAGTGTGCCTTTGCTTTACTATCACGTTCGCGGACAATTGATTTTCTGTGGGGGACGCTAGAATTACACACGCATGTTTCCGACATTTTGAGAGATATTTTATATTATATTGTGCGAATTTTGTATTAAGATTAAAATGATTCCGCTGGTCACAGTGAAGTGAAAATTTGTCTCTGATAGGACAAATAATGCCGGAATATGGAAGCATCCTGTATTTCTCGTCAGGGTATCCCGTCTTGTCCTAACATACCTAAAATTGTCATGGCCCCGCTAATTTCCTCAACCATTGACGGCATATGCTATGTGCATTTATAAATCCTATTGCATTTTTTAAATAGGTTTGTATTTTAAATGTATGTGCCAGAAATAAGTATTTTTCGGTAATTTGTGTTTATCACATAAAAATGCATACGTTTATAAAATAAAATTAATACAACATGTCTATTGTGTTACTTTTTTTAAAAAATGTCAATTTATTTTTTTCTCCCATAACCGGATACCTCTTCTAACCGGACAAATTTCTCGGTACCGTCAGTGTCCGGTTATGAGACAGTTCACTGTATATGCATAAAGGGTGTCCCAAAGTTCACGCAGGAAGTAATTTAGATAGAAAGCACCGGTTCTTATTTTTTTTATCGATTCATAAAGTAAGTAAAGGAACCCTCTTGTTGAAACCACGCGTCATCCATACCCATATCTTGCAATTTAGGCACAAAAAACTGGATTATCATGTAGCGATAGCTAGCACCATTTACTGTTACTGTTTGACCAGCCGCATTTTCAAAGAAAAATGGTCCGACAATGCGTCCAGCCCAAAATGTGCACCATGCAGTGGCATTTGTTTCTTAACAATCACTCCTGGATTTTCTGAATCCCAAATACGACAATTTCGATGGTTAACAAAGCCATCAAGATAAAAATTCGCCTCATCGCTGAAGATGATTTTGTTTGAAAAATCTGTCAAACGTTAATTATTTTAAATATGTTGCGTTGACCTAAACCCCCGCCCATTCTCCGTCATATCCACGCACGGCACGCGTTTGGTAGTGTGATGAATGACCTTTAATTCTATGAATTATGTATTTTCATTTGTCATTATCTTCTTAAAAAAGTACATACACAGAAGTGACCTTAAGACTCTCACGGGACTGGTCACAGGGATTACAATCAATATCACATTGGCTTCCAAATGCAGATCAATAGCGGAGTGGTACTGAGGTAGGTTAAGCATCATTTTTCAAAAGGAGTTGTTGTACGCACGCCGGCCGGGGTAGGTTTCTGAAATAAGAGGTGAAAATTGTATGTAAGGGGTAATCTCTGAAACTCTCTACTGAACCGATTCCAGAATTTTTCCGAACGCGGTTCATATAATAACTTGTCAAAGTTTCATCGCAATCAGATGAACGATGCGCGAACGGAGAAAAGATGAACAAACAAACTTTAATTTGTATATATTAGATTGGCTCCCTTATAACTCAGTTGTGCAAAAAGTTTTTTTTTGTCCTTAATATAAATTTGTTCACCTACCGTAAAGTAATTGTATTATGTGCTTAGTCTTTCTCTCTTCAAAACATACTTTATGTCCAAGTCTGAGATCAATCGGCAAAGTAGTTCGGAAATCGGAATTTATCGAATAAACACAAACAAACAGAAATTCATTTTTATATGCACACGTATGAATAAAGATTATGTATAACCTTCACCGGTATGCACACCCACACAGCAACTCCCCAAAGTTTCATCAGCCATCATCATCACCATCGGATGAGCGATGAAAATGATCGCCAGACCGACCACACAAAAACAAAACACGATTCACTGCCCGAACAAAATGGCAAAGCTGTAGTGGAAGTAGGCAGCGCTGTCAAAGTTAAAATACACGTAAACCCTATAGCGCGAACACAATGCGAAGCTGATGCTGTAGTATGAATTGTATGGTGAAGCGCAAAGTTCAGCCAACTTCAACTTTCTACTTCCACTACAGCTTCACCATTGTGTTCGGCCAGTTACCCAGCATACTGCAAGAGCAAAAGCGAAGAGAAAAGCTTACATACTCGTAATGCAACAACGTGATCCTCTCCCAGCAGGTTGACGGACAATTTCAATGGTTTTCTGTGCTTTTTAATTAAAATCATTAACAATCACATTATTTATGTCTATTTCGCAGCTTCTAGGTAACGCAGGAAAATGATTTATACCTTATAATCTTTGGCAAGAAATGCTGAAATCACCCAAATTAATTTCATTGAAATAGGTGCAACGTTATCACGTAAAGTGCATAGAAGTGTTTAAATTGTAAGCATACAAATAAAAAAAATAATGTTTGTGCATAATAAAAAGTATAAAGCCCGATAATATATATGCAATCCATTACAGAGGAACTCAACAAATATTTTAGCGAAGGTTTTATCAAAATCCGTTCAGTAGTTCCCGAGATTAGAACATAGAATAAATTAGAATTAGAATAGAATAATTAGAACATACATAAAAGTAGTTACGTCTTTATAAATAGTATAGATAATATTTTTTTTGTTAAAATATTCAGTTTCGGCTAAGGTGGAACACTAGCCATGGGCTATAGTGGTATAGTATACCACATTACCCGTCTTAAAACTTTTCAGCTAAAAAAAGGTATACCACATTACCCGCAACTTTTTAAAAATGAGGTTTACGAGGTCGGAGCATATTTTTGTCAAAATACTCTATAGTAACGATTAGAACCCCACCAAAGGATACTGAATGGTAGTTTATACTTCTATATTGAACCTTACGAAATTTGGATGAATTAAATCTTACACTTTGTCCGTTAAGTCCAAAATAGAAATGGGTATTCCGCAATACCCGAAGTTACTCTAATAAAAAAAAAATAGTTTCTGTCTACACTTTTATTACTATTTTTGCTTTTTTTCATCGTACCGTATCCTAGAGAAATGCAGGGACTAGGTACTGTTCAGCAGATGTTTATATTCAAGTGGAGCAAAAAAAAAAAAACAGTGTTTTATTTGTAGGAATGCAAAAATGTATAAAATAAAAATCTAACTAACTTTTTGCATTATTCTATGTATGCATTGTTTTTCGGTATGGATTCCTCTTTTAAAAAATAAAACAATAAAGCTGCTTTTTAGACATACCAAAGCGCTAAACGGTTTAATCGTGAGAAAAATCGTTGTTTCTATTTAAGTGGCGCGTACTGTACATATGGTATATGGAGATTGGCATTTTCCGAACCTTAGGAAAGACGTCAGGAAAATTGAATTAAAAACATATGTTATATACTTCAAGCAGTAAGGCAAGAGATGTGTTGAACTATCCCCGAACACAAGTGCAAAGTAATTGTAAGGTAACTAGTTAAATGGAGTTCACAAGACTGATTGAATCAAATGAGTTTAGAAAAAGTACATCGTTTGAAAAACAAAAAAACAAAAACAGCACAAAGTAACCTTACTTCCAGTAATCTTATTCAAAGCAAAAAGTGCTCGAAATTTTCAAACAAAGACAATCCATCCGTCTCATACCAATGCAACCTCAAATCGGAAAAGTTTTCATTCCCTTCTGTGTCGTTTGTTGAACTTTCAACACAACAAATATTTGAAAATAAGATTTCAAAACTTTTCAAAAACATTTCTCTAGAAGGCGGGACATTTCTTTAATCAAGCAGAAGTACAGGAAACTTTCCGTCACCGACATGCCTGTACAACAAACTCCTGATTTGAGAGCAAGTTTGTTATCCTCTACCACCTACTTCCTGCTTCATCAGAAGCAGAACTTTTCAAGTTACCAATACTAATTCTCTTGAACTGCGTCAACATTGAGGAAAGCATAAAAAATATCTCAGATACACAAGTTGTCGCAGCAATACGAGATTCTTCTCAGAATCTTTTGTGCTTTGAAGGAGGCAATGATTCAGCTTCCGATTGTGGAATATTTTTTCTTCCCACTCTTCTCCCCTAGGACTAAACAAAAGATAAACAGAAATCAAAGTTGCAAAGGAGGAACTCGATTGGTAACGAAATTTAGAAGCGTTTCACTGTTCACTTGGCACAACTACGGGGGGTTGGCTTTATGAAGGCACATCTTCATGCTGAGCACGTCCATTCATTGTAACGTATATAATAGGGGTAGATACATACCGCCCCACCCCCGACGCTGGCTCATGTGCGTAGTATACAGCAAGTAAAATTTTACTTGACAAGAGGGTGGAGGGTGGTTCTTTTTTCTTCAAAAGATTTTCTCTTGCAGAAGGAATTCCCAGTTTTTCCCCGCTCTATGTTGCGGAAAATTGAATTATCTGACGGATTTTGTTCTTCAAAATTTGCAACGTCAAGGATTTTTAGGATTTTTATTAAGGACGTGTGCTTATTTGTTTGCTCGTATTTGTTCATCTGATTGCCTGTAAGGTTTTTACGAAATGATATGTGTGTGGATTGCACAAAGCAATGCGGATTGAATATTATTTACACAAAGAATGAATGCCAGTTCAAAGGAATGAATGTGTATGAACACATATATATGTATGTATGTAGGGGAGAGGTTTTGCTTAGACTTCATATAACTTTTGCTTGACTGACGGATCCACATGGTAATGAAATTATTATTTTAACACATACATACGAAAAATTTTGCTCAAACCTTTTCTTACTCTTTCGGATGGCAGTTCTCGGAATTTATGAAAACTACGATGTTTTTTGCACTGCGTAGCAAAATATCGTTCAATTAGTGAACAAAAGTCGATGTAATTATTAATGAGAGGTGCATTTAGCTCGTGATAACCGTCCAAAACAAACCAAAGTGATTAAAAGAACAAAAAATGGGAAAAATCAGTTCCGAGGGCAAATCTAATATTTTGTATCTGTCACGTCTAAATTCGACAACCCGTCAAATTTCAGAAAGAACTGTAGCATGGAATTTAAAAAATATCGTGAGAAAATGATTACCAGCAAAAGGAAAGGCTCAGAGAGGCCAACAAAGACGAATGGAAAGAAAATAATAAGGAAAAATGCTAGAGTTACATTTTATTTTAATTTGTATGTCCTTATAAAGGGTTTTTCAATAAGAGCGCTACAAAAGTTTTTTTAAATAAAACAGAAACGGTTTTGGATATCAATGAAATTCTTTATTCCTGTGAAAGTACGATAATGCGCGATGCCATTATGTATGGAACTCGATTTCATTTGCATGGCCACCACGGGCACGCTTGCAGAAGTCCAGACGCTGAACCCAATTTTCGACGGTTTTCAAGCATAAATCGGCCGATACTGCTGCAATTTCACGTTCGATATTCGTACGAAGTTCATCAATCGTCGCTGGCTTCTTGGCATAGACCATAGACTTGACGTAGCCCCACAGGAAATAGTCTAACGGCGTCAAATCGCCCGACCAAGGCGGCCAAGCGACTGGACCATTTCGTGAGATAACACGTTCTCCAAACTTGGTTTCCAATAAATTGATTGTGACATTCGCTGTGTGGCTTGTGGCGCCGTCCTGTTGGAACCACTTGTCCTCCAAGTCCATATCATCCAATTGGGGCCAAAAATCTTGTAAGGATGTAGGCCAAGATCTTTTCGCAAAATTCGCCACAACAACGTCACAGAGATGCCCAACGCTTGAGAACGACGTGTGAGAGACACATTTGGGCTTTCTTCAACTGAATCCTCAGCGGCAGCAATATTCTCGACACTACGGGCACTTCTTTGTTTCACTGGCACGGGAACATTTTGTACTGTGCCTGTGGATTCAAATTTTTCCACTAGACGCTCAATTGTTGATCTGCTAGGACGATTATGACGACCATAAATTGGACGTAGCGCTCTTAACGTTGAGGCCACTGACTCCGATTTTCGGTAGTAAATTTTAATAATTTCGACTCGTTGTTGGCTCGTATATTTTTCCATCATGAAATGGCAAACCTTACTGAATGTCAAAAGAGCGGCTAGAAATATGGCGTCGTTTGCTGTCCCTGTCGCTCTACTTTTGTAGCGTCCCTGTTGAAAAACCCTGTACAAGTTAACCTGTAACACTCATATTGAACCCGGATGCGCATGGTTGGCATAGTTCACCGCTAGGTATTTGCCCTCTGAAAGTTGACAGCCCATTTTACCGGTCGTAGATAACCAGCTGCATCCGGATTTGGAATACGAGCACTGGGCGCAAGCTCAGCATTTCCTGCCGCTGCATTTCTTGCCGCTGCTAGATAGGGCTTAGCAATTAAGTAATTGGTTTATTCAGATTTTATTCAGCTATTGAACTTAATAAAGTCTCCGCGGACTTTGTGCCGTAAAACGTATTCCTTGTTTTATTACTGTGCCCTTCAATCAGCATTACGGAATCCACATAAAAATAATTTACATAGCACTTCGTGTAGAAAATCGAACGAGCCACTAAAAACATGCATTGGCTTGTAAAGTATTCATATTCTTAAAGTCTCTGAACTGGTAGGTATCATTATGGGAACATTTTGCAAACACTAGAGGTTTACCTTTCATATGAGAGAAAACACTGTAAGGTATGAAAAATAAAGTAGATCGTGTAAAAAAAGGAAGAACTTAGAAATTAAATATAAATGAGGGGAAATAAGTAGACGAAATCTTCATAAATCAACATTTTATATTTTTATTATTATTTTTTTTTAATGAGTCCTCGTTACTTAAGTAGTGAGCATTGCAACAACAACCAACAACAAAGCAGTAATTTGCCGGGTCATACCTTGGATAAGATTATGTCGTCCAAATCGTACAATTCCTCGAACAGAGCAGATCTCAGGCCGCTAAGTGTCTTTGGCAAGGCAGTTTGCATCATCTTTTTCGCCTGCAGCTCCCAAACGTGGTCAATGGTATTTATGTCCAGGCTCATCGCAGTCCAAGCAATCATTTCGGTCCAAGTCACCATTTAAATGGTGTGAATGGAACCTCAAATTCATCCAGGCTCCTGTTGATGTAATATGTAGAGTTCAACGATACTTCCACGATGCACAGCTCGGTTTTCCAACGCACGGAAATTAACCCCATGATGGAACCTCCCCAGAAATTTTCCAGCTGGGCAACTGTTGCCGAAAGTATCTTTCACCTGATCATCTCCATTTTCTGCTATGTCCAACTGGTGAGCGCAGACAATTACCTGAACTCATCAGTAAAAAGGACTCTATCCAGTCGGGCGGCGTCTATCCAATCCTGGTGAAGGCGAGCAAATTCCATTCGACGTCGCTTATGCTGTACCATGAGTCATGGCACATGAGCAGCTAATGGTTCGAAGTGAGTGAGAGAGCTTAACCGCTGTTTGGTGACGATTTTGAAGACTTTTAAGCACCAAATATCAGTCATTCCTTGCAGAAGTTACGGCCTGAGCCTTGCCGCCGGTTCTTTCTTTAATCATAAAAGCGGCATACCGCTGTCACTATCAGGGTCTTCTACAGGAAAAAGTTTGAATATATGTATAAAGTATGAATATGAAAAAGAATATAAGGGCTCCTTCGAGTGCGAATCTGACTCGCTTCCAAAAAAGCCCCGAAATCTACGAAAAGTTCAAAGTTTCTATGAATCGTTAGTTCTACATACATATATGAAGGTATGTACATCCATACAAATGTATATTTTAAACGAAACATTCAAAAATAGAGTGTCTCACCTTTCACCTTTTCCCCGTGGCATATTTTTTATAAGCAAATAGTAACGCAACAGGCTAAAAGAAATTAATCAAACAAAGTGTAAAACGTTAATGTTTGGATGTTTTTCCCCAAAGAACCACGTGGAAACAAACAAATAAATCGTCGTCCACTAATCAAAAGCAAACTGGGAGCATTGAAAAGAAGAAAACAAAACAAAAAAAGAGAAAAACAAAACTCAAAAGGTTACGCACTATCTATTTCAGCTCTTGTGGTACTGTAAATCATTTTGAAACGGCGCGGTTTATCCGTAACACCTACATCAGCTATTAAACGGTATCTACTTTGCGCACACTACAAATCACAACAAAACATTTAGATGCACGCGAGTGGACGAGGTAGAAGACCCTGATAGCGGCACGTTGCTTTCCATCAGCTCTGATGACCACAAGTCTGACCATAAATCATCGCCAGCAGTCTCATCGTGTGTCGGCTGCGGTTTATCAATCATAACGTCGATCCTGTCCTCTAGAAGAAGAACGAAATTCCTCTTCTCACTTAACAGCATGATTGATGGCTGCGATTTATCGAAATCAAATCGAAAGGATTTTCAATGGGATACAAATGTATCTTAATACATCTTGTTGATGTTGGTAAAAGTTTCGTGAAAAGATACTCGCCTCGCATAATTAATTTGTATGTGAACATTCTTGAACTGCACAACCCCTTGGAAAATACCTTGGACCTCAAAGTCGATTAAGAGATCAAGCGAGAAATCGCTGTTGCCTCATATTAACGTTACCAGCCCGCAATATTTCCAATATGTAAATCGGATTGAAGCGAATGCGGTTTTTTTTATTTAAAATTTTTTTATAAATCGATTAGGTACTGCCCCGGTTCCAAAATCGGGGAAATGTGTAAATGACAAGAAATCATATAGACCCATTTCACTTCTGCCAATAATATCTAAGGTCTTCGAGAAACTTCTGCTGAAACGATTGCAACCAGTAATTGAAGAAAAACACTTGATCCCGGATCATCAATTCGGCTTTCGGGTCAAACATTCCACAATCGATCAGGTGTATCGAATAACGAACGAAATTGAAAAAGCTTTAGAAGGGAAAAAAGTATGCTCTAGCGCTTTTCTCGACGTATCGCAAGCCTTCGACAAGGTATGGCACGAAGGCCTAAAGTATAAGCTAAGGGTAATCTTACCGGAAAAGTTGTACAGACTATTGGAATCTTATCTTGAAAACAGACTTTTCCGTGTTAGACACGGGAGTGAATATTCGGATTTCAAAGAAATCCACGCCGGTGTTCCACAAGGAAGTGTTCTCGGCCCAATTCTGTTCCTGCTCTATACAAGAGATATACCACAAGATGAAGGGACCGTTGTAGCAACGTTCGCAGACGACACGGCTATCAGTCGAATCATCAACGGGAAAACTCCAACGAGCTTTGAACAAAGTATTCGAATGGACAAAAACCTGGCGAATAGTCCTCAATGAGACAAAATCAACGCATGTAAATTTCACGCTAAGAAAGATAAACAACTTACCTATATACATTCACTCGGTGCAAATACCGTATGCAAACGAGGCAAAATATCTAGGAATGACCCTAGACGCAAAACTTAAGTGGAAACCACACGTTAAAAAGAAGCGCGAAGAGCTCGAAATCAGATTTAGAGAAATGTATTGGTTACTCGGGAGATACTCGAAGCTAGGCACATAGAACAAACTGCTTCTGTATAAGCAAGTGCTAAAACCGTCTTGGACATATGGTATACAACTTTGGGGTTGTACCAAACCAAGCAATATGGCTCTACTGCAAGCATTTCAAAACAAAATACTAAGAACAATCGTGAATGCTTCTTGGTATATAAGGAATAGTGATTTTCACAGAGATCTAGGAATTGCTACCGTGAGGGACGAAGTAACAAACTTGTGGGGGGGGGGGAGGGGGGGGGTTAGCCCGGGGGTTTAGCCCGTAGGCATATACTGTCTAGCACTGATGGCATTGTCAGATATATGAATCGGGCATAACCAATGGTACGGACCATTGGTATCTTTTGAAGATTCCTGCACCTCCAGGCGCAACCAAAAAAAAAAAGAAAAAAAGGTACTGCCCCACATGGATGTTGCCACTTTTAAGCACACATGAAAAAATTTGTGGTGACTAGAAAAGTCTCGAAGCATAAAACGAGAAACAGCCGGTTATAAAGGGGGTCCTTAAATTCACGCAATAGTTGAATTTGTGCGGGAAAGTGTTGCCATCGAAAAAAAGACAGGGTGACAGCTGACAGTTCAGGGTACGTAGGGACTAACAAAAGTTCGCTTAGTTGATTGAATAATAAAACACAAAAATTCAGATATGTACTTGATATGTGATATTTTTATAATTCACGCGCGAGCTATATACGAAACATCAGCGAAAACCCAGATGGCCAACAACCCCAAACAAGAATCATCCAATTCAGCGAAACATGGGTTCAACAGTGGTCATCACTCCAAATCAAACGGAAGCAAAGGAAATGCAACATCAGCGGAAAAGCTGGATATAGAGTATAGACACCTCGTCAATGTCAACGCGACGATCAATAATTCGAGTATATTCTGATAGCGGCAAGTTGCAGCGACGCTTGGACGGCGGACTTAAGACTTAATAAAAAATGTTGTCGAAAAGTCCAATCAAAGTGTTTTTCTTTTAATTGCAAAGCATTTAACTCGCGCTAAAGGGGTTATGAATAACCTCAAAATGTCTTGCACAGCGCGGCCCATAGGGAAATTTAGGGAGGATGAAAGATGAGATGCCGATGCGCATTGGTCTTAAATGTTTGTAGATCGTAACGGGAGGGGAAAATCGTGTTCGGTATAGCGTTCCACATTCGTGTTGTACGTCCGAAGTCGGGCTTAAGGGTAAACTGATGGGCATTCCTTGCGAGACGTGTGAAAATTGTTGAAGCGGAGGAATGCAACTGGCTACTTCGCTGAAGCACTGTTTGTGGAAGAAGCGATAAAACAGGGAAAGACAAGAAACATTAGGACGGTGTTCGAGTGAGTCAATTCACTCAGTGATGTTTCTATCCCCTATAAGTTTTATCGCTCGTTTTTGTATTCTATCGATCACGTGCAGTGATGTTTTTGGAGCACCCGACCAGCATTGTACTCGAGCTTGGGGCGAATATACGCCTTATAAATTGTAGCTGGATCAGAAAGGTTGAAGAATTTCTCACATCGTTGAAGGAAATCTAGGTATTTCGTGGCGTTTTTGGCGACTTTGAATATGCGGTCGTTCTAACGTAGGTTGGCATTAACAGACATACCGGGAATGGAAAGCTTTTCGATCTCAGGAATGCAAGAGCCATTCATGGATAATGACTGATGGGTCAAAATACGCTTTCACGGCAGAAGACAGCGTTGGGTTTTTGAAGCATTAAATTCCACTCTATTATTTATACTCCATTTGGTTATGCTGTCGAGGTCGTAATTTATTGACCTTAACATAGGCGACCATTCCAGTTTCACAGCCGAAGAGCAGGGACGTGAATCTGTAAACAAATATGTACAGCTGAGGGTGCTATCGTCAGCGAAGGAATGTATTGGATTAGATGTGGGAGACAAGAGATAATTTATGAAAATAAGAAAGAGTGTCGGTGACAAAGCTGAGTCCTGGGGGACACCAGCATTTATAGGGTGAATTGCAGACTTGAAAGCATCCAATACAACTAGTATTGAACGGCCCGAAAGGTAGTTTCTACTCCATTGAAGAAAATGTTCATCGAGCTTGATGCCAAACTCTGTCAAATGCTTTTGAAATATCGAGTGCAACAATCTTAAACTCACCAGAGTGATTTGTTCGACTTTGCAGTGGGATCAGCATACATGATGATTTACAGCCAATCGTCACACAATCTTCATCCTACTAACTATTTTCGAGATGAACATAGCCTAGATGAAATATCGATGATGTTTGGATTTCGAGGAAATTTTCTTCATCTCAACTACATCCGCATCGCAACGAGTTATCTATTCTTTGCGGTTTTTGCAACTTGTCCGCGCGGGAGAACACCATGCATTTTCTTGGAAAGTGCCCCATTTTAAGAGAAACGAGAAAGTACTTCTTCGGCGGCGATTTTCTTGCGAACTGTAGCCCTGCTTAATGAGATTGATGTTCCTAAATTATTTAATTACAGCAAAGTTGCGTTATCTTATCGGGATAGAATAATTAATGAGCAATTTAAAATCCTTACTAGTAGCATGTGTATTGAACATTTATAGATTGAATTAATAAAAAATTAGCTATCTATCCATCTATCTACTATAATTTTATGAGTTCAACAAAAATTTACAATTTTGTATAAAAAATACGTCTTGGGTTAATTTTGGGACACCCTTTATAAGCTGACCACATATTAAACACTCATTCGATGTATAAAAACTCACAGAAAAATATTTTGCAGGAAGGAATAAGGTTGTTAGTTATGAAGGCGGCAGCGTTGCCATTTCAGAACTATTTTTTCGCAGTAGATTCTCTAAAAAATGCAGTAGATTGAATTTGTTCGCAGTAGATTTATATTTCAACAGAAAAACAAGATTTTTAGCACAAATTGACTTGTATTTCTGTTTTTATTGTATTATTTTGGCTTTTGGTTCATTTATTTCCCTCAACCGTAGCATCATTTATGTTTCTAAATATGAAGGTATATGTAGAAAATAATAAACATACACAATCAACTGCGTTCAGATAAGAAATTCAACTTTTTCGAAAAGTTTTGTTGTTATGTTTTGTGTTCAAAGAGAATAAAACCTCGATCTTAAGTCATAACAAGCATACTTCAAAAATGCAGTAGATTTAATTTAATGGAATTAGATTCAAATTTCCAAATAAATGCAGTAGATTTACTGCAATTGCAGTAAAGTGGCAACGCTGGAAGGCGGTACAAAACGTGCTCAAAATGTTATTCGTTCTAAGGACACAAGTGTATTCTCTTCTTACTCGTTCTTCCGCTATCTTCACACTTTTTGAATGTATATATATTTGGAATGATTGAAATATATCGACGCCAGATAGGCTACTTACGAAAACAAAGAAACCATGAATAACTCAATCGCGGAACGTTGTGTCCTTATTCTGTTTCATGGCAATTCATCATGCGATTCAGATAAAATAAATCATTTCGTTGTCAGAATTGATTTATTCACTGTGCTGAATGCTAACACGCTATTGATATCTGGCAGAGTTATGCGCTGTTAATCACAAATGATTTAAATACTTGTTAATAGAGTTAATAACATATAATTGGTATTTTCAAGTAGGTGTGAATTCAGATGCTTTCAACACGGTTTCGTTTGTCACGAAATACTCAGAATGAAATCATTTACACTTTTGTATATTTATGATTCGTTTTTTTTTTTTATAAATTCCTTTGGAACTTGGCTTTCGCTGGATCAACAGCTGTCAGTCATATTGAGTTCTTATCCTCTTCCGCCAGACTTTCAAAAGTGTAAATCCTTTGAACTGACAATTCATGTATTGACACTTGACGAGTATTTGAGTTAAAGCTTCTATAGATGTATGTATTCTATTATTCGTTCCACATAAAGAATAGTTAAGGCTTACATCGAACAAAATACAAGCGACCGTTACTGAATGCTCAATGCTTTCACATTAGTATTGGATGTGTAACCAGCGTTGCCAGATTTTTTTTTTCCGGCAAAGCGTGATTTTGAAACCTGTTGATCCGTCCCGCTTTCGACGTAAGAATCCCGTTACGTCGAAAGCGGGACATCAAAAAACACAAGTAGTCTGTAGTTTTTTTTTTTACTTATCCTTTTATTTGAGATTCAAATTAAGTTTAAAATGAGCAGTTTGAAGTTGGGACACTATAGTATAAAGGAAACTAGTTTAAACATATTATTGGAATCATTTTTTGGAAACTGTTGCTTGCTATTTGCCATTGTGGCATTGTGCTAGAGTACAATAGTGCATACATATGTTTGTTTATGTGTGCAGAGTGTCCCTACTAATTTTTCGATATTTTCTGAGGCTGATGAATTGAATGAATGCTGAATGAAGTTTGAGAATATCTATATGAAAGAGAGGAATAAACAAATGTATTGAAAGCGGGACATTTAATATTGGGCTAAAAACTGGGACATCCCGCCAAAATCGGGACGTCTGGCAATGCTGGATGTAACCCACCTACCTAGAAGTCTTTCTTCCAAACTTATGTGTTTGGAATTGGCATGAAAAGCGTAGTTCAATAGAAACAACAAACGCTATCTACAAAACATGTGTACAGGGTGGCTCAATAAGGAGAATCACTATCACTACGTTTATAAAACGAAGTCTACAAAAAAAAAAAAATGTATGTATGTGCTGCAAAACAAAAAAAAAAAAACTACTGAACGGAACTGAATGCGGTTTTTTGCAAACCGATTCTGGTTGGATTAAATCTATAAAATGGATAAAAACAAATCAATATATGGTATTTCAATAAAAATCTTCTAAATGAGAAAAAAAGAGGTTATATTTTACCTTTGGGCATTTATCTCGCTCTATCTTAGTTCTTAAATAACATATTCAAATAAAATTTACATATATGTTTAGATTATTTCACAAGAAAGAATTTGATATACATATGTATGTACATACATTATATCTTCTTGTTTACGTTAACTCTTCTGTACTGTTCTTTGTGAATGTTACAACTGTGAATGTTACAACTTTTTCATTCCTAAAATGGAATAAAAGTTAAATATAAAATAAAACTTAAAGCTAGATGGACCTGCCAACTAACTGCCGGAACACAATGCATGCCGCGGCCGCGTAGTATGCCGCGCTGTCAAAGTAGAAATATGTAGAAACTCAATAGTGCGCCCAAAATGAGGTAGTTGCCGCGTAGTATGCCGCAGCCGCGTAGTACAAGTTGGCAAACTTTTAACTTTTGCCGCGCGGCGTTTGACAGCTCTCTTAAAAATTAAAGAAATGGAAGGGGACGACTTAGAAAAAGATTTTGAAAGTGAAATATTATTTTGTAGTTTTTACAAGTTTCCGCAATATATTTTGTCAATCTAAACAACAAAATTCCAACCAGCTGAGTTTAAAGTGGAATTTATTTAACATGCCGCGCAGCACCATTATGGGCGAATTTTTATGCGTACATGGCGACAACATTTGACAGCGCGGCCTCTACTACTGCTACGCGGCCGCGGCATGCATTGTGTTCGGGCACTAAGTGTTATTTGATACCTCTCACAGTACTAATAGACCAAGGGCCCACAGCAAATTTTGTGTGTGAAATATAACCGAAAAAAAAGTATATGAGATGAAAGCTGGTGTAAAGCTAATGCTATAAACGAAAATCTTGCAGTTCGTGGTCGCGGCTTTAGTGAGTAATATTATGTTGAAAATGCATGTTTTTCCAAAATTGAGATAATTGATATAACCAGTCAATACTAGTTTTATTGTATAGAGTACTTTTATCTCATCTTAAAAATGTAGGTCCAAGACGTTTCAAGCGTGGCAAGACTTATGCCAGACTGTTCAAAAAAATCAGTTTTCGAGATAATTGTTATAACCGAAATTGGTATATGCCGCAACACTGGTCATACTTCCCTGATTACAGATCTGTGGGTCCAAGACCATTTGAACGTGGCTAACACCCTGCCAGACAGTTTTAAAAATCTAAAAAAACGTTTTCGAAAAAATTATTATACCCATTAAAATGCGTCTAAATATTAAAAATAAATATCCCTTAGCTCACAAATATTTGTACATATGTATATGTGTGTATATATTGTACATACATATATATAAATATGGCTTAGGACCATAAATTTTAAGTCTCAGATAATTTATATATTCACAAAATAAATCTGCTAATACAAATTCTTTACACTAGGACTTTCGAAAAAGAGTTCATATTAGCTTTACACTAGCTTTCATCTCATATACTTTTTTTTCGGTTATATTTCACGCCCAAAAATTGCTGTGGGCTCTAGGACTATAAGCATGTCTTGCACATCGCACATTGTATTATTGTTTTAGACTCTATCCATGTAGAGTTAACATAGTCAACAATGCCCACTTGAACTTAGACAAAGTTCTCAAATAAATGAAACAATTCAATATTCAACTGCAAATCGATTATGTTTTGCCCAAAGTAGACACTGCCCGGGAAGTGCTTTTCAATCGAAACTTCAAATGTTTCCATTTTGAATCGAATCTAGCCCATCGTCAATGGGAATTAGGACAAAAATACCGGAAGGATAAGCAGAAAATCCTTCGTTGTTCCCATGTCTCATTTTATGAACAGTTCCAAACTGAATGAGCTATACACATTGATACAAGTGCCTACTTGTACAAAGGTACTTATTTAAAATCCATTTGAAGTGCTGCTCTTGATTTCTACTTGTTCTTTTCAAAATACATATCAAAGTATGTCTACAAAGCTACACAATACACACACACACAGTGAATGAATCAACTCTATTTTTGGAAATCAAGTAGAAAACGTAACAAAAAGTATTTATCGGAGGACATTTCGTTCATGACACGTAGAAGAATTGTACTGATTTATCAATCTTTCAGTGAAAATAGTATAATGTATATTTAAGTAGGTACACTGTAGGACAAAAGTCTCGGAACACCAAAACCATCTTCAATTTAATGTAAATAACACCAAAATTTACCTGCGTTTTTGACATATCGTCTGGCACTATAATGAATTCTGGATTTTTTTTTTGCATTTGTTTTATGATTCTTCAATTATGTAACTAATAATTTTGATTTCGTCTAGCGCGAAAAAAAACTATTTTTAAATTTCTTTTACAACCGCTTTATTGATCCGTCACTTATCAACTAACTTAATTACAATTTCATTTCTACCTTAATGCCTAACGCACATTACTGACTCAACTAAATGTTATAATATGGGACACCGGATCCCGTTGCACAATGCGCCGGTTCAGCGTTATTATGATTGCGCGTGCACCGGTGCACATTGACCTTCGCGAATGTGGGAAAAGATAATTTAATTGAAAAAGATAAAAAAAAAGAAAAGGTAAAATTAAACCTATTTCTGAGGAGTGAAAATGGAGAGGCTCGTGTTCCGTATGGGATATGTAACCTCTCCCCCGTTAAATTGAAAATTCTCCTGAATTTTATTTCGTGTTGGAGTTTCATTATTGCAATTTTTGATCGAAAGCTTTAAATTTTTATTTTTTCTCGTCAGGATTATTATTGAACAAATTATTATGATTATGATGATTAGCATAGTTGAGTTAGCAATGTAGTTTATGTTCTTATGAAATTTAAGAAGTTTAATATGTTCTAAGTTTGCAAAATTTTTGATAACAATATCTTCGTAATTTAATTGTTTTGTAAAATTATAGGTTACATCTTCAGTATAAAAAAATCTGTCTGTGAATTCTAAATTATTGTTACTAAATGTTTCTTTAAGTATTTCAATCGTACAGTTATTAATAGTTATCAAATAGTTTCCATTCAACTTTATTTTTCTGTCGTCACATTGGTTTATTATTTCTATATTTTGCATATTTTTACAGATTATAGTACTATCGTCTAATTTCTTTATCTCAATTACTTTATTTTCTTTCAATTTACAATCATTTTTTGTAATACAATTACTTATTGGTTCTAATTCATCTTTAAATTGAATTTTATTGTCGTATTTATATTTTGTTTTATTAATTTCTACAATGTATTGATCGTTTATTATTATTTCCATCATATTTTTCGTAGGTATTGGTGTAATTAATTTAAAGTCTACAAGTTCATAAGAGTGTGGTATTTTCAATGCTATAATCAGTCTGTCTTTGTCATATTTTAATAGTCCTAGTTTTACGTTTTTTAGTTTGTAAACGTCCAGTTCTGTCTCTTTAATTTCTATTGCTGTTAACATGCTCGGGTGTACTAATCCTTGCTTTACTAATGCTATGCTATCTAAGATTTGGTCAAGTTTTTCTTCTAAGATTCTCAATTTCAATATTTGATCTGTTTTTAATTGCTGTAATATAATTCGTTTTTCGTTAGCTGTAAGTTCTTGGTATGCTTGGCTTAGCTGTTTCCTATCACTTTCTATAATGTTTTTAAGACTAGTTATTGTTTCATTAAAAAAAAAAGTTAATTTCAATCTGCTTACTAAGGTTATTTATTGCATTATCGTTATTTTCCTCTACTATTTTCATATGGTCTGTTATTTCTAGTCGATCGTTGTCGTCCATGGTTCCGAATAACCATTTTTGTGCTGTTCCTATAAAGTTCACTAGCCCTCTCTTTTGTCTGGAAGTTTTTCCTGGTTCAATTGCTGTTATTTTTGCGTAGATAATTTCTAGCTCCTTTCTTATTGTTGGATCGTTGCCTACCTGTAGTCTTTGTATGTTGTCTTCAATAGAGTTAACAGTTTGTCTTAGTTCTTTAGTATTTATAATATGTAGTATCGTTCTTGTGTCCTGTATTATCTCTGTTTGTCCCATGTTAATTTCTACGTAACCGTTTTCTGTTGTAATCCTATCAATCGTTAGTGTTCCTGTTGTTTGTCTCGTCATTAGTATTATCAGTATGAGAAACGCTGATGTCGTCATCTGCAAACATACGAGGTCTTTTAATATTTACTGGGTGTTCCCTATCTATTTGTTTTAATCTATACCTAGGTTCATTTTTATAGTAGTTTCTTTTATAATTCTTAACTGGTATTACTTTTCTCCTTTCTATGTAACTTTCCCTTTCCTGGTTTAGTTTATTGGTTCGTTTTTCTTTCTGTGTCTGTATATTCTTAGCTAAACTTGCAAGGTCCGCAAACATTGCATCTTCAGGTGTCATTTTGATAGTGGAATGATATCTATTGTTGTATTTCTTAACTGCTCTATGTACTTTTTGGATAAGTGTAAGGTCTACCTTTCTTAAAGCTACTAATATTTCTTGTAACGTAGAGTGAAATCTTTCTATATCGCTATTGCCTGTGTGGGTGTTGGGTTTAGTTAAGTGTAGTTCTACTGTTTGCTCTCTTAAAAATTCTTTCAAATGCTCTGACTTAAACTCATTGTCCGTTATAATTTTTAATGGTTTACCAAATTTGGAAAAATGTTCCTCTAAAGTTTCTATCTTTTTTGTCCAATTCCTATTTGGCAAAAAGTAAGCATATGCTTTTTTTGTTAGCTTATCAATTAGTGTTAAAAATGGATGTTTTCTAAAGTAATATATGTCCATATGAACAATTTCATTGGGTCTACTTGGTGTTTGACTTAGTTCGTATTTAAGTTTTATTGGTCTGCGTTCGTATTTGGTCTCTAAACATGTTTTGCAGTTATTGATTATCCTAGTAATTTCTTTAATTAGGTGAGGGTAGTATATTTCGTTCTTTAAGCTATGATAAGTTTCTATTATTCCGCTATGCGCGCTTTCTTGGGTATGGTATAAGGAAATTTGCTTATGCGCTTCTTCTAATGTCTTTATTTCTCTCGCTCTTAATGTTGCTTTTATAAATTTAATTTGTCTGTCATGTCCAAAGAGTTCTATTAATAATTGCTGTATTTTGTTAAACTCATGATATGATAGTTCAGTATAGATTCCGATAAGGCCTGGTTTTATAAATCTTCTAAGCACGTCTGTCCAATAGTCTTTTTCTTTAGTCATGTCAATGAATATTATACGTCTACCGTGTAATATCTCTATTTCCTTGTCTGCGTCGTTAGTAAGTATGAGTTGTGTTTTGTATTTATTCACTATTGTCTCTTTTATTTGAATGTGGTCAAGTTGTTGTTCTTCCTGTGAGTGTGTTGTTGCGTTATCTGACAAATTGTTTACTGAATGGTCGTCGCTAGTTTCTTTTTCTTGATTATTCTCAGGAATCCTACTTAAGAAGTCTGCTACTTTGTTTTCCTTGCCTTTAAGGTATTCTATGTCGAATTGATATTCCTGTAACTTAAGTAACCATCTTTGCGTTCTTTGACTAAATTCTTTTCCTGAAAATTTTTTATTTAAGTATTTTATTGGTAAATGGTCTGTAATAATTTGAAATCTTTTTCCCCATAAATATGGCCTAAAGTACGTAACTGCCCAAACGATCGCCAGGAACTCTTTGTCGGTTACAGAGTAGTTCTTTTCATGATCGTTAAGTGATCTCGAAGCGTAACACACGGGTTGTCCTTCTTGTGTTAAAACCGCTCCAATGGCATAATTGCTTGCATCAGTAAATAATGTGAAACTTTTAGTAAAGTCGGGAAATTTTAAAATAGGATGTTTTATTATATTTAATTTTAGGGTTTCAAAGGCCTGAATATACTCTGGATCATTGGTATTTATTTTCTTGTCTTTTTTTAAATATTTAATCATTGGGTTAGCGATTTTGGCATAATCTTTTACGAATTTTCTATAGTAGCCTGTTGCTCCTAAAAATCCTTTGAGCTGCTTTTCGGTTTTGGGTAGAGGGTAATCCTCAATGCATTTAATCTTTATTGGATTGGGTTTCATTCCCTCAGATGTTAAAATATGACCTAGAAATTCTGTATTTTTTTTCATAAAAGAACATTTGTCAAACTGCACTTTGAGATTATGCTCGGCTAATTTATTGAATATTATTTTAAGAGAGTTAATATGTTCTTTTAAACTGGTTGAAAAAATTAATATATCGTCAAGATAGACGACACAGATTTTATTTATGTGGTCCCTAAGTATATTGTTCATTAATCTTTGGAATGTCGCCGGTGCATTTTTAAGCCCGAACGGCATTCGAACGTATTCATATAATCCACAGGGTGTGACAAATGCTGTTTTTGGGATATCATTTGGGTTAACTTTAATTTGATGGTACCCCTTTGCGAGGTCTAAGGATGAAAAATATTGTGCTCTACCTAGTTTGTCTAATATACCCTCAATGTTCGGCAAAGGATATTTGTCGTCAATCGTTATTTCGTTTAGTTTCCTATAGTCGACGCAAATTCGAAACTTCTGCTTCCCTGAGTTATCCATTTTTTTGTTCACTACCACAATTGGCGAGGCGTATCTGCTATTAGATTTCCGTATTATACCTTGTTCCTCCATATCCGTTATTTGTCGTCGTACTTCCTCTTCATGTTTTGGAGGAAGCCTATAAAGCTTAGCATTAATCTGCTGATCCGTTGTTGTTCGAATTTCATGCGTTATTGTATTCGTATTGGTTAATAAGTCACCGTCCTTGTAAATTAGATTCTTAAATTGGCGTAATAGAGTTTCCATTTCTTTCTTTTCTTCTCCGTTTAGATAAGAAAGATCGACCTCTTTTTCAGTTGAATGTAGTTCGAAGCAATCAAGAGTTGTTTCGTTTTCTTCTGAGTAGAGTGGTATCTTGGTATCATTTTTTAAAATTAGATATTTATTGCTAAAATCGAGTGTCTTAACAATTTTACTAAGTAAGTCCATTCCTATTAAGATATCGTAAGGCTTGTCACCTAAATCCCTCTTATACCATCTAGTGGCTCCATTTGGATTGTAGTTAAACTCTTTTGGGATACTAGTTATAATTCTATCTACTATTTCTGTTGTTACGTTATTAATTGTCTGAAGTCTTAAGTTAATTTTTTCATAAATTTTGAAGCTTCTACAGTCTACCCTACTTGAATTAATTATGCTCATAGTTGAGCCCGTGTCGATTAGTCCTTTGTACTTTTGTTCGTCAATAGTCACGTTCATAAATATTTTACTTCCGAGGCTCAATTGAGAAAAAACTCGGGATCGATATTGTGTACTTCCTCCTGTCGAATGTCAGTCTGTTCTCTATTTGTTACGTTATTGTGTGCTACCTGTCCTACCTCCATCGGTTCTGGTTGACGCTGAGCGTTTCTAAACTGCCCAGACGGATTAAAGATTGGCTGCCTTAAATTTACTGGATTCCTATATTGACCTGATCTATTTGGTTGGGAGTAATTCTGTTGCCTGTACTGTTCTGAATTTCTATGTTGACCTGATCTACTTGGTTGAGAGTCGTAATGCTGCCTATTCTGATCTGAATGTTCTCTATGGTAGTTATTATTATTATACTGCCGTTGATTCTGATTGAGATGATGATTTCGAGTATAGAAATTATTATCTGTTCTTGGTTTTGTCTTTTGTAAAGGTCGTCGATCGTAAGTCGTAAAATCTGTATCTAAGTTGTGGTGGTCATACCCTATGTAGGTGTATAAAATTTCTTTTATCTCATGTAAATCAAATTTATCTTTAATTTCCCTCGAGAGGTTACCTGAGGTTAATTGTTTTATTCTATTTATTAAAAGTGTATAAAAAGTTTTTTTTGACTCTACAGGGTTAGTTTCATATGTCGAAAATGTATTTATTTCTTGAATAATTGATTCTAATTTATAATTTAAATCTTCAATAGAACTTACTTTTAAATATGATATTCTTCGGGAAATATCTTTATAATTACATGCTGGTCTGAAGTGTCGCTTAAACAGGTCCCTTGCTTCGTCCCAGGTTTCTGGTTGATTGTTGAGTAGAAGTTCTTTTGCCCTTCCTGTAATCTTGGAATTGTAGATGGCTTGCCATAGTTCTGCCTTGAGTGCGTTGTCCACTGCGCTGAGATGATTTGACACTACGTTTATGAATTGTGTTAGCTGGTTCTTATCCCCATCGAACTCTCTCATATAAGCGATTTCCTTCATAAGAGTCACCGCTCGACTTGGTCGGTGGTTGTTGTTTGTATTGATGGCAACAAGTGCCTCCAACGCCCTTGACATTCTGTCCATCACTTCCCGTTCCATATCTTCTTGTTTTATTATCTGTTTCCAAAATTTATCTATTTTTTGTTCACGCGAAATTTTGAGTTTTTGGAATTACTTGTTTGGTTTGAGCTAATAAGGACGACAAAAAAAATTGTCCACTGCGCGAGTTATTTTCACTGATTTTTAGTGGTTTTTTTTTCTCACGTCACTGTTCCAATTTGCGGTGTAAACAATAACTTCTTATTTTAGTCACTGATTTCTAGTGATTTTTATCTAACACTGCTCGGATTTGTGATGATAGGCACTTTAATAGTTAATCACTGATTTTTAGTGATTTTGTTTAACACGTTATTGATGTGTATTCTATTTTACTACCGGCACATTTACCCGGCACATTTGTTTTTAAAAAAAAAAAAATTTTTTGTAAATCTTGGTCGCGTTGACTAGATTCTTTCTTACTTGGATCTCTCAAATTTAGAAAGATCCTACCGACTGCGCCACTAATAATTTTGATTTCGTCTAGCGCGAAAAAAAACTATTTTTAAATTTCTTTTACAACCGCTTTATTGATCCGTCACTTATCAACTAACTTAATTACAATTTCATTTCTACCTTAATGCCTAACGCACATTACTGACTCAACTAAATGTTATAATATGGGACACCGGATCCCGTTGCACAATGCGCCGGTTCAGCGTTATTATGATTGCGCGTGCACCGGTGCACATTGACCTTCGCGAATGTGGGAAAAGATAATTTAATTGAAAAAGATAAAAAAAAAGAAAAGGTAAAATTAAACCTATTTCTGAGGAGTGAAAATGGAGAGGCTCGTGTTCCGTATGGGATATGTAACCTGTACAGTAAACTTACCTAACATTGACTGGGTCCCTAACATTGACCAAAAATTATAAAATCTTTTAAACTTTCTTTGCGACAAACAGTGACCAGATATTTAAAAAATATTACCATTTATTTCATCACTGGATATTTTTACATGACAGAAAAAAAATCTGTAGATGTACAATTGTCATAATTGAAAATAACCGCCAGTAACGAGTGGCCTGTTCAAACGCGTATTTTTAAGTGTCGGTAAAATCATCTCCGCATGACAATAAAACATTCTACAATCGTAGAAAAAAATTATAAGATACACTCAGAAAAAAAAGTAATTACAACAATTTTATACTTTGTCACAAGAATAAACGTTGGTTAAAATCTGCCCAACAACTAAAATTGTTAATTTAAGAATTCTCGGTCTTAGTTACGACATAAGAATAAAAGTTTTTACATCAAGAAACAAAGTTCTTACATCAAGAAAAAAAAGTTCTTACATTTAAGAACTTACATTTTTGTGCCAAATGAGATCTTGTTAAAAAGAATTAACAATAAAATACTTACACCAAGAATAAAGAATAGTGAAGAATTTAAAAACGTGAATTGTTGTCTTAAGAAATTTATTTTTGGCAGAAATTGAGAATAAGGTACTTACGCTGAATATGCAAATGCTTAAAAAGAATCAAAAATGTAAATTTTTGCTTCAGGAAACCATTGTTAACCCGGAGTCAAAAATACTTAAAAAATTTGAACTGAAAATCAAGAGTTTATATTTGAAAAATTCAAAAATGACAACAATCGTTTTAATAAATTTAGTTTATTTTAAGAATATTCAAATATTCTGATTTTACTAACACATGTTTAAAAATTTTAATAATTCTCTTGATGATATTCAGTCTAAACTTCGAATACCAATATTTTTTATTTGAAACTCACTAGCTTTGATTGCATTTTTAGTTTAAGTTTTAATTATTTTAAATTTACATACACACTTACTGATTTTCACTCACGAAAGATTCACAACGCAATGTAAGAAATCGCAAAGAAATGTAGTTATAATTTCCGATGACAAGAATAATTAATTTTCAAATCTACAACAAATTGCTGCGTGAAGATATGATTTGTTGAGAATTCAAGAATTTATTTTGTTGCCTGAAGAATTAATTTTAGATTTGATTATATATTTCTTAAACACCAATTTGAGGGAGCATTGTTTTCCACCAAGAATTTTTTTTTTTAGATGCAACTATTTTAATTGTCAAAAGTCAATAGTTTAAAATATTTGGATGGAGAACAAATTGTTAGGCTAAACAGTTATTGTCAAACAACAATGTATTTCTTTTGCCTTAGGTATGAACGTGTTATGAAAAGAATTTGTATTCTTGAAAATTTAAAAATTTTGATGTTGTTTCAAAAAAAACATTTTTGATTCGAGTATCCAATCTCAAATAGAAATATTTAAGAATAAAATACTTGAGAAAACACTTTTCTTTTTAATCTAACATTCTTTCGCCTTTGATTATATCTTAACACTTATAATTATTTCTCCTGAGTATGGGATTTTTGATACAATAACACTTCAAACCAAGTATTTTAAAAATACATTTTTGCCACAAGAACTAATATTTATTGGCATTTTTTAACAATTGAAGATTCTTGTTTCAACAATGTTTTTTTTTTCTGAGTGTATCTGATTCCATATAATTATTATTATTATTTTAACTTTATTTACATATATGTAAGGAAATTACAAAATAAATACATCTAAAGCAAGAGAGCTCTAGCTGCGAGGGCTTTCGGCTCGATGTGATTCCATATATTATTAGTGAAATATCAAAAACCGTGCTTTATTAGTTATCTGTTATTTGCAATTAATCGGAAATAAAAATTGTTTAATAATTTTTTAGCCTCCGTCCTAACTTTGACCGTTGGGTTCCTAACTTTGTTCCGAAACAACCAAAAGCCTCGGAAAAGGACGGATCTACTGTTGACAACCACGCTAAACGAAATAAGGACAACGACGTTCGGATATGTACCTGGAATGTTCGTTCAATGAACGGCGACGGTGCATCCGAACAACTGGCAGAGGCCCTAAACTGCTACAAGGCAGATATAACCGCCATCCAGGAAGTGCGATGGAATAGGCCAGGCAGAAAAAGGATGGAAAACTGTGATATCTACTACGGTGACTGCTATACAGAAAATAAACAGCGCTTATTCGGATGCGGATTTGTCATACGCGGCAGACTTAGGCAAGAAGTCTTGAGCTTTCGGCACGTGAGCGAGCGTCTTATGACAATCCGTGTCAAGGCAAAATTCGCCAACATAAGCCTTATATGTGCTCACGCCCCCACAGAAGAAAAAGACGACGCTACCAAAGATAGTTTCTACGAGCTCCTCGACCAAACATACGAGCAATGCCCTAGACATGACGTTAAAATCGTACTGGGCGACTTTAACGCCAAGATAGGAAGAGAGGACATCTTTGGTAGGACGGTTGGAAGGCACAGCCTACACGACACCACGTCCGAAAACGGACTAAGGCTGATTGACTTTGCTGCGGGGCGAAGCGTCAGTATAGCAAGCACACAGTTTCCACATCTCAATATCCATAAGGGGACATGGCGGTCTCCGGATCGAATAACCGTCAACCAAATCGACCACATTGCGATCGACACCAGACATGCCTCCAGTATTATGGATGTCCGAACCTTCCGGGCGGCCAACATTGGCTCGGACCACTACCTTGTTGTAGCCAATGTACGAATGCGGATATCCACAGCGCCACAACAACGAAATACTGTGAGAAAGTACAATGTCGAAAAGCTACAATCGCAAGACACCGCCAGAGCCTACAGAGAACGCATATCCCGATCTCTTGCTACGAGTCCTACCGCAGCAACAGCTAGTACAGAAAACCAGTGGCAACACTGCCAGCAAGCCATCATAAGTGCCGCGAATGATGTGCTGGGTTTCACACGACCACCACCACGAAACCCCTGGTTTGATGAAGAGTGCAGACTAGCTAGCGCGGAAAAACAACAAGCGTATAAAGCGGCGCTGCAAAGAAGGACTAGATCTGCTCGCATGCTCTACGAGCAAAAGAGACGGGAAGAACATCGGCTTCTTAGAAGGAAAAAGAAAGAGCACGAGAAGCGTGCGCTCGAGGATATTGAGAGATGCTACTCCAGGAACAATGTACGGAAGTTTTACCAGAGGGTAAAAAGAATGTGCCAGCAAAACAAATCCCGTACAGAAACCTGTAGAGACGCGGATGGAAACATCGTAGTAGAAACACAGTCGGTGCTGAGAATTTGGAAAGACTACTTCTGCAGACTGTACAATGGCGATGACGACCAAAATTCCGCTGTCAGGCAGAATGAACCATTCAACTTAGATGATGATAGCCAAAACTCCCATCCACCTGATCAAAACGAAGTGCGGATAGTAATATCCAAACTTAAGTCCAACAAGGCTGCTGGACCTGACGGTTTACCCGCAGAGCTATTTAAAGCAGCTGGAGATGACTTGGTAGTGAGCATACACCAACTCATCTCTAAGATTTGGTCAGATGAAAGTATGCCAGATGAATGGAATCTCAGCATCGTTTGCCCGGTTCATAAGAAAGGAGACCCTCTCAACTGCTCCAATTACAGAGGCATCAGTCTCCTGAACATCGCCTACAAGATCCTATCTGCCATATTGTGTGAACGCTTGAAGCCTTTCGTCAACAACCTGATTGGGCCCTATCAGTGCGGTTTCAGGCCAGGAAAGTCCACCATAGACCAAATTTTCACATTCAGGCAGATCCTGGAAAAAACCCAAGAAGTCCAAATCGATACCCACCACCTGTTCATCGATTTCAAGGCCGCCTATGATAGCATCTGGAGGGATGAACTGTATAGAGCCATGTCTAGTTTTGACATCCCTGCCAAACTCATCCGTCTGTGCAGGATGACGATGGAGAAAGCTCGCTGCTCCATCAAGGTCGGTAATGACCTCACCGAGACCTTCGATGTCAAAAAAGGATTCAGACAAGGTGATGCGCTGTCATGCGACTTCTTCAATATCATACTTGAAAGAATTGTTCGAAACTCACAAGCCAACACACAAGGAACGATCTTTCAAAAGTCCGTTCAACTACTTGCATACGCCGACGATATTGACATCATTGGTAGAACACAGCGAGCTGTCACCGGCGCGTTCGCGAGTATAGAAATGGAAGCGGCCAAAATGGGTTTAGCGGTAAACGAGGGCAAAACTAAGTATATGCTGTCAACAAAAAGGGACAACCAACATCGACGAATTGGACAGAACGTCACAATAGACAGCTACAACTTTGAGGTAGTAAAGGACTTTGTCTACCTCGGCTCTGCCATAACATCAAAAAATGACATCTCGTCGGAAATCAAACGAAGGATTACTCTTGCCAACCGCTGTTTCTTTGGGCTAAGAAGGCAATTGAGCAGTAAAGTCCTTTCCCGATCGACTAAGGAGACTCTATATAAGACACTTATCATCCCAGTCTTGCTATATGGAGCTGAAGCATGGACTTTATCGAAAGCGGATGAAGATCTCCTTGGTCGCTTTGAGAGAAAAATCCTTCGTAGGATATTCGGTCCCGTTTGCGTTGACGGGTTTTGGAGGAGAAGATTCAACGACGAACTGTACGAGCTATACAGCGACATCAGCCTGGTAAAAAAACTGCACATTGGGCGTTTAAGATGGCTAGGACATGTGGAGCGCATGGACATCAGCGCTCCGGCTCGGAGAATATTCAACTCTAACCCGGAGGGTCAGCGCAGCAGAGGACGACCTCGCCTAAGGTGGCGCGACCAAGTAGAACAAGACCTCAACCAACTTGGAGTGCGCAACTGGAAGCGGTTAGCTAAGGACCGGGCTAACTGGAAGAGGTTGTTGGTTGAGGCCTTGGTCCACCCCGGACTGTAGCGCCACCTAAGAAGAAGAAGAAGAAGTTCCTAACTTTGACTGGCTGGTATAAATACATCGATCGACAACATTGACCGCTAAGCGTGACTACTTATGTAGGTACCTACCTATTTTAAAATTAATGTTCCTATCTTCTTTTCAAATGATGATAAATAAGAAAATAAGAAAATTTTGATATTATATTGCTTTTATAACTTGAAAATAACGTAAATTGTAGCCGGTCAATGTTATTTTTAAATAATTTTAAGACATCGAAATAAATATGTATATAAAACATTAGATTGAGCGCTGAAAAGGAAAACATTTCAAGTAATTATAGAGCATTAGTTTTTAGAATTGAAGGATATATTTATTAATAAAACTGACGAAGCCAGAAATCAATTTATACAGTGGTAGGTATAATTGATTATAATATGGAATAGATGTTCGATTGTTTTGGTGTGTGGAGAAGTGGGACAAGCCGTCCTTCAGTGGGACTGGAATGACATAACAGGACAAAATTCAAACTATGACGACAAAACTCAAATTTCACTACGAAACATGATTTAGGTTGTGACGGGAGGTCTATTTAAGTGGCTACCTCTATAACATCGGCTAAAGAGGTAGTCATCGGTTGTCTTTTTACATTAAGTACGGGTTGGCCAGACCTCTCGGTTCCTTACGAACCATTACCGTGGAGAGACAGAGGAGAAAAGGAAAGAAATTAGTTTTTTTTTCTTTTTTAAATGTTTTGCACCACAAGGTTATAAAACCCAGTGATGGAGTAAAGGGAAAGGGTATGGGGAAATTTAGAGATTAGAAGTGATGGGAAAAAGAGTGAGGTGACGATGCGCGTTAAACCCATTTTGGCCCGGTACCAGTTCCAGTAGAAATTTTTTCACGATATTTTGAAAAGTAGCTCATATAGACCCCATCAAGCCAAAAATGTGAGCAAACAATTTTTCACTTTAACCGTTTACCTGTTATGATCTGGGTAGTTTACTACCCTTTGGGCCAATAAGTATACAAAAAAAATTATTTTAAGAAAATCAACATTGCATAAATTAAATAGCAAAGTTATAAGTAGTACGTAGGTGTAAATAACTATGTACATATATGCTTGAAGTTTATTCTCCGAAGCATTTAGAATGCAAACTAGCTAAAAATACACTTTATACAAATGAAAGACGCCTTGCTGTGACAGACTTTGCAGCGCTTTTGTCACTAATGCTACCATCGAAATATTGTATTATGCATGTGGATGGGCGATTGCGGTCTGCTCTCAAAAGCTCCTTAGGTACATACATGGTCTCTTAGCTCAAACGGTGGCTTGACATTTCCCGATTTCGTGACCAAAACAAGCCATTTTCATGCATTGAGCTTCATGTTGGAAGATGTATTAACAGAAAGTGGTCACCACTACTTATTACTGTGAATATCTCAATAATCGCATACGGTAATTGATGAGCGGTCTTATTTTGGCACCCGATCTGACGAACTTCTTGTTGCCTGATAAATGAATAAGTCGTTTGATTGATTCAAATATCGACATTGAAAGATTCTTCGCAATCGAAACTCAAAATGTATGCTGAATTGACCAGTACAATTTCCATGGAGGAAGTGTATGGTATTCACTGCGGAATAGTGTATCCAAGAAGCTCTTCACTTCGTGCAGTTTAAGTTGAAGTGTGCATTATTTTGTGCCACATATTGGTTTTTATATGCTTTTATCATCTCGGTAATGCTATCAATATGGAAAAGAGAAAACAACTGAGATGACGATTTACCACCTAATCTACGACAATGATAGGTAATAATAGAGCATTTTAGCATATTTTATACTTGCTTTAGCGGAGTATAGTACACAATAGCTGTGAACTGTGATATAGATTCAATTCTGGTTGCTTCAGCACCCACTGGCTGTTTAGAAAACTCAAAGATACGTTATTCTGACAATGATTAAAAATTGTACAAGGTGGCTCCATGGTCTACTCTGCCTCACAAGCATGTAAACCACCCTCCGCTGAATATTCCAGCTCCAAAGTTCCACCAAAATCTATTGAAAGGAGTGCATTGTCGACTCTTGAATGTACATACACAACATTCACGTATTCCGTTCTGTGCACCTTATTAACCACATAATCTTTTTCATCAGGTGACTAAAGCAAGCCATAATCTCCTCCATTTGTATTGTTGTTTTTTTATTGTATGATATCTACTAGTTGCTATGCAGTACATAGTTTCTTTTCTTGACTAAATACTGAATCTGGATGAATCACATCGAAATGTGAAACAAATAAATAAACAAAAAACGGTTATTTCAAATTGTATCAATTTTATACATGACTTGTCCTAAAATGAAAATAAATCAATTTTTGAACGTTGATCTGTCAGGTCTGATACACGGAACGCATAAAGTAATGATACAAATGTTTAGTACTTTATATTGACGTCATAGAATAGACATTATTTAAATGTTTATCTTTTTTTAAATATTTTTTTTTATTTTTTTTTGTAAATGCGTTTTTGAAGCCTACATTTTAGGCCCCAATCATAGTGTTAAAAGAGAGTGGTGGGGGGAAGAATAAAAAAAAAATGGTAACTAACACTACTAAGCTTATATTTAAATAGAAACATTTTGCATTAATCCTCTGGAGAAAAAATTATAAAAATCTGGGTAGAAAACTACCCACTCGGGCCAAAATGGGTTTTAATTTTGAGCCTCTGCAAATTATAGCTCTCAGGAAACATTGAGGACAGCAAGTTTTTTCATATTCGTGTGGAGTGGTTAAAGAATGATCTCCTATATTTAACTGTCTGGCCGAAAGCTTTAGTTTAGTTGAGTTTAGTATATGGTTTAGTTATAAAACTTAAGTTTAGTTTGGGTTAAGGTAAACTTGCTAGGTTTAGTTTCGCGTTATTTATTCAGCTGGGCAAACTGGCACTTACATATACATATCATCTGCCTTAAGGCTTATCTATGTAAATCATAGACGTGCTCCTGCTAAGCGGTTACACTGTAGTATATCCATACCTATACTTCGCTGTTTCTTCTTGAATTGGCTTAGAGCCCTAAACTAAAAACACTCGTATGAACGTGTACCTAATATAAAATGTTTATAGCTATGGTCGGGGCTCTCATAATAGCTGAAGTTTTTATGTACTCCCACTCAGATAGACTAACGGTAATCATTACCAATGCTCGTTTCCATAAAATCAGAACATTTTATGCTGACAGCTCTGCATTTTTAAAAGCAGTTTCGTTTTCCTTTTTATCTTCTCTCGTGCTACTGCATCTCTAAGGTGTAGGTTTTTGAACGTTTGTCTAGTAGTGAGCCTCAGAAAATATTGATTGCAGATAACAGTTTGATACCTCTGGCTTGATGGTAAGAAGATACATTTCGTTTGGAAACCGAGTAGCTATCGATACGCTACACTTCCTTATTTGTCTCTATCATTAACTGCAATTTGTAGGTCATCGTAGACTGCAGTATTCAGCTCTGATCTTTTTGAGGGCAGATGCAAATCGTTTATGCTTAATGGTGAAATGATTTCATCTGGCTGAAACCAAATAGCGTAGGTATTCAGAGCAACACACTCTGTATCATTTTACAGAATTTTCCGGACACTCCACCACGTAAAATAATTTCAAACGAAAAAAAAAGAACGACATGGTGTCCAAAAATAAAACAAAGTTGATATAAAATAAAACTTTATTATCTCCTCGAGTGGAGTGAGTGTTGTTGTCTGGCTTTGTTTATTAGCTTATCTGTCGATACGATTTGTCTGATCTCTCATCTCTTAAAATTTTATGAACACAAGGTGCGAGATCTGCGAACTTTCATCTACACCTGATGGATTTTATGGTTTTTTTAGATACATGCCCAAATACAAGTTTTATGAGTTAAACTAACCTAACCACACTGAGGACTGAGAACCGTTGAACTAGGGATAAAAAAAAAAAACAAATAAATGTTATCTCATGTCTTTCACTCTTTTTTGATTTCTCTCATCCGTAAACTAAACGTGAGAACAAGCGCATACAAGATACAGAACGACCATGTGCACACTTTTGTATCTACATCTACAACCTTCTGTATATTCATTTAGATACTGTTCTCTCATCGATATGGAAATTATGGAGCTTTTTTCTCGTTTAAGTCTGTTTTATTGTTTTCAGAACTAATATTTTATTTAACAATCAATGAATTGATAAAAATTTCAAATTGGTTATCAGCGAAAGTTGTTCTCTAAATGTGTACGTATGGTGTTTATCAGATATTCATGGAAGTTGTGTGCATGTAATAAATAATATTGTTAAGTGGTTTTACTTTTCGTTGATAGGAAAATGATAATTTTAACAAATTTATTCCTAATGACTAGGACCACTCCGTAGTATTATGGTGAATTTCCATATTCGATGGCCGGTTGAACATACCATACATACATATACATGTCTCCACATTTGTAGTTGTTATTTATTTAATGCTCTTCTCAGCTCACATACAATAACTGTAGTGTAAACAGGCATTAATTCCAGTGATGGAGTTGAGAACACTTAATCTGCATTCGTATTGAAGGAATTAAAAATCTTGTTAATTACATATTTTACTGTTAACCTGAAAGTATGCTATGTAGTAGGTAAATTGGATCTGAATGGGGCTGATGTAATAAGGGCTAAAAGTTTCCGAACTAATGAAGGCTTAAATAAAACAATTGATATTGTTATTCAAGATCTTTAAAAATGTAATCTTCTGTCTTAGTGGCGAACTGGGAATCAATGAAGTTTAAGGTTAGGTTGGTGGGTGCTCTGTGACGTATAAACACCGCTAACTTAGACCAAACGTGTGGTTAAATTGTGTCCATGAAGATTTTGCCCTGGAACATGTAAAGAGACCGATAATTTAGTACCACCCAGAAAAAATATGAAGCTTAGGAGGTTTCTCAGCTTATTTTTGCTTAAGTCCTTAATACGTAACTGCTAGGAGTCTACATTCTTCTGTCAGCAACGGCAGAAACAGATGGCGAACAGAATCAATTTCTTCATCGTCATTGCAACTTCTTCTCTCTATAACTTCTGCAGAAGTCGCTCGAAAGGATGCCGTTACTTATATACATATCTACCTATGCTATAAGGAAGTGTTGCCATCCACTTTAAGTTAAATTCCCCTTCACGGACATTAAAATTCAAGCAGATTCACCTAACGTCCTAACTCTTACCCCATTCTTTTGAACCTTTGAATGCATTTGAAATTAACACACGCATATAGCTCATTTTCCAATCAGGCATATATGTAAGAGTATAAAGCTGGAAATACACGATGCAATCGTTGTACAACGGTTTTAAGCAATTTGCGGTCGTATGCGACGATTGTATCGTGTGGTAACAGTACCGATATCGCACGCTTTGAATCAAAAACATTAGGGTGCATGCGCTGTTGTATGGAAATCCCATGCATATTGTATAGAGTGTGTGCTTCATACAACGGTTGTACCGATATCGGTATAACTCGCGGTTGTACAACGATTGTATTTTGTATTTGCCGCTCAACACCTACTACCTGCGCACGAGGAAGGCATGCGTGTGAACTACGTTTACGCATTGCTATTAACTCTTTTGTTATTTTTTTGTTACTCCATTAAGAGTTATTGACATTTTATTTCTATTTTCCCCACATTTCGTCCTAGAAGAGAGTAGGACTGCAATTTAGGACTGAAATCGCCTACGAAAAGGGGAATCCCCCACAAACTGGCAACAATGCTATAAGGCATTATCTTGTGATGACATCAATGACTATACTAAATTCTTATCTCTTGGGGGAAGGAAGATAGTAAGAGCGTTGCAGATCCAGCCTGATCCAGAGTTGTCTGGCAACAAGGCATATATATTCTCTAAATCAACCTTCCAATCTATTATTAGCTTTATTGACTGTGCCAAGTTTGAGTGAAAGCTTGCAAGTAGCAAATTTTTCTTGTCGGAATAACTATTTCTAGTTTAGCGCGTTGGTCCGGCTTACAATTCCTCAGAATATCTCCGTGCCCTGGCACCCAAAATAGGTGAATGTTGAATTACTACGCAATCTTTATAAACCGCAGGTTTATAATGAAACAGATTCCAGAGATTTCAAAGCCGCCTGACTATCCAAGTTGCTAGATTATATAGTTAGAAGACAAGGGGTTAAAGTTTTAATTTGCTGCTAATGACTGTCTTGCTAGAGTAGATGGCTATAGAAGATTTCATTATTCCTTCCTGGATATTGAGTTTCCAGCTTAGTTTTTTAAGATTCCAAAGATGGGGGACAGGACAGGGACACCACCATGACGGGGTGCTTCTAAAGGACGACTCACTCAGTTTTGTGTTGATAATTCAACTAGTGAGTAGTAAATTTGCGTACTTAACATAAATACCGTCTGTTTTTTTTTCTTACTGAGAGGCTTTTATTGCGCTGTACCTACACTCAGATAAAAAAATACTATATTAGATCAATAGTACGACTATACGTTTTTCCTATTATTTTAATACTTTGTATGTTTTTTTGTACTATTAATTGTTCAAAAAAATACCAACATTGCATTGATAGGATACATTATACATTTTATAGCGAATTTACTATTATTTTAATGGTATTGAAATAATATTTTGAATACTACCATATTATTGATTATTAATAATATGTGTCCTTTTAAAATAATAATGAAAAACTTTTCATTCAATATTGGAACACGTTTGCTTTCTGTTATAAAAAAAATATATGTACTATTAAAGTAATATGATCATAACATTGAACTGCATTATTTGCGTGGAAATCACAAAGCGTTTAATAAAAAACTATAAAAACCCGATTTTTTAAAGCTATGAACGGTGATGATTATGATTTATTAAAAAGATTTTATCATAATTTATTAATTTGGCTAGTAATTTCTTTTCTAAAACTTAATCCTATAAATCGTTTTTTCTGAAGAAAATTTATTTGTCGACATTTTTGAATGGATTGCGTAATGCATTCTGTCAGTGTACGTAGAAGTGTGTGGATTGTGCCATTGTAATGTATGTATATGATATACTATTAAATAAGTATTTTACAGTACAGAAAATTTTGTTTTCACTTATTCATTTTAAAAAGGGCTTTATTTTATTTTCAGCAGAGTATTGATATGAATATTATTCAAATGTAAGTATCTTTGGATATGTGCGACTTGTACAAAAAAAATCAATCATTTTAACAGTACCATCTGCCTTAATAGCTTTAATAGTACGAGTTCATACAATTGTAATGGTATCACCTGATTAATCCAATGGGATATCCTTTAATTTGTTGCAATTATATGAACTATTGTTTAAATATTAAAATCTAATTAAAACTATAGTATGCGCAGAATTGATTTAATAACATTGTCATACTGAGTTAATAGTACTACTCCTATAAAATTAATGTTGAAAAATAATAGTTTTAATAGTATCTATATTCACATAAAAGGGGAACCTATTAAAATAATAGGAGATCCTATTACTTTTCAATCGTATGTACTATTGATTCAATATTATAAAATAATTAGATTAATAGTCTAATCTAAAGGTACTATAACTTCAATGGTTTTTCAACTATACTGATAATAGGAAACATACCATTGACCAATTTTAATAGTAAAAACACATTAAATTAAAAGGAATTCCTATTAAAAATATAGTATTTTTCTCTGAGTGTACCATTAAATCTTCTTCTTTTTTCTGATTAGCAATAAGCTCACTTATGTATATCAACTGAATAGATAACATCTACGAATAATAATACGTAAACTCTAGGTTTCCATTTCCTAATACACCGTAGCGCCAGTCAAAGTCTGTTAATCGAAAGTACTCACCATGGTAGGCCATATTTGTACAAAATACATTGCTCTTAGCAACCGCTGCTGCACACAAAAACAAAAACAACTGCAATTCTGAAGTTAAAACACAATCCTTCCACTTGTCACATTATATCCCGTCATTTTTAATCCGAAGAAACGATGCAAGAATAAAAAGCAAATAAACATGAGACTGCAATAAATTCGAAATGAGACGTTGAGGTGTCACCGTGATCGTTGCACCAACCAAAACAGCAGCCGCAGCAGCTCCAACACCTAGGCAGAGGGTACTAGAAACAAATCTGAAAGTATCTATTCGAGTTGTTCTTTTAAGATGTCGGATTATAAAAATAATCACTTAGAAGTTTTCTCTGTCTCGATGTTCTTGAGCTGTTAATTGTTATCTTGGCATAGGGAAACTGTGCATACAGATAAACAATCAGGAAGGCTTATTACTTTAGAATTGTTAAGGTGTATGTTGAGGAGATTTTGTTTTTATTGGATATAATATTCGAGGTGAATCACAAGAGAAATAGAGGAAGGCAAGTTAGGTTAAAAAAGTAAATAATAACAAACATAGCCTATTTCTCTTTACAGTTTACACATCATTTGTGGCTGATGTTGCAGCTTTTTTTGTAGCAATTTTAGTTCTTCAATGACGCGTTGGTTTTCTGATTCTCCAACTAACCTCATAAGTAATGCTCTAGAAGTCTAGATATTAATCAATTAATTCAGATCGTTTGAAATGTACATTATCTGGGGCTAAAGAGGTATTCGCAGATTGAGACAGGGCCTAATGGTACTCAATCATATCATACTATATAATAAAGCAGTAACGCTCATTTTGTAAACACGGCTGTATCTCGGACTGGAGCCTAAACGGCTGGGCGGATTTGCTTGAAACTTCATATCTGGGGTCCGTGGGACTATACCACAAGGCCAATTTGGAATTTTCATTCTAGCCCCAAAAATTCTGATACTTATACTTCATTTGGGATCTATTTTATAAAAAGCGGATTTTGTTTAAATTTCGTATTTAGGTTTACTTGGACACATGCTATCAAATGTCATACCAGGTTTTTGCCTAAAAAGTTGTACAATGGTACTTGACTTTTCAACCGGTTTTCTAAAATTGGGTATTTTTCGGATATTGCTCAGTCGATCGGTAGAACTGATTTTCATATAGTTACCGTTTAAAAGTGAAATAGCAATAAGAATTACGATGTTATGTGAAAAGAACGTCAACGTGGTTGCGTGTACATATGTACATATATCCCCCGCATTTTATCTTTTATCTTCAGAGGTAGGCATTGAATCTTCTAACTACACTGAGCTTTTATTGGTAAATATAATTCACACAGTTATTTTCTTAACTTACATATATTTTTGCCCATTAAGCTCTTTAAAGATGTTCGTCGTTTTCGACGTGGGTCTGCTAGTCTATAATATTAAAAACCGGCCAAGTGCGAGTCAGACTCGCGCTCAAAGGGTTCCGTAGTTAAGACTAGTTACATACATATATTTTGTTTAAATAACTGTTTCGTTTCGTTAACACAAAAAACGAAAACTACCCACCTCTATATTCACTTTACAATCTTATAATCAGTAATATTATTCGCTATGAGAAATTGGATAATCATTAAGAACGCGGCCGAGTGTGTAGCTGAGTTCAGGGGTCTCAGGCACGTTTCCTGGCAAAATCCATATTTTTATTATTTTTTTTTAATTTTTTTTGTATGGCAGCAAAATTTTGGATAGCCTTTAATTTTTCCAAAATTATTGTTAATCGAACAGTGATAATTTCAGTGAAATCGGTCCAGTAGTTTACGAGTTAATCGGTTGAGAAATTGAATTTTTCGACATAAAATTGAATTTTTCGACGTGAATTTCTCAAAAAATATACAACTTACGAGACTCGCTATATTTTTCTTCAAAAATATGGTTAATCACCTACGAACTATGATTTTTTTCATATTTTTGACTTAAGTAGCTTCCGAGAAAAAGTTCTGGTGCTTTTTGTATGATATTTTTCACACATTTTCGGCAATAACTCCCAAAGTTTTTGACGGAAAAAGCAAATATAGTTTTGGAATCTTTGTTTTGAGCACTTTCGAATGATGTCCCACATGATATATATTTTTCAGAATTTTTTTTTTTTCGAGTTCACATTTTGCCCACCCTGTATAGCTGTTTCACAAAATTTTTGAGTAATATTTTGTCCATGTATGTGGACCACCATAATGTATAAGTTTCTATGAAGAACGGTTCTTGATGTTTTTATCGTAACAGACATTTTTGAGTTAGAGCGAACTTATAAGGGTTCCGTACTACCATATGGGTACGGAACCCTAAAAAGGGGTAACCGACAATTCGCGGTTTTCATTTCGCCAACTGTTATCTCGCGACTGTCAAAATATATTTCCTTTATTTCGCAGAACTCATGTGGCACATTGCTATTTCGTCTTGCGTTCGTTCATCTCGCTGTAAGATTAACTCGCATTACTTGTTTCGCATTTCTCTATTTAGCGGTTCTATCAACTGTCATTTGGTGTTTTTGCATTTCCTTATCTGACAAACCGTTAATTGACGCAATGCTATCTAGCAGCTTGTTCCCTTGTGTTTGAATTTAATTTAAATAAGGATTATTTATATTGAATACGTTTTTTTGCTTTTTAATTTTTTTTTTTTAATAGAAAATTGTAAAGGAAATCAAAAAACTTTTTGTTTGTCTTATTTGGCAAAATATTATCTTGTATTAAAATAAAAATAGTATAAAAATAGTACGTGTAGAAGTTACGCGTGACCGAAGTGAAACTGCTTATATGCTGCTTATATGTGTTCGGGTGTCCATTTTTGCTCCCCCCCATTTTTTTGCTTTTTAATTTTTTTTTTAACACATTAACTGCCAAAGCAATTTTGGGTAAATTTCTTGGGGTGCCAAAAAAAATATTTCGTTTTTTACATTTGTACACCAAATAAAACAATAATTAGACGCCATATTATGTATTGGCAATGCAACCTTGACCTTTAGGACGAATTTAGTCCTGGCTTTCAAATATGATAGCCATGGCACCTAAAGAAATGTTAATGCAAATTCTTCCACTAGGCGCCATGGCTATCATAAATGATAGCCATACTTGTTGATTCGATTTGTTTTTATATGCTGTCTTTTTTACTTTTCAGATATATAACATCAGCTTCAATTTATAATTTGCCTGTTTATACATTTTTCTTTGACTTTTTATATATCTTGTCGACCAGTGGAGTGAAGGTAGTTACCACAAAGGCAATTTTTTTTATCTAATTTTTTATATATGTATATAATTTTTTACTTCAGGTGTGTAATCCAACAATAATGAGTAAAAGGAAACTTTCGGTTGAAGAAATTGAAGCAATGACGGCTGCTTCGGGTAGTGAAATTGATTTCGATTCGGATGACTCAGCTGATGATCCAGCATGGATTCTTGAAGGTTTGGGTGGCGATGATAATGATGAGTCTGATGCGGACAACTTATCGAATGTCATAGAAGCTATGGCAATGGAGGAAGAACAAGAAGACTTCAATGAACTACTACATGATAATGAGGAGGAACATATTGAAAATATTCCTGTGGGAGTCCCTAAATGGTCGGAATACAGGGGAAGACACAAACATTTTGAATTTGTCGGTAAGCATGGTTTGCAGGAAGAAATTCCACCTGAGATCACGCCTCTTCAGATCTACACTAAAATTGTTGATCAGGAGGTTTTGGATATCATTTCCAATGAAACCAATCGATATGCTCAACAATTCATGACTGCTAACCAAAGAAAGAAATATAGCAGAATGAATCGATGGAATGAAACAAATCCCGAAGAAATAAAAAAGTTTTTTGGATTAATGATCTGGATGGGACTTGTGCCACTTGGCCGCATAGAAAGCTATTGGGAAACGAACGGAGTCTATAATTTAGCACTTCCACGATCAGTTATGCCCCGAAATCGATTTCAGTCTTTGCTCTCTATGCTGCACTTCAGTAACAACGAGACAGCTGACGTATCCGACCGATTGAGAAAAATAAGTGGACTTATTGAACTTTTGCAAAACAAATTCCAAAATATTTTTTTCCCCGGAGAGGACTTTGTCATCGACGAAACTCTCGTGCCATGGAGAGGTCGGCTTATTTTCAGACAGTATATTCCAAATAAGACGCACCGCTATGGAGTTAAACTTTTCAAGCTGTGCTCAATAGATGGGTATACTTGGGCTCTGAAAGTATATGCTGGAAAATCTGCAACAGGGGAACGCGAGGTCGGACTTGCAAGAAATGTATGCATGGAACTATCTAAAGACCTCCTGAATGAGGGAAGATGTTTGTATGTAGACAACTTCTACATGAGTTACGAATTGGCACAGGAATTGTTGCAAAAACAGACCCATGTTGTTGGCACACTAAGGGCAAACAAAAAAAATATCCCAAAAGATGTCCTACTCGCCAAATTGGCCAGAGGAGATATTATTTCTCGTGAAGACGAAAATGGCATCGTAATTTTGAAGTGGAAGGACACCCGTGACGTGCGAATGCTCTCCACAAAACATGCTCCTGAATTGCAACCCGTTACACGGCGAAATCGTCCCTCAAAAATTGCATTAGCCAATCAACCATCGACCAGTGCGAACCCACCTATATATTCAAGGCCAAAACAACGAGGAGCTTCTTTCAAACCCGCTGCGATACTTGCCTACAACAAGGGAAAATCGGGGATAGATTTATCCGACCAGATGGGTTCGTATGCCTCTACCCTTAGAAAAGGAATCAAGTGGTATCGGAAACTTGGAATAGAGCTCTTATTAGGAGTTGGAGTTGTAAACGCATGGGTGTTATACAAACATGCTACAAAAGCCAAAATTAACATCCGCAATTTTAGGGAAATGCTGGTGGCTGAAATTCTGGATATACCTACCGCCCCGATTCGTATAGCAGAACCACGCACAAAAACACACCACCTCTTGAATCGAACATCTACCGATGGAAAAAAACTTCGAAGGAAATGCAGCATCTGTTACACTAGGATAACCAATGATAAAGGACGTGAAGCAGCCCGAAAAGAAGCTAAGCAAATATTCACCTACTGCGATATTTGCCCGGATCAGCCTCAAATGTGTCGGGATTGTTTTAATTCAAAGCACTAAATATGTGCCCACAAGCCTGAAAGAATAACGCGTATATGTACCTACAGTTACACCTTATTCCTAAAGTTTACTCTCTTATGAAATATATTTTTAGTTGGAGCTAAGCTCTTCAAATGTGATGAATTATCTTTTTATTACATAAAAGTTAATTAAAGTTTATAAAATGAATTATCCTATAGAATTATAAAGACTTTTTTTCCAAAATTACAACCACGTTTAGTTTTTTTTACAACTGTGGGCATAAAACATTAAATATTCCAGATTTTCTCAAACCACAAACGTCTATCTCATCGTATGGTGCCAAGCAATTTATTCCCATACCTGATTTGTTCGTACTGGCTATCGTTTTTGAACGCCACAGCCCGAAGTGAAAACATGCCTGGCTATCATATTTGATAGCCATGGCACCCACGGAACTACCACTGGCTATCACATATGTCTTATTTGGCAAAATATTATCTTGTATTAAAATAAAAATAGTATAAAAATAGTACGTGTAGAAGTTACGCGTGACCGAAGTGAAACTGCTTATATGCTGCTTATATGTGTTCGGGTGTCCATTTTTGCTCCAAACCAACTTTTGACAATATGAATTCCTTAACAAACAAATTTTTGTTTTCCATTTTACCAGCTACATATGTATTCATTGGGTGTCCAATTTGCCCCGCTGGCCACTCTACCCTATAGAGCATTGTATGGCGAGAAGCGATGACTTCAAACACTCACATTGCCCGTGTGCTGTTTATCACATTTCTTATATTTTCAGCAAAAAAAGAGTGTAAATGATAAAGAGGAATTAAATAAACTCAATGAATGAATTTAGTTTTTTGACTGCATTCATCGACTGCATTTTGAGACTTCAATAAAAAGAATGCAATCACCATTGTTTGCATTCATTTGCATTCTTTTACTTTATTTTGCCTAATTTTGCTTTATTTTACCTCATATACACCTAGATTTACTTACATTTTGTACCAAATAAATTAAAATTAACTCAATAAATGCACAATACTGCAAAATAAAACTAAATATGGCAAAATATGTGGGAATACTACTCGCACGCAAAACACATGCATTATGTTTCCTCTCCCCTCAATCAATCTTCGCTGTCCTTGCTTTGTAACCTATTCCCCACCCCACTGATATCCATACTTACCACGTAACCAACCGAAGTCGAGTAAGATGCTTCTTTAGTTAGTAATCCCCCATCTAAGCACTAACCGCGCTCGACGCTACTTGATTTCGGTGATCGAATCGGACGAGACGGGTAGCAGCAAAAGAAAAAAAAAATGAAAAAAGCGTGTGTATACCGAAGTCACAACCCAATGAATGATGGTTGACTCGCACGACCATGTAACTTAAAATGGTTTGAAACCAATCTATTGGATCGATGCAACAATCATTCAGTTGCGATTAATATTTTTGTTTTAAAACGTGGTAATTTTTTTTACTCTGCATGCGGTGTCCATGTAAATAATCTGTGGTTAAACTTGAATGCATCCATATAACGCAACCATTTAACGTGACCGTTTAACGCAACCTTCCGAAGTCGAGTAAGAAGTTTCACTTCAAAAAAGGCATATGTACATATGTATGGCGCACTCTTGTTTCTGTCTCCCATAACAAAAAGGGTACAAGCTAGAAAAAGAAACATTTGGATAATTATAATAATAATAATAATATTTGGCTTCAGCAGTCGTAGGTAGAACCAAGCCTAGCTTCCCGCAACCATTTGTGTGCGCGCGTTATATTTTTGCACAAATGGAAGGGACCTACAGTTTTCTGACGTCTCCGAACGGTATGTTGGGAAGCTTTACATAACAAATGACTATTGAATGCTTGTCAGGCATTCGGAAGAGGTGGGCACTGTGAAAAACTTTTCAGGTGTTTGCGGCGGGAGTCGAACCCAAGACCGCTGGCTCAGTCCGGAGACGCACTAATCACTTGCGCTACGGTGCCCACAATTTGGATAATTATAGGTAATAATAAACAGGTTACCGAAAATATTCAAGTGGGGCGTCTAATAAGCTAGGTACTCTATTTTTTTTAAAAAGTTATTTGGTTAATTTATTGAAAAATAAAACAATAAAACCGCTAACATCGCCTGCTCGCGATGTCACCAATTCCTATTTTCTGGAGGTGCGACCGATCGATTATATGTAAGTGACGCTCCCAACATTTTAGGTCGCAGCCTAGCTATTGCCGGGCACTGGGCTGTGGAAAAGGAAGTATTCCAGGTCTTCCTCCTCCTCTTGGCAGTTGATAAAGATTTCCGTATCGATGAGGCCAAGTCTGTGCGAGTGCGTATAATTGAGATTGATGTGTCCTGTCATCCGTCCCACCATTAGTCTGAATTGCGTTTTGCTGGAAATAAGAGCATGCTTGGTTTATTATTTGGCCGTTCCGCGATTGATCTGGCCGCTTTACAAATCACTAGCTGGGATGAGCTTTCTGGTGGATCCGTTTGTTCCTAGCTGTCGTTCGTCAGCCCGTTTATTTTCTGTTTTAGACTGTGTTGAGAAGATGATTTTGTTTCGCGTTTTATGAGAGCGGTTGGCTTGCTATATTAGATAAGAATATAAGATATCTATTTGCATACCATGGGTGTGGTACAGAATAAAAGGTGGGCTAATGCAGGAAATACTAGGTCCGGTTTCTTCTGCTATATTTGAATAATCTGTATATACATCAGCTATAGCTATAGGACCGCTTTTTACTTTTCGATACAAGTAAACGTAGCTCTTATTTTATTCGAATATATAAAGCAAGGATAATATGATAATCATGGTAAATGTATTAACAACATATTCCATGTATAACGACTTGGTTAATTTAATGCAAATTGTGTTCAGTCAGCTTTATTGCTTCATACTGCTTAATTAACCTGGCCAAAAAAATAGGAACACCCAGACATAATAGCAAAAAACACAGGTTCAGTCAATTTTTTGAAATTTATTTTTAATAAAGCGTTAATACATATTGTTATAAAACCTTTATTTGTAACAACTGATTCCACTCGACAACTCATGGAGTTAACTAGTTGTTGGCATTTTTTGGAAGGAATTGAATACCAGACTTCTTGAATGAATCTCCAAATATCCGATTCCTTGGAAGGGTGCCGTTTGCTAACTTCAATCATTAGCTCGTTCCAGAGGTTCTTAACCGCCTGTATCACTGCAAAACATCAACATTGTTTTGCTCAAACCACAGCTTTGTCAGTTTTGCCGAGTGTTTGGGGTCGTTATCCTGTTGGAACCGTAATTTCAGAGGCATATTTTCTTCGGCCCATGGTAGCATTACATTCCTCAATATATCCACGTAGGTTTCTTTGGTCATTATGCCCTCGATAATATATACTGGACCAATGCCCCACCAAGAAAAACAACCCCAAATCATTACACTGCCACCTCCATGCTTCACAGTGGGTTTCGTGTACCGTGGATTGTACGCTTCACCTTTTGGGTGACGAACAAACTGTTTACCATCCATCCCAAACAGATTTATTTTATTTATTTGTAGCTTAAAGAGACTATACTTACCTAGCGCCCTCTGCAGCTAAGTAAAGTAAAGATCCGAACATGAACTCGCAATCGAGTTTTATTAATAAAAATCAATATTCCATTGCGATAAGTGTTTTTTTTATAATTTTATATCCCTAGCTATCCCATTGGTGCTTTTTGTACTTTCGTTCATCTAAGACTCCCTGGTATCGAAGATCGTTTTGAAGTTGTTGCCGAAATTCTGAAATATGGATCTAACCAAAAAGTCCGATTTTGTTCTTAACATGAGAAATTTAACTTACTTTTGGAGCGCACTGTACATACACATCTAGATACATATATCTAGGGTTATGCTCACTTTGTATTTAGCTGTTGTACACTGCCAGTCAGGACATGTGGAGACTTAATGTCTTCCAAATAGTTTAAAAAAGAGTACCCTTCGATTAGAAATCTAAAAACCTTAACTTTATTAGAGTAACAACAACTAGTAACTCTTATAAAAAAAAAACGTATACTAACAACGAGATCTTCCATGGTAAAGTCGTCTATAACCCTCTTCACAGATGAAATTTCATTGCCCCCTTAATACGCCTTAAAACCTTTGCAAGGCTGCGGCTTAACATAAGTAACGATTACCTGTTGTCACGATAAATTAAGCTTTGCAAACTCTTTGCCAAAATAATCGTTTTAACAACAAAACCTGGCCGGGAACAATGACAGAATGAAAACAATAACTCCAAAGCTATTGACCTGTCAGCCGCACATTGATGTCGTAATAATGCAAATTTTAAGTCCCAACGAAATGAAAAACATCACCACCCAATAAAGAGATTTGTTAATGTGTGCCGCTCGCATATTAATTGTGAGAACTGGGCACGGAGCTCAAGACTGTATGTAAATAAGTCCAGACGATATTTTTTTTATCTTAAAACAAAGCGATCCACTGTGTCACATCACATCATTACAAATTTTATTTTATTTATCACTTAAAAGCAAACACATGTCTTGGCTAGAGAACCCATGGAAGTCAAAAGACAAAACTCTAATAGCTGAATAAAAAAAATGAAAAAAACAGAAGAATATGTCGACGACAGGAGAAAAGTGAAAGGGGGCTCCCCTTCACTCGCTTCCTTGTTCCTTGCGACACGGTAATAAATTCCTCTGTGTTATCGACGACCACACTATGCGTCTCAGACGATTCCTTGGTTGGAAGCTGTAAAAATACGGCACACAGTAGAACCTGAATTTCCGCTGAGATACCCGTAAACGGTTATGGGGTCCATAAATTTCTTTATAACATGACCGACTCCAGCGTTAATCGCCGATTAAGATTTTAGACATTTTTGCTGCTCGATCGCGATCATTCTACTCACCCCAGCCGTGGACGATTCAAAGGATTTTATGACATTTTTGTGGCGTTAATATTCGGCCGCATTTGCATTCAGATACTTTATGAAAGTGAAAATTGATTCTTGGGTCGCGGATCATGGGAAAATTATTTTAATGACAGCCAAAGAATCACAAGTATCTCTTAATACCGAAGATGCAGGTAAGTAGTGGCGACATATGAAACGGTTAAAGGATAAAATGGTCATAATAGTTAATAATAAAAATTGACTCATTTAGAAGCTTTAATGGCGTCACTAACAATGGATTCCGATGAATGTTAGGGGGTCACGTGAAAAAAAAAGGGAAAAACAAACAAATCCGAAAATAATGAAACCACAACTCATTCCAGACTTAAGCTGGAAAGATGAATCAGTTTAACGCTTGAAATGGGATCTTACACAGAACATAAAAGCTTTTCGTATCGTGTAGAACCAAAAGATACTTTGGCTTTCATAAGCCCCCTTCTGTTTGGCTTTCATCTTATAACATAATCTCACTGAAGAGTTCCAGAATCTATCTAGGACCGTAGATAAACATGCGAGTAATGGTGAGGTTTTTTTTTACTAAAACAGCTTCATACCGTGAGAAAGTGTCAATTGTGTTGTCTCCGAGTTAAGTCATCAGTTTTATACAATTTGACGGAACATGTAAAAATTGCTATGTAATTCGACATGAGTTTGACTGTACTTACACGCGTCTAGATGCGATGATTTTAAGTTTAAGGGTCCCAATCATTCTTACATTATACAATGACATGATTTTATTATTCGTTGCGTCAAATGGAGTATTATCAACTTTACATTGGGAGTACTGATGATTCATTTTTTCACATATACATACGTATGTTATGTACAAGGGGGCGTTTTTAAGTTCGCAGAATAGGGAGTATGAAATGATAAAAATGCAATTTTTTTTTTCTTTTTCAATACAGTGAACTCTCTCATAACCGGACACTGACGGTACTGAGAAATTCGTCCGGTTATGAGAGGTGTCCGGTTATGGGAGAAAAAAATAAAATGACCTTCTTTAAAAAAGAAACGGAATAGACATTATTCATTTTATTTTTTAAAGAAATTCATATTAATGTTATAAACACAAATTACCGAAAAATACTAATTTTTGGCTATGACAATAAAGCGTAAAATTACACAAAATAACATATACTCGTACACTTAACATAGAAACCTATTTAAAAATGCAACGGGACTTATAAATGCACATTATGTTGTTTTGTTGAATAACACATTTGTGGACAAGACAGCATACATATATGTATGCCGTTAATGGTTGAGGAAATTACCGGGTTATGACAATTTTAGGTATGTTAGGACAAAACGGGAAATCCTGTCGAGAAATACAGTATACTTCCATATTCCGGTATGAATTGCCCTACCAGAGACAAATTTTAACTTCGCTGTGACCAGCGGAATAATTTTTATCTTTATACAAAATTCGTACAAAATAATATAAATTATCTCTCACCGGAGCTGTGCGTATGTCATTCTAGCGTTCCCCACCGAAAATCATGTGTCCGCGAACGTGATAATAAGGCAAAGGCACACTTCACAGTTTACATTTTGGTTTCGTTTCTTTGCAAAGTGGAAAGTTTCCCGTACATATGTATATGTGTTCTGTCCATTTAGGAGAGCGCGACATTCTATTGCGGTTACGAACATTGGTGTCCGTGTCCGGTTATGAGAGAGTCCGGTTATGGGAGAATTTTTTATATGAAAAATCGTGTATTTATTTCCGTTCTTTGAAATCTGTCCGGTTATAAGAGGTGTCCGGTTATGAGAGGTGTCCGTAAGGAGAGAGTACACTGTATATTCACCTGCTACCCTAATACATTTCTCTAATCTTTTAATTAGTTTATATAATACCTTCTAAAAAACAATGTTTTGTCCTTGTCGGAAAAGTAAGGCGAAACTAGGTCCTTCACCTTCATTTGCTTGAAAACTTCTTCAGACGAAGTTCTTTTTTCGAATTTTGGAAAATGATAATCGCTGGGAGCCAGGTCAGGGCTGTAGAGTGGGTGATCAAAAATATCGAAGCCAGCAGGGCAGCCAATACATTACGACTCTCGTCGTGCAGAAGGCGGACAACTTTGTTTAGTTGTCTCCTTCTTTTTTCTTTGATGACTTCTTTCAACCATTCTATGGCTAAGGAGTAGAATTCTCCGGTTATAAAAACGTCTTTGTTTTATTTAGATATTTATTTTGTTTTTTATTTTTTTATTTTTTTTGGCAAAATAAGACAACATTTCTAACAATACATATTTATAATAAAAGATTGAATAAAATTAATTTTCGATTACAATAATAAAATAAGAAGTGTAAGCACATAAGTTAGTGAAAAAAAGTGAAAAGGTTTACGAAATGAATTAAAAATAAATTAAATCAAAAAGAAACTTCAGCCATCATTCGAGCTACTATTTTATTCTTAAAAGTAGCTCTGCCTCGGAGCACCGATTGAAAGCTTCATGAAATGCATAATGTGTCTAAGATCCTCTCCTTTAAAGTCGGATATGCCTTAAACTACGAACATTTGAATTTACAGATACTTTGGAACACAAAAAGCTCGAGTCAATGTTTCCGTTCAAAAGGACGAACGCAAATAACGCTTTAGACAATTCTCTACACTTATAAAGACTGCACATATTAATAAGCTTTAAACGATGACAATAAGGTAAGGCCGCAATACAAAAGAGTCAGAGCTCCAACTTAGACCTCTCAACGCGAACAGCAGAAATTGCTTTTGGACAGATTCAAGACTTTTAATATCAACATCATTTAATATCAGCATCAACAACAAGTATTTAAGCCATAGCTCGAAGCAGAAACTCTTTCGCACAACTGCAGCTTCAGTTCTTTTATATGGAGCGCAGGTGTGGGGATACTGTTCCTTTGTTGAAATAGAAAAGTTTCTTAGGTATTTCTTAAAGCGAATATTTCGTTTACCAAGTGCTACGCCTAATTATATGCTGCATCTAGAGACTGGTGCACCGCCTATGTTCTTGGAAACACTGAGACTACATTTCGACTACATAGTAAAAGTTATGGCAATGAGTAATGACAGACTGCCAAAAGTTGTACTCAAGAGTGTAATAAGAAGTAGAGCAAGCTTCATTCAAGAATGGGAACGCTTTGCATCAGATTATGGAAAAACCATAACGATAACACCCGATGAGCAGCCTGAACATCTAAAAGCACAACTCAACGTCTTATTGCAAAAAGTAGGTCGACCTATGTATGATCGATTTGCAACGGAAGCACAGTCTTCCCAGTATAGGACATATTACAGCAAGTTGTAATACGATCTAGCAGAAAAAACTTACTTCTTAAACTGTAACTCAATAGAAAAGATCAGCGTAATTTTTAAAATCAGAGGAGAGCTATTAAATTTGAATTTCATTCCACACCGTCCAGAGCTACCTGTCTTGTGCAATCTTTGCAATATGAAGATACGAGAGGATGTATTTCACTTCCTTGCAATGTGCACAGTTTTAAAAGAAATTCGATTGAGATTCTTCGATTCGTATACCCTGGAATTAGATGAAGCAATTGAAATCTTAAATGGAGTCCGAGGCTGGGATTTACTTTTCAACTACTGTGCAAATGCTCTTCGTTATAGAAAATGTATAGTTGAAGTTTTAATGTTTAATGTATGTATATACATATTGCCTTTTTCTTTGTTCTCTGTTAAAAACAAAAATAGAAATGTAACTATTGTCAATCTGGTAGACGGCCATAGGCCAAACCATAATAGAATTAGAATTATATTGAATGTTATGAATTAAAAATGAAAATAAAAGTCATATAAACTAACTAACTAACATCACAAAAACTGACAATTTGTGTTCTATTCGACAAATACGGCATGTCCAATTTAGCAAACTGCCATGTACACCATACTTTTTAATTTAAATACAAGCAGGTCATGGTCAACTTTGTCGAAGGCTTTACTGAAGTTCGTATAGAAAGGATCAATCTGGTTACCTTTCTCCATCTCCAAAAGAATATATGAAGTATAATCTGCAAGATTAGTAGTTGTAGATCTACCGTTGAAAAAACCATATTGATGCTCACTTATGACCGACTTCAGCAAAACTCTAATTGATCAGTGACCAGTTTTTCAAAAAGTTTGGATGTAGCCGACAAGACTGCAATATCACGGTAATTTTTAATGTTTGACCTATCTCCACTTTTAAATATTGGCAGTAAGAATTTCTCCATAAATTAGGGAAAATCCCACTTGATAGTGAATGATTGAAAAGTGAGAGCAAGGGTCGGAGTCGGCAAAAAACTGTAGGTCCCCTCGATTCGTGCAAAAATATAACCCGCGCACACAAATAGTTGTGAGAAGTAGGCCCTGGTTCACCCCGAACTGTAGCGCCACCTAAAGAAAGACAGAAAAAGTACGCTTAGCGGACATTTTTTTTTTTTTAACGAAGTTGAAAATCTCGAAAGACACTGTGGGGTTGGAAACCCAGAGTAGTGTGGGATTCTAACCGCACCAAAAACACCTCCTTAATCATGACCAATCAAAGAAAGATCGACAAATGATTTTAGTTTCAACGTTCAGTTTGGTTTGAGAAGGTATTTTAATTTAAATACTGGTTCTCATAATCGTCAGATAACAAGTTCGTGAGGTTTAGTTCTACTTAATCTACGAATATTATATCGTACATTTAAGACGTCTTCTATCTCCGGATTAATATGCATCTGCAAACGCACGTTGTGATGGATTGCGTTCTTTTTAATTACTTCCGTCACGTGATCAATCTGCAAATCACGATGCAAGTCATTATTTCTAATATACCATGGGGCATTTACTATTCCCCGAAGGACTTTGTTTTGAAATGTTTGTATGGCTTGTTAATTTGTTTTCTTTGTGCAACCCCATAGTTGGATACCATATGTCCAAACAGGTTTTAAAATCTGATTATGTATATATTATATTCTGAATTATATGCTTAAACTAATAGAGTTTTCTATATCTAATATTTAGCTTAATGTTCCTTCCATTTCAGTTTAGCATCCAGATCCATACCCAGATACTTAGCTGTGTTAGAATAAGGAACTACTTGATTATTAATAACCACAGGAAGATTCGTTATTTTTTTATTAGTAAAATTAATATGGGTGGACTTTGACTCATTAAGTTTAATTCGACAACGTTGCGTCCAATCACATATCTCGTTAACTGAATTTTGTAGCTTTTCAGTTGCTTTAGCTACGCAAGCTATCAGTTGATAGAAGAGCAGTGTCGTCTGCAAATATGGCTATCATCGTGTCATTCCCTAATATATAATAAATATAAATTGGGCCCTAGGACACTTCCCTCGGAAAGTTGTACAAAACGATTCGCACATGTTCGCCTCATGAAATAATAACTGATAAGCTTAGCGGACATGTTAATTTTTTGTTTTCTGAAACCTCCATAATTCAAAAACACCTCTGTAATTCGAAGTTTTTCTTTGGCTCGGAAAATTCAAATTATCGAGAGATTACTATATATCGAAGTTACCTGCAAAATGTAAAGTGTACAGTCTTGTACATAGTAGTAAAAGAAATCAGGTAGGAAAACTCCCTAATGTTAAAATCTGGATCCAACCATTTAGGTTCTAAAAAGCAAAATGTGTTTTATACTTTCTCCCGGCCGGTATCAACCCAATTATTGCGTTCAAGTTATTTAAATAATTTAAATAATTATGAAACTAATACCTACAAAAAGTTCAAAGAAAATATCGGAAAAACAGGTTTCCTAGTTCTAGACCATTTAAACTTCAAATATCGATTTCAAAATTGTGTATTCGTATTAATATTATATCCGGTTTTAAAAATTATAATTTTAAGTATTTTATACGCATAAATAGGTGCATATATAAAAAAAATGCCCGTAATCCCATTAAACGCGGTCATTTAATCGAAAACAAATTCGATACTGACGGAAAACACCTTCCTAACTTCCCATTAGTATTCAGAACCAAACTCAAGGGCTTCGCCCAATACCATACTCACATTGATAAGCATCTACAATGTTAACAGCTCTTTGGAACTTATAGTATAAAATTCAATATCGATTATGTTTATAAACCAAATCAGATATGATCGTTGTGTGGAAGTGTTTATCTCTGTAGGTGTCGCTACAAAGATGAAAGATATAAAAAAAAAATTGTTGTTAATCCAAAATACACCTAATGACCTACTAATGGCACAAAAGCTTGTTTGTCATTTTGGTTCTCAAAATTTTCAAATTTCTGGTTTAGAAAAGATCTTTTAAGGAATAAATGAATACGTTATGCTTATGACAGATAATATAGTGGGCGTTAATTATCCAATAAAAATGTGTAGCTTGGCAGTAAGTGCTAACATAGTTCATTCATTTAAGGCCGTAATGCGGGTACTCATAAAGATCTGAGGTATGGTTTAAGGGCTTTAGCTAGCTCGGATAGAACTACATGAATCCATAGCTAGGCCCTGCCATATTAAATCAATAAATTAATATTTAATGACACTCCTGCTGGCTGTTTTGTACGGTTCAATAGAGTTAAACATTTGATAAGAGAAATAGAAATAAAAAAAACACGGGAAAACCCACAAACAAACTACAGGAAAGCTCCAAACATATTATGGGGACTCTGCTCCTTCTCATGGAATAGTTCAAAAGTAGTATCGCTTATGCCTAGCTTAGTAGCCGTTGCTAGCAAATTGTTTTTGGGAATGTAAAGGTAGTCTATTTTCTTCATATTACCTTGAACAAACACCATGTTACATACGCCACTCGAGCCCATTGCAACCCATACCATCGCACTGCCTCCACCGTGTTTAACAGTGGCATTAACATGCGCCGGATTTAAGGCTGTACCTTGTCTCGTCCAAACAAATCGGCGCACATCAGACCCAAATATATTGAATTTCGACTCGTTGCTGACAATTACCGTGTTCCAGAACTCTAAAGGTTGACGGACATACATTAGGGAATATTCCAGAAGTTTCTTAATGTGTCTTGCAGACATAAAGGGACTTGTATCGGAGAGGTGTAGGCTCTCAAACCCATTGAATGTAATAAATTTCTAACAGTCTGTGGATGCATCTCTACAATTGCATTTTCCTGTAGGTCTTAAGCAATGTCTACCGCAGAAATGTTGGGATCGTTACCGAATTATCGAACAATTTTTCGTTCTGTTTAAGGAGTCGAAATTTGTTTTTGTCATCCACGACTTAGTGTTTGCAAGAATCCATTTTTTTCCAGCAATTGAATGATATAATGCACTGTAGATCTAGATTTTTTCACAATTTTGGAAATTTCTTTCACACTTTTGGTTTTTTCCACAACTTTTTTGACAATTCCTTCGTGTCAATGGATGTTTGCTTTTTTTTAATTTTTTTTAATAAATCGGTACTGAAAATACGTCTTATCACTACAAATAGAAATATTAAACAGTGACTCTTAAAAGAACGTACAAAAACATGTTAAAATAGGAAAATGCGTCAATCATTAGTTTTTTTTTGTTCTACAAAATTAATTTTTTGGTTAATTCTTTGTTTATAAATTACATTGAATAATTTAGAAAAAGTATATATAATTATTTAGATAATTAAAAGAATTAAGCTTCATTTGCAGTTTATTTGACTTCAATATTCCTACAAACTGCCAGAATATTCAAGTTACAATTGGAGTGTACCTACTGTCAAACTTTTTTTTACGGTTCACTACATGTAGAGATGTAGACATTTTTTCTTACAAAGTAGGCTGCAATAACTGTTTACCGTCAAGACATTTCAAAAAAGCATTTCATTTCAGCATCAAAATTCCACCAGCGCTGGTTCTGCATCCAAAAACTGCCAAATATACTGTTCTCGTAAAGGCCCCGACCCAACGAACCCGTCGACGTTCATTCCGTCGAAGGTTGCCTTTGGCGTGCACCTATTTCCGGGAAGAACCGTCCTATAAAATCCGTCGCATACCTACGTCGAAATGTCAACCGATTGTTAACGGCGATGGCAGTTTCTCAGCATTATCTCAATGCGTCCAACAATGAATGTGTTTGCTCTCAATTTGTGAATGTGTGAGCTGTGAGTTTGTGAACTGCCAACAGATCAACGGACTTAAAAAGTAGTTAGTAAACCTACTTTATCCGTCGAAAGTTCATGTATCCGTTGGTTATGGGCCACCTTCCATAAGTATGCGTGGATTCTCTCTAGCTGTCAGTTAAAAATGACGCAACAACGCATCAACGGGTCGAGGCTATAACTATTTGACATAAGGTAGGTATACATACGTGGAGTGGAAGATTTGCAATTGCAATTTGCAATACATTTGCGTTACGACCAGTCGACCGTGGTCTACGGCCACCCATGGTGCTGTAGGATTAGAAAAAGGTTTAGCGTATCGTCCAAATCGCAAAAGAGTTTTATGGAAATCTTCGGGACTTGAACGGGAAATCTTGCACTGTTCAACTTGCAACTACTCTATGGCCAACTGCTCACTTGCGGCTGTAGTATAAAAACGGATTTTTTTTTACCGAAACCATCACGTCTACCAACCTAGCTACCATTGTCATTCACTATTTGAACTATAAGCTGCTTTACAAGCCTATGCATGCATTTATTTGAAGATCACTGACAGCCCTAAAATATCATTCATCCAGATGTGGGGGAGGCAGGTTTGAAGTCAAGACAAAGCTAAAAACTTCAGAATTAGCCATCGAAATCAAGAAGACAATTCTTTATCCTGCTAATCTTTTCCAATGCTCTTAATTTATTTCAGTCCAATTCTGTGACCTCTCTGCTCTACTCAACTCACACATAATCTCATAGTGCTTCTTGTGACACCTGCTGAGACTCTATCTTTTTTTCTTATTTACCATAATAGTTTACTTCTGACCACGACCCAATTTTCCTTCGTCTTGAACTCCCCCAAAACACAGGTTTTCAAATCGAGCACCGAAAGGATTTAGGGTCAACAACACGTCCTCTAACTGCACCTTAAGATTTGTTTAAATAACACAAATACTTTACCTTTATTCGATTTTCTACACAGTTTGCATCTAAATCAAAGCTCCGCACGGGTTCCCCAGATCAATACGCCTCAGTATGCATTTATTAACCTGTCCCGTAGTCGGTCCTTATCACGCAGTCTCCTTTTGTAGTTCACGTCGTTTCCTTTGTTGTATTTCTGAGCGCTTTCTTTCGTTTATTTTCACGTTTAGTTTCGGTGAATAAATTTTCCATCCATCCACAGATGTGATGGTAAAGTTGTGTAGATACATTTTGTGCTCCAAGCCAAGATCTATTTTCTTCTTCTTATTAATTCAAGATTCTTTATTTGTTATCTTATAAATTAGCCTCTCACAGTGTAGATGCTTTGATCTTAATGCATCGGTATTCTCTGTGTGCATCTTTGGGATTACGACTTATCTGCATTATTTTGGATTAAGAAATTTGTAACGATATGTTTCACCAACAATTACATAATAGTAACAATGAGATAGATTGGAGTTTAAGATACACAGATACATACTTACATATGTCTTAATTCGATTTCCTATATCTACAGTTGGAATAATGTTCTCCAAGCGCAAGTATGAGTATCCATCCACGTCTACACTGTATCTATATGTAAAAACTAGAAATAAATTAGCATACAAAACAAAGTTATCAAATTTATAATTAATAATTTTATTTTCCTGATATCATAAAGCGGCTGGCTAGTAAAAAATTAGTCGTCATTAACGCACAGCAAGATAAAAAGGGGGAAAAACAAGGAACTTGTTAACTTTGTGGGAAACCGAGAAAGCTACACTTAAAGAGGCAACACAGATTAATAATTGGTTGAATTAATTGATATGGATAAAGAATGCCTAAGAGGCGGAATTTTGAATAGTTATTTTTTTTTCTCTGGTTTTTTCGATTTTTCTGAAAGAGTTCAAAGTGCGATACACGCGTTTGCTTATTATTTTAATATAATCGTCGGTAATAATCGAATCTATATTTATATATGCATGCAACTGTTCTTTCGAAATTGGAAATATCTCGTATTACTAAATAATTTATTTATTATTTATAATTTGAACTAGAAAAGCTAGATTGACTCCATCTGGACCGATGAGATTCTTTCAGAGGAGCCCTAATCCGTAAAGCACAGTAAGTCGCCTGTCGGGCAGTTAACATATTTTATTAGAGTTCCATCCCATATGCTTAAGTCACAGTGACATTTATAGTCTTCTCCAGTTATTAAATTAATGCTGCCGCTATTTTCGTAAAGTCCCTAACTATATTTTCACATTTTTCGAGATGTAGAGGAGCATATTGAATTTTCTTCCGCAACCTGAAGATAAAATATAAAAAATACAAGAAAAAAATTATTTCGAAATAGTTGCATAAGAATAATCGGAGGCAATGCCTTAACTCATTACTTAAATAAACATTCTAACCAGCATTGCCGCTATGCGACTTTAGTCTTAATTTGACCCTTTTTTGACGCAAAGAGACTATGATCCGACTTTTTATACCTCTTTTTGACTCTTTTCAGTTTTTTTTTGAGACTTTTTGAGACTTTTTCGTACAAAAAATATATTTCCAAAAAAAATCCATTTAGTTGCTCATCAGCAATCAATCATCACTAATTTCAGTACACATATTACACAAAAACTCACTAGTTTATTTTTTCCAATGTGTTCCTTTTGAACAGATAGTTTAATCTAATTTTTTTTCGATGTGTAAGCGTCTAAGCATTCAACAAATTTCTTCCGGTAAAAAGTGAACTATCTGTCAAACTCAGGTGTTTCATTTTTTTTATTTTAATGCAAAAAGTAAAATAATGGAAGGAAAAGGAACATAGATGAAATTTGAATGTTCTGAATGTTGAAATTTGCATTTCGCAATATATTGGATCTGGGACATCATGAAGAGTGGACTCTGTTGTAAAATCCAAAATTGTACAACGCCACTTTGTTTACGTTTATTTCACATATGTTTATATGTTTATGACATTTCTTTCTTTACTTTTTCGTAATCTTGACTCTGTCTGAGAGAATTTTACCCCCATTCCATGAAATTTAATAGTTTACTATTTTTGGAGCAGAAAGTAAATGAACAAACCTATTATCTATTTTTGTTGCGACTTTTTTTGCTCCATGACCCTTTTTCTGCGGCTTTTTCAAATTTTTCAGCGGCAACCCTGATGCTAACCGACTGGGACGGTGGTCGTCGTGGCCGTGGTGGTTAGTGCGTTGGACTACCACGCAATACTGTCCGGGTTCAATTCCAGACTGGGTTTAACACCTAAAGAGTTTTTTTCACGGTACCACCTCTTTCGAATGTCTGACAAGTATCAAAGAGTATCATTTGTCACGATTGAGCTTCTCAACTCGCCGTTCGGAGTCGGCAAAAAACTGTAGGTCCCTTCCATTCGTGCAAAAATATAACACGCACACACAAATGTTTGCGAGAAGCAGGCCCAGGTTCACTTCGAGCTGCTGCACCAACTAAGTAAGTAAGTAACCGACTCGGACTAGTGCAGCACAGCACTTGTCCAGGTTGCGATGAAGGAGACGAAAGTATCAAGCACTTCCTCTGCGATTGTCCTGCTCTATGTTCAATAAGGCAAGAATACCTTGGAAACACATCCTACCCGGGCTGACATCGTTCAGATCGAGAACATTGGAGTTTACACGACACACAAAGCGTTTTTCTTGAATTCACATATTCCTTCCAACCTTCCTATTCCACTACACTACCCCCTTTCGCTTACACACACCCCAACCCTTTTTTCTCAGCACAGTTCCAGAGGGGAGCACAACCGACCCCACTTGTGGCCTACGTGAAGAGGAGTAATCCTCACCCTCATAAACCAACCAACTAACTATGGTGCATGAACCAACTACTAGGAAAACCCTGAGAACTCAACCCTTAGATGGCCCTGTAGATCTACACACAAATGGTTAGGTTTAGTATACTATACGGAGCAGCCAGTGGTATGTTGGAATAAAACTAACCAGAAAACTGCCATTAACTGGCTAAACAGGATTCAGAGACTAGCATGTTTGAGCATAACAGCGGCAAAACTCGGCAACCCTGTTTGCAGCGATTGCTAGTGTTTAACTTCACTCTTTATAGTTTTTAACTTAAACATTATACCCCTTAGCCTTCAATTTTCAATTTGTGAAGTGTTGGATAATTTAAGAATTTCTCTCCTTATCGTACTAATTTCGCGAGTTGTTCTTTATTTTTTAATTAAGAAATTAAGAAAGGAAAAATAAATATCAAGTTTCTGAACAATAATCAGAAGAACTTTTGAGTGGTTTCTCTTTAACCAGCATTGAGTGCCGAATACGTCTGTTTCATCTAATCTCGGCCGTTATATCAGACTTTCGACTCATTTCCCCCGGTGAGTCTACTTTTAGTGCATGTTCTGCCTTTATAGAAGCAATCGAGACTAAGAGATTATTAAATTTCTAAAAATTCTGTATGATTCCTAGACACAAAAGGGGGTACACTAGAAGAACAACTCCGGCCGCAGTGCTAGCAGACACCTCTACCGTACCCCAGATTCATCAAAATCATAATCATAAGTTAATGCATTGCCACGTTTTCAAATATACCAATCTTTTCGAAAAATTAAGACAACATTTCCAAGACTAGATCAATACACTGAATCCTCTGACTTGAACTCAACACTTGTGTTGTTGTTGCCTTAATACTTCGAAGCTGACCCTGAGTGCAATACTATAGTTTAATTGGCAATATAACAAGTAAAGTTGATATTGGCTCACTGTAATCAGGTATCGAAGAAGTCCTTCTGGCGCTCACGTTGCAAGAGCTCAATTCTATAGGTGGGACTGATTCCAGCTTTAACTCTTAATTATAGTTGTAGGTCTTTTTGTTTCCCTTTCACCTTCCCTCATCAGGCAGATATCTCCTCCTTCCGCCTCCCTAATCACTATAGCGTGTTTCAAGCGGAGATGATGTCGATTGCAGAAGCACTATCCTGGATCAAGAGGAATGTAATATCTACTACCGATATTAGCATTTTCTCGGATAGTCAGGAGGCATTGAAATCCCTGGAATAAATCTCATCCACTTCTAAGATCACCTCCAACTGTCGTTCATCTCTCGTAAGGATGGCTATGCAGCTTAACCTTTAACTGGGTAGGTGGGGTGCTGACAATACCCCAAGCACTTATTTTTCAAAAATATTATACTTTGCGACTGACAACACCCGTTGTCTGTACAGAACCTTCCTGTTGTTTTCTATTGTACAGATTCAGATGGTTCTAAAAAAGTTTGGTTGCACAAGTAAGCCGTGACAGACTTTTCAAGCTGCAAGGGTTGCTGTCAACACTCCACCTACCAAGTTGGGTAATTTTTTTTTTTTTTTTCTGAGTGAATTTGTATAGGTTTATTTAAAAATGTCATTTGGAAAAGATCAGGAACGCATTCAACTGTTATTGACACTATATAAGTGAAGAGCGGGACTTCATTGATACGGATGATGGCGAATTTGTTAAAACAAAAAATTGTTTCAAAAATTCATTCGGAAAGCACTATTTTGGAAAAGATGACTAAAAACTCTATAAAGGGGTCTTAAAGTTAATTATTTTAACATTGTTCTACAATGTGTAATGAAAATTCCACCACAGAATCACTTACCAGAGGAAACATAAGCGTAATAAAGTGAAATCATGATAGGGTGTTGTCAGCACCCCACCTACCTATTTACGTTACTAATACTCACCTACCTACTTAAAGGTTATTATTCACCTATACTGGGTGCTGGGGCTCAGGGACAGCCTCGTAGCTAGGGGCGCAACCCTCAGAGGGAACAAATAATGAAAACATTACATACCATTGCTTTATACAAAGCTCCAAATGATTTTCATAAGTAGCGTGGAGATACATCCAAAAGATCCTTGGTATCCAAATGAGCCTCTATATATGTAGAAAGATAAAATGCATGTATTTCGACCAACGGATACATATAAATATGTAAATAATTCACAACACTTATTCTTGCAACTTATTCGTATCCCAGTAAGATACAATACATAAGTACATAAGTATTTTCATTTCCTTATTCATCGCATTTTATTCGTCGAAATTGTAAATACGAACAAGAGTCACCATTGGAATCGGTAAGTAGTCGGCATTATGTAAGCAGTCGGAAAATCCACCCATATTGAAAATATGTATCTACTACAATTTCCCATTGTGTTGCGTGCTAAACATGCTCCAGTCGCGATGTTTGCCAACAAAATCAAATAATGAATCTTGTGCAAATACGAGTAGGTACACAATAGGAAACTTCACAGACTCCCGCCAGTACTTTAGCATGCGACTAGGGAACTCGTGTTCCCTTCTGAGCTGCTACTGAGTTGCTTCTCGTGAACGGAAGTCAGACGTAGCCAATTGTGTGACCAAGTCAATATGTCCCCATGAACACTTTGTTGAGTTATGGTACTCTTTTTACGTTACAATTATACGTAAATATCAAAACTTAAGTGTATAAGATCTTTTATGCAATACATACCAGCCAATGAGTGAATTCGAATTAAGTCATAGCAAAGAACATCACTGTTCATCACTTGTATAAAAAGCATCAAGTGCAATTGTTGTATTGTGCCGAAAGATAGATGGCAGTACTCAATTTAGAAGGCAAAAGTAACAATGCTGAATTTTATTGAACTAGTGTGCCCGTGCGAGAACTCTCGCAAGATGAAATCCAACCCCCAAAATCCAAAATTATAAAGTGAAAGTACAATTCGTCAGTGCTCCAGGAAATTCTCTTTCTTTTGATACCTCATTTGTTAAGATTGGTGAAGGGTGAGAGCCGCAAATGGTACCTATACTACAAAAATAATATATATGATTCCTTTTTTTCCAGGAGCCAACTAAAACCATCCGGGAAAATGCTACAATTAAACCTACATATTCCGAAAATAGTTAACGCTCTGAGTCTAGAATATACATCGATCACCATCTTTCATAGAAAAAGCAATAAGTTGTAAACAACTTTGGTATCACGTATTAATTTAGCGAGCTGTATTGTACTTTCTTGACTTCTCTTAAGGTGCGTGTCCACTTAAGAGCACTTTCGCTAGCAAATTCTTGAGAGTTACTCTCAAGTAGCTTTCCATTTGAGAGTGAAATTTTTGAGATTTACTATCGAGAGTTGTTTGCGAGATATCTGAGAGTAAATTTGCGGATAGTACTCTCACAACCGTGTCCACTTATTATCTTTAAAGCTATATTTTTTTTTGTTCCTGTCCAGAAACTCAGGAAGAAATGTGTTCCAAAGAATTTCTTCGGATTCATACATTTCTATTAATTTTTTTACTTTTTAGAATATTCGAAGTTGATGCCATAATATTTATTTATTTATTATTTCCAGAAAATCAAATTCAAAATTATATAAATTTTTTGACAATTTATTTGTAGGCATACATAATTCATTTACTCACAGCTAGCTGCTCTCAGAATACGAACTTTGTTTGAAGAGTGCGAGTTGCTCTCCGAGAGTAGCACAATGTATGTCCACTTACAAACAACTCTCAAAAAGTCGGAAAGTTGAGAGTAGCAAACCAACTCTCTGCGAGTTACTCTCGTGACCGTGTCCACTTACGAAACTGCTCTCGAGAGTGGCCTGAGAGCTACTCGCAATAGTTTTACTCTCAAGTGGACACGCACCTTTAAGTGCTCGAATGTATAGATTTGTCAATTCTATGTAACGAACATAATAACAAACTGTTCACACAATTCTAACAACTCTAAAATGTCATCCTTTTGTGCTGTTAAAAGTGGTGTTCCGCAAGGGTCTATACCCCCTTTAGGTTAGGTTAGGTTGAGAAGGGTGTGTGATTATTTATATGGGCAAACATTTCCACTCCGAGGCTCGAAATTGTAAATCCGCTCAAAGTTTGGGAAGTAATCTTCTTTTTACCAACTGGAAACCAGTTTGTGCTCTTGGTCAATCTTAGAAGCAGCGTTGCCAAATTAGGACTATTTTTTCGCAGTAGATTCTCTGAAAAATGCAGTAGAATTTTTTCGCAGTAGATTTTTATTTCAACAGAAAAAATGGGTATATAAACACAAATTGGCTTGTGTTTTTGTTTCTATTTATTATTTTGAATTTTGGTTCATTGAAGCTTCATTTAAGCCTCAACCGTAGTATCAGGTTTGCTTTTAAATACGTGGGCTGTTCTATAAGTCAGTGTCTTTAATGCAAGATAGCGCTCGTATCGCATTGAGTTTTTTTTCCGCCATCTTTGTTTCTTTCTAGGCATATCAAAAAAAATAGACAGGTCCGTCAAACATTGATTTTTTTTACAGTGATAGAAATAGCTTTGCTTTGTGTTATTTGCTCAAAATGGAAAAAAGTGAGTTTCGCACTAGTTTTTGCTTGGTAAGACCATTAAGTAGACTAAAGACAGACTTAAAAAAATATTATGGAGACTCTGCTCCATCGCGTGGAATGGTTCAAAAGTAGTTCACTGAATTTCATACGAGTATAAAAGACACTAAGCGTCCAGGACGTCCAAATGACGTCACAGCGGAATAAATGGTAAAAAAAATCCACGATATTGTGTTGGAGGATTGCAAGCCAAGGTTCGTGAGATAGCTGAGACAGTAGCTATTTCAAATGATAGCGTCATTAGAATCCTGCATGACCATTTGGCCATGAATTATGGGCAAGATGGGTGCCGCGTTTGCTGACGATTGATCAAAAATGAATTCGGGTTAAGTTTTCAAAGCAGAGTTAGGAACTCTTCAAGCGCAATTCAATTGAATTTTTACGCCGATTCGTAATAGTTGATGAATCCTGGATACACAATTAAACGCCAGGAATGAAAGAACAATCATAATAGTGAACTTTTTCAGGCTAATGTGCATCAAAAAGGCAAACACGGGTTCGGCGGCCGAAAAAGTCGGCTTTCTGGGATTCTCACGGCGTAATCTTCATTAACTACTTGGAAATGGGAAAAACGATTACCGGACAGTATTATGCCATTGTATTAGATAAATTTAATGCAAAATTGATGGAAAAAATGGCCCCATTTGAAGAAGAAAAAAGTGCTCTTTTATCACGACAATGCACCGGCTCATTCGTCCGCATTAGCCACGGCAAAATTAGCGGAATTGCTTGAACTGCTTCCTCATCCACCCTATTCTCTTTATGGGTAGTGAGTAGTGATAGCCTTCAGATAAGGAATTCAACTTTTCGAAAAGTTTTTTTGCTAAGCTGTAATTTTTTGGCAGTAGATTCAAATTTCGAAATAAATGCAGTAGATCTACTGCAATTGCAGTAAAGTGGCAACGCTGCTTAGAAGATCTTTGAATTTCCCAGCTCTGCTATGTCTGTCAATAATCCGTGGCCTCATCGATGGAGGCGTCGTTCTTGGAGAGCGAGGTAGTAGCAGAGTAGATGTCGAATCGATTCACTTTCTTCTTCATCTTCCAAGTTTCTACAGATATCGTTGGACTCAGGAAGCCATTTGCTTGTCATATGAAGAACGAGATGTGACGCAGTAATTTGTTGCGAGCCACAAAGCGTTGGTCTCTTTTGTTATATGTATGTATGGTCAATTATGTTAAACAGTGTCTTAATCGGTGGCATCACTGTTAATCATAGCCGATCTAATTTTGGCTAGTTCATCTGCTTTATATCTCATTCCCTTCGATATTGCTATGTCCGGGTTCCCAGCAACGTCTTACTTTGTGGTGTCTTATGGCATTGAGTGCATTGCGACATTTTTTTGGCTGCCTTTGGTTTTATTATATTTGATATTGATTTTAGAGATGGTTGACTATCCACCAGAATGGCTATCTCCAATGGAGGGAGGTCACCTCCTTTTATAAATATTGCACCCTTTTCAATCGCCGCGGCGGTAGTTCCGCCTGAAAGACACTGCAAGTATCCGATAGTCTGCAAGTTTCCCGTTTATTAAGTGTGTTCGAGTAGAAGTCTGAGTCCATTTTTGAAGAGTGTTATTTTTAACTCAAGCAGATTACCGTCAAGAAATCTATAAAATAACTCCAAATGAGATTGTAAATAGTTGAACTCTGCAGAGTTTTTATACTCGGTACGGGTGGAAGACGGTACAGGGGCCAAATTACCGCATCCATTAACGAGTGAGTGAGTAGGACTCGTTATCGAATGATCGAGTAAATTATACGTAAAATGATACCCGATAACGTGAGCGGTAATGCCAAATCGTCACATTTCGATAACGAATAACTCCTTAATGGATGCGGTAACTCGGTAAATCCTCTTTTACCCAATGGTAAATCTTTTTCCTCTTTTTTCGTAGCTTCTTAGAAGCTTGTGCTGAAGTACATGGTGCCGTCTTTGATAAGATGGACAAGAGATATCCTTGTCGGAAAAATATTCATCATGAATACCACGGTAACATATTATTTCAGTAAGTAAATCAAAGAAAATTCGTCCGCCACCAGAATCTTCATCAGTTAGTTTCGCATAAGTATTATTCAGTGGAAATATTGCAATGGCATGCACTTTGGTTGCCAATTCCCCATCATCTTCAAGAAAAGCAAATGGTTCATTCATTCATTCATATAAGCTGTAAATTAGCAAAACAATTTATCGGCAATTTGACATTTATGAACACAAGAGAGCCGCAAAAGGTACCTACCTATATACTACAGAAATAATATATACGTATCCATATTGAAAGAAATTCACTGCGCATCACTGGGCAAGAGGAGGTATTGGCCACTCAGTATTACAATGATTGACTCATGTTTGTGCAATGCAAAATTGTCAAAATTTACCACAGGTGCCTCAAATTGAATTCCGGACCGCTATCTGTGAAGTACTTCTGGTTCTCGAAGCACAGCGAGGACATTCGAGTACTGAAGAAAAGATCTCGACGACCGGTAATAAAGAGACCACACAAAAAAGGAACTCAACGCAAAACCTTAAAGTCAGTAATGAGGTCAAAAATGGCAAGTTTGGCCATGTCAAAGAAAATGAGCCTTTGCGTAAACGGCTCCGGTGCCAGCAATCTGCCAGCCAAACTTTAACAAATATGCCGGAAATGCAACGTTACAGTGGAATGCTTTAGTTTATTCCGCAAGTCATAATAATTATTTTATACAATTAAATTGACAAAATTTGTCTTATTTTAATACTTTTTTGATTACTTAACTGCCAAGTGATGCGTTTGCGCAACAGGCTGCCAAACCGAAATCGAAAGAAAAGCAAATTCTAAAAGTCGTCAGAATGTCCACTATTTTTTCTCTGGGCAAAAATGGGTTAAAGTAAGTTTCTTGTACAGTAAAACCCGCTTAAGTGAAACGAAAAAAAAAAAAAAAAAAAAAAATGGGTTTTTCAGTTAACCGGACCGCGGATAACTGAAAAAAAATTGCAGTTAAGCGGATCTCGGATAGGTAAAAAATACATTTCAATTAAGCGGATCTCAAATAACTGAAAAAAATTTCAGTTAAGCAAACCTCGTATGTAGAACAAAACGAATTTTATAAAATCGATCTTAAGAAGCTGAAAAACGTGTTGTTTGCTAATTGTCATGTTGAGAAGTGGATAACAGTGGTGGAGGTGAAAATAAAATGAAACAATTCAGAGCGCATTTACAAATTTTTTGTTCAGTTCGATTTTAATTTTTTCAGTTAAACAAGTGGTTTTCCAAAGAAAAATAAAAAGTTGGAAGAATTTTTTTTCAGTTATCCGGGTTTTTCACTTAAGCGAGTTTCAGTTGAGCGAGGTAGTTTGTTTGTAAGTATACACGGGGACTTGTGAATCTTTCCACTTAAGCGGGTTTTTCGCCTAAGCGATTTGCACCTAAGCGGGTTTCACTGTATTTTTGTTAATATGTTTATTACTTGCTAATTGTACTCTAATATGTACAGCTATTATTTATAAACCAATTAATGTCAATCTGACATTTGATGAACACTTTACAACCGCATATGATCCAAAGACGTACATGCATATGTTGGATACCTTCCGTCAAGTTCCTTTGTTTACTGTCTCAGTTGCCATAAAATGCTAGAAGGCCAACATTAAGTCATTATTCGCTCTCTCACTTTGGAGATTTTACTAGCTAAAACTTTTCAAATGATATCTACATGCGGCTGGATAAAACAGCTTCATTTAAACTTGGGAAATATTGTAAAAATAAAACAATCTAAACAACCACCTGAACAACTTCATTTCAAACTAATAACACTTTTCGTGTTTTGATGAAATACCAGCTATCAGTTAACAGATGCGTTTTGGGCCCATTAACAGCGGGATATTTTCATAACTCCGTCAAAAATCAATGAAGCCCACGAATTGTTATCAAGATCATCCAAACAGATTATACTTGCAGTTCATGGCCATAAACGGGCTTTAAACACTAAACAAAAAAAAGAGAAATATCAAAATCTTCAGAGAAAGAAATCAAATTCCTGCTTTATACCGATGCCCAGCATTCAAATTCCACTGTGAAGTTGTTCCTTTCAATTGTGACCGGTGTAAATATCATTCGCGTCGTGTGAACAAGGCGTGCTGTGCTGACCTTTTGTATATTCAAAGCGCACCCAGCAGGTCCACATTATAACAAACAAATTTCGACATTTCCCCTCATCGCCTTCGTGATGAACTTTTTTCTCACCGATCCGTTTTTGGATTCCTCCTGCTGTCATTTCAAGATCATATTTATGTATATCGGTCCATTCGGAGTGATTCATTCCGATTAACCGCACCGATATGGAAATGATTTACGATCCAAAGTTGGGGGTATTTTAGTTTTTTTTTTTTTTTTTTTTATCGTTTGTCTGCTTTCTATCAAATCCATGTATCTTATAAAACATGTGTAGTGTATCTATTAGATAATACTCGTCCATATAATTACCACTTGATTCTGTTGACATACAGAAAAAAATAAATAAATAAATACCCAAAAGGACGTACCAAAACTTAAATTTGTATAAATTTAAATTCGGGTTATTTAACATTCAGATTTTTAAGAAGCGAAGCATGCCCAATCCCAATGACTGTAATGGTGACTCTATATGTTTCCGTTTTAAATCGAATTACTTAAAAATGCTAATGGAGTGAATAATAATTATGTAGCTGGTTCAGTGAGTAAAACATTAGCACATAATTTATTAATTTATATTTTTCACTAGCAAATTGGTTGTTTACGTTGATTTAGCATATTTATTAATTTTATGACTGTACATTTGAAGTATGAAACAAGTTTAAGGGTTGGACCTGCGACATGGGATTATGTAAACGTACCTATACTTAACTAAAGGACGTATACAGCGGTAGTTATGGCTTTTGGAGGTTATGTTAGGTTAGGTTGTGAGGTTGAGCCATCACAAAACACTAGGCACCAGAGTGGGCCCACCGCAAAATCTACCCCAGACGATCACACTTTCCTCAAAAGCATTTTATTGCCCTACAACATTTTAGAACGAGTCTATGGTTTATTTGACCTACGTCATGTCATCCAGCTAACTAAAGAAGTAGCAGCCCTAAACATTCCTGCTATGCCCTGACATTCTCATAGAAAAATACCCTGCTAAGTCTAAGGATTTGACAAGTCTTTTGATGGTCCACTGACGGCCAAAGAAACCCTATGTCCTACCATGTATGTAAAACTTTCTTTACTATTTATTTAATGCTGCATAGCGGTGGATCAACACCGCCTCTGGTAGTGGCAACTCCCCTAATTTCCATCAGCAAACGTACAAACAAACTTCTATCTCAGAGCGACATGATCACGCGCCCAGAGAGTCTTACCTAGTTTTGGGTGCATGGTTCCCTAAGCATTATACGGCAGCTCCTGACTGGTGCCGATTTGATAGTACACGATTCTACCGCCTTAAGTTAAGCCTTGCTGTCAATGTTAATATCAATATCCTCGCCGGATACTTGTTTCATTTTCAGGAGCTCTGCAGCTCTAAGTATGATAGACGCAGAAGGTATGCGTATCCGGGAGTGTTAAGGACACTTTTGAATTTGATTCCACATAATATAGGGTGACCAGATAACAATGATACTTTTTCCAATTGTTTTGTTTCAATAGCTATCAAAGGTACCAATGACATCCAGCTGTCAAAATATCAGTTTGTGAATACGCAAGGTGAAGGTCGATCGTCATTATGACTTCAGTGTGCAGGTAATCCATTGCACCATAGAAAATTTTGAGCTTTTCTCTTTTGGACCTTACGCCACCAACCAGACAGAGATTGTTGCGGAATGAAGAAAACATAGCCGCCGCGCCGTAGCGCCCAGTATCGAAGAAGACCCAGAAATGTTGATTCGGCACCGATCAGCTAAATTGGACATCGCCAGAGAGTCAACCTGGCTTATTTTGTCGCACTTGCAGCACTCGATTATTTTCTATTCAAGTCCTTAGTGTACGCTAACAAGTCAACCACTTTGGATGAGCTCGAGGCCAACATTCAACCGACCGCTTGAAGCACTGACAGCGAACCCGAGGCGGCCAATTAAATGATATGCTCTTCCACATATAATGGCATGAATATAGCTTAAAAATAAAGCCAGAATCAATTTTATATCTCACACCGTTGTTGTTTTATTTAAATGTTTGTTCCTATCGTTCTTATCTGGTCACCCTATAGATACCAGATTTCGTGCCGTTTACAGTTTTAGACCCGTCCGCGAGGACTGCAGTGTTTGTACGCGAAGTTATACTGTTGGTCGTCCACTCTTCACGCACAGGGTACAAAGTTTTGTATGGTATGTTATAAGCGACGGTGAAGGGGTAATTTGGATTCTTGTAAGAGTAGTGTCATTTGCCGATCTTCTCGAAAAGACCTAAGTCGGTGAGTCTTCATAATGCACTGTTGCAGTCATCATTCCACCTAAATACCTAAATACATAGATCCGTCAATTTATAATACTTACCAAGATGTTCATAGAGGCTTGAAATAAGTAAAATTCGAAACTAGTTTGTTTTTGAAAATTCTGCTTTATTTATTGTAATTTAAATCACAAACACATTGATAACTTGGATCGCCAATGTTCCTCATACAAGTGTTCATCCAGTTGATGGTCTTCAAAATAACAGAATATGCAATATCGTCTGGCTGGCGCTGCACGTAGACATGAGATAATCACTACGGGCTTTGCTAACTGTCTTTACCAAAAAATTAGTAAATTATGGTTAAATTTTGAATATTTCCAAACAAAATTTGACAGATGTCAATAAGGCAACCCTTTGTTTGACAGTTAATATTTTTTTAACACTTGACACACTTGCTCGTGCATTTTACAATCGTAGATCCCTAAAAACTTCAAAATACATTTTGGACCACGTCACTTAATCAAAGCTGAAGTCAGATAGCCATGACAATGGTGGACCTGGACACGCATTAGACTATTGAAACGCTGAAACAATTTTAGGCGAAGTAATATTGTATACTTTCGAATTAAGACTGCACTTCACATCTATCATCTCAGAAACGTCTTCTATGTCAATTCTTCAGATACTCGTTTAAAAAAGTAATGGGGCGATATAAACTGAGATAGATTAAGTTTAACTATAGGTGAAGAAAGTTCAGTATTGACGTTTCTAGTTCCGTCACATCTAAATCTGAAAAAAAATCTTGTTCTACTTGTTTATATATTTGTGGATTATTAAAAAGAATACATATTTTATTTTTAAATGAAATTAATTTGAATCCCAACGAAATTAACTTAATTAGTGCTCCATTTCTTTAATGGTTTCGATTATAATATTACTTTAAGCCCGCATATGATAAACTTGTGTTAAGCTCGACATTCTCTTCTAGCGGATGGAAGTTGGCATTTTCGATTTTGGAATCAGAGAATTCTGAAGAGAGTGCGAATGTGAATAGTAAAAAGGTTAGATATGAGGAATTTGTTATATGTATATAGCAACCCTTACACGGTCAATAATAGTGTCAATACCAGTACTGACATTACATTTACAATATATTCATCATTACTCCATCAATATTTTTGAACCTTACACGGTCAATAATAATGTCATTACTGCTTTAATACTGCTCGAGTGTTCGAAGAGAAGAAAAGTGATTTCACATTCATTGCAGTCATGAATCCATGTACGAAAGCATGCTTTGCTATAATTTTGGCATTTTCTGTTAAGAAAAGTGCTAATCGACGATGGGCGGTAAATTCGTGGTTACGAAATCATGAAAAGTGTTCGGATTTAGTTTTGCCGAAAGAAATAAGTGCCACGGAAGTAGAAGACTATCGTTACTACTGCCGCATGAATGAAAAATCATTTAACACACTGCTTCAAAAGATCGAACCACTTATGCAAAGAAAGAATACTACGATATTTATCCGTAGAGGAGAGGTTGAAAGTAACATTTAGGTACCTAGCTACCGGGAGAAACTTTGAAGATCTTAAGTTCTCCGTTGCTATGTATACATCTCTTATGTATACATACCTATATAACGATATATGAAATTCTTTACCCGCTCTGATCTTGCTTCCATTTATAAGGCTTACATATGGTATGTACGTCCCAAGCTCAAGCCGAATGCTCATAACTAGTCAGATGCTTCAAAAACATCACTGCACCTAATCAATAGGATACAAAAATAGGTGTTAAAAATTATAGGGGATAGAAACATCACTGGGTCAATTGACTCCCTTGAACACCGACAATGTAATTCGTCGTAATTCTACATGATTGTACTTCATACATTTCTTCGACTTTAGCTATTTTATAAAATCAAAGTGTTTTCTCATTCCAATTTAACGTAGTTCGCCGGAAAAAATATTTTCGATATATAAGCGATCAATCGAATACTCCCTCTTTTTCTGTTGATCACGCATTAAACATACAATGATTGGATTAGTGTGTAAGTTTCCTAGTGTATAAATCGGAAATTTGAATAAAGTGGAGTACATTGAAAAAAGTTGACTATCTCTTTTAATAATTGAATCCAGGGTTGCCGCTGACAAATTTGAAAAAGTCGCAAAAAAAGGGTCATGGAGCAAAAAAAGTCGCAACAAAAATAAATAATAGGTCTGTTCATTTACTTTTTGCTCCAAAAATAGTAAGCTATTAAATTTCATGGAGTGGGGAAAAAGTAAAGGAACGCGTTTAACCACAAAAGTTGCAACAAACGAAATGTCATATACATATGTATGCGAAATAAACGTAAACAAAGTGGTGTTGTACAATTTTGGAGTCCACTCTTCATGATATCCCAGATTCAATAATATATTGCAAAATGCAAATTTCGACATTCAGAGCATTCAACTTTCATCTACATACATTATGTCCCTTTTCTTTCCATTATTTTACTTTTGGTGTCAAAATAAAAAAATGCAAATAATTTAAAATAATTGAAACAGCTGAGTTTACCTGACAGTTCACTTTATACCGGCAGAAATTTGTTAAGTAAGAGTTCGTAAGATTTTTTAAAGAGGGGAAATGCTTACTCTCTCGTTGCTTCTCTTTTCAACTACTTTTTTTGTGTAACGCGGTTGGTCTAGAATTCGTACGAATTCGTAACAATTTTTAGGTAAAGAATGAGACCTAATGTAAACCTGGTAACGACGTCAGACCTCCATATCCATTATTATTGTTTTTCAAAAAAAAAAAAAAAAACAGGAACGCATTAGATTATATAAAAAAGGTGTGAGTAGAGTATGCACCAGGTACTCGTGAAATTTGATGTGTAAACATATACAGAGAACATTGACATTGCAATTGCTATGCTATTGCAATTACAGTGTGTGAAGGAGAAATGAATAAAGAGAATCATATACAGAGAAGAGAACTAATACTAAGTTTGGTTATGCGTGACGGCGAGAAACTCGCCGAGAGCTAAGAATTTTACACATCAAAAAAAAATTAAATTAAACAAAATTTGTACAAAAGGAACGCATTGGAAAAAATATTTTTATTGGAAATATATTTTTTGTACGAAAAAGTCTCAAAAAGTCTCCAAAAAATCTGAAAAGGGTCAAAAAGAGGTGTTTTTTAAAAAGTCGGGTCATAGTCTCTTTGCTTCAAAAAAGGGTCAAAATGCGACTAAAGTCGCATAGCGGCAACGCTGATTGAATCGCCGACTAACTTCATCAAACACAATCCACACACGTCAAGCCCAACTTCGGACATAGAGTAAAATATAGAGATCCTTTCTTTAACCGCTCAACTCGACTGTCGAATGCTTTACCAAACACGATTTTTCCCTCCCCTTACGAATACAGACATTTAAGACCAATACACATCGGTATCTCGTCTGTCATCCTCCTTAATTTTTCACTATGGCCCGCGCTGTGCAAAGCATCTTAAGGGTATTCATAATAATAATAGCGTGCGTGAATTATAAGAAGCAATAAGTAAATATGTAGGTACTTCAGGAATATATAAAGGTTAGTATTTGTTCTTTTTTCAACACCATGTGTAGAAAAACATACATATTTGGTCTTCGAAAGTCTACGCAGGACATCACTTTCTTCAACACAAACACTTTGCGGCGATTCCACGTTATCACTTTCCATACTTAAAATAGGTGTTACTGCACTGGCTGCACTAAGTCAAATGAGTAATGATGAAGTAATGACGAAAACACATCACGCTCACTTACTTACTTACTTAACGGGCTCCCGACCCGTGAAGAGTCTTTGCCTGAGACACTCCAGCCTTCCACTCTCTTCGATCACGGGCACGCTGCGTCCAGTTGTCTAGACTAAGCGCACTGGCATCTGCGGTAGCTTGGTCCTTTAACCGGAGGTTCGGTCTACCTTGTCGTCTCGAACCTGGGGGCTGTGATTCGACGATCCTCTTTGCTGGAGCATTGTTGTCCATTCGCTCGATGTGGCCGAGCCAGTGTAGTCGACTTTGACTTTTTGGACTACATCCACATCTTGGTACAACTCATAGAGTTCGCGGTTGTATCTTCTCCTCCATTTGCCCTCCTCGCATACGGGACCGAATATCTGACGAAGAATTTTTCTCTCGAAAGTGTTCAAAATCTGCTCTGCTTTCCTGCTTATCGTCCAACACTCGGCTCCATACAGCAGAACTGGCAGGATCAATGTTTTGTAGAGCATGCATTTTGTCTTTCGAGTTAGGAGTTTTGAACCCATTTGTTTTGCCAAACCGAAGTAGCAGCGGTTTCCTAGGGTAAGTCTTCGTCGAATCTCCACTAAGGTGTCATTCGTGGAGTTGATGTTTAGTCTGAGGTAGGTAAACTCCTTAACCACTTCGAAGTTACTGTTGCCAACAGTGACGTTTTGTCCTAGGCGGTGGACAGATGTTTCTTTGTTTGTTGACAACATGTACTTGGTTTTGTCCTCATTCACTTCAAGGCCAACTCGTTTCGCCTGTTCTTCAATTACCGTAAAAGCCTCTAACACGGCACGCTGGGAGCGACCGATGATGTCGATGTCGTTTGCGTATCCCAGTAGCTGGACAGATTTGTGAAAGATAGTGCCTTCCGTGTTTACACCTGCCCTGCGCACTATCTGTTCCAGCACAAGATTGAAGAAATCACACGATAGCCGAAATCCGGTGCATGTTTGGAATAGTTCGGAGGAACTGTTTCCGAATTGCACGTTGCACCGCCTTTTTTCCAGCGTCACGCGGCATAGCTGGATCAGTTTAGCCGGGATCCCGAATTCGGCCTTGTAAAGCTCAAGACGATGAATGCTATCTATATGCTATATGCTTTGAAGTCGATGAAGAGGTGGTGAGTCTCGACTTGAAATTCGTTGGTCTTCTGCCGGATTTGCCTTAGTGTGAAAATTTGGTCGATCGTCGATCTGCCGGGCCGGAAGCCACACTGATACGTGCCGATTAGTGTGCTGCAGAAAGGTTTCAGACGTTCACACAGTACGTTGGATAGGTTCCTATATGCGACGTTAAGCAGGGATATGCCTCGGTAGTTCTTACAAGACATAGGATCGCCTTTCTTGAAGATTGGGCATATATCACGCTCACCCTGTGATAGACTCCTGGTCATAGAGACATCCCAGGTTACTGCGAAGCAGACGAATTAGCCAGAAAAGGTGCAAAACTGGGGAACTCAACCACAAAAAGTGAATATAGCAATAGAAAGCACTGCAATAGGCTTTTTGTTTTCACAAAGTGTTTTCAAAAATTTGTACCTACTTGTAATTGAATCTAAACTTAATTATATTTCTATTCTATATAATTCACATCCACATCTTTGTAGATACTTAATTGTAATCTTTTTGTAAATGGTTGTTAAATTTAAATAAAAATACTAAATACTAGATGGCGTAACCTTGATAGTTAAATAGGCGTAAAACTTACAACCTGCTAAATATCAGCAATCGGCACCCTAGTTGGGGTATTGACAGGTCATGTGCAATAGGCAGACACGCCAGCAGATTGGGAATCCTTGCCAGTGATTTCTGTCGTTGCTACCTGGATGAGGGGAAAGAAGAATCCCCATATCTTCCAGCGCAGGTACCCGGCACTCTCCTGCCATATTTTAATAGAAATATGGCATTTTATCCAACACTCAAAGTGGTTCCAAGAGTACATAACCCCAATTTTACCTAACCTAACAACAGGCTAAATTTCAAAACGCACGTCGGGTAGGTACTCTAGTAAAATGCCATCAAAGATGCAATCCGCGCTTTCCTGGATACCGCTAAATATGGGCAGACCCTTATACGCCAGAAGGATCCTACAATCTCAGCTAAAGCTGCCTGTAGATATTTTAGCCGGAATATTCCTCATCGACATTTGCGCCAACGAGATGCAGTGACAGCGAGTCTATCTTACGAGAACTGCGAATCGGAAGGAGGCCACCGTTGTTTCTAAGAGCGTTAAAGTAGAATAAAGGACGATATCTGTAGCACTGTGTCAGTCAAGCCAAGTGGAAAAAGCAGAGGGGGAAGTAAAACTCCTAAGCCCCCAGCAGCTTTTATTAAGTCATATGATGAGTTCAGAGGTTGGAGATCTGCTCCTTCAAAACGAGCGTACAGAACGAACTGGGAAGAATTGATAGACTCTGAAGATGTTGCTTTAAACATGTTTCATAACTTTTTGAAGCCGGCCAAAATGTCTAACACTTCTAAAATCTGAAATATAATCGATCCTAGGGAAAAATTGATAAGGACCAAAATTGTAGGAAATTTAATCCCAAACAACTTTGGTAGTGACCATTTTTCGTGTTAAATCATTACTACTTTTATAAAATGAAGTCTAAAAAAAAGTATGTATGTATGTGCCGCAAAAACTAAAAAAACTACTTAACGGATTTGAATGCGGTTTTTTGCAAACGATTCTGACTAAATCTATAAAATGGATCAAAAAAAAATTAATATATTTCAATAAAAAACTTCTAAATGAGAAAAAGATAAGTTTATATTTTACTTTTGGACATTTATCTCGCTCTATCTAAGTTCTTAAATAACGTATTAAAATAAAATTTACATATTTGTTAAGATTATTTCACAACAAAGATTTTGATATACATATATATCTTCTTTGTACATTTTTTGTGAGAAAAGTAATAACATAAAGAAATATTGTTTGTATGCTTTCGCGACAACGATCAGTGAATACCATTGCCACCGTCAATGGACCAGCGGCAGCGGGTATGCGTGTATGCGATACATGAGGGTAGTATAAGTGATTGGGATTGGGTTTGCTTCGTGCTCACGTATATGTATGTATTGTTATTGTTCGATCAACTCTAATCCAATAGCTGGATAAATTTGGTTGTAATTTGTTTTATGATAAGTAGACGCAGGGCTTGGAACAGATACAGATGTGTATGTATGTACAGTACGCCCTCGGTAAAAGTAACCGATAAAAATTCGAGCATTTGCGTTAATTGAGGTTGTTGCAATAACCGAGTCACAAAAGAGTATGAAAAATAAAAGAATAATGTTCATCGTAAAAGAAAAGAAAAACAGTATGTATATTTAATTCTGAGAGAAGTAACTGTAAAATAACTGCCCAGTTATAGTAAAACCAAACGACAAAAAATAGAAACAAATATAAAACGAAATAGAAGATCAAGTATGGAAAGTTGCGTTTACTGTGTCACATTTTTTTGAAAAGTTGCAATTACTGAGTCACTAATGGTAAAAATTTGGGTGTTGCTTTGACCGAGGTATTGCGTTTATCAAGGGTTGCTTTTACCGAGGGCGTACTGTATTATGTTTTGACGTTTTGTTGGTAAGAACGTGCTGTTATATTGAAGAAAGCGGAAAAGTTTATTTAAGAAAGCGGAAAAGTTAGATTGGAAGAAATTGCTAACCCACCTGCGTCACTTTTTTCTTTAATAGTCTATGGAAAATCCTTTATCCAAGCAATTCATTCAGTCATTTGGTGATGCCAACCTTTAAGCCGCAAGGATAAGTGTAGCATTTAGCTGGAAGTCTCCTTCCGGTAGACAATTTATTACAAATACACATATGTATCTCCATACTAAGAGAATATTTTTGTATGCGCAGCGAAGCGGGTACATCAGCTAGTTGAAAATAATCGAGCTATTCAATAAACAAAAATTCACCCAAATTCAAGATGGCGGATGACGCAACAGGGTTGGAATCAGCGTTGCCGCAGAATATTTTTTTTCCGTGCCACCACTGGCAAAATAAGGTGCCATTTTGAGTCATTGCGTGCCACCAGCATAAATAGATAGAAAAACACATTTTTTCAGTCTTCTTAATATAACACGTTATGACACATTTCTCCGACAACATTGAAATGATTCAAACTAAAAAATAATTTGGCAGATAAGGAGTTGGCACCAATGAGGATAATCGAAAATGAATGTTTTCAGCGCAGCGTATGTAAATATTGTGAGTGAATGCAAAAAGCGTTTGAAAAAAAATTGTTCTTTTAAGGAATATTTTTGTGATTCCACCTATTTTACTTATAATAAAATCAATGTGAAATGGTGCCATATGAAATCTTAAAGTGCCACCGTGCCATTTTAATCAAAAAATGCCATAATGGCACGATCGTGGCACATCGGCAACGCTGGTTGGAATCCCGAAAACCGAAATGTAGACTGCAAGTGAGCCCCCCAACGATTTGCGAAGGAAAATTGCTCCGCGGAATTTTTTCCGTGTCAAATTCTATTTCGACTGGGTTAAAACAAAACAACAAAAATAAATTACTTATCATAAATGCGCTAATTGCAGTGGTAGTCATAAATCCACCGATCTCACATGTGTCAGCAGGTCGAAGTATTTGGAGCTTAGAGACAAATCTGTAAAGCAAGAACAAAATGTCCAGCTTAAACCGCTGCATAGATCACAAGTCTCTTCTTACACTGGGCAGAAACATGTCTCTATCGCCTCTCTCGCAGATTTCCCTTCGCTACCGCAACGCCACCGACAGGCTCCCATTGTCCATACAGACGAAAGCATAAACTCTCACTGGGTGAATTTTCCCCACACTTCAAATGTTAACAAAAGCGGTGCTCCCAACAACATCTCATGTGACATCCCCAGCAACATGTCCAGCAGCATTTCTGGCAGCAATCCTAGCAACATTTCAAACACACTCTTCACAGCTGAAGAACTTAATTCTCTAGCTATGGAAATGATTACAAAATTATCTGTTTGTAAAACAAAAATTGAACAATTTAATGTTATCGCACATTTAGCGACTAAGTTTTTGTACTCTAATGATAAGTAATATGGTAGTCGAAAGATATATAAACATAATAACTTGGAATGCGAGAGGTATTCGCAGCAAAATTACAGAATTTTTAAATTTCTTAAATATCAGTAAGATTGATGTCGCTTTGGTGACTGAAACTTGGCTAAAACAAGACTTGCATTTATCCACGCCTGATTTTAAATGCTATCGATGTGATAGAATCGGTAGAGTAGGGGGAGGCGTTGCGATACTAGTAAGAAGATCAATTCAACATTCGCTTTTACCTATCGTGAAAACTCGGTACGTGGAAAATGTTGGCATTCAGATTAAATTAAATAACCAGAAAGTAATCAAGATTTTTTGTGTGTATTTCCCTGGCGGCAGAACATCCGATGAAAAAAGATTGAGTCTTAAAAACGACCTACGAAAATTGTTCACTCTTAATGATGAATTTTTAATTGGTGGAGATCTTAATTGCAGACATAGGGATTGGGGTTGCCTAAGAGCAAATACGTGGGGAAATATTCTTTGTAGTCTTTCTGTTACGTTACCAATTTCCGTTTTATATCCTCCTAGTCCTACATATGTTCCAGCTAGTTGTCGTGGTAGTCCTTCAGTCCTTGACTTATTTATTTCCAATGTTCCTAGTTATCTGATACAACCAATTTCCTTAAATGAGCTAAGCTCAGATCACAACCCGGTGCTCTGTCGACTACTTTGGTCAGCGGACAAAAAAGTGCAATATATTCAAGACCTAAAAAATGCAGATTGGAAACTTTTTCGATCTGAAATAAAGTTAAAGTTGCGAGATATTCCAACAAATGTTGAAAATATTTCGAGTAAAGAAGATGTCGACACCATTATTAAAAAATTTTCAACAGATATTTTAAGCGCTGTTGATAAAAGCATCCCAAAAGTTCCAAAAACTGTATTTACCGCTAAACTTCCTCCTTTAGTCCTGGAACTTATTAAGTTAAGAAACCTCTGCAGAAGGAATTGGCAGAGATATCGGCAGCCCCTTGATAGACATCGGGTGTCAATTTTGAATAAATTGATATTCAAACATATCTCGGAGTATCGAAATTTTGAATGGAATAAAAAACTGAGTGCACTGGAGAAGAACGTAAAACCTTTCTGGAATATCGTTAAGGTGGTAAAAAATAAAAACAGAAACTTACCATATCTTAAAGACTCAACAAATACCTTCTTTACAGACATAGAGAAGGCAAATGCACTTGCCTCAAATTTTTCCAAAAATCATGATGTGTCATGTAACTTAGGTGATCAACATACGAATGCATTAGTAAATAATACTGTTCAAAACTTTTTGGCTCACAATTTTAACCAAACGTCCTCTATCGTCTATATCACCAAAGAGGACATTGAATATGTAGTGAATGATCTAAGGGTACGAAAAACCGGAGGTATTGACTTAATAAGAAACATCTACATTAAGCAATTGCCCAGAGCTGGACTAAGATTCTTAACATTCATTATAAATGCCTCTCTAAAAATGCAATATTTTCCTGAAGCATGGAAAAAAGCTAAAGTTGTGCCCATAATCAAAGCCGGTAAGCCCCCCGAAAATCTTGATAGCTATAGGCCAATAAGTTTACTTAGTAGCCTAGGTAAAATCTATGAGAAGGTGCTAAAGGAACAAATTTCAAAATTCATTAGTGACAATAATATATATCCTAAAGAACAATTTGGTTTTAGGCGAAATCACAGTACCTCCCATCAGGTACTTCGAATATGTAACCATGTCAAAAGAAATCGTTCCTTAGGCAGGTCTACTGGAATGCTGCTTCTAGATATCGAGAAGGCATTCGATACTGTTTGGCATGACGGACTTATATATAAAATGATTAATTTCAACTTCCCTCCATATATCTGTAAAATTGTTCAAAGTTTCCTGTACAGTCGTTGTTTCAGTGTTCATGTCAATAGTAGTGTGTCTAACTTAATTTATTTTCATTCGGGTGTCCCCCAAGGGTCCGTTCTTGGACCAATTTTATATAATTTGTTCACGTCAGACTTGCCAAATCTACCAGAATGCAATACAGCAACTTTTGCCGATGATACTGCAATATTTTCATCTCATGAGTTCGCTCTTATCATTGAGAGGAACCTTCAAAATGCGATAAAAATATTAGATATCTACTATACAAAGTGGAAAATTAAGCTGAATGAGGGAAAGACACAGGCTATTTTTTTCACCCGAAAAAGAAAACCTTGTTTCCTTCCCAACAGACAGTTACAGCTGAATGGGAAACATGTTAATTGGGAGTCATCCGTAAGATATCTTGGTATATATTTAGACACCAAATTAACCTTTAGCGATCATATTAGTAGGTCAATAAAGAAAATTGCCATCGCCATAAAGATGCTGTATCCGTTTATTAATAGAAAGTCGCTACTATCGACTGAAAACAAAGTGATTATTTTCAAAACAATTTTTCAAGCAATTCTGCTGTACGGCTGTCAAGTATGGGGAACTTGTGCAAAGTGCCATATAAAGAAACTGCAAGTGTCGCAAAATAAATTATTAAAACTGATGCTTAATTTGCCTTGGCATCACTCCACTATAGATATTCACCATAAAGCGAATATTGAATTGATCCTCAATAGAATTGAAAAACTTAATTCACGTTTCTTAGACCGCTGTAGTCTTGCTGAAAATCCGCTCATAAATGAATTAATTGAACACTAAGTTTCCAACTGTGATATCTACCTTTTAATCAGTTAATATAGTTTTTGTATTTACTTATTTGTTAATTTATTTACTTGTTATTTATTTATTTATACATTGTTATTTATTATTATTTAGTATGTATTTATTTATTATTTATTTATTCATTATTTATTTATTTATTATTCATTTAATTATTATTTGTTTATTTATTATTTATTTATTTATTATTTATTTATTTATTATTTATTTATTTATTTATTATTTATTTATTTATTATCTATTTATTATTTATTTATTATTTATTTATTAATTATTTATTATTAATTTATTATTTATCTTTTATGTATTTATTATCTATTATTCAGTATTTAATTATTAAAATGTTAAATATCATATATTATTTATCCATATTTGTCTGTTTGTACTCATTTCTTTATTTATTATTTACATACATATATATGTACATATATACAATTTCTATCATATTTAACTTGTGTCATATATCTTTGTACTTATTTTGTACTTATTATATTAATTTCACTAATTTATTACTAGCTTTTTTTTTTTTTTTGCTATTTTTTTATTTTTTTTTATTTTGATTTAAATTGAAGGTTTTTGTCGTATTTTCCTTCAGAATAATTTATATTTTCTCTTTGTAAACTCTATATCTAGTTATAAAATAATGTTTCAGAAGAAAGATAAAGTCTATCAAATCTCTGTATTGTAAAATGTGCGGTAACAAACCCTATGTAAATTATACACGAAATAAATAAATATCTAAATATCTATCATAAACTGACAGATGAAGGGAAACTTTTGCTCGTGAAGTGATATGTAGTTCATTGAGTGGATGCGTTCATCTTTCAACGGATTTCGAACTTCAAATGGATGTGTTTACAGAGAAACTTTTTAAAATATTTAATGAAAATATTTTAACAGTTTTAGATTGAATGTTTTCTCTTTTTGAATTTTACTTAATGGGGGGGCAGAGGTTGGTATAGGGGGGACAATCAGCATTTTGGTATGAAAAAGGGGGACGTCTGGTAACCCTATGTGGGCTAATGATAGGCATGATTTATTAGTTTTCACCCAGCCAGCCAAAGCCTAACTAGCTTAACTACACAAAAATTAGAAAATTAATGAATGAAATATTATTTTGACATTTAATCTAATATAATAATAATAAAAATAACTTAAAACTACACAAAAATTCGAAAATAATTGAATACATTCGGATAAGTCATCGTTTGCACGCTTCAATCAATTTTGTTTGTTTTGTCTGTTTGACTGAGTTGATGTGGGCGCTCTCATTTGATTTCATGTATTTTTCGGCTGTTTATGACTAAAATGTTTTCTCGTGTCTGCGCCTTACTTGACTGTTTTGCTTAAAATAATTTCTTGCTTCTTTTAGTGTACATTCAAGTACAGTCAAGAAAAAACCTTTGCGTTAGCCTGCTTTGTTTCGCTTTGTTCAATGGGGGTACTCGCATTGAAATGTGTGTATCTTAAGTTTTGAAAAAAATAAAATATTGTTTTGTTTATCTAACACAGTTTTGTTCTATTCAGTGTGGGTTTACACTTAAACACAACATACACTCCCATGCACTTGAATAGGGACAACATTCTTGGTTTAACTTTTGCGGTTTTCCAAAAAAAAAAAACAGTAAGACACATGTACAGGAATATATTTTTGGAAAATTAGGGATTCAATTTATGCACTCAGAAAAAAATCCTATAATATCAATGATTTTTCCTATTACTTTAATAGTTTTTTACTATTAAAATTGGTCAATGGGATTCGTACTTTAAAATTAATACTTTCAAAACTATTATATCAATACTGTACTCGTCCTATTATTTCAATGCGATTGTCATTTTAAATTTATGGTATGTCCTATAAATCTTTAATAGTATACAGTATTAATTTAAATATACGTCCTATTAATTTAAAGTGATAAAGAACATTAAGAAGTAATGGGAAAAACTATTAAAATAATGTGAAAATCCTATTAACAACCACTGTTATTTAAATGGATCGTCCTATTATTTTAAACGTATTACACTATTATTTATCAATAGTACATCTTATTAAATTAATGTGGCTATTCCGATTGATATCCCATATTTTTTATTTTACTGGCTGAAAATGAGCTACAAAAAATACATTCAAATAAAACAACTCATTTATTGATTTATTTTTTTCTCTTTATTTCTTTTATGTGATATATTTTATAACATATTATAAGATCTTAATAAATATATATAACATAATTTATATAATATTAAAAATAAAAAAAATAAGAATTAATATTACAAAACTTTTAATATTTTTTTACTCTGAACACCCTTTCTCCATTACTCAGAAGATACAAGTGAATTGGCGGTCCGTCAAATTCGAGAACTGAGTGCAATGACAATGAATTGGTGCTTTTACCTACAACGTATGCCTGGAAATGCTCACTAAAGTAGTTAACATTCCATTGTCTACATATGAAGTAAATATCAGACTTACATACAAGTATAATTTGTTCGATTTCATAAAGCAAAATGAGATTCATATCAGATTTAATAGGAAAACTGTTTACTTCAATAGTATATCCACATGAAATCAATAGTATATCTTATTGAAAACAAGACAAAACGTGTTATAATAGTATTATACTATTAAACCAATGTGATCAACTTAATATGATGGTACTATTAATAATTTACTACTTCGGGTTATTAAAATAATAGGACCATCTTATTGATTTAATTAGAGAAATAATATCAAATCTATAGTATATCTGTTTGGATTAATTCTGTATACTTTTAAAATAATAATAATGTCTATACTATTAAATCAATAATACGCACAACTATTGATTTAATTAGAAAACTATTAAATATATAGGAAAACACTATTAATAACCGTACTATTAAATCAATAACTGTCCTATTAAAATATTAATAGGACATTTTTTTCTGAGTGTGGTTAAAACTCTTTCCGTTATTTTTATACAAATGGTTTTGTAAACGTAGTTAAAAAAATGTGAATTTTTGTTGCAGCACTTGAATAGGGACAAGGGCAATTTCTTTCGTGAGGCTTAAATCGGTGACGTGAAATAAGGCCCAAAGAAATAAGACCAAATCACAATTTGGCCTTATTTCGCTTTTGAAATGGAAATAATGCCAAATTGGCTTTATTTCCATTTCAAAAGCGAAATAAGGCCGAATTTAAGTTGGAAACAAAGCCAAATTATTTTGTTCGATTTATTTGCCAGCAGCATCGGTTGCAAGGTTTTGTGCATACCCAAACAATGAAATATGTATGGGGGGGCATGCTGTCCCGCTGCAACCCCCCTGCTTGATCGCAGTTGGAATGGGGGTAGATGCGAGGTTGTAGATATGCAAAGTTTTCTTGTATGGAACACCATTACTCTATCTTATAACTGGATATAAAGGAACTTTGCATATACCCGACCTCCCTTCTACTCCCATTCCGATAGCGACCAAGCAGGGGGGTTGCAGGGGGGCAGCATGCCCCCCCATACATATTTCACTGTTTATGCACAAATCTTTGCAACCGATCTTACCTGATGAATATCTATATATCTATATTCTGAAAATATATTCCTGTACATGTGTCTTACTCTTTATTTGAAAACCGCATAAGTTAAACAAAAAAACTTGTCCCTATTCAAGTGCATGGGAGTGTATTTGCGATACTAGTATTAATAAAATTTTGTACCAGAAAAGATATTGCTCAGGAGCTTATCAACAATTTAAAAAAAAAAAACAAGGCAGTGATTGCAGAAGACAAGGAATACTGCACTCAACACAAAATGCTTCGAACCTGTCTTTTGAGGATATTGATGAAACAATGCTGAAATGGATAACCGCCGATTTTGCTAGGAATCTTCCTATGCTTAGACTAGAGCTGTCGTTTCGTTAGTTTTTTGGGTGCTCAATTTTTGATGACATGGTAGTACTTTACGAATAAAGGTAATATTCATATATACGTAACATATGGTTAAGAAAAATTATGAAAATGGTAAATTGTGTTGAATCAGAAAAAAAATTATCTGAAACTCACTAATTTTGTTTTTTCTTTTTTTTTGTGCTGCTTGGTTTTTTAATCCCAGCATAATTTTATCATGACCTTTAGAGCTTTCATGTGTTATCAATAGACTTCTCTTATTTGGTATAAAGTCCTGACAATATTTGCAATACCAACCAATCCAACCAATAGAAACTTTAGAGCCAGGCAGGGCGAAATTTTCGGATTTTTTTTAACAATTTTTCAACAATTTTCTGTAATTTCATCGCTACCATCATCGTCATTATCGATATTAAGACTTTAACACTACTAGTATCTTCCGCGAACGGATTTTTGACTGACAGATGCTTCGAATTCCCTTTGGGCCTTTGTTGCTTTGCTGCATTACATATTGCAAACTGTTGCCGTGGGTAGTTATTTTTTTGCATGTTTGGGTAGTACAAATTGAGACAATGGTAGTACGGGCTACTGATGGGTAGTACAAAACTACTATTGTAGTACAAACGACAGCACTGGACTCTGGACCATTAATGAGGCAAAAAGCCAAATATTTCGCTATTGCAATTGGGCACGAAGAGTTTGAAGCGAGTACGGGATGGTTGGATATTTTCCAAAAATGTCACGGAAAGATGCTATGCAAACTCAAACTAATCATTGGGATAAAGAGGACTTTCTTCCATTATCCGATTTGGCGACTCTACAGTCTTCATTTAGAGTAGTAACAAACATTGATGCATCGTTTGAAGACTATGTACGTGCAGAGCAGGCACAACCCGCCCAATGAAGATATTTTCAGCAGTGTTTTTGAAAGTCGTAGAGTTTAAGCTATTTCCCTTGAAAGTCGTAGAGTTTAAGCTATTTCCGGCATGAATTTTATAATAATTTCATGTGCATGTTTCAATCCTATTGCCAAATAAATGTGTGACATCTGACATGCATTATTTCTATATTCACAGATTCAGATAACGATGAAGAAGAATCGGCGGATGCTGCTAATGTGATACCTTCACTGGAATTAATTTCGAACCGAACCGACTAAAGTGTTTAAATCTTTAAAATGTATTAAAAGATTTTGTAGAGGAAGAAAAATAGAAACAACTGATTTTCTGGTCCCGTGCGGATCAGCTCTAGGAAAGTTCGACTTCCTATAGTAGGAAATATAATGTTCACTGTAAAAGTACGAGTGTGTACATCTCTGAAAGCCTGAAGTCTGATGCATTCCGCAGATAAATTTGTTTGTTTGCAAAAAAAATTCACGACAAAGTGCCCCCAAACATGAACAAAACAAAATTTCACACACAACATTCCAAAGAACAATAATATGACCGGCCGGCGGCGAATTAGAATATAATTAAAATATCGCGCTGAACACCGACACAACTCCCTTCCGTTGATTGAATAAAACTGCTGCGTTGCGTAGACACTGACAGCCGAACCCGAACGAACGGCAGATGCTACACAAGCAGGTGCGCAGCGCAGACCGGTTTTTCAGCGTACGATAGTCCGATTGGTAAGATGGATGGTGGATGGTGCAGTTCGCTGGTAGATTCTGACTGCTTTGGGTTAGAGGGCGTGGCGAAGCACGTGCTATGAACTCTACAGCAATGGAGTCGAAGGGAGGAGAAATCATTATCTATCTTGCTCTAACGAAATGTTAACTGTATCTGACTTGAATTGAAGTGTTAAACGTCGTTCAAATAGAAACATTATTCCTGTATCTAGTATACCTATAGATCCTTGTATGTACGTATTTTGTTTGAAACTGTGTCCCTCTTCCGGAAGTTCATTGAATCGAAGGATTTTTTATTCAACTGCAACGATTTATTCAATGCTTGTTTAGAGATTAGAAACATTAAAGGGGATATTTTAAAGCTTAAATTAAATGTACCAGTATGTAGTAGATGGGTGGTGGTCCTAGGTGGCACAACAACAGCCACAACGAACGTTTTAGAACCGATGGTTTTTGATGTGGAGGAACACATTAACACAGCAACGTTAACATCAACTTCGCAGTTGCTGTGCAAATTCTACCATCCTTGCGGTGCGGTTTTCACAATTTTTGCATTAGTAATCGTGGTGAACAATCGGTTTGTTTGTGGTTTGGAGGAAACTTCATGTTTTCTTAAGTTGTTTGGTTCGCCATCACTTTGCTGTTGCTGCGTTTGATTCGACTTCAAACGTTGAAGTTCTCCAATAGCCAACAACCATGCGCTTGAATCTTCTCGTCATACTCAAACACTGCTCCCAACAGCAGTTGTAAAGGTTCAAGATAAACAGGGATCATTCCAAAATCTCCGAATATTACTCGACACAGGGTCCCAGGTTTCGTTCATTACTGAACACGCAGTTCAGCGCCTGGGACTGACACGGACTCGTTCTCGAATTCCAGTTACAGGAATAGCATCTACGTCTGCAGGTGTAACTAATGGTTTGGTAAATCTTAAACTTTACTCTCGTTTGAATGCTGAGTTTGTGGAAATCAATTGTCATGTCATATCAAAACTCACTTCAATGTTCGCAACATCTTCTATCGCCAGTCTTAGCCCAACCAACATTTTCTCAATCGAGTTAGCTGACCCTCACTTTAACGAGCCCGGATGCATCGACCTTGTGATGGGTTCAGATAAAGTATTCAGTGTTATAACAGGTCCAGCAAAACCAGCTGGTGATGGAATTCCTGATTCAATTCCAACTATTTTTGGACTAGTTGTAGCTGGTCATTTTGCACGAATTCCACTTCACGCTAACACAGAACTTAAATCCTTTTGTAGTCAGCTAGACTATACACAAGTCTTCGACTTGGAAAGATTTTGGCGTTTGGAAGAAGTCTCGAATCAACCGATCTTATCAATTGAAGAACAACAAGCAGAAGATCATTTTGCAAGCACATACACTCGTCATTCGGATGGAAGATTCATAGTTGAGCTGCCGTTTAAACAGAATGAAACCCTCAACTTCGAAAATTCATTTTCTATTGCTCTTAATCGAATGAAATCGATTGAAAGAAGATTTGCATTCAAATCTGAGTTTCAACAACAATACTCTCAATTTATACAAGAATATTTGTCTTTGGGCCACATTAAGGAGATACCTGATGCTGAAATCACCAGACTGACAGCACCACAACTAAACTTAGGGTGGTTTTTGATGCGTCCGCTAAGTACAATACTGCAAAATCCTTAAATGAATGTCTTCTCGTTGGCCCCACTGTGATATCTTTTCGATTTGTTTACGAATTCGTCGACACAAATATACTTTTTCGGGGGACATCGAGAAGATGTACAGACAAATTTGGGTCTCGCCCAAACACACCGACCATCAAAGAATAATATGGCGCGAAACCCCTGAGAGTCCTCTTAAACACCATCGACTATTAACCGTCACCTACGGCACTGCATCTGCCCCTTTCTTAGCAGTTCGGACACTCAAACAATTAGCTTTAGAGTCTACTGATAGTCATCCTATAGCATCTTCAACAGTTTTAAATGACTTCTACGTCGACGACGTAATAACCGGAGCAGATACTATTGACGAAGTAATAGAGCTCCGCACTGATCTGGTGAAGTTACTGAAGTCGGGTGGATTCAACCTTGGGAAATGGACAACCAACTGCTGGCCTCTATTGTTGTCACTGCCCGAGGATCAACGAGAGATTTCTCCTATGGAGTTCGAGGAATCCAACTCAGTCAAAGTTCTTGGACTACTTTGGTGCCCGTCCAAGGATTGTTTTTCATACAGAGTGCGGTTAGAGTCAACTGGTGCTATCACTAAACGGCGAATTCTATCTGAAGCATCTCGGATATTTGATCCAATTGGGTTTTTAGCGCCTGTTGTAGTATCCGTTAAAATAATTTTGCAGGAACTTTGGAAGGACAAATTAACATGGGATCAACAAATTCCAGAGGAAATCGCGAATCGATGGAACTCAATTCATCAGGATCTCCATCAACTAGAGTCTCTTCATATTCCTAGGATTCTGTGTTGATCTAATATCTGCCGAAGAAATATTTCAAAAATTCTAGAATCTTTCATATAACTGGACGATTCTTCAGAGTAAAACAAGAAAATGAGTACTCAACGTAAAGAGAAATTAAGGCTGGTGTACCACAAGGCAGTGTCCTGGGTCCTGTGTTGTATCTACTTTTCACCAGCGATCGGAGTTGTAAAAGAATTAAATCTTTTGGGAGGGTAAATCTATTGAATTCACCTAGAAATGATTTGAAGTCTTTTTCTAAAATAGATTGGAACTTAAAATATCCTAAATCACCATTCTTTTGAAGTCAGTAAAATGCATTCAGTTTTTAGCAATCATTGAATTGAACCAAATGATTGGACACTTTCGTACATATAGGTATCATAACTGAATTCACTTGATGTGAGTTGAAGTCAGTAGTGAATGTACATATATAAAATCAGTTGAAGTCAGTAGAAAGTCACGGACTTCAGCTAATTGCAGAAGCATCTTACGTTCATTTCAGTAGAATTCACTGACTTCAACTTATTTCAAGTGAATTCACTACTGACTTCAACTCACATGATGTGAAGTCATATTACAATCTATCTTATTATATGGAGTGATTGTGTGATAGTGGTCGCCGTGGCCGTGGTGGTTAGTGCGTTGGACTACTACGCATGCTGCCCGGGTTCAATCCCAGCAAAAACACTTAAAAGTTTTGTCACATTAAAAAACTAAAAGCATCACAAAACAAAATACTAAAAATGATGATGATTCCAAATAACTGATCATCTGGTTTCAAATAGAATTTCTCACTGCACACAATTATCTTTTCTTTTACTGAAAAAAAAACTCGAATGCGCACGAAAACAAATTTCGACAATATAAGCGAAAGCATGGCCGGTTTTTAACTTAATTAAATAAGCATACTTCTATCACTACAGTCACTATCTGCTAAAATAAAAAGAGTAATGAAACTGAGCTTAGTTTTCGAGAAAACCGCATGTACCACAATACCCGAAATTACTCTATTTATTTATTTATATATTTATTTTTTCCATATTATTTATTTATTTATTTTTTCTTATTTATTATTACATAATTTATTTATTGTTTTTTTCATATTATGTATTTATTAATTTGTTTATGTATATGTGTATATTAATGTATTTATTTATTTATTTATTTATTTTTCTTATTTATTATTAAATTGTTTATTTATTAATTTGCATATTATTTATTTATTTATTTATTTGTTAATATATTTATTTTCTTTATTTTATGTCTATAATTTATTTTTATACATACATTATGTATCTATGTATCTATATTTATTTAAATTTTTAAATTGTTTTTTTTCCTCTTTTTTTCTCTCTCAAATCGAAGTTTTTTTTAGTTTCCTTCTAAAAATTCAATTATATAAGTCTTGTAAAATTTTCATTTATTATTAGAAAATACTTCAGTAGAAAGATAAAACAATACGAATCTCTGTGTAAATTGTGTGGACAACTCCAATGTATATTTATTACGAAAATAAAATCTATCTATCTATCTAAATTACGCGAGAAGCACAGCTGCATCACAGCTTTGTTAAGTGTAACTGACGATATAAGAGAAGCGATGTATGTATAGGTATGAAGTCTTGACTTTTCAAATGCTTTTTATACACGCAATAATACAACTTTTAATCAGGTAATTTATTAAATTATATAGTTAACCCTATTACTGCCACGCTGTGACTGTGAGTCACTATTCAATTTCAATTCAATATAAATGATTTAAAACATATTTTAACGTACAATCAGTTTAATGTATTTTATTATTGGTCATTACGTTACTGATATAAACAATTAATTTGTTTTTTTTGTTTTGGTAATGTTTACTTATTACACAAAATATTCAAAAAGAACATAAACTGCCACGTAGTGACTCTAAGACACTATAACGACGGTGAATTTAAATTCATGTTAAAACACTATCTCTGCAACTATTGATCGATGCTAGATTACGTAGATAAGGTGGTACGTCCATGAAAACTTCTGGCATCCTTCATTTGGAAGTCCAATTTATCGGGCTTGCATGCCGAAAATAGATTCGTTGCACTATCTCGTTCTGATGACAAATCCACACGATCAACTCGCAGAGCTCAAGGTCAAGATATGTAAATTCGCGCCAATAAAGGATATTTGGTATATTATCAACAAAGAATTGCGAAAGCATTACATGCCAGGTAGTAACTTGACAATAGATGAACAACTAGTCGCCTTCAGGGGAAAGGTATTTTGCCAATGTATGCCTTCTAATCCGGATAAATATGGAATGAACATTTGGTGAATTTAATACCAGCACCAGTTATCCGCTATATGGCATTCCGTACCTCGGAAAAGAATTAATATCTCTACTCAAGTTGTCGAGATGCTACCTTTTGCAAAGACAAACAGGCACGTGACATTCGACAATTATTGCTATCGAAGGGACTAACATGTGTCGGCACATAACGAAAAAATAAAAGATGCTTTCCAGCAAATTTTCTACATCATAGAATAAAGGAGGTTGAAAACAACGTATTTGCCTTTCGTCGAGGCATGACAATGGTTGGCTCCATACCGAAGCAGAGCAGATCAGTTATACTTCTGTCAACTATCAAAATATACATTCAAAAGAAACTTGTATTTACTATAACTGTACAAAGGGAGGAGTACCCTCGCTAAATCAAATGTGTCACGCTTTTACTGTAAAGCGAAAAACGAGTAGATGGCTTCTCGCACAATTTTATAATATCGTTGATGTGTGTGCATGTGTGGTATTGCGGCAAAAGTTATTGGGCTGAATTTATACTCTAACTGGAACCAGGCGAAGCTAAATTCTAGTCGAAAACTTTTTTTGAAACAACTCGCCAAGGCCTTAGTCATTCCGAATAATATGTATGTCATGTATGTCGAAATCTAACGTTGCTGAGATAGACGAGGTTTTGGAAAACTGATCATCAAATCTATCTTCAACTGTATCACTTTAGCAGTACAATAACATAAGAGGCGACGCTGTTGCTACTGCCCTTATGAAAAAGGACGACCTTTTAAGCAATACAAGTGTTGGTCAGAAACCCGTGTGTAACGAGCATTCACAGAAAACTGTAGTTTGCCTAATATGTATAAATAAATAGTTAAATAACAATCGCCACATTATTTGTATTAAATTTCCTTTTTTTCAATAAATTAAATGAATTATCTATGTATTTTCAATTAGTGTCTCTAAGTCACACCATGGCAGTTTACGTTAGTCAGATAGCATGGCAGTAATAGGGTTAAAACAGAAGATGTCGAACATATCCTTTGCGAATGTCATGCCATTGTTCGTTCCAGCAAACAATTTTAAGGAAGTTACTTATTTACTACACTTTAAGAGGCTGGCCAAACTGGTCACAATCAAATTTTGAAATTCTGCAGTGAAATCAAATGTTGACGAAAATATTCCGGTATAAATAACATAATAACATGGTCCCAGGGGATCGCGATGGGCCCACTATTGTGCCTAATGTTTTTTTTACAGCTCAGCCTCATAACTCCTTTTAACCTAACCTTAATAATTGAAAGCAAGCAGTCAAGTTAATGATAACTTATCTGATTTTCTCCCGAATGTTACCCGTGTCCCTTACATACATAGTTGGCGCTACAGCTCGAGGTGAACCTGGGCCTGCTTCTCGCAACCATTTGTCTGTGCGTGTTATTTTTGCACGAATGGAAGGGGCCTACAGTTGTTTGCCGACTCCGAACGGCGAGTTGAGAAGCTCAATCGTGACAAATGATACTCTTTAATGCTTGTCAGACATTCGAAAGAAATGTCACCTCTTTAGGTGTTAAGACCCGGTCTGGAATTGAGCCCGGGCAGCATTGCGTAGTAGTCCAACGCACTAACCACCACGGCCACGGCGACCACTACCCGTGTCCCTTAAGGTTCTATAATTGGTCCGCTATTGTTCTAAATTTACTTTAATGAATTTCGAGATCTGCTCATCACATGTGTATGCACTCTACAACTAGGTACACAAAATTATTTGCACTTCCCTACAGCAACTGCATAATAGAAGACATCTTCTAAGGAATAAGCACTTGTTATTACAAATCTCGTCTGTACATGTATAGTATGTATACAAATGTATTAAATATAAGAACTAGCATTATATACTTCTCTTATAAATATCAATCTGGTAGATGTAGAAGACGTATAAAATATCTTTTAAACTAAACTTAAACTTACTTTAGTTGTTGGTGACATTTTTTATGTACATATTAATCATAATTCTTACCTCATTTCCATGCACTACTTTATAAAGCAAATAATTGCAGACATAGGTTTTCTAGCACACCGCTATCATATCGCACGAAAAATGTTCAATTATACGTACATATCTACATACATCCATATGTACTCGTATGTGGGAATATGAGCTCAACTTTAATCCGTGAGACTCTGATTTGCTGCTTTGTATAGTTTCTAGCCGCAAGCGAATTATTGTGAACATCCCCTGATTATTATGTCTCGGTGAGCAATTGCAATGAGCACGTGGCGGTAATCGCAAATTACACCCTTTGTACTTCATACGAACCATGTTGATACTCGTTTGGCCAGTAACTTTAGCTGTGTAGCTTTTGACTTTATTGAATTAATCGAGTGTCATACTGGGGGTTACATAGTACAATGACTCCTTGATTATTCAGTGCCAATTACATAGTGTCACTAATAGATGCATAAGATACACATACATATGTATAGGGAAATTCAACAACAATAATATCGAGGGGAGTTACCGTGTGTTTTGTTTAATACAAATAAAATACAGGCCCACACACAGATACACAAAGGAAAGATACACTTATTAATTTAAAACATTACTTACAAGTATACTTACTTTATTATCACAGCTAAGCGATAGCCTGAGTTGCTTTTTTATAGCTTTATCCTGCTTTTAAATAACTATTTCTCCTACTAAATAGAGCGAATTTAAAGGTATTTTATACTTAATTTAATTATGTATAGTTCAGCGGAATGTTGATTGTTGATGCCTTCAGCGGGTCTTTGGTAAAGTCATGTTTCTTGGATCATTTTCGCTACAGAGACGGTATCTTTCTACAGTAGTGGTTATATTTATAGAGACAATGTATACCTTTGCTCATTTCTGTATTTTAAATAATAAATATCGCTTAAAAAACTATTGCATATTAAGTGTTGAAAGGGGGGCAAGAAGGACCACGTGTCAAAAAGGACCAAACAAACGCTTGGCTAAGTTTTTAGCTCCATCTCATGACGTTCTGTTTTGCGATTTAGTTTTCATTCGATATTTGTTTTCTTTGAAGATGGTCCCAACATATGCACATTCGTAAGACTTCAAGGGCCGCCACGAGAATCTTGCGAAAAGTTATCGATGCTATAAAAAAGCAATGAAATGGGTTATAGCAAGTAATACATTAAAGATTCGAAAAACTACCATAATTCGAAGAGTAAAAAAGGACACAGCTGGAGAAAGAATGGGAAGGTTTAAGGCAGTTTTCAATGCTGAACAGGAAAGCTAGCTTATTGAACATTTGGTCGAGATAAAGAAGAGATTTTTTGGGAGATACATAAGCGACGATTCGGACAAAATTATTTTTTTATTATTTAATATATTTCTACCATCTTGATGCGTCCACCATATTGGAATTTAAATGACGTCACTTAGCTTATCGTATTCTATTTGTCAAACCATACTATTAAGGAGGTTGTAAGGAATAAGAAAACAAAAGCAAATCCGCCATGTTACTTGGTGCCGACGCCATATTGAATTTTTCTGTAACGTCATATAGTCTAGGAAACTCTCCGGATCAAGGCGAATCCAACGATACCTCATTTGTTGAAATCGGTTCAATAGTTAAGGTTGTACGAGGTGACATCCTTATACACTTCTTCATGTTCTCGCGCTGTGTGTAAACATTATAAAGGTATTCATATCCCCTTTAGCGTGTGTAGATTACAAAAAAAAAAAACAAGCAAACAAACAAACCCACCCTGTGAAAATCATAACAGTTCCTTTGGCCTAGTCGGGTAATAAAAAAATATCTGAAATAGGAACCAGAAACCTGCATATGACTGTGAAAGGTTTAGCCTACCCTTAGACACATGCGGTTTAAGCAATTTTTACGAGCAAATCCAATGATCTTCTAACTGTTTTTTAATTGACTCAGTAAGAAATTTTAAATATCTTGGAGTCTTAACTTGAGCTGGAAGGATCATATCCGAGCAGTGAAATCACATATGATGTTGGTAGCTCGTAAACTATACCTCATTAAACCACACTGCTCTAAGAAAGTTTTAACTCAAATCTGTTCTAGTCTTGCACACTCAAAATTGCAATATGGCATCTCTAGCTGGGGAGGATCGTACTATACGACGTTGAGACTTTTATTGATAGCTCAAAAGTACCTAATTCGGACCATTTCAAATTGCAATCGTTAAACTCATAGCTGGCCCTTGTTCAAAAAACTTCGAAACTTACCATTAAGGCATCTGTACGTCTTTAACGCACTCAGAGAGTTTTTTAAGCAAAGTGGTAATATTCCCAGTAGCAACTCACAAATTTATAGTTTACGCATAAATAACTTGGCTCTCATTTCACTCACTTTTACACCGTTACAGCCCCAACCTATTTCAATAAACTACCTTACTTAATCCGAATTACTTATAACTTTCACTCATCTATATATATAAAAATGAATTGATATTTTTGTGCGTTTACTTTTCACCTGCGGAAGGACATAGGCTTAAAAACCGCCCGCTAGGTGGTGCTGGAGTCAAGTTATTAACAAAACCTTTTCACGCCTAAACCGCTGAACCGATTGTAATGTAATTTGAAAAAGAGATAGTCTGCGACCTGAGGAAGGACACAGGTGTAAAAACCGCCCGCCAGGTGGCGCTGGAGTGAAGTTATTGACAAAAACTTTTCACGCCTAAGCCGCTGAACCGATTGCAATTTTGCAATACTATTTGGCCAGGAGATCGTCTGGGACCTGAGGAAGGACATAGGCTTAAAAACCGCCCGCTAGGTGGCGCTAGAGTCAAGTTATTGACAAAATCTTTTCACGCCTAAACCGCTGAACCAATTGTAAAGTAATTTGACAAAGAGATAGTCGGGGACCTGCGGAAGGACATACATAGACATGAAACCCCGCTAGGTGGCGCTGGAGTCAAGTTATTAACAAAACCTTTTCACTCCCAAACCGTCGAACCGATTATAATGTAATTTGACAAGAAGATAATCTGGGACATGAGGAACAACATAGGTGGAAAAACCGCCCGCTAGGTAGCGCTGGAGTCAAGTTATTAACAAAATCTTTTCACGGCTAAACCGCTGAACCGATTGTAATGTAATTTGGCACAGAGATAGTCTGGGACTTGAGGAAGGATAAATAAGAATAAACTAAGGATCTGGACCCGATAGGTGGCGCTGGAGTCGAGTTATTAACAAATTCTATATTAAGGGAAAGAAACAAAAAAAGTTGATGGTGTAATTCTGATTGACTTTACATTGCATTAAACACGAGGAACGAAAAACGCCATACAATTTTCTGAGGAAATAGACATATATAAGTAGGTGCATGCAATGTCATGGTATGATACTATTACAGTGCAATGCTAAACCCCATACCTCACGTGTAACAGTACTAAAACTCTTATATTTGGGATTGAAAATTCTTCCCCATCCACGGTACTGTCTTGATGTTCCACTCAGTCTAAAATTATTTAGCTACCAGATACTCTTCCCATACCAAAAATTGCGCTAAAAATTCAGAAATTCTTAAAAATATTTATACTTGACATTTGAAGTTGGAAGAGCGATGCAGATTCAAACCCCTTTAATTTTGATAAAAGATAAAGGTATAAATAAGTATTATTAGATTTTAAATGTTTCTTACTAAAATTGAACATTTAATGTAGTACAACCATATAAAAGAAAAATTATGCTATTGTTCATTCACATGTTGAACATTTGGTGTGGTTCAACAAGGTTTGTTGAATTTTGCGGGTCTTATTTCTATCCAGAAGTACATTAATAGAACAGTGTTTTACCTATTAAATAACGCAACTGTTTACAGACAGACAGACAGATAGATATATAGACAGACAGGCAGACAGACAGACAGACAAACAGACAGACATAAAGATAGATAGACAGACAAACAGACAGACAGACGGACAAATGGATAGATAGATAGACAGACAGACAGACAGACAGACAGACGGACGGACAGACAAACAGACAGACAGACAGAGAAACAAGAAACGGACAAATAGACAGACAGGCAGACAGAAAGACAGGTAGATAGATAGATAGACTGGCAGCCAGACAGACAGACAGGTAGATAGAAAGACAGACAGGTAGATAGACAGATAGACAGACAGACAGATAGATAGACAGACACATAGGCAAATAGAAAAAACAACTGGAAATTGAAGTGAAAAAATAGAACAGCAGTGATTGCATCCTTCTAAGTACTTCCTTTCTATCATACCCGAATAACTAAGTGCGCGGGCAAATTTTGAAAAGATAGGTGGAGCGAAGCGCACCGGGTTCAGCTAGTTTCTTATAAAAGTAAAAAAGTGGTTATTTACCATGGACCCTGCAAGCACTGAATCTTTGTTAAGAATCTTATCCTAATCTTCAGCATCGGTAATGTTGTTTAGATTTATATAAGTATCTTATAAGATTTATATTTTTGTTATGATTTTTTCTTTCTTCAATAAATTATCTTTTATGTATAATCTTATTTATTGTAATTTGGATTGTATCTATAAAATTGATTCATTTACTTTTACTTTTTTTATTCTTAAATTTGTATAGTTTTTCTTTCTTGATTGTACTGCTTGTCACCCCCACATCAGAAAACCATTATACTATTTAAATAAACTTGAAGTATCATTCAACACTAACTCAGGACATTTTGTTCAAATAGTTATAGAATGACCACTATTTATTCTCTTCCAGTTAATATTAACTAACTTCTATTGTTGTTGTTTAGTTTTAAGTTGGAAATGAATAAAATTATATATCTAAATCAATCTAAATCTAAAAAGCTCTGTTATTTAGACGGAGGAGCGACTTTTTTTTTTTTAATATTTATGTAATGTAATTATGTATAGGTACATATGAGTAAATGTATGCATGGTGATTATGAAATTATTAAAAAGACTGAATAGACTTGAAATTGCCAAGCCTGTCAAAATTTCAACTGAAGTGCAGACGTACAAATTATTAAACACTAGCTGTTCTGCCCGGCTACGCCCGTGTCTAAAAAATATAGTGTTACTTACAATACATACATTGTCATTTAATTCGAAGAAACTAAAGTGTGATCGCACCCCAATCTGATGATCTGATCGTGATCTGATGGTGATCTTTTGTGGATTGTATATGTTGGTAGCTTGCAAACCTTGGGGTGCGATCACTCTTTAGTTTGAAGAATGAATTAAGCAAATTTAATAAGAACTGAATTTCGTTTGTACAGCAAGGGTCCATCTCCAATGTGAACATCTTTTATCGAGAATTTAAGAAAAGACCTACTTTGGTATACCTTGTACCTTGATGCTAGCACAAATATCTCCGCTAATACTTACTACAGAAACTTTATTTAGGGCTTCAATTTTAGACAAAATAATACTCTTTTTAACTGCTTTTTAACAAAATTGATACTTTTTTTGGCTTTGCAGATATTTCATTTTTAAGTCAGTTTCATTTATCTTGCCGTTGCAAATTTTTGACTTTCAAGTCGCTTTTCTACAAAAAATCGATATATATGCTTGTATGTACATACCATTATTTTTTTCTTATGAACGTAACTTACTTACTTAGTTGGCGCTACAGCTCGAGGTGAACCGGGGCCTGCTTCTCGCAACCATTTGTGTGTGCGTGTTATATTTTTGCACGAATGGAAGGGACCGACAGTTTTTTGCTGACTCCGAATGGCGGAGAAGCTTAATCGTGACAAATGATACTCTTTGATGCTTGTCAGGCATTCGAAAGAGGTGGTACCGTGGAAAAACTCTTTTAGGTGTTAGACCCGGCCAGGAGTTGAACCCGGGCAACATTGCGTGGTAGTCCAACGTATAAACATAACAATTATTGTAAAAAAAAACATTTATTATAAGTATGCCCCAAAACCCACAAATTTTTTGATGCTTGGGAAAATCTGCAGTTACCCAATACCCGAAGGAAAATATAATTTTTTACCTACTTTTCTAACCACAGTTGGCAATTAGTTCGATTTTCCAACTAATTTATAATTTTGCAATATTTTTTTTTTAATAATATATGGCTTTACGAAGGTTTTAAAGCATGCTCATTTATTAGACTATCCTTCAAAACCGTAGTTTCCATACCATTTTCCTTTAAAATCTCAGAAAGAGTTAGGTTTGAGTATGTAGGCCTAGTTGTAGAATTTACCTAAGAAAAATTGTGTAAAGAGTAGAAAACAAAATTCAATTCATCAGCTTAATTTTTGAAGCCGAGGTTACGCAACAGTTGTTTAGAAACTGTGTTTGAAATTTCATCTTTTACAAACCAAGCATACGCAGATATTATCTACGTTTATGGCCTGTTTAACGCAAGTCCCAATAGAGCACGACAAAGATACTGTAAGCTTTATCCTTCCTAACCTTGTTTTTGTTCTCTTTTCCGATGCTTCAAATAATTGTCTCTTTCTTTCTCCCAGCGATGCAAGCAAAGCCATGTGCTTTATCGTTTTGATTAAGTTGAATGATAGCTTCTTTTTTCTTCCCATTTTGGTAAAGAAGCAAAGTGCTGCGAACGTAGAGTATAAGAAGCCAATACACCAAGGCAATAGAGTGAGCAAAATGTATTTGTGCAGTTCGGAATTAGGGATGTACATTTTATTTTTGTTTTTGATTAAGAGTATCATTATTAAGCTTTGCGTATCACAGTATCACTAGCTCTGAAATAGTATCAAAAGGATACTATAGTATCACCTTCGGCAGCGCTGTCACTCACTGTACTCTCAAATAAGGTGAATTATTTAAGCCCATCCCATCATTTGTAATTTGTGAGAACCTTATGCAAACGTGCGGTGTACAGTGTTGTCGTTTTCCAATTTTCAAGAGTATCAGAATTTAAAATTTTTGGGTATCATTTTCTACCGAAGGGTATCATAAAATAATACACACATTTTGGTCTTTTTAAAAATATATACGGGTGTCAATACTTTGGGAAATTATTTTGGGGAGAAAAAAATTGTGCTACAGCAAGGGTCTATTTCCAATATGGACATCATTCATCGAGAATTTAAGAAAAGACCTACTTTGGTGTACCTTGACCCATGCTAACACAAATATCTCCGCTAATACTTACTACAGAAACTTTATTTACGGCTTCAATTCTTTTTAACTGCATTTAAATAAAATTGATACCTTTTTTGGCTTCGCAGATATTTTATTTTTAAGTCAGTTTCATTTATCTTGCCGATGCTTTTCTACAAAAAAAAGCGTAATAAACAAACAGTTTTATTATTATTTTTTTATGAACATAACAATTGTAAAAAAAATCTATGATAAGTATGCTGAAAAACCCACACATTTTTTTATGCTTGGAAAAATATGCAGCGGGTAAAAACGGATAATATGATTTTTTACCTCCTTTTCTAACCACATCCTTGGCATATAGTGCGATTTTCCAACTGATTTATAGTTTTGCAATATTTTTGAAGTGAAACTTTTTATGTCGCGGTAGGGCAGTAAAATTAAACTCAAATGAAGCGAAAATATTCACAGAGGGGAAATTTAAAGGGGTAGTATAGAAAATAAATAATTTAAAAAAAAAACAGCCTACTTGTTTGTTGACAATCACAAATGAAAATTATTGACAAAAGTAATCGAAAATATTCAAAGAGGAGAATGAGGGCTCGTGTGGGGGACGCATTCGGAGGGATAAGCGATGGTAGAGAGCGGGAAAAAGAAAGTGGATAGCGCTACCGCTACAGACTCATAAGCCCTAAACCATAAACTACTCAACCGATTTCAACAAATAGAGTGTCGTTGGATTCGATTTGCCCCTGAGAGTATCTTAGGACTTAGGTTATATGACGTCATAGAAACATTCAATATGGCGGATGGCGGGTTACCGTTATCTTCACGACTTCCATTATATGGGTATCAAATGAAAGCGTTTGACAGGACAAACAATACACTTAGTGACGTCATTCAAAATTCAAAATGGGGGTCCATCAAGATGGCAGACTACCGTTATCTTCACGACCTCCATCAAACGGTTTGACGGTTGTTTAGAAACGGTGTTGGAAATGGCATCTTTTACAAACCAAGAATACGCGGATATTATCTACGTTTATAGGCTGTGTAACGGAAGATCCAATAGAGCACGACAAAGATACCGTAAGCTTTGTCTTTCCTTACCTTGTTTTTGCTCTCTTTTTTGCTGCTTCAAATAATTGTCTCTTTCTTTCTCTCAGCAAAGCCATGTGCTTTGTCGTTTTGCAGTTCGGGATTAGGGATGTGCAATTTATTTACTGAAGTAGGATTGTATAAAATTTAGAGTATCATTATTAAGCTTTGTGTATCACAGTATCACCAGCTCTGAAATAGTATCAAAAGGATACTATAGTATCACATTCAGGGCCGGACCTTACATAGGAGCGAGTGGCGCAGCCGCGCCAGGCGCTAGAAAGCAAGAGGCGTAAAAACTAAAAAAAAATACTATCCAAAAAACAAATCTACTTGTTTGCTAATATGTATTTATATTCTTCACAAACAAATATTTCTCACCGTATCTCAAATAACAATACACACATTTCAATCACTGTACTTTAAAAAATACACACACATTAAAATCACCAAATTTCCATATAAATATGCACATAATGTTGTTTTTTTCTATCCCTTCCCGTTCCCACAACATTTCATTCTCTTTCTCGCCAGAGCTGCTAATTGGTATAACAGAGTAGTTAGCAGAATTTTTATCTGTACCCAACTACAACCAGAGACAAACATTTGACTCTGCTGCAACCATAGTAGGTTCTGTTGTTTCATATTAAATATCCAGTCGACCCTTTCAGCCCATTGCCAAAAACGAAATTTTCACTGCCAACATGCTGTGGAGCAGTCTTATCATACCGCTCCATTTGCGCCTACCAAAATCCATACAAATCAACAAACATGTCGGAAGTTGTGGAGCAGGATTCAAATTTCGCGCCAAGGCAATGCGCCTACCTAAAACGATGCGAACTTCAAATTTGGTTTCGCAACCTTGTTCGATATATCAAAACGTTCGATTTGACTGAAGAGAAAGAGAGTCAAACTCAGGTCATACGTAGTAAAATTTATTGTTACATTATGTATGTACAGATCGCGACAGAAAGATAGCACATTTGCTGTTTTTTGGATCCCTTTTGCTTTGTCGTGTTTTCAACCAATAAAAAAACATTTATTTCTTATATGTTGTGCATTTAATATTTAATTGATAACACAACATGACTACATAAAAAATGCAACCTGCGGTTACGAAAACAAAAGATATTATTCAATTCAGAACATTAGCACTTCAAGTGGTAGATAGCACATTTTTAAAAAATTTTAAATTGAAAATTAGTGTGTAATATTAATATATGTATATTCAATTTTCCCTGCGTTTATTAATGCCTTGATTCTCCTTGGCTTCGAATATAGTAGATTGTACGCTTGATATACATAAGTAGAAAGGAGCAATTAACTTTAGTAGTTAGAATATTGGACCAAAAAAGTTTAAAATTAGAGAATATTTTTTGGGATTGTTGTGAAAAAACAACTGGGTCTGGCTTAACTGATTTAGTTTTGAATGAACTTGCTGATTTGGATATTCTATTAGTGAATTGTAGAGGACAAGGGCATGATAATGGTACTTACACTGACTCAAAAATTTGTCCGTACACCACTCAGATAAAAATGTATTTCTCTATAACTTTTGGAGTATTTGTTTGATTCAAATAAAAAACATACGAAACGAAAGCTAATTTATTTAGGAAACGAAAAATTTTCTTTATTTTCAATTATTTAAAAAAACTTACTTTAAAACTTAAACAAATTAAAATGACTTCATTTTTCCAACTCAAAAAATTGTCCGTACACTTGTTTCAATAGGTTATAATTAGTAAAAAAAAAAAGAAATTAATAGAGTGTGTGATAGCCCTTGGCTTCAATAACTGAACGCAATCTATTTTCCATTGAAAGCGCCAATTTGGCCGTATAGTCTGGGGATATTTCTTGCCAAGTCTCTTTCAACCCAGTTTTTAAATCTTCTTTGGTCCTTATTGTTCTTTCTCTTAATTTTCGTTCCATATAAGTGTTCGATGGGATTAAGATCAGGACTCTGGGGAGGATGGGGAAGAACTTTGCGGACGTTGTAGAGTAACCATTCCCTTACAACCATGGATGAATGCTTGGGGTCGTTGTCGTGGACAAAACAGTAGTTCTCACCTAGTCCCAATTTTTGAGCAGAACTTGCCAAGTTATCTTTTAAAATTTTCAGATACTGCATCTTGTTCATTATGGACTCAATGAACACCAGATTTCCTACCCCCGCTGCTGACATTGATCCCCACACCATCACGCTTCCACCGCCATGTTTGACAGTATGGTTTACGTTGGAATCCTGTAGTGCTGTGCCGCTTCTACGCCAAACAAAGCGTCGCCCATCCGACCCAAAAATATTAAATTTTGACTCGTCTGAGAATATAACGCGTTTCCAAAATTCAGGCGGTTTATTTACGTATTCTTTCGCGTATTGCAACCTTTTTAGAATATTTCTTTTTGATAGATACGGCTTATTTCGAGGTGCTCGGGCCATATACTCGTTGGAATGTAAGAAATTTCTAACTGTTTGTGGATTCACTTCAATGTTTAGGTCTTGCACAAGTGTTGCGGATATATTTGTTGCACTCACCTTAGGATTTTTTTTTATTATTCGCAGTATCTTACACTGAACCTGTGGTGTAGCCAATTTCTTTTTCCGTCCTCTGCCACTTGCGATTTCAGTTGATCCTGTTTTTTTGTATTTGTCTATAACGTATTGAACTGAGGAATGTGTTCTCTCAACAATGTCTGCAATTTCACGCAAACTTTTATTTTTTTTCCACAGATTTATAATTAAATCCTTAACGTCCTTAGGGATTCCTTTCCGGATTTTCTGCTCCATTTTTAAGGACCAAATTAGATAAAACGACCACTAGTAGCGAAGTGTAAATACTCAATGACATGCAAAATGAGGAATTGTAAAGAAATCTTCAATTTAACGGTAGTTCTATTTGACTTTGAACGGTGTACGGTTAATTTTTTCAATCTGATAGGAAATGTGTTTTGGCTTTTTTTTCTTTTTAATTTTTACTAGATGTTTTTCATTTCTATTCATAGGCAATTCGTAAGCTCTGGTTAATTTCCTTTTATTTAATATCTTTTTTATATAAATCCTGTGATTAGTTTCAAAAATATTGAGTAATAACTTTCCTGTCGTATGGTGTACGGACAATTTTTTGAGTTAGTGTATATGAGAGGGAAACATTGTGGTATGCAAACGAGAACTAAGGTTTTGGAACCTAGAGCTTTGATGATGTTCAATGCTCTACTGATGCAGTTGCATTCTTCGATAAAGTTGAGAGTATCTATGTTTTCTATTCAAGTTCTGTAGGCAGATGGTCGGTTTTAAAAAAAAACATCTTTTTAGTTTGACTCTTAGGCTGCGGTTATATATGTAGCAAGCGTGTAATACAAGCGCTTTAAATTATCAGAGCATTTTATCTCGCACTTGCTCGCGCTTACTCGCGCTCGTAAAAATTTGTTACACAACCACCATCCTCCAATAAAATGCATTTAATTTAAAGCGCGAGCAAGCGCTTGTATTACACGTTTGCTTTATAACCGCAGCCTTAAGCAGAATAGATGCAATAAACTTGGGAAATGTTTATGTTTTTTGCTTATTATAAATTATGATCAAAAAGTCCAAAATATGCCTCAATCTCTTGGTAGTAAGCTAAGCGAATTTAAATTTATTTGTTGTGTTGTTATTTGGTACACAATATTAGACAAAAAGCAGTATTTGCCTTATGCTTGCAGTTGAAATTTTGTGCTCAATGAAAAAGTTTTTAGTCGAACTAAGAACTAATGACAAGTTTTTTTGAGTTTTTAGATATGGCGAGTCTTATAGCAAATGAAATAAATGTTCCTTTTTCAGCAATTTCAACTTAACGGTCACGAAAAAAAGTAGTTCAGTTTTCCTATGAGGATGGGAATGAGGTAATTTTAGACCATCAAGAAAGATTTAGGGTTGAATTTTATGTCAACGCGTCAATTACTCTCTCTCCTCGGGAGATGTGGAAAAGATCAAACATTTTTTAAGTTGCTTGTGGGGCGCTTATTGTTTTTCCTGCGCCAGGAGCCAAAACTGCTAAAACCGGCCCTGATCACATTCGGCAGCGCTGATTCGATGACGTTGTAAATCCAATATGGCGGACGCTTTTTTAACTTCAATTTCTGTGAGGGCGGAATCTGGGATTCGATTTTACACCCACTTCCAGATATCCGATCATCCTGAAATTTTGCGTATCCGGTGACAACTCAATGAAGTATATTTCATGATCTTGTAAATCTAATATGGCGGACGCCCAAAGATGGAGGATTACCATTATATTCACGACCTCCTAAGTATTGGTATCAAATGAAAGGATTTGACAAGTAGAATACGAGTATAGTAGAATGCATAGTAAATATATTTTATGACGTTGTAAATCTAATATGGCGGACGCCATAAGATGGAGGAATACCGTTATCTTCACGACCTCCTTAATTAGGGTATCAACTTAAAGGGATTGACAAGTAGAATTAGACTAGCCAATTGACGTCATTCTAAATTCAATAGGGTGGGTGCCCCAAGATGGCGAATTACCCTTTTCTTCACAACCACCATGGCATGGGTATGAAATGAAAGGGCGAGAAGAATCTCAAACATATTTAGTAAACTTTCTCATATCCAACCCACCCAAGCTAACATACATATGTAAAGACGTAAATTTGTAAAAAAAATCAGATACCAAAAAGAAGAAAATGAATATAAAGATAAAAAAATATTTTGTTAAAAACAAGCTTTATTGAACTAGAAAGTAAAAAAATAATTTATTTCCGAGTCACCAATGTGTGACTAGAAATTAAAGCTTGGGGCACTCTAGTAATATTATAACACAACTGTAGAGTGCTTTCATCCGTGAAAAAATGTAACACGCATACACAAATGGTTGTGGGAAGTAGGCCCTGGTTCACCCAGAACTTTAGCACCACCTAAAAAAAGAAGAAGAAGTGAAAGCTATTCTTGGCGATTAAGAGTAACCAGAATCTATATTAATTCACTAGAACACTGGATGATCCACCTGTTATCGAATACAGCAATATGTGTAGAAATAAAAAAACGGCCAAGTGCGAGTCCGACTCGCGCTCGTTAACCCAAAAAACGAAAACGACCCACCTCTATATTTATTTTACAAACTTAAAATAAGTAATATTATTCACTATGAAAAAATTGGATAAGCATTAAGAACGCGGCTGAGTGTGTAGCGCGTCCGTTAACCTGTTTTGCAATGTACTACGAGTTCAGGGGTCTCAAGTTCGTTTCCTGGCAAAATCCGTATTTTTATTTATTTTTTTCTATTATTTTTATATGGCAGCACAATTTCGGATAGCCTTTAATTTCCCAAAATTATTGTTAATAGTAGTTTAGGGGAGACTGGGGCACTTTTGAACACTTTTTCCTTTGAAGGCTTCTTAACACTAATATATTTGAAATATTGGTCTCTAAGTTATTCACACTTTGAGACGTCAAATAACGGTTCAATTTAAACCAACATTTGTGTTAATCCAATAAAGGCCTACAGTTTATTTTTTTTTTTTTTTAAATAAGTCCCAAAGTTCAAATGTGCAACAATCAGGGGCAGCTTTGAACAGGCCTGGGGCACTTTTGAGCTGTAGCTATTTTAATCATTTATGGCAGCAAATTAGAGGCTGCGTGCTTGTTTTTAAATGAATCAAATATTTGTATTTCAATAAAAACCATTTTAAATAAACTATTTATTTTTTATTATAATAAAATCAAACTTAAACATCCTGAAGTTCCTGGAGTGTTGAGTTACCGCTAGAATGGCGCTTTTTTTTTTATTATTCTACACGCGCGCTAAAGGGGTTATGAATACCCTTGAAATGTCTTGCACAGCGCGGGCCAAGGGAAATTTAGGGAGGATGAAAGAGGAGATACCGATGCACATTGTCTTAAATGCTTGTATATCGTAACGGTAGGGAAAAATCGTGTTTGGTAAAGCATTCCACATTCGTGTTGAGCGGCTAAAAGTATCTCTATATTTTACTGTACGTCCGAAGTTGGGCTTAAGGGTAAACTGATGGGCATTCCTTGCGAGACGTGTGTTGCGAGAAAATTGTTGAAGGGGAGGAATGCAGCTAGCTATTTCGCTGGAGCACTGTTTGTGGAAAAAGAGATAAAACAGCGAAAGACAGAAAACATTACGAGGGTGTTCAAGAGAGTCAATTGACTCAGTGATGGGTCTATCCCCTATAAGTTTTATCGCGCGTTTTTGTATTCTATCGATCAGGTGCAGTGATGTTTTTGGAGCATTGTACTCAAGCTTGGGGCGAATATACGCCTTATAAATTGTAGCTAGATCAGAAGGGGTGAAGAATTTCTTACATCGTTGGAGGAAACCTAGGCATTTCGCGGCGTTTTTGGCGACTTCGAATATGTGGTAATTTCAACGTTGGTTGGCATTAACACACATTCAGAGAATGGAAAGCTTTTCGGTATCAACAATGCAAGAGCCTGAGTTGGTGAGTAAGATTACGCTTTAACGACAGAAGACAGCATTGCGTTTTTGAAGCATTAAATTCCACTCTATTATTTATACCCCATTTGGTTATGCTGTCAAGGTCGGAATTTAATGAGCTTAACATACGCGACAGTTTCAGTTCCACAGCCGAAGAGCAGGGACGTGAATCTGTAAACGAATATGTAAAGCTGAAGGTGCTATCGCCAGCGAAGGAATTTATTGGATTAGATGTGGCAGACAAGAGATTATTTATGAAAATAAGAAAGAGTGTCGGAGACAAAACTGAGCCCTGGGGGACACCAGCATTTATGGGGTGAATTGCAGACTTGAAACCATCCAATATAACTTGTATTGAACGGCCTGAAAGGTAGTTTCTAATCCATTGAAGAAAATATTCATCGAAGCCATATGCCCGCATTTTCGACAAATGAGCTTGATGCCAAACTCTGTCAAATGCTTTTGAAATATCAAGTGCAACAATCTTACACTCACCAGAGTGATGAAGAGATTTGTTCCACTTTTCGTGAGATATGCCATCAGATCACCAGTGGATCTTTTGCTACGAAAGCTCCTGATGTAATTTGCGTTAAGACCGGTAGTTCTTTTTTTTCTAGTTGCTTAACATTATTATACCATCAGAAATGAATTCAACAAAAAGAGGATCAACTTTTAAATGTGTCCCGTCCATTTTGTTCAAACCTGCCCCAACATGCGTAGTGATACAAAATTCAGCATAACGAATAATCTATAAAATATTTAGCAAAAAGCTAACTTTATTCTTATTCCAAATTAAACGGTGCCTGCAATAAATATTACTCACAAACAGAGACCCTCACCAAAAATTTTTACCACCCTTACAAAAAAAAAATTTATAAAACGACATTGTGTGCATAAATTCTGCACTCCCGGCTACTGGCAGACGACGACTGAGGAAACTCCAGAAATGTATTGACGACTAAAGATGAGGGTAGCGTTATGTGGAAATTTTGGTTAACGCTTTGAAATATTTATTAATTGAGTTGTTATTAGCGATGTTCAAAGGCGCCCCGCGTTCAAAGGTGCCCCAGTCTCCCATACGAGTTAATCGGTTGAGAAATTCAATTTTTTGACAAAAAATTGAATTTTTTCGACGCGAATTTTTCAAAAACTATGCAACTTACGAGATTTGTTATATTTTTCTTTAAAAATATAGTTAATCACCTTCAAACTATGATTTTTCCATATTTTTGACTTCAGTCATTTCCGAGAAAATAGTAGGGGGCTTTTTGGTATGATATTTTTCACACATTTTTGTCAATAACGTTTTTATCGTGACAGACATTTTTGAGTTACAGCTCATAATGGTTTCGTATTACCATATGGGTATGGAACCCTAAAAAGTAGCATGGTTCTGGAAAGTGTACTCAAATGAGTACACCACTTACCATGAACAAGATAAAAAAAAAATTGTTATGATTTATAGACAGTGCTTTTTCAGAAATATAACCTAACAAATTTTATTCATTATTCATTATGTTAGTTGAAAGTTTTAATTTTTATTTACCTTTTACTACGCAATGACAGCAACCAGAAAACACGAAATTTATGTGTACAAAAAAAAAAACTCCAAAATACAGTAGGGGTATTCACGGTACGGTGTATTTGGTCTTGTAAAAGTGTAAAAGTGCAAAAGTGTAAAATTTTCTCACAATTCAACAACAAAATACACTAGCTGTCATTTTTTTTTTACACTTTTACACTTTTACACTTTGGCAATACTCCAGCCCTATTGTAACCTAGAGTGTAAAAGTGTACATTTTAAGTATACATTTCTGACAGCTTTTCAAATATATTTCGTTCTTGTAATTAATCAAATTCTTTTATAAAAAAATAGTGTGTGATAAAAAAATTTTTGGAAAAGGGATGGGTGTCGAATTGCAAGAAAAAAAACTAAATTTCGAAGAAGAAAAAATGGAGAAGGAAATTGAATTTGAATTTGATACAAAATCTAAATTTGAAGAAGAAAGAAGAACAGAATAAAGAAGAATTTGAATTAAATTGGTTGATGGAAAAATGAAATATGATGAAAATGGAAATATAAAAATAAATTAAAGGATTCATTTGGAATACAAATAAATGTTTTTGATTTTGCTTTCATCGTTGGTTTTGGCATTGTGCATTGAAATATCTTCCCAAATTCTTATTTTGTAAACAAAAATCAGCTAATTTTGACATAAGCTTCAGGGTTGCTACAAATACGAAAAAGTGCGTTCACTCTTTGATGTAAAAAAATACATGTTTACACTTTTACAAGACTAGATACACAAAAGCGTGAATACCCCTAGTGCAGGGGTGTCAAACTCAAGCTCTTAAAGTGCCAGTTTTTTGTTCCGAGTATGAGAGGGGGCCATATTAAAAATAAAATACAAATGTAATATAATACCCCGTATAATTAAAATATATATAAAGAAAGTTTTTTTTTTTTTTAAGTAGAGGCGTATTGAACGGAAATATTATTTTGAGGATCCAGAATCTTGACTTCTTTTATGTTTCATTATCTCCTCGATATTTGGAGGCAACTAGTGGGCACCGTAGCGCCCACTTGGAAAACATTGTGGAAAACATCTATTCACATATAAACTTCATAAGACATACATAAAATACGGGCATCAATGTGCCTTAAGTTGTGATAGCTATTTCGATTTTTGCAGTATGAACCTAACCTACTTTGTATGCAATGTCGACTTCATTGAACTTATTTTTTAAATCGCACTGCAAATCTATTATAAAGTTCCATCTGCAAGTTAGCCGGTTCTTTACTCACATCGAACGCAAGTACATACACATTAAAAAGAGTACACAGTGTGTCAAATAATATCTCGGACTGGCTCTAGAAAAAATAATTAAAACACGATTTCTGTTTATTTTTCAGTGTTTTTATTCGAAATATTCTCTTTCCGATTCAATACACGTGGGCACCGTAGCGCAAGTGGTTAGTGCGTCGGACTACTGTGCCAGCGGTCTTGGGTTCGAATCCCGCCGCAAACACCTAAAAGTTTTTCACAGTGCCCACCTCTTTCGAATGTCTGACAAGCATCAAAGAGTATCATTTGTCACGATTGAGCTTCTCAACTCGCCGTTCGGAGTCGGCAAAAAACTGTAGGTCCCTTCCATTCGTGCAAAAATATAACACGCACACACAAATGGTTGCGAGAAGCAGGCCCAGGTTCACCTCGAGCTGTAGCGCCAACTAAGTAAGTAAGTAAGTAAGATTCAATACACTTGTTACAGTTGTTGATTCAATGGTGGATCAAATACCTGCTCTAGCTCATATTGTGGAATTGCCTTAAGTGGCCGTGTCGAAGCTGCTTGAATGGTCGGAATGTCGTCAAAAAAGCATACTTTCAACTTCAAGTCAAACGGTGCCAAATCAGATGATAACGGCGGATGATTTAACACACACACTTGATTTCGACCCCAAAAATTGACGAACAATGAATGCTGTGTGACTCAGTCCATTATCGTGGAACAGACACATACTTTCTGGATTGCGATTTTTCGGTCGAATACGATGGATTCTGGCCATCAATCGCTTCAAAAGTTCAGGATAATATGTGGCAGTAACATTCTCTTGATTTTTTAAGGAACTTTTCGTATTTCGTCCAGCGTCTCTCTGCCGTCCAAAAAACGTTTATGCCACTCGAAAACAACTGCTTTATTTTTATAATTGTTCAATGTCAACCAGATATCGTGAAATGTCATGACAGATAGTAGAGAAAGATTCAAGCTTTAAAACGCATCTGTCCGGGATATTATTTGACACAAGTTGAACGTATTGAGCTCGCGAAAATCTGCGAAACACATATCAAATTTAGCAATGACATCAAGCAAACGCTTCGAAAATTAATCGGCATTGTGCGTGCCTTACAGCTCTGACTCCCGCAACCTTAGCTTCATTTCAAAAGCTTGAACACTTGAGTATAGTTACGTGCCTATTTTATTGTTTCCTTGAAGTTAAATGTCCAAACGTCATATCTACTAAGAACATAAAGTCAAGCCACTTCACTGTATTCCATTGGTTTGCCTCTTTGAATCACAAACGTAACGATATGTTTACGAAACTCGAAAAAAAAACATTGATCCACGACTGCCGTAAAGTAGGGAATATCTGAATATATGTAGTTCATCAAGATCTTTTAAAAATTGTGTGAATGAGTGGTGAAATACATAGTTTAATAATGACGTCGCGGAACAGATAGATACTGCAAAATTTTATTGATTTCAGTAAGAATACATAGAAATGAAAAACTTAACTTCAATTAATTCAAATATTTCAAATCCGTACACTTTGATATTAAGTTAATTTGTTTACATTTTAAATAAAAACTAATACTTTGAATCAAAGTCTTTGTTAGCTAAGACCTATTAAAGATGGCTGGGCATAAATTCGGCTAATTTTTCTGTAATTTCAAGGGTAATTTTTACCCACTCTTCATTAAGCCTTTCTTTGAGATCATTTTTGTTCCTTATACCAAATTTTCTTACTCTGCGGCCCAACTCGTCCACCAAATTCTTTATGGCATTAATATCCGATGACTGTGGAGGTGTTTCCAATACTTTTCGAAAGTGATAAAGAAGCCACATTCAAAATAGATAAGCTTTATGTTTGGGGTCATTATCCTGGTAAAGGGTAAAATTGTTTCAGAGCCCCTTTTGAACAGCACTTTCCTTCAGATTTGGCTTCAATATCTCAATGTATTGCTTATAGTTCATTTATTCCTTAAATCATCCCACTCTAGCTGCGGAAAAACACTCCCACACCATTATCGAACCACCATCATGTTTGACTGTCCGCCTTGGTTGTTTTTTGCCAAACCATTTGTTCGCAATCTAACCCACGATCATTAAATTTAGACTCGTCTGTAGATACTACTGTGTATCAAAAGTCGAAATCTTTAAATTGGTGTTGTTTAGTAAATTCTAATCTCTTGCTTCTGTTCATTAAACTATTGACAGGTTTCTTACGTATGACTCTTCAATTGTACCCATGTTTTCGGATGCAATTTCTTGGCATTTCTGTTCAGAAACCTTTATTAAAAGTTCGACAAAGTTTTCTGCCAGTTTTGATGCACTATATGTAGGTTTTTTTTTAATTTACCGTATAATTATTCTCATGTCATATGCACTTAATACATTTCTAGATGTATTTTTTGGTTCATTTTCGATGTGGTTTTCATGTTTCAACCGATTAATGGTTGTTTGGATGGTTGATCTTGGCCGACCTACCAAACTTGATATAACACAAGATTTTCCTTCTCCGTTAGATCTGATTATCTGTCCCCCCAGTAAATTTGATGTCTCACCTTAAGTTCTACCCATTTTTCCAAGAAATCTCGAATAACCTTACAAAGTAACTTTTTTTTCATTAACTCACTTTGAAAAATAATAATTCAATGCAAAAAAGAATTTGACAAACAACAGATTAGTAATTTTTAATTTTTTTGTGATCGATGTACGAATACGAAATTGAGCTCCTTTTTGTCTATTTTTTTTACTTTTTTCTATTTCAAAACCAAAGTGAATGTTAACTAATGTCAAAACTAAATGGAATGTAATTGTTCAATATCCAGTAAAAATACTATACTATCACAGATAATATACATAGTTACATAGATATCGCACGCAGAGTAAAAAAAAATGACCACATTTTCAACGGCAAAAATTACTCGCAACCGAACGATTTGTTGCATTGATTCAATAAATTGGTTTCAAACCATTTTAAGTTACATGGTCGTGCGAGTCAACCATCCTTCAGTGTGTTGTGACTTCGGTATACACACATTTTTTTCGTATTTCATTTTGCTGCAACCCTTTATTTTGTCTTACTTATGTCAATCGATCTTGCGATCGAACATATACGAACGGCTGGTCTGTTTCTGGATTTTAAAGTCTGGTGTGTTTGGGTGTATATGGTGGGGTCGTCATATTTTGATTTGTGGTTGTGTATATGTATATTCTCCGTCTATGTTGTTTTTGTTTGGTTTTATTTTCGCATTTCTGTGAAATTTGGATGTTCTTTAATTTATGGTTGAGTGAATTTTTTTTTCGATTTGTAAGAAATCAATAAGAAAATTTTCCCGACTTGAACATTAGGCGTGTTTTTTTTTTTTGTAACCTGTATAGGCTAAACATGTTTCAGCGGCATGTTTACCCATGTAAAATACAACAAAACCTTAGCCTGGATAATTATCGAGTCTTATTTTTAGTCTGAAAGCTTTTTCGAAGTCTATATAGGTTACAAAAAAAACACGCCTATTTTTGAATGTCTTTCAAACGAAAAAAATTAGATTTTGAGTAATTTGTGGAAGCATATCTATACATAATCAGGCCTATCGTGAACAAAGTTTCCCGGGAAATATTTCCCATTCAACAATTCGCGATAACCCTGAATGTGTAGGTACAAAGACATAAATAGTAGTAGTAAAAGCGAGGGCAAATATTCTGTTGGGTTCCTGTAAATGCTTACAAACTTGAAATCAAAACAATGCCTGCCCACCTACTGTTTTCTGAATTCTAAGTTTGTATCATTAAGCCAGTCTGTACGCTACGTGTATTGATTTTTGATGAAATTAGAATTCGTCCAAATCTTAGGCTGAGTTCCAAAACTTCAAAAAAATGCGAATCGGGGAATGCACCACTGCCGTTGTTATGCGATGAAACGATGCTTTCATTTTGCGGAGCATCACGATGTTTTAAAAATTTAACTTTTTGGAACTGTTTGCTGTGAATCATTTCTTTTTCAAATGTCTAAGATATTCAGTCCATTTTTTCTGAAAATGATTGAATATGAAGAAAAATGGATTTAATGATCTGTATCAAATAATATGAAATGTATTATGTAGGAACCTATAAAAAATAAATTGACAATCTGTCTTAGTCTTAGACTTAGACCAACTGAATTTGAAAAAAAAAAAAATTGTTTTCGTTTGGTAGCGGCAACACCATGGGTGGGTAGTGCTTTTCAAGCGACAAAAATATATTAAAGCAGTTCAGGTCAAAAATCCTGCTTATAATGAGGTAAAACAATTTCTGTCTTACAAAAGCAATACATACCTAGCAGGATCTCTACCATATACTAATCCTCCAAGAAACTTTTGTTGAAGGAATAAACAGACAATATTAACCCGAATCCTCCTGAACGTTAATTTTTCGAATTTTTTAAAAAAAATTTAGGAGCACTTTTAGTAGAGGAAATATAGATAAACTGTATCATTCGATTTTTAATAAAGGTCCTAGTATCCTCAAAATGTCCTGTTGCCATATGGCAACGCCAGGAGCAATAGGGTACAGGTCCGTATCCATATATAAAATCGGGATTTTCATACATTTTCTAAAAGCTATGAGCTTACTGAATAAAACAGAGAGAATTTATGTTATCTTTTTGACATTTTATTAATTTTATGTCCAATTTGTGATAGAAGTTTGGTAAGAATATGTAATTATAAATCTGCAGTAGGTATGATAAGGTTTGAAACATTTCATGCAAAGACCTTTATCACACTTTGAGCAAGAAGTTCGGACAAATTACTCCACATGGATCTGTAATTGCCTTGTGTATCCACTGACAAGCAAAGTACCATTAAAATCGCGAGGCTCTGGAACGAAATGTTAGCTTAGCTGCAGTATGCAAGGAAAAGGACATTAGTACCAACTGTTAACAGTAATCTTCGGAATTTTTTTTTTTCTTGGTAAGTGGCATATACATTATACATACATACTTCCGAACAATCGCAAATATGCTGAAGCTAGTTACCATCTATAAATTTTTCGAGTTGCTCGCGTGGTTTCAAATTATGACAGTACTCGTAATTGGGTTGTGGGAAAATCGGTATCATCGCGCAAGATTCATCTTCTGACCAAGTGAACGTAGTATTCTTATAAGATACTGGCAAAAGACAGCTGGAGGTAGATTGCTGAGCACGACGCAACTGGAAGAAGGTGGCTCATAAGATACGCTAATAACTTTAGTTACAGCTAGTGAACCAGATAAATTCTAAGATGAATTATCCAGAACATCCCGTAAAACACAATATTCGAGAACTTCATCAAAATTCTTTGCGGGTACGTTAAAGTCTTCAATACCTTGTCCATTCCCAAACCCAATTTCACAACCCGATCTCAACTGCGCTAGACAAACATTGTCTGGAATATTGCCTTGTTCATCAGCATCGTCTTCTCCACTAAAATGATGGTAATTCTCTGGTGGTTGAATATACAAGGCGTGGAAGTTACTTAAAAGACCATTTTCATCATCTGAACATAGCTCTCCTAAGTAATCGAGATCTTCTTGCAGCGTCAATTTTCTCGAAAATCATATGATTTTTTTAAAAAAATGTCATGTAAACACATTTTCCAGCAAAAAGAATCACGTTTTAGTAAAAAACCATCAGTAATGTTAACCTGTACTCCTGGCTCCTGGCGTTGCCATATGGACACGCTGGCAACAATTTAAGAAAAAAAGTACCACCGAAATATTTTTTTCACGTTGTCACTTATTTTACTCTTTGTACATCCAAAATGCTAACAATTCTGCAATACAGTACTTATAGATAATGTACACTGTAAATTATATTGATATCAATACTTTTTTGTTGTGCTCCATAACACGATTTTTTTAACTTTGTTATTTACGATCGAATTTGAGACGCTCTCAATATGAAAATCTAAGCACACTATTAAAACTGACCTCCCAATATGCTACGCAGATGCCCTAAGATGTGAAAAAATGCGAATATGTACACATGTGTGTATTGGTTACCGTTAGAGAGGTGTGAAAAGGCATGAATGTTTTTGGTTCCCATATGGCAACGCCAGGAGGATTCGGGTTAAGTACAAATACATATCGCACTAATAATACAATATGTACCGTTGTAACTCAAAGTATGACTTCTTTGTGAATCATCGAAAAACTGATTACCTACATACATACATATGTTTACTTTCTGTTATAGATTATAAAAATATTAATACATATGTAGTTTATTAGAGTTATTAATAACTACATATATTTTGTTTCTTGCACTATTTTAACGTAAGTCCTATTGACGCGTAGAGAAGTGATTTTTACGTTTGAATATGATGATATCTCAAATTTTACAAATTGTGAGTTACCGACAACAGTATTGTATTATTAGTGCGATATGTACCTACATAAGTATGTAATGGTTTATTCAAGAAGGTTGACTTTTTTATTTACTCTTGGGAAATTTATTTTCTATTATTCTCAGTAAAGGTGTTAATGACCTCGGAATGTATGTATGTATAGGTATAAGACTAACAAACATCGAAAACTCGAACTGGTTTAATAAGCTCTCTGTGTATCTCAAATAACTTTCTTACATACTTTGCACTTCTTGCTCTTTTGCGAAAACATTGTGCCTGGAAAATACAAAAAAGTACCTATTACATACCTACCAGTAAATATCAAAAACAAATCGAAAAACAAAAATGCAAAACAATTACTTAAAACCAACATCCCAAGAAATGACAACTTGCTTGCTATTAAATGTTTTTATCGCTAGATTTACTTTCCTGCGCTAATCCCTTCTCAGTTATCTTGAAAAAATTAAAATAACCTTGACCAAAAAACTCCTTGCATTGAAAGGCAGGGCAGATGACGAAATCACAATCAAAAAAACAAAAACAAACGGACAACAAAATAAAACGAATGAAAGGAAAAGGAAAAATAAAAGCATAAGAACAAAGCAAACACCCAAAGACCAAAAGCAACTTGTTGAACCAACAATATTTTGGAAGAACATCATGTCTTAGCTTAATTCGAACGAGTTCGATCAAACTGGGACGCAGGAGTAAGTCCCAATCGACTGAAAAGTGGTCATTTTTTTTTACACTGCGTGCGATATCTATGTAACTATATTATCTGTGATACTATATTTAACTTAATATCTCAAGTCGTTTTTGATCAGGAATTCAATGTTATTCTTAATAGCTGGTGTACGAATATGAGATTGATACACTGTAACTTTCAACGAAGTTAAATTGAATGTTTGGACTCCGGACACCTGTCCATCAAAAGAAACAATAATCAATGCCTAGTTTTTGAAAAAAATCAAATTAAAATTGTAAAAAAATACTGTGCTCAAACGAGTAACGGTAACAAATTCTAATCCTCATACTCATACCAATATCAGTTCACTTTCCCACCTGCTAATATTTTGGGAAGATATTTACAATTCAGCGATTACCATTAATCGAATAAATTTCTTCGACAGAAAGATACTGTGCAGTGATTTACTAGCAGAGTCGGTGACATTCCCTTCTTCTTCGGCACATTGAAACAGCTCAAAGCTAGGCTGTTCAGCCACAGTAGTGTGACATTCTTATGAAAACAACCAACAAATTCTAATTAATGAAACTAATCGTTCAGGTTATTTTCTATTTCGGTATGCAAAATGATAAAACTTATAATTTTCCCATAATTTCTGAAATGGAATTCTGTTTCCAGAAAGGTTACCAGATGTTGTTTGGGGACAATAAATCAAAATTTACTATCACCGAAACCGATTATTATGTGTATACTATTAGTGAGTCTTTTAGACTGTAATTAAGAACAAATTGGTAAGACGAATATGTTTGTTTCTCTTAGATTAAATGTTGACTTAAAGCGTTATAGAGTTGTTGAAAAACAAACTCGATTTTTGAATGAAACTTTAATAAATCAATTGATACAACAAAAGACTAATAGAAATGTATCGATGCAAAGTTTTTCGAAATTATGCGGTAGTTACGAAGAGGCAGAGGCAAATGTATTTCGGAATTTATCATTCGTAGAAAGAACCACAATATAGTCAGAACTGCCCAGAGCAATGGTCTTAATCAGCGCATTTGACGCGACCTGTAATTAAAAAAAAAAAAAACCAAAACTAGAAAAGTGACTTTGGCTACTTTATTACTCGTGTTAATTTAAGTCAGACTATTATGTATGTATCATGTAGGTCTACAAGGTCGCGGTGCATCTTACCATTCAATAATAATACTAATTATCAGGGATAGGATTTTGCTAACTTTGCCTCTTTTTTTTTTGCTTAGTCGGAAGATAGTATTGCCTTTTTTTGCATTTTTATACCATTATTGGCTTTTTTTTGCATTTTTATACCATTATTGGCTTTTTTTTGCCTTTTTTTGCATACTTTGCATTTTTCTCAAAGTTTGTTCGATAAAAAAATAATGCTCGTATGTATGCATGTTCATCTGTGCAAACATTATGCTTCTTCCTCACTACTTATGCACTACAATTTAAAACGTCTAGCCTGTGGGGAGAGTCAACATGGAAATATCGTACACTAGCGAATACCCTGCGCGCGTTGCTACGCTTTATGAAAAATACATATTGCCGTCTCCAAAAATGTCCCTGCCCTGCGATCACTGATCTATTATGTACATATGTAATATATATGTATGCTTGTACACATCTACCCGCTTTGGTTTGAAAATTTGTATTGCCTCTGTGCATTATTAATATGCATGTACACGTATTCCGACAAATCTATGTTGGGCGGTAGAGCGAGTATAAGTCAAAATTTGTTCAAAATGAGATAAATATGTACATCATTCGATTGCAAATTTTATATGTATGTATATCATGTTTGGTAAAAGCTGTATCGGTCTATTGCACACACAAATGGTAAAAAAAGCAATGCAAAGTAGCTTTACTGTATGTGACGTAGTAGAAGGTCTATTTAGTTTTTTCCCTCTTACTGAAATTTTTGACTTATACTCGTTGTACCGTCCACCATAGAAATTAGATTATATTTTCCATAAAGTACCGTCAAAAATTGATGCAAATAATGTTGAAAGCTTTAAATAGAAAGGTCATTTAGCTCCTTCAAGGCACTTCTTAGAGACAACCGGAGAAGATTATTACCAGAAAATTTCAAAAAGCTTTTGGTAGTTCAATTCTACTATAATTAAATGTGCATTTACGTTCCTTTTTCTTGTTTTTTAATAAATGCCTTTTTTTGCCTTTTTAAGTCTTTTCTTTTGCCTTTTTTTACTTTTTTAGGTCAACAAAATTCTATCCCTGCTTATTATCATCAGTACTTTTATAAAAGGCAAGTCTAAAATAAAGTATGTACATATACAGTGAGAGTCAAAAATTTGTATACAGCAAGTACCTACCAGTAAGAAGTTCAATAGCGCTAAATAGCAAGTAATAAGAAAAATATTTTAAACACATTTACAGCATAAAAGTTATAAAAAAAGGAATCCAGAAATTATTCACGATTTTATCACTGCGGCAATCTTCTACGAACCGAATAAACAAGATTTTGGTGGCGTCAGAGGAGATTTTTGCCCATTCTTCGGTTAATGCCGTCCGAAGGCCTTGTTTAGATGTTAAGGCCCGTTTTCTGATATTTCGGTCCAAAAATGTCCACAGATGTTCAATGGGATTAAGGTCTGGAGATTGTGGAGGGGAGTTAAGCTGCTTAGGTGTACGATGCAGCAGCCATTCTTTGACAATCTTTGCTTTGGGGCTCATTGTCCTGCTGGAAGACCCAAGGCGATGTGAGACCCAATTTTTGCCCACTGGGGAGTAAATTGTTCTGGAAAATTGCTATTCATTGTCGATTCAATGAAGACAATATCTCCAGTCCCCGCAGCCGATATGCAACCCCACACCATAACTGAACCTCCACCATGTTTCACGGTCGCAGAGGGGTTTTGTGGAAGAAGCTCGCTGTTTGAAGATCTCCAGATCTTATTCTTATTAACATTGAAAATGCATGTTTTCTTTTGTGGCACTCTTCCATTTAATCCACTAGCATTTAAGGCTCTACGCTCCACGCTCTTGAGAAACGTCTTGCGCTATTTGCACAGCATTGGACCTCGGAGTTTTCCTTACTTGCCTCAGTATTTTCCGCTCTTCGGTGTCGGTCATTACGCGAGGGTGACTAGAACGCTGCACACTCTCCGTATTTCCTCGCAAGTTAAATTTTTTGGGCGGTTGTACGACTATTTTTTGACGATATCAGCAATTTGCGCCAGGGATTTGCCTTCCCTCTGATGCAATGTAAATGCTATGTAAATCCCTTCCTCGCGCCATTATCAATGCAAAATCTTTTTAAAAATAAACCACGCACTACGACAGCTTGCAAAGGAAAAGTTCCAAGGATTGAGAAATATTGGATTTCTAAATTTTAACGGAACCAATCTACTCATGATTTTTAAAATAAATTGTGGTGTATACCAACTTTTGACTGCTTTTATCGGATATTTTGTGCTTTTATCGTGAATAATTTCTGAGCTCCATTTTAAAAAAAACTATCTTATAGTGAACAATAAAAAAAGGGAGGTGTAGGCTTAATTTATGTGGTTAAAAGATTTGTCTTATTACTTGTTACATAGCGTAATTGAACCTCTGTACTAATAGACATTTGCTGTATACACATTTTCGTCTCTCACGTACATAGGTATAGTCGTTCGGGGCAAGAGTGCGCATTTTGAACTTCGGGCTCAAATTCTGAAAAACTTACAACAGATAGCAAACAAAAGAGCCTATTATTTGGTAGCTCTATATTTTAGGAACAAAATTATACAAAAATATTTTATATTTTTTATTAATGTTTCATGTGTTTTGATAAAAAAACCAAAGTAAGTCAAGTTGCGCACTCTTGCCCCGAAGTCAGATTAAGTAACAGTTTTCGTAGTTGAAATGGTTTGAATAACTTCGCTTTCGCTCAAACCAAGCTCTTTGGCAGCGTTTCATGGGCTGCTTCCATTTTAAATCAGCTCCCTAGCCTCGCAGATTTTCTTTTGGGCTATCAATTTCCTTTCCGTTTTCGTTTGGTAGATACGAGGCATTTTTCTGGAAAAACAAAAACAGAAAAATAGTTCAGCTACAAGCTACCACCTACCGCCGACGACTGTGATGTGCTCGTTGCATAGAAGGTAAAAGCCTTAAAATTGTTATTATTATAAAAAGTAATACTTGGTAAGAAAGCACTGCGCAATCTTACCCACAGAACGACTGCGCACTCTTTCCCTAGATGCTTCTTTCTTTTCATCGTATTGAAAATTGAAGAACGAATAATATTATCCACTAAAATTGTACCCTAAATCAAACACACATATACACTGTTTATGCCTACATAATACTTATGGGGTATCGAGTTGCCATGCTTTCCTGACACACTTTTAAAAATTAACTTTTTTCAACAAAATCCACCTTTTTTTTTTGTTGATTTTCTTTGTACTGTTAATTGGAAAGTATTCGTAGAAGTTGTTCATCATTGGCGGTTAGTGAAGCACACATTTTCTCATTTAGCGATTGCTGCTTATTCTTTCAAAGATGGAGAAAATGGCACTGTGTACTCTTACCCACTGCGCAGTCTTACCCCAAACGACTCTATATGTGCCGCAAAAACAAAAAAAAAAAAAAAAACTACTGAACGAATTTGAATGCGGTTTTTTGCAATCGATTTTGGTTGGATTAAATCTATAAATTTTATCAAAAAAGATCAATTTATTTCAATAAAAAAACTTCTAAATGAGAAAAAGAAAAGTTCATATTTTACTTTTGATCATTTATCTCGCTCTATCTTATTTTTTAAATACGTATTAAAATAGAATTAAATATTTGTTTAGATTATTTCACAACAAAGAGATTCTCAAGAAATCAGATACAGAGATATTGGTATTCTTCGAAGTCAGATTAAATCTTGTGGCAAGAGTTTTAAATGTTTAAAGAGTAAATAATAAGAAAAAGTGGACACATCAATGATCGTGAAATCGTAGGAAATAAAAAAGTTTCCAAAAGAGTACTAAAAGCATATATGCGTAAACCAAAGCGCTAGGACATTTGGGTGGTATTAAATTTTTTATATCCATAAAGAAACCAGTAACCGTGGGTTATCGTAACGCTGCGCTCTTTACATTGCAAAATATTTTAATACATCCCATTGAGTTCTATTTTGCGATGCAACGAGATTACATCATCAGAATTTCTTTCTTTTTTCACTCTTTAATAGTGACTTTGATTAGCTCCATTACTCAGCGGTATCATATATTACGTGTCGCCATTGTTGGTTGGCCTATATCAATCGGTTTGGATGTTAAGTCCGGTGTTAACTCCCCTAGTTGCTTTTTTTGGAATTGTGTCTTGCTCTTGGGTACTTGGTTCTTAATCCTTTAAAAGATCTCGTTTACCCTCGGTCCTTGTACCTATTGATTTCGGATCTTGGATGCGATGCAAGAGATCACTCCTCAGATGGTCTGCGACCTTCCGCATATAGCCTCGTTGTAATCCTTCTCGAAATAAAGATGATCCAGTTGATTTGAAAGTTGATTCCGGATATCGGAGTCCAGATTATCGCATTTCTCCCATTTATCGCTCAGAACTTCAAGCCATTTTTTTTATATAATTTACACACGCTACAGAAGATATAAATACCCTTACACACAGTGCGAGCACATGAAGAACAAGAACGAGGAGACAGGCAGATCGGCGTAGTGATAGGAAACTCAGATGTTAGGTTTCAGTCAACTCTATGGGTGGTGTCCATAATAACTGGGGAGCTGCGTATTATTGAAAGTTTTGCCCTTGCTTATGATTCACAGAAGTTTTTTTCCAGATGTTTCCTATTATTGTTTTGTGCGATCAATTTCTTCAGTCATACCATCCTACTGCCAGTGTTAAGCCTTCGAAGTAGGTTTTGACATTAACTTCTGAAACTGATCAACTTATTTTTTTTTTTGTGAGAAATAAATGTTTCGGCGACATCTGGATTCGAACTTGAACCTTCAGCGTGACAAGGAACGACGACTACCACTACGCCACAGCCACCCTTGCGTTGGATAGGGTACTATTTTGCGGCGATCCTCACTGTCATTGCCTTGAGGAAGATTTCCTCCACTGCCACCTCCTATTTGGTTACGTAAGCTTCTAACTCCCTGGGCCATCGCTAAAATATTTTGCAACACTTTACGTTACGGTAGGTTGGTATCAGTGTAAGCCCTGATATGTGCTATCAATTTCAATTATCTCGGAAAAAGATCCCACTAATAGCCCTGGGCAATTTTTTTTGAAAACGTCCTGACACGGTCGCCTAAGGTTTAACGGAAAACTCTTCTGCTCCAGGTGCATCGAATGTGCATAAACCTAGATTCCAGATGCAATGATTTAGCCGATTCTTTAATCGTTAAACGGCGATTTATACATTGATTTCGTAGGTTAAACTGCTTATGCTGATGAAAGTAATAAAAAATAACAAAAGTATTACTTGAGCCGTAAATGGCGTAAATTCCAATAATTGCATAGATGTATGTGTATGTATGCAGGCATTGGTACGAGAATTTCATTAATCTATATAATTAAATCGCTAGCGCTAGAGCTTGTGATTCCTCCTGAGAGTTTATTTCCGTACCGATTTCAATGATTCTAACACTGATCGAAAGCTTATCAACTGAACTTGGTTCGTCAGTATAAAGAATTTTAAAAAAGTGAATTTAAATAAAGGAGATGTTGCAAGACTATATGGAGTTTGGGCCAACAGCGTACATCAATGAAATAGGTATCAAAATAAAGCTGAGCTTCAGTACAGTAAAACTGTAAAGTTTTATGAAAATCGTATGTGGGAATTTAGAGATTTTTGTGTGTGAAGTTCGTATTACGGATAGATCTTCTAATGATTTTTGTCCGTTTATGTGCATATAAAATCTTAATATCATAACAACAGTAAAACGCACATACATGAATTTAGTATCAAATAAAAGGTGATTCTACTATCTTTCTTATGACCTAAAAATAATGATTCTAAGATGTTCAGTTTTAAAATAATCAATTAATCTCTTATGAGCTTTTTTTGAAAATCACTAATTTCTGAAAAATCTTCCGCAATAACATACCTTTTTTAACAGTAATGTGAAAGAGCATTTTTCAGACTTTAATTTGATGTATAATAATGTAAGACTCAGTCATTATTGTCTAAGAAAAACACTTTCAAAACCCTACTTGGTGCAAATCAATCACCAATGCTCAGTAACCAATCCTCAATGGTGAGTTCTTTCATGTTTTTTTTTTTACAGAAATTTGAAAAAAAATGTTGTTTTGTTTTTAACATATAAAGATATTAATGCAAGAACTATTACAAACATAATATGTATTGAGAAAATTAAGAAAAAAAACAATAAAACATATGTATTACTTTTTTAACAAAGATGATGATGATCCTGCAGGATACTACAAAGTCATTTGTCCACCGTTATGAGCTGCTTATCGAGACAATTCGTACCATCCTACTTGGGGTTGGACCATATGAGCGTTCAAGACGGAAGAAAGAATAATGCGAGATTTCTCGCACTGGTCCACTAGTACATAATTAAACGCAAAAGGGAGAGTAAAAATTTGAACATTGAACTTAGTGTGCGTTTATTTTGTACTAGCAGACCCGTCCACGCGTTGCTTTGCAGAAAACTTTTGTTTTTTAAAAATTCATTTAACAGAAATAACTATAGAAAAATATACCTACATTCTTAAAGTTGTAATATGCATTAATTTTTTTCAATTATTTTAGAATAAGAATTGTAAGCATTATTGGTGTGCCGATTTTGTTATATTAATAACTGCCACTACACTTTCACTGCGTACCCAAATGAATGCAATCATCTTATTTACCATACCAATGCTAAAGAAAATTAACCGTACTTCAGTTAAAAAATAACAACAATGAGTCCTTTTATAATCAAACCATAAATCGGTTGTGTCTTTTAAATTTATATTTTCTCATTCTATCTCCATACTTACATAGGTTGGCCCAATTTCGTTGTATTTGCTTTTGCTGGCACTCGATTCATGCATAAATTGAGTTTGAGTCCAAGCAAAGAACTCGATAAAAAAAAAATTTATTTTTAATCTCTATATATGTATAAAAAAAAAAAATTCACTGACTGACTGACAGACAACGCACAGACCAAACCGCTGGACGTAAAGAGCTGAAATTTGGACACGACATTTCTATAGTGACACAAACACTAAGAGAGGATTTTTTGAAATTCCATCTCTAAGTGGGTGAATTTGTAAAAATCATTTTTCCATACATATAGAACTGTGTGACTAAAGCCCGTATGACACTAGCTTTTTTTCACTTTTTTAATGCATTAAAAATGAACTTAGAGCAGTAAGAAAGATGTTCAATACAAAGCTCCAATAGGTGCGAGTGCGTACACAAGAATCAAAAACATACGAAACTGTCAAAAAAAAATACATTTCAATTCACTTTTTCCAGCCGCTGGCAGCTTGTTTTTTGACGTTTTCCCTTTTTTTTTTGACAGATTGTTATTTTGCTTACACTCCGCAAAACAAAAAAAGGACCAAAACGTTTGTGATGGTTTAGCGTTTTAATGTACAAATAAGTGCTCGTGGTAAATTGTATTCCATCATTTGGTCTTATTGGCACTATGTAATGGTATTTGTTTATTTGTTTATTTTATTTACTGTTTCCATTATTTTTTTAAAGGGAAAGAAAAAGCATCACTGTGCGAAATATTGATGGACCACACGTGGTTTTTTGCACTTTAAATAAAATAATTTTAATGGCCCGTAAATTTTCTGTTAGCAGGCACGTGTTTAATGAAACATAATAATTTGTTTTTATTTATAACCTTAGTAGTACCTATATTATCACAGCGGGTTTTCCAAAGTGGTCAAAAGTTGGAAAGCGCTCGTCAACTGAAAGAAGCAATCCAGATTTAAGGGAAAACATCTATCAAAATGAGATGCAAAACCTTATAAATTCAATGTCAATGCATTTGCAGTAAACTATTATAAACAAATAATCATCTACGAGCTATTAATACTACCAAAGTTATCGATTTTTTTTTTTTTTTTATATATTTTTATTGTATTATGCCCTTGGATCTTATCATTATTTCGTTCGTTTAAAAGTTGTCTTTTACTTTATTTTTTTAAACAACTTTTAAATTAAGTTTTTTTTAAGTTCTTTAACACAATAACTGGTTACACATATAATATTATGTGTACAATTGGTTGCCCTCTCATTATTTAAAAAAAAACAATCACTCATCTTAAATTGGTCCTCTTTTTTTTTCGAGGAGTGTATTTTTTTGCTACAAGTTCTATTGGCTTTTTTCGTGCAAAAATATTTCTGTCTCTTTTACGCGCGGCTGACATTTACGTACTTAAAAAGTGCATTAAAAAGTGGAAAAAAAATGTAGTGTCATACGGGCTTAACGGACAACGCACAGACAAAACCACTACTGGCCCTAAAGGGCTTAAATTTGGACAATACATTCCTATAAGGATCTTAAAATCTGCGTTTATACATACATTGCAAACATTTTTTTTTGCCAAATCGTTCAATTACTTTAAAGCTAGGAGTTAATATGTGGATCAACCTCAAAAAAATAGGTATAAAAAAAATACATTTTCTTGTGAACAAACAACATTGAAAAAAAAAAAAAAAAAACAGCCCAACCAGTTTTAACGAAAATAGAGATTATTATAGAATTTATTTCACGTTTATCGGTGCAGTATTTGCGGAGATTATCGCGCACAAAGTTTTTTTTAAAGTTTCGTCTTTATATACATAATACTATAGTTATGTAATGATGATGTTATGATGTATTTTGTGTTCGATAATTTGACCTCAGTATAGTGAGATATAGTACAATGACCTTATAGAGTTCAGTTTCCATTTCTTGTACCTGAATTTTTTCCAATATTTAAACAAGTAACAAACATACGTACATACATATGTTTAGTAGTTGAACCTAGACTGTACTCGTATGTGTATTTTGTATACTATTTCTTTTGAATATGGATGTGCCTGACGGATGTGTACTACAATAACACGTTAGAGTGATAATCTTCATAGAAATAGAAAGATATACATACATATGCTAATTTAGTAAGCATTTAGCATGCATGCATAGTGAAACTGCCAATTTTGTAAATTGATTTGGGGCCATTTTGCTTCACTGCCACCGATAGAAAAGGTAGCAAGTTGATGAATAGCTCACTTATCAGGAAGTTTATGGCTCTGTTTAGTTTTTCAAAATAACTACCTGCATGTGCCATACATGTATTATCAATCATCTTAAGCCACAAATAGATTTTAAACATATATACAAGCTTAAGTCCACGGAGAAGCCAAGCACCTAAAACGTATCACATGGCGCAACTCAATTAAGGAACAAATGAGATACTATCGGTTAACACAACGTATACCAACTTGTTAAGAATTTGATTTACAACTTCATTTCGTTGCCTTTGTTTCATCATTCACAAATACGAGTCCTACCTCAACTGCAGTGGCTTTAATAGATAAATTCCTACCTGACACGTTGTACAAACATCCTGCCTTCATGATGACCATCGAACCGCCACTCAGCCTTGTTTAACGTCTTCGTTGCACGCGAGGCGCGTCGCGTCGCTCAGCAATGAACAATAACACAGTAAATTACTTGGAAAACCAATTGAACCACAACAGAACCAATGGCGTCGACCATGATTGCCTCCCATCGATGATGTACAACACCTGTAAGCTAATCATATAAATCTTTGTCCTCCGTTTAGGACACCTTCCGCTCTCGAGAAGAAGGAGCTCTGTCGTCGCGTCGTCTTAACTCTGTATGATCAGGAAGACTCAACATTGTCGTGCATTGAAATAGGCCGAAGAAAGTCAATCTAAAGGGGATGCCTTAAAGGTATTTGATCAGCGCGAGGAATGACCAGCAATTTATCTCGCACATGAGTAGTGGCAGTGGACTCGGAATCGAATTCAAGAACCGGGAGTAGAGGTACAGTACAACCCAGAGGCGGAATTGCAGGATTTCCAATTTGAATTTAATTTGCAAAGCCCATGCGTTTGAGGAGTTTTCCAGGTGGACATTTACCTTTTTCAATTTATCTCGGAAACAAGAAATCTAAGATGCATTTAATGGTTGTAACTTGTAATTGCTCGTATACTGAACTTAAGTGAGTTGTGTAGTTTATAAATGGAATTCAATTGGAAAACGTTCGTCTTTTTCAGATAAGGAACTTTAAGAGCCTTTTGATTGAGATTAGAATTTAATTGGCGGCAATGAACGCATAAAGGACGATGAGTTGAACACCGAGTATCTATCAGTAGACTGCTAGAATATCGCATTCGTATAGGGTTATTGAAACCCTTTCGGAAGGTTACCTATTGGTGGTATTGTGGATGTTTTATAAGACTGAGTAATGAAATAACTGTTTTGCTTCGCTATCAAATGATCTTATTCTTTGCTATTGTCATCCATATGATCTGACGTCAATGAACTTTTTGTGACAGTTTTCAGGTCTGCAGATTGAAAAAGGTATTTTGGTGTATTTATGCAGTCTTAAGGCACTAGTTGTTACCATTCGTTACATCGTGTCATGTGTATTAATATACCGGAACGAAAAGGGAATACAGCAATTGTGTAGAAAAAAAACAACCGGCTAAGTGCAAATCAGACTTGCGCTTAAAGGGTTCCGTAGTTTTAAAACTAGTTATATTTTGTTCAAATAACTTTTTCGTTTCGTTAACACAAATAACGAAAACGACCCACCTCTATATTTACTTTACAAACTTATAATCTTTATATATAAAAATGAACTATTCGTTTGATACCTCAAAACTAATAAACTAACCATCGGATTGAGCTGAAACCTACACTATCACCCCTGTGATCAATTCCGACCGGTTTGAAAACGGACGGAATTACAAGTGAAGAATTCGAAATTAACGGATTTTTCCGAATTCATCGCTTGTAATTCCGTCCGTTTTTAAACCGGTCGGAATTGATCACAGGGGCGTATATACTTTTTCTGATGTTTTAAGTGTTCGTAAATCAAAAACGTTCCGGTAGATGGCGCTGGAACTCAAACATTTTTCAACTCAACGTACGATTAAGCTGAAACTAACACAATATATTTGTAATGAAGTGAGAAATCTTCGTGCATCAAAAGTTCTTGGGTTTGCACGGTACTACTGAGTTCGGGAGTCTCAGTGCAAAAAACTACACAAGATTGACAACCCAATATATGCAAATCAAAATGTCTACATCAATGATCAGCTGACCGCATACTTTAAAAAACTGATCTGGTTAGCCAAAGAAAAGGGAAGAGCGAATAATTGGAAGTATGTATGGTTCCGGAATAATAAAGTTCTTGCGAGGAAAAACGAAGGGGACCGTATTATAGAAATACAAACAATCAATGATGTAGAGAGAATGGTCTAACGTTTCTATCTCTTCTTACACTAGCGCACGAAAGTAATAAACCAATTATGAATAACGAAACATATAATTTAATAAATTTAAACTTTAAAAATCTAACGTCGCAAGAAGAAGCCATAGCATATGTGAAAAGTAATAATTGTCAATTTTCGTGTTTATCGTTGAATGTAAGGTCTTTGAGGAAAAATTGGAACGCATTTTTGTTATATGTACATGAAATGCTGTCTAGTATTGATATTATTGTTTTGTGTGAAATAAATATAACTAAGGACGAAAACCATTTGTACAAGATTGAAAGCTACAAAAACGAATATCTTAATAGAACCAATTCTAAAGGTGGTGGAATAGCAGTGTATGTGAAAAGTGATGTCTCATATGAAATCCTAGAAAAAAAGAGTATCTTTTATGAAAATATCGTCAAAAGAAGAGACTTTGAAACCTTAATAATTGCAATATATAGACCACCTCGTTTAAATGTAAATTATTTCGTCCAAGAATTGAGAGATCATGTCGATATGTTTGAGGCCAGAAAAAATTTGATAGTCATAGCAGACATAAACATTGACGTAAAAGACGATTGTAATAGAGCCGGTTGTAACTATCTCACGGTGATAGCGCCAAAAGGATTGATCAACTGTATATTATCCTACACACGCGTAGATGCACAACGAAATACCAAAACCATAATAGGTAAGAATTAGAGATGCTGAAATAAACTCGGCTGTTCTCGAAATGTGTATTTCAGATCACTATGCGATATACAGCGGAATTAACAACAGCTTGACAATGCAAAATAATGCGAATAAAGAAGAACGTCAAATTTTTAGTCACATAGTCGAACAAAAATTAAGAGAATTTAACTGGGATGACTTGAACTACTGCACAGAAGCCAATGATCTCTATGAACGAATAAAACATGCAATGAACACTATAGTTAAGTCTTCAACAGCTGTAAGAAAGAAGAGGACCACGGAAAAAAGCTGGATAACTACAGAACTAAAAAATTCAGAACGCGACAGACTATATAGACGTTACAAGAGCAACAGACTAAATGAGGACTACAAAACAGAATTCAAAAAATTCCGTAACGATCTAAACAAAAAAAAAATTGCAAAGACTAAAACAAATTTCTATATACAAAAATTTCAATGCGCTAAAAACAACCCCAAGGAGATATGGAAGCTGGTTAACTCTATACTAGGGAAAAAAACATCAAATCTTGACGAGACATTAAAAAGAAACTTCGCTAACGAAAACAATTTCCGGAATCTAGCCAATAAATTCGCGAGCACACTCTCAACCGAAATTCTTAACACAGTACACGATTGCAATCACCAAACCTACTCTGGCCCAGAAAATAGTGTTCAACGTTCAATATATGTAGAATCTGTATCCGTCCAAGAAGTAAAAAAATATCCTTAACTCGCTAGAAGAAAACAAATCTGCCGGGATAGACGAGATAAGACCAAAAGATTTAAAGCTCAACTCCGAAACCCTATCTCCAATCATAACAAAATTTATAAATATGAGTATAGATCAAACATCGATTCCCGAACTGCTAAAAACTTCGATTGTGCGGCCAATATATAAAAGCGGTAGAAAAAATGATATATTGAACTACCGACCCATTTCCATCCTATCAGTAGTCGACAAAGTATTAGAAGAAGTACTGGCAAAAAGACTCTATGGGTACGTGGAAAAGTACCAAATTCTAGAAAAAAAACAGTTCGGATTCCAAAAAAATAAGAGCATTAATCGATTGCTTGGAGATTTCGCCGATAGATTGTATTCCAGCCTACATAAAAGTCAAAACTCAGTAGTCTTGTTTATAGATTTTAAAAATGCTTTTGACACACTGAGCCATAAGCAAATACTGAGACAGCTGGAAAAAATAGGAGTGAGAGGCAATATCCTAGCATGGTGTTCGAATTATCTACAGAATAGAAGCTTTAAAGTAAAAATAGCAAATCACATAAGTCAAAGCGAAAAAGTAACGTATGGTGTTCCACAAGGATCAAAATTGGGCCCACTTCTTTTTATTATATATGTGAATGAGTTGCTCTCAGTACTAGAACACGCCACGGGTTATGCATACGCGGACGACACAGCAATTGTAATGAGTCACAGAAACGTTGAGGAAGCTGTACGAGTGATGCAAACGGAGCTCAATGCAATCACAACTTGGTGTCACAACCACGGGTTGGTTATCAATGCACAAAAAACTAAAGTTATGCATTTTCGCCCACCCCACATTCCAAAATTTAAGATAAACCTTAAAATGCATGAGAATACGTGCTTGCACAGAAGTGGGGGCCAAAGGTTACTAAACGACGAGGACGAGTGCTCCATGTACATTGAAAACGTGTCAACGTACAAATATCTTGGAGTGATAGTTGACTACAACTTTAAGTGGAGCTATCACATAGAAGACATAATAACAAAGCTCCGAAAATCAGCGTATGCACTTTTTCACCTTAGCAATCTCTGCACACCTACTGTGCTTAGACAATGCTATTTTGGATTGGTGGAATCATATATATATATGAGATATATGAGAAACGGCATACTTGCATGGGAAAAAGCGTCGCAGCTACAAACTTTGGAAAACATACATATGCGTCTACTAAAAATGGTACAGCGAGCATATATGTATAAGACAACACAATGATATACAACGAAGCAGATTCGAGATGAATATGTTCAACATTTCCCAACTGTACAATCTGGAAATCTTGACAATGTTTTACGATGACAACGCATACAGAGCACAAACCCAACAGGCAGTTAACACCAGAAGAAGACAACAACATTTCTACGAAATACCGAGGTTCTGCAACGAATATGGACGCAGGAAGTACGTTGTCGCAGTCCCCACGGTCCTTAACGAACTCCCAAGAGAGTTTCGCAACTTACCAAAAAATTAATTGTTGAAAGAAGTAAAAAAAATATATCGAAGTACATAATTGTTCACATGTATGTACATATGTATCTAATTTAATATTTGTTATTTAAGATTTTTTTTTTTTTTAAACCAAGAAAAAAAAAAAAAAAGAATTAACAATGTTAAACTTGTAATTTCTGTAAAATTCTTAATTTGTTTCTAGTGTTATTCATTGTTCCTAATTGTAAATTTATTCATAGACTTAAAGGATTCTCAACATTAAATGTAATAGGTGTAAACAGTCTGCTGCAGACAAGCCTTTCAGGCTTTGCAGATACAAAACTTTATGCTACATATTTTAATCATTGAATAAATACAATACAATACAATACAATAATAGGTTCGTTTTCTGGTAAAATCCGTAGGTATTTTTATATATTTTTTTTTTATATTTTTTTTTTTTTGTATGGCAGCATAATTTCGTATAGCCTTTAATTTTCCCAAGTTTATTGTTAATCGAATATTGCAAATTTTTTTTACGAGTTAATCGGTTGTGAAATTGAATTTTTCGACGTGAATTTCTAAAAAACTATACAACTTACAAGATTCGTTATATTTTTTTTCAAAAATATAGTTAATCACCTACAAACTATGATTTTTTCATATTTCTGACTTCAGTAGTTTCCGAGAAAACCCTATGGTCCTATTTGTGTGATATTTTTCACACTTTTTTGGCCATAACTCCCAAAGATTCTAACGGAAAAAATTAAGAAAATATTTTTGGAATCTTTGTTTTAAGCCTTTTCGAATGATGTCCCACATAATATCTTTTTCAGAATTTTTTTTTGAGATTACATTTAACCCACCCTGTATAGTTGTTTCACAATAATTTTGAGTAATATGTTGTCCATGTATGTGGACCACCGTAATGTATAAGTGTGCCAAATTTCATTTTTGGGTTAGAGCGAACTTATAATGGCTCCGTATTACCATATGGGTACGGAACCCTAAAAAACAAAATTTTTACCTAAAAGGTGGGACAACCATGACAGTAACGAATAAATTTTAGATGTGAAAAAAAAATTGCTTTATATTGATAGGTGTCTGTTATGGATAGTTTTTTTTTTTATTTACTGGATCCTGCCCCAAGGCTGACACTGCAACCTAAAAGATTTTTTGAATCGTAGGATTCTGATAGGTCCAAAAGGCAAACCCACCTTTCTACTAAAGGCTAGTATGTCTTTGGCTGACGCAATTTTTAAGTCATAAGGTCTGAAGAATTCTTTAACATATGTAGCGTACGCCGTGCCGTCTGACCCCAACAAGTGCCGGGCAATCAGAAAGGACGCGCTCCGCTGTCTCAACCTCCTCCAAACAGAGTCTACAATTGGTCTCGCTAGACAGGCTTAACTTGTTTAGGTGGTTTCGTAACTGGCAACGACCGGAGAGGAGATTTTTTAGATACCTAATATCGTTCTTATTGTAGTTTAGACGCAATCAGGATGGTGACCACTCGTGGCCTGGGAAACAAGTGCTTACCACCCTGATTACAGTTACTTTGGTCTAAGTTTTATAGCTTAGGGTATTTAAGGTAGGTTAAGTATTAAGGAACAATCCAAAAAAAAAAAATTGATATGGGATTTTATTGTTAGATACGTACTCGTAGTATAGTAAGGTTAAGGCCGAAAAGCAATAGTTTGTAACAATAATATTCATCCTAGAGTGCCCCCTAAGGGCCAGTGAGCTAGATTTAGTAATATAGAGTAAATCTTCGTTTAACGCGGTACTTTCACAACGCATATTCACTATACGCTATACCTATACCTAACGCTATTTCAAAATTGCGGCAAACCTGCCTATAGCGCAGTACTTCAACGTTTGGCTTTAACGCGATTATCTGTATTATCTAACGTGCAAAAGTACATAATGTGTGTACATATCGCATTCTCGTGTTTGCCCTTTTAACACATTCAAGTATCGTACACGCGATTTCGTATAACGCGCTGTTTCTTGAGAACCTAACCACTGCGTTATATGAGCACGACGGTTGTTTTTAATTAGATTGAAGCATTTTAGTCTAGTGTGTACATAAAGCTTTAGTTTACCCTGAACTGTATCGCCACCTAAGGAAAGGAAAAAGAAAGTGACTGTATCTCTGACATGTCCTTTATGTGCTCCCACCGTGTGTTACATTATAAGGGTATTCCTTACCCCTTTATCGTGAGTGAATTACATATGTTAAAAAATATATATAACCGGGACGGGGATATAGTTTGTTTGTTTCAGCATCAGACCAACGCAACGCACTAATTTCTGAGCCCAAAAAATAGTCTTATCCTTAACTGTCACACAACTCAAAAAAAAAACTCTTCTGCTTAATTTGGGTGTTAGAAACACATCAATACCCGTAAGGACTCGTGTGCCGAAAATCATAATGTTTGTGTGTTTGTAAAAGACTAGTGAAATCCACAAAATACGTATTTAATGAACTGAAAAATTCAAAAAGTACGAGTATCGGCATATCCTCTGCAGAGTCGATTTATAATTTCATTATTCATGTGTCCTGTCGTTTGGAATATCCGCCTCAAATCAATTCAAACATTTAAATTGAAACGATTCAGAAAATCATTTTGTTTGTAACCCAAACATTTCGATGTTACCCGAATAATACAACAATGAGGGTCTGTTACTTTTGTTTGCGATATTGCTACACATAAGTCCATGCGTGCCATTATATGAGTATTGATGCAAATTGATTTGTGATTGTAGCAGCCCATACGCATCTATAAAATATACATTCAGGCAACACCTGAAATTATCAATTTAAATGGTAAGAGGAACAATGGGTAGTAGTTGCATTTAAGTATGGAATTCAGTATTACAGTATGTTCATTGTGTTTGTACAGACATTTGAAAATCGATTTTTGATTATAAAAACCCGATAAATATTAAGTTATACATTGCATATCATTATATCAACTACTCACGTCAGTGGCGGATTAAATGAATAGAGCGCCCTAGGCAAAGCATCTAATCGGCGCCCTTCTGGCAGCCACCCTAAAAAAAAATACATATTAATATTTGATAAAAAACAAAAATAGAGTTTTGAATATGTATGTATGTATATTTATTATTAACTTTACATTCAAGAAAATGTGTGAAAAAAAAAATTAAAAATGTCTGCGTCTACATTTTGGGCTTGCAAAATTATCAATAATATCATCATACAATAGTTTAAAGAAAGCATAAAGTCGGATTCGATGTTTAGTATTGCCAAAGAATTTAATGTTTTTCCAGCCATGGTCGCTCGAAGATAATTTTTTACTCTTTTAATACAGGAAAAACTCCTCTCACCACTGCAATTGCTGCCTGCCGTCGATAGGCACATTCTTAAGGCTATATCTATATTGGGGTAGATTGTCTCAAGTTCTTCTTTTCTTATAATCTTTTAAATTGTGTTGCTTGTTCGAGGCAGTACATCGTTTCGAGCTAAAGTTGTTAAATAAGAGCGAAGATGGATGCATTCACCAACCAAGTACTTTTCTAAATCGTTGTAGTAAACATCAAGAAGGTAAAACACGATTCGGAATCTCTAGTATTGAAGAATATTTTTAATTTGTTTTGGTTATTTTTCAAAACCTTGGGCAGGCGCCCCTTGTAACCTCGCGCCCCTAGGCAATTGCCTTATTTGCCTAAGGGTTAATCCGCTACTGACTCACGTATATATACAGTGGACGTCCAATATAACGAATACCCGATATAGCGAATTTTCGATATAACGAACGCTTTTCAGATTTACATTAACATCTCTAAATAGCGAACGATGAACATAATTTGCTATTCGATATAACGAACGCATTAATAAATTGGCATACAAATGTGTTCTTGTTGCCAATGTTATGTGTGCGTTCTTATGTCAACACGGAAGCTTATTCTCGTATATTTGTGGTCCAAAGAGCTTACGCAAGATACACAATAGGCGCGGTTTTTTCAAATCTATATAGACTTCGAAAAAGCTCTCCAAGTAAAAATAAAACTGGATAATTATCCAGGCTAAAGTTTTGTTGTATTTTACATGGGTAAACATGCTCCTGAAACATGTTTAGCCTATACAGGTTACAAAAAAAACCACGCCTACATTTGAAAGTGTCAATAATTGTCTTTTTCTATTAGTCTTCACCTTCATACATTTTGGTTTGAATTCTTTTATTTTTGGTTTGTCTTTCACTATGCAGTTTTAAATTTTATGTACACTCTTACACATACATACGAGCGTAAGATTCCGTTAGCAGTTAAAATGATTTTTTATTGTTAAGTATTACAAAGTGCGTTTTAGTTTCTTCATGTTTACTCTAACACGGCTTCAAGAAAAAGCTGTACATATGAAATCGCAGCTTGAAGTGAGACAAAGTCGTATAAGTGAATTTTTTTTCTTCAAAATAATTTTAAAATTTGTGTAAAATAATGGCAGGACCATTTATTTTAATATCACCAATAAAAAAACGTAGGTATTCATTAATAATAATCAGCTATTTAATTTTTTAAAAAGAAAAGTCGATCGATATAACGAACGCTCTCGATATAGAGAATGACCTCGAACATTATATCATTCGTTATATTGGACGTCCACTGTATTCATCTTTGGTGAAGCGTGGAGGTATCCTCGCACCACAACCTCAACTGACCCGTTCGTTCGGATGTAGTTTGAAATATGTATGTATGTATATCCTTCCTGAAGAGGACCATTAAGAAACTGATCAGTACTTTTATCTTTCTGTCGGATATGCCTTTAGGGGTGTCGTGACATAAGACCAAGTGACGTAAGGTCAAATCTCAAAATTTGGCCTTATGTCGCCTTATGAAAGTGACGTAAAGCCAAAAGTCTATCATTTGACATTATGATACTTTCATAAAACGACATGAGGCCAATTTTGAAAGTGACATAAAGCCAAATATGATTTGGTCTTATGTCGCTTTCCTAAAGTGACATAAAGTCAAATGGTACTAGGAGCAGACTTTACCTATTTCGTTTGAACAACGAACAGTTTAAGCTGCATTCTCACTTTTACTGTATTTTAGGCTCAAAACCCAAAGATTTCATATATGTACCTTTTTGAGCATTAGATAAAGTAATAGTGTGAATTTCGCGCGTCTTACATCCAAGCTAACATATAAGCGTTAGATTAGCTTAGAGAATTCAAATAAACAGAAGAGTATGCAACAAATAAGTCTGACAAGTTGAATATGTTTTTTGCTCTGTTTATTTTTACGCATTCCTTACAATTACTACAACTAAAATACAGTTACTAGCAATTTGCGAAAAACAATGCAAAAGTTTTAATATTTGTTCCTCTATCTTGTGGATTTAGGCAAGTACATTTGTATACATAGCCAATGCGAAACATGTAAGTAGCTAGCTGCATTATTTAAATTTTTTAAAATGTATCTACATATAAATATACAAAGCTAATAAGAAAAGAAACTTATAAAATTCCAATATTTTAAAAATTGACATATTAGAATTTTATAAGTTTCTTTTTGAGAATTTCAGAATTTGAGCAAATAAAACTAAAATCGCATTACCAGATAAAACATTTCATTGTTTAGGTAGGTTTTCTGTAATGTATTTTGAGGTTAATATTATTTTGGTACACTTACGGCAACAATTTACTCTCTGGATCGACACTCAAGCGGTGGAAGTCGGTGGCTTAAGTTATGCCACTACTTAAGTGCAGGATTGCGTTAAGCCTGCACTGTGAAAACTAATTCGTGTTAATCCTGAGATTATCGTTGGATCGACACTTAAACTCGCACTGTGAAAACGGGCATTAGACTTTTTTCTTTGGGGTTATGTGAAGTCAAAAGTCTTCGCCGACAAGCCAGCTACGATCCAGGATTTGGATGCCAAAACATTACTCGCGTAATTCGGCAAATACCATTCGCAACGCTGGAAGCAGTGATCCAAAATTGGACTTTCAGAATGGACCATGTACGGCGTAGTCGTGGGCAACATTTACAGGAAGTAATATATATTTAAAAAGTAAATGTCAGACACTTTTCTTTCAGGCAATAATAAAGTTTCTACCATCCAAATTCATTTTATGTGTTTAATTTCAAATTAAAAAAAAACAGGTCTTAATGAATCACCCTTTATAATATGTAAGTGCATCAAGAAACAACAAATCGTCGCATGTGGATTCAAAAACTATGGAATAATGCTCCAAACAAAAACCTCTCCATCTAAAATGAGTGACAATTTATCAACACCTAAAAAAGTTTTTCACGGTTGCTACCTCTTTCGAATGTTTGACAAGTAATCAAAGAGTATCATTTGTCAAGCAGGCCCGGTTTACCCCGAGCTGTAATGCCACCTAAAGTAAGAGCCTGGTTAGTTCATCGACTCTCTCGTTTCTCTCTGTGGCACATATGTCCTGGAACGTAGAGTAAGATGACTCTAGCCTTCGCCACTGAGCACATGGAACATGATCCTGATTTCGGCCAAAAAATGATCTTCTCAGACGAGCCGTATTTTTGGATGAATGACTTTGTTAACAAATAAAATTGCCATTATTGGATCAAGAAAACCCCACAAATGTTACATGAAATCCCGTCGCATCCCGGCGTCGTCGGAACTTATTTCTTCCCAAAAGAGGAGGGAAGGAATAGCCGCAACCATCAATGGCGCCCGATAAAGATCCATGTTACTCGAAGTTCTCTGGCCGAAACTTGAGAACATAGCTACTGAAGAGACGTGATCCCAACAATATAACGCGACGTATCTGTCATACACCTAATGCTATTCTCGATAATAAGCTTGTCGATTGGATCATCTCACGACGGAGATTTATGGATTTATATTTAAACTATTCGAACATGGGTAGCTACACCAGTATCTTTCAAGCAGAAATCTGCACTTTTGATAGATGTGCCCAACTCAATCTTGATAAACGCTACAACAGACGCAACATAGCTATAATGTCAAATAGCCAAGCAGCAATTGGGGCTCAAATCATCAAATCTAGAATTGTCTGGGAAAGCCTAGATAAACTTAATAGATTGGGCGAACGAAAAAACGTCACGATCTGTTGGGTACCAGGAGGCACCTGGGGATAAAAGGTGAAGGGGCGAACAAAGGGCCATCACAGGAAACTACATCTATCAGATTAACACACTTGTAAAATTTTGCAATAAGTCCAGTGAAACTCCAGAACACATTCTGGTAGAATCTGGACTATTAACCCAGCAAAGGTTCAAGTGCTTCGGGTAACCAAATTACCTCTTCTACCACAGCACCCGATCTCCTACTGCACTCGATCTTCTCAAGGTAAAATTGTAAATTGGTCTGGATAATGTGCTATGACCTATGGAATTCTCACCTGGGCTAGGTGTGAGTGGAGATTTCTCTAACCAGTTCCAATAGGAATAATGATGAGAGGAATGTTCCTTCGTCTAAGACTTATAGGGGGCTCGATAGATCTTAAGGTCGCGGTGAATCTCGCCTTTCAATAATACTGATAAAAATAATAAAGGGTGATTCGTTTGGACTTGTTTTTTTTTTCAATAGGTTTTTTTTTACAGATTACGCGTAACTGGCCTAATGGTGTCATGTTATTCTTATTCAGTATTGTTTGAGACAAATCATCATGGAAAGGCTCACACCTCAACGACGTCTCCAAATTATAATTATAAATTATATGAAAATCAGCTTTCTGTGAAAATTTTTCTCGTGCGCTTCGAGCAAAATATGGTGTGTATCATCGACCTTCCGAGTCCGTTACTGCCTTTACCGTTCGCAAATTCGAGTCTCAGTGTACGTTATTGGATAGTTCGCGACTGAATAGACCACATCCACCCCGTAGTGAGGAGAACATTGCGGCTGTGGCGGCGAGTGTGGCTGAAAATCGTGAGAGTATTCGACCACTTGGCGAATTTTAAAAGAGGATCTTGGCTTAAAGGCTTACAAAATCCAGCTCGTTCAAGAATTGAAGCCGCCAGACTTGAATTTACGCTTTAATTAAGAAACAACTTTGGTGGGCAGCTAATTTCGCGTTTCGGACCTGTAAAATGGCCACCTAGATCGTGTGATATCACACATTTAGACTTTTTTCTTTGGGGCTATGTGAAGTCAAAAGTCTTCGCCGATAAGCCAGCTACGATCCAGGATTTGGAAGCCAAAACATTACTCGCGTAATTCGGCAAATACCGGTCACAACGCTGGAAGCAATGATCCAAAATTGGACCTTCAGAATGGACCATGTAAGGCGTAGTCGTGGCCAACATTTACAGGAAGTAATATATATTTAAAAAGTAAATGTCAGACACTTTTCTTTCAGGCAATAATAAAGTTTCTACCATCCAAATTCATTTTATGTGTTTAATTTCAAATTAAAAAAAAAACAGGTCTTAATGAATCACCCTTTATAATATGTAAGTGCATCAAGAAACAACAAATCGTCGCATATGGATTCAAAAACTATGGAATAATGCTCCAAACAAAAACCTCTCCATCTAAAATGAGTGACAATTTATCAACACCTAAAAAAGTTTTTCACGGTTGCTACCTCTTTCGAATGTTTGACAAGTAATCAAAGAGTATCATTTGTCAATGAGCTTCTCAATTCGCCGTTCGGAGTCGGCAAAAAATTGTAGGTCCCTTCCATTCGTTCAAAAATATAACACGCACACACAAATGGTTGCGAGAAGCAGGCCCAGGTTCACCCCGAGCTGTAGCGCCACCTTAAGTAAAAAAAGACTGTCATCGGGCCGTATATATTCAAAAACGCGTGGGGTGCTTGTATTTGCCCCTTTTGACCTATTTTGTGCGTCCCAGAAAGGAACGAACCGAATAAACTGACAGTATTGCGTGCGAATATTTCTGGATGCATTTTTGGCAACCTAGAAAGTTGGAACTGGAAAAGTCCGAGGCGAAATAAATATCGGCCTCCTTCAGTTTTTGGAACACTGAATGCTATCACTTCCGTCTCTGATGTCGAAACAAACGTACATATGTATGGATTTGTATGTAGATGGTGGCTTCCAAAGGTGAGCACCCAGGTGTTGTGAACATATTTTTTATATTTTTTTTTTTGTAAGGTATAGAAATTTGATATTGAATGTATCTACTCTACATAATATCTACCTACTTCAGTTAATGACTCAGAATTGGATCAGATAAAAACAAAAGGGCGGAAAGGTAATAAAGTTGTTTATTCTTTCGGTTTTATTATGCTGTTGCTGTTCTATTGTAACATACAACATTTAGCTCTATTTTGTCACCGAAATTATTACTTTACGACCTTTTAATTGAGGCAAGTACTAAAAGTAGAATTTTTTTACAACTTTAACCGCACATAAAATAGAAACAGTTTAATATTATATTTCAGTTACATGGCATTGGTATAAAACTCATTTATTGCTAATTCAATGAAAGTCACAAACTAATTTTTAAATTCTTCATGACGTCAAAGACGAAAGACGTCATTGGTTTTAGCATGGAAATACAAAAAATACATATTTTAGCAAATGCTTATTGTATTCTTACGCAGCAACATATGTATGTATGTTTGCATAAACAAAAGAGAATCAATATACGTAAAAGATAAACAAACAACCACTATGTATTGTATGTAGTAACGAAACATTTACATACACTTTAGAGCTGATGCCAGAGCTCAAAGAACTCCCCCCTCGTTCGCATGTATCAAAAAAAAGGTGCGTGGAATTACAAATGAGGGTTATACAAGGATAATTAAATTATTCAGACAACAGAAGCAAGTTCATTACAAGTTCATACCCTCGTATTAACAACGGAAATATTTGTACAACGATTTGTTACGAACAAAATGTTTCGTATTGCTTGTGGTGGCTTCCTGGCCCAAACAACTTGCCGCGGGGCGTTTAACACCAATACTATAGGGATTAACACCTCCTTTGTTCGAATGCGTGCTAGTGTACCCTTTCTGTATGCACGCATAAAGGAAAGAATAAAAATAATGTAAATTGTTAATGTATGCTAAACAGATTATCGCCCTTAGATTATGAACCAATGGGATTGTACAACTGCCACCATTCAGGGCTGAGCCCCACGCATCGCTTAAAAGAGAAAAATATTTTGTTCCCATTTTGTTAAAAGTTCAATTCAATGGCAAAATTTTTCGAAAAATTGCTTCTGAAGAGGTTAAGAGCTAAATTACAGAAGAAATAAGAGTTTCTAGTCTGCCCGTGCGAGAACTCTCGCAAGAGAAAATCCAAATCCCGAAATCCAAACTTTCCATCTGTCAACTGATGGATATTCCATGGAAATTATACGGGCAGAGTTCGGACCCTACTCCAATCGGAGTAGATTTACTCCGCTTTTTAAAAAAATAAAAAATCTACTCCGACACTCCGCTTCGCTCAAAATCTACTCCTATTTTTTCACACAGAAAAATTGAACCTAATAATGGAATACCAGCACTGATCATTTGGAAAATCTGTTTTTAAAAATCTGTGAATGTCTAAAGGAGATGGGGCACTTTTGGGCCAAGAGCGTACATCAATGAAATTAGTATCGAAATAAAGCTGAGCTTCAGTACATTAAAATTCTGAAGTTTTATGAAAATCGTATGTGGGGATTTTGAGATTTTTGTGTGTGAAGTTCGTATTGCGGATAGATCTTCTGATGATTTTTGTCCGTTTATATGCATATAAAATCATAATATCATAAGAACTGTAGGACGAACATACATGTGTTTAGTATCAAATGAAAGGTGGTTTTAGTATCTTTCCTATGACCATCGGTCTAATACTTTTAGTTTTAAAATAATCAATTAATCTCTGAAGACTTCAAAAGTAAAGTTTTTTTTATTGAAAATCACTAATTTCTGAAAAATCTTCAGCGACAACATACATTTTTTAACAGTTATATGAAAGTGTTTCTAAGTTTTTGTTTGTAATAATGTAATAATGTAAGATTAAGCCATTTAACTAAGAAAAACTCTTTCAAAATCGTAGGTGCCACCAATGCTCAATGGTGAGTTCCTACATGTTTTTTTTTTAACGAAAGTTGAAAAAAAATGTTGTTGTTTTGTTTTCAATACAGTGAACGTCCAGTATAGCGAATTATATAATGCAGTCATTCGTTATATCGAAAAATTCGTTATATCGAACGTCTTTTTTTTTTGCTAATTAATACTAGAATATAAAAAACAAGTGATTTTTGCAATGAAATTTATGTATTTATTTATAAGAAAATAGAAATTAATTAATAACTTTTTGGTAAACAAAACAATTATGATTTGGAAACGAAGTCTTTAATATTAGTTTGCCTTTTGGTTCCCTCCAAGCTTTTTTGGATCGCCTCCTCTAGCATTTCTATTTATAAAAGTGTTTTTGAGTAGTCGATATTGTTTTGAACTGACCACTGTAGGTGCATTTATTGAAGCATTTCATTGCTTCTGAATGTTTAATTTTTTCATCAGTATGCACTAGAAATACTTCGCGAAATGAAAGGCGTAAAAATAAAACGTAAAAAACCCAACAAACTGAAACAGTTAATTTTCCGTCAAAATTACATTTATGTATGTACCTACATATGTACATGTTAGCATAACTGATCATTACCAGGAATTAACAAAAAAAAAAAATAGATACACTGGTCCCTCGCTTTGCGCGGTGGTTATGGAAATAAAACAACAGATGTTACTAGGCGAAGCAGAAGTAAGGATACATACAAAATATGACAATATCCGACAAAAGTAAACTTGCACCTACAGGAATTTGCAAGGCATTCGTTATATCGAGCGTACAATTTTTAAACCATTCGTTATATAGAACCATTAATGGGAAACAAAAATTCATTCGTTATGCTGGAAATTCGTTATATCGAGCATTCGTAATACTGGACGTCCACTGTATATAAATATATTATTTCTTTCTCGTCGTTTTTATTTGTATTTGTGTATTACTATTTTCATTTTTATTACTGGCAAGTGTGCTCCATTTTGTTTTGTTGTGTTGCCTTGTTACTTTCAATGTAAAATACAATAACAACTAAATCTATATAGGATTAGTTTGGATAGTTATCGGGTATTATGAGTTGCCGCGATAAAACCTGTGCTTCCAAATTACTTTAATCGGAAAGTTTTATACAAAATGTCAAAAATTATGGTAATAATCAAAAATAGAAGCCAAATTGACAAATATTCAGAAATATCCATCTTCTTTAATTATCCAAAGAAAAATGAAAACTACAACTGAAGTATCACTATGCCCAGTAGTGCCGAGTGTACATTTACAGAACCTAAGCCGGAAAAATCGTTTTTTATGCAAAATTTTACTTAGGCATACATACAAGTAGGTTACAAAAAAAAAACACGCCTTCTGTCTCCTTTGCTTTTGTTTTGCGAAGCTTTTTTTTGTATTTAGAAATCTACGCGGCAAATTTTGATTTTGCTCCGCTTTTTTCTTAATCTACTCCCAAATTTTATTTCTGGGGTCCGAACCCTACATACGGGTAATGTCTATTCTCTTGGGAGTTAATTTTGGGTAGAATATTTGTTTTGATCGGTTTTAATTTGATAAAATTTATAAACTGAAAGTGCAATTCGTCAGTGCTCCAGGAAGTTGCCTTTCTTTTGACACCCCATTTCTTAAGATTGGTTAAGTGTGAGAGCATCAAATGGTACATATACTAAAGAAATAATATATGTACATATATGATTTCAAATACAGTGGTGGTCCAATATAACGAATGATATAATGTCCAGTTGCATTCGCTATATCGAAAAATTCGTAATATCGAACACATTTTCGTTGTACGAAACATAGATATATATATATGTGTGTAGATATATAGATATGCATTTACTCAATTCTTGCTTAGAACATTAAATAAATGTATAAATATTGTTTCTCATTCATAACATTTTAATACATATTATATTACAATGCGAACATTCTTTGATCAAGAGTCTCTTTTTTGCGTCGTAGAACTGAAAGATGTTCAAACTCTGTTTCGGGGCTTAGAGTTAACATATTTTTCCAGCACTTGTCAATCACAACCACTGATATTTTTTGCCATGCCAATGCAATGAGGGAAATAGCTTCAAAAGGATTTAGCTCCCTTAGAGCATTTGTTAGGCCTTTCCCTGAACTTACGATTTTGCTCAGCAATAAAAAGCGAATGGCATTTTTCTGGTCCATTGATTGGATTAAGGGTGTTACATTCGCTGGCATATACATATGTATTTCTTAAGTAAACTTGTCTCATTTGTTTTTCAAAGAATGTACACAGATATTGTAACAACATTCGTTATATCGAATATCGATTTTTCTTTTCGTTCGCTATATAGAGACACTAATGCGTTCGAAAAAAGTGTACGTTATAGCGATCATTCGTTATATCGGCATTCGCTATACTGGACCACCACTGTAATCGGTTTGGATGTATAAATAAAAATTCCACGATAGACTAAGTGCATCGAATTACAGATGTAGTAGAAAAGGCACTGGAAGAAAAACAAGTGTGTTTGGCTCTATTTTTAGATATTGCCCAAGCCTTTGACAAGGTTTGGCATGAGTGACTTGAGTGCAAACTGCATAGGGATTTAACTAGACGACAGTACTATGAAATACCGAAATCTAGGACACTATTTACGGATATTTGCATTCAGACTACAAACGTGGCTTTAAACTGTATAGAGATAGACCATTGTCAAGTTTGCATTTAGTACTGTTTTTAAAAATATAATACATATAGAAATCGTTATATTATACCTAATATTTCCAAATAGAATAAGAATTCAATAATTTTGAGATTTTTGTTATTTACTTATACTATGACACCTGGTTTATGAGGGTGAGGAAGAACTTCTTCACGTAGGCCCCGAGTAGGGCCCGTTGTGGTCCCCTCTATGAAACTGTTCTGAGAAAGAAAAGGGGTTTGGGTTTGTGTAGGTGAACGGGATAATTGATGACATCTTACTTCGTGCCATTAACTTACAGGTTTTGATGAGTGATCCAGAATACGTTATTTTTGGGCAAATCTTTTTATATTGCACTGAGCTAGACCCTGAACTTTTTAACAGGAATATGAGGCTGTTCAGCTTAGAATTTGATATTGATTTCAAAAATAAATAATTTGAGTAATAAATTGTTCTGTACCCACTGGAGCACTCACAGATCACATCGACGTCTGGCAAATTGTACGACCCGATCAAATAGATGTGAAACGTGTAGGTGCTTAGTAAAGGATGAGTGCCCCAAAAGAGTAGATACCGAAAGTGCTGCTGATTTCCCCCAAACAGCAGGTACCATCTCTTTTATTCTGCATACATCTAGAAGAGTCATGTCACCTTTAATTGTGTCCATCAGAAACCCAAACGTCAATGGAAGTACTGCCCGTAGATGCTGGCAGCCCCAACGTGGGTTCAGGTGCTGAGACATCTGCTTCTGAGCCTTTTCTAGCAAGTTCATTAAAAATCTCGTTTTCTGTTATTCCGTTGCGTCGAGTTCCAATGAGTTCCATCAAATTTCAATTTGCAAGACTATTTTCGATGAAAACATTGAGCAACGCGTAGCGCAGCCTTACGCAAATACTCCGTCCTTTTCATCTGTTTCTTTATACTCGTAGATCATTCGCAGTCATTGGGGGTAGTATTAGATAAATTTCCGCTTGGAAAACACATGCAAATTTATCTAATGAGTCAGTGAACTCTGACATTGTCGCATTCCAACAGGACTCCATTGAACCCATACTCTTCAGGGCATGGAAACGCAAATCTAACCCAATTTTCATTTCAGCCAAGCGTGAAAATTGCCGGTGGTTTTCCTTTCAAGCGACACATCATTTTTGATATGATTACACGCTATTCAAGTGATGCGTATATATGTATGTACGTATATCTACGTAGCTCTACCACCCCCTTTACAAAACAACTGAATTCGAAGAGCATTTTGGATATTGCAAAGACGAAGTCTTTCTGTCAATTGTTCTATTACTCACATGGGGGAAGATGGATTTTAGGGTGTTATGAATCTTATATGATTTTTCAAGTATCCCTGTATCCTGAGGATATTTAGGTAAAGTCTGTTGGAACGTGGATTGAGGTACCATTTCCATTAAAAATTTCATAATTCCTTAAGCATGGTAATAGAACTACGAATATAGAAATCGTAAATTTTATTGAGAACTATTGCGGATTCTAATGATGCATCTCAAGGTCTAAATTCTTCTTTTGACTGAAAATGTTTGCTATTATTGATACAATTTTTAATCACCTTTCATTTCATATTTCATTGAAAACGGCATGGATTTGGATTTGGTGGTCGCCGTGGCTGTGGTGGTTAGTACTTTGGACTACTACACATGCTGCTCGGGTTCAATCTCAGCCCGGGTCTAATGAATGTCTGACAAGCATCAAAAAATATCACCATTTCTTTCAGATGGCCTCAATAAACAAAGTCGCACAATCTTGGCAGCCAATTTTAATTACCATTTCGGGAAAGGTCGGGAAACCATGGTTTCGCCATTTACTTCGCACGTAGCGCCGTTTTGTTTGAAATAAACATATCCCACATCCTTATATAGGCTCCGGCCATAAAAGTTCAGTGATCATGGTTCGATAACACAATCCATTCATCCGCTTCCTGCCTAAAAACCGCACCACTTGTAGACGGAAAGGCTGCTCTACAATCCACCTTGAAGATAGAAATCTGACTCCTCGCTGATAATGAATTTGTTTGGAACTGTTTGCTTGTATTTATGCATTTCCAATTGTCCGATGCTGATGATGGCCGACAGACAATCTTATAGGCCTTATGGCCCAAGTCTTAATGTAAAAGTCGGTTGAGTGTTTTTGGTGATATGCCCACTTCTTAAGATCGACAAACCTGGGTTTTCAGCTACGGTGACGTTAAATAAGGCGCAACGAAATAAGACCAAATTGCAAAAAATTGGCGTTATTTCGTTTTTGAAATGGCAACAAAGCCAAATTAAATTTCGCAATTTGGCTTTATTTCGTTTTTTTTTTATTTATATCAAATATACATAATAATTATTATTTTGTATAATTGACATCCTTCGCGCATTTACTATGGATGTAATTATAGATGTGCGTTTTTCGATATCACAATAATATCACAAATTAGATAAGTGTGCACGAGCTTCCAAAAAAGTGAACGCCTTAAATTATGCCAATGAATTATTATCATCGTACATCTGAAGAAAGAAAGCCATTCAGTAATTCAATTTTGCCCAAAACAACCCCGCAGAGATTTTCCAAACTTATATGAAACAAGTAATCAAAGTACATTCATGGCACTCTCCATATGTGCCGGCTATAACAAAAAACACACTTTTCTATTCAGTACGTTCTCGTATGTAAGAGTATGTAAATATTTTTGTAGAACATGAAAAAGTAAGGGTGACTTCATGTGCCTTTTATGAACTTGATAATATAAACGTGCATTGAATATGATTAAATATGTTGAATGATGCTAAAGCCAACCCCTTTGATAGTAAGTGAATGATACAATTTTTCCCAATTTTATTACCAACCTGGCTGGCATTCAAATTAGAATGCAGGTATATTATCTGATTTTTCGAAGAAAAGCTAAAGTCCATATTATCATTTATTTATTTAGTTGGCGCTACAGCTCGAGGTGAACCTGGGCCTGCTTCTCGCAACCATTTGTGTGTGCGTGTTATATTTTTTGCACGAATGGAATTTATCATACTTGAATTAAATGTTTGCCCCTATTGTGAGTGTCGATCAACGATCATTATGACGATTGTCGATTGCGTCGATTGATTTTGGTTTTGCTATTGTGTAACTCAATCGACAGAAGAATAGATTATTGTGAATAAAAATGTGAATATTGTGAATACATCATACTTTTGACAGTTGTTTGGCTATTGGACTATTTTTTTTATAATTATTTGCTTGCATTAGAAGTAATTTATTTAAATAAATGTGTTGCATTGAGTTGAGGAGTAACGATAGTCGAGGAATAGACGAAAGGTGATGAAGTGCATTCAGCATATAATGGAGAAGAAATTTCTTGGAAACGAAGAAGCGGTAGAAATCTGGAATAATATTCTCCAATCCATGTCCTTATATTTTGTAGAATAAAGCAAATAAAATTTAATTGAAATTGCAAATTATCAAATTGTATTTCATCGAATTGTGCTATTAAACTTAAGAAAATAAGCTTAATTATCTTTTTCTATCGCCCATCTGCTTGGGTTTTTGCACAAACTCCCTTCGCGATATCAGGATATGTTTACATAAATAATACCAGCTCCAATTGCTTTTTCTTTGTAACCTTTGCGCCGCATTCGAATTAATAATTAAGTTTCTTTAACATATTATTTTTATTAAAATAACTATCATTTCATACGCACAAAACTCTTTCACATTTCTCAAAAAAAAAAGCATCGACCAGAAATTTGTGATCGACTGCAAGCGACTGTCAAATCGACAACACTACCGATCACAATCACAATAGACAATACCGAATTCTGCAATCGACGGCGGATGATCGTTAGTTGTCGATTATTGATCGTCGATCGACACTCACAATAGTGATCTTAAATTCTCGACCAGTTAAAAATGCGTTACGATAAATTAATTTCTATCATTGTTGATTTTAAAGTTACTTTTCGATTTTCCTAAATAAAGGGTTCTAACCAGAGAGGTACATTGACTCCTATTTAGAAGCATTAACAAGGCATTGTATACCTAATTAATAATAATAATATATCATTGCGGAACACTTATATACTTAAAACAAAAGTTCTTCAGAAAATAAGCAGCTTCTCTACTCTGTGTTTTATTTCCCAGGAGATGTACAGTACATATGTATGTTGAAAATCTGTGCGGTATTGGAACTGATAATGCCAACAACCAACGTGATGACTGGTGCTCGTAGTGGCGTGTTTAAGAGACTACAAGAAATCAATCCCGAAATGGTTTTGGTTCCTTGTGTTTGCCATTCATTACAATGGGCAGTGTCTGCAGCCACATCAGCAAATATTCCAGAAAGCGTTGAGTTTTTAGTCAATAAAACATATAATTGGTTCGCTTTGTCCTCACACAGCCAATCAGAATAGCGAAAGCTGTATACCCTCATACATATATGATGATTGTGATAACCGGTGGATTAGTTGTTAATAAAACACTGATATGATTTAGGTACCGGTGATACAACAAAATAACAATTAACTTTATTTACGGTAATTATTATAAGCAATCAAAACGACTGCCCCCAGCAGGTCCAGTGTGTGTCTGCTGATATTAGGAGAGCTTTTACGTAGAAGAGTAGTATGTTCATTAATCGGCAGGTCGCCACAATGATTATGATTAACATCCATTAAAAATTGAAAGCGAAACTCGCTGGCTTTCTATTGAGGTTGCAGTTCTAACAATTTGTAGTCCTATTCAGTATCTAGAATTATTAGAAACTCATTTTCAACTTGTTGGAAATGGAAAAAAATTTTACAAAGCACAGATATACTTCGTGATTTGTTTGGAAATAAAGTAAAGCTGTAGAGTATCCTGAAGGTGCTTTAGAAGAAAACAACAACATGGCGATTGAAAAACTATTACCAAATCATTGGCTATGAATGTGAGGAGAAATTACAAGACTTCAAATTACAACATTTATTATCATTTGAAGATGAAAGTAAATTTAGAAAAACCTATCAAAATTTTATATTCAAACTTATCAAGGAGCTGCAAGTAAGGACACCAGAAAATTTCAAAGTTTTAAGACAAATCAACTTATTTTCGGCAAAAAAATGTTTGAGAATACATAAACAGCCATTAACACACTTAAGTATTAATTCGGAGCTGGCATCTAAAATAGAAACATAGTGGAATAATTTACATTTGAATATTTGGGAAAATATACAAAATACAGTGGAATTTTGGTGTGAGGTGAATAGGCTCACAGATTGTATTCTATTGTATTTGGAAGGAGCTTATTTTATAGAGACAACAAGCACGTAGACCTGTAGGCCCATTGTACTTTGGTGAAGTATCACCCCATTCGCTGAGTTAGCGATTTGTTGCTGAGCTATACATCGATCTAAATCTGCCCATCGCTTTCGCAAAGCGAAGCAACAGTGCAAGATTGAGCTCCAGTAGATCAACGTCCCGTGGGACGTAGTTGCCTAGAGTGGCCTTTCTAATTCGAGCAAAGGCCGGACACCCGCTAATGAAGTGCTCAGCTGTCTCACATCTCGCAAAGGCCCGAGCTTCTGATTCCAATTTTGTTCAGGTGCTCGTTTAAGGGAGTGAACCCAGTGACCAGTCCTGTGAGGATTTTCAGGTCATTTCTACTAAGGTGTAACAGAAACTTAGTTCTGTTTGCCCTGGGCGCGTCTACTTACATTTTAGCCTGTCGGCATGACCTAAGTTCGTGCCAATGGTTATAGTGCTGTAGTCGCAGCAGTTTAAGAAGCTTGTTTTTAGCATAAGCTGAACTGCAGCCAATAACAGGCTGAGGACCGATAAAAGGGGTCGCTGATCCAGCTCTAGCCAGAGCATCAGCTTTATCGTTTCCCGTCAGAATGTCCCGGGACCCAGACCAGTGTCATCTTATTACATCGCCGAAGCTGATTCAGTATATTGACAGCTTCCTCAACAATTTTCGAATTGATCAACGCTGCTGAACAGGCTTTGATAGCTGCTTGGCTATCAGAGCAGGTTCACAGATGCTTGTAATGAAAATCCACATATAAAGAGCTATCAAATTTTGCTATTTCATATTTGGTTTTGCCGATAATAAATGTTGCTGTTGAAAGAGTTTTTAGTTTCATGAATTTAATAAAAGATCAACGTCGAAATATAATGAAAATTAGCGCGCTTAACAGTATTCTCCTTATAAGAGATAGTTTGCCATAAGTGTGCTGTGAGAGTTTCATCATTCCTAGTAAAATTGTAAAACAAGTAGGATTAACAAGTGTTTATTTCACAACTGAAGAAGGAAAAGATATATGTACATATGTGATGTTTTTAATGAAGCTTTAAGCGAAGCTCAAAATGTTTAAATAATTTTAATACTCAGCTTTTATAGAACTTAACCTAATACTTAACCACGCTTATTAAAAAAAAAATTAATTACAAACTTTCTTTTACTTTTGTAGCATCAATAAGTGATTTTTATTATATTTTTCTTTTGAGTAGTAAATAAGCATATTATCCTTATGTTTCCTGGAAAATTGTTTTTGTTTTTTTTTTGTCATTTCGGTTGCACTTTTAGGATCTTAGCACGATTTTTAGCATTTTTTTTTTATTTCAAAAAAGTTGTTAGCATGATTTTTAGCACAATCAAATATCAAAAAACAAGTGCTAAATTGCTGAATTTAGCATAGTATAAAGTATTGAATTGGTCACACTGCCTGTAATAGTAGCAATCGCTACTTTGATCGCAAAGAGACATTTCTTTTATTGAGGAAGTTTATAATTCATGCAGCGCTTACGCTGTTCTTCCCGCTTAGCTCTGTTTTTAAATATGTCTTGTGACAGACATTTTTGGCTTCAGTGTCATCCCTACTTATCGAAGTTCGTATCTCCTCACCTTTCCTGTACACTTAACAAATAAAAATGTGTATCTGAGATACTGCGTTAGTATACCAGATCAAGATATAAAAAAGTGCGTGTGACTCTCGCGCGATAGAAGTGTAACTTCTTAGGTTTTATACTCTGGTCCACAAAAGTTGTCATTAAAGCGAAAATAGGACATTTGCCTCTCAGAATTGTTACAATAGCTTGCATAAATCTGTCCGCCTTATAAACACTCACTGGATTACCTTTAGTATGCTTGGCATCAAGTGTTATACCCAAATATTCAAAAGTGTATTGCAAACTGAGTAAGCGGTGAATTTGAATTAATTTAGCTTAAATCATTCTATGACTGCATTTGAAAGTTTCGAAAGCTTAATATTTCCAGAGATATTTTGAGCTGAATTTTAAGGTTTGAATTAAAAACGACGTTATTTATTCTTCATATTTTTAGGAATAAAAACAAAGAATATGCAAGCCCAAGCAGTCGCATCTCATATTTTTGTATGAAAACATTTTTACCGGCAAAAGAAATTGTATCCATAAACCCCTTTTCACTGTGGAAGTACTTTTTCGGAGCTAAATATTTTGCTCAAACTCGGTACAAGATTTTCAGTCGTTTCTTACCGCAGACCTCGGTGCTTAGTCCGATTTTCTGCCGGCAATATATCATCTGGTGTGCGGTGGCCCAATAATGGTTGCATGGTGGGGTTGAAAACAACGATTTTATTTTCTTCGCTTGTTTTGTTGTTATTTTCTTCGCTTGCTTGTACTTTTGATATTTTGTGGCTCAATATGTATGTGTATTTTTTTTTAGAATGTATATTACTGCCTGTTGAAGTTGGAATAGGGAAGCGTTTCACTTTTTCGTCTGATTCAGGCAAATTTGCCCTACCGCGGCTAAAGAAGTTCCACTTCAAAAATACAGGTGGACTAAATCGAGACAAATTAGTGGTTCGATTGGGATATTGGTAACTCTTAGGTCCAAGTTTGCCCCGAACTTTGCTACTAAAACCAGTGCAGTCCAATCATTGACTATCTTGGAAAACGTATCTTTTACCATTACACAGAAAATAGCATCACGTGCACTAAAAAAAAACCCACAGTTGTGTATTGAATGCTTATATTGGCAAATTATTTATGCGTCCCTAGGCAACCATTCGACGAGCAGACAAAGCAACTCTCTCAACAATAAAATCAAACAAACATGTCGTTTACGAGAACGAAATCCTATTATAGAACCCGGACATATACATACATATGAATGTACGAACTTCTACAATAAATAAGTTTAATCGCAAAAGTAGCTAGTATTGGATTGGTATCCTTCATTACATTCCTTAACATCAGCAGTGCACCTGCCCTCCAGTTATTTACTCCAACGTTCAACCTTATGAAATATGATAAGCAGCAGCGAAACCGCGTGCTCGTACTTCGAACAAATAATGGGATCTCGATACAAGTTCATTAGGCCTCTGGTCATGGTGATTAGCTGCCGAAACAGGAGTTAAATTGAATCGATATTTGATACAGTCCCTTGTGGCGATTTGTTTCCTGAATGAAAAAAATAAATATAACATTTAAATTGAACGCTTACGACTTTTCATACAATATCTGAGGATGTAAAGTAAGGCGCTGTAACCCAATGATTTCTTCTTCGGGATCATTGTCAACTGTTTGCAAGACATCCGCATTGCGTTTGAAATTGAAATTGCTCTTGGTCCTGAACTTCAAAATTAAATGCCTTGCAGCTCCTACTGCACGATCAGTTTTCATCTCACCTTAAGCAGAACCGCCCTTTTCATCGTCCGATAAACGCGTCGGTCGAATACAGGTACTCGATGATTTATGTGATTAGCTTGCAGGTGGCATCGATCATCCACTGAAGTGCGGTGAGTTAAATAGCTGCAGTGATCATCTTAATTTATTTTCTTCGAGTTTTATTTGCTGTTCTGCTTATCCAATGCATGTTGTCTTCTGCGTGCAGTTGTTTGCAATGCTTTTTGTTTAACGGAGAATTTTGTTTATATTACTGGGGTGAAACTAAAACATGTGCATCACATTTCTTCATCTTGTGGTGGGAATTCTTAAATGTAACAGAAGTAAATAAACATACATATTCTGTGTACAAATATTATCCGGCTAGGGCTCACTAAAACAACATACGAAATTAGGCCCAAAAAATAGGATTATCATTACTTTATAGTTATTTAAAAATAAAAATTGGGACCTTATTTCATTTTGCTAAATTTACTTGAAAGAGCTTGAGCATCATTGTTTTTTTCTTCTTTTTTTTTTAATATCAACGAGGTTGAAAGAGGACAGCAGAATATATGAAGGTAAATATGGGGGCATGCTGTCCCCGTGCCAAGCGACTTTTCAACTGTGTAATTGACGTAATGGTCCTTTCCTTAAGATGAGCCCGTAAATACTAAAGTCAGGCGATTGTGGAGGATATTCAAGCATTGACCGACCATGGTAAAGCAACCACTCTTTGGCGAGCAGCGAGGTATGCTTCAAGTCGTTGTATTGCACAAATATAAAATATTTTATTTACGGTACAGTTTTTACGTGCTCACGAGTAGATTAGGTTTTAAAATATTTAATTGTTTGTTCCGATCCATTATCCCGTCAATGCAGTGCAACTACCCAACTCCATTCGCCGCCATGCATCCCCATACCATTACATATCCCAACTAGGGATTGCAATCCCGAGCTAATTTTCAATCCCGGGAGTCAGGGATTTGGAAAAATTAATCCCGGGATACCCCGGGATCCCAGAATATTTTTTTTTTTTGTAAAAAAAAAATAAAAGTAATCAAACCAATATACGGGTCCAAAAATTGATGTCATGTTTTTAACAAAAAAATAAACTTCCGATAATTTCTCACAAAAATGTAGAAATTAAATAAGTGCCTTCCTTATCTTTTTAAATAAAAAACAGCGTAACTATTATGCTCTTAATTTTTTTTTTTTTATTAAAATTAATCAAAGAGAAAAAAATTTAAGAAGTTTATTTAAATTGTATACAACAATTTAAAAACCTAATTGCTAAGAAAAACAAATATTTATCCATAAAAAATTTAAAGATGATAATTTTTGATAAAGAAATAAATAAAAAATACCTCAATTCAAGGAATTTACCAAATAAAAAAAAAAAAATTCCAAAGTAAAAAAAAAAATAGTATTTAAAAAAATAAGGCGTATTTATTCTTGCTCTTGGTCGTCATCTGACCTTTGAAAATAAAACCGCAGGAAAATAAGGGCATCGAGAGTATCATCCAAAAGCCGGCTTCCAAATTTTTTGCCAATATGGCAACTGAAAACGCTCGCTCCGCTCTGCTTGTGAACTAAATCCAGATGATGCCCTCGGGTACCTTAATTTTTAAAGAGATTCAACTCCTTTCTTAGGCATGCTGATAAATCCGATTCTGTAAAATGGTTTTCATACTTTTTTTCATTTCTGCTTCTAGTTTCTGCTTTAGTGTAAGTTGGATTGGTGGTTTCAATAGATTCACACTGCTAAGGCAAGGCTTAAATTAAAAATTACTTAGGTATTTGCTTCAGAGACAGAGTAAAAATAACTATTTGTCTTCAGCAGTCCTAGGTAGAACCAAGCCTAGCTTCCCGCAACCATTTATGTGTGCGCGTTATATTTTTGCACGAATGGAAGGGACCTACAGTTTTCTGCCGTCTCCGAACGGCGAATGGGGAAGCTTTACATGACAAATGATACTCTTGAATGCTTGTCAGGCATTCGGAAGAGGTGGGCGCTGTGAAAAACTTTTTAGGTGTTTGCGGCGGGATTCGAACCCAAGACCGCTGGCTCAGTAGTCCGACGCACTAACCACTTGCGCTACGGTGCCTATGAAGACAGCGTTCAATCCCGAAAATCCCGCGATTGGTGACTGGCAATCCCGGGATCGCTTTAGAGCAAAAATCATCCGGGATCCCGGGACTGATTTCTCTAATCACAACCCATTTAATAGTGGGTAAATGTGTCTTATGTGAAATGTTGTATAGTCTTTCGAGGCAAAAGGACGCATTTTGGACTTCGGGTTTAAATTCTGGACAAACAAACAAAGGAGCCTATTATTTGGTAGCTCTATATGTTAGGAACAAATTTATACAAAAATATTTTACATTTTTTTAAATGTTTCATATGTTTTGATCCAAAAACAAAAGTAAGTCAAGCTGCGCACTCTTGCACCGAAGTCAGGGTCAGAGTGCGCAGAGGTATGGGTAAGAGTCCCAGACTTTAAGTCACAGTGCTTCCACTCAAACTAAATTCTTCGGCAGCCTTCCATGGGCTGCTTTCATTTTAAATCAGCTCCCTAGCCTCACAGATTTGATCAATTTCCTTTCCGTTTGTCTTTAGTAGATAAGAGGCATTTTTCAGGACAAGCAAAATCAGAAATATAGAGCTACAACCTACCACCTACGACTATGATGTGCTCGTAGTATCTTACGACAGAAAGTAATAGCCCAAAAATTGTTATTATCCTAATTGTATTCTAATCAGCATAAAAGAAGTTAAATACTGGGTAAGAAAGCACTGCGCACTCTTATCCAGTGAACGACTGCGCACTCTTTTCCTAGGACTCGGAAAGGGCAACGGGAATTCGTTTGCGTTTCCTATAAGCGTTCTTTTCTTATATGGAGTTTTCTTATATTCATATTTTACTGTATTTGACTTTCGCCAGATTTTTGTTCGTCCATCTCGCACAAAAACAATAAATTTGCACTCATCGGTAAAAATCACTCGCCTCAAGAATGTTGAATCGTCAATTTTCCTTATGTTAGCGGTTTTTTCTTCGCTATATGAGAGCTTAACCCAGACTTTTTAAGTACACGACGAATTTTGAAATGATCGTAGTTCGCCTCGCAAGTTTTATAGAGCTCCGTTTTGGATTTTTCGCAACTTTCCGCACTATCTTACTTTGCATCCTTTCATCTAGCTTCTTCAGCCGCCTGGTTCTTGGCTTGCTGTCATAATTTCCTGTGTCATTTTAATTTTTTTTTATGACAGTCGATCTATCATAAAAAAAAAGCTAGAGTTTCGCCAATTTTTGCCATCGACTTGCCCTCGTTTTTCAAGCTTTTTTAAGTTTTATGACTGTTTTTCGTGGCGGCCGTTGCCGTGGTGGTTAGTGCGTTGGACTACTGCGCATGCTGCTCGGGTTCAATTCCAACCCGGGTTGAAAGTTTTTCACGGTTGCCACCTCTTTCGAATGTCTGACAAGCAATTAAAGAGTATCATTTGTCATGAGAAGCTTCTCAACTTGCCGTTCGGAGTCGGCAAAAAACTGTACGTCCCTTCCATTCGTGAAAGTAACACGCACACACAAATGGTTGCGAGAAGCTAGGCTTGGTTCTGTGTAGGTACAAATATATTAAATTTTTGTCTTTTACCATCCAGCTACGAACAATCATGTGTCTGCTTCCATTTAGCCGCGCTAACGTTTTTTTCGATCGGTTTTACGAACGTATGTAGACTTTTGCGACATTACCTACTTTTGTGCTTGTTTTGGGTTTTTTTTCCTTGTTAAGGATGTGTAAGCAAATGTTACTATTTTTTGTTAGTGACTATGTATAATATGAACAGATACCTTATAAGACATCGTATATGAGTAAAACTGTAAACTTTTGTGACGTAGGTAGTTGTATTTCTAGTACACACAAAAGTACTGTTATTTTTTATTTGACGTCGACTAATGTACTTATAATAAAAATGATGCACTATATTACAGTAAACATGGCTATCAGAGTTTACTGTATTACTAATGAGATACTTGTTAGCATTTCCATTCACGCATGTGTGTAGCTATGTAGGTACAATAGAAAATTGTAAATTAGCATAACGAATTTAAATATTAATTATACAACAACTTTTAGTACTTAAGATGACCATTAAACTTAGAAGGCATTCGCAGCTGCTTCAAGTTGCTGTTTTCTATTTTCTTTAAAGCTTGGGAATTAACTGATTCCAAATTTTGTGAATTTAAAGTATAATAGTGAATAAATTATGTGGAATGTATAAATTAATAAAAATTTGCAAATTACATAAAATAAACCAGTTATTTATTAATTAATAGAGAAATAAAACTCTTTAATAGTATAAAATACCTTGAAATAATAACCACGCCATAGAGCCAGTATGTTAAACCGCAGCCAATAGATCAATAAAATAAAATATATATGCTAATCACATTATGTATGGTATTGAAAAAAACAACTTAAAACATTAAAACGTAACTTTTGCAGGGTGTATTTGATTTGGGAACCGACAATGTACATATTACAGTTTATACAGTGAACTCTTTTTTGTGTTGAGAACTTAAAAAAGTACTAGTTAAAGTATTTTGGTTCGTTGCATCTGTTACTAAATAGTTTTTAATTCAATTGAAAAATAAACTACGAGCAAAAGTAACATACAAGTGACATAAAAATTAACCTATTCCTAGAGAAGAGAGAGAAAAGAAGACCTCAATAAAATTATTGATAATAATAATAAACATTAATGAACAAGCCACGGGGTGGTCCAAAAATATTTTGAATTTCAATAACTTTTAATTGGATTAACTAGTTTTAACCAAACTATAAGCTATAAGGATAATGAACCCTGATATTTGCTATTTAGTTGTATGATATAAAAATGAATTCATTCATGCAAAAATATAACGCGCATACACAAATGGTTGCGAAAAGAAGATAAAAATGGAGAAATTTTTTTTTAGGTAACCGCCAACAACTTCGAGGTAGTAAAGGACTTTGTCTACCTCGGCTCTGCCATAACATCAAAAAATGACATCTCGTCGGAAATCAAACGAAGTATTACTTTTGCCAGCCGCTCTTTCTTTGGGCTAAGAAGGCAATTGAGTAGTAAAGTTCTATCTCGATCGACTAAGGAGACTCTATATATTAAGACCCTTTTCATCCCAGTTTTGCTATATGGAGCTGAAGCGTAGACTTTATCGAAAGCGGATGAAGATTATCTTTGAAGGGTTTTGGAGGAGAAGATTCAACCACGAACTGTACGAGCTGTACAGCGACATCGACCTGGTCCATAAACTCAACATTGGGCGTATAAGATGGCTAGGACATGTATAGCTTATGGATATCAACGCTCCGGCTCGGAGAATATTCGATTCTAACCCGGAGGGTAAGCGCAACAGAGGACGACCTCGCCTAAGGTGGCACGCACAAGTAGAACAAGACCTCAACCAACTTGAAGTGCGCAACTGGAGGCGGTTAGGTAAGGATCGGGCTAACTGGAAGAGGTTGTTGACTTGGTCCACCCCGGACTGTAGCGCCGCCGAAGTAAGTAAGTAAGTAAGTAAGTAACCGCCATTTTGGTTTTCATAAAACTCCAACCTCCAACTCCTCCAAACTTTCACCACTGGTAACTGGGGAGTATTCTCGTAAATCTTTTCTTTCAAATAACCCATGTACGAAGAAGTCAAGAGCCGGAGTACAAGCCAGACTTATGTGTCTTGTTGAAAACACATTTGGGTACGGTATAGTATAGGTGACCCAACTGCGGATGTAAAAATTTACGGGATCCCCATTTGTGTTTTCAAAGAAATATGGCCCAATGACCTTTCCTCACCTCATTTAATTTGAATGGAAAAGCGTTCAGCACTCAGTCAATATTTACAGCTTTTTGGGAAATATGTAATTTCATAATTTAACTAGTCTAAAAGTATTAGGCTGATGCGTTTGACGGTAAGTGAGTGAAGACAGAAACAATATTGATCATTTGGTGTAAAATTAAAATTTTAATAAAATATATTTCTAACACTCGGAATTTTATGAAATTTTTTTCAGCAAGAATTTTTTTTTTATAATCTACACAGGCTAAAGGGGATATGAATACCCTTATAATGTTTACACACAGCGCGAAAACATGAGGAACAAGAACGAGAGACAGACAGATCGGCGTAATGATAGGAAGCTCAGAAGTTAGGTTTCAACTAGTTCTATAGGTAGTGCCCAGGATAACTGGAGAGTTTTCTTGTATTATTGAAAGTTTTGCCCTTGCTTATGATTCACACCAGATGTTTCCAATAACTGTTTGTGTGATCAAATTCTTTAGCCATACTACCATCCCGTACTGCCAGTGTTATGCCTTCGCAGTAGGTCTTGACATTAATTTCTGAAACTAATCAACTTATTTTTATTTCATGAGAAATAAATATTTCGGCGACATCTGGATTCGAACCGTGAATCTTCAGCGTTATAAGCGACGACAACTACCACTACGCCACGGCCACCCACGAGTAAACACATATAATTAAGTGTACTATGTATTTATATTTAGTTCAAAATGAATATGTAAATGTAATTTAGCGACACAAATCCGAAGGCAGTCTCAGGGTCGCATTGCCCGTTCAATCGATTAAAAATATATCCCTTCGTCTGATTATGCTTAGTTGTTGATGGACCATTTGCCCAAATGATGTTCCTAAATTTTTTGATGAAATGAAAAAAAATCATAGCTATATAAACAAAATTATATACAGTGAAACCTGTATAGTTGGCCACTGACGAAGTTGGCCAATATTTAACTTATAAACACCCTTATAAGTTGGACAAATCGTCTTGCACCGCAGGTGGCCAACTTACCAAGGTTTCACTGTACATAGTCCAAAAAGTATGATAAAGAGATATGTATAAGATTTCATAGATTCGCTTCAAATTGATTTAAACGTTAAGATGATTTTAGTGATAATGAACTCGGCGATCCAGATTAAATTCCAGAGGAATGGTCACCTGAAGATGACCAATTTATAATGAAATGAACTCTTCAGAAACAAGTATTGGTATATTTGCATGGAAGAGGAGTATATAGGAGTATATAGTATATAGGAAATGAGCTTTAGGAACAATCAGAGCCAAGAGCACTCCAAACTGTAAGCTTCATTTGGATAAAGATGTCAAAAAGATAGAAGAGATTCAATTCAATATTTAGGTATCGAATATAAATTGACATAAATACTGTTTTGTGGAGAGACAGATTAGCATCCATATATTGTATGTATTGAGCTATTTTCATACAATTATTCAAGTTAAGCATCGCGTTACGATCGATCGAAAAATAAGTTTACTCCCCACAAATTATACGTGATAATCATACTCTATTCATAGCCACATGAATAGAGTCAGTCTACCTAATGGATGGTCTTAGTTGTAGATATCATATTCGACTTAAGACTAGAAACCCAATGATAGCTTTTTAACTCATAGGATTGGAACGGCTGCTACTAATGCATACATTTTGTAGTGTTGCTTCGAAGCTGAAAAATCTCCTGATGATTCAAATTACAAAGAGGAAACGTGACTGAAACTGCCTGAATTTCGTGAAGTAAGTGAGTGAAGAAGTAGTTGGCTAACCACATAAGAGAAAGAGTACAAGTTATGGAACACTTCAACCACACCCTTAAATACAATCGAATGGTGATCCCCAGTGATCAGCGATAACAGAAACTCGCATTAATTCGATTGCTGGAAGTGACAGCATAGCAACAGCATAGCAAAAGCAAAAGGCATAGCACCAGCAAAGCAACAGCATCGAACAGCATGGCAACAGCAGCGAAAATAACAACAACAACGACAACTGTCTACTGCACCAAACAACGCTATGGTTTCTCTGCGTGATGATTTACATGTAAGCAATAAAGCGGGTGGACAGTCTTCTTTCTCATTTGATTACAATTAGTAGCTAAAACAACGGGCTTGAGCACGGGTCAATTTAGTTTCTCATAGAGAAATTTGTATAAGAAAATTTATGTAAAAAATTGAATTAATAAAAAAAACGTTCTTGTGTAAACTGGTATTCAATTATTTACATCTTACAGCACTAGTTCTGGCATAAGCCAGAATTATTATTATTATTATACATTATTATTATACATTACAAGGTATGTACATACATTAAGATACAATTTTTTATAGTACTTAGATTTTCAATTAAGATTTCAATTAACTTAAATTAAACAATGTGCTAGTCTTAGTAAACAAGTTTAACAAAATATTATTTAAGAGGATAAAATAAGAGAAGGATGAGACAGAGATTAAGGTAGGAGAGATAAATGAAGAAAAATGGCTCTTATAAAGCGAGTGGCATTAGAAATAGTTCTGATATTTATTGGTAGATAGTTTCATAATTTAATAGCATAAATAAAAAATAAACGAGATGAATTCAGATAGTGATATCGTGATGTAATTAGACAGAGAGTTCTAACAGAACCAGCAAAACAAAGTCTAACATATACCATCCATAGATTCTTCTTATAACATAGTTTGTATAGTCATATCCTGATAAGTTCGAATTGATAGCACATCCCAAACTAGTTACAGTCTGAAGAACGTTTAGCTTATTATCAGAGAGCATGACATCAGGTAAGGTGTTAATGGTTAGTTTTTTACTTGATATTAGGGTAACCTAAGACTTATTTGAATTTAGAAGTAATCCATTAGATACAGAACAGGAATGAATACTGGAAAGGTCCTCGTTTAAATAATATACAAGTTCAGCTGTATTATTGAATGGCCTAGCCAGGTGCAGCTGAACATCGTTAACGTATGGATGGGCCGATGTATGTTTACAGACCGATGGCAAGTCATTAATAAGCATACAGCAAATTATGGGATTGATCCTTGTGGTACACCTTGCTTCTCTGGTAGAAGAGCTGAGAAGGAATCGGAAGTTACAACTTTTTGAATCTTATCCGATAGAAAGCTTTCAAAAAGCCCCACCGAACTATCACCAAAACCATAAAGGTGTTTTAATTTCCAGCAAAGTATTTTGTGGTCAACCTTGTGAAAAGCCTTTGAGAAATACAGCAGACAAAGAAGCGTAACGCACCCTTTATCAAACTCCTGTCTTATATCATCCAAGATATTAACCATCGCAGTAGAATAACTGTGGTTAGACCTAAAACCGGATTGACACTCATACAGAAATCTATGAAGAGATAAGTGGTCAAGAACCAATCTTGCTATGAGTTTCTCAAAGACCTTTGACAAGCACGGTAAGATGCTAATAGTCGCAGAGATCGGAGTTGTTTTTTTGCAAAAGGTACTACTCGAGCTATTTTCCAGGATTTGGGAAAAATTGATGTAGCAATGCAGTGGTTCGTCAACCGATTCAATATCAAACCCTTTTACTGGAAGCAAGGACTGACTTGGATTTTCTGAAAAATTGAAAGTAATCTCCTCAGTGTTATTTTCAAAATACTTATTTTTTAACACATCCGGATCAATTTCACATTTTGAGTTACTTTTGGTTTTGGTACTGGAGATACCAATTTGCAGCAGAGGTAGCGTATCGGAATCCCCCTTTTTAAAATCCCGTTTTTTAAAAATCCCGAAAAAAAAGTTTTAAAATACCGTCTTCTAAAATCCCGTTTTTTAAATGCCGCGTCTTAAAATCCCGCTTTTTAAAATCCCGTTTAATCCCGCTTTGCCCGTTTCTCAGCATCCCAATTTCGTATTTCAACAAATTCATCTTCCAAAATTTAATATTGCTTGTTCCATTTTCTAGGAAAGCAGTAAGAAAAGTTCCTTTAAACGAAAAAATAAACGGAAAATTATGAAAAATATGTCCAAATCAGGTTTTATACGTCGTATCGCCCACAATATACAATTGAACTAATTCCATAAAAAAAACTTGGTTGTTCCATTAATATTTCAATGTATGTAAATATTTAATATACAACTTCTGAGTTTTATTTCATTTAGTTTTTTATTTTTAAATGAATATAATTAATATATTTACATATTCGTTGAATTGTTATACATATGAGTTATTAATAAAAGATTAGTGCATAACATGCAATAAATTGCAAGGCATTTTTTAAAATAAAACAAATAGTCCTGATTGCATAAGCGAGAATATAAAAACGGGATTATAAGAAGCGGGATTATAAAAAAGCGGGATTATAAGAAACAGGATTATAAAAAGCGGGATCTTAAAATCGGGATTTTAAAAAACGGGATTATAAAAAGCGGGATATCGAACCCAACCCGCCGCAGATTACCCCAATGCTTTTTAGATGAAAGAGACGTATTCAGTTTCGTCAAACCTAAACGAAAATTCTGTTTTACCTTCCGTCATTATTTGAACTTTGCCTGTTAAAGGATTAATTTTGTTTGCCAAGCAGTTGGCCAATAAATACCGACCTGGGTGGTCTTTGGCAAATAGTTGTTGACTTAATTAAATTTGCTATATGTATGCATGTCGATAATTATGCAAATCCTATCTTTAAATTCTCTGCAATTCTCATTATGTTATTGCAATTAAGAAGTTGTGCCGAATAAAAGATCGTCCGGTGCACCATAATTCCAAATCAGAATAGTGCTTCGTTCCAAAGTTATGAACTCTGTACAACTAACCAAATTCTTTATAATAATTTTTATTTTTTTTTAAATCACCTTTATTATAAGCTTTATTGAAGTCTTGCGTTTATTGGTTCATTAAACCGTAGTTAAATCAGAGCATATCTTTATTTCGATCGAGATGTAAAAAAAACTGCATTCCTATTAGCCCGTGATCAAATATAATATGTAGGCATAGGCACATAAATGTTTATAGAGGTTAAAACAGAGGTATCGTATCGCTCAGTATGTACACAAGCATGTGTATCTAACGTTGAATATCTTTTTTTCCGTTTATTATATGGTCTGAAATTGATGCAATTTAGATATGTTGATAAATACTTATTTAGTAGCAGATCAAACATTACATTGTGCATTAATTACACAGGTTATAAAGAGATACGATCATTTATACTAAATCGTGCTACTGAATAAAATATATTTTGTCATTAAATTTAATGCGCTTTGAAAATGATGTAATTTAAAGGAAACTCCATTTAAGAGATACCTATTAATAAAAAGTAAAATAAAACTGAGATATAAAAAATTACATACCTATATATGGTACATATTTACATATGCATATGTAATTAAATAAATAAATACGTAATGTATTGATTATAATGGTTAGGAAGCAGAGGATGCCGGTATTGTTGGTATATGCACACTAGTATCTATAGAGGCCCATTGTGATATTCGTAGCAAGGATCTTGGGGATATGTATCCCCGTTACTCATGAGATCCATTTGGAGCTTTATATAAAGCGAGATAGGCTTCTAACATCTAGACATGCTAGGTCACCTCATATTTACAATTTCTACAGAAGTCGTTCGAATAGAAGCCAATCCTGGTTGCATGTCTGCCTATAAGGCAGTGTCCTCTGATATCATCAATAGTCATGCTAATTTCTGATAATTTTAGGAACATAACATAGTTAGACCTTTTTAAGTCCAGTCTTAGCCAGATATGTACATATGTTTGGTGGCAAGGCAAGTAGATTCACTTTCCCATTCAACATCGATTTTATGAACTACGTTAAGTTTAAGTGATAACTTGTAAGTAGCAAGCTTACAATTCGCTAGAATGTCACTGTGTACGAATAGGTACAAATATTGAACTGCTTAGCCCTCTCTATTGGAGATGAACGACAGTTGTACATAGATGGTTTTTGAAGTACATAGATGAGATTGATATACAGTCCGATTCACTTGATTAGACGTATACAATTTTTTTCCTTAAATCTTGATTCTTTTCCCCAAATTTGGATCAATAAGCAAACAATTGCATTCAGAAGAATGGTTAGTAATTTCTCTGTAAAATGACATAACAAAAATTTTGGTGAGAGACACCTTACGGTACTTTTGCACTCTTTTTTCTCAATCATGGCAAAATAACAGCATTTTTTCGGTTCACTTGATTAGACGCATGGGCAAATTTAGTTAATAGACAAGGAGTAATGGAGCAAACTGCAGTGAAATATTTATTCGTAATTAGAGAAAGTGTTTGTCCTTTATTTAGGAAAGAAATGGACAAAAAAAACTGCTAACCTTAGAGAAAACAGCAAAAATAGATGCTTACCATTCGGAATATCTTTCAAACCGCGAAATAGCCCGTGAAATAGAGCGATGTGAACATGCTGTGCGAAATTACATTCCTATGGGAGCAATTACAAAGAAAGAATTTAAACAGTGTTACCACCTCAAGACAAGCGGAATACTCAGAGGTCAGCATCCAATTAGTATGTAGCACCGAGTACTATGGTGTAGTGGTACGTTGGACTACTGTGAAATCCCAGCAAACACACACAAGTTTTTCCATGGCGCCACCTCTTTCGAATGTCTGACAGGCTTTGAAATATACTCAGCGGCACGGTATCTTGGCCACTCCTTATTTTGGCTGTAACTCGCCCTAAAACATTTTTTTTTCAAATGATTTGATTGAAGTTAGGTGAAAAATGCATATTTGAATTGATTGCGACACTTTTTGGGAATTCAGGGGTTTACTGTAGTTTTAATAACGTTAACTTAAAATTTTACATTTTCTTAGAAAAAAAAGCTTAAATTAAAAACAGCATAAAATTAAAAATCACGTATATTCTTTAGTTTTTGGAACGTGTCAGTATCGTGTGTTCGCTCCACTCGCCCTGATTACAGCTTGCATTCGATCTGGCATTCTCTGGAGGGTGTTTTTGATAGCATCTTGCGATAAGCTCTCCCAAGCGGCCAGTGTAGCGTTCCGAAGCTCGCATAGTGTTTGTGGGGATAGGATGAGCACTTAATCCGTCTTTTGAGCATATTGGATTTAAGTCCGGACTAGGAGCGGGGGATTGCAGTTTTTGAATACCGGTGACTTCAAGGAATTCATCTGCGCAACTTGCTACATGTGGTCTTGCATTAACAGGAACTGGTCGTATCCTATGAACCCCATATAGGGCAATACGTGTTCCTGAAGGATCTCCTCAACGCATCGCGTTGCATTTAATCGATTATCAACGATAACCAATTCTGTACGTCCTTCGGAACTTATTCCTCCCCATACCATAATAGAGCCTCCATAAAAAGCCACAGTTTCTGTCGTGGTGATGGGTAGAAACCGCTCTCCTCTTCTTCTCCATACACGTTGTCGACCATCTGGTGCACGTAAAGCGATTCTGCACTCATCTATATGAACAGAACTCTGGCCCATTGCTCGTGAGTCCAATTTGCATGATCTCTAGCAAATCGAAGTCGGTCTACTCGGTGCTGTCTGAGCAGTCTCCATGCGTCTTCTTATCGTTCGCTCGCTTACGTTGACATCTCTTGTAATTTGAAGCCGCTGGCGGACCTCAACGGCGGTGAGGAACCGGTTTCTTAAAATTTCCAATTTAATAAATCGGTCATCCCGAGCTGATGTGCATTTTACTCCCCCACTACCTGGCCGGCGATCGTAGTTACCAGTCTCCTGAAACCTTTTCAATGCATACTGCATGGATGAACGCGGTACTCCGAGCGTAGAAGCCACTTCACGTTGTGTCAGTCATTGGCTGATTAACGCTTCAGATTGAGCTACCTGCGCAGGCGTTAAAGGCATTTTTTATACTTACAAAATATGCTTGATAAAAACCACGATAACACAAAAGTTTAACAAAGTAACGGTTCACTTTACGGAACACAATAATCTAATTTGACTCTGATTGTATCAATGACCACATTCGACTAAATTTCTTAAATAAATGTATGGGACTCAAATGTCATGAATAACGGACTTGAAGAAAAGAGACAAACACTTTCCTGACCTACCTTCACATGCGACATGTGTTAATAACACAAAAAACATAAGCCATCGGATGATAACAGCTTGGCCAAGATTCCGTGCCGCTGAGGTAGTATCTTTTGTCATGAGGAGCTTCTCAACTCGCCGCTCGGAGTCGACAAAAAACTGCAGGTCCCTTCCATTCGTGCAAAAATATAACACCAACACGCACTTACAAATGGTTGCGAGAAGTAGGCTCTGGTTCACCCCGAACTGAAGCACCACCTAAAGAAGAAGATGAGACTGATTCCAGGGATTTCAAAACCGCCCGACTTCTCCTTTAAGTGGCGCTGCAGTTCGGGGTGAATCTGAGCCTGCCTTAGATGGCTGACGAAAGGTTTCAGACATTTATACAATATAGCAGCCATAATCTTGCAGGCTATGTTGAGGATACTGAAGCCCTGTAATTGTTGAGGGGGCCTCCCTTCTGTGGATCGGGCATGATGCTGAGATTCCATTCTCTCTTCCAAGTCATCTCCAACTGAGGGTAAGCCGTCAGGTCCCGCAGCCTTCCTGGAACAAAGAATGGGAGTTTCGACTTTTAACATCTGAATTGAATGGTTCATTATGCCTGACAGCCGTTATACAGTCTGCTGAATTAGTTTTTTTCACATTCTCAGCATCGACTGTAATGCTACTAGAAGGTCCGCTACTACATATTCTTTTAAAACTTCCGTACCTACATTGTTCCTAGAGTAGCATCTCTCAATATCAAGAATAATAAATTATTACAATTTAATAAATTTTATATTTAATGAATGGGTGTTCATCTGTATGCTTTAATTTCGAATGCATTCTACGGTATCCCTTTGCTCTTTAACGGTTGAACGTCACACAGTAATCCAATGACACGTTAAAAAGCCTGCACATGAAATTCTTTTGTTGCTGTGCAAACATTTGCGGTCCAAAAGCTTCAATTACATTCAAATGGATTAATGACGCATGACATCAGATCATTCAATTGCCAATACTTGTTGCCAGAGCCAGTGAAGTGCATAACGGATTTCAACTGCATTCGTTGCCATGGATAGGTGACGGCATAATAAATGTTTCCAAATCAATCAATATGATGAGCTTATGTAATATGCATCTTGACGGCTCAATCTAGGGAATATTTGAAGCTTACTTCAAAGTCTTTAGCTGCTTACCATTTTTAATACATAAATTAATGGTTGGTGTGCCTTTACCCGATACCTTTACGTATACAATACATCGATCGACAGCATTTGGATTTTTAAGAAATTACGGCCATCGATCATCGCTCAAAGTTAATCCGTTTTTATTGAGTGGACACTGTGCAGTGATGTGTTATGATTGATAGTTAGCAGCTACTCGTAAAAGACATAACATTGTATGGCTGCAGTTCGAGAGAAAACATTTTTCAAGATACGCCAGAGAACAGTACTTATAGTCTAACAAAAGGATAAGTGTAATTCTCATAAAAATAGAGGCGGAAGACCTCGACGCTAGTGTCATGGAAAGAATACTTAGATCATTCTCGTCATGTTATGGAAAGACACCAAAAGCTGCTTCCATAGCTATAAATAAACACGTTAGTGAGTGGACTGCCAGGCGCGCCCTGAAACAAATCGGTCTCGTATCTGCTATCAAGAAGAAAAAGCTGGCATGATCAAAACAGTATATATATATAAAAGCATGGTTAAAGCTCTATAGAGACCGTAAAAATTGGGCAGTAGAAGACTGTAAGTATCTAACGAGACAAAAGTCAATCGCTACCAGTGCGATGGCAAAGACAAGGGCAAAGAAGGGTGGCCGTGGTGTAGTGGTAGTCGTCGTCGCTCGCTAATCTTCCATGTTGCTCGCAAGACTGTGGATAGGCGGCTCAACTCCGACAGAGCCAAACGGAGCGCCTTCGGTTTAGTAGGTCGGTTTCGGGGCGCGATGGGTACGATGTTGAGCAACAGCATCAGAAATTCTGGTGGCTGTTAGAAAGAGATGGAATTCCCTCGTCGATTCCGTTCGATCCGGGGTAAGCCCCAGAAAGTTGGCTGCCTGTTATGTTTATGTATGTAGACATGCCATGGCCGGCTTACGTAGGTATAGGTAGGATAGGTATATTTAAGTTTTATAAAAAAAACAAAAAAAAATTAAAAAACAAATAAAAAAACCACAAAAAAAATTATAAAACAACACAGCACAAAAAACAAAAAAAATTACGTATCTAATTACGTAGCTAGAGTTAAGATAGGTTAAGTAGTTGTAAGTTTTATTTAAGGTACTTTTTAAGCAAAAAACCTGTCCTGTTTCTAAGTTCCTTTTCCTTTTGCCTAGTTGGTAAAAAATAGACACTGTCTACAGCATTGTATACTGTAAGAACCGCGCCGAAATTCCCTCACTTAGCCACCCAAAAATATTAAAATTTATTAGCGTAACGCTTGGTGGTCTTGATTTGGGGAGCATAGTACATCTACATACATAGTCGCAGTGTTTTTTTTCTCTTTTCATTTCTTCGCAAATGATGTAGACAATGCCTTTCCAGAGTTGAAACAAGGTATGTACATATTTTAAGATACTGATGAACATTTAGCACCATTGCATTGTTAATAAGTGGGATGAAAATCAGTCGTGAACAGCTTCAATACTCTTCAAAACTCCTCCCATGGAAACAAAGTCAAATTCAGGGGAGTGCCCGGATACGAGGGTATTGTTGGAAACGTAAAACCGTCGAACTTGCTATGAAATTATCGGCTGCTTTCTTTACCGGCGCTGAGCCATTATGCAATATTCCCAACTTAGCTATAATCTTAAAAATCAAAAGTTGGGAAGACAAAATGTGTATTTCTCATTCGGAGAATATCCCTTCCATAATACATACATATATCTATTAAACAATACTCCTCGGTAGGAATGATTTCAAGAGATAAGTGGGAAATTACATGGCATTGCCAAGACGATAAAGCTGGGAATATATTCTATGTGACTGCATGGCACTATGTACTCTCAGAAAACAATATTCCCACAGAGAAACCCTAACTCCTGGGGAAATTCTTTAAATCTCCAGTGAGATCCTCAATTAGATAAACAAATATTGGATTTCCTAAACTGGCATTGCGGTACAAAAGATATTTAGTTGCAGTGGTTCTCAATGTAGTTTGAAAAAAAACCCGTTTGAAAGTTAAAGTACGCATAACGCTTTCTCCGAGCATCTGCTTATAGGGCGTCTGTAAATTTCCAATGACTTCGAATATTGACAAATCGTTTATTCCACGTATTCTAGATATACATATATGTATATGTATGCACATATGTATATGTACGAGTAACACTAGAAGCAATTTATTAAATAAAATATTTTTCAATTTTTGGACCGTCACTGTACAAAATCATTTTCAATCTACCCACGCTTACGTTAGAGTCTTAATATATGGAATTGAATTTGGATTTTTCACGCGCTCAACCCTTTATGGTTCTTGTGTCTCTGAAGCATGGCTAATTTGACGGATTAAAGTCATATTTAATGAACAATTTAACACTACAGACCCGCTTTTGTAATTAACATCCTGGGTTCAGGTAGAATTATCATACAGCATTTCGTGCTAAAAATATTTATTTCCAAGTCAGATTATAATGAAATACCTTCCCTGTAAATATTGTAGTTGCCTTGTAAGGATTGCTTTGCGAAACACTAAGTTATGTAAATTTTATTTAAAACCAGTATATAGGTATGTAATGCTCGTATAATTGGAATTCTATGCCCGTAGTAAGCAAAGAAACGTAACCTAGCGACCACCCCTTTCCAGACACTAAAAGTCAACCTTAATAGATGTCACGCTTGAAACTTACTTAAAGCGATTAAGCCATAAAAAAATTTAAAAAATATTAAAAATACATACCACAAAACGGACATCATCCTCAGTTCAGCTGGGCATACCTAGTGAATTAGTTATTTCCAATTCCAGCCGGTGGAACTAGAAATCCCAATGACTTTTGCAGATCTATTGAATTTTTTTGATTGGTTTTTCACTATGCTGCTCGGATTTCTTGTATTGGTTCGCGGGCATAGATCCTATTTGCCAGAACAGAAGCCGTAAAGTGAATAATCAATATTGGATTGCTATGGGCGATTGAAAGCATTTTTTAGTACGAGCAGCTGTTAGCATTACAGTTCCATCTCGATAATTTGAACCTCGAAACTGTGAACCAGAAAAAGTTTGCATAGCAAACATTTTTTTACCAGAAAAAACAGCCCTATTTGGTTTAAATGTAGAAATGCGGCGCGATTTTTTACAATAATATTATTAATTAAGTTATATTAACATCGTTAAATAACTGTTATTTTTCTCATTAACTGTATAATAATCAAGTTACAGACCATTTAAAAAAGCATGTAGTAAAACGAACTGTTTCGTATCCAGAAATATGAACGATCGAAAATGTTGGCCAGGTCATAGGTTTTAATAAGATTGTTTACTTATTATTGAGGTAGTACTGTATTTTACATAGTAAGTAACCATTGCAGGATAAGGTTCATGAGCTGACATGAGCTGAACAAAGTTTCCCGTAAGAAACGAAGAAAAAAAATTCAGTTTTGCTACTGGTCTACTACGGCTCCCTGAAATTACGCCAAAAAAGTAAATGGAAAAAAAAGCCCGAAAATCACCATGCAAAGCTGTGGCGTTTTTTCCTAGGAAAAATCACCCAAATAGTATGGCAAAAATGCGGAGAATTTTAGAAAATTTTCCATAACTTTTTTAGACAATTTTTCCATTTATGAACATGAAAAAACGCAAAAAAAAATTGTTTGGAAAAAATGCCGGATAATTTTTAGGCCTTTTTGCCAAATTTTAAAAGAAAAAACCCCAAAAAAAGGGGTTGGGTTTTTTTTTTCAAATATAAAAAAAGGGGTGAGAACCAGATTTTCCTGAAATTTGATGTGTAAACATAAAGCGTAATGTAATTTTTTTTCCCCAAAATAACGTAACTTCATATGCTTTTACAAACATACGTACTTAATTTAAGAGTATTGTTGTATCAAAATTACTGTAATTCACATGCTTTTACCTAACATCAAAATAACTGTAGTTCACGTGTGATTAGTATAAAAATAAATAAATATACGGTGTCAGCAGTCCTATACAGAACCAAATCTAGCTTCTCGCAGCCATTTGTGTGTGTGCGTGTTATTTTTTCCACGAAATGGAAGTGAGTTGAGAAGCTTCTTATGACAAATGATATTCTTTGATTGCTTGCTCGAAAGGCACGGCGTGATCAGTATAATATAATCTATACATATAATAAAACTGTAGATTAAAATCTGTTTGTTCGCGCATCACGTTAGAACTACTGAACGTATTTTGATGAAACATTGACATAGTGATTGCTTATGTTCTTGAACCTTATCATTCATACTTTTTATCCCGGAAAATGGCATGGTTTTAAGAAAATATTGAAAAAACTGCATATTTGAAAGGAAAATTATAATTATTCAGCCCTAACTCCATAATGGCTTATCGGATTGAAAAACCAAAAAACAAGTGCATTTAGTAAATTTTCCCCTGATTCATTTGAGGTATAAAACATCCATCTGCGCTGTCCTGAAGCTGAGCAATGTTCAAAACAATTATTCAAAGCAACACCCACAATTTTCTTTCAGTGGATACCACTGCCAGCAGCCGTGCAGCAGTGGCTATCGTTGCAATAGTGTGTGTGTGAGTATATGTGCGCACTCTGACGTGATTATTTGTTTTGCACTTCAATGTGCTACAACCTACAATCATCATAAGCATTTGCGGCTCTCATACTCAACCAATTTTAACAAATGAGGTGTCAAAAGAAAGAGAATTTTCTAGAGCACCGCATTTTCAGTTTATAAATATTATTAACAAATTTAAAAAAAATACCAAAAACTAATATTCTACCAAAATTAACTCATGTTGTTTTAAGAGTTAATTTTGGTTTAAATGTCGCACTAATAATGCAATACTGTCGGAACGCAAAATATGAGTTCTTTCTGAACCATCGAAAAACTGAGTATTTACTTCCTGTTATGGATTATAAAAAAACTAAAAACGTATTAGGATTATTAATAAACATTTTGTTTCTTGCACTATTTTAAAGACAGCTTACTGACGCGTAGGGAAGTGAACTTTGCGTTTGAATATGATGATATCTGAAATTTTACAAATCATGAGTTACAACAGTAGGTATTGTATTATTAGTGCGATATATATGAATGTATAATGTGTTTGCTCTATGGAAATCATCTTTGTTGTTCATGAGTACGAAGCCAAGGTAATATTGCCGTTGGCTGTGGCGTCATCATTAGTTACGATATAGTTGTTACGTTACTGCCCGGTTGGTGGTAAAAGTTCTCATGCAGTGTTTAAAATAGTCATACAATTAAACACCACTAAAAGTCCAATTTGCAACATTCCCCGAAATAATGATAAAGCTCGAGTTTAACGTGAAGAATTATAGGTGAGCCCACCTAAGTTATACAACGGCTTAGAGCTACAACTCTGCAACGAAATCTGGTGATAGCGAAAGTGTTGCGGGCTGCGGTGCCGGCGAACATGTGTTTACCCCTCGAATTCCGATCATACCTAACATTTTTCTGTTCCAGTTTAAGCGTGTACACTTTCCCATCAGCGTTCGCTTCGCGGTGACGATAAATAAGGCGCAGGGATAAACACTGTGTACCGTAGGGGTGGACCTCACCAGCGGCTGCTTCTCAAACGCTCAATTATACGTGTCTCTTTCCCATGTCAGCGAAAGTAAAAATGTATTTGTTAATGCACCAGGCAACGCAACCTTAAACTTTGTAAAAAAAAATATTTCCATAAGAAAATATAGCAATTATGTATTATGAATTATTTTTAGTAGATGATGTTTTATAACATTTTAGAGCATGTTTTTTTTTGAGAACTATGGAAACTGCACTTAGGGGCTGAAATACATTGAAACGACATTGATAAAATGCAATTACATAATCAACAAAATTTATTACAAAATTTTCTGGACTTGCACAAATACTTTAATCTCTCTTCGCTCCCACTGATATTTCATATTTGGTATGCATGAGAAAGCCTTTAGAGTGCGAATGCGAAGCAAGCCGAGCACGGGTTCAGGTAGTTAATTAATAAAATTGTTTGTTATTGTGGATTCTTTAGTATAGGCCCGCAGAATAATTTGTAATCATACCAGTCTATTAATATTATATATTTCCTGGTATATTAGAAAGTTAAAGAATATATTTTCTTAACATTTCAGCTTTGAAGAACCATTTAGAATTTCTAAAAAAGAATTTAAATACGTTCTTGAGGAAATAGGTCAAGTTTTGCAAATTAGTAAAAAGTTGCAGGCGAGCACGGTTCAGCTAGTATATAATATAAAGGTGCCCAAACTCTAAAGTACAAATTCTACAAAATGGGGGCGCGACGGCAAGCGGCCGCCCATTAGCGGCACCCAGTTGCCCGCACTGCCGCGAGGGGCGCGAAAGGTACTAAACCTCACCCCGCACACAGACTTCGACCGTTCGCCGCTGTAAGATGGTACTAGGATTCACCCAGATATAAGAAACAAAAAAGTACTATACATAAACAATTTAGAAAATAATAGGGTAATTCATAATTCATAACGGAGGAATTAGGATATTGCTTTCACTTTTTTTTAAAGCTTTAAGTTCAAATAGCCTGTTCACAAACCAATATTCATTATGTACATAAAGCGCGTGAGAATCTGTGAAGGAATGGAATAGAATGAAATGTTTTTTACTAGAAAAAAATAGGAATCGGTAGAAGAAAATGATTAGATTTCGAAACTTTAATGTTCTTTTATGAGCTTTTCGAAAATGCGTATCATGGTACAAATACAATAATGGAGCAGTGTGACACAGATTATGACATACATATGTATATATGGTGTATGTGTATGGATACATGAGTATGTACCTTAAAAGCTCTAGCGAACGTCTCTTTCAGGAAGGAGTATGTTTTTATCACGACATGCTTCTCAAACTTTGCATTCGTATTCGGAAACCAAACTTTAAGTCACTTTAAACCGATATGTTTTATAATAAGCTTAATGTTCATGTCATCATGGTTTTAGGGGGCGACGGGAGGGGATGGGTGGCTATCATAACTCGCGTGAGTCATGTCAACCTGTCATGGAGTTTTTGTTCAGTATATGGTTTGACATTTCATCATTGAAAGACTTAGCCCGAGAACAGCGTCTACAAATCATTTAGCTGCATTACGAAAACCAGCGTTCTACGAGGAATGTGTTTTGTACGCTTAGAGTAACTTATGGTCCGCATAATAGTCCTACCGAACGCACAATTCGCTATACCATCGAAACATTTTAAACGCAAAACTCATTATTGGATAATACGCCACCAAATAGACCACATCCAAAGAAAATATAGCGGCCGTAGCTGAGAGTGTACGCGATACCATAATGAATCGATTCGATCCCGCAATGAACAGCTTGGCGTGTCGCTATTGTATATAGCTTAGTTCAAAAGCATAAAAAATTCAACTCGTTCAAGAATTGAAGTCACCGTTTCAGTTTTTGAAAAGTTTGAAGAAGATCCACTATTTTCGACGTAAATTTTGTTCAGCGATGAGGCCCAGTTCTGGCTTAATGGCTACGTCAATAACAGAAAAGTAACCCGAAGAGGTTCAAGAGCTGACATTACATCCAGACAATATAACGGTTTGTTGGGGTTTATGAGCTGGTGCAATCATTAGTTTATATTTCTTCCAAAATGAGGCCGGTTGGAACGTTATTGTAGATGGCGCCCATTATCGCGCCATGATAACGGACTATTTGCGGCCTGAAATTAAAGCCCGTGATTTCGACGACATTTGGTTCCAACTAAACTTGCCACACATCTCGTGAAGCCATGGCTCTATTAAGAGAATAATTCGGTGAACAGTTAATTTCGCGCTTCAGACCGGTGAATTGGCCGCTTAGATCATGTGATATCACACCTGTAGTCTTTTTTTTGGGTGACGTAAAGTCCAAAGTCTACATGAATAAGCGGGCTACGATTGAGGAATTGGAAGCCAACATTAGTTGCGTCATTTGACAAATATCACTCGAAATGCTCGAACGCGTCGTCGAAAATTGGAACTTCAGGATGAACCCTGTAAGCCAACATTTGAAAAAAAAAAATGTAAAGAATGCTTCTTTTGTATGGTAATAAAAACAACGCTGAACCTTTCACAAATGTTATGCCATGTCGCTTAAATCGTGTGAAAATGTCAGTTGTACCAATAAACAAAAAAAAAACTCAGATGGGTAGAACGAGAGTTGGCTATTCCGGGAACAATGTGGTTCAGCACTTGATCAATTTAATCATATCTTCAAGACCTAAGCTATTTTTTTTTTACATTTAGTTGCGGTATTCAAAGTTTAATCCTCACGTGTAGCACTTCAACAAAGTGTTTGCTTTTATTTACACGGAAAATGACACTTGGCAATGCAAACTGCTCCTGCGCCTAATCAGATTGCAAGAGAATAAACACACTCAACCATCCCCCCGCCACCATGAGATGTTTTCCAAAACAGAGTCTCTCTGTTTTTGTAAATAAGCGCGATACAAAAGCTCCTACCCTTCGAACGTTCATAGAAAAGTTTTGTCGTTTGTGTGAGCTTAATTAAGTATGCACGCGCATGCCTGTACATCGTTCACAGACAGTAGTAGATATTTCTTGAGTGAATAAAATTTATCTAGTTGTCTATCAGCACTAGGTGCACGTACATAGTATATTTTCTGCAAGGAACATAATCAAATAACTCCACATCTATACATCAAAGAGCGCGACCCCACTTGTATCGATTAAACAAGTCGGCCGAACCACATTGATGTGAAAGTGAAAACCGATACACTGTAGTGCAACCCCCAATTAAACTCTCATCAGTGAAGACGGATATCAAATAAAACTCCAAAGCAAAAATGCAACTTCAAACGGGACTATGGAGACGCATAGTGGATACAGCTCTAGCGCCAATATCACCCAAAAATTTGCGCTTGTCCGCGATTCTGATTGCGATTTATCAATTGGTGAGTCAAGAGCACCTCACCTTCCCTTAATTGGATTACATCAGGGGGTGGAGGGGAGTGCTTTTAATCGCATGTGATAATGCATTTGACTTTATCGTTTTAGTTGATTGCCCATGTATTGCTGTTCATAGTGCTGTTGGGTTTGGCTCACGCTGAGCAAATGAAAACGATGCTAGCCCTGGATATTGAGGACCAGAAGGAGTATGGCTTCTACGATTTGGCTCCGTTTCCAAATCAAATGCGCCTGAAGACAGCCTCACAGTTGGTGTCTGTCACCGAAGTGCTTTTATATATTTTGACCGCCATTTCGTCTGTTTACCTGCTCAGTTGTTTGACACTGTTCGCTGGTGTCTTCAAGAATCGGTCGGAGCTGATATTGCCGTGGTTGATAGTCGAATTTGTGTTCATTATAATGGCAATGGTCGCAATGTTTTGGTGTCAAAATGAGAAATTCGTTGGACTCATCGGTGGAAAATTTCAATACTGTAAGTACCTGAAAGCTAAAGTCGTTGTTTAAAAGCTCTACTGAATTGCATTATGTTTTCTTTTTTGCTTTATCTGAATTCTGTTCAATCTGTTGCTAGTTATTTATTCGACTCGTTGGCTTATTGCCAAGTGTTTCCGTATATGCGACTCTTTGGCGCAATCTTGCTCCATTATTCTTCTTCTCCATTTGAAATGTAGGTACTACAAAACTATTATCGTACTTTATGACCGTAATTTAGAGTTTTAGTCGAATATCCTTAATTTTTACTACTTTCATGGTCAGGCGGTAAACCTACTATGTCCAATTAATTTTTAAGTTATTATTATTATTGCTGAAGGGTGAGATGCATAGCGACCTTAAGATCTATTGTCCTGGACAAAGGATCATCCCTATCTTCATAATTCCTATTGGAATCGGTTAGAGAGATCTCCATTCACATCTAGCCGAGGTGAGAATTCCATAGGTCATAGCACCTCCTCCAGACCAATTTCCCTGAGAATTCGAAGTAGGAGATTGGATGCTATGAGTGGTAGTTCCTCTGCTGTAATTTGGTATTTGAATCTTTTCTGGGTTAGTGCCCCACATTCCACCAGTATGTGTTCCGGAGTTTCACTGGACTCTTTGCAAAAATGCATTTGTCTTCATCTGATAGAACTTCATGAGATGTCCCTTGAGTTTACAGTGCCCCATGAGGAATGCAGTCAAGATGCGGAGTTTGTTTTTGTCAGGGCTAATGCAAGCTCTGAATCTTTTTAGATTGCAATTATCCAAAAGTTTCTTCGCATATCTTAGGCCCTGAGTTTCTGTCCAGGATTAAGTCCTGTTTGCTTACCCTTTATATTGTGTTTCCCTATGCTACACGACCCACGAAAGGTGTGGCCGCCCCTTTCCTGGCAAGTTTGTCCACCACCTCATTACCTTCTATCCCCAGGTACTACTGGTACGCAGTATATGGTGACGTTGTTTCGTTCGCCCAGTCTATACAATCAGTCTAGACATTTTCAGACAATTTTAGATTTTATGATCTGAGCCCCGATTACCTTGATAACTGCTTGGCTATATGACATTATTGCCATATCGCATCTATAATAGCGTTTATCAAGATTGAGTTGCGCACATCTGTCAATACCGCAGATTTCAGCTTGAAAGATGATAGTGTCCCCAAATACTCCTGTCCCCGTTCCTCCCTCAGTTTTGGAACCATCTCAGCGTGTAGATTCTAGATTCGCTGCTCCAGTCTTTCTTGTTACTGAGCTTAATGTTGAAGTTTTTTGACCAGTTAAATGCCCTGATACCATCGTCTCTAAGGAAGGCCAGAAAATGAAGTTTATAAGACATAAAAGCGTGGTCCTTATGGCTAATGCATTTTCCTTTTCCTATCCCTTCTTTGTCTATGATATTACTAAATAAGCCTTCCATTATTTAGTCAGCTCAGAGGTTCCGTGTGACGATTCCATCAGGTCCTGTTTTTGGGGCATCCAACTCTTCGCTTTCAAAAGCCGGTTGTGCATATTAAAACGTGTATGAATACGTTATTGGGTTCAGAAGTTGTCTAAAGGCTCTAAATTTTCACTGATATTAAAGTTTTCCCATTAATCTTCGCTACGCATCTCCAAAAATGTATCTGAATGAGGCTTCCGGTTCATAGTGCAATTTATTTTTCCGTTTGCACAGCTGCTTGTACTTTGAATTTGCTTCAATAATTAATCTTCCTTATAATCTGTCCAGTATGTACCTCGACTGTAAATTGGTCCTGGACTCCCGTGGAACATAAGTATCAGCTATTGGGAGTAAAGAAAATACTGTGAAAGTATTGACAATAATAGTCTAAATAAATGGTGACTGCCAATGCATCTAATGGATCAACTTACATCAATAAAGTAGAAGGATATTGATAAGCAAGCCTAACCTTGGACACGCTACAACATTATGCTAGAGACCGTATATTTATTTAGACTGGAAGGGTTTAAGAGATTCTAGAAAAACGGTCCGTAGCACATTTTGGGCATATAGTTTTGTACGGTATCATCTGCCATCTAGCCACTTTTTGATCTCTTTTTGGGAGCCAACCGACTTTAACAAGATGGCTATTGGCTAAATTGAACCCTTTGTGTATTTTTTGAGATTTTTTGACCCTTTTGATAAATTGCTCATTTTAGCTTTTCGTAGCTAAATGCTCTACTCGTATTTCGTATATGGCAAAACCCGGCGATGACCAACTCCGTAGACTATTTGAACGGTAATCCGACAAGATCGACTGGTAGCCGATACCACCCGACAGTCGACATCGATCACTTGATCGTCCGCAAATTGGACAATTAAGAGAATTAAAGGAACATGGAGCACTGAGATTTATCGAAGGTCTTAATACATCTGTGGTTGAAATGAAATTGAGGACAAAACTGTCTTTATCATTAATTCATACATTCCTCCTAATAGTGATACATCATTGTAGTCTGAGCTTTCACTAATCTTGGAATACATTCATGATTTATCCTGCTCGGAATATAACATTTTGTTGCTCGGCGAGTTCGACTTGCCACAAACGATCTGGGTTCCATCGGAGGATGGATCCAATCTTACTTACAGCATCGTTTAATTCCGCTCAGCAGGAGCTTATTCAACTTATTAAACTATACATAAGTAAAGATGAAAACAAATAACCAAGGAAAGAAACAACACGTCTAACATTTCCTTATTTCATCTTTAGGCTGTTCAAAATTCCCACGTGTTCTTGTTGATCCTTTTAAAGGCTCTTTAAAACTCATAAGTGAGTATACTTCATATTTCAAGCGGCTGTGATTATTTGTTTCAATGTTATATAGAGTGAATTCTTATTCCTGATTTAGTTTTTATTGATTTTTAATCACCCCTATCATTAAATCCGACGGATCTGAGATTCCCTTCACTCATTCGGTTCACATTCACCTATCGTCGTGATCATTAAATCCGCCGGATACGCTACTTTATCTACATCCCTTTTTATTTTTTCGAAATCAGCTGTTTTCTGATTTGACACTTGAATGTGATTGTGGTGTGAAAAAAAAATCTAAGGAATAAAAAATAACAAATAAATACTTTTTTGGTTTTACTTTAAGCTTTTGTTTTGCAATGTCGTGTTGATTTATTTTATTTATAAAGTTCAACGTTTTTAGTAATTACATTTATTTCCATTAAAATTTCCTTGTTTTGGTCGCATGTTTTGTGTAATGATCTGTGTATTCTACGTATGCCTGAAGCTAATTCATCATTTGTTTGTTTCTGCACGTTCAACATTCAAAGTGCTTGGCAGTGACCAGGTCAACTCTGTGCCAATACCATTCTTTTGAACTTCTGCCGCCTATTCTAGATCCTCCATCTTCAAACTACTCTTGGGGCTGATCTTACCTAAAGCGGAGTTATACGACAACTTGATTCCCTTTACATAACTTTGTCGACTTTTGACGATAGGCGTCGAGACCAGACTTGAACATTTATACACACTTATCCTTCCCGATTTGTGACAACACCAGAGAAAATTGGAATTCAGTCCCGTTTGCATTGCATTGCATTGCATTCTGTCCCGTTTGGTTTTGACCGAAAATAAGATCGATCCAATGGTGGATGTTATGCCGCACTATTTCTGATTCCATTTCTTTGTTTATGCACTTTCAACGTTCAAAGTTATTGGCAGTAACAAAAAATGCTAGCCAACCCCACGTTCCCACAGCAAAAGCACCAGATCCGCAACGATTTCCTCACGGATCTGAAACGTCAAACTTTGTATGGAGAGATTCGATCCGTTCGTTTTCAATGATCAAGTGAAAAGTTATTCACATTACCGACAAGTGGACGATTCCCTTCGAACGGATTCAATGATACCGATTTTCGAATTTTCGTGATTCTTTTCCCCCGGCGGATTTAATGATAGGGGTGAATAGTTTTTCTTAAGAGAACAAAGTTTTTAGCCAAATGTGAGCCGGAGCATTGAGCCAAATCGGAAATACTTGAGCCGAATTACCCAATTGAGTACTTCAACACTACGCAACGCTGGCGTTTTTAATGACCCTGTTGATATTTGCAACTTTTTCGCGGATAATTTTCGAAATCTTTTAACGATGTACCGCTTAGTATTGATGATGAATACTTTGAGCTTCTCAAAGATATTCATCAGGTTGGCTTTACCAATATTGCCTTAGACTTGCAGACTATTTCGAAATTTATTTCATATCATGACAAAATGCAGTGATGTCCTTGCTCTGCCTTTGAAGTCCCTTTTTGAGATCTTCATATCAACTGGACATTTCCATAGCTTTTGGAAGCAATCGTTTGTTATGCCCGTCTTAAAGAAAGGAGATAGAAATATTATTACGAACTACAGACCGATTTCAAAGTTGTCATGCCTACCAAAATTATTTGAGCAAGTTGTGTGTGAAAGCCTGACTTTTCTTTGTCGGGGTGTTATTTGCACAGAGCAACATGGATTCGTTAGAAACAGGTCTACTGTCACAAACTTGTTAACATTCTCCCATAACTGTTCCAATGCCTTAGAAAGTGGTCATGAGGTGGACTATGTGTACACTGACTTCTCCAAAGCTTTCGATCAGCTTTCTCATGATATTATTTTCTACAAACTAGAGGCGTTAGGTTTTCCCCCAATATTTATTTCGTGGGTTGGCTCTTACCAGAGGTTATATCAGGTTAAATTTAGAAGTTGTCTTTCAGACTCCTTTAGCAGGATCCGGCGTCCCTCAAGGGAGCCACCTGGGTCCACTTTTATTTATTCTTGCTATCAATGATGTTCCATGAACAGCATGAGTAAAATCTATATCTTAAATGTAAACTTTCTTGACTTTAATCTTAACAAGATTACACTAAAAAATGCATTGCGTAATGTAGTTCGTCACACATAAATAATATTATAATAATGTATATTTGTTCTCATTATTTGTTTATTTATTGTTAGTGGTAGTGGTGAAATGTAGCGTAGCCTAACCACTAACACCAGCACTAAATGATGAGCCTGTTGATGCATATTTTGCTAAGACAAATTTCTGCTTGTGGTTGTTGCCTGTATTAAGCACACCATGACACAGATCTGAAAAAAAAATAATAAAATAAAAAAATGAAACGGGGCTGCACAACAGACCTTCTCTTATGGTCTTATAACAATATATACTTAGTACTTTCTCATGTACCTATATCTAATATAAAGTGCAGGATGCTTTGCCTGTATTATCATCAAGTATCACGTTAAATCTGCTGAAAATATGGACAGAATAAGTCAATCTAAAGAAGCTTCCTTTATTATTTCTGCTTTATTATTTGTTTTTTTTATTTTCTTTTCTCAAACTTAAATATATTAACGTATTTCATTTGATTCCAGTTACCATTTGTTGCGGATTCATACTTTTCGACAGCATAATTTGGTACATCATGCACTCGTTCTATCAGAGTCTTCGTCAGATGAATAAATTGACCGAAATTGCAACTGTTGCTATACCCTGTCCACCTCCAGGCTCTGTGAGTTTCAATGTATACATATCATTCCATATTGTATCGTCTAATAATATTCAAATTTTCAGATTCCGTTTCATTATCGACGCGAAAATATGTATCTGGGCAGTAATGGCTACAAGCATATCCTCTCCGAGGCTCCTGATGGAAATTATTAAACTTAACCTATAGGTACCAGCATTATGTAGTTTTAGGCGAATAGCATCGTCAAACTTCTAATTCTCCAGTTCCACGAATTTTCTTATTGTAGATAGATGGCAGTGCAAAACTTGTAAAAAAAAAAGAAAGTTTCTAAAGAGTGAAGAAAAATATTTTCATAAAAGTACGTAATTTTTAGGCTATGGATGCACGTAGAGATTACACACACATATTCGTTTGATGGGTTAAAAAAGCTTATCTAGAAATCCCTTTCATTCGACTCACCGTAATATTACAAATCACTTTGTGACATTAGACACTCTTGCGGTTTGTTCACGTATTGTTACAGTATGCTGTCAAATACAGGAAACGCGATTTATTAAATTCTTGTTTATATGTGAACAGACCCAGGTACATATACATAAGATTATAAGTTATTTGATGCTTCTTTTCCTTGGAAAGACGACTCTTTTTATTATTATTTTTTTAAAAAAATTTTAAAATGTGATATTGGAATTCCACTCCTTAAAATTCGTACGAACGAGTACAACATAAATGCGTAGGCATAGTCTTTCCTTTAATTAAGTTCCAGACTAATCTGAAAAGTGCTTCTTAATATTTTAGAATAAGAAATTAATAAAAACGTAAACCTTCTTCATTTTTGAAATTCTTTGTTTGTGAGTGAAATACGAAAACAATAATTAATAAAGAAATACATACATATACATTAGTAATTTAAAATTAAAAATATTTGTTTTACTTTTGTACCTTTGTACCATTGCAGTGGGGCAGATATTTATTAGTTAATTGCAAAAGGCATCGCAAGGCCTGCTCACAGATGGGATATTTCAGGATATACTTCAAGGATTTATGATAGATGGTAAACTGTAATTGATTTGTCAGGGACTTCGATTTGGTTTTACTTCATATTTAGAATTCGAGAAATGATTAGTAGAAAGCTGACTTTGGGCATACTTTCAGGACGTCTGGGAGCGGGTAGGCTGAAGGTAAAACGATTGGGACCAACATTTTGTAATCAGGTGATTTTTCCTGATGTTTTGATATATCATTTGTGCTTATACCCCCGACACAAAAATCGGAAAAATTAATCTATTTTAGCCATGGTTGGTTGAAAAAAGAAACGCTGCCAGACGATTGAATTCGATATCACGATGCTAATATATACATAACATAGATACCCATACATTTTGGTTATACCTCCACTCCCAGAATTTGCTGCCGGCTCTTGGTCTATAATAGGGAATTGCTGTATTTTGCGATTGGTGAGTTTTGCAGCTTGTTCAAATTATGCAAAATGAAGAGAGAGCACTTTGGTAGCAGCCACCAACCAGTGTTACCTCTGAGAATTTTCAAAAAGTCGCAAAAAAAGTCGCACAGACTAAAAAAAAGTCGCAAATAAAGTCGCAGAGACTTCAAAAAGTCTCAACATATAAATTGAAATGTTTTTGGCTGTGGGACCTTTTTTGGGGGGTATTCAGTACGTCAGGTGTTTTATTTAATTAAAATATTAATTAATAAGAAGCTAACAAATCCATATTTATTTTGATTATTGATATAGGAAGTATGTACACATATTTATTTTATTTTGAAAGCAAAATAAACAAACACTAAAAAAACGTAAATAAATATAATTATAGAACTTTTTTTTTAAACAAAGTAAAATATACAGCTTGCTTATAAAAATAATTTTTTTCCGGGTCACCAATATGTGACTATTAATTAAAACTTGGGGCGTTTAGGTTTTGTTTACACCTTTGTGGATTGTTGGTAGAGGTGGACCCGTGTCACCTTATCACTACGGCCACAGATGGGCCTAATGTGATTTCCTTCACTTATACATAATGTACATACGTATATAGGCCCGTTATGATAACATATAATCCAAAAATGTCTTTGATGAGCGAGCCGTCAGACACATATGTACATACATACATATGTATATTATATCCTCTGTCGCGGGGTAAAATTTGCTCAAATGTTCATGACGTTTTCTGACTACACAAATTAAATAACACACAATATGTTCTACTGATTCTTCGTCCTCATTGCACATAGTGCACATATTGGTGACTAGGAAAAAAAATATTTTTTTACTTTTTAGTTCATTAAAGCTTGTACTTAAAAATTATTTTTTATCTATGTATGTACGATATATTTATTTTCTACTTTTTAGTATCTGAGATTTTTTACAAATTTACGTCGGTACGTATTATTGGCTTGGGTGGGTTTAATATGAGAAAGTTTACTTAGAATGTTGGAGATTCTACTCGTCAAACTCTTCCATTTGATATCCATTTTATGGGGGTTGGAATAAACCGCCATCTTATAGCATCCACCATATTAAATTTAGAATCACGTCACTTAGCTAATCGTATTCTACTTGTCAAATCCTTTCATTTGATACCCATATTAAGGAAGTCGTGAAGATTATGGTAATCTTGGTAATCTTGAGGGGTCCGCCATATTAGATTTACAAGATCATCAAATATATATTGAGTTGTCGCCGGACATGCAATATTTCAGCATTATCGGATACCTGGAAGTGGGTGTAAAATCGATTCCCAGATTTCTCCCTCACAGTAAGTAAAGTTAGTATGTATAAATCTCTTTAAAAAAATAGATAGATTTAGTATCCATCTATTACAAATCAGTTTTCAGTTAAATAGGTAGGTACATTAAAAATTTAAAAAAAAAACATATAGAAGGGCACTTAGTTATTTAGTATTAAGCCAGTCAATATTAAATAATTCAGTTTGTAAAGCTTATAATATAACAAAAGGTGCAATAAATTACTTCCTAGTCCTTTCTTTCCTGTATTTATCGAAGTCGAAGCCTCAATTTAATTTTTTGGAGAAGGTTCAGAGCAGATTACATATTATTACAATGATTAAACATGTAGACGGTTGGTTTGCTTATTTTTCATTAATGTTGTAAGCTTGGATAAATCCCTTTGCGCACAAGCACTACTATGCGCCATGCGGTAGTGTCAACATATTTGTAACGAATTTACATAAATTTGAAAATATATGGTGTAATGTGAATGTGTGAAAGTAAACTGTGCACAAAAATATAGATCTAAGAAAAATCTGCAAACGGATACATTTAAAATTTAAATGAAAATAAATACATTTTGACAAAAAAGTCGCAGAAAACCAGAAAAAGTCTCAATGTTTCTATGAAAAGTCGCAAATTTGGAGTTTTTTGGAAAAGTCGTATCAAAGTCGCAGGCCAGTCAAAAAATTGCGACTTTAGTCGCAGAAGGGTAACGCTGCCACCAACCATACGGTCGAGGCAAAGGATTAACCACCTAACCTATAGACTCTTTTACATACTTGAAAATTGTCTTGATTAGCAACTGCAAAGTCTCAATAAAATGATTTATAATGCGGTATTTATTGTACTTTTGATTGACGCATTCCTCATCAGTACTTTATCTTCAACTATGTACACACATAAATATATGTAATAGAAATGTCTTTGTAAATTTTTGCAATCAGAAGATCTTTGTAATCAATTGACGAATAAATAAATACTATCCTATCCTACTCCTACTAATATATAAATGTGAAAGTTTGGATGTTTGGATGTTTGGATGTTTGCATGTTTGTTGCTCAATAACACCTTAACGGCTTAACAGACTTGAATGAAACTTTCGGGAATAGATAATCTACTTCCTGGATTAGAGATTAGGCTACTTTTTATACAAAAAATACAATTCCTTGAGTCCATAATTCGCATTATTCCAATTTCCGCTTTTATTATTTTTGGATAAACCATTGTCATTGATCGCCAGTCTGTTGGGAGAGGGTTGTTCGTGCAGATATTATGCTCTTCTCTTCGCCACAAATCCATCGCTATCGCTTATTTCTTTCTACCAATACGCGCATTGAATTATGGGTAAACCATTGTCATTGATCGTTATTCTGTTGGAATATGGTTGTTCGTGTTAATATTAATGCTTTGTGGGATTGTTGGACAAAGTAGAGGAAGGATGATTTTGCTGATGTTTCCTACCGACTTTAGATAGTTGTGTTTCTGCTTCATCAGCGTGCGGATCTAGATCGACAGAAAGGGGGACATGCACGATTTTTTTTGTCACTTTACAGCGGTATTTGGTTACCATAAAAGGTTAGGTCGTTAAGTCAGTGGATACCTTAGAATAAAGTTTCACCTTTTATTTCAATTCACAAATACATATATTGTAGTAGGGGTAGGTAGGCGTTGTTGAGTTTTAAAATCAGTAAATAGTTAGTGATTTCAGACAAACCTTACCAGTTACTCCACGATTAATGCTTACATCAAAGCCTAATATCTTCGGCGTTTACATAATGTTACTTTAACTATAAACATTAAGTACAACTCTTAGATATAAGAAACCAGAAAGTACCATTATTTGATGCCCATAAAATACATATTGTGTACATATGTGTGTAGATGTGTTTGTACACAGGTATATTACATTTCCACCATTTTTTTATTAATCGTTTCATCTATAGCAGTGGTTCTTAACCTTTGAGAAGTGAGGGACCATTTTACTAAATTTTTGCCTCACTACGGACCACCAACTGTTCGGCGAAAATATAATAAAGTTATTAAATTTTTTCAATGAGGAAAAAGGCAGAGCAAAACAGTAAACATTTGTGAAAAATGTAAGTTAACACAATGCACTTGGGTCACGCACTAAGTGCATGCCGGCGAATCATACGGGATTCGCTGAGTCAGTTTGTTCAGGTGCAAACATGTTCTCACAGTGCCGGTGCACTGGGATCCAATTGCACCGCACCGGATACACGCGCCGAGACAGAATTGATGACTTAGCACATTGGACAATGGGAACGATGCCTTCCTACGGGCATGGATTAGATTTAAGAATTAGTCTTAAGCGGGAATTTGACTTGTGAAGATTTGTTTTATAGAAATAAAGTATATTATTTTTGACCACAGTGTTTATCTTAGTAAGTCGGACGGTTAGGCCAACCCCTTGGTTGGCGTTCGCGATTTTTTTTATGCCCTCTTCAAGGACATGATTTAACTGGCGCCCGAGCAGGGACGGTTCCGTAGACGACATCCTTTTTTTTTCCTGTGATCGCTTTTACCCTCTAACCAGGGTACGAGGTCTACACGTTCTGTTGAACGCAAATCACTGTTCCCATGAGAACACAGTGATTACACATAGACTCTCAAAGCTTCCATCGTTCCCATGAGAACACGAATGGAGATCACGCAGGAATCAAAAGGATTCGTGTGAAGCAAATCGTGCCTTAGTAGGGTACTTACAATCGTCAACGTTTGTACCCAAAACGGATAACACGATCCTTCCAAAAGAACCGTACCCACATTGTACCCGAGTACATTCGATAACGTTTTTTTTGTTTTTTGTTTCTTCAGCGAAAACCAAACCAAAAAGGAAAATTCTCTTGTGAAAAACTCTTAGTGATGCCAAATATAGTGCTAATGTAAGCAGCTAAAAGAAGGAAAATCAATTTTGTTTGAAGGAGAAAAACCTATCAATTTTGTGAAAGAGAGAAAGGCCTTTAACGCCAAATTATTTAATTATATCTATAATTAGAATTCAAGAAATTTAATGTGCCGATAAGGAAAATTAATCCTGTGAAAAAGAATCGATATTGTAATAAAAATTAGAATTCGTGAAATCGAATGTGCCTATCTTTGCAAAAAAAAGAGAAAGAAAGAAATCAACCAAACCCGCGGAAAAGAAAAAATAGCTGATACATTGTAGCATCTTTTTAATTTTGAAATTCGATAAAGCTAATGTGCCGACCAAATCCGGGGAATTAATTATCATTATTTGATTAGAATAAGTAAATTACAAATACTTGTGCAACCCTGTGGAAATTGTGAATATAAATAAGTGTGCCCTTGTAAGTGCGAACTCGGTGTGTGAAAAGATAGATAGCTAAATAAAAAAAAAAAAAAGAAACCACTTGAAATTAAGGTACAATTAAAAACGTTAGTAAGCGCCACTGTTTCTGGGGTAAGTAATCTTTTTGTATAATCGATTGATAATATGGATGCGGTAACCAAGTCTTTAACCGAACTGACGGGTGCGGTAAATGCCATTCTCGCGCAATTGAAAGGGCTTGAGGGACGGCTCAAGACGCTCGAAGATGGGCAGTCATCGCAATGCCCACCAATAAATGAACCGGTCGAGCTGTGCGCCCCAAAAAATGAGGCAGAGCTGCGGGATATATCTCGATTGCCGGACTGCGTAAAAGAATTACAAGTCTTTGATGGTAACCCCACTCAGTATGTGACCTGGGTGCACATAGTAGAGGGCATCCTGAAAGATTTCGAGATTGTTAAGACAAAGCCTATATACCGAGCTATTCTGCAACATGTCCGACAAAAAATAAGAGGCCCTGCCGATGCCGCGCTAGTCTCTTATAACATCTTTGATAATGACTGGCAGCAAATTAAGCAGTGTCTCTCCCTCCATTATGCGGATAAGAGGGATATGAGAACTTTGGAGCATCAGCTCAATCAGTTGTCTCAAAAAAACTCAAGGTTGGATGAGTTCTACGCTGCGGTGAACCACCAACTGTCCCTAATGATCAACAAGATCAAAACTGAGACATTCAGCCAAGAAACGGTTACGGCACTCGTGGACACTTATAGAAATCGGGCCTTGGACGTTTTCATCCGCGGCCTTAACGGCGACCTGTCCAGGATGTTGATCGTCCAGAAGCCAAGGACCTTGCCAGAGGCCTACTCGGCCTGTCTGGAGATACAAAACCTTAACTATCGAAGCCACGCGATTCACAACCCTTCCGCGCCTAATACGATAACGGCCCCAATTAATCAAACCACATTTAGAGGTGAGTTCAGGCAATCCATGCCACAGCGGAAATTCCCCGCTCATTTTGCGAATCAATTGAAGCGCTTCTCTGACCCACGAGTCGAAACCGACCCACCTTTGAGGCCAACGGCGCCAAAACCCCATGAAAGAATGGAGGTTGATCGTTCAATGCAATCACGAAACGTGAATTACATGAACCGTCCCCGCGGCTCAAACCCTTTCAAAAGAAAAGCTAGATCCGACAATTATGCCCACAAACAACAGAGGGTATATCACATGGAGGCGCTTGAAGAACAACCTCCAACCGATTACGACGAAATGGCTGAGGAGGAAGCCCAAGATCAGGTAAATTTTATGACGGACGCCCATCCAGCGTTCCATATTTAGAATATGTAACAAAGGATGGGCTCACCCTCAACTTCCTCGTTGACACGGGTGCTAATAAAAACTTCCTCAGTCCATCCGTCATTAAAAAAAACATCATCTCCCCCAACTCCACTTGTTCACCCCTTTTACGTTCACTCAGCAGGAGGCAAGATTAAAATAGAGCAAAAAATCTGCGGCAGGTTTTTCCAGAAATTAGGTAACGACACGTTGTTCACCTTTTATGTCCTTCCCGGTCTCGTTTCATTCGATGGGATTATAGGAGATGACACGCTAAGAGAACTCGAAGCGGTCATTGACAGAAAACGAAATACTTTGTCCCTTAAACCAAATATAACGATCCCATTGAAGGCGAAGCTATCCAAGGAAGTCAATATCACGCTGGACGAAAACCTGCCCGAGAATGTGAAGCTCGAACTTCACGAATTAATTAAGAAGTATGATTCGCTTTTTGGCCCTATTAACCTGAACGAAGCTGTAAAAACGACAGTCAGAGCGGAGATTAGAACATCCACAAATGAACCAATTTACAGTAAGAGTTACCCATATCCGGCTTGTATGAGGGAAGAGGTGGAAAGAGAAATAAAAAACCTCTTAGACGAAGGCATAATTCGCCCCTCAAAAAGCCCTTACAACTCGCCAATTTGGGTGGTTCCAAAGAAACCGAAACCGTCAGGGGAAAAACAGTACCGGATGGTGATTGATTATAAAAGGCTTAATGCGGTCACGATCTCGGATACGAACCCGATCCCCGACATTAACTCCACGCTCGCCAGCCTAGGCAAAGCAGCATACTTTACGACATTGGATCTGACCTCGGGTTTTCATCAAATCCCGATGAAACCCTGCGACGTACCGAAAACTGCATTCTCGACTATGAACGGGAAATACGAGTTTTTAAGGCTACCATTCGGGCTGAAAAATGCGCCCGCAATTTTCCAACGAATGATTGATGACGTGCTCAAAGAATATATAGGGAAAATATGTTACGTTTACATCGACGACGTTATAGTCTTTGGTAACGACGAGAGCACTCACCTTAAGAACATCGATACGATTTTCTCGAGACTTCAAGAGGCCAACCTGAAGGTGAACCTTACAAAAACCAATTTCATGAAGCCAGAAGTCGAGTTTCTCGGGTATGTCATTACGCGTGAAGGAATTAAGGCCGACCCAAAAAAGGTAATGGCCATCGACAAAATCCTTCCTCCACAGAACTTAAAAGAACTGAAGAGTTTCCTCGGTTTAACATCCTATTACAGGAAATTTATTTGCGATTACGCAAAGGTCGCCAAGCCACTCACTAACCTCACGCGTGGGGACAATGCTCAGATAAAAGCTAATGCATCCAGGAAAGTCCCAATTACGCTAAACAAAGAAGCGTTGCAGGCCTTCAACGATTTGAAGACTCTGCTAACGTCATCAGAAATCTTGTCCTTCCCGGACTTCGATAAACCATTTAACCTTACCACCGACGCTTCTAATTACGCGATAGGAGCGGTATTGTCACAAGGTGAGGCAAATTGCGACAGACCAATCGCTTACATCTCACGTTCTCTGAATAAGACCGAAGAAAACTACGCGACGAACGAGAAGGAGATGTTGGCCATTGTCTGGGCCTTAGACAATCTAAGATCATACTTGTACGGAGCAAAAAAGATCAGAATTCATACCGACCACCAGCCTTTGACGTTTGCGTTGAGCAACAGAAATTTCAATGCTAAATTGAAACGCTGGAAGTCGCGTATCGAAGAGTACAACTATGAGCTCGTATACAAACCTGGCAGATCGAACATAGTGGCAGATGCCCTATCGCGTCTCAAGACAGAAGTCAACCACTTATCCGATTCGGTACATGTCGAACCGGCACAAAGTGTGGACACCAACAGCGATTCTCACACCGAAACAGCTAGCGAAAACGGCACAAGAACTGTCAGCGTCGCATCTGACAGCGGTCCCGATAACACACAGTTAACCGAAACTGCGAGCGAAGAGCAATCTTCTATCGGCACCGCCCATAGTGCTGAACAAGACAGTTCCGACTTGATTCCTCACGTGGAGGCCCCCATCAACGTATTTCGAAACCAAATTATTATCAAAATTGGTAAAGGTCTCGAAATTTTAGAGGAGCCCCACTCGGGCTTCACCCGACACTACTTTGCAATAGAAAATCAAGATAAACAAAAGCTAACCAACCTGCTCAAATCAAAGTTGAGACCCAATATTGTTAATGGTATCAAGATACCGGAATCACATTTGCAATTACTCCAGGAGGTGTATCTCGAACACTTCACCAACTACAAGCTACGTATCACACAAAGAGTCGTCAATGATGTGAGAGATGAGAACATGAAATTCAATGTCATTACCGATGAACACAAAAGAGCCCACAGAAACGCTAGAGAAAACAGAGAACAACTTCTCGAAAAGTACTATTTCCCTAGCATGACTAGCCTGATTAAGAAATACACGGGAGCCTGCGAGATTTGCAAACTGAATAAATACGACAGGCACCCAAACACACCTGAGTTCCAACCGACCCCAGTGCCATCATATGCATGTGAGATCCTACACATGGATATAATGGAAATTCAGGGTGAAAAATTTATCACTTGCGTCGACAAGTTTTCAAAGTTCGGAAAAATATTCCATGTACAAAATAGGTCATCCCTCTATCTCAGAAACAAGATCACGAAGGTACTGCACTACTTCACAGTCCCAAAAGTGTTGGTGACTGATAACGAACGCAGTTTCCTGAGCCCGATCATTCTTAATTTTATCAAAATGCTGGGCATCAAGCATTATCAGACCCCAGTCTACCGTAGCGAGGTAAATGGTCAGGTGGAGAGATTCCACTCGACTATAATAGAAATATACCGATGCTTGAAGGCGGAACACAAGGGTCTGCGTCTTAAAGAATTACTGAACATTGCGGTGGATAGGTATAATAATACCGTCCATTCCGTAACCAAGAAGAAACCTTCTGACATCTTCTTTAATAGATGTCAGCGCATAAACTACCAAAAACTATTAGAATTTCGGGCCAGAGTGAACAAGGAGTTAAAGGGTGAGATCGATAGGAAACAAAAAATGAACAACATTAGGTTCAACAAAAAGAAAGAAAAACCAGTGGTATACAAGAAAGGCGACATAGTTTACACAGCCTACAAAGGCATCCGCGCGAAAAACAAACCCCTTTTCCGAAAAGAAACAGTGGCCAGAAATAACGAAGTAACCATAATTACAGCCTCCGGACGCAGAGTCCACAAAAGTCATGTTAAAAACACACCAAGTGCGTAACATGACACTAAATTAATAAAAAAAAAAAAAAAAAAAAAAATTAAAAGGGGAAGGGTTCAGCACACAATTTTTAAATTTTTATCCAATTTTTTAATGATTGCACACACTACTGTAACATCTTAGCATTAGTATTAAGCACACAGTTTAACATATTAATAATGTAATTAGAATAATTAGAAAATAAGACTACTATCACTTTGATAGCGTTAAAAACTAAACGTATAATCGAAAATTGTGAAACATGTCATCTTCTATGTCACCTATTTAGAGTTAATTTTGCATGAAATAAAAACCAAACAATTTAATGTATCCACCAACACATCACTGTACCCTTTTTACTCGAAACGTTCACCTTTTCAGATCTGTCTTCCTAGCCACCGTCAATGGCTACCAAATTTTTAGCTATCAATCACCCGTCGTCACGATAAAAGAAGGCAAGGGTTGGATCATTGACGGGCACTTCAAACTAGTGCACGTAATTGACCTAAAACAATTCGATAGCCTGCTGAATAGACTAAACACATCGATAAACCCAGAGAGCCTTAAGAGCCCGGAAAAAAGAACCACAATTGAGTTCTATCTGAGGGAGATCGGTGAAAAGCTGACCCTGCTCAAGGGAGGAAAAAGGCGGCGCGCAAGGTCCATCGATTGGATAGGATCGGCCTGGAAGTGGGTCGCAGGAAACCCCGACGCAGCGGATTGGGACAAAATCCTCGCGAGCGAGCAGGAAATCATCGAAAACAACAACCATCAGTACAAAATCAACAGTCAACTTTTCGGTGCTATGGGAGAAACAACGAAGAAGGTCAATTGGATGATAGACCAATTCAAGAATGAGGTCCAGTCATCAAGCGTCGGAAGATTCGAGCAAGACATTCTCAACGAGATCCTGATAGTAAGGGATGAGGTCAACGAAATAATACGGGCCTGTCAAATAGCAAAGAGTGAACTAATAAATACGAATCTCCTAGATAAGGAAGAAATCGGGAGAATTGTTAGCGCAATGGAAACACTACCATATGCTAACGAGATTGAAGCCGTAGAATACGGGTCACCATCCATCTACACGAACGGTTCACTATTACTCTACGTCCTCTCAATGCCAAAGGTAAAAAATGAGGAATTCAATTTGCTTCTTACAAGAGCATCAATCACCAATGGTCTACAGATCGACATGGAATTCGATAGAATGCTAATCAACCAGCATGAGACGTTCGGCATTATTGGAAAATGTCTCTCCATTAATAACCTAGTAATCTGCGACGAAAAGTCGTTAGAAAAACTAGCGGAAGACAGCTGCGTGGCCAGACTCTTGAAGGGAGGACATACGACATGTGCCTTCCGTTCAAACACAAAGGAAGTAGTAGAACTCATCAAGGAAGACATGGTGTTCGTAACGAATTTTGAAGGACAACTGGTCTCCAAAAGCATCACGCGGACTCTCAAAGGTACCTATGTGATTCAACTGGACAGCGAAATGATTCAAGTAGGAAACAGAACATTTTCGAGCTCCACGTATTCCCATGTCCAGGTACTCCCACCTGTCCTCACGAACATCACAAGTCGGGTGCAAAAAATTGACCTGGAACATGTGCACGGCATAGGTATAAGAAACATAGAACGGCTGAGGAATCTTACCAACCACGTTACGATCTCGTCTGTTGCAGACGCATCAATCATCATACTAGTACTGGTCATAGCATGGATCATATGGCGAAAAGTTAACCTGGACCTAAATCTTCCATCCATAAATGCACTTGGCACAAGAACCGATTCTGCGCGTGACGAAGGGCTCCACCGGGTTCAAGAGCCCACGACGACACGATCCTGGCCATCTGACGTCACGTTAGATCTACGGGACGTAGATCTTTAAAGGGGGAGGAGTTAACACAATGCACTTGGGTCACGCACTAAGTGCATGCCGGCGAATCATACGGGATTCGCTGAGTCAGTTTGTTCAGGTGCAAACATGTTCTCACAGTGCCGGTGCACTGGGATCCAATTGCACCGCACCGGATACACGCGCCGAGACAGAATTGATGACTTAGCACATTGGACAATGGGAACGATGCCTTCCTACGGGCATGGATTAGATTTAAGAATTAGTCTTAAGCGGGAATTTGACTTGTGAAGATTTGTTTTATAGAAATAAAGTATATTATTTTTGACCACAGTGTTTATCTTAGTAAGTCGGACGGTTAGGCCAACCCCTTGGTTGGCGTTCGCGATTTTTTTTATGCCCTCTTCAAGGACATGATTTAACTTGTATAATCAAGTTAGAAGAAAAAATTACAGCCATATGTTAGTTGTCAAAAATGACAACTTCATGGACGATTATTTTACTTACTGTTTTCTTAATTATGGTGTGTATTGGGAACTTATACAAAAACTGTTTGCTTTTTTCCGATTGAATTTCGAATTCTTCCATTAGGGCTTAAATCTCTTACAATTTCATGTATGTTTCTGTTCTGACAACCTCACTGAACACAAACCAGATCAGTTTCGAACATAAACGTTTCTAACTGAACACAAAACCTTGTAACTCTCTGTGTTTTTCTTCTCGGAACAGCCTCTTTGAACAGACTTATTATAAAGTTGTTCTACATTTAAATAAAACACGTATTAAATTATTCGAAACCAAGAATATTTTTTTTTACTGTCGACAATATTACATTAACATGATACTCGTATCTCGAATTCTAGTGTGATTTTTCTGATTGCATAATTTTTTGAAGAGGCGAATATTAAGATCACTCCTTTTAATAAAGTTAGCTATATATTTTATAGCTGTTTTAAGGCATTCCGGGAGCGTTTCGGCAGTCAATGCTTGATAAATAAAATACATACAAGTAATTGACAACATTGTGAAACACCGGTAAATTCATTACATTGTTGCGCAAAATAAGGACTACATTTTATCTTGTCAATAATTTGTTCTTCGGTGTCATTTGACATTTTTTTAATTACGAGATTTCACTGTTGGACCGAAACCAGGTATAAAATACATACATATGATGAGACTGCCCTGAGCAGTAATTTGGAAAACAGAAGGCGTTCGCGTACTTTTTGCACCAAATATATGTTTTCTGTCAAATTTCGAAGAGTGGGTGTGAATTTCTCCCAAAGATAGGAAAATTACTTGTTCTGACATTTTCCATAAATTTGTTCTGTTATGCACTGGCTATAGTAGTAATTTTAGGATGACTTCGCGGACCACTTCGGTTGCTTTCAGGGACCACCAGTGGTCCACGGACCACCGGTTAGTAACCATTAATCTATAGGGAACAATCACTAAGTTCAGATTATAATGTATTGACTTCAGAATTCATTAGAATCTTAATTTAAATAATATCGCTTCCTTCTACTTCCTTTCTATCATACTGCAATCAAACAACGGGATTGATTTAAAGCACGGGCAACGCCGGGCAGGCAACAGCTAGTAAATAAATAAATAAACTACAAAGCCATTGGAGAAGTGGCGGATTAAGGTCAAGGGCTGCAGTGAGCCCCACTTTTTTGCCGCTCTGCCATTTATCATACCAACAAGCATTTCTTAACCAATTAGATTTAACGATCCGCCAAATGTTTAAGAACAAATATTTCCTATTATGTAGCTACTTGTTAAGGCAATGCATGTGATTCTACAGGTATATACTTAATACATAATATGTATGTACTCTCTGACTTTCCTGCTGGGAGACCTCCAAACACACACATAAATCAATTTCAATTTCAACCAAACTAGATTCGACTGAAATGAGTGGTGGCGGTGGGACTTAGTACTCTGTTTCTTTGTTTCTGCTGCATATTCCTCATGGCTTCCCATGGCCAGACGTGTTTTTAGCTCTACAGTGTCAAAAATTCGGTAGCTGTGTATATCTAATCTACCCTCAGGACAACTATTGGCCCCGACCGCACGGGCCACCAATGCATAGGAGGCTCCCTAAACAGCTACATCCTACATACATATATAAACCACCTCGACCTCTTTATCCACGACGACACGACACACAACACACCACACCACACATCTGTTGAAGCGAAACCACCCAACGTGTACCCAAAACCACACTTCCATTCTCCAATTATCACAGTTCGATTCCTCTGACCTGAACTCGTTTGTAGCATAATGTGTGTCAATAGGTGTGTTTTATTTCAAACCTATATAGGCTAAACATGTTTCCGCAACATGTTTTCAATGTAAAATACAACAAAACCTTAGCCTGGATAATTATCCAGTCTTATTTTTGTATGGAAAGCTTTTTCGAAATCTATATAGATTTGAAAAAAACGCGCCTATTGTTAAAAATAAAAAATACGGAAAAAACCCTTAGCCTTTTCACCTATTTTCGAGGTGGAAAAACAAACAACTGCAAACGCAGATTTGAGTAGAAAAATTAGTTGCAAAACTATTATTGCATACTTTTTGGCTGAAATCGGTTCAAGTATTAGATATAGTGTACGCATTTGTATGGTTTTGAGAACGTTCATATGTTAGAGAGAATAAGGTATATGCACTATCCACTATGTAGTTTACGTTTATAAAACACCTCACACGAGAGAAGCATGCAATTTGTATTTCATTTATAATAATATTATAAACTTTTGTAATTTCTAATTCAAATAGGAATATTCAATTATTTTAATTGATATGAAATTAATTGCTTTTAAAATAATGTTCCATGACAAGGTCAATATAATTGATGTGGCATCATCTGCCAAAGTTGGTTCCATGGTGTAATGGTTAGCACTCTGGACTCTGAATCCAGCGATCCGAGTTCAAATCTCGGTGGAACCTTCCTCAAGTTCCTTTCTTTTTGAGTTCACATTTACGAAATTCTTCACTTTTACAATTGTTGCCAGTATTTGTGTTTGAAATGTTCACCTTTGTCAATTCAAGTATATTTTATCTATCATCACACTGATTGGAAGTTTTGAGGGAGGGCCAAAATGAATAATGAAATAAATTCACGTCTTCTTGTTGTGAATCAATTGCGCGATTCAGACTCCATATCTCTGCAAACGACTTAAGCCGCCTTTTTCGGTTTCTTGCATTGTTCTTCTATTAATTTGTTTAATTAATAATTTCGGTTTAAATAAATGTAGAAAAAAAGGCAAATTTGTTTTTTGAATGAGTCTAAATTTTTTTGTTGCCAGACTATAAATTATTTTAATTGCTTGCTTGGACCTAGATTTAGGGGGCTTTGATTGAAAGTGATAGGATTTTAATTTTATACACTTTGACAAATGATCCAAAGTCTGCGGACTGTCGACATAGACTTGTGGTTTGATGTAGCCCAAAAGAAAAAAAATTACAAGATGACTGCGTCGACCAATTCACAAATCCTCGTCGGGAGACCAACTAAAATACCCAAAATTCAAATCCCCAAACCAATAAATCCCCAACTTTTGAAAAATGCACAAACACAAAATCCCCAAACACAAAATAGTTTGGGGATTTTCCATTTTATGCCAAGAGTAACCAATAATGCTTGTAATTGACAGTAGTTAGTCAATTTACTGTTTATTGCTTAAGAGATGATGGAATGCTAAGAATTGAACTATTTTTGATTTAGTTGTGCAATATAAAAACAAAAGAACAAGAAAAACTTAAAATAAATAAACATTAAAATAAAAAAAAAAAGAGTTATAAAAAAAGTATGGAATATGGAATATGGAATATGAATATGGAGCCAGTGTATCTTCACGTCCTCGTCGTGGCTCTGGATATCACCAAGTGGGAGACATACTAAATACCCAAAATTCAAATCCCCAAACCAATAAATCCCCAACTTTTGAAAAATGCACAAACACAAAATCCCCAAACACAAAATAGTTTAGGGATTTTCCATTTTATGCCAAGAGTAACCAATAATGCTTGTAATTGACAGTAGTTAGTCAATTTACAAAAGAACAAGAAAAACTTAAAATAAATAAACATTAAAAAAAAAAAAAGAGCCGTACTCTGGATATCACCAAGTATGACTATGAGTCCGCCAAACATAACTTATTTGATAGACTCGAACTCTAGAGGATTTTTTGTTTGGGGATTTTGTGTTTTTTGAATTTTGTGATTGGGGATTTTGGCTTGTGAATTTTGATATGTGGATTTTAGTTTGGGAATTTTGTAACTGGGGATTATGGAACCAACTCTCCTCGTCGTGAGATGATACAATCGCCAAACTTATCATTCAGCAAATCGGCTGTTGTTGTTGCATTGGAACCACAAAGTAAAATAATAATAAATAAAGTAAAATAGCTCTAAAGCGGTCGCCATTGATGGTTATGATTTTCCACTCCTCACATCGGAAGAAATAAGGTCCGATGACGCCGCCATACCATTAACATCACATAGTGAATTTTTTTCTGATGCAACGGCTTTTCATGAAACACCATGCACCAATAACGGCAATTTTTTGTTGTTAATTAACAAAGCCATTCATACAAAAATGCGCATGGCTTGAGAAGAGGATTTTTTGGCTTTCTACGGCCATTCCCAGCTAATATACTGAAATCATGGCCTAAAATGATGGTTGTTTAGATTCAATTCTTGCACCAATTGAATTTTGTAAGCCTGTAAGGTAAGAAAGTTTCGCGAAATATACCACATAGTGCACCGGGAAAGTCCCATTTCTTGTGCACGGTGTCGAATCCCCACCCCCCCAAACTTATCAGTAAAGCGTCGTTTTGTGGCTCTAACATATGTATATATATATATATATATATAAGGTACGTGTACCGCCCAAAAATTCTGTAACTTTGTGTTACATTTTTTTGCTCCTCCAATCAGGTTGCTATAGGAAATCTGCAGTCAAGCATTTCGTATGTGTTTTGTACCTTAACTGGCTTAGCTGTAAAAAAGGGTGTAGGTCCAGATGGGATCTCTCCTATACTTTTAAAACAATGTGCAACATCACTTGCATTACCTTTATGTATTAATTTTAATTTGTCGCTAAGAATAGGAAATTTTCTTAATGAGTGAAAAATATCTTTCATATCACCATCATTTTAAGGCCAGATCGAAGAGAGAAGTTTCGAACTATAAGCCTATGTGTAAACCACCAGTCATCCCCAAAGTATTTGAAAAGATTGTGTGTGATAAGCTGCACTTCTTTGTCAAAGAAATAATTTTTGATTCTCAACATGCATTTGTTTAACCCTTCTGTCAATGGATCTTTTGCCACCTTCTCAATGGAATGGGTCTGGCCGGACCTTCATACATTTTGTATGGCAATTATTAGAATACAATGAAATAACTTACGTTTTTTTGTTATTTTGGACATGTTATTATTTTTCTTGTGGTTAAAAGTTGTTTTTATACATAATAGTGATATTACGAGGTATTTTGTTGATTTACTTACTTATGGCATTTATGTAATAGAATACTGTGTTGTAAATAGACAGGCTCTTCGCTTGCAGTGCCTACAAATCTGTTTATCTTTTGCGCTGGGTCGTTTACTTTGCAAATTCTGCACTACTTTACGGGGCCGTTGATGTCTGGCTACTACTTGGTTGTAGAATACTTTGTTGTAATGGTGCTCCAAAGAAAGTTTGGAAGCCATTTATAACGGAAAACAGTCCTATAATCTTTGGATTGATGAAATAGGAAGTAAATACGTTTCTCCATACAAGGTCTGGCCAGACCTATTCCATTGACTCTAGGGGGTTGTTTTAGAAAATCCTTCTTTTTTTTTTTGCACCCACTTACATCTAAAAAATTTTGTCTACACTAAGACATTAAAAATATGAATGCTGACAAAGTCAGGAAACTTGATAGCTACATAATTCATTACAAAAAAATGGTATTGAAAGTGCGAAAGGTCCGTCCAGACCTAGTCATTGACACAGCCACTAACTTAGCAATCATATGCGAAAAAGTGGTAACAAATTTTTAACTTGGCCATCAGACCGATGTCATTTTTACCGATTTTGCTAACGCATTCGACAGAATAAGCCCCGCAGTGCCAATTCAAAAGCCAAAATGTATTGGGCTCGACTCCTTTCTATTAAACTGGAGATCGTTCTACCTTCGGGACCGAGTTCAGTACGTTAAAATTGGTGGTAGTCTATCAGAACCCATCTTTGTAACATCAGGTGTTCCGCAAGGAAGCCATACTGGTTCTTTGCTTTTTGTTCTCTTTGTCAACGATATCCCGTCATTTAATCTTAGATCCACGTGTCTTTTATTCGCAGACGACTTGAAAATCGTTCACACTACTATTCAAACTGTGGAAGATTGTTTGATTTTCCAAGAAGATCTTAATAATCTAGCCAGTTGGTGTCAACATAACCTCCTAGACTTAAATGTATCTAAGTGCCAAAGCCTTATCTGAACGAGTTGCATAAATCCAGTGTCTTTTGATTACCGAATTAATAATGCTAAGCTATAAAATGTGAATTTAAAAAAGGACCTTGGAGTCATCCTGCCAAATAAAATGATTAATCTCAGCTAGGACGGCGTCTTACTTAAGTAGTACACTGATAGGGGAAATATTCTATAGCATCCTCATTTTCACGACAAGATCTCCATGTAGGGTGCTCAGTGTGTCACCTCTGTTTTTCATGTGATAGCTATAGGCGATGTGTCCCGTAATCAGCTCAACTAAATTACAGCAGTCTCTTCTTCCTAGACTTGCGATGTCCTTATCTGGCCTCGTCATAAAATACTTAGTTGTTTGGCAGGAAGTTAAAACAGACCATCTCTCCTTATGAATCCAACTCTCAACGTAGGTTTGTTAAAAGCAGATCATATGTACCTTTTAGAATTTTCGTCATTTATATAAATGGGATTAAAAATATGCCTGTTAACTGATATTGTTTATACAGATTTTTCAAAGGCTTTTTATCGAATTAACCATCGCTTGCTGTTAAAAATTGTTTTATGGTTTAGCTTGCCCCCTGTGTTACCTTTCAAGTTGAAGTGTCACACGTCAAGATCTGTCAATGAGATTTTAGGCGTGCTTCAAGGAAGCCCACTCGGACCACTGCTGTTCATGTTATTTATAAACGGCCTGCAATTACCTTTCAATTTTAATGCTGATAATGATAAAGTTATTATTAAATACTCTGGTCAACAAAATTTTGTAATAAGAAATATGCTTACTAATTTTTAAATATCTATCTACAATAGTTATTTTTATTGGATCGTCTAGTTTTTATGTTACGGCTACTACCAGTAAAATTGTATGTTAATCGTTTTTACTTACATACTTTTTTTTATTTATAGTGCTTTGTTTTTCAGTGAAGTGGCTGTGTTTTTTGTTCGTCACGTTAGGTAATATTGTAATAATGTCAAGAAAGTGCAAAAACGATCGTGACAAGTTTTGTTACATTTTTGGTGAAATCACATTTGAAACTTCGTGAACGCAATGCATCGGGATGGTGCTGGACTTATGTATTTGAAAGAAAAAAATCCCAAAATCAGTGACGCCAAAATTAAAGAGTGCATATTTGTAGGTTTTCAAATCAGGCAATTGATAGAGGATTGAATATTTTAAAAAAATACTAAGTGACCTTGAAAAATCAGCTTGGGAATCTTTCATGAAAGTTACCTCAAATTTTCTCGGAAATCACCGATTGAAGAACTATAAAAGTATCATCCGGAAGCTTTTAGCTACTTAAAGGGCTTTGGGTTGTAACATGTAACATTCTCATATGGACCTAAAAATTTGGCCTCCGTTAGCAATGAACACGGTGAAAGATTCCATTAGGTCATTTTTACAATCGAATAACGATATCAGCGGAAGTGAGCCCAAGAATGTTGGCAAATTACTGCTGGATATTGAAACAAGACATCCCCGAAGCAAAATACAGAAGAAAATTATAAGACAATTATGTACCTATACATATATATTAATACTGTAACAACACTCATTTGTGTTCATAAAAACTGTACTTTTGGCAAAACTAAAAGGATCGTATTACAACAAAACTATTCGTAGCTGAAATAGGGTGATGGCACTAGTAGTCGGCCGTTTAACTTTTTTTTTACGTTTGACTGGTCTTTAAAATTCCGTTATTCAAATAATGAATTGAGTATTTAGTTTATCTGAATATTTGGAATGTGTAGATTGGAGAATGCTAAGCACTTGGGCCTTTTAAACAACACCAACATCGGCTGGTTGGGTGATGTGAGTCGTATTTAGCATATAAAACTATATCATTATTTCTGAAAAAGTCGCTCAGTTTCATAATTAGATGCAACTTATGACCATCGACCAGAACCAATACTGGCCGGCCGTTTGATGTTATTTTCAGTTAGCCAGTCATTGGAGCGTTTGGCCACGTACTCAGAAAACGTCTTGAAACGCATTCAGCCACTCTTTGGCATTTCTAAAATCCATTTGTCTGGGGTGCTTTTGACTACAGCTTAACGCAAGGGCACATATGGAAGAACGACTAATGGAGATGACGTTTTAGGTTTGGCACTAAGCACAAACAAAACGGTAATCGTCTCCTTGTCGTTTCCAAGACTAATCCAAGCTGTATTTCCAGCCCTTAGGAGCCGTTGGATCCGTTATAGGTATCTACTATCCTTTTTTTCATCTAAAACATGAAAGGCCGACATAAAAAAACACCAGTCTCCTTAGTCCGCCACCATTGATTCTACTACTGAAAATATCAAATAAGAACTCGAAATGGAGTAGTCGGCTGCGGGCCGAGCTTAGAAGAATCATACAAAAAAAGTCTCCTAATGTCGGCCCCCTCTGTATTTATTAAAAAAAAAATTTTTAATTATATGTTTGTGCAAGAAACAAGAACAATAAACTATAAATAATCCAAAATAAATCAAATTATGTACTTTACCCCCAATACTTTACTGATTGTAACAGTTTTCGCAGTCCACTTCCACTATTTTTTTCTTAGTAAATTTCACAAAAATGACCACTCTTAAGAACTTGAATCAAAGTGACAATTATTGTACAGAAACCATTTGTTGTATTGCAACAACCCTTTGCACACATATAGAAGAAACGTTAGGCTATTGGAAAAAAATGTCTGCGTCTGTGATCCACAAACGCATTTACTGTTGCGCTTCAATATATGGCGCGGCGGCCGACTACTAGAGGGGGCCGACATTACATGCCATCACCCTATTCTAATATCCATATTCTACTATACTAAACCTTGTTTCTAACGTAATCAGTTAAAAGTTTTCATGTTACATAAAAAAAGTGAATTTTTTTTTACACACAAATTGTTTCGAGAAGCAGGCCCTGGTTCACCCCTAACTGCAAAAAGAAAATAAAAATTATATATTCCCCTAAAATAAATAGAAAAAGAAATAAAAACATAAAAAAAAGTTATCTCGACCCTGCCAGGAGTCGAACCTGGAATCTTCTGATCCGTAGTCAGACGCGTTATCCATTGCGCCACAGGGCCTACGTGCAGCGAGTGGCTAAAACACAGAGTTGTGGATGTCAAACAAATTTACTTTCTTTCGTTGAATTTCTATTGCCTTCATTCACAGGATGCTATAATGTACATTATGTAGATACTTTTACCTTCACTTTGTTAGCGTGGCAAGAAAGAGCGAACGTTTCGCCCACCAGTAAACAGCACTTTTTGTATATAGACTTCGGAGCAATACACTATTTCATAAGTCAAACACGATACATTCCACGGTCACAATAAGTATCTTTATTTGAATGCAATCAATTTACAAAAAAAAAAAAATTGTTCACTTTCATTCAATGAATTGGTGAGCTCATCGTCATATCAGTTCCATTCGTCATAAGGCCCGCGTCCATTGTGAAATTACCCTTCGGTTTACCATCAGGAATACTTATTTGGAACTGCAACAGGACCACTAAATACGTCACCATTGTCGTGAGGAGCTATTAAAGCCGTAAAAAGAGACAAATAAATACTAGCGTACGACCAAGTGTCTTACCCATACTCACCCCCTTAAAAAGATTCCTGTTAACATCAAAGAAACCGCCACAATTAATATTCGATGGATTCATTTCTGTAGCCCGAAGGAACATGTTTATCTCTATCTGTGCATCCGAGTTCATCCAATTCAATTCGACCATGAGCAGCTTCTTCTGAAAGTTTGTTCTTACATTGTGTGAGGCATGATGCGCCTCATCGCAAATGTAGAACAGCAAACAGATGCTCCAGAGCGCAGTTATGGCCAACCCAATGTCCTTTGTACCAAATCCTTCGGACAACTGCGACATCAAACCATAAATCGATAGGGTTATAATAAAGAACAGGTATAAATTTAGAAATGTAAAAGTGTAGCAGGTTGCTGTTCCGGTATCCCTAGTCAGCTTACTCAGTCGCAGCCACAAGGCCCGATAATCGGCCACCATAGCCGCAGGTCCGATGTGATGAAGTGCCTGTAAGTACAAAGTGATTGTCAATTGTTGTCTAAATTTAATATCGATGTGTACACCTTTTGGAAACGCTCGGCAAGGATATTGGCTGTGTCACTCAGTGCCTCACAAGATAAATACCACCATGCTCCAAGCATTGCCGTCAGGTTGTCCAAGAGACAATATGGAATTACCTTGAAATAAAAATTGTCTCATTAAGTTAAGTACCATATCTCAGGATATTGAGGAATGCAAATGCAAATGCTAAATACCCCACTCCCGAAATTACAATACCATACTTAGGCAGAGTAAAACATCTACGAAAATTACCAGAGGGAATCCTCTGACTGTAGAACCAATGACAATGAAGCAAGCATGAAATGGATTTTCCATGCCACCACTAACCTGGGAAAATAACACTCGGAGCTATTTTTCACTTGTCAAAGAATTTGTTGCTGGCACAGAGTTTTGATGATATTGCGTGACAAATATCTTACGACTCCTGCCCTTTGGATATGTCGTCTGATGTCATGACACCAGAATTGCGGCTGCTGTGCAAATTTAAAGTCCACCTGCTTCTTTCCGAATCTAAGCCTAGACGGCAATGGAGTTGAATTTTGAATGATGGATCTGCCGAATATGGGTTTGGCGCTGTAGACTTTGTAAAATATGACAACTTCATTATTATTTAACTACCCTCGTCTAAAACGTCGAACATTTTTACAGAGCTTAAGGGGCAAAAATATATGTAAGTTAAGAAAATAACTGTGTGAATTATATTTACAAATAAAAGCTCAGTGTAGTTAGAAGATTCAATGGCTACCTCTGCAGATAAGTAATTCGCTATTCATAAGGATGTACTCGTATATTCTTTTCGCGTGTTTTTAAGCGCCGCGCCGTATGAACTGAGTTTGAATTCATAGCTAACATATAACGCAGAATTGAATTGGGAGAACTGAAAGAGAGAAAGAGACAACAACAGGCCCACAACATTACCATGGATTTTTTTTCGACAATTCCTTCTGGTGCAAATGGTGCTTTCGTTGTATGCGCGGCAGATTTCATTATCTTATGTACCCACTTTCAGCCCCATTATTTTTTGAATGTCAAAAAATATATTTTTGAAAATTTCGTTGCACTTTTGAATAATTTTAAAATTTTTTTGTCAAATTTATTTATAAGATGAATTGTTTTTTTTTTTAGCCTTACCTAATTCATACGCTTCATACCGAATTGTATTGCAAAAGGAGCAAAACATGCGAGGGATATACGTACATACATATGTACATTTAATATTATTTTTTAACTTTATTAAACATGTAAATACGTTGACGTTCTTTTTACATTACATCGTATTCTTATTGCTATTTCACTTTTAAACGGTTACTATATGAAAATCTATTATACCGATCGACTGATCAATATCCGAAAAGTATCCAAGTAAAAAAGTCAAGTACCGTTGTACAACTTTTTAGGCTAAAACCTGGTATACCAGTTGATAGCATATGTCTAAGTTAACTTAAATATGAATTTTTAACAAAATCGTTGGAGCCGTTTTCGAGAAAATCCGCTTTTTATAAAAACGGTCACAAGTGAAGTATAGGTACCTTAATTTTTGGGGCTAGAATGAAAATTTCAAATTGGCCTTGTGGCCAAGTTTCAAGCAAATCCGCCTAGCCATTTAGGCTACGGTCCGAGATACAGCCGTATTTACAGAATGAGCGATACTGCTTTATTATATAGTATATGATGTTTTCCAGCGATTAGATGCACCACGACGTTATGGTCTATTGTACTCCCTACAAGTCCTAAACACAAACCTTTTCTTAGATGCTCCACATCCCACTAGTATGTGTTCTGGAGTGTCACTGGAGTGTCACTGGACTCATTGCAAAATCTGCAAGAGTCTTCACCTGAAAGGCCTATGTAATTTCCTGAGATGTCCCTCGAGCAAAGTTGTACGACTGCAATTTTAAATTTAGTAGAAAACCTATGTACGTATAAACATGGATAAAGATTACGTAACATCACTGATGCTCTTGGACTTAGACAAAACGAAGATTTTTTTTAATTTCTAATACACCGAAACGGACCTAGGTTGAACAGCAAAAAAAAAGTCAAGCAATAGTTGTATCTAGAAGAGCCTAGAATCACTATAAACCGAAGATTATCCGTGACAAGAAACTGAATCGAGCTCGAGTCATAGTGTGGTGTGCAGTTGCATTAAGCTGCATTGTCGACCTATATTTGTTTTTTTTTTTTGTTGATAAAATGGTTGCAAGGTAGCGTTCAATGAAGACCATTATTAAAAAATATTGAAGTAGTTTTTCTTCCCAGAACTACTCCGAAAGAGAATCCTTTTCAACTCTGTGTGGTTTCAGCAAGATGGGGCAACTTGAAAATTCCAAAATAAGCTGATTTCCAAGAACATTCCATTGGCCGCTAAGGTCTACAAAACTTAACCCATAAATTGGAGGGATTATAGGCAATCCATTAAAACAATAATTGAAGCATTTCTCGCTGCACCCCTACAGACAGTAATGAACAAACTTTTTAATAAAATGTCGCATATGAGTTACCGAGCGCGGAGATCATTTGAAATAAGTAATTTTAAAAAACCGTTAAAAACATATGTCATAAAAATGAGTTATGTATGTATCTTTAAAATTAACTAAAAAGAAATAAATTATATAAAGCATGTGATTCATTTCTTTGGATGTAAGATATGGGCCCAGCCTGTAGCTCTATTTTTTTTTTATAATAAATGAATGAGAATCTCCCGAATATCCTCAGTTGAGCTCAAGCAAACAGTCTTTGCCTCAACTCTAATAAGTCCACGTCACTGGGATACTACAACTTGCTGTATACCTCAATCTTTTCAGCCATCAAACAAGGGCAGTGTATAATAGACTTTGTTGAGACTGCGAGAAACGTGGGGTTAACCTTCATTCGCACTGTATCTTGGGGCGGCCACGCCAAGTCGCCAATGACTGCGTTTGGAAGGTGTATGGTTTGAAACACTACGTACTTATTAAGACGAAGTTTCCTCGAATGAAGACTGCAGATCTAGAAGTAGGTTAAACCTGCTCTGTAACAACAGTATTGTCCGCTCTATACATTCGCAGGTGTGAGCATATCTCCGCGTACTCCAAAACTATTTTAGCTTAGTCTCCAGTCATTAGATTTAGCAAACCTATATAATAAGGTAACCTTCCCTTCTTTCCAATGAACCTGCACACTTATAATGGCTAGATTCGCGTGCTTAGCATCTGAAAGACAACTTTTCGTTCGCCTTTGGAACTCTCTCCACATCACATTAAGAAGAAACAGAAACGCAAATCATTTTAAAACTCTACTTATGGGATATCTGGCTTATGCTCATAATTATTTCGCATCTTAAATAAAGGGCTTTTCATTCAGCATATATTAACTTTTATTGAATAAAAAGAGTTGTGTGTGAGATATGATAGAAACACTTCGTCAGCGCAGAGCAACATTTGTCTAAGTCACAAAAACAATATTTTACAGGGGACGATTTTTAAGTTATAATTTGAATTATAGCCACATCTCTTGGCTCGTTGATTGTTCATGTAATTCTTTTAAAGTTTTCCTACCAATTTTTTTTTTTTAAATAAAAGAAATCGCTTTATAAATAACTATTTACTATTTTTATTTTAATTTCAAAAAAAAAGAAACACAAAAATGGAGATAGAACCCATTCCCATACAAGTGTGCATCCTCCAAAAACGAACATGGACATAAAACAAAATATGGTAGTCAGATATCGGGCACAATGTTGTGTAATTGATTTCGGCACTGCACTCGTTTGAGATAGACCAAATGAGAATTCTCTGTCGCTTAGAACAAAAAGGCCTTACCAATCGTACCGTAAAAGTGCCTAACTTTGACCAGCGATGATTACTTTGACCAAAATCAGAAAATTTTTATTTTTAATACAGAGTCAACTATATTTGGGTAATTTCAACATATTTGGTATGAGTTGAAAGGTTGGTTTATCAACTAAGTTGCGGTGTTCAGTTTATGAGGTGAAAATATCTAAAAAAAAAAAAAATGCGACTGTATCCAACAGTCCCGAGCTATGTGTAAACATCACGCGGATGAGGTATGTAGCTCCACTTTATTGGAAAGAAAGTAAATTATAACTAGTCTATGTTCGATAAAATTCAAGCCAATCGCATATATGTATGTATACTCATCGAATCCACTCCATTCGCAGCAGTCGACGCCAGGAAACGAACCTGGGACCCCTAAACTCAGTTGTACCCTGCGCCAAAAGTAGAAAAACCGACGCGCTTCACACTCAACCGCCGCGGTTATAAAAACTTTTCATCCAAGTTCTTACATAAATAATAACAGCTTGTAGGTATGTACTCTGTTCTGTCATCTCATCACAAATAAGAAAAATAGTAAAAAAAACAACAACAAAACAAACAAAAACCGCCTCATCTATCTTCTATATATGTATGAGAGTTTATTTCTGCACCGATTTCAATGATTCTAACATTGATCGAAAGCTTCATCGGTATAAATAATTTTGGAAAAAAGAATATGAATGAAGTTATTATGGAAAAACATTATTTTAACGTACCTACATTCACATTTCACAAATGAGGGGTCTAAATGTTTTATATCTCAAATGAATCAAGGAAAAATTTACTAATTTCACCTATTTTTTTGTTTTTCAATCCGATAAGCCATTATTGAGTTAGGGCTGTTTAACTATAATTTTCCCTCCCAATATGCAGTATTTTCACAATTTTCTGAAAACCATGCCATTTTTCGGGATAAAAAGTGTAAATATAAAAGTTGACCAGGAACATAAGCAATCACTATGTCAATATTTCATCGCGCTGCTATGAATTTTGAGTTACATATTTCGTAACCGTTCGGTATTCCGTCCCCGAAATCGCGGAATTGCTCCCCAAAATCGCGGAATTACTCCACTAGAAATTTTGCTAACGCGCGCTTAGATGTTTACACATCAAAAATGTAATCGTCAAAAATAGTAGTGCAATTTTGAGGTAGTGATTTGAGCTCCTAAAAAAGGTTCCGATATTTTGTGTTTTGAGCTATTTAGTTGCATCGAATTTATTACAGGTATATAGACTAACATTTATCTTTTAAATGTAATTTTTTTTTTATAGTCATAGGTGTAATACAATTAATTTTATACAAATAAGAAAAATACCTTTATGAAATGTGATAAATTCGGAAAACTTTGACCAGCAATTTTTAACTTTGACTGACAAAGTTAAAAATTTCAAAGTAAAACCAGGATGACCAGGATGTTTTTTAGCAATCAAAACTCCCCCAGTGGTACAAACAGGTAATTGAAGTCTTAGTTTTGTTCAGAATTCAGCGCCCGATAAGCCTAAAATCCGAAAGATCTTGTTACACACAAAGACACTGCAAATGTTTTTCGTAAAAAACTGGTCAAAGTATCGCTATTTGACGGTATGTACAGCACTTAATTTCCAATTGGTCTCAGCGACACTGTAGATATTGGACTTAGACCATTATTGAATCCTGAAAGTGTACGGAAAATTGTTCTATTCCATACAATAATGACTCTTCGAACAATTTGGGAAGATTTTTACTCTTAAAATTTGGCTCTTGGAACAAAGGGAATATAGATTATTTAATAAACAGAATGAGATACACCAAAACGGATTTCAGATTAGGAAAAAGCATCCTCAAATTAGGACATACATAGACCAATTATGCTTTCCGCTGACGATTTATTGCGGATTCAAGAACCGTCTAGCCACTCTCGTTTCCGAAGTTGTATGGCCCAATGACCCCTCCTGATGAAAATCCATACCAAACAGTAAGTTTCTCCGTATGCAATGGAGACTCTTGATACTGTTGTGTATTATTCTCCCCAAAGGCGGCAGTTGTGTTTGTTCACGAAGCCGTTCAACCAAAAATGTTCTTTTTCACTAAAGATTTTTTTCTCGCCAACATTTGGACCATTTTCCAACTGTTCCAGAGGCCAATTAGCGAACGTACGATGAGATTGATGATCTTGGCGCTTCAGTTCTCGTGTCATTTGGATCTTATACAGATGTATGCCCAAGTCATTTCACAAAATTCGCCAAGTTGGGGTCATAGAAATGCATTTCAATCAGCAACCGAACAACTTGTCAGCAATTGGACAATCATTTCGGCGGTAAATATTTCGTAGTTGTGAAACATTTGGCGAAGAGAACACGAATTTTTATATTAAATTTTCACAATTTCTACGCGTTGTTGATATAGCGTGGTAAAATGGTGACTATGACAGAACACAAACGTCAAGGAATGACAGCATTTCCGCACTTAAAACGTCAGAACAATAGGCTGTCAAAGTTCGGACATACATAGCAACTGAAAAGTAATGCCTCGGTTGGGGTACCGCCATCAAATGGTCTCAGGGGATCGCGATAAATAAATACAAAAAAACAAACAATCGAATCGAATGAACAATTTTGTGTTGATTCATTGATAAAAATAGGGAAATGCTAAAAAAAACTATTTTCAACTTACCTGAACCAAATGAAAGTCGGCCATTGTAATATGAGTGATGACCACCGATAAACTTGATAGCAATGGTAAAACAATGGCAATGGTAATTGCCTTATTCCTTATATTAAGCGGGATGCTATGACCAGATATTTGAAAGAACAATATCTGTAGGGAACAAGTTAATGCGGTTGATACCATTATTAGTCTCTACTCACTTCAAAGTCATTCCAATCGTTCATCAGATCGGCAATTTTTCTCGTCTCTACCCAAATGATCGGAATAATTAAAATGGGTAAAATATTAACCAGAAAAAGATAAGCAATGACAGCCTCTTCAAAGGGTCCCCTTAGGTTTGATACTATGTTTATTCGGTTATTTGTCACGTATCCCACATAAATCTAAATAACAAAAACAGTTCAAGTAAGGACAAAACAATAATTTTTACAATTCTCTGTATTACCGTTAATAACACAAAGAAGAGAAAAGAGTATGCAAACGCTACAGAACTAATTAAAAAGGTTGCATTGCCTGGCGATCGCTTGGTGACTGGCATGGCTCCGATGCACCGCAAAAAGTAATAACAAGCCCCGATGTTGTTGAACACCACATCCTTTTAGGACAAAAATAAAAAATCACAAATTCAATTTAAAATGTTTCAACTTTTCGTACTTTCCTAAAATTCTGCGTCGACGTTTCTGACGTTAATGATGGTCGAACGTCGGTTCCATACAATGCGATGCTATTCTTTTGGGGCTGTAATCCACTGTACCTTCTGATACCTTGATTATGGAATGACGGCTTGACATCGAGAAAAATGGCTTTTGAATTATTTTTATTGAAAGTATTAAACATTGTGCCCAGATCTTCGAAAACTGTCAATTCAACGGAACCGGAGCGAAATGATTAACTTCACCAAACTCTCGATGGAAAATGATTTAAAGAGTTCGAGTAAAAATATCAATCTACAATCTACGCAGTACAACAGCAAAGGGTTGTAAATTGTTAACGACATTGACCGAGAGAATATCTAATATGTTGTTTGTTTTATAACCCTAATGACTTAAATTTTAAGACTTCAGTGGCAAGTCTACCTGTCGCTTGGTAGATGGTTTCCTGTTTCTAAAATTTACTGACCTTAGCCTACAAACTGATATTTTAATTGCCTCTGGGAATGGGTCATGAACAACATTCAGTCATTAGGAAAGTATTTCTCAAGGCCATTTATCACCTAAGTGAATGTACTTTGTAGTTGGGCATAATGGAAGCTAGTCAAGAGTTACGGAAGTTTATGCATTTTACATGAGTACGTTTGCACATGACATTTATATTTAAATAACCTTCAAACTAAATATTATCGGCTACACATTTTGTGGAAAATATTAATTTTTGTTGTATTTGTTATAACATAGGTTAGGTTAGGTTAGGAAGAGGTTGTGAGGCTGACCCATCACAAAAACACTAGGCACCGTAATAGGCCCATCGCGATCCCCTGGGTCCATCGTATGATCATCGTATGATGGTACCTAAACCGAAACACTTCCATCAAAACATTTAATTTCCCTACAGAATTTTAGAATTCTATTGTGGCCAGTTTGGCCAGCCTCCTCCAGTGTATTAAAGAAGTAACTCCCTAAAAATTTCTTACGAAAGCGGGCTATAGTCTGACAATCACGATATCCTCCGATGTTCCTATGTCGTTGCAGTTACTGCATTCGTCCGTGTTTGAAAGTCCCATTATTTTGGCATGTTTCCTTAACCCTCATCCTGTAAGGAAAAAAAATTACATATTCAGTGTTTTGGGTGAATTGTTCTTAGCACAATTTTATTGCATTATTTGCACTTTTTACAATTTATTTCCGTAAATGAATGTTTTTTTTACAGATAACTGAATTACATTTGTTACATTTGGTAGCATACATATTATAGAAATCGCACGAGTTTTTTATGTCTCAAAATGCGTTTGGGCAAAATTTGCCCAAAATACAGGATGAGGGTTAAGAGACAGTGCCCGGAGAGTATTCCTATTAGAGTTCTCAGCTTTGCCATATTTAGCACGGTTGCCAGATTGGGCGATTTATCGTATTTTTGGCTATCTCTTTTCAAAAATTACGATGAAAATTCAAAAGTTAGTAGCCCAATGCAATTTAGGCTACAAATATTTTCCATTAACGATCTTGGGCGACTTTTTATTTATAATTAAAATTCTTTAAAAACGATATACAAATTTGATTTCTTCACACGCATTTGTACACAAGTATCATTGTAAACAATTTGGGATATACTGTGGTGAATTGCTGATCGCCTTTACAGTATCTTTTGATCACCTCGGCATTGGTCCCTATAGTTGGTTAATAGGCGCAATTGCCGCAACTTGAGGACTATTGAAAACTCAGGCAGTAACGCCGAAGATAGTTCAAAGAAATATACTGTCTTTGGCATCTCTTGATGCAATTATACGCATAAATATTGATTAAACCGTTAAAAACATACATAATGTATGTTGCAATGACTTCGAATCAATACCACATAATGGTAGCAAAATGTTCATCAGAAATTTACAAATTTACAATCACTGACAGTGATTATTAATTATTAATTAATTAATTAAATATTATTATTAAATATTTCTATTATTTATATTTATCTTTCGTCTATGTTGTTGGAATTCAGATCAGTTTTAAGAGCTTTAAAATACGCTTCTTTTAAGTCCAAAATTATATTTCTACGTGCTCTAAAAGGTGAGCAATATTAATAATATCTTTGCAAATTTTTTATTAATTTGTGAATTGATCAATGTTCTGAAACCAATCCCAGTGGTGTCTACTTTTTTTAGTTTTCTTTCGCACTCTCTTTTTTTTTTTGTCATTGTCAGTGCGTATTTTTTTCTTTTTGTTTTATGAACATTATGTTCATGTGTGTGCGTGTACACTACAAAAGTTAGTTGAGTTGCATTGCAGCATGGTGAAGTTTTGTAGAGGCGTGTGTTGTATTCGTATTCGTATATTCGTGTTTCGTGTGTTTTGAGTGGAACTTTAATCATTGAGTTGGATTAGAATTGAGTTAGTTCTATTTTTTTTGCAGCATTCTTTATCTGTTCTGTTTCATCTTTTATCATTTAGTTGGCAATTGTATTTCAAAGTGAAATATAGTGAATTTTTTTGCGAACATGACTAAGCGATCAAATCGGTCTGATATTGCGCGAATAAGTCGAAATGCATAATTATCGAGATTGCATCGATTACATAAAACTGATACAGAAAGTGGTCAGCAAAATGCTCCACATGAGAACATTGCGCTGCCATTTAGCCGAACGAGAATTAGGCTTTCAATATGAAATATGAATTGTTTTCCATAGCTTTTTTTTTAAACTATTTATATGTTAAAAATGGCTTTTATTATCATATCTCTTTTGCACGTGAAAAAGTTGTTTAATATAATTTTAGAGAATGCGGCAAAGATAACAGTTTAGTAAAAAAAAGTAAAAGTTTTGAGAAAAATACATTTAAAGTATTGGAACAACAAATTTTCATAATTTTCAGTTTAAGAAGCCATACTTTTTTTTGACTGCATACATGTATGTACCTACATAAAGTCTTCAAAATTTTGTATGCGCTTCTGATTGCCTCTCCAAAATGTACAAAACTGTTTTTATATCTGAAGTAGTTCAGAAGCAACATAATTAAAGTGGTCTTACCACCAAATCGTAGGTCCCTTACATAGATGGGCTATAGTTTGGAGGGGGGTGAAAAAACTGGGACACCCTATATTCCTCTTTATCTTTGCATTCATCGGAGGAATCGAGATAAGAGTTGTTGTACTCTCTTTAGCAGCCACCATATTGAGCTACCAGACGGTTTGATTTGAGATCTCTTTCATCGAGGCTGCATATTAATATGCATGTACATATGTCTTTTGGTTACCTTTCGCAACCAAAAATTACTGCGGGTTCTTGGTCTATTAGGACAACAAAGTAGATCAAAATTACATCAACTACATCCCATAAATGTGGTAGACAGGCGAAGCAAAGCGAGCACGGGCCAGCTAGTATGATATAAAGAAGATTTGAAAAAAAAATGTATTTCGTACGATATTTGGGCTACTTATTAGGCAACGATTTTGGGCAATTTCTACAATTGGGCTCTTAAAGCTTTAAAGTTTCTGGCAACCCTGCTATTCAGTCCAAGCATTACCTTGGTTCTTTTACGGTCTATGGTCGGCCAGAGAGCCTTGGATACGCTCGCTTGTTATAACATAAGATCTACTAGAAAAAAAATGGAATACTTGATTTGCAGTCTTTTCCCGTTCAATGTTAATTCTGATTATGAGCGTGAAGTTGTTGATACTCTTGCTCAGCTTGACCTTCGGCAGATTAATTATTTGCCCAATGAATTCAACAATATCCTTGATTTGGTCTTTGTTGATTCTGAGCTTAGCATTAGTATTAGAAATTCCATGACTCCACTTTTTCGGAACTCGGTTTTTCATGTGGTATTATCTTTGCAATTTGAATTTTATAAATATTTCAAACCGGTTTCATGTGACACTAACTTTAAGTACAATTTCGATAAAGCCAATTTTAACAACATCTCTAGTTATATTACTGGTATTGATTGGTACGCCGTTTTTATTAATAGTAACTTAAATGACTCTTATAACCTATTTATTGAAACTATTAAAGTGGCAATTGATAGATTTACACCTAAAGTAAAATCAACTACGGGCTCTAAACCAATTCGGTTTAATAGCGCAATCATTAACTTAAATTATAAAAAAAATAAGATCTATAAGCAGTTCCGCAAAAGTAACAACGATCCGGAACTGCTAAGGCAATATCGGATACTTAATAAACAGTTCGATGTCTTAAACAAGTTCCTCTATAGATAGTATGTTCAGTCTGTCGAGTCTAAATTAAAATCGATCAGCAAATGTTTTTGGAGCTTTATCAATAGCAAAAGGCATTCCAATGGTATTCCAAACTGCATGCGTCTTAATAATGTATCTTCTTCTAATCTTTTAACAATTTGTAACATGTTCGCTAGTCACTTTCAGTCTGTCTATACTTGTGGTATTCCCACTTCACAAGTTACTTGTGATATCTTGTCTTGTAACTATCTGAATGTTGGTAACCTTGAGTGTTCAATCTCTGAGGTTAATTTAGCCCTATCATTATTAAAACTAGACAAGAGTCTTGGTATCGATGGCATCCCGCCGATTGTACTACAAAAGTGTTCTATCGCGATTTCTGTACCTCTCTGTTTAGTGTTTAACCTATCCCTTCAAAGCGGTCATTTTCTGAACGCTTGGAAGAACTCCTTTTTAACACCAGTTTTTAAGTCCGGATCTTGACATGATGATACTTACTATCGTCCCATTTGTAAAATTTCCGCAATACCCAAGCTTTTTGAAAAACTAGTCTGTGATAAACTAACACCTCTTTTGAAAAGTTTTATCTCTCCGTTTCAACATGGTTTTGTCGCAGGAAGATCTACTTCTACCAATCTCTCGATTTTCTGCCACCATGTTCTGGATGGCTTCGAGAAAGGTCTGCAATATGATGTCATCTACACCGACTTCTCTAAAGCATTCGATCGCGTTAATCACGATATCTTAATTCGCAAGCTAGCTAAATTTGGATTTAACTCCAACTTCCTAAAATGGATCAGCTCCTGTCTTAAGGAACGTATACAGTATGTCCGTATTAACGGCATAATATCAGCACCTATTTATGTGACTTCTGGTGTACCTCAAGGCAGTCATCTTGGCCCTTAGCTTTTCCTTCTATTTATAAATGACATTCCTGACTTGTTCGTAAATTCTCAATGCCTAATGTTTGCCGATGACTTGAAAGTCTTCCGGCCTATAAACTCTGAGCAGGATTGTACTCTTTTGCAATAAGATCTTGACAGGCTTTCGATTTGGTGCCACAATAATGACCTTCATCTTAATGTTTCTAAATGTCAAAGCCTTACTTTTTGTCGTAACCTTTCGCCAATTCCTTTCACATACAAGATCGGCAATGTCTCGCTGTCCTTTATTTCCTCCAAAAAAGATCTTGGAGTTATTTTTGACAATAAACTTAGTTTTGTTAAGCATATTGAGTTTTTAGTGGCCAAAGGTAACTCAATGCTAGGATTTATACTACGCAATTCTAAAGACTTCCAGGATCCCCATACTCTTAAATGACTATTTTTTGCATTTCTCAGATCAAATCTTGAGTACTGTAGTACCATCTGGAATCCATTTTATAACATACATACCAACATAATTGAGAGGATCCAAAAACGTTTAACAAGGATTGCAGTGCGTAGATTACGCTGGAATATTGAAATGCCTTCTTATGAAACGAGGTGCAAATCATTTGGAATTTTGCCTCTTTTCGTAAGAAGGCAATATTTTTCTATTATGTTTATTCGCGGTTTGATTAACTGTCGTATTGATTGCCCTTTTCTGCTTTCATTAATTGGATTATATGCTCCATCGAGAGCTCTTAGAAATCGTTATTTATTGTATGTACCTTATCATAGAGCAAATTATGGTTGCAATGAACCAATTTCTAGATGCCTACGAGAGTCAAATAATTATTGTAGTCCTTAAGATTTTCATCTCAGTAGGAGTTCATTTGAGAATAAACTAGTTTTAGAGCTCCATTTCCGGTGGTTTTAGTCAGTAGTTCTTAGTTTATATTTTAATTGTACTAGTAATCTAAAGAAAACAGTTGATGTACACAGAGCCCAAAAAGTCTCCGTACAGCGGCACATGCCCGAAATAAATGATTTAATGTTTAATGAGATTCAAATACAATGATTAAATAAAAAAGGAAACATTTCTATGAAAGAGAATCTTTTCTTCTTTATTTCTACCAAATTTTATTATAAGTCATGCTGAAAGTTGCTTTTCGGAAACGATCGATTGTGTTTTTCCTATTTTAGGTTAAAAAAGTGAGTTTTTTTTTAATATGGAGGAAAAGAATAACCAAATTTCTATCGCAACTAAAAAATATGGTTTATCCAAAGAAAAAAGGTAAATCTCTAGCTAAAATTTCAAATATTGTTAACAAAATGAATTCTTCGGTGCAATATGGCATCCATTTATTACAAAAAAAAACAAAACTATCTATAATCTATAAATATTATAAAACTGTAGAGGTTTTTTTGTTGGTTACCTAATGGCGTGGAAACCGCTGGACAGATTTCGATGAAACTTTTTTTGAAATGCTTCTTAACTACCCGGGATGATCACAAGCTATGTATTTTTTTGGCTCAGCCTAATGTTTCTTTCATAATAGTCAAAATAACTGTATATTGGTGAGGAATATTATGATTATGCAGCCCTAACTCAATAATGGCTTATCGGATTGAAAAACAAAAAAATAGGTGAAATTAGTAGATCTGTCCCTCAATCATTTGAGATATAAAACAATTATTCAAAGCATCGCCCACATTTTTCCTTCAGTGGTGACCACTGCCAGCAGCCGGGCAGCAGTGGGTATCGTTGCAATAGTGAGTGTATGAGTATATGTGCGCGCTCTGACGTGATCATTTGTTTTGCACTTCAATGTGCTACAATCATCACAAGCATTTGCAGCTTTCATACTCAACCAATGTTAACAAATGAGGTGTCAGAAAAGAAAGAGAATTTTCTAGAGCAGTAAATCGCATTTTCAGTTTATTAATATTATTAACAAATCAAAAAAAAAAAACGATCAAAAACAAATATTCAACCGAAAATGAACTCCTATTGCTTTATTTTGGCTCATATACTTATGTACATATACATATCTTCATCACATAAATTAATCATCTGGAAAGTATTGGTTGTTCATTGATTCGAAGCCAAGGTAATATTGGCCGTGGCTGTGGCGTCGTCAGGATTAGTAGCTACGTTATTCCCCGGAATAGTGATATAGCTCGAGTTTTCCGTAACTGTTGTCTAATTGTGTGGGACGAATGCACCGTAGTGGAAATCGTTAACAGAACCTAACACGATAAACTTTAGGCATACGTTATCAGTAGTACCACGAGGCACAAAAGTTGATGAAGTAAATGCCTGTCTGAAAAAGTCAAGTCTCTGTGTTCCAATGTTACTCAAATGCACTTGACCGTCAATATGCGGGCACGAACAGGTGGCAATCCAAACGCACAAAATTTTCTTATTTGTTACTTAAAATTGGTGGAGGAAGAAAATGGAAAAGTAAATTTATCACATTATTTGTGCCAAACAGTGTATTCTACCGAAGAACCTATCTCATCCCTTTACGGTGATATATGGTATCACAACTAACAAACCGTGAGAATTCTTATTTTTGTGAGCGAGCTATTTTGTTGCCGCGGAATGATCAAGCTCCAGCAATTAATAGCGAGATATTTTCACGTATTGATGCTCAAAGTGCAGAATGTATTTCAATCAACCGGGTTGTGGACCAAGAAGTAACAACCAGCTATATGGTCGAATTTTTAAATTTTCTATGTGCTCCATCCAGGGCTTCCATCACATAAAGTTAAACTAAAAATGGGTGTACCTATTATTCTTCTAAAAAACTTGAGCCCACCTAAATTATGTAACGGCACCCGACCTAGAGTTACAATTCTGTAACGACATTTGGTAGAGGCGAAAGTCTTGATGGGCTGCGGTGCGGTGCGGTTTTTGAGAACTATGAAATCTGAACTTAGGGGCTGAAAGTTACATATTGAAACGTTTTTGATAAAACGCAGTTAATCAACAAAATTTACTAAATACTTTTGTGGACTTAGACAAATACTTTGATGTTTCTTCGCTCCCACTGAAATTGCATATTTGCATATTTGTATGCATGAGATAGCTATTAGAATGCGAAGCAAGGCGAGCACGGGTTCAACTAGTAACAAATAAACCAAGATCCTGGACGACTTAGAAAAATTTACCATTGCGTTAGAAGAGAACTATGAGGGTAGTGAACAAGGTTTTGAAAACAAGTGCCTGTGCAATAGCTGCAAATCTTCAAAAAGTGATGAACTTAATATTTGTGAATAGATAATAAGAATTGTTTAAGAAATGGGTTGAAACGAAATGGTTTGAATGGTCGGGTCAGCAGCAGGAAACCATTAATCAAGAAATAGAACTAGTCAGCCAAATTGCAGTACGATATTAAGACTATTAACAGGTATAATTCATTTTGAGACACGGTGATATACAGCTATGACAATTAATTTAACATTTTTGGATCGGATGGTCATCGTATGGTGTGGAAAAAGCACAACACTGAAATGGATATCAAGCATTTAGCGCCCACAGTAAATTACGGATGTGGATATAATGTGTTCATATAATGTGCAACTCCTGTTTGACTTTACCAGGAATTTCAAAGTCTCCATACTGGACAGAGAATTCTGAAACATCCCCGACACTGACAATTTTTGTAGAACGTCCATGTTTAAAGATTGTACGGATTGCTGCAGCATCCTCCAATCTGAGATTTACGCTATTAAGAAAGCAGCACAGATTTTATATATTAGAAATGAGACTTCTAGAAATGGAGATCACTGTCTGGGTGGACAACAAAGCCGAACTTTAAGCACGGGATTCTAACCTCGTAACTTAAAAATATATAAAAGATTGCCTCACGCCACTCAGAGTAATAAGACACCACAGAGTTTCTCTCTGTTGGGTACATGTGGAAGTAGAGGGGAATGAATGAGCAGACAAACTGGCCAGGAACAGCCAGAAGACAGATTCTACTGGCCTTCAATGTAGCTAAGAATTATATAGACCGCGCCACCACTAATATAGCCAATAGCCAATATATATATGTACATATCGCCCGCAGTCGACCAGAAAAGATCAAAAACCCTACTTTCACTAGGAATAAGCCAAATCTACTTGCTCATTGGTGTTGGTGTTAGCCGGACACTGCGCCATAAGAAACATGGCCAGAAGATATGGTATCCACGCAAACGACTTCTGTAAAAACTGCATGGACGAGAACGAAATAGGATCTGAAGTACACTTTCCATGCTACCGCCCTGCTCTTCAGCTTGCTTCTATTGCTTGAGCGCAGCTTCTTTCACTACTGGACGACCTACATAGCTAGTACATATATCGATTGTACTCTAAAAAGATTAACCATCAGATTAGAATGGTCTTGGTAACTACCAAAGTCACAATGAACTTTTTCAGGCTTCTGGGTGAAATTGCATCTGCTGCAAGCTACCCTCCTAACCTACCCTTACCTATATAACTTATGTTTTGTGGATATTATACGTTGAGTTGAAATCAACATAAAAGAGGAGGAAAAATCAATTCTAAAGGGTTTTCCAATAAGAGGTGTTATTTTGGTATTCAAAGAAAAATGCCATTCTTTGAGATAAATGATCGGATGTTTATTTCATAATAAAGAGGAAGGTATTCCGTTAATAATGAAAAACAACATCAGCCAAATAGTCACCACGAGCTCGCATACAGGACCATATCCTTTTCATGAAATTTTCCATAACCAAATCGCAAAGTGGCTGCCCTCTGTCCTCGATAGTCTCACGAATTTTATCTTTGAGGTCTTGAATCGACGGCGGGCTATTGGCGTAGACCTTATCTTTCACGTGGCCCCAAAGGAAGAAGTCGCAAGGTGTTAAATCACAAGATCTCGGTGGCCAATTGTGATTACCTCTTCGAGAGATAACACGGTCCGGAAACTTTTCCCGTAAAAGATCAATGGTTTCGTTGCTTGTGTGGCACGTAGCGCCGTCTTGTTGAAAGTAAACGTTGTCCAGATCAATACCATCCAACTCCGACCAAAAAAAAATCATTAATCATCTCTCGATAGCGCAATCCATTCACCGTAACTGTTGATCCAACCTCATTTTCGAAAAAGTAAGGTCCAATGACCCCGTCGGACCATAAACCGAACCAAACAGTCACACGTGGAGGATGGAGAGGCTTCTCAACAATAACTCTTGGGTTTTCCGAGCCCCATATGCGACAACTTTGCTTGTTGACGTAGCCACCGAGGTGGAAATGGGCCTCATCAGTCAAGATGATTTTTCGATGGAATTCCGGATCATTTTCATGCATTTCAAGGACCCAATCAGCAAAGACACGACGTTGTTGATGATCGGCCGGCTTGAGTTCTTGTGTTAACTGAACTTTATAAGCCTTAAGACCCAAGTCTTTATGCAAAATACGGTGTAATGACGTTTGTGGAATGCCCAATACCAAAGAACGACGAGGAATGGACAAAGCTGGGTTTTCTTCAACACTTTGGGCTACAGCAGCAATATTCTCAGTTGTTCTTGAGCGACGTGCACGGGTTTTATTCTTCACATCACTAACTTGTCCCAACAGGTCGAATTTTTCCGGTCCGACAAGGTGCTTCACGACGGCCAAAAAATGCTTTAGTTTTGCGAACTGTGACTGCAAGATTTTCACCATTTTTGTAGCGAATTTTAATAATTTCAATGCATTGCTGAAGCGTGTATCGTTCCATTTTTAGTAATGGCGTAGTTTCTACTTGTCAAATGTCAAAGAATAAAAGCTTCAAAAGTGACAGCTACCGAAATAGCGGGCCATTCACAATAACACCTCTCATTGGAAAGCCCTATATAACAGAAAAGAAACTACATACAGGGGGAGGAAAATCAATCTTCATTAAGGATGGTATACGGAAAATATTAAAATAATATCTTCTATTCTTTTATACTACAGTCGAACTCGATAACTCGATAACTCGAACCATCACTTGCCACAATAAAAATTCGAGTTATCAAGACTTCGAGGTTATTAAGTAAAATACAAAATTAACAGTGTCTGGAAAATATAAAGATTCAAAAATTGTTTTTGCGAAAGAGGAAGTGTCGAAGTATAGTCTATGAAAACGAAGTAAAATACTTCGATTGAAGTATAAACGGCAACGCTGCTGTAGGGTTGTAGCAGGAATTGCTTCAATTTATTCAGCTATCGGCGATAAGGTGACTGTCCCACACTCGGCAAAGGAGTTAACTTGCCTTCTAACAGTCCATCTGCTCGAAGGAATGCCGCCAACTAAACTCTCTTTGGACCAAAGTCACAAACTCCAAAGCATGGTAGCGACGCACTATCCAAATCCTAGTATCATCGTCCCAATCAATGGATGGAACCGATTGATCACACAGACACGTTTCCTCTTGGTAGCAATTTTAATCAGCCACCCGTTATCTCAAATGTGTAATGTCGGAATGATTTTGCTTTTATTCTTTAGAGAGTAACAAAAATTGTTTCTATTTTTAAAATGCATCGTATGAAATGAACAAAACTTCAAGCAAGTAAGACACAATGAGCTATTTAGCCGAGTGTGGCTGGCTACAGGTCACCGTATTTTAATATACGACAAGGTTTTGTAAAACAGAAGAGTCTCAAGCGTTAAAGTGATACTTTCCTCGAGTCTGCATTCATAAAATATAAATTTTCTGTTCCATATACGATGACATCTAAACTGTTTTGTATATTCGTAATAATGTTGTTTGCTATGATGACTGAAGTGGGAAACAATGTGGTAAAGTGGTTTCCAAGACCGCATTGGAGTCACGCACAAAATTTAAAACCATATTGAAGCAGTCACATGACAGTATATACCATCGTGATTAGAACATTGCCTTGTGGCAGATATGTTATTTTCCACTGCGAGGAGCAGCGTGTCTTCTTCAACATTACATATGTATGGGATGCCGTATACCCTTTATAATACCTCAGGTTGCGTTTTAAAAACCAAAGAAGGAGGACAAAGGCTCCTTTGGACAAAGTAACCACTTAAGTAATGAAGCCTTTTTAAGGATAACCAAGTCGGCGCGGTATAAGACCCTCATTATCACTCTCATCAAAATATACTCGTCGGCAACCAGCTATACCAATTATATTTAAATTGAAGAACAGGCCGTTGTTGGCAGCATCTGTAATCTACTGATTGGAATTAAAGAAAATGCACTGGAATCAGTATGATTACTGAGCTGGATGTTCTATGTCAGCGTCAGGCTATATTTAGTAGTACAGTCGAACCCGCTTAAGGGGGGCAATCCCTTTAGATATGTAAAAAAATCGACTTTTTCATATTTCGAAAATATAATGTAATTAAAATATTAAATATTTACAGACTAATTGCACATATAGTCAAGTATACGTATACTGCATAATGGTAAAGTGAAACTTTAAACGCGACTATCTCGAATCCGTATTTTCAAAATCTGCTCATGCTGTAACTTAAAAAGTTATTGATCGATTTGGCTAAAATTTTGTGAGGATTTTCTCTGTATCATTACCGGAAGGATAAACCTAAATTTTTAAAGATTTTATTTAAATAAACTACTTTTTTAGGATGAAAAAAGTCGAACAACAGTATAAAATCTGAACATTTTATTAAAGAGCGTACATAATTTTTAATTTTATACTTTTTTATGATTTTATAGGTTTTTCCTTCGCATGCATGTGTCAGAAATAGAAAATAATTTTTTTTTTTTTTGGTAAAAAGAAAAATAGGGAAATACTGACATATGCAGCACTTTTGAACCTCGCGTCAAAGACACCTGAAGAGGAAATTGAACTGAGCTTTGACAAAGCGACATTAGGCCAACTAGGCTTTATGTCGTTTTGCACTGCATAGATTGTATTTACATGATTAGCATAACGCTTCATTTACCATTCTGAGAAGTTTAAAATTATCTAGGTCTTGATGAAATGATAGCATTTGACCTTATGTCACGACATCGTTATAATCATTTTTGCCCCGCTTTATGATTGAACATTTTTTCCTTTACTAGCGGTTTTATTTTTACACAATATACAGTGAAAATCGGTTATAACGACATCGATTATTACGAAATTTTGGTTGTAGCGAACATTTTCTACACAAAAAACTGATTCTGTATCGCTTTAGATTTGATTTCAGTCAATGCAGAAAGTGTTTGATCGCTAAAGAATTTTTAAATTTAAACGTTTTTTTTTTGTGTACTAAACGAATAATATTTAGCATCGTAGAAAAAGCTTCAAAAATTCCCATACTTGAATCTTATAATTCAAATAGAAGTTTGGCAGCTGAATACTCATCGGCTTAGTTTCGACTTCATACAGATTACTTTGAACTGCAAGCATGAATAAACTAAAATACATTATCATTAAATTTTTTTTATAAAAAAAAATATAAAATCGCTTATAACGAAATATCGGTCATAACAAACAAATTTCATAATCCCTTCAAGATCGTTATAATCGATGTTGACTGTATAAGATACTTAACGGTTCGGTTTTAATAAAGTGAAGTGTTTTGCTTTTTTCCAAAGTGAGGTAGAAGATCAAAAAAAGGGAAGTTAAATCACTTCGATAGTAGTGGGAGTGGCTGCACTCCCTTACATCGCAAGCAATAGTGACTTGATTCATCGTCAACATCACCGTCTTCAACATAAGAACAATGCGCTCACTTACCACAGGATCTGCAGGAAACCCGTCCTTCTGTAGACTGGGAGTATAAGTATCCGTTCCTCGTCCTATTCGCTTTCTGATGAAGATTCTTCCTACCTGTTTTTTTTTTAATTTGTTAATAACATTAATAAACTAAAAATGCAATTGACTGCTCTAGAAAACTCTCTTCCTTTTGACACCTCATTTGTTAAGATTGCTTGAGTGTGAGAGCCGCCAATGGTTGCAGAGCACATTGAAGTGCGAGCCATATGATCACGTTAGAGCGCGCACATATACTCACACACACACTATTGCAACGACACCCACTGCTGCCCGGCTGCTGGCAGTAGTCACCACTGAAGTAAAATTGTGGGCGATGCGTTGAATAATTGTTTTGAAAACTGCTCAGCTTCAGAGCAACCCAGAAGGATGTTTTATATATCAAATGATTGAGATACAAGTCTACTAATTTCACCTATTTTTTTGTTTTTCAATCCGATAAGCCATTATTGAGTTAGGGCTGTATAATTATAATATTCCTCACCGATACACAGTTATTTTGACTATTATGTACAAACCAGTAGCCTGAGCAAAAAATTACATAGCTTGTGATCATCCCGGGTACTTAAGAAGCATTTCAAAAATTTTCATCGAAATCTGTTCAGCGGTTTTCACGCTATTAACCTCTACAGTTTTATAATATTTATAGATTTTCTATCCATTGTACTAGACAACTTTCTTCTTCTCTTACACATTACACATAGATACAAAACTGCTTAGAATTGGATAATTATTCACTTCCCCCGTGAGCTTATGTCAATGAGGCTCACACATTTTTTCAGTTATCCGAGTTTGCACTTAAGCGGCTTTCAATAAAGTGGATAGTGGAGTAGTTAGTATGAAATTTGTGAAAAAGTACACGGGGACGGAATTAATTTTCATAAAAGCGGGTTTTTCAGATAAGCAGGGTTCGACTGTACTGAAATAAATCACACAAAAGCCTGCATCCATCATTTCTGTACTAACTTACTTACTTAGTTGGCGCTACAGCTCGAGGTGAACCTGGGCCTGCTTCTCGCAACCATTTGTGTGTGCATGTTATATTTTTGCACGAATGGAAGGGACCTACAGTTTTTTTCCGACTCCGAACGGCGAGTTGAGAAGCTCAATCGTGACAAATGATACTCTATGATGCTTGTCAGACATTCGAAAGAGGTGGGCACTGTGAAAAACTTTTAGGTGTTTGCAGCGGGATTCGAACCCAAGACCGCTGGCTCAGTAGTCCGACGCACTAACCACTTGCGCTACGGTACCCACATCATTTCTGTACTAGCAGTTTGAAATCTTTCGAGGAACAAAACACCTCAATAAGTCTGTTGTCTTAATACTCATCAGATTATTAAAATAATTTTCAAATACTCGTTCCATTGTCCTTTTATCGCTTCCATAAAGTCTCATAACTGTTGGCGTGCTTACGATGGTTTAAAGATGCGGAATTTTTTTTTTGGAATACCTTAACTTTGTTTGCGAAACTTTATTCCTTGGAAGTTATTTCCCTAACCTACTCAACTGCAATGAAAAAGTTCAAATAAGGATTTCGATACTCTTATCTCTTCCGAAACAGATAAACTGTTGCTCTCCTGCTGCACGACATGCGCAAAACGTTCTGTTTATTTACAATTCATCTAGATTCAAGATACTCGTATTTGCAGCTCCGACATCAATGCAGAATTTCCAAGAACAATTATATTTCAAATATTTAGTTGTGAGTGCAAAGCGGAAGTGCCCAGACGTCGCAAATCGCTTCATGAAATCCGCGCGTCTTTCGCAGGTACGAGAACCTTTCAACGGAATCTGTACGCGTTCAATCCAAGTGAAACCAAACAAATTCCTCGTATAGTATCGGGCAGTTGGATATCGAATTAGAGTTTTCCCTTTGTGTACGTGTGTAATCCTTCGCAATCGGGATTGAATGGTCTTGCTACCGTAGTGCGGACCGTTTAAGCCATAATCGTATCTATTGGCCAGTGTTGTACATGTACAATGCTGTTAGTTTGCTTGACACTATTTGATGCACCTGTGCTCTTGGATTATATTGTTCGTTGGTCATCGGACGTCGCTGTCGTTAATTGAAGGATATTTATCAGTGCTTTGTCGATACTGTATGAGGATATGGCTATACTGCAGTCTTGTTGCTTCTGGAAGACCGTTCGAAAGGGGAGCTATGCGAGTGCAGTTTACACATTGGTAAGTAGTTTTAACAATAAAAATTCGTTTGGATTTGCTAGCTTATGCGAGTTCTCCAAAACATAGTGCGTGGAATTGAATGTGTGTCCTGGATTACAATTTTTTTTGTAACTACAGAGAATAGCAATAATAATTAATAGATAATAATATTAGGTTATGTTAGGTTAGGTGGCTATCCCTATATTTGGTTGGATTCACTTAGACACTTAGGGAGTCCATTGTGTTGCCACATGAGTCGATTATTTTCGGTACTTCCTCTACTCTTACTCCTACTCTTAGAATACCAACAACAAGCGGTGTCACAAGCGGTCCCCCATCTAAGTACTAACCGCGCCCGGTTCTGCTTGATTTCGGTGGTCTAACGAGAACCGATTTAATTTTTTTTTCATTTTTAATGCATTTTTTATTTGGTAATTCAATTATTTCTTACATGCTAGACAAAAAGTTTTTTTTTTTGTTTTCTGTCCGAGGGTAGGTGAAAATCTTCCATAGACACTATGAGAATAGCAAGCGCGTGCTCATAGTAGTGTCAGATTCTTACTGACCAAAAACACCACCCTTCGATATAAATTTGTTAGATACTGCAACTAAGTTATACTACTTATCAAGCAATTTTTCTATCACGAAATATAAACGTTTGGCAGGTTACTTTCCAATGAAAGATCCTGCATGTTCCGCAATTTAGACGCGGTTAATCCTTATCTCGCCAAGTCGAAAGGTTTTGTTCTTTGTAGTCGGCGCAATAAATTGCTCTCATCCAAAATAAGTAGGACTGTATTATTAACATGTCCGATTAGTCGGTTTCTATGTTTTCGCGCGAAGCTTCTACTTTCAGCTTCGATTGTCGGAATTCCGAGATCCCTGTGGATATCGTCGTTTCTAGCATACCACAGTGCTTGGACAATTTCTCTTAGCACTTTATTTTGAAAGGTTTGTAAAATATTGGCATTTGTTTTCTTGGTACAACCCCAAAGTTGTATACCGTAGGTCCACACCGGCTTTAGCACTTGCTTGTATAAAAGCAGTTTGTTCTCGGTACTGAGGTGGGAATGTTTTCCGATCAACCAGTACATTTCTCTATATTTGATATCTAGTTCTTTACGTTTCATTTTCACGTGCGAATTCCACTTCAACCTTGCGTCGAGTGTCATTCCCAGGTATTTGGCTTCATTTGCAAAGGGTATTCGGTCCAAATTTATAAAAATTGGCAAGTCATTAATTTTCCTATAAGTGAAATTCACGTGAACAGATTTAGTTCCGTTAAGGGCGATCCGCCAGTCCCTTGTCCATTCAGTTACTTTATTTAATGCGCTTTGTAGTTTGGCAGTCGTTTCCTCGATTGTTTTACCTACTGCTAGGATAGCGGTGTCGTCGGCAAACGTAGAAAGGATAGTGCCATCTTCTTTTGGTATATCACGAGTATATAACAGATAAAGAAGCGGCCCCAGAACGCTTCCTTGCGGTACGCCGGCCGAAATTTCTTTGAGCTCTGAGTTTTCGTTTCCATTTCTAACACGGAAAAGTCTATTTCCGAGATATGAATCCAAAATCTCGTATAGGTATACGGGGAGTACTCGTCGTAATTTGCATTTCAAGCCATCGTGCCACACCTTATCAAAGGCTTGCGAGACGTCAAGAAATACGGTTAAGCATATCTTTTTTTCTTCTAGTGCTTTTTCGACTACGTTAGTAATTCTATGCACCTGGTCAATAGTCGAATGCTTACTTCTGAACCCAAACTGGTGGTCAGGGATGAGATTATTTTTTTCTATAACCGGTTAAAGACGCCTTAGTAATATCCTCTCGAAGATTTTGGATACGACTGGAAGAAGCGAGATTGGTCTGGATTTTACTTCATATGACGGTTTTCCTGGTTTTAAAACCATAATGACTTCCGCAACTTTCCATTGGCTCGGCACGTGTTTTAATCTGAGTGCAGCATTTATAATATGGAGAAGCTTAATTAATGCCTTTCTAGGTAAGGCTTTGAGAATTTCTCCGGTAATCAAATCATAACCAGGAGCTTTCTTAGGTTTTAGTTTCGCGATCTCACGTTCGAGTTCTCTTAGCGTCGCAGATCTGCGCGTTAAATCGTCAGATGGTGGAACTACCATCCTTGTGTGGTTGATGTTGTCATGAACCACTTGACCATCGTTCGGTTTAAGGATTTCTTCCAAATGGGCGGCAAGTGCTTAAAACTAGTAACTAACTTAACTATCTTACTCTAATTTACTGGCCCCACACGGTGACTTAATACTTGTACATACTATGTCTTTTGACGTAACCTATCTTATATTAAATTAAGTTTAACTTATTTTTACACTGTATTAAACTAAGAAAAATGTTTTTGAAAAAAAAACGTAGTGAACGCAAAGTAATTTTTGTTATTTTCGCTTAAAAATATCTTAAATAATAAAACTTAGGGCACCGTAGCGCAAGTGGTTAGTGCGTCGGACTACTGAGCCAGTGGTCTTGGGTTCGAATCCCGACGGAAACACCTAAAAGTCCCCTGATTACACAAATATAGGTCCCAGACGTTTTCAGCCTACCCCTTACTTATAATACAGGAGAAAACACTTAGAAAATATGATTAATGGAGAGTGTGTTGCAGCGGGACATAAAAGTGCCTTAAGCGCCCCCTACAAGCCCTCATATGAAGGAGCATGGCTCTTATCCTGTCGGAATTGGTTATAGACAATTTAGCTTCAACCTAGCGCAGCTGAAAATTGCGTGGAGTCATATCATCTCATCTATACTAAAATTCCTGAGAAATTTCAGTAGAAGATTGGATGCTATTAGGGGCAGACTCTCTGTCGTAAGCTAGTCCAAGGTTAGGTTAGGTAGCAATGACTGGTAGTAATTAGAGTCCCAGCACACTTATGTGTATCCCCGCTACTCCTAAAAACCAGCTTTGTATAAAGCGGCTTCCAATATCTTTCTGTGCTAGGTCACTGGGATCTTTTAAGAAAACTCCTAGGTGTAGTTTTCTACTACGGGAAGTAGCTGGGCTTGAACAGAGGAGTTATGTTGTACTCTATTCCTCTTCCTCATCTATGCCACTTCTACAGAAGTCGTTTAAAATGACGCCAGGGCTAGTTGCATGCTTGCCTATGAGACACCAATAGTAATTATTGTAGTAATGGTTAAGATCTATCCTACGCCATCTAACATTGGTTTTACTGACTGTGTCAACTTTGAGTTATAACTTGTAAGTAGCAAGGCATAGTTTTCCTATATTCTTCTTTTCGACATTGTTGTTCCTAGTTTAGGAAGTTCGTCAGCTTTACAATTCCTAGGAATATCTTTGTTCCCCGGTACTCAGTACAGGTGGATATTGAACTGCTTGGCCATCTCTATAAGAGATAAGCGGCAGTTGGAGGTGGTCTTTGAAGTAGATGAGACTGATTCCATGGATTTCGGAGTCGCCGACTACCCGAGTAAATAGTAATATCGTTAAAAGATATTACATTCCTCTTGATCTAGGGCAGTGCTTCTGAAATTGCCATAATTTCCGTTTGAAACAGACTACAGTGATCATTGAGGTGGAAGGAGAGATTTGGCCACCGCACATGAGATGATTTCTGCTATTCTATGTTTTCCGGAAGAGTTGCTTGGCCGTGGCTGGTGTAGTTACTTGACACCTATGAGATGCCTTAGGGTCTTATGGCTGAGCTGGCTGCCATTTGCTTGCCGGTTATATTAAAGGTTGGGAGATAAAGGAGAGTTTTGCTCTCAGTGTTCCACTAAAACACAGACAGGCTAATCTTTGTATACTTTTCCCAGGCTATACCGACGTATAGCTTTATCTAAGGCGGTCCACCAGACAATTATGCCATACAACAGAATCGGACTGATAACAGATACATACTTGGGTAGATCCAATAGGTTATGTGGGGTTGTATTCCCCATTTGCTGCCAATGGCTTTCTTTATTCTTTCCTGGATATGGAGTTTCCAGCTAAGTTTTTTTCCCATGTACTTTGCTTTGTCGGTGAAATTGGTACCGTACAAAGAAGAAATACCGATAGGAGGGATTTTGTATTTCCTACTGAAAAGAATCAGCTCAGTTCTCTGAGGATGGACCCTCAGTCCAAATTTTTCGGTTCATTTCGAGAGCTTGTTTAATGTATTTTGAAAGCTGATGATGATCAGTCTTTTATGAGAAAGCGCATCGCATTCCTACAGCACTGGATTCATTCTCAAATACCCAGCTTCCTGAGATTTTCCCTGAGTTCACAGCATCTCGTTTTGAAACCCAGATAGGATGCGGAGCTTGATTTGAAGATTATGTTCGGCACATCTACACGAATCAATACTTCGGATTTCGGCTTGAAATATGTAGACGAATGTAGCCATTGGTTCCGGTTTCACTTCTCTTTTCTTGAAACATCCGTGTACCCTTTAATATAATGGCTCAGTGGCTCTTACGTTCTAAATTCAAAGTTTTAGAGTAAATAAAAACAAATGGTTTGGAGTAAACGAAATATATTTCTCTGCACTTAACGGGTCATTAAGTGTATTAAAGTCGGTTACTTCGTGTTAATATGTTACAATTGAAATTCACAGTCTATATTGTCTTCTATTTTGCATCGTATAAATAGGTCTCTACATATATGTATGTAGTTATATCTGTGCTTTTGAAATTGTTCGTGACGAGGAGAAACAAAACTATAAATTAGAGAAATAAAACTTGGGGATGAAAGCATTTAGACTAGAGTGAGGCTATCGTTCGGTCTACGCAACTTATGGAACTCACTTAGTCCATTGTGTTGCCAATGATAAACTTAACCCACTACACCTAAAGTTAACTTAAGTGCTCTCCTTTAACCCGCCATATAAGAGGTCTACCTATATCTCCCTGGTAGGGGTGCAGATTTTCCTTCATTTCATACTCATCTTAGGTCGATTCCAAAGGACAGTTCGTTGATTCATTCTTTAACGGTTCACAAAAATTCTTTGAAATATTTTTTAGTCGAAACAACTCAGATAAAAACCAGAGGACAAAAGAAAAATAATCCACATGATACTCGTACATCACCAAAGAAACATTTGATAAAAGAATTTTTCAATCCAAAAATAAATTCGATATCTACTCTGCATTTTCGATTATGGTTCAGTGGTCATGATGATGAACATAATAATGGATTAAGAGGACATGTTTTGTCCAACTGAAGGAGAAGAACGGGTAGTTTCCATTGACGGGTACCCACGTATTTATAATTGAACTTGAACTTTTCTCGGCTTAGTCAACTACAATCTTGAGGTGAAACATAAAACATACATATATGTACTTTGAGGTTTTAGCTGTCTTTAATACCCTAGGCATGGTGCTGATTGGTAGCCAAACTCGGTTCGAATTACTTATTTGATGATGATACACACTCATTTTTAAGAGTCGAGGGAAAACCAATTCCCTTGATAGATGAGATCAAATAGTGCTTTAAATAGGCTTTCTTATTTTTTAGACATACCTTCTGAAGCAAGATTGAAATTATGAGAAAATAATGTGAGAGATATTCAGGTATCGGCAATTCCGGGGGAAAAAAATTCCACCCGAAAATGTTTGTGTTCCCAGGAAACAATTTCTCCTATCATGAATTTCCAGCGAAATTTATTTTGACAAGAGTATATCTAATATTTATATATATGTATTTTATTAGATATACTCTGATTTTGACAGTTTTCAATCGTGGTTTTCTTCAGAAAAATAGAAAATTGTGATGAAGTCAAGAAATACATTAGGTTTGTTTGATGTCGTCAGCCCTAGAGTGCATTGACTAGTGTCAATTATTTTCGTGGTTGTCAAAAAACCCAGTGCAACCCCCGTTTCATCGAACGCAAATAACTTGCAATGACGACGTGCGTTTTCAGTGTAGCACTGGCGGACATAAAACGCATCAGTGCATTTCCAGTGCACCCTAGTGCGTCCTAGGGCTGACATCAAACAAACCTATTATAGCCGCAGTTTAATTTAAATTAAGTTATCGCTTTGTAAAAACCTTTGTAAAACAATTTATAAGACGCAATTACGAGGGCTGTTCGATAAGTAAGTGACTTTGATGCAAAATGGCGCTCGGATCGCATTGAGTTTTTTTCCGCCATCTAGGCAGAGAAATTAGACAGATCTGTCAAACATTGATTTTTTTTACAGTGATCGAAAGAACTTCGGTTGGTGTTATTTGCTCAAAATGGAAAAAAAATGAGTTTCTTTTTTTGATAAAACACTACTTTTTGCGCTGTAAAACCATTAAGGAGACTGAAGAGAGACTTAAAAAATACTATGAAGACATAGCTCCCTCGCATGGGATGGTACAAAAGTGGTTCACTGAATTTCGTACGAGCTTAAAAGACACTGAGAGCCCAGGACATCCAAATGACGTCACAATGGAAGAAATGGTCAAAAAATCCAGGATATGGTGTTGGCCGATCGTAAGTCAAGGTTCGTGAGATAGCTGAGACAGTAGCCATTATAAATGATAGCGTCATTCGAATCTTGCATGATCAATTGGGTATGAAAAAATTATCAGCAAGATGGTTGCCGCGTTTGCTGACGATTGATCAAAAACGGATTCGGGTGCAGTTTTCAAAGCATAATTTGGAACTCTTCAAGCGTAATTCAGGTGAATTTTTACGGCGGTTCCTAACAGTTCATGAATTCTGGATAAACCACTACACGCCAGGAATGAAAGAACGATTAAACAGTGGACCTCTTCACGCAAACGTGCACCAAAAAGGCAAAAACGGGTTCGTCGGCCCGAAAAGTCGGGACAACGGTTTGCTAGGATTCCCACGGAGTAATCTTCATTAACTTCTTGGAAAAGGGAAAAACAATTACTGGACAGTACTATACCAATTTGTTGGATAAATTTAATGCAGAATTGATGGAAAAACTGCCTTATTTCAAAAAGAAAAAAGTGCTTTATCATCACGATAATGCACTGGCTCATTTACCGCAGTAGCAACAGTAAAATTTGCTGAATTGCGCTATGAACTGCTTTCGCATCCACTCTTTTCTCCAGATTTGGCTCCTATTGGTTATTTTTTGTTTTCTAATTTGAAAAAATGGCTCGGCGGAAAAAGATTTTCATCGAATGATGAGATTATCGATGCAACAAATTTTATAGGGTTCGTGAAATCATTTATTTTTTTGGAAGGGTTAACAAAGTTGAAAAATCGTTGGGAAAAGTGTAAAAGCGCTAAAAGAAGAATTACCCCGTTTATATAATAACTCAATGCGCATTTAATCGATGCGCATTGGTTCAATACGCATAGAACCATTACATGAAATTATTCAAAACCGAATCCAAAATAAACGTGAGAAAATTGAGAGAGTTTAGTAAACAGCTGATTGAACTGACAGTTTGATAAATTAAAAATTAATTAATTAAAAGTTACTATTGAATTGCCTGACATAAGATGACAGCCAAGAGAATGATGAGAGCGCGAGAGAGTAAAATATTTCAATGCGATTTAAAAGTGTTTATATGATATTTCAATTCGGTTTCAAATTTTCAATGCGGTTTATAAACAGGAATATACGAATGCGGATTGAGTATTTCAATGCGGTTCGAAGTGGTGTTTATATGAGCGGATTGAACCAATGCGCATCGATTTAATGCGCATTGAGTTGTCATATAAACGGGGTATATTACTGCCTTTGTTTTTGTTTTCCCCAAAAAATAAACGAAGGAAAAATTCCGGCGGAAATTGCATGCATTGGAAATATTTCGGCGAGAATTTTATGCCCTGATTATTCAACTTAAAGTTTTCAGTAAGTGCAACTGCAGCTGTTTGATAACAACATGGGTAGCATATATGGTACATATCAGCTTTGCTGTTGGGACGCTAAGATGTCCATTTGGACGCTTTTTAGCGATCGGGTCACCTGGAGACCATTTTTTGATAATTAGTTTTTTTGAAAATCGTTGACATTTTTGGACGCTTTTCCAATATTTCAATAAAAACTATTAAATTACTTTTTTCTACTTCTGCGTAATTTTTATTTTTTTTTTAGTTTATTTTTTTATTTATTTACAGCCACTGAATGGTAGCACAAATTATAGAAGACATGAAAATGTTTATAGAAAATGACAGATATAGATACTCGATACGTATCCATAAGAGAGGTTTACACGGCACCGAGCCTCGAGGAACATGCCCCTTACAACATACCAACACTTCATCAAAATCGAGCTGGTGTCTACTTTCTACACAAATATCCTTTTTACGTTCAACAAATTGTGTTGTTTTCAAATCAACAGATGGTAACCCTATGAGTATTGCTCTCCGATTTGCGACGATTTTTCATGCATACTACGGTAACCCTGTCAGAACTTAAAAGAGGGACAGGATTATGCAAGCTATTGACACCAGACTAAGAGACAAACGTCCTATCTTCCCTGTACTGAAAATATAAATTGAACAGAGTATAGTTAAGTTAAAGTGGTCGCCGTGGCCGTGGTGGTTAGTGCGTTGGACTAATACGCATGCTGCTCGAGTTCAATCACAGCCCGGGTCTGAAAACTTAAAAAGTTTTTCACGATTGCCACCTCTTTCGAACGTCTGACAAGCAATCAAAGAGTATCATTTGTCAATGAGCTTCTCAATTCGCCGTTCGGAGTCGGCAAACAACTGTAGGTCCCTTTCATTCGTGCAAAAATATAACGCGCACACACAAATGGTTGCGAGAAGCAGGCCCAGGCTCACCATGAGCTGTAGCGCCACCTAAAGTTAAGTAATAGTAAAATTCTCACCCTTAGGGGTTTCGTAAGTCAGGATTTAGATGAAACGAATTTTCCAGGCACGGTATTCTCAATTCTCTTTTGTTCTCGGATGGATTGTACGCGATTTTTTCCAGCCGAGAAACAACAACAAACAGCCCTGTCTAGCTCGATTCGAATTTGTAACTATGTAATATGGTAACCACACCAGCAAATGACAAAAACTGAAAAAAAAAAACAAAAGAGAACAGAGAAGTCGTGTGGAATTCCAGCGACCCATCCGACATTTTCATTCCCCGCTCTTTTCAACGCCTTCATCGACAAACAGTTTGGCCTGACTAACCAAATCATCCGCTGGAATTTCGGCCTTGTTATCTTACGTGTAAATTTCCATTGCTGGTTTCAGATCAGAAAATTTTGCTGAATAAGTTTTTGAAAGTCTTTTTCTGGACAAGTTTCTAGACGTATTAAGACACGCATACAAGCTTTGTTAAAGAGTTTGAAAGACGATCTACTGTATCTATTCCCTACCTAACCTAATAGGCAAAATGAATCAGGCATTTTTTTAATCATTTATTTAATACTATAAAATATTTCAATTAGTATTTTACGCATTATCCTGCAATTTTTTTAAGGTGAGATATATCCTCAGGTTTCACTCCTTTAAATGCTCTTCCACCTTGGTTTGTCAAAGCAGAGCAAAACATAAAAGGAGGCCCGCTTGGAAGCTGCTTTCGTTATTGTATACATGTACATACATAATGTGCTTCTAATCCTTAAATTAAAAACAGAATTCAGTCGAGCGGTGGCCAATAAATAATGAACCCTTCAAGTACGCAAATAAAATAAAGATATACGAATATGGGCTTATGCATATCTATACAATGTATGCGCGCATTTTTTTTTATGGAAAAGCCTTATTTGTGACAAATACTTAATGTACCATCCCACCAAAGCATTTCATGTCCATGTTGATGTTCTTCACATCCTGTTTAAATTCATACCAAGGGAACAACATCGGAACCTCTTTAACTCTGTAAGCCACCTAATGGTGTTTTTTTTTTCAAGTTTCGGAACTTTTAGGGGTCACAATCACAAACTCACAATCAATCCACTGGGATTGTCCCTTACTTTACCTGGCTCAGAATCTTATCTGTCGAGTGGGACTACGTAAATATACATAATACGTACTATGTATGTATGTATGTGTAAATCAAAAGTTAACTTTTTGTATAATAAACATTTTGAAAAATAGAAATATCACTTTATTTTAAAAATTATACTATGTGTGTTTGTGTATGTTGTTCCACTACTATATAAATGAAGTTCATACCTACATATGTATGCACTCGTAGGTATAGCACTGACTGTCTTGAGATCCAAAATTCCTACTTTGCTTTTATTTCAGTAATTTATCAAGGAAACTATGTAGCAAAGGATATCCACAATAACTAACATATCGCGGAATCCCCCATGGTAACAAACGAAATTCTTCGATTCTTGTTACGTTGATTTTATTGTTAACCACTTCTGAAATGAAACACGGCACGGGGTAATCCCATGTGCCGTCGTACCTACAGAAATATACAGTATTAGGGAACTTCTCGAAGGTGAGGAGGATTCTTTAACTGAAATCGAAATTGGCACCGAGCCTCTATGTACGAAACACACATTGCACGAGGCCCGATTCGCACTTGGACGATTTTTATGAAATGAAATTCAAACTGCAAGGGTGGGGTGCATTTTGTGTCCTGGATCGAAAAAGGAAAAAAAAATAATTTCGAGTTTTATATACTGTGCAATCTCTCTTAAGTGGACAGCCACGGGACCGGAGTTTTTTGTCCTGTCATGAGAGTTGTCCATTTGAAATAAGTATGGGAAATTAGAAATTGGTTGGTGTCCGTTAATGCGAGTTGTTCGCTAAACAGGGTGTCCGTTAATGAGCGATTTCACTGAACTTATATTCACCCTTATTTTGAGATTCGAATGAATAGTCAATTCGTGCGATTGTCTATATTCCTTCGAATGATTTTTTCGTATTTTGACATTCGAAGGAATAAAGTTCATTAAAGGCCCCATACACCGCACAAGCATGCATGCGCAATCAAGTGATTGTGTGATTGCGCATGCTGATTGCGTGATATCTAAAAATTTAGTAATTTTTTTGTCTGTGCATGCATGATTGTGTAGTGTATGGTGAAAGTTGCTCAGTTGCGTAAAGAATTCGCCGAGTAAACATGGTAAATAGCGGTACTACAAATTTTTGGGAGGAATTTTTAGAACTTTTTAGAAAAATTCCTGTTTTGTGGGGCAATCATTGTTACAAATTTCAGATCCTCAAACGTTTGTCCGCTTGCTAGAAAACGTAGTGTTAAGGACAACCGCTCATGGAGAGAAATAGGTTCTCTTAACACGGTTCTTTTTTTTTTCAATAATTGGATTCACTTTATTTAATCTTCTTTATATATAAAACAGTCCACTGACTGACTGACAGACGCACAGATCAAACCGCTGGACCGAAAGGGCTGAAATTTGGACAGTGCATTCCTAAAGTAACATAGACATCCACTAATTTTTTGAAATTCCATCTAAAGGGTGATTTTTTAAGAGGTTGAGAACTTTTTTAAAAAAAAAAACACAAAAAATTCGAAAAAATGAATGAAATATTTATTTGAATCGATAGTTTGAACCTTGCAATTTAATGTTTAAAGATAATTTCATGCAAATGTTGACCGCGGCTGCGTCTCAGGTAGCCCATCCGCTGAGTCCAATTTTGGCATACTCTTTCACACATATCGGCCGGTATCTCACGAATGAATGCATGGATGTTGGCTTCCAGTGCGTCAATCGAAGCGGGCTTGTCCCTATAGACATTAGCCTTGACATACCCCCACAAAAAATAATCTAATGGTGTCAAATCGCACGATTTAGGCGGCCAATTGACCGGCCCGAAACGTGAAATTAACTGTTCACCAAACTCGCCTCGCAATTGCGCCATTGTTTCGCGTGCTATGTGGCATGTGGCACCGTCTTGTTGAAACCACATATCATGCAAGTCAAGAACTTCCATTTCGGGCAAAAAAAAGTTTGTTATCATCGCTCGGTAGCGTTCACCATTGACAGTAACGCTGCGATTCGCATCATCTTTGAAGAAATATGGCCCAATAATGCCGCCGGCCCATAAACCGCACCAAACAGTGGCTTTTTCGGGATGCATTGGTAGCTGTTGCAATGCTTCTGGCAGATCTTCACTCCAAATGCGGCAATTTTGCTTATTTACGTACCCATTCAACCAAAAATGAGCCTCATCGCTGAACACAATTTTTCGATAAAAAAGCGGATCCTCGGCCAGCTTTCCAAGAGCCCATTCACCAAAAATTCGGCGTTGTGGTAGGTCGGCTAGCTTTAGTTCTTGCACCAGCTGTATCTTAAAAGGATTTACGCCCAAATCCTTCCGCAAAATTTTCCACGTAGTGCTGTAACAAAGGCCTAACTGCTGGGAACGGCGCCGAATCGACATTTCGCGGTCTTCTGTCACACTAGCTGATACGGCCGCAATATTTTCTTCACTACGCACAGTACGTAAACGTGTTGGTGGTTTAATGTCCAACAAAGTAAATTTGGTGCGAAATTTGGTCACAATCTTCCGAATAGACTGCTCAGAAGGTCGAGAATGCCGATCATAAAATGGAAGCAGCGCGCGATGAACATTTCGAACCGAGCACGAATTTTGATAGTAAAATTCAATAATTTGCAAGCGTTGTTCATTTGTAAGACGATCCATGGTTAAATTGCAAACCAAACTGAAGCTGTTTGACAGTGACACAAGGTACTAAACACACGTCAGCTGTCAAAACCAGTGTTGCCAAAACCAAACCAGCTAAAAATTCACCCTTTATAAGTGGGTAAATTTGAAAAAATAAAATTCCTGAAATCGAATTTTCTTCGGTCAACCATTGTCATTGATCGTGAGTCTTTTGAGAGAGGTTGTTTGTGTTGATATTATGCTTTTGCTTTCTGGGCACTCATCTCCATCACTATCGGTAACTTTTTCCCTTTCGTTCTTCGCATACGCGCATCGTTGACATTTTCCATTTGCTCTATTTAGTTATTGATAATTTGCATAATTAATTTATTTAAGTGCTTCTTATTTCTATCCAGAACCAGTACAAGCTGAATCTGCCGCATCTGCTATCGTTCAACGAAACAACCTACTCAACGATATGATAACGATTCAATGAATATTGCACAGTTTGCATGAATAGTGTAGGGGCGAGGTGTGATTGCGCAAGCTTTTGATTGTACATGCATGCTTGTGTGGTGTATGGGGCCTACGAAGGATATCACGAAATAAACTTGAATTCAAAATTACAAACGTATAAAAAATGGCAGTTATTTCGATGGATTAGAATCGAATGATATATGTATGTATGAACTTTTGTTTCGTGAAACAAACTCTCTATTCCTTCGAATACCAAAATACTCACCGTTCGACTTTTTTCTCACTTTCGAATGAAAACGAATCTCAAAATGAGGACTCCAATCAGCTTCCTAATAACTCAATATTCTTGTTGATATAAAAAAAATATATGACCAAACGCAATTGGCCTAAAAAGGACCCAGATGATGTTACTGTGCCTTTCATGTTTGCCTGTTGGTACCACATACTCAGGCTAAGATCCTTTCTAATCCGATGCCTCAAAGACTGCATTTAGATATGAAATTTTGTAAGTACTAATGAATTGGTAAATAGGGCTTTGCATTGGGAAACACTTTTGTTACTACTTTTGAACCAGAGTGTATGTACCTGCAATAGCAATGCAAAAGCACTAATCTGTGACCATCAACGTAATATGAGCTGTAAATGGCCGTAGTAAAGTGGCTATGTGTTTTGTTGCTTAGTACTCACTTGGTATATATGTACATAATACAACAGTCTTGATCTGATATTGATATTGATTCAATATTAAATATAATAAGCAGTAAATGTAATCGAAAAAAATAAATAATAAAGATTTTCACCGAATAAGTTAGGAAAGGAATCAACTCTGAAACCACTTTCCTAAATATGTTTTTACTCATAAGAATATATGTATGTATGTACAGAACTAGCTGCACCTGGCCCGGCAGATGTTGACCTGCCCTTTCCGGCATATGGCGGAGATGAGTTTGATTTCTTAAATATATTTAGTGTCTTGGTTAAGATTAAGAAAATATTAATTGTTAGATCTACTTTGATTGATTGATGAATTACTGGAGCAGGAGGATGTACACAAACATGCAAACTGTCTCATTTATATTGTGAATTTATAGTGAAGAGTATGGTCTGTGTTTGTCCTTGTGACTTATTATGGTCTTTGAAAATGCCAAACGTATTGGAAATTGTAATCGTTTGAACTTAAATTGTACGTCCGTGGGTATCATTGGAATGCGTGGCAGTAAAATATTGTCTCCTCTAAACTTTCCGTTTAATATCGTCGCTTCAATGAATTTTTCAATATACATACTCCTATCTATGTATGTTTGTATGGACAGTAGTTCATAGTGAAAATATCCCACCCTGAACCAAATAAATCTTCTTGGAAAAACTCTGGAAATCAGGAAAAATAAAAATTGAAAACGTTCAATTATTGCCATTTATATCCTTGTATTAAAAAGAAAAAAAAAATTAAACGTTTGATTACAAAAACAACATAATAATAGGAAAAAATAAATAATAAATCAGATTTAGTCTCACAGTGAAAATGGCCAGTAATATTTAAGTTCTAAAAATTGTCATAAAAGCGTAAATATTTGAACATATATCATATTCTGTTTTATAACACTGATTTAAGATGATTTGGAACTAATGGAACTAGTTCTACTAAGTTTTTTTTTTTGGTATAGTCAGGACTAATTTTATACCATTCCCCCAATAAAACTCTTCTTAAGTATTTGTATTATGTTTTCTAATTTAAATCGCTACCATTTTTGAAAAGACATTATTGATGAAATGATGTAAAAATGACATTGTGTAGCTTGGAACAAAAAATGATCGATGGAATGTGGAGAGAATGATGAGGGCTAACATTTTTCTTGGATTTTGCTGGAATGATGGAGAATGACGCATTAGTGATAATGTTTGTAGGCAATAAATGTCATTCCTGGAATGATAGTGTATATAGCCTAGAATGAAATCATGGGAAATGACAGTCTGGGAATTTCATTTTAAAAATGATAGTGTGAACGGTACAACATCCATTCACTAATGATGCCAACGGAGTGCTGTCTCTTGATAGAAAAGTATCTTTAAATCCAAGTTTATCAGCACATTGTTTTAAATTATTTTTCAAAACTTAGGATTCATCTCTGCATTTGGCTTTCTCCAAATGTTTACCTTTCCATCTGATATAAAAAAAAGTGTATACTTGCTCTCATCCATAGATAAAACGCTTTTCCAGAACGAAAAAGTCCTTCATTTTGCACACTTTTGTTCTTCTAGCTTATTTCCTTGCAATTCTACCATTTGCTCCAGCTCTAGTTAGATATTGTATCTCCAAAGAACTAAAAAAAATAACAGGGCTATTAAATTTAAAAAAAAAAAAACAGTTATTTGAGAGGCTTTTTCTATCTGAACAATTTTCACTGTTCACATTCATTTCATTTTCGCTATAAATTTCACTAGATTTCATAGAATTTTTCAAAGAAGATGAATTTTCTTGGGGAGGGCCATTTTCACTGTGATTGTAAACTTTCTTTCAAAGCGTTCCATATGACTTGCAGAGAACGTCAACAAAACATAAATCTCATATACAATCGCTTCAGCAAAAACATATTTATTATTAAATCTCTGCACGTGTCTGTATCTGTAAATCCTGCGATAACTTATAATAAATTTATAAAAAAGAAATAAAAGAATACAACCTTGACCAAGAAATTCCTGGCATTGTAAGGCAGATAAAACAATCACAATCATAGAAATACCAAAACAAACACACAACTTGAAATTAAACTGAAAATAAAACAAATAAAAGGAGGACTTACTTACGTGGCGGTACAGCTCGGGGTGAACATGGGCCTGCTTCTCGCCATTTGTGTATGCGTGATATATTTTTGCACGAATGGAAGGGACCTACAGTTTTTTGCCGACTCCGAACGGCGAGTTTGAGAAGCTTAATCGTGACAAATTATACTCCTTGTTGCTTGACATTCGAAAGAGGTGGCACCATGAAAAAACCTTTTTTTTTAGGTGTTGGACCCGAGCTGGAATTGGACCCGGGCAGCATTCCATAGTAGTCCAATGCACTAACCACTACACCGAAGTGACCACTGATGAAAGGAAAAACATAAAATATACAAACATAATGAATTCGAGCATACTGGAATGCAGGAGTGAATCCCTATCCCACTCGCCTGAAGAGTGAGGGTGTGAGTTCATAATTGTAAAGAAACCGCAGCAATGCAGACATTGCGTTCACAAATGTAGTAAAACTGCATTACCAACCAATACAAACGTTCCGGCATCACTTGTGTTCATAAATACCAATTTGCAGCTTTTGTTTTGCACATTTGCAGCTAATTTCATTTTGCGGTACGGCTTCGGCATGGCTGCTGCAAAAGTTGCGTTCATAAATTTATACAGCATTTGCTGCGGTAACCTAACAGCAACATTCTTAAAATTATGAACTCACCCTGACTGCATACAATATCTATGTAACTATATTCTCTGTGGCTGTATTTAACTTTAAATAACGAAGAAAAAGTGTTCTTTTTATAGTTCTGCCAAATTGATTCTGTTCTGACATTTCCAGATTACAATTTTACATAACTGCAATGCTGATCAAAACTTTTTCTCATCAACAAAGCACATTATTTTTCAATGATTCTATAGTTTTTTTTTTTTGTTTTTATTGTTTCCTTGTAATTTTTATAATCAAAAATACAAATCCTTATAAAACCGAGTTGCTCAAAATAGTAGGTAATTCATAATTAAAATGTTATAACTGTGCCACCTCTTTCGAATGTCTGACAATCAATCAAAGAGTATCATTTGTTAATGAGCTTCTCAACTCGCCGTTCTGTAGGTTCCTTCCATTTGTGCAAAACTATAATACGCACATACAAATGGTTGCGAAAAGCAGACTCAGATTCACCCCGAGCTGTAGCGCCACCTTAAGTAAACGAAGCCAGAATGACCACCCTTTTTGGAAATAAGTGCACTAATAAGCCTGGGCATTGTTGACGCTATTAAGTTTTGGAATTTTTCAATATGAATAGCATTCCAGTGCCTCTGGATCGCCGCCCAAAGGTCGGTTTTCTTTGGAATGTTTCTATTGCCAAGTACTTCTTTAGATCCTCCAACGAATTCTCAATAGGATTGCAATTGAGGGACTGAGAAGGCCATGGTAACATAGAAACCTCCTGTTCTCTCAACCAAGCATTCACCAATTTTGATGAGTCCTTGGGGCCATTGTCCTGTATGTAGAAGAAAACTACAGATGGCGGTTAAATATCAAAAAGGATATCTCAAAACAATGGGTACGTTCCGGATTTTAGATATAAACTAATAGTCTAGATATAAAATGTGGACCGTAAAACTGGACTCACTCTTTAGTTGACAGTTGACATTTTACAAACGTCATTGTACTTTTTATTTTCACTTTGAACAGTTTGAGAATTGTGATTTGTAAGATATTTGTACAATAAAGCAAAGAAAATAAGAAAATAATATAAAAAAGAGAAAGAAAATAAGACAAGCTTATATCAATGGAAGACTTCTAGTATGAAATTCTATGTAAGTAACATAAGTTACACATGTGTTTGGAATATAAACTATTTATTTCATAGGTCAAGTTGCGTTATTTGCTGTGAATGACTTGCTGAGTTCATCTTTTGTTCTACAAAATCCAACATTTTCATAATGCGATAATATTAAATTCAATAACTCAATTGACTAATTATGGAAATCACAATTTCACTTACACAAATTAAAAAGTACAACCGCGTGGTGAAAAATCTTACGGCAAATCAGCTGCTTTTGACATTTTTCAAACAGACTAATAGTTAGATAGAATTTTTTTGACTAAAAGTGCAGTCCACGATCTCACAAAAAGTAGACTAAACGTTTAGTCAATTTTGGGTCTCTCGAACAATCAGAGGCCGTTGACTAACGCAAATTAAAATCCGGAACACGCTCAATGCTATCTGTTTATTTTAGGACGTTAAATAAATTCACACTGGAGTGTCAACGAATTAGTCGGACCGACGATACCGAAGCATTGTTCATGGATTTGCCGGCTCCTGTGCAAACTTCAAATTTAGTTTATTCAAGATCGGCTTAGCTCAGATTCTAGTTCTTCATTCCCTAGTCGCAAATCTATAGACTACTCCAAAACAGCGGTCTAGCTCTGGTAGCACCGATGTTTTCATAGCTTTCGACAACCCTAAGTTGAACTATTCATGGGACTAGCATGCATCAGTCAAAAACAAGGGAGAGGAAGAAAGTCCAATACATCTCTTCTGTTCATTCCCAGCTCATTCCCGTAATAGACAACTTTACCTGGTAAACATTTATTCAACGATTGCAGCGACCTAGCACAAAAAGACGTTGGAAGCGTATCTCACTGTATACAAAGCTCCAAATGGTTCTCATGAGTAGCGGGGATACATATCCCCAAGATCATTGGTATATTGTATAGTTCTAACTGTACTGGTATTTGAATTAATAAGAACTTCAACGAAAATCATTCTAAGAAATGAGGCACATTCCCATCTTCAAGGCTTTGTTAACCTATTCTAAAGTGTGGGGCACTAGTCTGGTGGAAAACTGCAAACAAAAAACGATACTGGCAAGAATGATGGCGGTGGAGATAACATTTGGTGTTGCCATCACCATGTGATGCTATTCTCACGACACCCACAGAATAAGGGCACTGGACTGTATACTATTCTTACAGAAATCCAAATGGATAATCTAATAATAATAGACAATTCCCTCTTCACCCTCGACTTTAACACACCTTTCAATAATTAGTACCCTTTGCGTAAGACACAACACACAAACTCTGCAGTCTTCATAGTCTAAGACCTTAAACTCACGGAAAGCTACCTGCAGTATTTTTCAGGCAGACGTTTTAGCCGTAGGTACTAGGAGCTGCAAAGCCTCTGAAAATGAAACGAATATCCGACAAGGAGAAGGTACGCCAAATCAAGCATAGACTCGTTCTAAAATGTTGCAGCGTAATAAAATGGTTTAAGCAAATTATGGCGTTTTAGGTCCCATCTTGGGATGCATTTTTCAGGGATCGCGATGGTCCCACCCTGGTATCTAGTGTTTTGTGATGCCTCAGCCTCACAGCCCCTCTCAACCTAACCTATAACCTACGGCCATGTGAAATCTAAAGTTTTTCCTTAGTCAATTGAAGCACTCAAAGCCAACATCTGTGTCATATCGATGAAAAAGAGCCACAAATGTGATAACATTTTTTATCAAAATAACCTGGATGTATAACAGAGGTCATGGTGGTCATTTGTTGTTTTAAATGCATGGCAGCTGGCCACACTCTCGCACCCACAATACGTTACGCAATACGATGGTATCCTTGCTTAAGGCACAAATCCAATTCAATGGGCGACCAACAGCGTTCAATGGTCTTAGTCCCCACCAACTGGTTCTCAAATGCTCTATTATTAAATTAGTTATTTTCCATTATATGTATATCCTTTGCAACTCACTATTGACTTCCCTAAGTGAGCACAGCTGTTTCAGAAGCTACCCAACTAACCCAACTATTAGATAAAGTGCACGCCGTATATGGCAATTGAAATGAAAGTGTGTGCTGTGCGGTTACGATTAGTCGGAGCTGGAGGACAAACATACACACAGTCAAGGATATGGAACAGCTTATTCTTTTCTAATATACATTTTCCACAGCATGTAACAGGAATCTACTTCCAAATTAAAATCCAAAATACCAGAGCCTTTTTTTACTTAATATCCTTTTTATACTCCGCTTTAAGCGGCAATAATCCACTGTGCAATTCGTTTTCTCATATCTTAACGACATCTTTAACGTCCCAAATAGATTGATACTGTAAGAGGCAGGACATAATCCTCCTCCAAGTGATCGCATTAAATTTGATTTGCCTGACTAGACCATAATTTAAATATCCCAACCGCTGCGCTGCGAATATCCTTTTGAGATGATTTTGTGCGATTATCTGGAATGTCTCAATAACCTTTTTTTTGGTATTTGAGTTTTATAGTATTCTCAAATCAAGCCTTATGGTTGTGCACACATCATGATGGGGAAGCAACATTCGCCACTCGTACAGAAGCCGGAAATGAGTAACAAAATATTTGGCTATCAATTCCATTAGATTCATCTCTTCCCAAGTCATATATAATAAGAAGTCGGTTATTAATATACCACATAGGCACATATCTACGTGTATGTTCGTATGTCAAAGTCTTTTCGATTTATGTGTATAACCATGCATGCTCGTAATCCCTTAGCTTCAAAAGAATCGCGACAGGATAAATGGCCTTAATCGCGTCTGCTGACAATGTGAATGATTTTTATATAAAAAAAAAAATTAAATACACTTTCTGACTTGCAAGTACTTAAAAGCTTAAACGGTTTATGTTTCCAAGTAATTAGGCACGAACATGATTTCTATGAGCATAATGTGTACCCAGCTCCACCACAGCAGTAAGTTTTCTGGGAAAGAACACACTGCTTCAATTGAGGTGTTCGCTTTAAGAAAGATGAAAACTTAGTTTATCGTATTATGCACAAATTATCTATCCCTTCAGAACTAAACATTAATAAAAAATTAAGTTAAAAAAACTAAAACCCGACTGCCAGAAAAACCAACTAAAAAGTACGAAACAAGATGAAACGAAACAATGATTGCATGCATGCCGCTTTGTCCAATGAATGCGCAATTATATGAACACGTTATTGTAACGGCATGCGACCACGGCTATACTCTGAAAATCATTTTTCGTTTCATCTTGTTTCGTACTTTTTAGTTGGTTTTTCCGGTAGTCGGGTTTAAGTTTTTTTAACTTAATTTTTTATTTACAACTTTTTAGTTTCAAAAAATATGTAGTGTATGTACATATAAGTAAGCAGTGTCGTGTTCTACTTGTCAAACCCTTTCATTTGATATCCATGTTAGGGATATAGTAAAGATAACGGAAATCCACCATCTTGGGGGACGTCCGCCATGTTGAATTTAGAATGACGTCAACTCGCAAAGCCCTTTCATTTGATACCCATAGTAAGTAGATAGTAAAGATAACAGAAATCCGCCATCTTGGGGACGTCCGCCATATTGAATTTAAAATTACGTCATATCGTATTGTATTCTACTCGCCAATCATTTTCATTTGATACCACTATCAATGCGGTTATAAAAACTAGTTGGGTAAAAAAGAAAAAAAAGGAGAAAAAAAGAAGAGGTAGTCCGCCATTTTACTTGGTACGCCCGCCATATTGAATTTTTCTGTGACGTCACATAGCCTAGAACACTCTCCGGATAAAGACGAATCCAATGACACCTCATTTGTTGAAATCGGTTCCATAGTTTAGTCTGTACGAGGTGACATCCTTACATATACACAAACAAACAAACAAACAAACCCAGCCTGTTAAAATCATGACACTTCCTCTGCGTAGTCGGGTAAAAATGTAAATAGTCATCCAACATAAGGCATTTTAAATTTGTTTAACTGTCAACATTCAGCTATCATTATAATTTAGTTTAGTTTAGTTTATTTATTCAATGAATGCCTACACATTATATATACATATATAGAATTTACTTCTTATAAATTAGTGCTAAGCTAAAATTATGCAGAAATTAAACATTGGAAATAAATACTTCATTGCAAAATCAGTTGGGTTTGTGCACCATTCTTTTGTTAAATAATAATAAAAATAATATTCAATTTAGTTAAAAAGTTTATGCAGTCCGATTGAGGTTTCGCGTAAGATATTTGTCTCATAGCAGTAATTTGCACCGTAGCGCAAGTGGTTAGTGCGTCGGACTACTGAGCCAGCGGTCTTGGGTTCGAATCCCGCCGCAAACACCTAAAAGTTTTTCACAGTGCCCACCTCTTTCGAATGTCTGACAAGCATCATAGAGTATCATTTGTCACGATTGAGCTTCTCAACTCGCCGTTCGGAGTCGGCAAAAAACTGTAGGTCCCTTCCATTCGTGCAAAAATATAACACGCACACACAAATGGTTGCGAGAAGCAGGCCCAGGTTCACCTCGAGCTGTAGCGCCAAGTAAGTAAGTAATTTGAAAAAGAAAATAAACATTTACTTTTTGTAATCACTTTTATTTGACTTTGAATTGAAACGCGAATTGTTGCGTTAACGCAACATTGGGACAAACTATGAAATTTTAGTTGACTCGAAGAAATATTTCCGATCGTCGAAACATGGAAATGGAAGGTAATGAAGAGGTAGACAAAATGGCAAAGCTAAAAGCTACTTCGTCAATTTTGTGGCCAGATTCCTTTTGTGAGATGGGTGAAAAGTCATCCGGGATAACGCCAGGAAAGAAGGAACGGCAAAATATTCAGACTCTGGAATAAACTCCTGGACTCAGAGAAGCTAAGATGATATAATCATAAAACATCCAAACGTTGTATTAGTCTCAGCAATAACAGGATCCGATCGGATACTGCAAAGTCAAACTAAGAAAACACCTCAAAAAACTATGACAGAAAAATTATCTGCCGATACTGAAATGAAGATGAGGGAACGCGGAACCCAGACCACCTTAAAAGCAAATGCGAGGCCCTATTCATCAGACAAAGAAGGGACCGTCTAGAAGCGTTTAGCATAGACACAAAGAAAATCCTCTCCATGGGCCGTCCAAAGATAGATTCATTGGAGTAACTGGGGGTGGTGAAGATTCTATAAATTGATCAATTCGACGGTCTCCAGTTGGGGAACAAAATAGATCTACACATTACAGGACGTGATAAACACATTCTTCTTCATTCATATGTGCAACAAATATGCAATTCACTTACATTATCAGAGCATAACACTTAGGTTAGGTTGAGAGGGGTGTGTGATTGAGCGAGCAATGATTTCCACTCGGAGACCCGAAGGTCCATTGTGAATCCCCTCATAACTTGGGAGTAAATCCTCTTTTTACCAATTCGTAAGCCAGTTTGTGCTCTTGATGAATCGTAGAAGATCCGATATCTTAGAATTTCCGAGTTCTGTTATGTCTTCCAGGAATCTATGACCTAAGGTACGGAGGCGTCGTTCTTGGAGGGCGGGACAGTGGCAGAGCAGATGTTGAATCGATTCGCTTTCTTCCTCGTCTCCGCAGGTTCTACAGATATCGTTGGACTCAGGTTGCCATTTGCTGGTCATGTGACCTATTGCACAGTGTCCTGTGATTATTCCGGTGATTAAGCATATGGAGAATTTATCCAGATGTAACATCGTCCTTGTCCTATTAAGATCAAGTTTCGGCCATAAAGAGCGAGATGTGACGCAGTCGGTTCGTGTGACCCACAGAGAGTTGGTCTCTTTTTCAATTATATGATCGATTGTGCTGAACAGTGTTTTAATCGGTGGCAGTATGAAGGTGTCAGCATCATTGCGTTAACGCAACACCCAAAAAGTGGGAGTGGCTGATTAAAAACAAAATTTCAGTCATCCAAAATATTTATAAACACTCAATAAAATAGTTATAAATTTAAATATCGGCATTTTTCCGAATATTTATGCTAGTGGTACTAAATGGGTTAACTTAAACTCTAGTTATTGGGAGATTTAAGGCGGAAACCATGTGGAGCTGTTTCTTTATTCTAGTGGCTTTTTATGACAGCAAGTCTCAAGTCAGGTTGATCAACCTTCCACAGATGATGCGCTGCGGCAATGCTGCCAGATCACATCAGTTTCCCTCACGCTTATTTTTGATTAAATCTAACTTGTTAAGCGCGTAGCCTCCCTGAACGTCGAAGCTCTGGTGTTGTAGTTAATGGTTCTGGATCTTCTACCAGATTTCCAGAATTCTGCCTTGAGATCGGACTCGCCATCGTCTGAGATGAATCCTGATTTATGTTGGCACTTGATGAGTCTGGATACATTGAAACATCAGAGTCGTTTAGGTTAGTTCGATCGTCGTTCCGGGCTGCTTGACTGACCTCTGCACGGTCAAGTTTGTCGATAAGGCTTCGTATTGTTACACAAGGATGGACATCCTTATCTTCAGACTGAGAGCGACGTCTTATAAGATTCTGGTGGCGCCGGCATGTACCTGCTTTAGTTCTTACCCAATACATCCTTCTGCCCAGTTTCTTCTCTACAACTGCAGCAATCCACTTTTATTTTCGTTGGTATTGACGTACGAAGACCGGTTGGCCAACAAGAAACTTGGATTTGACTTCCTCCTTCGCTTTCTCGGCTTTTGGGACCATGGCAGAAAGGATAATGCGATGTTGTCTTCCATGGAGCTTTTCTGCCGGCGATGTCCCAGCATCATCCGGTGTGGATCGGTATGCGGAAAAAAAACTAGCAGCGCTTCTTCCCACTTTGGTGTATCCAGTAAAATTTTTCGAAGTGCAGTCTTAAATGTACGCACCATCCTTTCAGCTGCGCCGCTGGAACTCGTTCGAAGTAAACTGAGTGCCGTTGTCAGGCACCAGTGTTTTGGGTAGTCCTTCTATGGCGAAAATGGATCGCAACGCTTGAACGGAAATTTTGACTTGGAGTCGACCACAATCAATCACATCTGCTTTTGAAAAGGTCCAGTGAAGTCAATGTGGATTCATTCCCACACTTCTTTAGTTTGACATGCGACACATCTCGAAACAGCATTGGTAATGTCGCCATCACTGCTGGGCCACCAGCAATATCGGCGTGGCATCTGCTTCATGCGCGTGAGTCCCCAGTGTCCTTGGTGAAGAAGTGTCAGTACCTTTGGTTGTTGCTGCTTGGGTATGACTACTCTAGAGCTACCACTGTGGAAGAAAAAAACATTATTACATATTTCAAAAGAAAAATGTCTGCGAAAATAAGGCAATAGCAAATTGTTCATTTCTTGCTACTCGTTTGGCCATCCCTTCTAGATATAATGAATGACCTCAGTGAGAGCGGGGTCGCACTTTGTAGCCTTGGCGATAGTGTGAGAATCTATACGAAAATCCTCAACCAGTGAGCAACAAAATTCATCCAACTGATGACCTGATTCCTCGGTGCGGTCAAAAGTCTCATCAGGACCAGTAGGTAACCGCGACAGGCAGTCAGCATTTCCGTGTTGTTTTGTGGGACGCTAATGTATGGTATACATGTATCCCATTAGAATGAGTGCCAATCGTTGAAGACGCTGTATCGTCATATGTAGTAGCTTTTTGGACGGACTAAAAAGTGTGACCACTGGTGAAATTGTTTCACTCCGTAGATGATGGAAAGAGCTTCCATTTCAATCTGGTTGTATTTTTTCTGAGCGTCGTCAAGCGTTTTCGATGTAAAAGCGATTGGTCTTTCCGTCTTGTCTGGATAGACGTGGGAAATTACGGCACCAATGCCATGTGACGATGCGACCGTAGCTAATGTGATTGGTAAGTCGTCACGAAAATGTACTGTTGAAATTGGTAGTTTACTATTAGTTTAAAAATCATTTCAATATGCTACAACACCCTATAATGTTTTTTTCATATTGTACAGTAACTTGCTACATACATATAATTACACTTCTCTTTTTCTACACTTTGGTAAGTCAATCATTACATGAAATATAGTTCCTCAATACTCAAATACACCGGTTGTCTTTTCTAATTTGAACAGGTTATGGGCCCAGTAACCTATTAGACAAGTGTATTGTGCGGTTTTTAATTTTTTTGAGAGTTAAACTGAGAAGAGGAACGGGGTTTTTTTTTGTACCGAGACGCGAATCTGCTGACGGTTGAAAAGTTTTTTTTGGCATTTTTCATCGGTTTAATAAAGGTTTAACATATACGATATTTACGAATTATTATCATTGGAAATGGAGAACGATGCTGCAAAAATTGAAAAATTATGCAATGGTGATCAATGGAATTTGTGGATATTCCAGGTAAAAATAATTTTAAGTTCTTCTGATCTTTTAAAGTATGTTATGGGGATTGAGGTGGCACCAGCGGAGACAGGTGATGTTAAGGGTGACGCTTTACTTAAGAAAATGCATATGTGGATGTTGAATGATAGCAAGGCTCAGAAAATCATTGTTACAACTGTCGGCCAGGAACCTCTCCTCCACATTATGAATTGTAAGACATCGAAGGATATGTGGAGTAAATTAGAAAGTGTCTACGAACTTAAGTCCAAAGCAAGTGTCCACATGTTGCAACAGCAATTTTATAGCTTCGCAAAGGATCCTCAAGATGGTATAGTTGTGCACATCTCGAAATTGCAGTCAATTGTCCAAAAATTAGCAGATGCAGGTGAAAAAGTATCAGATTCCATGGTGGTAACCAAAATTCCGATGACGTTACCAGATTCATATAATCATTTCTACAGCGCGTGGGAATCCACAGCAGCCGAACAACAAACACTGGAGAACTCTGCAAAAACAGTGGACATTGGAAAAGAGACTGTCCTCAGTGGCAAGAAAGGCGTCATCCAAAAACTGATGGAAAGAAAGGCAATGCGTTTTTATGTGAGGTACTCTTAGCTGAAGGTGTCGGGCGAGCTGAAGAATGGTTTCTTGACTCTGGTGCAAGTGACCATATGACAAATCGCAGAGAATGGTTTCTAAATTATCAGGAGTTTAAGCAGCCGATTATTGTGAGGCTGGGTAATGGAAACACGATCAATGCTTATGGTAAAGGTGACATAAATGTTTCGTCATATAACATCATTTAGCTGATGTTCTTTATGTGCCTGATATTCGTCTTAACTTATTTTCATTGAATTGTGCGTTGGACAAGCGACTGAGATTTGTTTCAAATAATTCCAAATGCGAGTTGTTAAAAGAAAATGTTGTTTTAGCAGTGGGAGTAAGAGAACATAAATTATTCAAATTGGTTATGAAGGTTATTTCTTGTTCGGTTGACAGTCCACGTGTTAACTTAACTAAAGCAACCAAGACAAGTTTAATGAGGTGGCATGAAAAGTTGGGTCATCAGAATATTGTTGCTGAGCTGGTACACTCTGATATGTGCGGACCAATGCCTCAGAGATCCATTGGTGGATCTAAATATTTTTTACTTTTCAAGGATGACTACTCCCATTTTAGAACCGTATTCTTTCTTAGAGAAAAGTCAGAGAGTCAAATATATATTGAAAAGTACTTAAGGATGGTTGAAGCTGAAACTGACAAGAAAGTAAGGACCCTTCGTACGGACAACGGCACGGAGTATGTCAATAAATATGTGCAGAATGTATTGACCCAGCTAAGTGTTCTCCAGCAAAAGACTGTTCCTTACACCCCCGAACAGAATGGTAGCGCCGAACGCGAGATGCGTACCATTGTTGAAGCGGCACGGTCGATGTTACATGCAAAAGATTTACCTCAAAAATATTGGGCTGAGGCTGTAAACATGGCGGTTCACATACTTAATCGTACTGGTACTAGCTCAGTGAAAGGTAAATGCCCATAGGAATTATGGTTTGGCAAAGAAGCTGAAATTGAGAATTTCGAGGTTTTTGGGTCCGAAGTATTCGTTCACGTACCCACACAAAAAAGACGAAAGTGGGACCGCAAACCAAGGAAGGGAATTTTTGTTGGCTACGAAAATGGTGTTAAAGGCTATCGTGTATTCATTCCAGAGGAAAACAAAATAGATGTTTGTAGGGATGTTGTTTTTAGCGACACAAACGACGACAATAAATGTTCAAAGTTGCCAGGTACCTCTGTTGAAGTTTTGATTGAAAATGAATGCTTACAGATTCAAGATGTTGTCAAGCTCAAATCAAACGGAGATGTTGGTGATGTTGCTGATACTGGAGCTGGAAAAGAAGCTGATACTGATGACGTATTCGAGGATGCTGATGGTAGTGATGAAATTGCGAATACTACAACTTTAATGGGAAACGAAGAAGCTGTTGGGGTTGTTGAAGATGAAGACGGAGCTCGCGGTGATGATGATGGTATTGACCAAATGGAGGTCAGTAGTTACAGGGATCGTCTAAGGAGCAGAGCTAAAAATAAGGAAGGTGAAGTTAACTCTTGCATCGAAGAAGGTTTTGCTTTTCTTGCGGAATCATATGTTCCTGTGCATTATAATGACGCAGTTACCTGCAGCGAAAAGGAGAAATGGAAAGTGGCAATGGATTCAGAATTTAACTCACTGAAAGAAAATAATACTTGGGTATTGGTAGATTTGCCATATGAGCGTCAAGTGATTGATACAATATGGGTGTATCAGGTAAAAGGTGCAACAGAGAATGAATGTGAGGGTTGAAAGCCAGATTAGTTGCTCGTGGATTTAGCCAACAATTTGGTTCTGACTATTTTGAAACATTTAGTCCTGTTGCTAAATTTTCTTCTATTAGAGCAATTTTGTGCATTGCGGCTTGTGAAAATTTGCATTTGAAGCAGTTTGACGTTATAACGGCATTTTTAAATGGAAGTATCGATGAGGAGATTTACGTTCGCCAGCCAAAAGGGTACGAGGATAGATCTGGCCGAGTATGTAAATTAAAGAAAAGCTTGTACGGGCTAAAGCAAGCCTCCAGATGCTGGAACCAGACATTTAAGAAATTATTAAAGGATTTTCAATTTGCTGTGTGTGACGCGGATCCATGCGTATTTGTCAGCTTTAGAAAAGGAATAAAAACAATATTAGCTATTTACATAGATGACGGACTTGTTGCCTCTGCTGATGAATCTGAAATATCTGAGCCTTGCGAGTATCTCAAGTTGAATCTTCAAATTAAAGTGTTTCCTGCGAGACATTTCCTGGGGTTGGAACTGAGGAGACTTCCAGATGGTTCTATTCATGTTAACCAGTCGCAGTATGTTAAAAGATTAATCGACAAATTTCAAATGAATGACGCTGTGCCAGTGTCGACTCCGGCAGATGTTTCAATAAATTCAAATGGATCGGTTATAGAAGTACATTTTCCTTTTCGACAAGCGGTGGGAAGCCTCATGTATCTAATGGTAGCAACGAGACCAGACATTGCTTATGCCATTGGATATGTCAGTCGCTATTTGGATAAACCAAAGCAGATTCATGTGTCTATGGTGAAACGGATTTTGCGTTACATAAAAAGAACTGCGGACTTTGGTATGCTTTTTAAAAGAACTAAATTTACCTTATCTTGTTTCAGTGATGCAGACTATGCTGGAGACGTTATAACCAGACGTTCAACCAGTGATTTCGTTTACTTGATGGGTTCAAGCTGCATCACTTGGGCTTCGCAAAGACAAAAATGCGTTGCCTTGTCCACTACAGAAGCGGAGTTTGTTGCTGCATGTGAGGCTGTAAAAAAAATTGTCTGGATTCAACAACTGCTATCAGTTTTGCTGAAGGATGAAATTGCTAAGCCAGTTTTATTTGTGGATAACCAAGCGGCTATCCGGCTCATAAAAAACCCGGAGTTCCATAAGCGAACAAAACATATAGATGTTCGCTACAATTTTATCCGTGAGAAGTATGAAGGAAAGATGTTCGACTTGGAGTATATACCAACTCAAAATCAAATTGCAGATATATTCACAAAGGCACTTCCCAAGGATAAGTTTCAACGCTTTCGATTTATGATGGGAATAGTGGCTTTAAATCAATTTTAATTTTTAAACATTTGTAAAAGTGGTTGTGTTGAAATTGGTAGTTTACTATTAGTTTAAAAATCATTTTAATATGCTACAATACCCTATAATGTTTTTTTCATATTGTACAGTAACTTGCTACATACATATAATTACACTTCTCTTTTTCTACACTTTGTTAAGTCAATCATTACATTACATTATACATGAAATATAGTTCCTCTTCAATACTCAAATACACCGGTTGTCTTTTCTAATTTGAACATGTACTAACCGTGAGACATTCAAAATGTTGTATTTGAATGGTGAAATGCGCGTTGCTGATCTTTTACCCAAATAAACGGCTGATTTAAGGCCTCGTCAAACAGAACGCGTTTTCTAACGCCGCGTTAAGATTATTTTTTGTATTGTACTGAAATACACAAACCCAGTCACACAGAGCACGTTTGATTTCAGCGTTGATTTTTCAACGCGGCGGTAAAAAGCGGAGTTGTAGAAAAATACAGAAATATGGAAAAATTTGTTGAAAATGTGCGAAATTACACATGTTCGTACATACATACTGTGCAATTTCGCACATTTTCCACGAGCTATAGAAATAATAAAAATATAATTTTTGGAACTTTCGATAAAATAAATATGAGTAGGTACATACCTATTTTTTACCTTTAACCAATTTGTTGTCTTTTACTTGTTGAAATGGGTTTCCTCCAGTTTGTAACTTGCTTAATGAACTGGTTGTAATAATTTAATTTGCCGATGAACGCTTCAAGGTCCTTTAAATTCTTTGGCTCAGGCAAATCATGAATTGCTGCAACCCGCGCTTCTGATGTACGTATCCCAGTAGCATCGATGATATGACCTAAATTCCTGAGTAGTCGATTTCCCTTTTTGCAAATTGACGACGATTTAGAGGCGAACTTCAATATTTCTTTAGAAATCAGAGGAACTAACTTCTCCTTACCCCTCCACTTTTCCAGAAATTTCAATTCAAGTTTAGTTTAAAAGTAAAATAAAATAAAAATTGATAAAAATTGATAAAACTGTAATAGCATTAAAATTTAAATAATATAACATACTCTAATTTAAATTAAATTAATATATTTAAGCTAAAATTTATTGTAAATTTAAATCAATACTGTTTATCTCTCACAGACTTATAAGTGCACTCTTACTGTGTTAGCATGTATAAGACAAATAAATAAAAATAAAAATAAATAAAATAAATTTCTCCAATCGGCATCTCAATCCATGACGTTCTAATCGCTCTAGTAGAGTTTGGAGGTTATGCAGATGCTCAGCATTGGTTCGACCAGAAACGATAATGTCATCTAAATATGAAGTGCAGCAGTCTATGTCAGACGTTAATTATTGTTCAATGCACCTTTGAAAAATTCCGGTGGAACTCGAAGTTCCAAAAGGTAACCGTTGATATTCGAAGAGACCAAATTCGGTACTTATGACGCAAAGTTTTCTTGACTCCTCATATAAAGGTCGACCTTTGTTAAATATTGACCACCTTGTAGTTTGTGGAAAAGTTCTTGTATTCTAGGGATAGGGTGGCGGTCGATCTCTAATTGCTTTCTTCACAACGACTATTCTATAGGTGCTGCCCATTGACTTGTCTCAACAGGTCGGAGAATGCCTAATCCTCGTAGATGTTCCATCTTAGATCGAACCCCTTCTTTTAATCCAAAAGGTACCGGGCGATGTTTATAACATTTCGGCTGACTATTCGGCTTCAACGTCAAATGTGCGACAAATAGTTTACTGCATCCTAGTTATTGGCTAAAAATTAATTTTTCGTGCCCCTTGCAGATAGCCTTCGCCACCGATGCCAAAATATCTTTTGATTCGCTCGCTATTTGTAGCACTTATTCCCCCTTTGAATAATTTATTGAAAACTTGAAAGCCTCGAACCAATCTAACCCCATTATATTGGCACCATTCGAGCTCTCGCTTACCAAAAGTGACAGATTGCAGGCTTTGTTTTTCCAACAAAAACCCTTTAATCTGTACGTTTACAGCTCCATAGGCTTTCAATGAACGGTGAGTAGGCTTGCAATGAGGATTTCCAAGAGAGCCTGATACCCTTCAAGACCCACCAGTGAACAGGTTGCTCCGGTGTCTAACTGGAAAAGCATTGGTTGCTGATTAACGTGAAGCGACACAAAAATTTGACGGCCCTTTCGTTCCGCCTCCCACTGTGCTGACGAAACTTTATCGGGACATCTTTCGCTCTCGAGTTTATGTGTTTACACTGATCGCGGTCGTGGTGAATTAAACATCCAGGGCAAGACTTTCTAGCAGACACATGTTCGTTTGCTCTACTTGGATATTGTCGGTCACGTCTATGGTTAAGTTGATTGATTTTAACTGTTGATGGTGCTGTCGAAGCCGTGTTTCCCTTTAAAATATCAGCGGCCGTTTGAGTTGACTCGAATGCCGTTACTAGCTGCTCAATTTCTACTAGAGTTGGGTCTTTCTTCTGTGTTGCGACCATGCGGACGGATTCATGCAGAGTGCAGTAGACGATCATGTCTCTGATCAAGCAGTCGGCGTATGATGTACCACAGCCTTGCTTACCACAGACGAAATTACAGTCTCTGGCTAATCCACGTAAATCGGCAATCCAGTCGCCATAGATTTGACCCAGTGACATCTTACTTACTTACTTAGTTGGCGCTACAGCTCGAGGTGAACCTGGGCCTGCTTCTCGCAACCATTTGTGTGTGCGTGTTATATTTTTGCACGAATGGAAGGGACCTACAGTTTTTTGCCGACTCCGAACGGCGAGTTGAGAAGCTCAATCGTGACAAATGATACTCTTTGATGCTTGTCAGACATTCGAAAGAGGTGGGCACTGTGAAAAACTTTTAGGTGTTTGCGGCGGGATTCGAACCCAAGACCGCTGGCTCAGTAGTCCAACGCACTAACCACTTGCGCTACGGTGCCCACGTGACATCTTCTGTTGCAGAAATTTACATCTCGATGTGAGTGCATGCAATTTGGTTTGGATATAACGCGACGTGCAAATTTAGTTCTTAACTCTTTAAACGAGTGTATACTCACATCAGTGGTCTCGAAAAGTTTTTGAAGAACCTCGTTGACGTAGTTCCCACAGGATGACAGAAAATGCGCCTTCATAAGATTGTCGTCATCTACTGCGTTTGCCTTGAAATGCTGCTGTAGCTGGAACAAGCAGTTGTCCCAAGTCTCTTTCACTGACACAAACGCGCGAAACTGTGGAATGGGTCTGGATGATGATGGTCTTTTGGAGAATTTCCTCCATCTTCTCCGTATTGGATTTTAAAATATTTTCCATCCATTCCTTCTGCTGTGTTAGTAATTGCTGTACCAAAGTTATATCCATGGGTTTTTTTCTATATACCTCGTCGCCAAGATGTTAAAGTGTTGAAGGTTTGAAATAAAAAACGCGATTAAACTTAAATTCTTTATTATATTTAATAAGGATTGACTTAAACTCTAGTAATTGGGAGATTTCCCGCGGGAACGATGTGAAGCTGTTGGCGGGTAAAATTTTGGTGTGTTTTATGATAGCAAGTGTCGAGTCAGGTTGGTCAACCTTCCACAGATAATACGCTGCGACAATCCTGCCAGATCACATCAATAACACTGGACCGGAGACTTGACTTTTTCAGTTCCTGTGCCTCGTGGTACTACTGATAACATTTGCTTAAAGTCTCCGCAAAATACCACTGTAATGCCGTCCACTGTCTATAATTTTGTCGAATATTCTATTAGGTTCTATTAACGGCTTCCACTGCCTTACGGTGTGCAATAGTGCATTCGTCTCACACAATTAGACAACCCACAACAGTCACGTAAATCTCGAGTTTTGTTACTATTTCGGGGAATGCTGCAAACTGGACTTTCAGAGGAACCACCGGGCAGTAACGTAGCTGCTTTCCCTCACGACGCCACAGCCAAGGCAATAGTACCTTGCCTTCGTATTAATGAACAACAAATACCTCTGCAAATTAACTCTTAAAATAACAGGAGTTAATTTTGGGTAGAACATTTGTTTTTGATCGCTTTTTTTTTTTTAATTCATTAATAATATTTATGAACTGGCTGAGCAAAAAACGACATAGCGTTTGTCCTTTCCGGATACTTAAGAAACATTTCAAAAAGAGTTTCATCGAAGTCTGTTCAGCGGTTTTCACGACATTAGATAACAAAAAAAACACCTCTACAGTTTTATAATATTTATAGAAGATAGAAGAAAACATATGAAATACGAGAACTCTACGAAAGCGAAAATAGAATGTCCGTAATTACCTAGCCAACACTGTATATGTATGTGTACATAATTTGTCTAACACCTTCCAAAGAATCTCATGCCTGTGTTTTCACCATTATTGTGGGGGTAAAGTGCGTATCTCCAATGTTTACCTTCTCATTCCAATCCTTTCAAATCGGCACTGAAGGACGAAGCGCGAAGTAAACGTAAAGACGCTGTTAGCCGCCTTAGGTGGTATAGTATCTCCGTCAACGCCTTTCTTATTTATTTAAGGATCGGTGCTAATTTAAGGGTTGAGGCTGGTTGAGGCTGGTTGAGTAAGCCAATGAGTGAAGGTGATGATTACCCTCAAATAGAAACCCAATAATATAATTTTGAGACAATTAAGAGGAAAAACCAAAATTATACTAGTTAAATTTTTGTGAAATGATTCCGTTATTTATATTCTAAGTAAGAAAGCACTTACCACAAAAGAGATACCATTTCCACGCGATGAACTGTGCACTTTACTCGTATATTTCTTTTTTCTTTGCAAAAAAATAAATAAAACATCTACCACCACTTGACTTCAAGAGTCCTCCCAGTCCCAGCTCCTCATCACTGGAAAGGCAACAGGTTTAAATTGGAGCTCTTTAGGATCTCATTCATTGGCATGGTTCAGCTACTTGTGTATGCGAGAAGGCACGTTTGTGACATTAATGTCTTTGATAAGATAAGTAACAGGGTTGTGTTAGGGCGTCGTCAATGCTTTAACGATGTCGAACAAAACATTTAGATGTGTCTTAATAAATATGGCCAGGCTATAACCAATAAGTTATTGGTGTGTTAAATGAAAAGAAGAATATAATTTCGGTAGCACATGGTGGGTCCAATAATTCCTAAAATGAGACGCATAAATCTTGCACGCCATTGATGGGAGTTCAATAGCATTGATGGAACTGTTGTTTCATCCCTATGGCGTATTACCCGTATAATCTGTATTTTCCAAGAGAATTCATGCATTCAACGCTTTTGTGTATTCAAGTTCATTAAGATGATTAATTACGTTAAGAAGTGGCAGAAGCGAAGACCACACCTACTGACGGATTGTTCTTTCAAATGATATAACATAAATAAACCTGAATGACAAGTTATTGATTGGAATGGCAACTGTACAAAAGTGCTGACTTTTAGTTAGCTTTGGTTGAAGTAGAGTCGATGTACTTCAAGTTGTCGTCAGTGGGACGGTAATTAGTTCAGATTAGTTCGTTCTCATTCTCAAATAATGCTAACGATATAAATTTTAAAAAACTAAGCTTTAAAAGTACAAATTTTGCAACCTGTTAACTTATCAAAATGCTTTTACTTACCTACCTAAAAGCTAACTATTTTGTAGATTTCAGTCAAATTAAACACCCTTACGCAATTGAAAGATCCCAAAATTTCCGCCGTTAGAATAGCAGAAGGCTTAGAGCGAAATAATATTGCAAAAGTGCACCCGCAAACGGTGAGAAATTTCTTGCATTCGAAGGAATTAAGGGCTTGCACACCGCGGAATAAACCACTTCTTTCTGCAAGCAATATAAAGAAACGCTTGGAATACGCAAAAGAATATATTGGAAAGCAATCAGATTTCTGGGACTCAGTAATTTTTACCGACGAGTCGAAATTCAATATTTTTGGATCAGACGGAGGGCGTTTTGTTTGGAGAAGGCATGGGACTGCACGTGATCCGCGAAATGTAAATCCAACGGTTAAACACGGAGGAGGTAGTGTAATGGTGTGGGGTGCATTTGGATCAAATGGTGTTGGAAATTTGACTTTTGTGGAGGGTAATATGAATAAAATAGATTACCTAAATATTCTTAAACAAAACCTACCACAAACGGCCGCAAAGTTGGGCCTCACTAACGGATTTCGATTCGTTCATGACAATGACCTCAAGCACTCCTCTTTTATTGTAAGGGAATGGCTGCTTTATAACACCTTAAAAGTTTTGCCCCATCCTCCGCAAAGCCCAGACTTGAATCCCATAGAACACCTGTGGGCTTATACGGAAAAAAAATTACGAGAGCGATCAATTAACAATAAAAAAAGATCTTAAAAGTGCCCTCCAAGGCGTTTGGGAAAATATACCTCTGGAAATAACTCAAAATCTAGTTCTATCAATGAACAATCGACTGAAAGCTGTCTTAGGAGCTAAAGGTTATCATACAAAATACTAACTTGTTTTTCTTTGTTTTTTTTTTTTGATTTTTTATGTAAATAATGAAGTGTTCAAGTTTTTTTTTTGGTTCTGAAATTCGTTCTATTTTTGTTTCTTGTTTAATTTGAAGTAACATTTTTAATTTTATCAAATTCTAATAAAATTAAAGAAATTGTCTATTATTTCCTTTTTGTTTCATATCAATCGGTCAACGGGTTGCGGAAATATTCAACAGAGAAATTGACAACAGTTAGTGTTCAAGTTTTTTTTTGGTTCACTGTATGTAGTAGCATTGAACTGCCAAGAGCTTTTTGAAATTTTCTGGTAATAATCTTCTCCGGTTGTCTCTTAGAAGTGCCTTAAAGGAGCTAAATGACCTTTCTACTTCAGCTAAAGCGAGTGGAGCCCACTTAAAGCTATCAACATTATTTACATCAATGTTTTCTGGAAGTTTGGAATCCACGTGGCCGTTCATTACAGAATTTAGTGATTTTCCGTCCCACCTATTTATACAGTAAATTATAAAAAATCTAGTAGGTATGCATGCATAATGTAATGCATAGAATTTTCAAAGTGATTTCGTGCGCTTATGAGTTGCCGCTTCCGTCTAGTATATTTAGTCTATGGTGAAATGAGGAAGCAAAAAGGACACCTGTCAAATTCCGCAATGTCAAGTGGACTAACAGCCCCATCTTGCAAACAAAAAATTATTGCATACCGTACGAATATACGGTACGAATATATGGGCAATATTGTTGCATGTAAATGTGTGGAAAAAGGGTAATTCCGATTTATCAGAATTTTCCAATTTCCTTTAAAATTTTCGAAATTTCGGCTCCGTTGTGTGTTTACCTGGTTCATTCAATGCGAATGCAACAAAAAAATCCCCATGGGAATTCAGCTCGATGGGTATTTACCGCAACATTTGCTTAAATAATTCACTTAATGAAAAATGGGTCGTATGGATTAGCATAATTGTAATTTTTACTGTTTGCAAAATGTTTCTTCAATTCTTAAGACATTGAATTGCTAGGGTTTCCATTAGTGAAATTTAGTTAGTGCAGTTTTCATATGGCTCGAAAAAAATATAGACAAAATTAAATTAGATTAATAACGGATAATCTTAATCATCAATTGCTAAAAAATATTTCATTAATATATATCTGTGGCATCAAGGAAAAACAGCATAAGTCGTTTTTTACAACTTTTCAGGAGAGCAGTTGAAAGGTTTGACGTTAGCTTACAAAAATTAATGCATCATATAAGAAAGTTGTTGATACAGAAATAAAGATGAGAAAAAAATATTTTTATACAATTACTTATGGTTGCGTTAGTTTCATTAACTGCTGGAGCATAAGAACATAATGTCTCAAAAGCTTACGGAAAATCTTTACTATTATGCTGTTTATATGCATATTTGCGGAAAAATTACTAAGGTTGTTTTTTGCTAGTCTATAGCTCAGCAACCGTTAGACATAAAAATAAGAAAAAAACATAGCAAATGGAATCGAATATTGCGCATCCGGTGGTGTAAAAAACTCAATTTCGACATAAGTCGACTTATGTTGTTTTTCCTGTGGCCACAGATGTATTGTATGTGGATTAGTAAAAATATATACAGTAGAATCCGCTTAAGACGCTATCCCGCTTTTAACGCTCTTTTTCTCCGGTCCCTTCATTTTTATAAGAATTCGTATGAAAAAAAATCCGGTTAATACGCTCTATTTCTAAAATTTCTCTATTTCTCTATTTACACAGCTAAACAATGCATATAGTAAAATTTGTATTTTCTTGTTTTTTAAATGTTTTTCCAAAGAAAACCATTCGGTGGTGCATTGGGATATACGGCGGCTCCGACGGCCACTGCCGATCTTATAGACATTTTTTTGTTTTTCGAAAACAAACCATATGAAGCGTATGTCGTTTTTGTGGTCGTTACTTTTATCAGTTTTGTTTCATTTCTTGTGTGCGCCTTACCTACATGCAGGTGGTGTGAGTGTATTAGAATTTGATTGCGTACAATGGTTAGTACAAGGGATAAAAGAGAAACTAGCATAATACATGTATAATTTCAACTCTTTTTATAAAATAACCATATTTTTAACTGGATGTATTTTTTTAGTTTTTCACGCTTAATACGCTATCCCGCTTAAGACGCTATTTTCTGTCAGTCCCTTGAAGAGCGTCTTAAGCGGATTCTACTGTATGTATAAAGCCCCACGTTGGGCGCCAATTGTTGCACTTTTTCCGCCGCGAATTAATTAATTTAAAATAATAAAAGAACCGAGCTGCGCCCGCATGCAGCCAAATGATAAAACGTCAAAATTACCGAATGGGAGAGAAAAGTGCAACGACAGCTGATCGCCTGGAAGCTGTTGCGCCGGCCGCTCAGCTGGGGTGGATAAGTAAAAATATATACATATGTATAAAGCGTCAGAAGGACGACGTTAAACAACGACCTACATGATGTATTGAAGAATCCGCAGTTTAATAAAAAAAAGATCCATCTGTGATTTGCAAGAAATTGCGAGTGGACATGACCGAGTCCGAGGTGGCATGGAAATCCACCTTTGGAGCTACAGGCCAGGTAACAAGCCATTGCTTACAAACAAAATATGCAGATATGAATAATGTCTCGTGGAGAAGCCATGTTAGGATAGCTGGCATTTAGTGGATTTCTATTTTATGCCAGCTTAGTAGTAACTGTTAAAACTCAACCTTTTCCTCTTTAGCCAACGACTTAAAATGACATTTTTGTAATGTTGTTTGGATTGTGATCGACAAGGTCTCCTTAGTATTCTTCGCAATTTTCTTTGAATATGATTTTTTTCTGGCACCGTATTTTGATGCTGATCTTATTTTCTTTTGCGAGACTTCTCGGTATGTGGAAACAAACTGTCTTTTACCATGGTAAGTAGGGCCAATGATCGGGCACCGCATGCTAGGGTTCACTGCAAATATAAATTTTGAATCCCTGCATCCTGGAAATACCTTTCTTTAAGGTACGATTATAGAGGAACTGTAGGGACAATCAATAAAGCTTTATCAATGGGTCTACCGAATGGTATCACAAAACTCTTATAGAGAAAAGATCGCTTCCGGGATGAAAGAACAAGCTAAACTCAGAGAAAATATCTAAACATTAAGTGAGAAATAAAGTAGTCATAAAATCATCTAAAGAAAATGGTAGTCCTAAAAGATGATACATACTTTAAAGCTATGCCTGGAGGAAGGAATCGGCATGTACACTATGTCGAATATTGACACTACTGGCTGGCAGAATGATGTAAATCTTGAGATCTTATAGGGATATCGATGATGAAACAGACTTCCTTTAAACACGCCCTAGCGCTTACATGAAGAATATCAATACTCTGAGAAATCTAGAGAATGGCTCAGATGGGTCGTAAAAGAAGGATGCAATGGAATCCATGTGATCTATTTCGAATATCACTTAAAATTCATATTTATACATTGATTTAAGTTTGACGATAAGATGCCTATGTGTAAAGGCTGAACTATAATAGTCGAATGGGTTCGTACGACCACGTACGAAACTGCGCGTACACAAGGAATTTGTATTGTACAACCATAATAGCTTTTCGCTTCGATTCGTTAAGTTTTCGTCCGTCCACTTTTGCTCACTTACGAAAATTTGACATTTAAATGTAACAGCTGGGTAAATGTAAAATTGGAATTTCGGAAATAAAGAAATGTTGGTTTATTTGCTTTTTGCAATTATAATTTTTGTTCTTAGATTTAATTTACATACTGTTATGTATGCATTTGCAAGTATGTAGCAGAATGCATTACACATAATTATATGTATGTACGTCGAGCATAAAAAACGGCTTGTACATATGACTACGATTTGCTTTCTTAATGGAAGCATAAATTAATTTACGAAAAAAGTGATCATTTTTATTTTGTTAGGTAGTCATTTTTTTCGGTTTCACTAGTTATTTTGCAAAACAACAAACAAATCACGGGCAAAACGACTAGAATCTGACAATCGCCCGTGACAATCGCTTCCGTTCGCATTCTCCTATTATGGGCAACTTGAGCAATTGACATTTCGGAAGGAAACTTAACGTAGGATTTTGACACTAGCTTCCGATTGCTTTCGACTATTAGAGTCCCCGCACACTACAGACTTTTTGTCGGCCGACAGTTTAGTCGGGCTCTTAATCAGTATGAAAATATATGAGAGTGCGTACACGAGAACGATTTGATATCGGCCGATAAATAAGTTTGATAGGCAACACGATTGCCTTCAAACTAAAGTATCGGCAAACTATCGGCCGACTACTTAATCAGTACAGCGCTCTTCTACGTGCGCACACTACAGACTATAAAGTCGGCCGATTTTTTCGATAGCTCAGTTTGCTGTGAGTTTTTAATTTATTTTCTTTAAATTCTGGATTTTTCTTCGTATTTAAATATGGAATTATGGACATATTTGGGCGTAGAGCAATGATTACCTCTCTGGAACATCTTTTACTAACTACCATTAAGCGACTTTTCTCTGCAAAATGTATTTAAAGACTTGCAAAACCAAATCGTTCGAGAACAGTCGGCCGATTGTTTGTCTAGTGTGCGCACTCACTACCAACCCGACTATTTAATCGGCCCAGTGTGCGCATTAACCAGCCCAACCCGACCAAACTATCGGCCGATAGAAAGTCTGTAGTGTGCGGGGGCTCTTATAGTTCAGCCTTTAATTTCGATTGAAATTATTAGCACAGTACATTCGCCCTTCGCCAAAGGACTTTTCTGACATAATGCCAATAAAAAAACTCAGGATATTTCTTAACACAGAAATGTTTGATGTTTCATTAAAACTTTTGTCTGTCAGTATTTTATCCAATTAAGGATTTTATCCTCATGTTTTCCCGAGCACAATCGTGTTTAGATTTTTGCTGCTATGAGTATACTTACACCCGTGGACAAAAAAACCCTCGCATTCAAAATAATTTGTATTCTCTCCTTTCCGATGGGAGCCAATTTATGTATGGTGAAATTATTTATAAGCATATATTTTTTTAGTTATTGCCAATATTTTAACTACAGTCAAACTTCCCTTCGTACGGGGCCAGAAAACCACTTCGTTATATAGAATATTCGGTATACAGAAATTAGGAATTTTTTTTTATTTATTTTCAACAGTACAGTAATTTTAGTTTGGATTACACTCTTCCATTTTTCTTCCTCAACAAAATCTTCTAATACATTTAGAGATTCAAACACATTAGTCGGTACGTTACTCCTCATCGCCAGAAAGGTTCGAAATACGTCAATTGATGAAGAAATCCTGTTGTTATTTCAACTTTTGGGTAATCCCCTAATATGTCTTACTTTTTTCTCGGTACAAAGTTTTTTAATGTGCGAAACAGAAAATTATTTGAAAAATTCGTAATATGGAAACAAAAACGTATGAGAGCTCGATTTCCAGCTACAAAATTTGTTCGTTGTAGAGAAAAATTCGCTGTATGGAAATTCGTTATAAGGAGATCAAAACACACTAAAAGTTGTACGAGAAAGCTGAAAAAAATTCGTAATAGGGAGAGCTTTGTTGTATAGAAGTTCGTTATAGGGAAGTTTGACTGTAAGTGAATATCCTTCAAGACTATACTGGTAAGCGCTCTGTATTTTTTTTATTTGGTAATAAGTCACAATGGGTTCGTTTTTTCAAAGATTTAAAATGGTGTTGACTCTTGAAGAGAAAGCGTATATTGTTGCTTTGCGTAAGAAAAAAGTGTCAAATCGCAATTTGCTAGTCGGCTCGGGTCTAATGAATGGAGTGTGCGAAACATTTTGTAAACATTTCAACTAGAGAGCTCCGTTTCTCCGAAAGATGGAAGCGAAAGGCCCAGAAAGACATCTCCTGGAGATCAGCGTCTGATCCAGCGAATTTGTTTAAAAAACCGGTTTGTACATACTGGGGATATTACCTGGTCATTCCAGAACAAAATGAGAAACAATAAATGATTGGACAGCATCGAGGTTGCTTAATGCAATGGGAGTTAATGTATATAAGTCGTCCTGCAGAAAAAAATACTGTTAACACCACGAATGAAAAAACTAAGACTTGAATGGACAAAAACTTATACAAATTGGACTCAGGCCGAAAGGGCAAGAGTGATACTTTCGAATGAGACCAAATTCAATTTATTTGATCCAGACGTGAACGCGGTGGATCACCAAAGAAAAGGTGAACGGTATTCAGATCATTGCATTTTACCCACCGTTTAGCATTCCACTTATATTATGATATGGGGGGCAGTAACCAGATTTGGTGTTAGATAAATGTTAATCTTTAGAAGCTCAGTAAATGCCCAGAATAACTTGTAGAAATCGATGTTGTCCCTACTTTATAGCAACTTTACCGCAATGTTGGTAGTGTGATTTTTCAGGACGATTCAGGTCTTGCATATAGAGCAAAATTGATAAGCTTTTCTGCTGCGTATGATCCCCAAACTAATATTTTTATAAACTTTGTTTACTTACTTACTTACTTACTTAGTTGGCGCTACAGCTCGAGGTGAACCTAGGCCTGCTTCTCGCAACCATTTGTGTGTGCGTGTTATATTTCTGCACGAATGGAAGGGACCTACAGTTTTTTGCCGACTCCGAACGGCGAGTTGAGAAGCTCAATCATGACAAATGGTACTCTTTGAGGCTTGTCAGACATTCGAAAGAGGTGGGCACTGTGAAAAACTTTTAGGTGTTTGCGGCGGGATTCGAACCCAAGACCGCTGGCTCAGTAGTCCGACGCAGTAACCACTTGCGCTACGGTGCGCATAAACTTTGTTTACTTTACTCTAATTTTGGGTACAAAACTACAAGGATTCTTTGGGGATTATTTCTCTTCCATGGCCTGGTAGTAGTCGGGATCTTAACCCTCGAGAAAACTGTTGGCATTACATGGGCAAAAAAATTAGAGAGACAAGGCCAACATATGTTACTCAACTGGAAAGTATAATGAAAGACATCTCGTATAAAGATTTAACAATCTCCTATATAAAAAAATTGTTTAATTCGATGCCAAACAGGATTGATAATGTCATTAAGAAAAAAAGTGGAATAACCAAATATTGGGTTAATTGTACATTAAAATAATTCTTATTTTGTGTTTTTTTTTATTATTTTAAGGTTATATTTAATATTTGTATGGATCTACACAACAAACGGCTAAACGGATTTTGATAATTTTTTTTGTGTTGATTAGGTTTTGATAAGGAGCAGATTCGTGCGTAACAAAATGTCTGATTTTAAGTGCGAAAACCAAGAAATTCAATAATTAGACTTTGAACCTAAAAAAGGTAAACTTCTTCTTCGTCTATTTTATTGGAGTTCAGATCAGTTTTAAGAGCTTTAAAATACGCGTCTTTTAAGTCCAAAATTATATTTCTCCGTGCTCTACAAGCTGGGCAATATTAATAACATCTTTGCAAAATGCCTTTTTAATTAATTTGTTAATTGATCACTGTTCTGAAACCAATCTCAGTGGTGTTTTCTTCTTTTGGTTTCCTTTCGATCTCTCTTCGTAATTTGTATTTCTCATTTTGCCTATAAATACGCGTTAAATCTGAGTGGAATGGATTTGTGTATGCGTCTGCTCTGCTCAGCGTCAGCGCTCAAGCGCAAAGGTTTTGTTGGTGCGTATTTTTTTTGTTTTTCTGTTTTGTTTACATTATGTTCATGTATGTGTGTATACACTACAAAAGTTAGTTGAGTAATGCAGCTGGTAAAGTTTTGTAGAGGGGTGTGTCGTATTCGTGTAATTGTATTTCGTGTCTTATATTTGAGTGCAATTTTAAGGTTGTTGAGTTGGATTGGAATTGAGTTCTAATCTTTTTTTGCAGCGTTCTTCTTCTTTATCTCTTCTGTTTTATCTTTTAGCATTAAGTTGGTATTGGCAATTGTATTTCAAAGCGGAATATGGTCAATTTTTCAACGAAAATTAGTAAGCAATCAAATCGGCCTGATATTGGGCGAATAAGTCGAAATGCAAAATTAAAATGAAATGCTCGATTACATCAAATTGATACAGCAAAATGGTCCAGATGAGAATATTTCGCTGCCATGGACCCGAAAAAAAAAATTCCGGCTTTCAATATGAAATACGAGTATGTATTGTTTTGCATAGTTTTTTTATCATTTTTATCTGACGAAAAATGGCTTTTACTACCACCTCTGTTAGCCGTACGTGAAAAAGTTGTTTAACATAATTTATAGAGAATTCGCCAAAGATAGAAGTGTAGTAAAAAAAGAGCTTTTTATGAAGTAAAAGTTTTGAGAAAAATGCTTTTAAGGTAAGAAATTGGAACAACCAATTTTCAAAATTTTGAGTTTAAGGGGCCATAACTTTTTTATGACTGCATGGATGTACATAAAGTCTTCAACATTTCGTATGCGCTTCTAATTGCCTCTCCGAAATTTAAGAAATTGTTTTTGTATCTGTAGTAGTTCAGAAGTAATATCATTTCAAGTGGTCCTACCACCGAATCGGAGGTCCCTTACTTCGACGGGCTGAAAATATACCCCACTGTTATACGATTTTTTGTTCGCTAATCTGCAGGAATTTACAGTTAACGGATTATATCTACCTCTAAACTGGGACACCCTATATTCCTCTTCATGTTCGGATTTATCGGAGTAATCGTGATAAGAGTAACAGTGACTTTTTTGGTTACTATTTACAACCGAAAATTACTGCGGGCCCTTGGTCTATTAAGACATAAAAGTAAATCAAAATTCCATCAACTACATCCCATAAATGTGGTAGGCAGGCGAAGCAAAGCGAGCATGGGCCAGCTAGTTTATAACATAAGAATGACTTTGATTTTTTCATGAAAATTGAAGAAAAGTAATGGTGCGAGGTTTTTTTTTGTCCACGGGTGTAGTTCAAAAACATATTTCAATGTCATTTTTCGAAATGTATAATTATTATTTTACAACCAAAAAATTTTTACTTTTTTTTTTTTTTTTTTGTAAATACGACGGCCATAATACTGACAATCCAATGAAACAAAGGTATGTTTGGACTCACGTCTTTAACAGAATTCAAAACAAAAATTACTGCAATGCTTTGGCATTTAAAACAACAACCAACTAAACGAGCTGTGTAGTAATTTGAGGAGATACACTAATGGAAACCTATACTAAGCTGAAACAAGTGTATGTACATAACGGTATTCAGTTTAAGAGACGGGTGCACAGAGGGATGAACCTGGAGACACACGAACGACATTCAATTACATTTAGTTTGATACTCCGAATTGTCAAACAGAATTATCTGTCGCCTGGAAGCGTTATATAATCGATTGAGTTCAATGGAGGTTAGGTGAAATATTTACTTAGGATACACAAATGTACAATGTACATACATAAATACGTTGAAGTGGCCTGTCCATTAAAAGTGAACGATTTATCTGTCTCGTTGAAATAGTTTTTTTTTTTTTCTTTTTTGCGACAGGCAAATGGATTAAATGTGTACATCGAAAGACAGACGTGCTAGTTTCCACAGTGACGGATACCTACTTGCCTGGCAGGTTGAACCAATTAGCTTAAGATAGTGCGACACCCACCACAACGATAAACCCTAGATTGTAAGGGATAAATGTTTTATACTCGCAATAAAGCAAGTATAGGAAGCATTAGTTGCTAAGTGGTGGGCGCCACATGAGTGACGATTTGAAGCGTTTGTTCTGCTCCGTAAAGGAATACACCCATTAAAATTTATGAATGACTCTGTTCAGTTAAGGTGGTAGTACCCTGTGACAGGTTCAACAAATTTTAAAATATTTTATTTGATAAATTAATGCTTCGAATATAATACGTACATACATTGTCGTATATACATACATATGTAAGTATTATGTACACTACGCGCCACTTGAATAGAAACAAAGATTTTTTTCACGATTAAACCGTTTAGCGCTTTGGTAAGTTTAAAAAGCTGCTTTATTGTTTTATTTTTTAAAAGAGGAATCCATATCGAAAAACAATGCATACACAGGATAATGCAAAGAGTCATGTTATACAGTGAAATCTCTCTTAAGTGGACAGCCACGGGACCGGAGTTTTTTGTCCACATAAGAGAGTGTCCGCTTTAGAGGAAAAACAATACAAAATTAAGTTAAATAAAAATAAATATACGGCGTCAGCAGTCCTATATAAATTAAGTTAAAAAAAACTTAAACCTGACTACGTCGTTATAATAACGTTTTTATATGCACGCATACATAGGGTAAAATGGCATGCGACTACGGCTATACCTACCCTTAACATCATCGTTTCGTTTCATCTTGTTTCGTACTTCGTAGTTTTTTTAACTTTATTACTTTTTTAGTTTTACAAAACATTTAGAGTGTTAGTACATAGGTGGTCGCCGTGGCGGTTAGTGTGTTGGACTACCACGCAATGCTGCCCGGGTTCAACTCCTGACCGGGTCTAACACCTAAAAGAGTTTTTTCACGGTGCCACCTCTTTCGAATGTCTGACAAGCATCAAAGAGTATCATTTGTCACGATTGAGCTTCTCAACTCGCCGTTCGGAGTCGGCAAAATACTGTAGGTCCCTTCCATTCGTGCAAAAATATAACACGCACACACAAATGGTTGCGAGAAACAGGCCCTGGTTCACCTCGAGCTGTAGCGCCAACTAAGTAAGTACATAGGTAAAAAATGTCGTGTTCTACTTGTCAAACCCTTTCATTTGGTACCCATATTAAGGAGGGGAAGTAAGGATAACGATGATCTGCCATCTTCGTGCGTCCGCCATATTGAATTTAAAATTACGTCATTGCGTCTCGTATTTTAATCGCCAAGCCCTTTCATTTGATACCACTATAAAGACGGTTGTAAAGATAAAAAAATGTAATCCGTCATCTTAATGCGTCCATAGGATATGTATTGCGACGTTAGAAGACGAATCCAACGACACTTCATTTGTTGAAAGCAGTTCCATAGCTTAGGCTGTACGAACCCAGCCTGTGAAAATCAGAACCCTTAATTTTGCCATTGTCGGATAAAAAAAAAACGGATGATGCCTTTAAATTTTTGAAATAAATCTCCATCGCAATTAGCTTTCTTTCGAATGAATGGTCCAGAAATTGGGATGCGCTTTTCGCGAGCTTTGACAAACCATTCATATATTGACCTTCTTTACATCGCTGCTATGAAACCTCCGTTTTTGTAGCTGATTTGTGACAGTAGTGCTCCATTCAGCAAGTAACGATTTTTTGTTTTTCAATATGCTGGCCACACACGGTTTTCTAACCAACACCCAATTTTGTTTCTATGGAGCGCACTCCGGATCGGCGAACGCAGAATACTGTCCGCCTTCTGCTAACAAACAAAAACTTCCTATTGATTCTATTTTACAGTATGGAGATCTACTCCTATCAGTTAATGCTATACGAAGAAAACGTCCTAGATGCCGATAATAATCAAACACAAAGTCTGTTAACTTACACATTCATAAATTTTTATCCGAATGCGAAAATGCGAGTTTTTCCTGTACAATTTGTGTGTACACCCCCGTTCACACATGCCCTGCTGCCAAACAAATACATATGTATGTATACAACGATCTTTCGCCAGAAGCGGAAACGCGTTGATTCGTAAAAAAAAATTCTCGTTTTCATACGAATTTTGTCCATTTAACGGATTGGTTTTACTCAAATATAGTGAAAAAACTGTCCATGTCCACTTAATAGAATCGTCCACTTAATATAATCGTCCACTTAAGAGGAAAAAAACTCATACAAAATCATGCCAACTAACCATTAGAGTAAATCTTGTCCACTTATGGGGATTGTCCACTTAAGAGGGGTGTCCGTTAAGAGGAATTTCACTGTATTGTTATTTTATGCATTTTTGCATTCCTACAAGGAAAACACGAAGGGTTCCGTAGTTTTAAAATTATGTACATAGTTATATTTTGTTTAAATAACTGTTTCGTTTCGTTAATACCAAAAACGAAAAAGAACCACCTCTATATTCACTTTACAAAGTTATAATAAGAAATATTATTCACTATGAGAAATTGGATAAACATTAAGAACGGGGCTGAGTGTGTAGGTCCGTTATCCTTTTTTGCGCTGTACTACTGAGTTTTGAGGTCCCGGGTTCGATTCCTGGCAAAATCTGTATTTTTATCTATTTTTTTCATTTTTTTTTTAAATGGCAGCACAATTAGATAGATACATATTAATTTTCCCAAAATTATTGTTAATCGAAAAGTGGTAATTTCTTCCAAATTGGTTCAGAAGCTTCCGAGTTAATTTGTTGAGAAATCGTTTTTTTCAACATAAAATTGAATTTTTCGACGTGAATTTCTCAAAAACTATACAACTTACGAGACTCGCTAGGTTATCTTTAAAAATATAGTTAGAGTAACTTCGGGTTTTGTGGTACATGCGGATTATGTGATATAGGCGGTTTTCTCGAAAACTAAGCTTACTTTGATAACTCTTTTTACATCAGCAGTTAGCGATTGCAGTGAGAGGAATATGCGTTTTTAATTAAGTTCAAAACCGGCCATGGTTTCGCTTTATTGTTCAAAATTTGTTATCGTGTGTTTTCGAGTTTTTTTTTTTTAGTAAAACATAAAGTGATTGTGTGCAGTGAAAAATTCTGTTTTAAGCCAGGCGATCAGTTATTACGTTGATACGTATACGTTTAATAACTGCAAGTTTTATTTTAGAACTTAATTTTATATTTTTTCTTATATATGTTTGTAAAAATATTCAATTTCGGCTAATGTGATACACTAGCCATGGTACAGTGGTATAGTATATCATTTTATCCGTGTTAAAACTTTTTATCTAAAATACATTTTTTTGTGATTTTGTTTCACTATTAATTTACCAATAATGCCTAAAAAAGGTTAAATTCGAAAGTGGGACCCAAACGATATCAAGTGCCGTGTATCACATTAGAAAACTAAGTATATCACATTTGACTACCCATGTATACCACATTACCCATCCTCTTTTTAAGCAGGCACTTTTCTGGTCATTTCACTTTTATAAGAATATTTTGTTTTTAAAATATGTGAATGTTAAGACATAGGCAGGATATGGTAGCCAATACTTTATTTTATAAGAATGCACATTTTCTTGGAAATCAACAGAATACTTTGCTAGATACAGTTATAAAGGAATACCCGAAGTTACTCTAATTATCTACAAACTGTGATTTTTTCATATTTTTGACTTCAGTAGTTTCCGAGAAATCCGTAGGGAACAGTTTGGTATGATACTTTGCACACATTTTTGGCAATAACTTCCAAAGTTTATAATAGAAAAAATTTAAACAAACATTTTTGGAATCTATCTATTTCTAATCTAATCTATTTGAGCCCTTTCGAATGATGTTCCACCGTATATATTTTTCAGAATTTTTTTTTTTTTAGATTACATATAACCCACCCTGTATAGTTGTTTCACAATATTTTTGAGTAATATGTTCTCCATGTATGTGGACCACCGTAATGTATAGGTGTGCCAAATTTCATGTTTCTAGGAAGAATGGTTCTTGATGTTTTTATCGTGACAGACATTTTTGGGTGAGAGCGAACTTATAATGGTTCCGTATTACCATATGGGTACGGAACCCTAAAAATTGTGCGTAAGTGGAGTTCATTTTCAGCATGAACTGTTATTTTGGCCTTTTCTGCAGTAGTTAATGCATTTCCTCGGCCCATTTTTGTTCTAAATGAAAAAAAAAATAGTTTCGGTCTACCTTTTTATTACTATTTTTGCTTACCATCTGTAAGCACCATCCGCAAGTAGCCATGAATTGGCATGACTTTCTGCTTGAAATACTCTGAGACTTATTCACATTGGTATGGATGTTCTTGTATTTGGTCCGAATATACCAGCACCCAACCAGGCTTCCATCATTGATCCATTACTTACTTCTTACATGTACGAACGTTGTAAAGTCAATTCTAATCTATGTTCTGGCTTAATCTGAGTAACAATAATATACATGTTAGTAAATATATTGTAAAAAATTCCAAAATGGTATATTTTCATAGATTGTTAGAAAAAGTTCACAAAAAAGCGAAAAAAAAATACCACAGTCACACGGTACGACCGCCTTAAACAATCCAGATACACAAATGTGAACCGTTGTGCCGCAATTCGCAACATTTTCAACTGAATTCAATTGCCATGCATTTAGTAATCTAGTCGCTAAATTAATACATACATACGTACATGTAATTGTACGAATGAAAATGATCTACAGTTTTTTGCCTACTCCGAACGGGGAGTTGACAAACAAACAAATTATGCTCTTTGATTGCTTGTCAGACATTCGAAAGAGGTGGCACCGTCAAAAAACTTTTCGGTGTTTGTTGGGATTGAACCCGGCCAGCATTGCGTAGTAGTCCAACGCACTGACCACTACACCACGGTGCTCACTGGAGCAACTTATTGCCACTAATCATTTCATTGAAAAACTCCTTGAACATAATAATATGAGTTTATTAATCGTATAAAAATTGCCTTCTTCCGGTATCAAATCACTTTTGATTTTCTTAAATAAATTTTGGGCAATATATACATACACGTTTATATCAAGAGAGTAGTCATTGCCATATTTATTGTAAGTCCAATATCAACAATGCATATGTAAAAGTAAATCAGCAAAAAGAACAAAGAGGATTATTTGCAGAACTGAATCAGCAAACATTAGCCCCTATTCTTGGTACTACGGTATAGATTATCCTCTATACCCATTTCTGCATTACAAGATATAATACACTCAAAGGGCGCAGTCAATAAACAATGCAAAAAAAGGTATTATGTATTTAGTACATATATATATATATAGATTGTCAAATTTTACCTTCAGGAATAGTTCAAAAATTACCTAAAAATGCTATTAAAGATACAAAATGATAAAAATTTCCATATTTCCATACCGTTATGTTTCAAAAATTTGCTGAAGTCTGTTTCATAACTTACTTCAATAAAAAATCGACTTTGCACATATGTGTACCTTCCTAAACAAAATCGGCACTTTTAATATCAATATTTTTAAGTGTTCACCACATAAAAGGCCCAAGGTTTTCAAAATTTAAATCTACTGATAGGTTTCCAAAATTTAAATGTACCTACTGATACTCAAAATAAAACTACATACTTCAAAGTGAAATTTATAATCTGTTTTATTCATTTTGCAGAACTTACATAAAGTCTTGAACAAATTATCGACCGCACATAAAAGTCTGTACCCACTATAAAAGAAAACTCCATAAAATTTGGGTTCATATACTGATTTAATGTAAAATTGATTTTTGGTTTTTGTAAAATAATAAAACTACACAATTAACACATGATGTTTTATTCGAGATTCCTTTAGAGTTTAGAGGAATCATTCGAACATAATGACATTTTGGCGGTGACGTGAGATAGCGCCCTACGAAATAAGGCCACATTTAAAATGTGACCTTATTACCATGAAAAAATGGAAATAATGCCCGGCATGGCAGGTCTTATTTCTAATGTAGCCTGGAAATGAAACCACATCCAAGCATTGAAATAAGACCACATTTATGAGAAAATAAAAACAAAAATTATTTCCACATAAACATAGAAATAAAGCCACATTTTCAAATAATTTCAATGATTATGAAGCGTTTTACAGAACATTTCAATATAAAAAAAGCGCTTGATTTTGTTAGTTTTATATTCTCAAATTCAAAAAAACTAAAATTGAATACGTTTCTTTTCTTAAGTTTTCATTTTTCATAATGTGCTAATCCCTAATAATAAATATAAAACAAAGTGAAAATTTGCATGGACCTACACACCAAACGGCTGAACGGATTTTGATAATTTTTGTGTTGATTAGGTTTTGATAAGGGGCAGGCAGATTCATGCATAAAAAATTATCTGATTTTTAGTGTGAAAACCAAGAAATTCAATAATTAGACTTTGAACCTAAAAAAAGTAAACTTCTCCTTCGTCTATGTTGTTGGAATTCAGATCAGTTTTAAGAGCTTTAAAATACGCATCTTTTAAGTCCAAAATTATATTTCTACGTGCTCTTAAAGGTGAGCAATATTAATAATATCTTTGCAAAATGACATTTTTTATTAATTTGTGAATTGATCAATGTTCTGAAACCAATCCCAGTGGCGTCTACTTTTTTTAGTTTTCTGTCGCACTCTCTTCGTACCTAATTTTTCTTTCTCATTTCTCCTAAATGCGTGTTAAATCTGAGTGGAATGGATGTGTGTATTGTGTTTGTGTATGTGTCTGCTCTGCTCAGCGGAGCGCTCAAGCGCAAAGGTTTTGGCAGTGCGTATTTTTTTCTTTTTGTTTTATGAACATTATGTTCATGTGTGTGCGTGTACACTACAAAAGTTAGTTGAGTTGCATTGCAGCATGGTGATGGTGTCTGATCAAATAGATTGCATCGATTACATAAAACTGATACAGCAAGTGGTCAGCAAAATGCTCCACATGAGAACATTGCGCTGCCATTTAGCCGAACGAAAATTCGGCTTTCAATATGAAATATGTATTGTTTTCCATAGTTTTTTTTTTTTATCATTTTTATATGTTAAAAATGGCTTTTATTATCATATCACTTTTGCACGTGAAAAAGTTGTTTAACATAATTTGTAGAGAATGCGGCAAAGATAACAGTTTAGTAAAAAAAAGGACCACATGTGGTCTTATTTCGTAGGGCGCTATATCACGTCACCCATTTTGCCATCTGAGAGCGTGAATTGGTATTAAATCTAACACACCTTACAACCTCGGAACACCGGGCTGCATCGGCACAGTCCACGTCTATTCCACCAACCCCACCACTTCTACGACCGTCACCGCCAGCCAAGACAGTGCACGGAGCTTCCACTACGAGAACCGAAATCCGAAAATGAAGCACGTGGACTCATAAAACGAAAACAACACGAACCTTGACGTTTCGTAATGTTTACCAAGGCTCCACCGGCAGCTGCGTTTGACACCAAGCCAACTGGAAAGTAGGCGCATTCAACCCAAAGTTATCGCATTAAATCGCAAAAGAAATAACAATATAAAAAAAAATGCAATCACAGATGTGATTACTTCAAAGTGACGTCGACGGTCTTCTCGGACATGACCTATCGTTGGAAAGGAGTTTTGATGAAGATTTCAATAAAAATATAAGTTTCCAAATAGAAGGTAATATGGCGTAAGGAAACCCTTAAGCAGTTGTTGATCGCTTCAATGAATTAAAATGTTAGGTTAGGTTAGGTAAGCGGGCTGATGAAGATAGTTATATCCTCATCACACTTAGGTTCATGTGAACCCATTGTGGTACCCATTGTGTTTCCCACCCGTGATATCAGTAGCTTGGTTCCAACCATCCGGATCTCCTGGCAAACTTGAGCAGACCTGACGGTGAACGGTCAGACAGCTCGTCGATATGTTCGAAGAAGAATTGTCCCAGGGTTCTGTTTCTTAGTTGGCAGAGGTTAGGACAGTGACAGAGGAAATGGGCTATGTCCTCATGAACCTCTTCGTCACCGCATCCCCTGCATAAGTCATCATCGTTGAGCCGTAGTTTTTTCATATGATATTTTAGCATATTGTGGCCAGTTAACACTCCTATCAGTATTGACAGGGATTTCCTATCTTTTTGTAGAAGTTTTTTGGTTTTTCCCTTGTCATATTCTGGCCACATCCTTCTTGATATTTCGCAGGTAGTTAGTGATTTCCACCTGCTATTTGCTTCAGATAGTGTTTTTTGTTCGATTTTGGCCTCGAGGCTGCAGAGTGGAGGTTTAACCGTGTAATCTGCTTGCTCTATGTCTAGGGCTGAGCCCTTTCTGGCCAATTCATCCGCGGCTTCATTGCCTGGTATCCCGCTGTGGCCAGAGACCCAGCAGAGTTTTACGTTGTGCTGCGTGCCAAGAACCTTGAGCTCTTCGCGGCAACGTTTCACAAGCTTAGATGTTATTTGCGTAGCAGCTAATGCTTTTATGGCCGCCTGGCTGTCAATGTAAATTGTGATATCCTCTCGGGATATTGTCATCATTGACACCAATTGGGCAGCCTTTGTCACTGCTAGAACCTCAGCTTGGAAAACGCTGCTGTGGTCTGGGAGTCGTTTGGAGCTGTTAATTCTTAGGTCCTCCGAGAAGAAACCCGCTCCTATACCTATATCCATTTTTGACCCATCAGTGTAGATGGATTTAGACTCGTTCGATACTTCGTTGTTCTCCCATTGTTCTCTACTTGGGAAGACCCACGAGAAGGGTTTATTGAAATCTAAGTATGGGACAATGTAGTCTGAGTTGACGGTGCCACTGAGATAGTTGCTAAGTATCTTGGTGTGCCCATATGCATTCGGTCTCCAGTGCTTTGACTGGTTTATTCTGAGAGCGCTCTTTGCTGCCGCTTCTTGCATAAAGAGATCTAACGGCAGAAGGTTGAGAATTGTTTCCAATCCCGCTGTTGGCGTTGTTCTCATCGCGCTGGTTGTACCAGTGCATGCTATTCTCTGTATTTTGTTCATAATCTTAAGGTTGCTAGTTTTGGCGACAGCATGCCACCAGACCAGTCCACCGTACGTAAGTATAGGTCTAACTATCGCAGAGTACATCCACAGTGTTATTCGTGGTCTGGATCCCCAGTTTTTCCCGAAGAATCTGCTGCAGGTATAGAAGGCAACTGATGCCTTTTTCACTCTATCTTTAATGGTCAGCTTCCAGTTAAGCTTCCTGTCGAGTATGAGTCCTAAGTATTTTGCACTCTCTGACAGCTTAAGTGTAGTACCCTCAATAGTCGGCAGCCTGAAGGCTGGTATAGTTCTCTTGTTAGTAAACAGCACTAGCTCGGTTTTCTGAGGGTTGACTCCCAGTCCACATTGTTTCGTCCAGTTGTTTAGCGTGTTTAAAGCTCTCTGTACTAGTTCGCTGACAGTATTAAGGAATTTGCCCGTAGCAAGCAACACTACATCATCCGCATATGCAGTTGCTCTTATTCCACTGTATCTGAGTTTCACTAGTAGTTCATTTATGACCATGATCCAAAGAAGGGGGGATATGACACCTCCTTGCGGCGTACCTCTGGATGCCATTACTGTCTGACGGGTTCCCCCGAGTTCGGCGTTAATGTGCCTTCTATTAAGAATGTTAACTATAAGTCTGGTCACGGTGCGTTCAACATTATTGTCATCCAGCGCTTTTTTGATAGCATGTGTCTTAACATTGTTAAAAGCACCTTCAATGTCGACAAACACTGCAAGCGTGTATTCCTTGACGTGTAAGGATCTCTCAATTGTACTAACTACATCGTGTAGCGCTGTTTCCACACCCTTGCCTTTAGTGTAGGCATGTTGTGCTGTAGACATATTCGTACAGTTGAGCTTACCACGTATGTACACGTCGATCAGTTTCTCAAAGGTCTTCAATATAAAGGATGTAAGGCTAATTGGTCTATAGTCTTTTGCTGTAGTATGGCTCGGTTTCCCAGCTTTGGGAATGAAAACCACTTTCACTTTCCGCCATGCTTTAGGTATGTGACCGCATCTAAGACTACCTTGGAAAATTCTTTGTAAGGTTGGTGCCAGTAGGTGCTTGGTTTTTTTACAGCATAATTGGGTATATCCCATCGGTGCCTGGTGATTTGAAGGGCTGAAAAGATTCAATGGCCCATAGGATTCTTTCTTCAGTCACCATTCCTACTGGCTCTCTCATCTCCTCTACCAATTGGTCATTTAAATGTTCAGTTTCTTCAGGATTCATCGAGCATCCAGGAAAGCGTGTACTAAGCAGGAGCTCCAGAGACTAAGCATAGGATTGCGTCCAATTACCATTGGTATCTATAAGGTATCCTGGTACTGACGGTTCCTTAGCCAGGATCTTCCTTAGTCTCGCTGCTTCTGTGGTATTTTCAATTTTACTGCAGAAGATACGCCATGAGGTGCGTTTGGAACTGCTTACTGCACTTTTAAATTTCCTTTGACTGGATTTGTATAGTTCCCAGTCTGTTTCAGTGTCGAGTCTTTTTGCCGCGTTGAAGAGTTTACGTGTTTCTTTCCTCATGCACGAAAGCTCTTTGTTCCACCACGGAGGTGACTTTTTATTGTAGATGTTCCTAGAAGGACATGCCTTTACATATGCCGTATTGAGGATAATGCTCTAGGTCCTCTATTGTAGCATCAATCTCTTTCGGTGTCTGTGCCTTCTGGGGCCTGTAACAGAACGCGACAAGTCGACAAGTCTAAATTCACTTGTCGAAATATGCTTGTCCGACAAGTACCAATTTATTCTGTAACAGAACTCAAACCGCTGCACTTGTTAAAAAAATTAATTTCCCTTGACTTGTCGGCATTCAGCGACAAGTGTTTAGCAAGTGCAAATGGCGAAGATTACGGCGGACAAAAAAAATGCTATTTTAACTAAAATAAGAGAGGAGAAAAAAATGCCTTTTAGTGATGTGGTAACGAAAGAAAAAAAGTGAAAAATGGAAGGAAATAAACAGCCTGGCAAAAAGCCTAAATGTTGTTCCACAAAATAAAAATTGGACGTATATAAGGGACGTATTTTGGCAAAATGTGAAGAAACGCGCAATTGTAAGTTTATACTTGTTATTAGAATGGGCCTATATAGGTTTTTCTTTTGCTATTTGTATAAATAAAATGAATAAAAAAAACGTTTTGTAATTAATTTTCAATTGAAATATGATCCGTACATATAAGCTCTTAGAACTAATCGTTATATTTAAAAAAAAAAAAAACACCATTCTATAACGTGAACGTTCTATGTTTTAATTATTTCACGTTACCGCGAGTTACCTCTGCCTTTTCAAAGATATTATACATAAAAAGTGCACTTGTCAGCTTTTGACAATATTCCAATCTCCTGTCCGAACCACTTTTTTACAAGTGTTTCTTGACACTTGTCGTGTTCTGTTACTGAAACAGGGAAATTATATAAATTCCCACTTGTCATCTTTCCTCGCGACAATTGTCGAAGAGCTCACGGACTTGTCGTTTTGTGTTACACAATTTTTTACAAGTTGTCGAAATTCACTTGTCCTACAAGTACTTGTCGCATTCTGTTACAGGCCCCTGCTCTTGCAGCTTGCTATTATATCTCTCCACCTTATTGACAAAAATATCCCAGTTGGTTTTTCTGGGATTTCTATATTTTACCTGCGGTGGTTAATGTTCACTTATTTCGAATTCTAAAATTCTGTGATCCGAGAACATTAAAATGTTAAAATTATATTATTTTTAAAAATGAATTCATCATGTGTACCTACTGTGAATAAAAATTCTGAGAAAACTATGCAAAAACTAATTGTATGCCAATCAAAACAAAATTTGCATAAAAGTATTGTGTTTCATATTACAACGGTATAAGGCATTTCATTAGTCTTGTTGCATTAACAAAAAGTTAGAAACAATAACTGAATAACATGAAAATATTGTCCATGCATATATTATAGTACAAAACCACAATATGTACATGCAAATATTTTCCCGGAAGAGTACCCAAACTTGTAAACTTCATTTCATTTCCATTGTAGCCTGTGAATAACTGTGTTGAAATTTACATTTATACATATGCATGAATTGGACAGGTCCTTCATATTGAAACCATAGGCGTTAATTGTGTTACTAAATTATATTTCAAATGCTCATGTTTTCATTTAATCACATTTCACTCAGCCATGTGTCATGTCCGCAAAATATAAAAGCAACTGGCAAACGCCCGTTTTTCGATGAACTGGAAAAGTATTTTTAGTAAAATGTTTACGTAGAAAATATTAAGCGGCTTTAAATAAAGTGTGAAATAGATTTATGAAAAGTAAGCTGAATGTAAGGAATTAGCAAACCTAAAGTTTGATATTAAATTCAAAATCTTAAGACCCAGCCTAAATACATCTTTTCTTCTGAAGACTATGGAATAAGGGAGGGGGAGCTCTGAAGGTCACCCATATATCACTGTTAGCATGCGTACAGAGACTACTCAATATCAACTAAGCACCATAATCTTAAGTGCCCTGGACACTAAGGAGACACCTTACTAGATACTGAAGAAGCCTTTAATAATATAAATACTTCACATGAAGCTGTTGGTCGCTCCCTAAGTAGGAAAGGCATTGACAACGCTATATTAAGATGAGTACCCGAGCTACTGAGCGCAAGATCACTTGCATGATACTTCAAACCATCAAAATAAATACCACTAGGTTTGCCAGAAGCGTGGTGTAGTGGTAAGTGCGTTGTTGCCCGAGTTCAATCCCAGCAAAACACCTAAAAGTTTTTCCACGGTGTCACCTCTTTCGAATGTCTGGCAAGCATCCAAAGAGTACCATTTATCACGAGTAGCTTCTCAACTCGCCGTTCGGAGTTGGCAAAAAACTGTTGGTCCCTTTCCCTTCCATTCGTGCAAGAATATAACACGGACACACAAATGGTTGTGAGAAGTAGGCCCGCTGATTCACCACGAACTGTAGCGCCACCTAAAGACGAAGAAAGAAAAGGATTGCCAGCAGGGGGGAGCACTATGACTAATGCGCTGGAGTCTCGTCGTTGACGAAATCCGGGAAATACTAACCAACCTCGGCGTAGAATGTCCAGCTTAGGCTGATGACATTATCTTGATTGCCCGAGGGAAATACGAGAAAACCTTATGTAAGGTAATGGCTCCATGTCATATCGCTTAAAACCAAATCGCCTAAAATGCAAAAATGTCACATTGCCCAACATTTTGGGCCCAAGAAAGTGTGGGCGTTTTGTCACTCATGCTTCCGATCACCCAAAACCAAATCGCCCAAAATGAAACAAAAACGGAAAATGTTAAATCGACCAAAAATCTTTTTGGGCGATTTAACATTTTTAATTTTTGGGCTATTTAGCATAATGTCAAATCACCCAAAAATATCACATTTTTGTCGATTTGACATCTTCGTTAAATTGGGTTTAAAAGTGTACTCAAAGTGTATTTAGTTTTTAAAATACAATGGTATACTTGGACGGATGTTGAATGAAACTTTCTCAAATTCGTCAACTACAGGATGAGGATTTGTGAAAAGCCGTAATTTCTCTATGTTTTTAGAAATTGGTGGAATTATTGGTACCAAAAAAATTTAATATTTAATTGCAGAAAATGTGTCACTCTTAATTTTTTTAATAAATGAATTGGATGATTTGACAAAAGGCCCTCCTATACTCATACATATATTGGTTTTTTTTCGGATTTTGATAAAACGCCCATTTCATCTTTGGGTGATTTGACATTTTTATTTTTTTGCCAATCTGTCATAGTGTTAAATCGCCCAAAAATGTTGGGCAATGTGATATTTTTCAGATTTGGGTGATTTGGTTTTGGGCGATATTACACAGATCCGCCTTAAAAAAAGCCGAAACACAAAATCGCCGAAAATCACTTTTTTGGGTATTTTGACATTATGCCAAATCGCCCAAAATATAAAAATGTCTAATCGCCCAACTTATTTTTTGGTGATTTGACATTTTTTGGATTTTTTGCATTTTGGGCGATTCGACACTGATCCGATAATACAAGAAGGGGGTTAAAGTGACCAAAAAAGGTGCAATACAGTGGGGCTAAACATCAATCCTGCCAAGGCAACGCTAGTACCCTTCACAAGAAATAGGAAACTTTCACACCTGAAAACTATAAGCCTCTAAGATACAATTATCACTCCACTTAGACGTCAATTACCTGGGAGTGTATCTTGACAGTAAGCTTACCTGGAAGAAGCACAAAGAGGAGGTTACGAAGAAAACGACTCGTATACTCATTCTTAGATGGAAAATCAGCTGTGGAGCAATTAAAAGTCTAGCAACAGTCTAGCAGTCTAACAACTATGAGAAACGCACTAGACAAAGTACAGAAACTGGTATGTGTATGCATGAAAGGTACACTGACATCCTATCCGACTTCACCTCGTGGTGGAAGAAACTGCAAACAGGACGTTTATAAGAATGGCCAAAGGAAATAAAAGAAAAGATAAGTGTATTAGCCACAAACACAATGATATAATGTCCAATAAGCTTTCCCTAGAAACGATGGCACCAGGACATTTAACTGGTCAAAGAACTTCGACATTAACCTCAGTAACAAGAAAGACTACCAGAATATTTGGGCAGATGGTTATTAAGAGGCAGGCAAACTTGCCAGGAAAGCGGCTAGTACACCCTTCGTGGGTCCTAAACCCTTCTGAGGCATAGGAGAACACACTATAAAAGAGGATCAAGAGAAGACAAATAGGACTAGGTCTAATACAGGCGAGGAAACTGTTGAGTAACTTTAACCTCAAGAGATTCAAAGTTTGTGTTAGCCTTGACAACAAGGATCTTCGCATCCTGGCTGCGTTCCTTACGAGACATTTCAGAAAGCTAGGTCTATCAGATGAGGACTTATGCAGATTTTTCAATGAGTCCAGTGAAACACCAGAACACATACTGGTGGAATGTGGGGCATAAGCCTAGAAACGATTCAAATGCTTGGGTAAATACCAAATTACAGCATATGATCTACCGCTCATAGCACCCAATCTCCTGCTGCGATTTCTTAGGGAAATTGGTCTGGATAAGGTCCTATGACCTACGGAATGCTCATTTATGGGAGCTGTGAGTGAAGCTCTCTCTAACCAGTTCCAATAGGAATAATGACGAGAGAGATGTTCTTTTGTTTAGGACTTGTAGGGGGCACAAAAGAACTTAAGGTCACGGTGCATCACATCCTTCAATAATCATAAAAATAATACTAAGCACCGGCTACAAGTTGTTGCTGACCTGAAGGCAGGCACTGGTTTTTTTTTTGCAACGTGTTTGGTAATATATATCTCGAAATTTCCTAGCTGCACCAAATGCAAGTGGGTGGTTTTACAAATATTTAGCATATCGACCCTTATACAAACATACATATGTAAGTTCTTTTTTTTTATGTTACATATGCACGTATATTTCATTTGAAGGGCAACTGTTTCATATCCAAGCACGTTCTTCTATTTGTATAGACGTGTTGACATATGTTGGACGCCACTAAATTCTCTGCACGATATGAGTTGCAGTTAAAACTGTATTAGCACACGTTTTTACTTTTCGATCCGTCACCAGGTTTCGTTTATTTTTTTTAATTTTAACCCACGCGTGAAATGTGGTTCGCTTAATGCAAATATAAGGCACACACATGCAAATGCATGTTGCCACTTGGAAGTAAACAGAAAGGATATATTGCTTCCAGAGTGAGGTTGCACGTGAGTTGCTGCTCAGATTTTTTCTTCATTACTACACTGGGAGTTTGTTGTCAGTATCACCACATCAGCAACCCTTTACTGAACTAAGTACCGTTAACTAAGTGTCCTGGCATTCTTTTTGTCGTACTGTAGTTAATAGTATGTAATGTCATTTCTTTATTTTTCACAGAAATACGCTTCTTTCTGTTGTACGGCAAAACTTTAACAAACACTTATATTTATGTATTTACGTGGCTGCTCAAGTCACGTGGCTGCTCAGGTATACGTTGAATCCCATAGTCCATAGAGTCTCAGCCGGAAAACTTTATGAGATTCATGTTACTTTTTTATTTTGTTTTAAATGAGCTGCCATGCTCGCAGAGTGAGTACATAAGGCCACAATGGACTTAATCAATGATGCAAGTGAGTAGTGACGTAAACACATAGAACGTAATTCTACTTAACTTTACCTAATCAGTCTATCCAAACCAGAAAAAGGACTCCATTAGTGGGTAGACAACAATGCATAACCGACTACTAAAGCTCTACATTGCTGAGTTAAAAAAAATAATAAACTACTGACTTTCGGAATGTCCCAACGTTGTTCACTATATATAGGACCAAGGTCTTTATAGACTTACGCTTGCTTCGTCAACGACCAACTGCGTAATTTGTCTTGGAAGTCCGGTGGTCGAAGGTTTGGGCGGAGAACTAATACGGAATTGCAGTTAAAAAACTGGCAGCCTACGGTAAAACATGTAGTATTGTGGTCTGGGGAGCTATGGGAGCCAATGGTGTCAGAATTTGGTTCTCATCTTTAATTTGGTTTGCAGGATAAATTCATGCTAGTCCAGGATAACGACCCGAAAAATTCCCGAATGTAAATGGCTGCTCTATAATATGAAATCGCACTAACCTCATCATTCCCAATCCCTAGACCTGTGGGGGCTGTGAGGCTGAGATATCACAAAACACTAGGCAACAGAGTGGACTCATCGCGATCCCCGAAAAATCCATCCCAGGCACATAAGCCACCACAATTTTCTCAAAGAATTTAATTACGCTGTAAAATTTTAGAACGAGTCTATGGTTGATTTGGCCAACCTCCTCCAGGTTACCAAAGAAGTACCCTTAAATCTCCCTGTGACTATACATGCTATGCACTGACATTCGTATATAATATGTTTGTGCGATATCTTCAGCTACACGCTACACCTACTCGTATATCATTGTATTACATGACTGCAAATAGCCGTACCGCGTATTATGAATTGCTACTACGACTCAGCGCACCCATTGTGCTGACATCGAGGAGGGTTTTGGTAGTGTATTTATGAATTTACATTCGTAAACTCTCCTCGAGCTCAGCGCAAAAAATGCGTAGGGTTTCAATTGTGTTTATCTAAAATGTGCATCATAAATCCCTCCTGCATTTCAGCAATCCACCGGCACCGCGTTGCGATCGAGCAGGGTTTCAATAATGTAGTTATGATTTTACATCTGGAAACCCTTCTGCATATCAGCACAAACCGACACAGATGAGATTGTATTAATTGTATGTATACTTAATTATTAAAAAACAGTATTAAGGGAAATTTTCGATTCCTTTCCAATGAAGGAGAACTAGTGCAATGAATTTACGGCAGCAGTTTATTTGTCTATAATAATTTGCCATAAAATATTCTGCATTCAGTATTTCATTTTACTTTAATTGGCAAAATATTATTTTGGAATTTCCACATGTCCGGCAAATGGAATAATCTCTATATTTCACAGTACGGCCGAAAAGCGAAAGCAGGCTTTAGGGTGAACTGATAGGCATTCCTGGTATAGCGGGTATTGCGGCTGAAATTTTCCAGGGGGGAATGCAACTGGCTATCTCGTTTGAGTACTTGTGGTGGAAATAGCGATAAAACAATGTAAGACATGATACATTACGGCGGTGACTAAGAGGCACAAGCGATTTCGCGATGTCTCGATTGCCGACGAGTTTTATCGCGCGTTTTTGGATGCTGTCCAATCCAGTCCAGTAGCTCCAGATATGTTATTGGTGCACCGGACCAGATATCTCGAGCGTTTTTTTTTTTTTTTTTTACTCAAGTTCGGGGCGTATGAACGCCTTATAAATTTTGGCCAGATCAGAATGGGTGAAATATTTCTTGCACCGCTTGAGGAAACCTAGACATTTCGCTGCGTTCTTGGCGATATCAAATATGTGATCATTCCAACGAAGGTTGTCATTGATACACATACCGAGGATGCAGAGTCGTTCAGTTTCAGAGATGCAAGTGCCATACACAGATAATGGCGAGGTGATGAGGTTTCGCTTCAATGACAGAAGACAGCATTGTGTTTTGGAAGTATTCAATTCCACTCTATTGGTTTTACCCCACGATATCACCTAAAGAAAATAGATCTCATTCAGGAAACTGAATGTCGTCTTTGCATGGAAGACGACGAAACTGCGGAACATATTCTATGTGACTGCATGGCGCTTTGTGCCCTCAGGAGACAACATATCCTAGCTCCGAACTTCATCAAAAGAATTGAACATCTTCAGGTTTCCTAAACTGACTTTGCGGTACAATAGATTTTTTTCATGTCACGGTTCCCTCCGCAACTGGGGGTCAGAACCCTTAAAAAAAACTATGACGTTATTTTACATATTTTTTAATAAAGTCACCCGAACCCGCGATATTTATGTTGCGTATACGCCATGTCTGCCACACTATGTAACGTTTTCATTCTGTTCGAACACATAAAAGAGAATACTTTTTTCCAGGATCTAAAGGCATGGTCTTCGCAATTGGAGCGACTACTTCATCGATCACTCAGTGAATTGATTTTTCCGTGAACTATTAGGGGACTCTAAAAATATCCAGTGAATACGTAACAAATATTTAAATCAGTAACCAAATAGCATTTAATGCTAATATGTATAACCGCTTTGCGTGGATAACTCTCATAAAATTTATTTTCGCAACGCATGCGAGTGCAAGGTGAGTTCTTTAAATAGCCGATAACATGGCATCTCATGAGTCCACATGTTTGTATTGTATGTTAGAGCCGATGTGGTTTTTCTGAAGTTTGTTTCTATTCTTTCGTTGTTCCTATTTTTTTTATTTATATGGTATACGTGTACCTTCAATCACAGACAGTGGGTAGATTGCTACTTTGTGTGCCACTCACATATGTGGGTATCATGAGTTTAGGTATATACCTCAAAAAGATTTATTACACCCATTACCCAAACAATATTCTACGTAGATAGCATAACGTTCTCTATTTATTTCAGATTTACTTCGGATGTTCGAGTGTGATACTGCTACAGTACCTTAGTGAGGAACAACAATATCTTACGGGGCAGATTGAAAAACCAAGCGGCGAGAGTCTTCTGGAAAGGGGCGACATAACACCAGGTGAATTTATTTGAAATCTTCTTCAACCTCGGAGAATGGCTCCATTAGTTAAGAAAGTGGTTTTAAGATTGAAGTAAAAGAACTTGTACCTATTTTCAAAATTCAACTACATACGATGATAGGATAGGACACTGCGACATATATTGTTACTATTGCTTATTTGCTGTTGGTGACATCAGAGGTAACAGTGCTCCTAAATAAATATCACTAGTCTTCTGATATATTATGCCTTTTGCAGTACAGAGCCATTTTGGTTTGCTAACGAAAGTGTTTAATCAGGCTGACCAGAAGTACTCTTTTTTAGGACAAAATACTCTTTCCTTTATAAAGATTTACTAATTCTCTCTTTTTCTAAATTATTGTTTTAATATACTTTTTTGCTCCTTTTGTCTAAAAATAAAAATAAAAAAATTTAAAATACAATCTCTCTTTTTCTCTTTGTCGGTAGATGATGTAAATAAAAATAATAATACATACCCTCCCATGCACTTGAATAGGGACAAGATTTTTTGTTTTACTTTTGCGGTTTTTCAAAGAGTAAGACAAATGTATCTACAGGAATATTCTATTCCATGTCATGCAATTTCGAGCAAAAAGCTGAAGAGTCTCCTTCCGAGCCGTAGTAAGAGGGAGTTTTGTTTAAATTTTAACCTTTTCAGATGTTCAGCTCTTCGTATTAATCGTTTTTCCATGTCAACACTCGCAATAATTCCCAAATTTGATAGATTTGTGAGACAGAGCAGTCAGAATTCAGGGCTTCTCTTACAATTCGTCTGCCTTCAGTAGATGTTGTTGCTTTTTTGGTCCGCCGTTTTATGTTGTTTCCATAGCTCGACTTATTTTTAAGAAAGTTACATAACACCGACTTAATTTTTTCCAATTTTTTCCTATTTTTTCGGCAATATTTCTATTGGTGAGGTAGCCCTCTTTATAGGCAAGTATTTTGCCTTTCTCATCTTCTGTAAAAAGTTTACCCCTACCCATTTGCTTTAAAAACGTTTAAACTTTACGGGCATACCAAAAAAACACTTTTAGCGTCACTGATTTAAGCCACACGAAAGAAATTGCCCTTGTCCCTATTCAAGTGCTGCAAGAAAAATGCACATTTTTTTAACTACGTTTACAAAACCATTTGTATAAAAATACCGCAAGGAGTTTTAACCATAGTCTTTTTTTCTCTGATAAAAAATTGAATCCCTAATATTCTTGAAATATTTTCCTGTACGTGTGTCTTACCCTTTTATTGGAAAACCGCAAAAGTTAAAGAAAAAATCTTGTCCCTACCCAGCAAAAAATTTTGTAAGGCATATAACGTTAAGGGAAAAATAAGGAAGAGAGAAACTAGAAACCTTATTCCGAGACTATAAAAAGTCTTAAATAAGGCTAATAATAAGGTTTATTATAAGTTACAAATAAGATTCTAGGTATTTTCTCTCTCCTTCAAGGTTTAAATGAACTTATTCTTACTTATGCCTTATATTAAGGCTTATCTAAGCGTCACTATAAGGTATATGTAAGATATCGAATTCCAATGAGTAGCATGCATGCAAATGGTTTTTCTATGGAATTTCTCATTGGGATTTTTCGTTTCGCTTTCATTTGCAACTGACAGTTTAAATTCGAGTGTTGAACAGAGTGCAGTTCTTGAAGTGCACTAAAACTGAAAAGGTGAAATCAATTTATTTATTTATTTAATTATTAACTATTAATTATTATTTCTTTGTTGACAGATTTTATGAACCGTTCGACAATGAAGAAGAAAACCAAAAAAAGTTATAAAACGAAAAATAAATTTATTACTATTTTGTATACTTAGATAATATTAAAAAAGTGATCCTTATAATAAAAATGAAAATAATTGATTTATTAAGAAAAGTTGTATTCCTTATAAAATAATGATTCTCACAAGGAAATAAGCCTTAAATCAGGCTTTATACACGTAAATATATTGCTTATCAAAAGTTGTTAGAAAAGCTTTTATAAGTAATGAAAAAACAACTTTTTTACCTTAAAATAAGGATTAAGAATGACTTAAATAAGCCTTAAATAAAACTTAAAGTAAGCTTATCATATGGTTAAAATAAGGCCATGTGTAAGGTATTAAAGTATATACCTGACTGCCTAGGACATGGCCTGTAGAAAAATAAGGCATAAAATAAGGGATATTTGTACTGAAAATATATTCCTTATAGATAAGAAGCCTTATCAGCTAAGGAATAGACTATACTGACATAAGCCCTAAATAAGCCTTACTCTTGTTGCTGGGTATTTAAGAACATGGGAGTGTATGTATGGACAAAATATTTAAAATTTGATGAATATTGATCAAAAAAATTTTGCATATTCTTATTTTAACTCTCATTGCTAGAATGATGTCAAAATGACAGTGTGTAGCTTGGAATCAAAAATAGCAAGAATGATGAGTTGAAATTTTTTGTGGATTTGGCCGGAATAAGGAAGAATGATGTTTAGTGATAATTTGTGTCGCCTGTGGTGGAAATTTGACCAATTGTGACTGAGAAACGCACGTATTAATATTTATTATTTGACCTTGTCTTTTTTACCTGGCTAAGATAACGTATTGGAAAAAATTGCATTCTGCACTAACCCTCTTCACAACCTTTCCAATAAAAAATCAAGCGAATATGTTGTATTTAAGGCAGTTAAAAAGAGGTTGCACTGTTTATGCCCATTTATATAATGATGTGAGCATCGTGGTGTAGTGGTAAGTACTTTGGACTACTACGCAATGCTGACCGGGTTCAATTCCAGCCCGGGTCCAACACCTAAAAGTTTTTTCACGGTGCCACCTCTTTCGAATGTCTGACAAGCAATCAAAGGGTATCATTTGTCACGAGTAGCTTCTCAACTCGCTTTTCCTTTCCAATTCGATTATGCCACCAGATACGAAGTATTAGCCTTCTATCGTAGGTGGCTTATGTTAAATTTTACGATTGTTTGGAAAAAAAACAATTGAAATTTCACATTTTTTCTGCTTTCAGCTGTCATACAAATTTCAAAAATAACAGTAGATATTTAGAATAATTCTGTTCCCGGATTCGGAAAGGGCAGAAAAAACTAGGATAGAAATGTTTCTTAGAAAGCCTTGGTTGATTGACTCACTAAATAGCAAACGATTTAAAACAGTTAAAAAAAATTATGCCATTTGGCGTGAAAAGGGCTAAGGGTAAATTTTCCAAAGTTCCGATTTTCATAGATGCATTTGATTTCCTTTTTGACCAATACTAACAAAACTTCCCGAATAAAACGGCTCCAAATTAGATTATTGCTCCCTTTCAAATTTAATTTGTGCAATATTGTATGAAAGCGTACACGACTAAAATGCAATCAGGTGACTAATTGCCAGGGATCACCAGGCTACCGCAAAAGTATGAATTCGGTTCCGTTTTATTGCACCACATGCCCCCTACTCCGACATTGACAAATTATTCACACAAATTTGAAAGAAATTGCTACCAAACTCTTTGCATGCAGTCGTAGATTAAAAATGATTTTCAATATTTCAAAATTAATTCCAATTCTCGGTCTCTACATGTTCGATTCGACCACATGGCTCCCGCATGCAGAAACGAGGATAGTTCTCGAATTTCGAAACGTGTGCGAACTTTTATCCGGTCCATGCACGTTGTTGGTCATAAATCAAGGTCCGTTCGATTTGCTGGGGACTATTGAATATAGTTTAGTGGGGAAATTTGCATAGAGCGACACACACACACACACACACGCACACATATACCAAATGCGATACGACTGGTCTAAGCAATATTTATTTATCTTGCAGTAACTGTGATATTTAACATACTATTCCTGGTGTGTTCCCTGTGCTTGGTCCTTTCATCGACGATGGTGGTCATTGGACTTTGGAAAGTAAGAACTGCAAGTAAGTTCAATTTGTGCAATTTTCCCTAAATGTCCTATTTTTGTATATTTACAGGACCAACGCCAACTACTAGTGCCATGGATATTCTTCATGTTTGCGGATATTTTCATCGAAATCTCGCACTTGGCGTTTTTGGTGAAGCAACAGAGACTGGTGTTCGAACCTCTTGTCAGTGTTATACTGACTCTGGATTTTTTTATCACGTGTCTTAATGTGAGTGTGGTTAATGCTGTCAATTGATGTTCGTTATGTTGAAAGTATCTTTGACAGGTTTACTGCTTACTTTGTATAATTTCGCAGTATCAGGAGTATAAAAGTGGACGAGGCTTCGGAACGTATCGATTCAATGTGAGTATTTGTAAGAGCTTTCAAATTTAAGAGAATGCCATAGAAGCGTATTGTAAACTATGGATGACAGTGGCTTAGTTTCACATTTTGTTTGAAATGTCCGATCATTTTTGATTTGAAAAGTTCTAAGGTTTCATGACATAGAGTTCCATTTACCGACAAGAAATTGTAAATAACGTGAAAAATGTATATATGTTTTCACAGTGCGAGCTTAAGTATCGATCCAACTATAATCTCAGGATTAATAAGAATAGCGTTTTCACAGTGCAGACTTAACGCAATCCTGCACTTAAGTAGTGGCATAACTTAAGCCACCGACTTCCACGCCTTAAGTATCGATCCAGAGAGTAAATTGTTGCCGTAAGTGTACCAAAATAATATTAACCTCAAAATACAGTACAGCAAACCTACCTAAACAACGAAATGTTTTATCTGGAAATGCAGCTGGCATTGCGACTCTCATTTTATGCAAGTGGTGGTGGAGGGGGATGATTCTGCTGATATCGCTGCTCGCTGCGCTGCAAAGTGTGGCATTTCGCTCATTTAGCAGGATTAAATTAATAACGCTTAGAAACAAATGTTTTCGTACAATTATAATTGTTTATAGAGAAGAATGTAATAAATTATATTAGCATATCTACATAAGTTTTGATGTTTTTACTCGTTTGGTGTGTCTAACAATTTGAGCACTTCATGTTCAATTAAACTTTTTTTTTTTGATACATCTTGTGCTTGCCAAAAATGGATCTGAGGATATTAACAACCTGTTTAGAAGGTCTGTGTTTATGTCGACTCGCGAAGTTTTTCTAGTGAAGAGTTTTCTAAATTTTCTATTTTCCTTATTCCTGGCTTCTTGAGCTTCCTCCGTATGTTGGCCGATTGGAAGAATGCAAGTGGCAAATATTTGTTTGCCATGAAATAAAACCTTGTACACAATAACTGGCATATAATACCAGCCATCATTTTTCAGATACAGTTCCATTGTTTCTGTTGCAAATCTCTCGAAAGCATTTAAATCAATTGGGCACCCTGACCCAAGAGCTTCTAAGATAGAAGATAAGATATTAAACTTTCTAATCATTTCTATGTCGGTTTCCGTAATTTCGTCAGTTTTTACTTTATCTGAGAAGAATCGTCTAGCTGTGTTCCCATCATTCGTATTGCCTGACTGTTGTTGGTATATCAACTAATAAACCAGTTTCCCTTCTGAATTTTGCTTGAATTAGTTTTTTCTGGCTTTGACTTTTTCTTTAGCATCTTGGTCTCTTACCTGCCAAACTTTTAAAACCAGTTTATATGCAATGTGAAGTACACATTCCATAAATCGGATCCAAGAGTGAAAAGGACTTAATCCGAAGGACATTGCTAGTTGGTCCAGACTTCCTCGAAAGATTGGTCCGATTATTCACTTCGGAAGGTTTTGCAGCGCAAATATAACATGTTTGTTTAGTATTAGGGTTTCATTCAACCACGAACAATTAGTGCTTTCAAAGCGATTTCGATGAAGAATACTTTTGGCCATCTTTTTGTCAAACCTCAAGCATAAGCTTTATAAGGTTGTCTTTATTGCCTTAATTGTGTCCTCAAAAAACGAAATATTATTAAATAGCTCATAGAAAAAAAGAAAAAACAGCACCCAAGTGCTAAATTTTGATCTTAGAAATCCAAACATCATAAATTTTATTCTTCGTAATTTCGGTAGTCATCCCAAAAAATTAAAAATTTAGTATGGATGTCGCACCTGTGCGCAAAAAGTCAAAACACTTTTCGGTTACCAACATACATGGCTTTACAACAAATAGGGTTCTCAACTTGAACAACACTGAACAACTATACTTTTGCTCTAATGAACGCGTGAAAACGCATAAATTTATCAATAATTTCTGTTTCCTCTCCTCCTTAATTTAATTAAAAGTACCCAATATCAAAAATTAACTTACCTTACTTTTTATTAAATTTATATTTATTAATTCGAAATAAAACTTTCAATTAAAATCAACCGAACCACTTTAAAAAAAAAATCTGAATCACTTGCTCTCACACCTAACCTTCTTATGAATAATTGAACACAACTTGTACTTTGAGATCAAGAATGATTACAGTCGCGAGTCTTGAAGCAGGTTTTATAAGAAGCGAAGGGTTACCGATTCTAATCGGTTAAGTAAATACTTTATTGGTAAGCAATTACTAGGATCTTTTTAAGATACATTGGAGATCCTGGATTATTTCAACAGCTAAAAAAAATCACTTCCTATTCTTTGAGCTTTATGGGCCTATTTCCCGGTTTCTTTAGGTCTGCCTTCTTTTCAACATTTGTCATATTGTTGAGCCTCTTCCTAATTTGCTCTTCCAATAGTTGGACACCGGTCATAGCGTTCTATTCAATAATAAATAATTGCATAGCTTCCTTTTTAATGGATGGTTGTTGTGACTTCTTCATAAGTACGGTAGGCTCTTTTGAAATTCTCACAAATTACATTTGACTAGTGGGAGAAGCTTCGCTGGTAATGGCTTTTTCTTACAAATATTACAAAATAATTGTATACCTATACTACCAATTTTTGATGAACTGGTAGTATTTACTTGGATGAATCCAGTATTTGCTACTGTCAACGAGTCGTCAGTGAAGAATGAAAGAGTGTGGACGTGTGGTTCTTGGCGGGTCAAGTAGTTTAGCTTACGAACTCTCAATTTCATTTAAAATTCTCTTTGCTTATTTATAAAATATAAAATAAAAATAAAAATATAAGAAAAGGATCATCTTTGACACTACCAAATTAAAACTTATTTTTATGCATACCAAAAATCTAGTAAATGCTTTAAATATTACCTTCTACTAGTAGTACTAGTGTAATTTACTTCAACCTTTTATTAATATTAGTACTTAATAAAGTTGAATGCATACGGCCCAATATGTCTCACTAGACGGCCGTTGTTTACATTTACATTTATTTTTATTTACGATGCATAGTCGATATCTGATCTTTAAATACTTATCTACATAAATGTATAAATTACGCTTTTTTGACCGTAAAAAAGCACTTCCTTCTTGACATTTTGATTAAAAATTACAAAAATTAATTTTCATACACAAAATAATTAAAAAAATAAACGTCAAAATGCGATGACAACTTCATAGCAGAAAACAAATAAAATTGATACATGTGTACATGCGGACTGTCTTATATGCCGTGTACTAGCGCCGCATGTACGCAAAATACATGCAACCATACATGCAACCAGTTTCCATGCGACCCCAATGGTTGCATAGATACATGCGGCTTTTTGGGACAATATCCACATGTCGTGTACTACCCATATTTTTTACATGCAACCACATGCAACCACAAATTGCCTGCCATCAACAATAAACCCACATGCGGCATTTTTGCGTGACGTCAGAGCCGCATGTACATGCAACCATTTCCATGTCGTGTACTACGGGCATAACATAAAAATTTGGCCACAGTTATTAAGTGGGAGGTGTTAGCTGCAAGAAAAACCGCTTTTGGTTTACATCTGTGCAAGTCGATTTTTGAATTAAATTCCGCTAAATATGGAAATTGTCACACTGTGCGCTGGCGACTTCAGTTGTATATCTGTTTCATCAGGATGCACATCGAAGAAAGGAAGGGGTGCGCAATTTTTTTGTTTTCGTCAGCATACTGCTGTTTCGTTGTTTTTTGAATTAAAAATGAATTAATTGAATTATTTTTCTATTTCCACACATGCAGCGGCTTCTTTGTCTTATTTTCTCTTAATTTTCATTGTATTTATTTTAAAAAGCACTTGACAAGGAAATGAAAACCAAATTTCGTTTGACATTTTGTGTTTATTCACAATTACTTTTTTCCAAAAATGGTTCACAATGACACTCAATCCATGACTTAAATATACCATACTTAAGTGCTAACTGTGGAAACGGAATCTTCTTAAGCGATGTTTATGTTCATTCCTACATTTAAATAATCCGTCACTTAAGCTCGCACTGTGAAAACGGGCATAGGTGTCGTTAAGACAGATGTAATTTACTCAAACTTAGAACTACACTATATCGAAACTTAAAGAAATGTCTCCCAAGATTAGTTAAGAGGAGAGCAAGGAATCATGAAGGACTACCCTTTACCCTCATGCCCTGCACAGGTAACGAGAAACTCCAGCTTGACTTTACCAGGAACTTCAAGGTCTCCATACCAGACAGGCAGATCAGAAACAACTCCGACAACGCTATCATTGAAACAGCTATCTTTACAGGTAGCTCAAAATCAGAGAAAGGAACCGGAGCAGGAGGTTTCTCGGGAGAACAATGCATATAAAAACTATGCATATCAAAATACCCACCGTTAGACTTTTTCGAGAACGAATCTCAAAATAAGGCTGATTTTCCTAGCAAGGAAATTACCCGCAACGGAGATCACGATTTACATGGACAGCCAAACCGCATTTAAAGCACTGGACTCCACGTCCGTGAACTTTGAGTAAGGGACTGCCTCCTGGCACTTAAAGCACCACAAAGTCCTACTCCGTTGGGTACCTGGGTGGGAATAGAAGAGAACGAAACATCAGACGAACTGGCCAGGAATAGCTCTGACATGGACATAACACTAGCAGACAGGCAGGCCTTGCCGGCCTTCAATACAGCTAAAAAACCAACACACCGAATCACCATTAAGGTAGCCGAAGACCGATGGCACAATACCAGCGATTTTACAATAATCCGCAACCTGTGGCCCACAGTCGATCAATATCCTTACTTTCAATTGGTAGAAGTCAAATGCATGTGCTTAACGGTATTATGACTGGACACTGTGGAATAGGTAACGTGGCCACAAGATTCAGCATCCTTACAAATGACTTCTGGTAGAAGCTGCATAGATGAGGATGAAATAAAATCTGTAGCACACGTTCTGTGTCACTGCCTGCGTCTCTAAGAACGGTACCTATCTTGTATGGCAGCATGGCCTCTGGGTGAAATTGCACCTACTACAAACGACCGTCCTTACTTAACCCTTTACCCTTCAGATCTCAATATCATTTTCTCATTCCCATTTTGGGTTTTCGTACTTAATCTGACGAAATCAGATCAAAGATGTGTGACTTGGCTTGGGATGATAATTTAGACTTTCATTATGACAGCATTTTGACGCTTTGCTTCTGAGTCATGCTGGAAACACCATGCACTCTGATTGATTTTCGCTCGGCGGTAAGTGTGCGTGGAGCAAATTTTGTATAGACCTTTGTTTTACTCAAATCCTCCTTTAGAACCAGGCAAATTGTTTCTTTGTTGCGATTTTATGCTTTTTCTATAGTTGTCAGGTAGGTCCATTGTGTGAGTCGATTCTTATAAATTAATTTCCATATTTTATTGATATCCATTGATGGAATATCTGGTAGGTCTGTTATATTAAGAGGAGAGTGCTGGGCAGCTGCACAGGAGATGATAGGGCGATTCTTTCTCTTCCTCATCTATTCTGCTGCGACCGAAGTCATAGGCGAGGATTCCCAATCTTGTGGCGTGTCTGCCTATTGCACAATGACCTGTCAACCCCAACTAGGGTGCCGATATGTCCTCTGCTAATTTTCAGCAGGCTGTCAGTTTTGCGTCGATTTAGCTGAAGCCAAGTCTGACTAGCGTGACTACACGTATCAGGGTTGCGCCATCTTTCATAAGCCTGTCGCAGTGCTTGCGTTAAGATCTTATACCTAATCGTTTTTATTGGTACATGGGGATCACTTTATGTGGTAGAATTCCCCAGTTTTGTACCTTTTCTGGCTTGTTCATCCGCTTCACAGTTACCTGGTTAGAGATCCGCAACAGTGCCTAGCCAGTTTCAATCTTATAATCGAGTGCTGGGCTACCGGTGCAAATGAAAATATCGCCATTGTGTATCGACTTCATCGATAACCACTTAGCGGGTTCACGAATAGCTATCACCTCTGCCTGGAAGACACTTCAGTGGCTAGTCCCACAACGGTATTATCGCACATTGTTCGCAATTGCAGGGCGAAGATAAAAAAAAAAACTAGCCAGGGGATTATGCAAACAAACTTCTTAAGTATCATTCACGATAGTTTTTTCGTAGCTTCGTAGCTGCATGGAGGAAGACTCTTTAATTCGTTTTCTCTGAATACATACATATGTATATCGAGCTCTAGCCATAGTCAGACAATGTGTAGTTACCATAAAACATTCATCCTCAAAGAAAAAAACATGCCCCATAAAGAAGATGACATGAGTTGTGGTATCAAAACAGCGCTATTTTCAGAACCATTCTTCTACCTGCTGTGTACCTTCCTATAGAAGTGATCCATGCTATCGAGAAGAGGGAGCTTTAAAAAAGCATTTCAAAGGAAGCATTTATGCGAAAGCATATAACCCGCCAAACAGTCGAAGAAGAGTATTTTCATGTAGAACCACGCACCATTCCTTTTCAAAAGCACCCTTGCAAAGGACCAAAACCGACAAGAATTGTTGGGGAGAGAGGCTATTTTTTGAAACAAGAAAGGTTCATAAATTTGTCTAAAGGTACTCATGCTTCTTTTTTTTTACTTTTAACCTTCCACAGAAATTGTATTTTCTTAAAATGAATCTACAACGCAACCCGAGCTGTTTGTGTGTGGTAGCTCAACCGAACCAAGCATATGTCCTTTGTAACTGAGAATTATCGAATATTTGATGGTTATCCATGGGATGCGGAGGTCGATATTAAAACACGTACATACATATATGTATGTTCTCGTACAAGGTGATTTTATTGAGGATATATCTGAAACATACGAGTATTCGTAGTTTACATAGAAAAGTGGTAAGGCATTTATTTGTACATTTGCTGAATAAATAAATGGAATCAAGAGTAAGGAAGGATCATGGAATATGGCGATGATAATAACAAATGCTTACATTGCCAGAATAATAAACATTTCTCTATAACTTTGGCTGATACATGGTCAGTGTAATTTTCATTTTCGTGGCTCTATGTATCTTGACCTTCAGCCTTCTATAGAATGGTCGTTAATATTTCCGTCTAGCAATGTGAGGAGTAAAGTGTTGCGTAACGAGTTCAAATTATAAACAACCCTTGGCCATTGGCGATTGGAGTAAAAAAGAAGAACCTTTTTTTTACAAAAAAGAACTAGATTATTTCTTTCATTAATTATTGAAACTCAATAGGAGCCACTAGCCACAATAAGATAATGTAAGTTATAACAGGACGTACGGTTTGTAACAGTAACTGTACGAAATAGAAATTAAATATTTAGAAGTCTCTTGATTGAAAAAAAAAGACAAAAAATGTCCATCTTGAACAAAACAAAAGAAAAATAACTTCTGGGAGGCAATCATTCAGTTTCTTAATGCTGCACAATCCTCTTACCAAACAAAAATGATTCGTTTTTAAGGTTCCATACTCATATGGAAGTTATGGAACTGTTATAGGTTCGCTCTAAAATGTCTGTCACACGCATTTCCACTACTTATCACTAAAAACTATACATAGATACAGTAAAACCCGAATAATTGTCCAATGTGTTGATGTACTTATGCAGGATATGTATTTACACCGCGTCTCGACGAGACATTTCATATGGCAGGATACTTAGCACGCCATCAAAATGGCTGATGGAGACGCCATAATTATGGCAAACTAATGCCGATAACACGCCATCTATAGCAGGGTTCTTCGCAAGCTATTGATGGCTTGCTATTTTTTGACATTTCAGTGAAAATATAACTAAGATTGGTTGTATTCGTTACTTTTGCTTTAAAAAAAAAACAATTATGGCTAAGAAGATGGTACAGGAAGAAATTTTAAAATTAATTAGAAATTACCGCCAATTTCAATGTTTGTAAAGGTCTTTCCTATACGGCGTCGATATTGTAAATGAAATGTTCAGCTATAATATACCCACACGGCCACACACAAATTTGACAGTTCTCATTTTTATAGCTTGCCATGAAATCCTGCCATATGAAATGCCTCGTGGAGACGCGGTGTTAAAAAAATAAGTGTGTGTGTCAGTCACACGCGGTAGAAGTGAAACTTTTTTTTGAAAATGGTGTATATATTATTTGTATTGGTCATATAATTTTACGAATGAGATAAATACGGAGAGATACAGATTGCGAGCGAGCGAAGAGCGAAAAGGACGGACAGAAGAAAGATATCATACATATATCATTCAACACGGACAACTGAATTTAATATACCTACAAATATAGTTTAATTACTTAGTTATTTTGATTCACCAAAATTACCAAAAGTTTGAATAGCTATGCACATAACTTCATCTACAAAATGTTTCTCAAGTTGCCTTGGTAAATTTTGAGATTTTAAATGATGTTTCATAAATAATACATAATACTAACATAAATAATTCTTTATGTGACGATATAAACGACGATATAAAGATCAGTAAAACCGTTACAACCATAAATATCTGTAGACTTCTTTAATCAGATATTGATAGTTTCAGTATCAGGTGCAGTAAAAATGGCTTAGTCCTTAAACTAATCAAGTGTCAGTACCTACATTAGAGGAAAATGATACCGAGTGTTCAAGTAATTCATATCAATTCATTCTTTCTGTTGCCGTATTTAGGTTCACCCCAAACTTTGACAAACCACATTGTGAATAGATCATACTCAATGTTAGGTTTTGTGATAGAAGTGTAAAGAATTTAAACGACCTTATGTCACTCTTTCACTCTATTTTAACAGTGTTGTCCGTCCTCCTCTCGAACATGCTTCGCAAGTATATATGCACACCTTACTGTAACACTACAATTACCTGCGTAGATTAGTTACTGCATGCTCCGCAACCATATGAGTAAGCTCCATCATTTAAATATTAGCTTCGTTGGCTTTAATTTGAACAAAATTACAATAAAAAATAAACTACAACTAACTAAACTAAACTATATACATAATATGTATGATGTATGTACTATGTATTATGTATTAATAAAAACAAACAATCATTTTTAACCATCTTACATGTAAAAATCAGTTTAATCCTCGTTCAAATAATCAATAATCATACTTTGCATTTTTGGCACAGAATAGATCAACTAAAACACAAAATTCATATTTTCCCGAAATCCAGAAAAAGAAATATAATGCGTACATATTATAGCCTGCGCAATGTTATGACTTTTGTTCTGGCTTATTCACTGCATGTTTTTGAGCACATACACACTCACACACATACAATGGGGTTTACTCATATGATTTTATTCAAATTTCTCCTACCTCCTTGAAAGAAGAAATAAATCCGTCATACTCGTAACTCGTAACTCGTAATTCGTAAGTCGTAAGCTCGACAGCTCGTACATAGTAAAAGTCAAATACAATATTTTAGTTCACAATTTCATTCATCACGCTCTCATTTCAGTTCGAAAAGAGCTTGATGAGAGTGATTTCACATACAATGCTATCATGTATGAGCGCGCTAGCACTGTCTGTATACCACCCGAAACCCCACCAAGTAGCACACACATGCACTACGTGAGCGGTGAGCGGCCGCCCGACTGAGCTGGGCTGTGCACAAAGCTGAGACTGAGAGTAGACTGTAGACTCTGTAAAGTGTAGGAATTTTATCTCATTCTAACGTGTGCTAATACGTTGGGTTCTGAAAGAGATGCAATGTTTTTCGTGACGGAATTTCATTACACGATTTTGAGTTCACACCGCGAGCTTAGAAGTTTCACTTCAAAAAACCTACTTAGCTGCTCAGAAGTACCTAGTTATCGACGAACAAGTCAAGTCCGCGAAAAGGCAACAAATCTTTACAACCAACAATCGAAAAGTGACAGCCAAGAGAAAACGTTAACGTCTTACTAGAGTACTAGAACTCACCACATTATAATATAGGTACTACAATAAGTTAGTGTTTTATTGAAAAGGGTTTTTAAAAAGGGGAATATTTCATGTAAATTATGACGAAAGAAAGGGAAACAATTTTTTTTTTATAATTTGCACACGCTAAAGGGGATATAAATACCCTTACAATGTTTACACACAGCGCGAGCACATAAAGAACAAGAACGAGAGACAGACAGATCGGCGTAGTGAGAGGAAACTCAGATGTTAGGTTTCAACCAACTCTATGGGCGGTGTCCAGTATAACTGGAGAGTTGTGTATTATTGAAAGTTTTGCCCTTGCTTATGATTCACAGAAGTTTTGTTTCCAGGTGTTTCCAATTATTGTTTTGTGCGTTCAATTTCTTCAGCCATACCAACCTACTGCCAGTGTTATGCCTGCGCAGTAGGTTTTGACATTAACTTCTGAAACTGGTCAACCTATTTTTATTTCGTGAGAAGTAAATGTTTCTGCGACATCTGGATTCAAACCGTGAACCTTCAGCGTGACAAGAGACGACGACGACTACCACGACTAAATTTATCTAATAATTGGTTTTCTAAGAACAATGGGAAAATTTACGAATCCGTATTATTTTATTTTTTATTAAACTTAACCTAGTTAAATACAAATACCATAAACTACTAAGCCCAATCTAAATATAATCAGGTTGCCTAGAATTCGTTGCCTTATGCCACGGATGGTCGCCATCATGTCCGTTCTCGCCGCCGAGACCCGATCGAGGCAGTACAACATCGGTCACCTCTCAGAAGTACCCCATCATGATGACAAGTCGCCGTCCCAAAGACCCCTAGTTAACCTAAACCTATAAACTAACCTAGCTTAAAGATGTGGCTGTTTGCAAAGTACCATACCTCGCAGCATGCCTTTCAATTGATTTAATAAGGAAATTGTCAATTGAGCTCCATCATAACTATAGGTCCTTGTCGGGATAGTATTTTATGTACTGGGACTCGGGTGTTCTGTGCGATCGAAAACAAATCCTCAGAAACTGTCTCCCAAAAACACCCGAATATTTTGTACCACACTAGACAGTCGTGAGTCGCGTAAAGCGCGAGAGCTTGTTATATGCAATGCATTGAAATCTGTCCCAAAAAACTGTAATGTTTGTACATACATACATACATATATTATGTATTTACAAATATCGCCATAAAATATGACGTATTTCTCACCATTTTTAAAAATGTTCACCATTGCTCTGGCGGCAGACCTCCATCCGTTTGTCTATGTACATTTTGGATAACAAAAAAAAAAAAAATAATAAAAATATTATAAAATATACGGCATCAGCAGTCCTATATGGGACCAATCCTAGCTTCTCGCAACCATTTGTGTGTGCGTGCTACTTTTTTCCACGAATGGAAGGGACGTACAGTTTTTTGCCGACTCTGAATAGCGAGTTGAGAAGCTTCTCATGACAAATGATACTCTTTGATTGCTTGTCAGACACACGGTTGCCAGGTTGGGCTATTTGTCGCCAATTGGACTACAAAAAGTTCTCGTCGGCGACAAAAACAACAAGATTTTGATTTGTCAAATTTTGGGCTACTTCTATTTAATGACGGCGATTTTTGGGCTCCATTGAAAATAAAAAAAAAGTAATCTAGAACATTAAATTACGCATATATTTTAAATGTTTGTTACAAAATATTTATCACAATTGTGAATCATTTGCAAACCAGAATTAAATCAAATCTAACTTCACCTCTGTCGCCAGAGGTCACAATGAGCTTTGTAAAATAAAGAGATGTTCAGCTTCCTTTCTCGTTTTCACTTAGGAATATATAGAATATTATTTGAAAGCATATGTGGGTGTCTCTGTGCAAATTCGTAATTGAACTTTACCGTAATCTCACTGCAAATAATCTTTGGCTGTGCCCCTCTCACAATATTTCAAATTGGGTATAACTGGCGATTGGCGAGTATATAATTATATCCGTGGCCAAAAGGAAAAAAATACATAAGTCGACTTATGTCGAAAATTAGTTTTTTACACCAACGGATGCGCAATATTAGATTCTATTTGTCATATTTTTCTCTTATTTTTATCTCTACTGGTTGCTGGGTTATAGACCAGCAAAAAACAACATTAGTAATTTTCCCGTATAATATGCATAATGGAAAAATAGCATAAGCTTTTGACATATGTTCTTATGCTCCAATAGTTACTGAAACTAAAGCAACCATAAGAAGTTGTAGAAAAATATTATTTCTGTATCCACAACTTTCTTATACGATGCATAGTTCTTTTTTCTAAGCTAACATCAAACCTTTCAACTGCTCTCCGGAAAAGTTGTAAAAAACGACTTATGTTGTTTTGCCTATTTGCCACAGAATTATTTTGCTAAATCGGGTGCGTAAATTTAATTACATACGTGAATAATTCAAATGGGAAAATATCTCAAAAAATACAACCCAATCTGGGAAAAACTTCCAGAATTTCAAGGTAAGAAAATATGAATTAAATTAATAACTAATAGTGACATACATATGTATATTTATCTTTGAACTAGGCTGGTTAATTCTGTAAGGAGTTTCCGGTAACTAAGAATATGTTACAATTATTTAACAATGATATGTATCAAAACCAAATTGAAAGTATAGAGGAGGAAATGTTTGCAGAAGACTTTTTAGAGGCTTTGGATTTTTAATTTTTTTATGTATTAAATTATTAGTGTATTATTTTATTAATTATTATTTTAATGAAGTCCAATTTTTGCATTTTTGAGTTTTGTATTTTGGTTATTTTTCCAAATAAAAACTTTAAAATACGTTTATGTGTGTTTTAGTTCAAATATTGGATATTGTAAATGTCATTCAAATAATTGGGCGATTTTTGGGCTACTATTGGTTACGGCGATTTTGGGCTACAATTTTTGGGAAATTGGCTCCTTCGTGTCAGGAAAACCTGGCAACCGTGGTCAGACATTCGAAAGAGGTGGCAACCGTGAAAAACTTTCTTAGGTGTTAGACCCGAGTAGCATGCGTAGTAGTCCAACGCACTAACCACCACAACCACGGCCGCCACATTTTGGATAACGCTTAGGTTTAATTGCGGCACGATTTCATTTATGTGTCAAATTATCTCGTTACTCTTGAATGGTTGTTGACTTATTGGCGTAGACCTTCGCCGCACAGAAAGATGTCCAACGGTATAAAATCACATAATCTGGGTGGCCAATTGAGATGAGATGAGAATGACGCTAAAAAGCGATTATTTTGTTCGCTGTATGGCACCATCCGGTTGGACTATAGTGGCCACAAAACAACTGTTATCATGGCGCGATAGCGTATGCCATTCACTGTAGCAGCTTGACTTCGTTTTCGAATAAGTACGGCCGGATGACTTCGCTACACCAAACAGTGACTTTTCATGGATGCATAGCCTTCTCAACAATAACTCTTGGATTCTCATCAGTTTAGATGCGACAATTCTACTTGTTGACGAATCCTTCGAGATGAAAGTATGCCTCATCGCTGAAGATGGTTTTTTGCGAAAAATTGACATCCACTGACATTTGCTCACGCATCCTTTCGGTGCATTGGCGATGCTTCAAATAGTTTGTGGTCTTCAATTCCTGAGTAAATTCAACACCTTTGTTCGAATTCGCTGCGTTGGCGAATAGAGGTCGATGGAGTCTCGGCAACAATATCGGGTACTACAGCTGCAATGTTTTCGATGGATCGATTTTTACAAAGACACACTGCTGCTGTAACATTTACCACCGATCCGGTTGTCTCGAATTTATGTGCGTTCGGTTAAACGACCATGCGGACGGAAAAGAATATGTATAGTGCACAATGCACATTGTTCTGTTTTTAAAACGCCCATTTGCATTACCAGCACATACATTCACGCGTTGTTCAACTTGTAATGAACTCACGATGAGAAATGTTAAAACAGAGAGCAAGAATTAGGTCGAGTTCATAAATGTAAACTATTTACAGTAAGTTTACCGCAGATTTACTTGTATACTTTTATGAACACAAATAATTCTGTATTGTTGCAGTATTCAAACATCTGTATAAATTGCGTTTACAAATATATATACACTGTCACTGATACTCTTCTAAAAATGTGTGTAAAAACTTCCTGAGTTTGCTTTGTGTTTCAAAATGGTGCGAAAAAAAAATGTCAAGGGCAATTTATAATTAACTGAATGGTCCAAATTAAAACTATCAGTACTCTCAGTGCTAAGGACTGAAACGAATAACATTGGGAAACTTCATAGCGAAAAAACTAAATTTTGTGATAGTTCATGTTAATAATTTTTATTTGCTTCAACAACTATATTTTTTAAAATTCGTTTACAGGTGATCAAAGCAGAAAAATTATTAGGCTCCCATTCTTTTCGCAACTTCTTTCGAATGTCCTTCATAATGTTGATGACAGTGACGTCCGTGACCTTTTTGCATGCTCTTTTCCATTTAATAGCAAAATCTTTAGGGTCCTAAGCACACTGCTCACTTTTCCTCAATTTTGTCTTAACCAAAGCCCAATACCTTTCAATTGGAAGACACTGTGGAACATTAGGTGGGTTCATGTCTTTTGGGACAAAATCTATGTTTGTAGCCACAAGCAAGTTTAGCGTCGCTTGAGCATTGTGAGCTGAAGCCAAATCTGGCCAAAATAATGTTGAACCCTCGTGTTTGTTTATAAATGGAATTAACCGTTTTTTCAGGTACTCATTGATTACACTTCCGCGGTAATTGTGCCAGTTGAAAAAACGATGTGCTGTGTCCACATTGGCAAAGAGCTTGCCATACGAGATATTTCGATCCGAACTTTTCCAATCCAATCGATGTTTCTGATTCTGGGAGAATCCCTTCTTCAAAAGAACTATAAAACTGCTCACCTGGAAGAGCATTAAAGTCGGCTTTGACGTAGGTTTCATCGTCCAAAATCAAGCAGGCTTTCTTGTGCCCAATCAAGTCGTTTAACTTTCGGGCTCGTGTTTTTATGGCCTTTTTTGCTTCTCGGAAACTTTTGGTATTTTTTGTTTTTTTTCCGCGTTTTTATACCAACCCGTTTTTTGCATCTTTGTACCATTGGTTGGTTGGTACTACATTTCCGAGCAACATCCCGGGATGGCATGGCTCGGTTCTTAACGATGACACCCACTATTTTTTGAATCCAAATTTTTATCATGTGCTCCGTTTTTTTCTCCACTTTTCTGTTTTCGCTTAATAGTCCACGTCTCCAAATATCTTTTTATAACAGAATCAATTGTACTGCGTGCTACGTTCAATTTGTTTGCAATAAAATGGTTTGGTCGCGAAGGATTTTCGAGCCAGTTGTCGATGATCTTTTTACTGCGTTCCTCCTGACTCATCGTTTATAAATATTTACAACTGCAACTTACAAAAATCAAATGCTAACTGAAACTATAGAGTATGAAAGACAATTTGGGAACAAAATGGTATTTAATTATTTACACATAGAAGGTATAGCCGTTACTAAAATTTACAGATTTTATTCGGTTCAGTCCTTAGAAAGGAGAAACGTGATAATACGGAGAAGACGAAGATTACTGTTTTTAAAAAAAATTAACACAATCTCAAGGAATATTCCAAAATTATTATTTCTGATTATTGCACCAGAAAAGAATTCGGACTCCATTGCTCAACGCACCGAGACCGAGACAAGAAGTTTTCCCAGCCAATTTTTTTGTTCGTTATTTTCCCCGAAATAAATAATAAGCATTATTAACTTATAGTAAACAATTTTCACGATTTTTTTTTGTTGGTAAAATAACTTAAATCTCCCATCACTCTTAAACTTTGACATCAGTAAACTTTCTGTAGCCAAATAAAAACAGATACAGCTTACACAGTAGTGCGACTGTAAGTTTACATTATTGAACGCAAGTGTTACTAAGCGTATACATTAGTTATACAGTTTTTATACAATGGCTGCAGTGTTACTGTATTTTTACATTTATGAACTCGACCTTATTTGACATCTAGAAATGCTTTGAATACATGTTACATATTACTATTCATTATTATTAGTCTATTCTTTTAGTTGTACTAGACCACTAGTCTCACGCACCTTCACTAACAAATATCTGAAACATTCAATACTAACTAAGAATTCAATCGCTTATAAAATGCTCATTCATCGCTGCCACCATAGAATGCAGAAGCTATCGTTTTTCTGTCCTTTCTACCAAATTAACAGTTACAACAGTGTCTTTTAAATAGGAAATTTGTATTCTTGGTTTTATAAACAAAGTCGACTGCACCTTATTAAAATACTTATGTGAGATATGTACGATTTTAATTCTCAGTAAGAGTAAGTTTACAATAAAGTATGCCGATATGAGCAATATAGAGCGAAACGAAATAGCCAATGAGCTGTTGACTCCCTTGCGGTGGTAGAGACTATCAAGGGTAAAATCTTCAAACACTTTCTAGTTGAAGCCAACTCCGGGTGGAGGAACCTTTATAACTGTGCCATATCCAGGAAGACATGGCGGCCCATTTACAACAAAAATTATTTACACAAGTTGAGCAACAGATCGAGGACTGAGACCGCCAGAATTGCAGCAATCAGTGCAGGGCACAGGGCAATCGGCACTCACCCTTCAATGTGATGTATCCCTTTTAACCCACTGCCTATTAAATAAGACACCTAGATTAATAAAGACCGAGAACTTAAGGTTGTAAGTTAGGTTAGCTATACTTGAAAGAAACCAGAGTGAACTTAGGCTCCTCTTTGCTAGCTGTAAAACATCTTCTACATTTAAGGATGTTGGAGGGAAAAGTGATTCTACATATAACCGAGACTAAAAAGTCTCTTTGAATCCAAAAATTGTTTTAAATGAAATCAGAATAAAACTAAATGTCGTAAAGCAGGGTTATACTGGAAATAACTCAAGGACATTTCATATTGTTTGAATGGATTGCTTCAAATTATTCTAATTTGTGGGCTTATGTTGTTTTGTAGACCCCCTGTTAACAATAACTCCACACAAAAAACAGGTGCAGTCAAGTCAGAAGACCTTGGCGGCCAACGGAATGTGGACTTCCTGTAAATCAGCTTATTTTCGCTGCAATTCTGTTATAACAGGCCTGGCTATGTGGGAAGGTACCCCATCTTGCTGAAACCAGACAGAGTTGGAAAAGATTCCCTTCCGACGTAGTTCTGGGAAGAGAAACTTCTTCAACATCTTTGACCCTCATCCTGTATTTTGGGCAAATTTTGCCCAAACGCATACACTCAGAGAAAAAACAACGTAGACTCGACAAAAACAACTTTAAATCAAAGTAAAATCAATATCATTTGGCTCTAATGTTGGAAATCGTTAAATCAAAGTCGTGCAACTTTAGAAAAAAGTGCCTCTTTTAATCAATTTAAGTCAACTTTGAATAAAGGTGGTAATATAATATATTCAAATAGATTTGCCATAACATTTTTACTATATTCCAACCTTACTTTAAGGTGCTTGGTGTGTAAAGCAAATAGGTATCGGCATTATATTAAACATCGTTTACATTATTTTTAAACTGAATCCGCCCTCAGTTTAATTATCATAAGCATTAAAATCAAATATCTCTTGTCATTGAATGCATATAGAATGCATTTAGAATTAAATACCACATATCTTTATGAAAACTAAAAAAAGAAAAACAAAACAACATTTTAGGCAGTACAATGTTTTTTTATTATTCGAGTAGTAAATAACTTATTGTATACTGAACAATTTACAAGTACTTATTTCTGATAAATGGTTTTCCATTATTGATTTGATATAAGTATAGTGGAGGACTTGTGAAATACTCTTAACATACGAGTTACCAACTTTTTCTACGATTTCATATGCCTGAAAGTATTTGTTAAATAATTTAAATAATAATAAAAAACAAATTATTATTATAAAAAAGCAAATCAATTATTTTGAACAGTTTACATGAAGAATTAGCAACAGCTAAGTAATAATTTTTTTGATCGAGGCTGATTTGATATTTAACTTAAGTTTTCATTTTGCGGGGTTTTGTGCAAATGTTTCAAATGCCGACGGAAATTTTTATAATTTGAAAATTGTTGATAACAGTTATTTTGTTTACATTGCAAATTGCTATTTTTATTAATTAAATGGTTGTACTTCAGATGACGTATGAGGTTATCTGGGCTCGGAGACTTTTTCAAACATTTAAAGCAAATCATGATTTATTGTGTTTTATTTTAATTATATTATAAAATAGGACTTATTTCTGAACACTTAAAAATCTTAGAAGTGATGTTATGTTGCTGGATTAACAGTTAAACTTGCTATTAATTTGGAAAAAATATTTTTGTAAGAACAACCTACAAGGCTGATATGCCCATGGGTATTCTGACGAAAGGGCTTGGAAAATTTTGAAACACAGGTCAAGGGCTTCTATTAGAAATTAAACAATCAAACTTATATAACGTTTTGTCTAAATAAATATAATACGATTCAAGATGATAATCATCTTGCCTAACACAAATAATAAATGGCTGAATTGTTAAACCTATGTTGTACTACTTATCTACCAATTCGCCAATCTTTTCAGCATATTTATCAATAGAAGAGTCTTAAAATGAAATTTTCCTGAGCATCAGCTATTGTAACCTTTCCTTTGTTGCTTATACCTACTCTTGTCTTGGAATCTTGATACCAGAGGAAGATCGGTATTTAGTGGTGTATTCAATACGATATCTTCTGAATCTATAAGAAAACAAGAAAGTATAATTGCTTTAATGTTTTTTTTTTTTTTTTGTTCACAATTTTCAAACCTTTTCCTGTCTCTGCAGAGCCTAAGCGAGCCTTAAGTAATACGACTTGTTTCATGCAATGAGGGTTTATAGGCGTTATCATCACTAGTTGAAAAAACTATATTCAAAATCTGCCCACTTTCATCAACGAATTCCATTTCGTTGTCTAATATAATATTATTGTTAATGTTAATTATGTCTTCAGAATTACTATATGACTTTTACTAACTCACTTTTATTCAAATGCAAAGTTTCCAGTCGGAATTCTAAACACCTCCTACATCTTGCATGCAAACGCAATCAATGAAGATGAATACATGGCAAACCAGACATGAAACAGACAGGAATGTTGGTTTTACTGTTAAATTTTGATGAAAACACATTTCAAGTTTGAACTAAATGAGTTGCCACTTTTTTGTAAAGTGTTTGAAATTTGATGTAGAGTAGAACTACTTTGATTTTACACGTTTTCATGTAGAGTTTAAAGTGGGTAGGTATTCAAATCGAAACCTATCGCATATCAATGTTGGAACGTATTTAATTGAAATGTCGAATTTTGATTTAAAATGTATTTAAGGATTGAAGTAACAAGATTTCCAGTTTGATTTTAAAAGAATAATTTTTGAAGCGCAAATCAAAGCTTTAAGGATTAAATTAAGGTGGTTTCGTTTTTAAAATAAAGTCTTTTTTAGTTCTTTAGCATTGATTCAAAAACGTTTAACAGTAATATGATAACTTTAATCATTTTTGTATTTAAAACAAAGAGGTTTAAGTTAAAATCAAATATGTTTATCAAAAGTGAAAAATACATTGATTTCAAAACTCGCGCAATTTCTATAATATGTATGTTACCAAGTGTAACAAATGTAATTCAGTTATCTGTAGAAAACATTCATTTACGGAAATAATTTGTGAAAAGTGCAAATAATGAAATAAAATTATCCTGGGAACAATTTAATCAAAACACAGAATTTGTCAGTTTTTTTCATTACAGGATGAGGGTTAAATAAAAGTCTCTATTGATCGTAACAGTGTGACCGTTTTCTTCAAAAAAGTGCAGCTGCCCGATAATGCAGCTTGATGAAACTGCACACCACAATGTGACTCGAGTTGGAGTATTTCCGTCTTAGAGTGACTCCATATTTAACAATTCCTTCTCTTTTCATTGATGTTGAAATCAAAATTGACCTCGCCAGATATAAAAATAAAATTTAACATGTTGTTGTCCTCTTCCACCATTTGAATGATCTTCTGAGAAAATTCCAAGCAAATCGGCAAGTCTGCTGGGTTCAATTTGCTGGTTATTTGAATTTTGTTGCCACGGTATCCCAGTTAATTTTCTCCACAGGATGGATATAAATTTCTCAGATATAATACATCCGAGTATTTAAACGATGTTACGAGTTGTCCTGGTGACAACAATTTTTACCTTCGTAGCGTACTAATATTTAAATTCGTTTTTGATTACTACTAATACTATTTGAGTTCATTAGTACTTCTTTCGACTTCTTTAAAACGACAGCACTGCTTCTGACCAACGAAATACCATTCTTCATATGAAGTATTGATGGCATCATTATAGGAAGCCCTAAGGAATATTTTATTCCACATTCACAGTACATGATTTACAAAAGCTTGAATGAATTCGATATTCTCTTTCATTGGTAAACATGCATACATACTCGTAAGTATGAATTAATTTCAAATTTCATAGTATCCACCAATTTCCTGTTCACTTCGTAATCCATCATACCACATTTTGTATTTAAATACCATTAAATCCATAAGAGGTAATTTAATAGGGATAACCCTCTAGGTCTAGATCCTTTAATACGAATACGAGTACATAAGCGACGTTTGAATGCTTTAGGGGTAATATGTATTCTATAATCTTTTCACCGAAATTATTAAGTTAATCCTAACGATCCAAGGGAAAGTAAATCCTGTATATACATACATATGTATGCTTTAAAAGACTAAATCGGATTTTAATTTATATCAGCAAAGTTTGTTGCACAGTAAATGTTAAGTGAGAAAGCATACCAAGTAGTTATTTGAAAAACAATACTTATGCTCATACATACATATACAATACATAGTCCCCAGACTCTGGAGCATCTGAAGGAGAATATCAATAAATAAATAACCATGATACTACAGTGCGTCTCAAAATGATATGGTCACCTACAAAATTGCATTATTTTACACCCGTATACATTTTTTTTTTGAAAGTGTACATATTTGAAATTGATAGCGGTACCAAAGTAGACAAACATGCTGTTGTCGCGTGAAAGGACAACAAATGTATTTTTGCGTAGTTGTGGACAAAACCAAAAATGTAAGCATTTTTTAGAAACTTTTTGCAGTCTTTTAATTTTATTATTAAAATAAATAAATATGCGGCGTCAGTAGTCCTATACTCGAAAGACATGGCTCCGTGGAAAAACTTTTAGGTGTTTTTACTGGGATTGAACCCGGGCAGCATGCGTAGTAGTCCAACGCACTAACCACCACGTCCACGGCGACCATTTTATTATTAAAATTTAGAATAATGGGATGGGGAAAGGCTCTGTCAAAGTTTGAGCAAGGGCAGATCGACGCGTTTTTGACAGAAAACCTTAGTTTGAGGGCAATTGGTCGTAAATTGGGCAGATTTTTGTGTGAAAAAAACTACTATGCAAAGAAGACCTCTGGAGGGCCACAGAAGTTAAAGGGCCGAAATATTCGTTGAATATCGAAAGCGACGTCAAATTCAATGAAAAGCTGCAAGCGACGCGATGCCTTAGTTTAATGGCAACAAAAACATCTGTATGGCGAGCGATACCCTCCATTCCATATACACAGCTCCCACGTTATTCGCAACTTAATTATTCGCGAATTCGATCAATCTCGGAAACTGTTTCACTGACCAAAGATCGTTATATGCGAACAAAAGACTCACTTATAAACGTCTCGGCACGCGGAATCCCCGTATTGTACCCGAACGGCGCCGGCGGATCATAATGACTCAACTATGACTCATAACATTCTGTCAGTACTCTACTCAGTAGCTTTCCTTTGTTTTTTCAAAGTACAGTGCTGTTTACGTTCATCAAGTCGCCTATTAAAAAACGGTTGAAAAAAGTGTTCGATTTGGAAACTACATTAACAGTTATTTCTCGTCTTGGGGGAAATCTGGGGAAAGTACATACGTCATCCATAGGACACGCATTTGGGATTAATGAGTCAGCTGTGCGAAATATAAAAGTTCATATTTTAAATATGAATTTTTTTTAATCAATATGACCGAACGGAACCCTCTCATTTGTATAAAACTAGAGCTCCGATATTTGCGAATTCTCGGGGAGCAGCATATTGCTCGCCAAAGAATTAAGTCGGCCCCATATTTAAAAGCAGCGCACATAAAATAATGTATGATATTCGCCCGGGAAGACATGCACCAAGACTGGTATAAGGTTTCAGGATCGCCGTGTACTCTGTACTATACTAGATTAGATTCTTTAGATTAGTTGATTTTATTAATTCAATCTATAAATTTTCAATACATAGTACAAAACAAAAATCAATAGGCCTGGCGTTGCCGTCTGCCAGGTTAGCAACGATTACATCAAAAAAAAAAACTTATATTCAAAATTGCAATAAAACAAAGTATCACATGCTACCAATTTAAAATTGCTCATTAATTATTCTATCCTGTTAAGCTAACGCTGTTTTGTGGTAATAAAAAAATTTCGGAACATCGATCTCATTAAGCCGGGCTACAGTTTGGTTGGTAAGAAAATCGCTGCGGAAGAAGTACCTTCTCGTTTCTCTTAAAATGGGGCACTTTCCAAGAAAATGCATAATGTCCTCCAGTGCAGACAAGTTGCATAAGCCGCAAGGAATAGGTAACTCGTCGCGATGCGGAATGTAGTCGAGCTGAAGAAGTTCTCCTCGGAGTCTAAACATCATCGATATTTCTTCTGTCTTACCATATCTAAGTTCCTTGTAAAATATACGCCCAGATATTTATAATCTACATCATTAAAAGACCGTCTTTCGTTAGAACAATTCCTGCTTCCACCTTTTCGAAACACCATCACTTTTGACTTCTCCAAGTTGACAACGAGATTCCATAGAGTGCAGACTCAGCCGTTTGATCATTAACTGAAGGGATTCAGGTGTATATGCCAACAAAATTATGTCATCTGCAAAAAGCAAGGCCTTCGTGCGAGATCCCCCATAATTGACACCTCCTTGTAAAAAATCTTCGACGAATAACGCAATGTACTGTACTATAGAAAAGCACTGATGCCAAAAGTTGTTTCTCGACAAGAGGACCTGGTTCCTAACTCGTAGGGCAGGGCACGAGTGCCACAAGATTCTGCCAAAAAAAAAAGAGAAACACTTTGTTGGTCTTCTTGTGCCAACAGCTGTTGGAAGTAAACGTGTTTTAGAAGTGCTCAATCTATTACATTTAAAAAGTTACAAATTAAGTAAAATGAGTGCGAATAGCTGCAAAGAGTGTGGCAAATCGCTTAGAACGGAAAAATTTATTTCATGTAATGGCATGTGTGGTGGTTATTTCGATTTGAGATGCGCGGGCCAATTAACTGATTATGACTTGAATTTGATTAATAGAAATCCGGGAATTCTATTCGTTTGTAAAAACTGTAGAAGTTTTATTGATGTAATGTCAACACAAATTTCGTGCTTGGTAAACAAAGTGGAATCTAATAATAAATCAATAGAAAAACAGGAAGCAAATATAGTTAAAATTCTTGATCGCGTTGATAAATTGAGTGCCGAAAAACCACAAGAAAAGAAAAAATCATATGCCGAAATAGTGAACAAAGAACCACCCGTTATAATCAAACCGAAAAAATCACAAGAAAATAATAAAACAAAAGAAGATATGAAAAAACATATAAACCCGTCATCATTGTCTATCAAAGTAAATAGTGTTTACAACCGGCAAAATGGTGCTATTGCAGTAAATTGTGATGACAAAAAATCAAGTGAAGCGATCGAAAAAGAAATAAAAGAAAAACTAGGTGATAAATATACGGTAACAGTACCGAAAGTAAAGAGTCCATCCATTTTAATAGTGAACATAACACAAGAATGGGATAGCGATAGTATTACAGAGGCTATAAAAAAACAAAACAGTATCGATGGAACTGTCAAGTGTACTAAAATTTACAGGGTGCCCGGAAATTCTTCGTTTAAGGCTATTATTGAGGTGGATACCATCACTTATAATCTTATTATGGAAAAATCCAGAATTAACGTAGGATGGGACAGATGTCCAGTATACCAATATGTGTCACTCACACGGTGTTATAATTGTTGGGGATTTTATCATATCGCAAAATACTGCAAAAATAAAATTGTTTGCGCTAAATGTGCCCAAAACCATGACACAAAAGAGTGTTCCGAAACCTTTTTGAAATGCAATAATTGTGATAAAGCGAATACAAATTTAGGTCTAAAATTAAATACTGATCATAATTGCAAAGACAAGTGTTGTGAAGTGTTTCAAAATAAATTTAAAACGGAAAGTATGAAGTTTACCTTTTAGCAACCAAATTATATTAAAGGGGCATATTTAAATATACAAAGTGCTTTAAGTAACTACTCTGAATTGGAAATTATGTCTTTTAATAACCAATTCGATTTCATAATGCTTTCTGAAACTTGTGTTACTGGTGATATTAATGATAGTGAATTAAATTTGAAAGGCTTTAATATTCTGAGATGTGATAGTGTATCTCGACACACTGGCGGTGTAATACTTTATATAAAAGAAATATGGCAAACAGAAATAGTTCAAAACTATAAAATAAATAAAGATATGTGGATCTTATCTGTTAAAGCAAATTGTAATATGTATACATTTGTGATTAGTGTTGTGTATAGATCACCCAGTTGTTCTTTACCATTCTTTTGTAATATGTTTAGGATATGGATGGATGAATTAAACGACCTTACATATGATTTGTTGTTATGTGGTGATTTTAATATTAACTGGATGAACAACTTTGATCTTTATAAAAATAATTTAAAGGAAATAATAGAGAATAATAATTGTAAGCAGATTATAGTACAACCAACAAGGATAACTTCTACATCGCAAACTTTGATAGATATGGTAATAACTAACAACACAGAAAAAATAAAAGCGCAAACGAGTTCATGTTTAAAAATCAGTGATCATGAAACCATTATTATAGACATTAAAATCAAAAATAAATCTGAAGAACAAATCAAATCAATCAAATACCTAAAGTATAGAAAAAATCAATTCGTTTCAAACTTAGCCCGTAGTAATGTCATTATGTCTGTGTTAAATATAAATGATGTAAACCAAATATCTCAACTGTTCCAAAATGAGCTATGTCGTATAGTAAATTTATTTGTTAAGTCTAAATCCATTGTTGAACATGAAAACGAGTGGTTTGATAGTAGTTTGTTATCTCTGAAAAATCAAAAGATAGCTTCGTACAATAAAGCCAGACTAACTAACTGTGTTCAGGACTGGGAAAATTATAAACGTTTTAGAAACCTTTTTAAATCCAAATTAAATAGACAAAAAAGTGAATTTATAAAACAAAAAATAAATCGTGCTGTTGACCAAAAATCAATGTGGATCCTTTTGAAACGTTTTGTGTTAAAAGAAAAGCGCTGTGAGATAAAATCCATTATATTTGATAACGTATCGTATTCTGGCGATGGTGTATTAGCTGACAAGTTTAATTTCTTTTTTTTTGTCAAAAGTGTACAATGCATAAGTGAATCAATCCCAATTACCCCATATGTTAATCGAATTGAAAGTAACCCATATTCATTTGCCTTTAGAGAAATACAACTAAATGATATTGAAAAAGTAATTAATCAAATAAATAATAAAAGAGACTTTAATTTCCTAAGTCCCAACATATTCAAGGACGCATTTAATGTTATAGGTGAACCATTAAAGAAAATATTTAACCTTTCACTAAGGCAGGGTATTTTTCCAAGTAGCTGGAAAGAATCACAAATAACGCCCATAATAAAAGTTAAAAACTCAAAAAAATGTGAAGATTATAGACCCGTTAATGCCCTACCTCTCTACGAGAAGATTTTAGAAAAATTAGTGCAAGTTCAATTGGAATCATTTTTTGACGAGCATCAGTTGATAATTGAAAACCAGTCGGGCTTTAGAAAGCGGCATTCTTGTGAAAGTGCACTGAACATGATAATCGGGATCTGGAAACAGGAACTTGATTTGAAAAATAGTGTTATATGTGTGTTTCTTGACTTTAAGAGGGCTTTTGAAACAGTGGATAGATCGATTCTTATTGATAAATTAGAAAAGTATGGTGTTCGAAACAATCCATTGAATTGGATCAAAACATATCTTGAAAATCGAACTCAAAGAACAAATGTGAATGGTGTAATTTCAAACAAGATTAGTGTTAATACTGGTGTCCCACAAGGTTCGGTCCTTGGAACTTCTTTGTTTAATGTTTACATAAATGATATTGTTAAGCCTATCAGGCATAGTAAAATGGCCTTGTTTGCCGATGATGCTCTATTATTCGTTACAGGTAAAAACTTACAAGAAATGGTATCAAATATGCAGGAGGATTTAATGAATTTATGTTGCTGGCTGAGCGCAAATAAACTAAAGTTAAATGTGGCAAAAACCAAACTTATGGTGATTGGCGGTTATCGTGATGTATCAGGGATTAGCATCTCTATTGACAACGAACCAATAGAGGCAGTATCTGAAATTAAATATCTGGGTGTTGTAATAGACAATAAATTGACATTTAGTAATCATGCTAATTATATTGCAAAGAAAATTGCGAAAAAAATTGGGTTCTTAAAAAGGATAAGAAAACACATTTCAACAAATAGTGCAATATCAATTTATAGTGCAATAATAAAACCACACTTTGAGTACTGTTCGTCAATTTTGTTTTTGTGTAATCAAATGGTTTTAAATAGACTTCAACTGTTGCAAAACAAGGGTATGAGGATAATTATTAAGTGCAATATCTATACATCAATTTCATCAATGTTAAATATCTTAATGTGGTTAAGCGTCAAGCAACGAATAGAGATGAATGTTTTAATGTTTGTCTTCAAAATAAAATATAATTGTCTACCCAATTACCTACAACGTTATGTAAATTATGTTAGTGATGTTCAACCATATCCTTTAAGAAACGAACAAGATTTTCGACTTCCTACTACAAGATCGAGTGCAGCACAGAACTGTTTATTTTATAAAGGATTCCAGCTATTTAACTCTCTTCCAAGAAACATCAAAGAAGACTCAAATATACACTCATTTAAACGAGCTATTATTAATTTCTTAAAAAACCAAATGTAAAATATACCCACCAATGTTTGTCTAGTTAAAATTATTTATTTATTTGAAATTATTTATTTATTTAAAATTATTTATTCATTTAAAATTTAATTAAATTCATTTAAAATTTATTTATTTATTTACTTATCCATGTAATCTTTTTAAATCATTTTGTATTTATTTTAATCATTATATTTTTTTTTTGTAAATGGTGCAAATGTACTAAATAAAATTATATCTATCTATCTATCTTGTTTAAATGTCAAAATGAATCTCATTTTTATTGATAAAACATCGGTCTTACATATATATGTACATAGACATACATAGCTTTCCCAATGCATATTGATACTAAGTAGGTCACGTGCCATCAAATTCGGCTACAAAATGTGATACTTTAGTGACGCCAGTATACTCTTTATGTACAGTGCACTGATCCCACCATGAGGAATACATACCAGGATGTGCTTTGGGAACATTTAGTTCCATACACAGAGAGCCATCTAAATAACCGCCAACGGTTCTTGAGCTCAAAAAAGGCCCTGTTAGAAGCTTGGGGAAAAATAAGCATAACAACACTTACTTTGGCGAGATCTCTGGATAATCACATTTCTGAGCTTATTCTGAGAAAAAGAAAAGCAAATATTTTTTTTGCATTGACCTTTTAATTTTTAAATACACTTCTTACAAAAAAAAAATGTTTACAGTGTCGTAAAATAATGCAATTTTGCAGGTGACCTTATCATTTTGAAACGCACTATATTAACAAAATGAACGATTTTATTAAATTTCGTATAAAATTTCCAAGTAAACCGTTGCTTTTTCCAAAGGTTCATAGCAAAAGTGGAACGTATCCATTGGGGTTGCAATGCTAAAGAATATTGTATTCATTTTGCCTGTTCTCAGAATATTCATACGTCACTCCAATGTGAGTTCCTGTCTATTTGCTGTCAGATTTATTCAATAAAATTCGTTTAGTAGTGCTTTTGAACTAAGCTCCTCTCTCATTCAAATAACCATTAAGGAGATTCGTAAATGTATTTCAATTCAAATCGATTTAGATTATTTCAATAAACTTACGTTGAAATTTTCATCTCCACCGTATATTTTCATACTTCAACGAAATAAGAGTATGAGTACCAGTGTTAACAAGCTTTTTGAAAGTGTATTCTTGATAAGTCACCCAAAAGTGCAACAAATAGTCGAGTTCCACTTACGAATCCCTCCGATATCTCCGAGCGATCCGTAAGTGGAACACGGAGATTATTTTGCATTTGCTGAGACTATCTTTTTTTGGATTCGTTTCCTCACTCTTTCTGTTAAAACCGAGCATGTGGTTATTTTGGACATTTTATGAAAGGAATCAATAGTTCTAAATGCTGTGAAGTGAGAAAATTGTCATGTTTTTCATTTCTGCATTATTTAATTCAAGTAAATAAACCTAGAAAACGTAGTTATTGAAGAAGAATACTAATTTTGACAGATTCATTTCTCTTCTGCGGAGAATGCTGTTCCACTTATAAGAGAAATCTCTGCTGAAGCAGCGGTGGAAATTCTCTGAGGGATTCGTAGGTGGAACTCGACTAATGAGTAATAAGTCGGTAGCAAAGTACTTAAAATTTTAAGAGGCATTCATAAGAAAGTGGATAAAGAGATACAGTGAATGTGGCAATAACGATGATAGGTCAGAGAGAGGCACTCAAACGACAATCAAGTAATTTACGAATTGTTCTGGAAAAATCCCAAAATAAGTCTGAGAAACACAAAATAAAATTGTGCTGAAAAGGAGTTGAAGTGTCCATCAACACAATACGAAGCCCTTTAGCAGAATCTGGCATCATGAATAGAAGTAGCAACCCTAAACCGCTACTCACCCAGAAATACGTTGAAAAAAGGCTAAGTCGGGCAACGCAGAATTTGAATCGAGATTATAGTAATATCATATTTTCAGGTTCAGGATTCGAAGAAAGCCTGGACAAAAAGAGATGAAAAACTGCTCCAACGCACCCGTAAAACGTCCAGCAAAGGTTCATGTTTAAAGATACTTCCTGGCCAAAGGATTAGGAATGTTGATAGTGTTCAAACCTTGATGCTCAATTCAGTGTAAAATTTTACCAGAAGTGTTTGTTGAAGTCTGCCATATCTACCAAATGTTAACGACATGTATTTTTATTCGACACACAAAGAAACCAAAACAAGGATATGTGTATATGTAAAACTGAAACGAATAAACGTAAGACGTTTATAATGATGATGATTTTTATTCGAATGTATTGACCTTATATTGACGATTGGATCTTGCAAGAAGATAGCGATCCGAAGCATCGGAGTGGCCTCTGTACGCGTTCAAAAGGGGAAAACGGTATAGAGACGCTAGCTTCGCTGTCGCAAAGTACTGGCGCATATCCAACAGAAAATATATGGTCTTTAATGAAGCAGAAGATCAAGGGGAATCAAATAGTAGCCGTGTTTTTTTTTTTAAACGTAGCTAGTAGTTGATAGGAAAGTCAAATTTCACGCGTAAAACAATTACAACAACTCTTGATTTTATCCCCAGCCAAGAGCAGCTAGCTAGGAATTCCGCGATATCTCATGGCAAGGTGGCGCTGAAAGCGATTTTAAGAACATATGAAAGACTGCCGTGTGCGAACTTTCAATTATTAATGCCCGTTTTCACAGTGCGAGCTTAAATGTCGATCCAACGATAAACTCAGGAAAACACGAATTACGTTTTCACAGTGCAGGTTTAACGCAATCCTGCACTTAAGTAGTGACTTAACTTAAGCCACCGACTTCCACTGCTTAAGTGTCAATCCAGAGAGTAAATTGTTGCCGTAAGTGCGGAATTTTTTTTTTTCGTCAGCATACTGCTGTTTGGTCGTTTTTTGAATTAAAAATTAATTAATTGAATTATTTTTTTATTTTCAAACATGCAGCGGTTTTTTTTTTTCTTTAAAGCACTTGACAAGAAAATGAAAATCAAATTTCGTTTGACATTTTGGGTTCATTTACAATTACTTTTTTCCATAAATGATTCACAATGACACTCAATCCATGACTCCAATATATCTACCACCCTTAAGTGTTGACTGTGAAAACGTTCAATCCTACACCTAACGAATCCGACACTTAAGATCGTACTCTGAAAACGGGCATAAATAACATAATCAACTTTTTCATACAACTTTTTGTAAATTATCCATTGAATATTTTACAGAAATAAGTAGTTTTCACAACAAATAACAAGAAATCAATTTGGTTGAATACCGAATACTTTGACAGTTCACACTTAACAGCTGATTTCATATGACCGAAATCACACACACCAACTTGAAGGTGAGTCAGCTGGGTTCGGCTGGCTGGGAATCGTTTTAATGAACGACTGGCTAGTGGCTAGCTACGTTTCAAAAAAAAAACACGGCTAGTCACAACAAAACAACTTGGGCGGGTGTTAGGTAGGTAATCTGTATGGCGTATCTTGCTATACACAATTAGCGCGTGTGCACCATTTTGTTCCCATAGCTTACGAGTAATTGCGTAGTTAAAGTGTATTTTGAGACGTACCTACTGCTCTCGCAGCTGCGACAGCGGGAATTTAATGTGATACCTAACCTGCGAGCATGAGCCCCGGTTGGCCAAAAATCCATGCTTATTGCCACCATTCTGACGATATCGGCTCGTGATCTGATGATTAGGTCTAGGGAGCTATTTTTGTTGTTAACGGGCTTCTGTGAACATTGTCTTTTTAGAAATGGCACAGTTGTTGAGGGTTTTCCATTTAGAATTCGCTTTCGGAAAGGGTGCTGAAGGATTTCACCCATTGCCAAACCTGCGGAGGGTTAACTACCTCCTAAATTAGAATATGCGCAAAAATTAAGTGAAAGTTACACTAGACGATGTCAAGGAAATCCTATCCTATCCTACTAATCCTATCCTATCCTACTTCCTATCCTATCCTATCCTATTCTATCCTACTATCCTACTAATATATAAATGTGAAAGTTTGGATGTTTGGATGTTTGTTGCTCAATAACACCTTAACGGTTTAACAGATTTGAATGAAACTTTCGGGAATAGATAATCTACTTCCTGGATTAGAGATTTTGCGACTTTTTATACAAAAAATACAATTCCTTGATTCCATAATTCGCATTATTCCAATATCCGCTTTTATTATTTGCTCATTATTTTTGGGTAAACCATTGTCATTGATCGCCATTCTGTTGGGAGAGGGTTGTTCGTGTTAATATTAATGCTTTGTGGAATTCTGGGACAAAATAGAGGAGGGATGATTTTGCTGATATTTGCTACCGACTTTAGTTAGTTGTGTTTCTGCTTCATCAGCGTGCGGATTTAGGTCGACAGAATGTGGGAAATGTACTATTCTTTTTAATTTTTTTTTTTGTCACTTTACAGTGGTATTTGGTTACCTTAAGGTTAAGTCAGTGGATACCTAAGAATAAAGTTTTACCATTTATTTCAATTCACAAATACATATATTGTAGTAGGGGTAGGTAGGCGTTGTTGAGTTTTAAAATCAGTAAATAGTTAGTGATTTCAGACAAACCTTACCAGTTACTCCACGATTAATGCTTACATCAAAGCCTAATATCTTCGGCGTTTACATAATGTTTCTTTAACTATGAACATAAAGTACAACTCTTAGATATAAGAAACCAGAAAGTACCATTATTTGATGCGTAGATGTGTTTGTACACAGGTATACTACATTTCCATGCATTTTTTATGCAATCGTTTCATCTATAGGCAACAACCACTAAGTTCAGATTATACCTAATGTATTGACTTCAGAGTTCTTTAGAATCTTAATTTAAATAATATCGCTTCCTACTACTTCCTTTCTATCATGCTACAATCAAACAACGCGACTGATTTAAAGCACGGGCAACGCCGGGCAGGCAACAGCTAGTTAAAACTAATATGGACGACTGGATCCTCTTCTAATATAATTGCGCAGCTCATTTTTTTTTCAAACTTTAATAAACAAATATGAGTTCACAAGATAGATAGATAGATTCCATTTCTATTTCCAAAAATATGAGCATGGCATTTTTCATTCCTTTGTTAAACGCACTTTTTGTTAACTACGCGCGTACATCCGTCACAGAAGTTTCTTCGTTTCATTCGCCAACATATTGTCATGAAAGTCAAAGTGCAACGTCTTATTTTACATTTTTTTTTTTTTAACTCCATTTCTTGTGTAACCATCTAATAGTGACATTTTGTTTTTGCAGGCCCATGTGATCCACTACATTTCATCCACTGATGCCACTGCTTCCACCACCTGCCTAAATACCATGGGACAGAATCAGAAACCAGTAAGCCCATATCTCTACCACAACACGAACTTCTCAACGATTCCTGAGGAATCGCAGCTCCAGCAGAGTTTTGAGAAAGGTAATTAAGTACGAGTTAATCAAAACAATTTATGCCGTCACAAACGAGTATATTTGGAATTTCAGAGCAGAGTTCCATAAATTAATTTCATGAATGACACATCAAACCAAAGGCACGAGAATATTATTCGATGAAATAAATTGATTTAATCCTTTGGGGTAGGTACCGTGTGTACATATTTATATCCTGAATTTATGTACTCATATGTATAAACTAAAGAGTGACTGGCATTCTGTGCCAGTATTAATGACATGCAAATGACTTTCAAAGACGTTATGACATCAATAAATCATTAGGTAAGAATTCCCCTCCTTTGGTCTGATTCAATGGTTAGTTCAATGATTTCACATCAAGTCCTTCAAGGGATGTGCTGCCCTTTCATGTATTCTGAATAGATATGGGACAAAAGTAACCATTTGATTACCTAATGGGCAAAATAATTATTGTAAGCATTTGGATTTATCTCTTTTATTGAAACAATTCGAAAATCAATTTTCAAAGATTCGATTTTTCTTTAGTTTTGTCGACAACTTTTATAGTCGTCAGAATTTTCTACATAAGACTCTCTATCTCTATAGATATACAGTAGTAAAGAAATAGTGTCAATCTTCTTAACTTTGGCCCGAGTAAGGTCGAAATACAAAAAGTTGGATGTCGAATAAAATCAAGTTTGGAACGTTGAGCAAATATGAACTGCTAGACAGAGAGTATCTGTGCGGCATTTTTAATCATTTTGTCGTAATCTTTACAATCCTACATATGTATGCATGTAATACATGGGTGCATTCTTAAAGAATATATAATATTGAAGAGTTTTTGGTTTTTGGAAGAAAGATTATCACAGAAAAGAAGAACACATTTATTAGGAAATAAATATAATCATTTTAAAAAAAAAAACTCTCATGTTTATGTTTGGATTTCATACCGTAAAGTGTTAAGATACAAATGTACTTAGGTTAGGTGGCTTTTCACCATGCTCGATAGAATCCACTTAGACCAAAGTAGGTTCATTGTGGGCCAATTCTTATCGGCACTCTTATAGGACCATTTTGAAATTTGGATATATTTCCTAATTTTATTGATATCCGTTGAGGAAATATCTTGTAGCTCTGTAAAAAAAATATTCTCCCAGTATGTTCTTACATTTTTGAAAATACAGTACCATTGAAATTTGAAATTTCCAATCTAGACCTTTCCTTTCTTAAACAAATAAAACATGTTGAGAAGAGTCCCTAATTCTTAGCAGAATTAATTTTATATGTTCATTCTTAAATATTCAGGGCAAATATAATTGTTTTCTTGTGTTCCCTGGTCCCTCTCTTTGCGCGACTTCTTTTTGCGCGAAATGCATTTGCCTACCAAAATTCGATTTGCGCGGCATAAATGCTTACATTTCATTTTTCAGGAACGCAACACCCTAAATTAGTGGGCACCGTAGCGCAAGTGGTTAGTGCGTCGGACTACTGTGCCAGCGGTCTTGGGTTCGAATCCCGCCGCAAACATCTAAAAGTTTTTCACAGTGCCCACCTCTTTCAAATGTCTGACAAGCATCAAAGAGTATCATTTGTCACGATTGAGCTTCTCAACTCGCCGTTCGGAGTCGGCAAAAAACTGTAGGTCCCTTCCATTCGTGCAAAAATATAACACGCACACACAAATGTAAGTAACACCCTAAATTACATGAAATTCATACTTCGCTTTGCGCGATTTCGTATTGCGCAAGACTTTTCATTCCCCTAACCACCGCGCAAAGCGAGGGTCCATGAACCAGGTTTTGAGCTCAAATCATGCGAAAGTCGACCTGAAGTACGTGCGCTGTTGAGAACAGTATGCGGGGTAAAACTTTAATGGCCGTTTTCACAGTGTGCGATTAATGCCCAGTTTCACAGTGGGAGCTTAAGTCGCAGCTTAGTTAAGTAAACCGCAGAGCTTAAGTTTTGGCTTAAATTTTTCGGGTTTCACAGCCATTTGAAAAGTGTGGTTTAGCTAAGTCATGGATTGAGTGTAACTGTGAAGCATTAATGGAAAAAAAAAGATTGTGAATGAACAGAAAATGTCAAACGAAATTTGATTTTCATTTCCTAGTCAGCCATTTAAAGCAAAAATAATGAACATCAGAAGAAAATAAGATGAAGAAGCCGCTACATGGTTGGAAATAATAATTAAAAAAAATTTTATTTCAAAAAACGACGATGCAGAAGTATGCTGATGAAAACAAAAATAATTGCGCACCCCTTCCTTTTCTTGATGTGCATCCTGATGAAACAGATACACAACACAACTGAAGTCGCCAGCGAATATCAGCAGAATCATTCCTCTTCTTGCATAAAATGAGAACTACAATGCCAGACAAAATATTTTGTTTTTTAGGTAGGTTTTCTGTAATGTATTTTGGGGTTAATATGATTTTAGTACACTTACGGCAACTATGTACTGTCTGGATTGACACTTAAGCCACGGAAATCGGTGGCTTAGCTTATACCAGTTTTCAAGTGGATTTGATCGTCAAACCTGTGAGAACGCTATTCGTGTTGATCCTGACTTTTTCCATTGATCAGCAGTTAAACTCGCACTGTGAAAACGGGCATAAGGGAAATTCCAGAAAAATTTAAAAATCTAATTGAACGAATGAGATTGGCAATAAAAAAACATATTGAGACTGATAGTGTTCAAAGTCAAATTCGGTATAGTAGTGGCCGAAAGCCTTAAATCGTCGAGCAGGAAACGGATCGAATACCTCAATTTAAGAGATTCTGAATCAACTTTAATCTCATGACAATTGTCGACTGAGCCCGGTACATCCACACTGATTGAATACCTCAGCTTAAGAGATTCTGAATGAACTTTGAGAAAAGCATTAATAACACTGGGCCTTCGTTATTTTATGGCGATCAAGAGACCTATGATTTCCAAAGTAAACAAGACAAAAATATTAAATTTCGTTTAAGCAAAGTCGACAAGCCTCGAAGCTATTAAAACGCAATTATGTAGCCTGATTAATCTAAGTCCGAGCTCAGAAATAGAAAAAGATATAAACGAGTTTGGTGCCGCCAGTCAAATCGCCTGAAATCAAAGTGTTGTTCAACAAACGGTCAAACACGGAAGTGGGTCGATAATGGTGCGAGGTAGCTTCTCCTCATCTGGCGTTGACAAGCTTGTAAAATAGATGAGGTAATGACCGAAGTCAGCTATACAGAGCTATTGATGGGTAATTTGCACCAATCGATAGAAAATGGGATTAGGGTCGATTCTCTCTCCGCAAGATAACGACTCCAAGCACACATCCCGAATAGCGAAGAGTTTTCTCAGCTCATAGCTTTTCAAACCATTAGAATGGCCCCAACAATCACCGAATTTGAATCCAATGGAGCACTTGTGTTCTATCTTGGACTCCGAAATAACTCTGGAATGTAGGCAAAATATGCAAATCTTTTGGGAAGAGTTTCAAAAGCAGTGGCATGCCATTCCCATCAAAACTGTTCATAGTTTGACACATAGCATCTAAAGCCGATAACGAGCTATCATTCAGAGCAATGGGCTTAGTACAAAATACTAAATTTTCAAAAAAAAAACTGACTACCTACCTTATTTTTGAGTAAAATTGTATTATAACCTAGTTCAAGTTGCAATATTTTTCAAGTATTTTTTTTTTTTTATAGAATTAAACTTTTCTTGTGAAAAAATATACCTACTTAGGTTTTCATTCCAATAAAAATCTTTAAAAAATTATTTTGCGTCTTCAGTATTTTTCGTTTTTGTTAAATTTCGACCTTCAATTGACTGGTACTGTACGTAGGACTTTATTGATCCAGATTAAAAAGTGTCTTATGTCTTATTGAAAATGGACTTAAATTGCTTAATTTTAGATTAATTTGATTCACTGAGTTAATGTAATGTTATCTCAAAATGTCAAACAGAATTATGTATATCAAATATTTGTTGAGTTTCATTTTCATGATTGCATTTTAATCTTTTCTCTTTCAGATGAATTGACCTCCCCTTTGGATGAAAAGTATTCTAGTCAATGTTGTGTAATTAAAAAGTCTCTCGCAATACAAGAAGCAATAATGGAAACTCATTGAATTAAACGCTCACAATCAATGCAGATTGTGGGACATCGCATACTTGAAATATTCATCAAAATAGAGTTTAAATACAATGTTTTTTTTTTTAATAAAATTAAATAAATACGAATTAATTAAGAATATTTATAAGTGTTCATATTAAAGCATATTGCATTAATTTTTGCTCACATGATTTTACTATGAAGAAAACTTACAACAAATAAAAATCTTATTTTTTCTGTACCAGAATATTGTATTGATTGGTAGGTAAGTATGGCTGCATGGCTTTGAAGCTATAATTGGCATCTCGCCATTACAGATCTTCATTAGGAAGTCAGCCGCTTGAAGCGCTATTAAACTACAGCTTATTCATAAGTTCAAACCAAGTAATCTAACATTATAATCTATATTCCCGATTAGGACATGCTCTGCACCGTCGCTTAGTGAACGAACACTACTTTGGCAGAAAATTCGAAGTTCATATTGGTGAATGTACCACATGGTCAAACGGCGGACCCACCCTGATACTGATGAATCAATTTCAGTCGATTCGCCAACTAAAGGGTTTTTCAATAAGAGCGCTACAAAAGTTTTTTTTAAATAAAACAAAAACGGTTTTGGATATCAATGAAATTCTTTATTCCTGTGAAAGTACATTCGATGCCATTATGTACGGAACTCGATTTCTTTTGCATGGCCACCACGGGCACGCTTGCAGAAGTCCAGACGCTGAACCCAATTTTCGACGGTTTTCAAGCATAAATCGGCCGATACTGCTGCAATTTCACGTTCGATATTCGTACGAAGTTCATCAATCGTCGCTGGCTTGTTGGCATAGACCATAGACTTGACGTAGCCCCACAGGAAATAGTCTAACGGCGTCAAATCGCACGACCGAGGCGGCCAAGCGACTGGACCATTTCGTGAGATAACACGTTCTCCAAACTTGGTTTCCAATAAATTGATTGTGACATTCGCTGTGTGGCTTGTGGCGCCGTTCTGTTGGAACCACATGTCCTCCAAGTCCATATCATCCAATTGGGTCCAAAAATATTCGGTTATCATTGAACGGTAGCGATTCCCATTCACAGTAACGTGCCGGTCTTGATCATCACGGAAGAAGTACGGCCCAATGACGCCGCCGGCCCATAAACCACACCAAACCGTAATTTTTTCTGGATGCAATGATGACTCATGGAGTACGTGTGGATTGCTGCCTGACCAATACCGCATATTTTGTTTATTGACGAAGCCATTCAGCCATGAGCCTCATCGCTGAAGATGATTTTTCGATGAAAATCCGAATCATTTTCAAGTTGTTGCTCAGCCCAATTCACGAACATACGACGCTTCTGGTGGTCAAGCGGCTTCAGTTCTTGCGTCAATTTTATCTTGTAAGGATGTAGGCCAAGATCTTTTCGCAAAATTCGCCACAACGACGTCACAGAGATGCCCAACGCTTGAGAACGACGTGTGAGAGACACATTTGGGCTTTCTTCAACTGAAGCGCCAGCAATATTCTCGACACTACGGGCACTTCTTTGTCTCACTGGCACAGGAACATTTTGTACTGTGCCTGTGGATTCAAATTTTTCCACTAGATGCTCAATTGTTGATCTGCTAGGACGATTATGACGACCATAAATTGGACGTAGCGCTCTTAACGTTGAGGCCCCTGACTCTGAATTTCGGTAGTAAATTTTAATAATTTCGACTCGTTGTTGGCTCGTATATATTTCCATCATGAAATGGCAAACCTTACTGAAGAGAAATGTCAAAAGAGCGGTAAGAAATATGGCGTCGTTTGCTGTCCCTGTCGCTCTACTTTTGTAGCGTCCCTGTTGAAAAACCCTGTATAATTCATTGTAGTATTGTGATTTTTGAGGCGAACAAGTGGCTAGCGAAACGCCAACCATATTTGCAAATAGTCACATTCGGCAAATTTTGTGTTCGGCTTGCCAATCATAAAAGTAGAAACCTTGAGTCAAGTTCACAAAATGAGGTCACTAAAATTGACCTTTTTAAATTGAAGACTATTCTTTCCTTTGAGTCATGGCAATATGTTCTTGCAGAGCCAGATGCATCTAAATTATATGATCTTTTCATAAAATGTCTTACCAATCATATTCAAAATTGTAGTTTTACCAAAAATATTAAAAGGTCATCTAAAAGACTCAAACCTTGGATAACTTCGGATCTAGTTCACTTATTTAATAAAAAGAATAAACTCCGACAGAAATGTTATAAACACCCTAGAAACATTAATCTGAAAGAGAAAGGATTTGTCTGGAAGTAAAAAATAAGGTTGTAATAATACTTTTTCGAAATTATATCTCTTTCTCAAAAATGTCTTTATTGATTTAAAACTTAACGTAGGTAAACAAAATAAAAAAAAATAAATACTTCACCAAAGGCTGCCAGAACAGAAGTGATTTCTGACTGGAGATTCTTCATCCTTTTATATTTCTAAAAATATCAATACATTCAAACTTAAAACAAACACGATTGTGCATAAAACAAACGAAGCCATACAAAGTGTATGCTTTGCATCAATATGTGTGATTCTCGAAAAATGTTTTTAAGTTCTAAGAATTATACACACTGTTTGACAAGAAAATAATCATTTAATTATAGTGTGTGTAAAAAGAAAGGATGTACATTTCATTTGTTTAGGAAAACATTAGGAAAACAAAATTACAGTATGTGTAACAAGAATATTTCAATATGTAGGTACATTTCATTCATTTAAAAATAATAAAATAATAATAAAAGAAAACAGAACAGTATGAACAAAGATAAAAATAATTAATTAAATATGCAGGCCGCTACAAGGTTCCAAAGTGTCGTGAGAGTTTTTACAAAAATCTGTTTAATTTAAATAGAGGAAATATTAGAGAGTGGAAATTAGTAAATAACATTCTTAAAAAGCCATCTTCCTTTAAAAGTCCTTCTGCGATTCGCTTTAATGATCGCATTGTCACTGATAAGCTTGAAGTTGCCGATATTTTCAATAATTATTTTGCCAACATTATCCATCCGAATTCTACCACATTCTCTTGTCAAAATTTTAGGTTCTTATGTACACCTTACGAAACTGCTCAAAGCTATACATTCTTCTTCGAGCCCATTACAGGCTTAGAGCTGTTAAGATCTATAAGTTCTCTAAAAAGCTCTAATTCCTGTGGCATAGATGCCATTTCCAATCGGATGCTGAAGAACATTTCATGTTTTGTTGTTGACGTCCTAGCGCATATTTTTAATAAAAGTGTTTTATCTGGAGTTTTTCCCGCAGCTTTTAAGTCTGCGGATGTAGTTCCACTTTTCAAAAAAAGGTGTTGCAAACGATGTAAGCAACTACAGACCCATTTCGCTTCTTCCGTCAATAAGCAAAATTTTTGAAAAAACTGTGAAAAACAGGATTGTTAGTTTTGTAAATAAAACTAGAACTGCAATACGGTATAACTTGTTGGGGGGGAGCATATTTTAACAAGATACAACCACTTTTAGTCTTACAGAAATATATTGTACGAAAAATATGCGGGAAAAATCGCCTACATCCAAGTTTTCCGTTTTGTTCTACGATTTGAGAATTCTTTCAGTTCCGCATTTATACTGTTTTAAAGTTCTAAAGTCTTTTCTCTTTAGATCTGGTAACATGAATAATTTAATACTAGAGTCCTTGACAATTCTAATATTCGTGTTAATCACTTGCATCTTGTAGCTGTTCCTGGTTTTCGAGCCACAGCTTATAAGCGTTTTTATACAATTACGTCGCGTCGTCTCTTTAACAAGCTTCCTTTTTGGATTAGGACTCTTATGCCCGTTTCCACAGTGCGAGCTTAAGTGTTGGATTAGTTAGGTGTAGGATTGAACAAATCCGTCACTTAAGAAGTTTTCGTTCCCACAGTCACCACTTAAGTGTGGTATATTTAAGTCATGGATTGAGTGTCATTGTGAACCATTAATGAAAAAAATGATTGTGAATGAACACGAAATGTCAAACGAAATTTGGTTTTCATTTCCTTGTCAAGTGCTTTTTAGAAAAAATGCAATGAAAATTAAGAGAAAAGAAGACAAAGAAGCCGCTGCATGTGTGGAAATAGAAAAATAATTCAATTAATTCATTTCTAATTCAAAAAAATATGGTTCAAAATTTATGGTGCACAGCACATTTCAATACAAATAAATTGAGCACAATTTGCGAAAAATAAATTCAAATTTTTACCTACATAAATGTATACCAACAAGTAAGTTGAACAAATTACCTACATATGCATGTATGTATGTACATATGTCTCTGATGTCCTTTCTCATCTGCTCAGAAGAATAGTTATACACACGCACAAAGTAAAAGAAAAAAAAAACAACAAATAAAGCATGTATATACATACATACATATATACCTACATAATATGTTCATATGTATATGTATTTACAAGAAATGTACGCTTGTGCATCAGATTTAATTTTTCGTCTCGTTATTCGTTCAATTGCATTAACTGCGTATTTTGCGATTTGTCTCCCTCTCTGTGGCTGTATATACACAAATTCAATTTTTTCCAATATAGTAAAAGTAGAGACACCTACATTATAATAGGAAACCATCAAGCTTCCTTTATGTGTTATATTATGTATCATTGGTTTAAGTCTTAGGTCAATAGTTATCCGGTAGAAATATGCCACGAAAATTCGCTGCGGGTATAACACTTTTGCCATCAATTATTCAATTTTTACTCTCGTATCTACTTTTAGGCGTTGTGATATTTTTCTGGGTATGTAAACAGTAGGGTAGTTGAAATTAAAAAATGAATTAAAAAAAAACGGTTGAAGTAGGGCAGTCGTGAGAATTATGTTTCCATCTACACTTTATTCTCAATGTTTGTGATTTTATTCAGATTTTTCTGAGCGATATTTTCGGAGAAAAAGCTCGGGACAGCAAGTTGTAACGTTTTGTGAAAATTTGTTAAGAAACTACCCCCCCAAAGTCGAAATTCAGCTTTTTAAGTTCTGGTCTGTGTTTAGGCCACTAATTGCTACAACTGTTCCAAATTTCAAAAGTCTAGGTTAAGTAGTCTCTGAGAAAAAGGCCTGTGACAGACAGACAGACAGACAGACAGACACCGAACTGATTCCATTAGTGTTCCGTTTTGGTACGGACGGAACACTGAAAACGACGAAATAGCAGTATGCTGACGAAAACAAAAAAATTGCGAACCCCTTCCTTCCTTCGATATGCATCCTGATGAAACAGATACACAACTGAAGTCTCGAGCGTAGCGAGCAGCGATATCAGCAGCAGCGTTGCCGCTGGTAAAATTTGAAAAGTGTCCAAAAAGGTGTCCCGGACTAAAAAAAAGAGTCCACGTACATAATTCGAATAAGATATTTGTATTTATCAAAAACTTCCTTATTAATAAAAGAAAGCGTCAGAAAATTCATAAATAACAACAGACAAAAAAGTAAATAAATTGAAAATAGAGTACTTGTGTTAACCGCTGTCAGACATCAGTCGTCGTTTTTAGATGCTATACGTATATTTTGGGTATAATGGGGTAATGGGGGGGGGGGAGGTCACATGATCCAATATATCTGACAGACCTGGTTGGATAGATGTCGGACGAACCGATGTCGTTAGCGTTCACATTTTCCAACATGAAACGAAGAAAGAAAACGGAGCGAATTTTGGTGCAGAAATGTATAAAAAAGTGACCAAAGTTAATTTGCTAACAGAATTACAATTTAAAACTCCAGGGGATTATGAGAAAATTTTTAATTTCTAAAAACTCTTTTCAAAATTCAATGTTTTCATACAGCTTCATGTTTAATTCTCCGACAGTCGCCTGTCAGGTTACATGCCACGTTAGACTTTGTTATTGCTATTAAAACTTAATAATTTTATGAAAAATATGATGGCTTTTATTGAAATATTGGAAAAGCGTCCATTTTAGCTAATTATCAAAAAATGGTGTCCAGGTGTCCCGATCGCTAAAAAGCGTCCAAATGGACACCTTAGCGTCCCAACGGCAACGCTGAATTTCAGCAGAATCATCCCCCTCCACTTGCATAAAATGAGAGTCGCAATGCCAGCCGCATTACCAGATAAGACATTTCGTTGTTTAGGTAGGTTTTCTGTCCTGTATTTGGAGGTTAATATTATTTTGGTACACTTACGGCAACAATTTACTCTCTGGATTGACACTTAAGCCGTGGAAGTCGGTGGCTTAAGTTATGACACTACTTAAGTGCAGGATTACGTTAAGCCTGCACTGTGGGAACGCAATTCGTGGTAATCCTGAGATTATCGTTGGATCGACACTTAAGCTCGCACTGTGAAAACGGGCATTAGTCCTATTAATAAATTTATGAATCATCTAAGACATGGGCTACATGATGTTAATAGTTTGGAATCCGTCTTTAGTTCTCAATCGCAGGTGAAGTTTTTGATATTTTGGTGTTTTGTTTTATCTTATAATGAGTTTTTGTTCTCTAATTTGCAATATTCTAATGTTTCTTTGCTTCAATGACATAATATATTATATTTATTTTACTTAAGGTTCAATGAATCTCTTATTTTAATTTTGAAATTGTGAAATTACTTAACCTCAAAGGGTCACCCCACCCATTTATTTTATTTCTTATTATTTATTTCTTTGAAGGGGCTTTTAATACTATTTCTGTTTAAGGAATATGAAAAGTCTCTAATTTTTCTCTAGTTTCAATTATTAATTGTAAACTTAATTTAGTAAATTTTGAATTCTGTATTTATATTACTAGTGTAAATAAAATTCTTACTTACTTACTTAGCCCACTAAATCATTAAAATCCTTGGCGCAAATTCATAGTCAGATAAAAAAGTCGACAATAAAAGAATTTATTCACCTACATAAACTAAAATATACTTTTTGTTATTCATAGTCACCTTATAGTCGACTCGAAATTAAAATGAGCCAAACTTCACTTTAAATAATTAGAGTCGGCTATAAATTTCTCATATAATATGTATTTTGACGTTTGGGCTTAACAAAAGCAAACCAAAGTCGATACTACCTAATACACAGGCAAACATGTGCTTATGTATTCGCTCGATTTCCAATATGATACTGTTGTCTGTTAATTCTGTAAATGTCGAGGCAAGCATTGGAACAACAGCACACACTTCTTCTTCCGTTGCATACAGCAATATTTTCGGTTGAAGAGCTGAGAAAACTGACGCAATGTCTTCCATGGCCTTAGACTGATGAATAAGTTCAGTGTAAAATGTAACCTGACATTCTAACATGGATCTTCGTATTTCCTCTTCCAACGTCAAACCAGCATCTTGAGCCTTTTCGCCTGGCATATCTTTTTTTTGTTCTTCCCCGCCTTTCAATTGAAATTTCTAGCTCAGTATTGTATCTCTTGCGTATATTATATGGCAAGAAAAGAAGAAAAATAATCATAACAGTAAAGAAAAAATAACAGAACACAGGACTGCGTAGCTTGCTTGAATGCTTAGTTGTTGCTCTTGGGCGATAATTTATTTATTTTATTTATTTATTTTTTTAATATAACGACTTTTTAAGAGCGAGAGCAAACAATTTTGTAATTTGGAAACTAATAAGAAAGAATTATCATTTAATACTAATTTAATTTAATTTAACTAAAATAATACATATATGTATATACATATTTATTAGAATAATATTCAAAGATATAGTCTAGAAAAACGAATCTTAACGAAGAGTACCCTAAATACTCTAGTTTCCAGCAAAAAACGAGAAAAGAGCTTCACCAAAACCATCCAAATAATGCCGAGAGGTAACAAATTCCACAGACGAACAGCATGAACGAAGAATTGCCTTTCAGTAGTAAGACAGGTTGAACGAGACGACACCAAAGTAAAAGTTCGCGACGAGTTACAAAACGTTAATTTATCATTTCTTATTTCTATATTACCTATCTTAAGGGTATAGGTCAGAAACGAAATTCATGCACACAAATACATCGATAGGTATTTGGGAAACAAATTTATTGTTTTATTTGTGTTTATATTTTGTGTAATGTGAAAATAGTTATTTTGCTGTTACTGATGGCACCCCCTGCCATCTGCCGCCCCTCCCTTAGTCCGCCACTGAATACTGAGTAATTGGGTGGATTTGCTGAAATAAAATGTAGATAGATTGACTCGTACATCTGTATACCGACACTAATAGTTTGGGATATTTCAGGTCACAAAAGAGGAATTCCAGGATTAAAGTTATCCTCACTCTACAACGACGCCGACGTGATATTCAACAGTTAAATTCACAATGGACGAATAAATTCTAGTGGATTTGGGATATAACATAATGTGCCACCCTGAGTTGAATATAATGCGTCAGGGTCAAATAGATTATGTATTCTATAAAGGTCTACCCAAATCTCGAATACCAGTTAATTCATTTTCAATTTGATTGGAAGCCAAGGAAATAGCAGACATATGCGATAAAATTATTCAGAAGTATGTATGTACATTCGTAGTGCCTGTCCAGGTTGATGTATACCAAGGAACATGCATCTGTAGTTGATTTGCTCTTGGGGGAGATACAGAGCCCACTGCTATATACGGTTCTGTATTGGGAAAAATCTTCATTGTGTCCGAAAAGCGAAAACCTATCTTAAGCAGAGTCAGACTTAGACCAGCCATCGACAAAAATCATATAAGCCGAACTTTAACAGGCTATGTACACGCATTTTACTTTAAGAACAAAATAATCCTTGGGGTGAAAGTACACTCATAAACAAATGCACATGAATGCAATGAAGATACTAAGGTATTCGTTAAAAAAAATATATAGAAAAGCCAACGGAGGAAGATTACTCATCCACTCATGAAGCTTAATTCCAGAATGCGAGTGGTAGATGTAGTAAAGCTGAAGTTTTCTACTTTGGTTGGTTGCCATTTTGGTAAACATGAATGTTGACTGCTCCTATTTGATTGTCGTGAGATGTCAATATGTTTTCATTGTAAAAACATTTTATCTACAAATGTACATCAATCATCAATTATTGTGACAGCCAGAAAATTGCCTGATATTTTTATCGTTTAGTCGAAGATTTTGAACCAATAAAGAATATAGCAGAAACAGAGTCACAACGTACGAGAATATTAGCTGAAAACATTGCTGCTATCGTAGAAAGAATTCAAAGCAATCCATCAACCACAAGATGAACGATTATTTTTTGACGCCAGTATTGAATGCTTTATGTTTGGTTAACATGTGGTTCAAAAAATACGGTGCAAACAGCTCACATTAGTCCAAAATGCCAATCTAGCCGGACAAAATTATTTTATTATGCCAAACTGTTCGTTGGCATTTGTATGTTACAATAAAAATATTTTTAATTTTTTATTTTTATTATAGTTGAAATGTTTACTAAATAAATTAAAAATTCTAGAAAATAAACATTTTGTTTGAAAATTGTTGGCTAATCAGTAATAATGAATTCACTAGTTCACGAATATTAATAAAACTAAATTTTAAACCAAAAAATAACGTTTATTAATATAATCTTTAATATTAATATTTAATATCAGACTCAAACTGCATTCTTCTTCTTTAATCGCTTTCCCGAAGATTTTGAGGAATTTCGAGTAAATTAACTACATCTGGGGTTGAAGTAGATATCTTCTTGTTTGGTGTTCGTCGGTCAAAGCTCACTACAGGATCTGATCTCTGATCTGATCTCTGTGAAACAGATCTTGCATTGGGATTGTTCCGCTTATTTCTCTTGTAAGTTTTTTTTTTTTTTTTTTTTGTAAGAAAGGTGGAGAGCGTCGAAAACCGGCGTGTGGGACTTTAACCCTAACTAAAACCACCTCTGCTTCCAACCCCTGTTCCCCATGGTAGCGCCGTTAGGCATTTCGTCATGGGGGGGGGGAGGGGGTTTCAACCGTATAGGTGCCTCTTCCTGTCTACATAAATATTTGTATGCCTCTGTACATTTGGAAATGTGTCTCTTGTAAGGTGTTCACGAAAATATGTGCTTCCTCTCAGAAAAAAAGAACTACATCTGGTCCAAGAATTAGTATCTTGTGCACCATAAATAAATACTAACATATAATTCAGAGGTTTTCTTACAGTGGCTTGTAAAATGTTCAATGTTGATTTCAAAACCGCTAAGCATTGGGCAAACACTGATAAGATCAATATTTAAACCTGTTATATAAGCTGTTTCCGAAGCATTTCTAAAAAAATCCGGTCAAGTGCAAGTTATATTTACTTGCGCAATAAGTGTTCCGTACTATGTATCAGTTATTTTAACTATACATATGTATTTCATAGATTTATGTTGATAGATCTATATGAACCCTTTCTTTACGATACGATTTCTACTAAAGATACAATGATACTTTGTTCGATACCCATATATATGTACATACATAAAAACATATATATACATATATAGGTACATATATGTACATATGCACTTGTATATCTGCAGACACAAGTAAGTACATATGTACCTACATACATAGTTTTATGGTGCACAGCACATTTCAATACAAACAAATTGAGCACAGTTTGCGAAAAATAAATTCAAATTTGTACCTACATAAATGTATACCAACACAAATGTAAGTAAGCTGAACAAATTACCTACATATGCATATTGTATGTATGTACATATGTCTCCGATGTCCTTTCTCATCTGCTCAGAAGAATAGTTATACACACACACAAAGTAAAAGAAAAAAAAAACAACAAATAAAGCATGTATATATGTTACCGGCCAAACCCGATTTCAGGCAAAACTAGTTTGGCCTAGTCATGTCAGGATAAACTAGTTTGGCCTAGGATAAACTAGATTGGCCTAGGCCAAACTAGTTTGTCCCGAGCATGTCAGGCCAAACTAGTTTTGAGTTATTATTCAAGTGATCGAATGGTTAAAATGAAAAGGCAATCGATTGGATTTAATCAAATAAATTATACTTAATTATTAAAAAACAGTATTTAGGGAAATTTAAGATTTTTTTTTAATAAAGGAGAACTAGTGCACTGAATTTACGGCAGCTATCAGTTTATTTGCCTGTAATAATTTCGCCATAAAATATTCTGCATTCAATATTTCGCTTTATTTTATTGGCAAAATACCTATTATTTTGTATTCGTTCGCGCGAATTTTTTGACATGTGATAAAATGAAAGCCAAACAAATCAAAAATACAAAATAATATTTTGCCAAATAAAATAAAGCAAAATAGTGAATGCAGAATATTTTATGGCGAAATAATTACAAACCTGAATGAAAGTTTGCCAAATAAAAACTGCGAAGAAACAAAATGCGAGTTGTTGGTGTGCGATATAATAAATGAACTGATAGCTGCTGTGGGTATTGCCCTAGGTCTCCTTTATTAAAAAAATAAACGAAAATTACCCTAAATACTGTGTTTTTAATAATTAAGTAGACTTCATTTGAATATATATTACTCATCTAATGGATTGCCTTTTCATTTTAACCGTTCGATCACTTGAATAATAATTGAAAACTAGTTTGGCCTGATATGTTCGGGACAAACTAGTTTTGCCTGAAATCGGGTTTGGCCGGTAACATATACAAACATACATATATACCTACATATATACATATTTATATGTATTTACAAGAAATGTACGCATCAGATTTAATTTTTCGTCTCGTTATTCGTTCAATTGCATTAACTGCGTAGAATTTTGCGATTTGTCTCCCTCTCTGTGTCTGTATATACACGACTTCAATTTTTCCCAATAAAGTAAAAGTAGAGACACCTATATTATAATAGGAAACCATCAAGCTTCCTTTATGTTTTATATTATGTATCATTGGCTTAAGTCTTAGGTCAATAGTTATCCGGTAGAAATATGCCACGAAAATTCGCTGCGGGTATAACACTTTTGCCATCAATTATTAAATTTTTACTCTAGTATCTACTTTTAGGCGTTGTGATATTTTTCTGAATTTGTTAACAGTAGGGTAGTTGAAATTAAAAAATTAATTTAAAAAAAAAGGTTAAAGTAGGGCAGTCGTAATAATTATGGTTCCATCTACACGTTATTCTCAATGTTTGTGATTTTATTCAGATTTCTGAGCGATATTTTCGGCAAAAAAGCTCGGGACAGCAAGTTGTAACGGTTTTTGAAAAATTGTTAAGAAACTACCAACCCCCCCCCCCCCCCCCCCAAAGTCGAAATTCAGCTTTTTAAGTTCTGGTCTGTGTTTAGGCCACTAATTGCTACAACTGTTCCAAATTTCAATAGTCTAGGTTAAGTAGTCTCTGAGAAAAAGGCCTGTGACAGACAGACAGACACCGAACTGATTCCATTAGTGTTCCGTTTTGGTACGGACGGAACACTAAAAACGATGAGCAGAATTGCCATCATTTGTACTCCCACTTCCTGGTTTCGGTACATCGACAAGTAATCCAAGTTGGATTCGAAATTTGTCCTGAATGATTTTGTTTTTTGCCTGCTAGGTTCTGCAACAGCGGGAAGAACATCAACTTTAAGGACTGGTAACGCTATATGTTCACTCAGCCACGATTCGTACCTTTTTTCATAAATACCGGAGCTCCTGCTACACTCCTTCCATTTTTTGCCTATATATCCATTGAATGACTTTAAAATTTAGTAAATTCTACCTTTACTGTCAGCTGCGACTTCCTCAATCTCATATTGTTCTAGGATATAATTCAACAATGCAATATGCCTATCACCATGAGTACATTTCTTCCATTCATCAAACAATTTTCTTCTGGAAATTCGGCTACCCTCAAACAAAATGTCACTTTGTAAAAAGCATGAAAAAGCAAGAAATGTTTGCTATGTGGTTAGTTTATTAGTCAGACTTGATAAAAATATACAAATTGACTAGACGATACTGGACGATAACACTGTAGGCTTAACTAAATTTAGTTTTCTTTTCCTGTTTATCAAATCTGAGGGTGTAATTTAAAATATCTCACAATAATTGTTTAACAATTAATTTTTTTCATTCAATTACGTTTTTAGATAGCACTTACATTTAGTAACAAATTCCATAGTTAAATTTAACTCAAAACACTTTAGAAAACTTAGCACATGTACTTACTTCTGACAGATGTTGTTTAGATAATTTCTTGTTACATGTCATTCGAAACGCGCACTTAGGGCTCGCCTAGAACCGTTATTTTTGGAAAGTGGCCCGAAATACTTTGTCGCATTATGTATTCACTATTTCTAAACATATTAGTAACTTTTTTTTAATTTGGAAGCAACAAAAAATTTGAATTATGTCCGTCTAGATTGGCATTTTGGACCACTGTGCAGCTGTGTCTGAAAAAAACAGCTGTTTTTGAAGAAAAAACAGCCAATGTTACAATGGAACTACCGAGAGATCTGTTTCCACAACAAATGATCCCAACAAATGGTAATGACGATTGGCCTTCACGGTCACAAGGGATTTAACTGCTCCGGATTTTTTTTTTGTGGGGATATCTAAAGAGCAAGGTTATTGCCAACAAATCAGAAATACATGAGCAACTTAAGCAAAACGTCCGTGATAAAATGAATGAAATTTCGGTTAAAATGTGTGTAAATGTGATAAAAAATGTTATAAAAAGAGTCCGCATTTATAAAGCTATCATGTCTTTTATACGTAATTCCCAACATTCAATAAAATACGTATCAGCATTAAACCATTTTGTTTTCATTTTGCATAAAGTTTTACAAAAATAAAGTAGTACACCTTTCCGGCGAACCTAAGGGCAGGTGACTTTGAAAATCAAATTGAAACATTGGTCTTAGACCTATGGAGTTACTGAATCCATATGACACGAAATGCCTATACATCACCTTCGAAAAACCTTTGCTTGAATTTATTAGCCATATATGGTCTCCATACTAAGAAATCCACAATAGGCTCAATTATTTTGCCCTACGCGGCCTGCTTTGGGAAGACAGACAACCTACCACCCTACATTGATCGCTTGAAACTGATCAACTTACATTCTCCCGAAAAACGCCGTATATCGATTGTCCTTCCGTCCATGAAATGATCTTCCCGAACACTATCCGCGTAAACTCAGATCTGTTCCCCTCTGTCATCTTGTCTTTCATCGCACTAATTACGGTTTCAACGAACTAATATCTAGAACGCTGCATAAGGCAGACAGTACGCCTAAAACCTTTAATTTTCATTGCAGTAAATCAACTCTACAAAATGCACTTTTCCTTATTTTAACCCAGTTACCACCCGCATTCACACTTTCCTTTCTAGTTATAGTCTTAAACGTTTTGTTAGTTTGTAAGCATTCATAAGTATGTATGTATCATTAAGTTTCTGTACCTAACTGTTAAGTTTTAGATTTCAGTATTCGCTAGAATTAAGCTTAATAAATAAATAAAATACACCCTGGAGACAAACCACATCCTCGTTGGCACAAATAGCTAGCCAATGATTTCTCCCACCAAACTATAAAGTCGATGTCGTTGTAGGTAGGCAAAAGAAGGTTACGTATTTCAATAATACCCAATGAACCCTTTCAACTTAATCTATAAAAACCAAAGTAGCACTCTGCAGCTTATAGATTAAATTGGAAAAATATTTACCTCTTCCAGGTGCTTGTAATAGAAGTAGTTACCGAAAGTGCATACATATTACTACGGGATAGTAAATCCATTATAAATTCCATGTTGGTCAAACTCACATGAAGTTGTGGTATTCAGTTCTACCGAAAATTTGTCTGCTTTCCTGGTCCCGCCCATCTACAGTACACTAAATAATTCCGAACCAACTTTAAATCACCCGATAACTTTAGGGTGTCGATTCTGTGCGCCAGTTGCGTCGTTGTGCAAATAGCAACGCAATCAATTTACACTTGATTAAAGTTGCGATAGCGATGGGAAGTAATTTACACCAGGAAGCAAAATTGGCATCAAATTGCCCCGTCTAGGTACACCCCAATGCACATTTACTGCACTTGGTGTGCTATGAGTAGATCTTTATTGCCAATAAAGATAATGGTCGGATTTCGATGAAATTAATAAATTGTCAATTGTCTGTTGCTAGACATTATTAATCCGCAAGACTATGAGAGCTTAATAGTTTTTGAAAATGATATAAGAAAATAAGTACCTACATTTAAAAAAAAATAGGAATATAATGGCGCAGAAAAATAAGTGAGCACGGGGGTGTAGTTGTAAGTGCGTTGCACTACTACGCAATGCTGCCCGGGTTCAATCCCAGCAAACACCTAAACATTTTTTCACGGTGCCACCTCTTTCGGATATCTGACAGGCAATCAAAGAGTATTCATTGTCAAGGAGCTCAACTAACCCGCCCACAGTGGACCATTCGGTTATATTCAGTCGCTTATGATATAATAATGCTTAAAACTTGATTTTTGTAAGTGAAACTTCTTACTCCACTTCGGAAGGTTGCGTTAAACGGTCGCGTTAAATTGTCGCATTAAATGGTCGCGTTATATGGTTGCATTAAGCGTTTAACAACAGATAACTTAAACGTGGTACACACTATCGATCAAAGCTGACAGTTTTGGTTGACGTCCATCAAAACTGAAAGTGTGTACAACTGGTTGATGGTTTGTCGATCAAAACTGACGAGGTGCAAAATTGTTTGCTACTGACTGACGATCAGCGGCCATCTTTGTTTTCGCTCGGTTGTATGTACACAAATATCGTCATTCGAAAAGCTAACAAAGGAAGAGAGGGTCGAAAAACACCAACAACAACGATGATTTGAGTGTTAAACAAAACCTATAGTGTGTACACGAGACTCTTCGATCAAAAATGACACCAGTTTTGGTTGTCAGCTTTTATCGATAATGTGTACCACGCTTTACATAGACATCGCACGCAGAGTAAAAAATTCACCACACTTTAAACAACAAAAATTACTCGCAACCGGAATGATTGTTGCATATCGATTCAATAGATTGGGTTCAAACCATTTTAAGTTACATGGTCGTGCGAGTCAACCATTCAGCCGTTCGGGCGCTCTCACGTTAATGGGTTTTACATCGACTTTACGATAACTTCTGCCCAACGCACGAAGTCAAAATTTGCAAAACTAAATACCGCTTCAAGCTTCAGGCGTTCATAGGTTAGGAGTATGACAAATAAAATGTTCTGTTTCCTCAAATCTCCCATTCACGAATTTATGATAGAAAGAAGATTTCAAATGTATTTCTTTTTATTTGTATTGTAAAATTAAAAATTAAAGTTAATTTAGCCATTTAAATCTTTTACGCATATTAAATGTTAAAAAATTGTACTTTAATCGAACAGGCCATCGAATAGTTTAATGTCGAAAACAGCTGTGAGTTGTCATAACGCACGCCCTAGTAGAAAGTAGTTCTACTCGGCCGTTGCCCATAACTTTACGATATCTACGATATAACGCCTGAAGTCACATTTAAGAGCACCCTATGTGTTTGCACTGTTTCTACTTTATCTGTCAACGCGAGAGCGCCCGAACGCAACATTGTGAATTGGGCTTTCTCCAGTGGGTTGTGAGTAGGGTTGCCGCTGAAAAATATGAAAAAGTCGCAAAAAAAGGGTCATGGAGCAAAAAAAGTCGCAACAAAAACAAATAATAGGTTGGTTCCTTTACGTCTGCTCCAAAAATAGTAAGCTATTAAATTTCATGGAGTGGGGGTAAAATTCTCACAGACAGAGGCAAAATTACGAAAAAGTGAAGGGACGCGTTTAACCACAAAAGTTGCAACAAACGAGTTGTCATTCACATATGTATATGAAATAGACGTAAACAAAATGGTGTTGCAACATACATGTACAATTTTGGATTTTACAACAGAGTCCACCCTTCATGATATCCCAGATCCAATATATTGCGATATGCAAATTTCAATATTCAGAACATTCAACTTACATCTATGTTCCTTTTCTTTCCATTATTTTACTCTTTGCATTTAAATAAAAAAAATACAAATAATTAAAAACAAATGAAATAGCTGAGTTTGACAGATAGTTCACTTTTTACCGGCATACATTTGTTGAGTGCTAAGATGTTCACGCATAAAAAAAAATAGATTAAACTAAATCTGTACGAAAGGAACACATTGGAAAAAATAAATGAGTGAGTTTTTGCGTAATATGTATACTGAAATTTTTGTTAGAAATATACTTTTTTGTACGAAAAAGTCTCAAAAAGTCATAGTCTATTTGCGTCAAAAAAGGGTCAAATTGCGACTAAAGTCGCATAGCGGCAACGCTGGTTATGAGTGACTTCGGTATGAACACGCTTTTTTCATTCTTTGTTTTACTGCAACCTGTCTCGTCCGATTCGATCCCCGAAATCAAGCAGCGTCGAGCGAGTTTTATACTTGATATTATTCAATCAAAACAATAAGTTATTTTCGTTAATACACTTTATTCTGTTGACTCTTACTGACTGACAATTATATTTTTATTAATTCTACCTCGAGTTGGAAGGCCAAGTCATTTTGCTGAATTGACACCTGTTGGGATTGGGGCATTGCTGTTATGCAATAACAATTGACCCACTTCCAACAAGTGACAATTATGCAGCGACCGATAAATGCTTAATATGCACTCTTTCGAAATCTGGGCATTGACCGATGGTATTCGTCAATTGTAAATGACCCAATTACGAAATAGTACACTATAATGCATTTCGTCATATAACTAGCGCGGCTAGTGCTTAAATGAGGGATTACTAACTAAAGAATCTTCTTACTCGACTTCGGTTGGTTGCGTGGTTTACTGATGGATATCAGTGGTGTGGGGAATAGGTAACAAAGCAGTGACAGCGAAAATTGATTGAGGGGAGAAGAAACATAATGCATGTGCGTGCAAGTAAAATTCCCACAGATCAGAGTTGTAAAATTTTGCATTATTTTGTCTTATTCTGTTTGATTTTGCAGTATTGTGCATTTATTGAGTTAATTTTAATTTATTTGGTTCAAAAAGTAAGTAAATGTAGGCAAATTAGGTAAAATAAAACAAAATAATGCAAAAAAATGCAAAACTATTGTAAAGAATGTAAATGCATTAATTAGTTATGGCATTCAATTAAACGGTAGGTACCTAGAAAAAAAGAATGCAATCTTTTGGATCCTTAATGAATGGTGATTGCATTATTTTTATTGTTTATGTTTATTTATTTTGCCAAAATAAGACAACATTGCTAACAATATTTATAATAACTGTATAACTGTATTGAAGTCTCCAAATTGAATTCATTCGATTATTTTTAAAGAATGCATTCCCAAATGAATTTGGACAACCAATGAATAGGTATATATAGTTGGTAAAATGGAAATCGAACAATTTTTTGTTAAGGAATTGATATTGCCAAAAAATTGTTCGGGGCAAAATGGACACCCGAACATATATTCGAGTGTGGGGTGAAATAGACACCCGAACAATTTGGTTCCATTCAAAAGCTAAGAAAATTTCTGATGGAAAATAGAGTTTTAAACATAGAAAATCGTTTGTACAGATGGTTTTTCGGGCAAAGAGAAAACACATTCCTGTAAATGGCGGAGTAATAAAAGCGAGAGCTGGTGTCATTCATCGAATCCTGATATAAAATGATGACAGTAGTGGCTTCTGTGCTAGTGATGGGTGGCTCAAAAAGTTTAAAAAAACGGTTCGGTGTTCGTATTCGTATTCTCAAGGAATTCAGGGAGAAATTAGCATCACGCACTAATTTAGTTGAGCCGTTCAATACAGATCAATAGGATGTCATCACAAGCAACGCACTCATAATGGATATAATTTTTAATACGGATGAGTCTGGGCTTTTCTGAAAATTGTTACCAGATTCTTCTTATGTTAACGCCGGTGAAGCTTCAGCCCCAGGTCGAAAAACATAAAAAAGAGGGCTTAACTTTTTTAGTTTGTGCAAATGCATCAGGACAGCCGAAACTAAAACCATTAGTTATTAGAAGGGCTCGGATTTTTATGCAAATGCATATTTTTTTTGGAATAACAAAAGACAAAAGGACAAAAGATTAGTAAGGCAAGGAAGCCGTTCTACCATCACAGACCTGGAAACTTGGAACAATACTGAAACCAATTTACAAGAACAAGCATACGGTGATACCATTAAACTAAACTCTGAAAGTGAAGATGAGGTAGGTGACGGTATCAGTATTCTTGGAGCTCCAATAAAGCATGATGTGACATGTTCACGTTGAGACGGCCCCAAGAAAAAGATTTGCAGCTGAAATCTCAACTTTTGAAGTAAAACAAAGTTTTATCGGTAATTTTTTTTTCAAAGTAATTTACAAAACTTGTAAATACAAATGGCAGGACCATAATCTCAATTTATCATTGAATACAAACGTCTAAATAAACATATTTTTTAATGACTTCTTTAAAAAAAAAAAAGTATAAAAATCGGTCGATATAACGAACGGGCTCGATTTAGTGAATGACCTCAAACATTATATCATTCGTTATACTGGACGTCCACTGTATGTACATTATGTATGTAATTATGTGACATACGACGTACCCCATTTCTTAACTTTTTCAAAGATTTTTCGAGAAGAAATAACGGAGAATATTCTTTGAATATCCAATAAATTCGAAAATTGTATGAATGTCTCTTCCTTCTGTCACAAATTCATTATCCTTTGTCCATGATTATATGTAGCTAAGAAGTTTCACTTCGTTCACGCGTAACTTCTACACGTACTATTTTTTATTTTTTTTTTTTTTTTGTGCATAGCATTTACAAATTGTCCGAGAGATGGGGAAAATGTATAGCTAGCAATAAGCAAAACTTTGAATAAAATATTTTTTATCATTTTCATACAATAAAACATGTATTTTATAAAAACAAAAAATTCCGGTTTCATATTTTCATACCTGGTAATTAATTTAATGAAAATCATATAAAAATATTTGTAAGTATCCAAACTACATGAATAAAGAAGTACATACCATCTAAATTATTTGCCTTTTTTTGTATTTACTGTCATGGAAATCACCCAGCTAGTTACAGGAAAAACAGAGTTGTTAGCAACCACCAACAAAACCCACCCAGAAAAACAAGCAACAAGTAAATATCGAAAACATCAAAGCAGATATAATACCAATTACTGTTAAAATAAAAATGTGAAAAATGCACGTAAAGAAAAAGATATATCAGTAAAGGAAATGCTTTTTACTACTATCCAAAGCTTGGATAAACAAGACAAAATAATTGATTTACTGAGTAAAGAAGTTTCCACAGGAAAAAAACAACAAAATAATAATGATTTAAAATCTGAAAGTCGCAACCTGGAATGCAAACGGTTTACTTCAACATATTATCTCTGAATTTCAGGTATTTCTATGCAATGAAGACATTGATGTTTGCCTGATTTCACTTCAAACAGGGAACAAAGATTAGAATTCCTGAGTACCTTTGTTACCAGTCTCCCCACCCCAGTGCCAGGGGTGGCAGTGCTGTAATTGTAAAAAGTGTTTTGGAACCCATAGGGTGGGAGTTGCCAATTGCTTGATCAAATGATGTAAAAATTTTCGACGTTGATCAGTATCTTTAGAGATATTTGGTTCTAATATTTTTACATATTATACTGTACATGAACCTAAAGCTATATAATATCCAAGATAATGATCTATGGCCATCGATTGGTTTGACGTTAACATGTGTACTCGTGAAGTATTTGGTCCGAGGGGAAAGTCATCAGTGTATTCAAGGAACTTTCAACATGAATTCAAAGTGAATTCGCGGGAATTCAAGGTGAATTCAAAGTGATTCACGTGGATTCACTTTTTTTAATCAATAGTGAATTCCGATGTGAATTCAGGAAATTCAGAAGAATTCTAGTGTATTCAGAAGAATTCATTGCACAAAACCTGAATTAACAACGTATTCACTTTTTATTTAGAGGAATTCATATAGTGAATTCAGTATTCATAATGAATTCAGTATTCACAATGAATTCAGTATTAAGTTGAATTCATGTGAATTCTGTATTCAAGAGACTTTTTAAAAAGATGATGACTTCCCCCTCGATTTGGTCCATTCGGTCAACACCTCCTTTGTACTTGTTGAAGTACATGATTACCGCTGGTTTTTTCGCATCGCCAACTATTTCTGCATCATAATGGAGCGATGAAAGAAAAATAGCCGCTCTATTTTTCTTCAGTACATATGAGACAAGAGTAACATTGTCCGTGAAGCCAAATTCAGAAGAAAGAAAGTACAGTTCCTACGATTTGGTAACATTTCTTTTGAATACACTTTGTGTTAAATACACTGAATGAAACTGAATGATGAAAATTATAATTATATATTCCATAATTGCGTTGTTGCATAGTAACCGTTACAGAGGAGTACCTAGATATATATAATATAAAATTGGGTTCCGTACAAAATGTATGAGGTCTGACCAGATCTTGTGGTTGACGCAAGGTAGAGAAATTGAAAAACCCTTTTCTCTATCTAACGGGTACATAGAGCCAACAACAAACTTCATGAAATCAAAGAAAAAATGTTTGTTCACCCAATTATGAAGTTTCAAAAAGCTGTTGCTATTATTTCTTAAAGAAAACACGCGCCAAAAGTCGAAAAGATCTGCCTAGACCTTGTAGTTGACAGAAGGGTTAAGCCTTTTCCACCTAGCATAGCAAACGAATGTCTTGATTTCTCTAATAGAATAGATGAAGACGTAATTGCTTAAATGTTTCGCTAAGAAGAGAGATCAGTATATGCATTCATAAATAGAAAATCGACAGTTTATGATCTTATAACTCCCCAAATCCTTAAAGAGCTACAATTCAAAGCACTGTTAAATACAAGCTAATAACTAATGCTTGTTTTAAACTAAGATATGTCCCACTTCACTGAAAGATAGGAGAAACTATTCTTATACCTAAACAAAGTAAACCTCGTAATATTCCTTTTACCCGTAATATCCCTTTTACCGGTATTATCGGAACTGCTTTTAATACTAGACAAAATCATATAGCAAAGACGGCTATGATTCACATTTCACCTGAAATTTAATTTTGTATGACAGATCCCGAAAACACGGGTTGTTGAGTAACCACACTGATGCTATGTTGTTTTCTGTATTAAGAAAATCGTACGCTAAAAATTTTACCAAAATCGGTTGGGTGGTTTCCGAGTCTATAAAAGGCATACATACATCCATTTTTATGGTATATAAATTTAGATCTAATAACTTGACTCCAGCACAATGCAGCGGGTCTAGATTTTACAATTTTCTCTTTTGGCACTGAACCAACATATATTTTGAATATGAGCATTTTTGGTCCATAAATATAGAAGTTGTTAATAACTTGACTCCAGCGCCACCTATCGGGTCCAGATTTTATAATTTTCTCTTTTTGCATTGAACCAACATATATTTTGAATATTAGCATTTTTGGTCCATAAATGTAGAAGTCGTTAATAACTTGACTCCAGCGCCACCTATCGGGTCCAGATTTTATAATTTTCTGTTTTTGCATTGAACCAACATATGTTATGAATATGAGCATTTTCGGTCCATAAATATAGAACTTGTTAATAACTTGACTGCAGCGCCACCTATCGTGTCCAGATTTTATAAATTTCTCTTCTTGCACTGAACCAACATATATTTTGAATATGAGTATTTTTGGTCCATAAATATAGAAGTTATTAATAACTTGACTCCAGAGCCACCTAGCGGGATGAAATATACTTAACAAATAACTCTCATACCTACCAAATATACACAAAAAATTTCATGAAAATCGGTTAAGCCGTTTCGGAGGAGTTCGATTACAAACACCGTGACAAGAGATTTTTATATACATATTAGATTTATTATTTATTATTTATTATTTATTATTTATTATTTATTATTTATTATTTATTATTTATTATTTATTATTTATTATTTATTATTTATTATTTATTATTCATTATTTATTATTTATTATTTATTATTTATTATTTATTATTTATTATTTATTATTTATTATTTATTATTTATTATTTATTATTTATTATTTATTATTTATTATTTATTATTCATTATTTATTATTTATTATTTATTATTTATTATTTATTATTTATTATTTATTATTTATTATTTATTATTTATTATTTATTATTTATTATTTATTATTTATTATTTATTATTTATTATTTATTATTTATTATTTATTATTTATTATTTATTATTTATTATTTATTATTTATTATTTATTATTTATTATTTATTATTTATTATTTATTATTTATTATTTATTATTTATTATTTATTATTTATTATTTATTATTTATATTTTTTTTTGTTGTGAGCGGTTGCTGATGAGTAACTAAATGGAATTTTTCTTGGAAATAAGGTTTTATACGAAAAAGTCTCCAAAAAACCTAAAAAGGGTCATAAACTGCTACTGCTACTGCTCGTAGATATGTTACAACTCAAATTACCCCTTGCAATCTCTGTAGCTAAATAGTTTTTCATTAGATGAAAATGATTATGAAAAGTCAACGATCTACTTACGCCTAGTATTTTGGAACCCTTAACATTGAATTGTTTGGTTACTTTTGGCATTGTATCTGAACTGTTTACTAACTATTTGATAGTCGACCATTCATATTTTTTACTTACGAGCTAGCAACATGAAAACTGTTATAACTTAAAAAAAACACATATTATGTTAAATAAACAAACAGCAAAGTGGCCAAACCCAAGTGAAATTTGCATTTTTAAAATAACCGAAACCATTATCACCTTTATGTTCATAGTCTATTATTACTGCCTCGATAAATCCGGTAAAAATCCCAAAAACAAAAAAAAATATTACACATCTTCCACTTGAATTGCTTATCCCGGGATATGATGTTTCAACGAAAAGTTTATTCGATTATAAAATAATTCAACTGTGCTTTAACACCCTTTACTGCTACTGGACCAATATTAAATCATCCATAAACTTCAGCTTGTTGCTTTTGTGCAGTAGTTGCAACGTTATGAAAACAGTAAAGTGTGCGATTTATTCAAGTATAATGAATTGGGAGGGACAGCGCTGAGTCATTCGCAATGGAAATTGTATGTATGTCCGTCCCCACGTAAATATTTTATAGCAAATGATGCGGGGTGGATTTTATGTTCCAGGTCCATGTTGTTTTTTTGTAACTTGTAAATGAAATACAATTTTGTAACTTTTATTTTATTGATTGAATATAATATGTGTCTTTAACATAATGTATGGACTGAGATCTCGGTCAAGTAGCCGTGGCACAAAGGCGAGGTATTTCAAGCACCTTTTTCGTAAGAATTTCGCAGACTTCTGGTCTTTCAATGTTGTCCTTAAGCATCAGAGTTGTGGTTAGTTTGCTCGTGTACATCTTTTCGAGAATGGTCAAATCAGGGGATCGTAGGGCCACTCGATACCGATACCACCACTTTTGGGCATTATTCGGCCGGGAAAATTTTTTCCGGAAAACTTGGCTGTGTATAGTGTGGCAGCGTGTTGTTGGAGCCACATGTACTGTAGGCCTAATTGGTCCAACATGTCCCTATAGCACTCACCAGTAACAGCTACAGCATTGCCTATAGCAACCTCAAAGAAGTATGGCCCAATGATGCCGCCGGCCGAAACGTCGCTCCATGTAGTTACTCTGCGAGGGTGTAGTAGTCTTTGGTGTATCGATTTGGGGGTTAACGGTCCCCCAATACATAGCTGATATTCTGTTTATTAACAAAGCCAGCCAAGTCGATACTTCAATGAATTATCCTGCCGATGAAGATATTCTAACAATCGTTTTGAGGATACGTGCTCCCAATGCAAATGGTAATATAGATTTTATATTTACGCGCATATTCATGCATTCTATCCATTTTATGAGTAAAAATATTGAGTATACGCCCCAGTAATTTTTGTTTTTTATATATATTTTAACTCGCCAATAAAATTGTAGTTGGTACACCATTCAACTTATAAGCAATAACTTTCATACATTTCATCAATAAGTTTTTTATTTTCATCATTACAGTGCGACAATATGGCCATATTCATATGGATCCCGTAAAAAAAAACTCGTTAAAATATTTACGCTTATTTTTGGAGAGCAATTGAAACCAATCTTGTTTTCTGCAAGTGATACGTTTCCAAGTTTAATATTTCAAGAGTAATATCTCAGATGGAACTGTACATGAAATAGATATGTTCGCATTCCCATTCCATCAAACAGTGCTACTGAGAAATAAATGTATATCCTCCTTCTGGCATTTTGATGAATCACGAGTAAAAATGAAGCCAACTCTGGATATATGAAATTTAAAACAATGTCATTGTTTCCAATTTCCGGAACCCTTTTCTTTAGCTTAACTTAGTCCATATAACATAATTGAAGTAATACAACTGTTTGAGACTAGAGGAATCGATATTTTGATCATCATCATCGTATATAACATCATTCTATAATCATCAATTTTAAACTAACATAATTGTTATATTATCACTTATTGCTATTACTTCATTCTGTTACTATAATTCTCAAAGCTTAATATCTTTGCTCTTAACGCAAATTCTTTTACTTAACTATTGTCATTTTCTTTTGCACGCAAGCTCGCATAGCTTTACAACAACAATTGCATTGCGTGTGCGAAGCTTGTGCGTGGGCGTGATTGTTATCATGCGTGGTCAATTTGATCTTGATTTCTCTCGGTCACTTGGATCTCGTTCGCTGACAACACCACATCTCCCATCTTCAGATAAGTACTCAGAATCAATTATATGTATATATATATTAATATTTAATTCAATGAATAAAATTTCTAAGTGATAGCAAATCGAAACCGAACTCTTTCATTTCTATTTAATTCATCAACAGTTACTATTCGGTATTCGGCCTATTTGGCCCATTTTCACTATTCGGCCGAATACCGGATATTGAGTTACTATTCGGCCGAATACCTAAAATAGGAGTAGAAATACTTAAAACTGATCTAAGCAAAGCAAAACACTTAAAGAACTGCTACCGATCTTTGCTATAAAACAGTTTACGCACCAATTGTCTCTTCTTCTTTCTCTTCTCTCTTGGAGACGTGGTTTGTAGAAAACAAACATTCCCCGAAGATACGCTATTCCTCTTCAATATTCAATATTCGCCTTTCCGTCCACGCTCATGGCCGAATATACTATTCGTTGCAACACTAGTTTTTATAACACTTCATCTTTGAAGAATTATTTAGAATTTCCAAAAAATCATTTAAATAAGTTCGTGAGGAAATAGGTCAAGTTTTGAAAACTAATAAACATTTGCAGGCGAGCGAAGCGAGGCGAGCACGGGTCAGCTATTCTATAATTTTGCGGTTAAATTTAATTTCGATAATGGTTCTGTTGCGAATGGAGTAATACTAGGAGATAGTAGATATATTAAATACATTTTTTGATTTTACAGTTGTGTTCTTCCTATATTATCTTTTCTTCGTTGTGAAGATGAAGAATTCTAACTTTATGTTCTTCTTTTTTTTTATTGAATATGAAGCTCATGTTCAATTTATTTGAATTCAAATTCCTTTCGGGCTATTTGCTTTTGCAATTCCACCAATTCTAGACGCGATTCACCTAACTCATCGAATTTTGACTTGACACTGGTTTTTAGAGATGGGACTCGGGTTACTCGAGTAATTCAGTTTCAACTCGTTTTTGTATTCGAATGAACTCGTACTCGAGTCAATTCGTACTCGAATATCTTAACTGATGTCGATTTCCATTGGCTTCATTCGGGGATTCACTCATTCTGAATCCAATGGAAAAACAAAACCACTCCTGCTCAGTTTTGATTTTTTTCTTATTGTGTTTTCGCTTCTTGAGTGGATTCTGACTTGAAATCGAGAAGCGAAACTCTCTTCTCAGAATCGTAAGAAGAGAAATGTATTTGCCAAAGGAACGATTGCAGAAGAATTCGGTTTATAAATAGTTACTCAATACATGTAATCAAATGGTTGTAAAACGAGAACGTACGTTTTACACTGGAATCTCTATTCTGCTCCTACATAAATATATTGGCTATCTCATACCGTAGCAGTAACATTGTTTTACTATTGTGTCGTCCTTGTCAGAACTTTTTGCAGTTTTTTTTATGAGTAAGTGTATTAACTTTTTATTTTTTAAGTTTTGATTTTTTAAGTTTATGGTACTCGTGATTTAATTGGTAAAATTAGTGAGAAGAAATCGCAGATTTGGTTTATTTTTCATTTTATGTTTAAGGATTAACAATAATGCGTTCTGCATATACTACTTATATAACCTTTTTTTATTGAATAAGTTGTCAAAAGATATGTGCCCTTGCAATAAATCATGTAACTCGAGTCAGATTTCTACTCGAGTGGAACTCGATTATTTTTGTAAATGACACGAGTGACTCGAGTAAAATAAAATCACTCGAGTCCCATCACTACTGGTTTTTTGTAAGACTTATTTTTAAAGCTGGGTTGTTTTTAGTTTAAAGAACCTATGGAGTCCAGGCTTGCCATTTAGAACAAGATGCACCTACAGTCATAAACATTTATTAAAAACGTTTTTTTGTATGTTAATATTACACAGTACCTTTATTGTTATCGATTTCATTTTCAATATTGAGCACTATTGGTTCACTATCCGCCGAATCATTTAAAGCTCCATCGGAAAGGTTAACTTGTTTTTTCGATACCATCCGGTATAAACAAAGTACTCGAAGCTGCTGTAAAATATTGTACTATGTTGAAGTCAAATTTTGTATGTATTTTATTTATACCTATATGTATGGTTAACTGGGCACATTCGCCCAAGTCATGCTGTGTCGAAATTTATCAACAAATTCCAAAATACTTGATGATGGAAGAGATTTGGATATTTAAGCTATGAAACCTCATAAGAATATTGACCTTAAGATTAAGGGAACATACATATTTGGTTCACACTAAAAACGGGCTTGAAGAATGTGCCTTCATGACGAATGTACCCCACTTTACCATATTACTAAGGACATACCTCTTATTAAGTCACTGTCGTTTCGAGCTTCCAAATCGTCAATATTTGAACAAATAGCCATTACATTACTTTTTCTTCTGAAAATGCTGCCTGTGTTGCTTCTTCGCCACCTGTTTTATCGATCGCATCAGTCTTTTTATTTTCTATAGTATCGCGAAACTTTTGTTCCATTAACAACCGTGTTTCACTAGAAGTTAAACTCACACTACTTATCTAGAAGTTAAAGAGTGGAATAAATGTATTCATTAGTTAGCAATCAGACTGTTTATCTGGCAATTGAAAAATCGGCCCTTAATGGAAGACCCTACAGAACTACACAGGCTACCAAGTATCCATAAATGATGCCCTTCCGCGTCTTGAAAAAAAAAACACTCACCCACTTTCTACTTGATGAGCTCTAAACTGTCATTGTGTTATAATATTGTTATAATCACTTTTAATTGTCGTCAGTAGTTCAATAGGGTATTTAGATTTTTTAACAAGGGCGGGGCCAGTATCTGAGTGCGGAATTGCAGAGGGGTATTTGTACTTTTTTAAATTTGAATTTAAGAACTATTTACTGTATGCAATCCATTTATACAAATCGACATATGAATCATATGTTCGCGCATGTAATTGATTTTAAATTGTTACAACATCAATTGATGACACAGGATATTGCTATCGAGATTTTAATTAAATCTTATTCTATAATCATTATTTTAATTGCATTTCATTTCAGGGGGCTCAAATATAATACATACGAGTATCGAATATGTACCTTGCTCGATTAGGTGGTTTGGTTTACATTTAATTATTTAGATGTAGACGGAAATGCATTTAGTGTAAATAAGTTGCTACATACATACATCGGACGATGGTATAGTTCATGGGTGGCCAAACCGTAGACCGTGGTCGACTAGTCGAACGCGAAGGCATTTACAGTCGACCCCGAAGGATATGCTACAAATTAATACATTATAACAATTACGCAATACATGAAAATCATTCTTAAAAAATGTAACAAAACTGCACACCATCTCAGAAAGCGTTTGCAATGGAATACTGCACGCTCTGTGTCTTCTTCCTGATTTTGGCAATTTGGGAAGTTTGGGCAAAAAGGTGACTTATTGTGCCCAAAACGGTGTTGGTTAGATCTGCCCTTCGGGTCATTGAAGTCACTCTTTCTTCTTTCTTGATCCTTTTGATGGCCGTCGCCTCTTAGTTACCAGAAGTTCTCCTATTATAGACTATATCGATGGGGATCATCCCTACAATGACAACGGTAGCACGCATACCCAATTTCAGCGAAAAGTCGAACACGTAGCGTGAAAGTTTGGCCACCCCTGCATAGTTACACAACTTTTTCACTGAGGGATAAGTTATCCCATTTAGATCCGGTCTGGTTCACTCCCAGTTAACTTTAATTAATATCCATTCCAGCTGATAACCATCAAATGTGTTTGTTCACCAAAATGTTGACCATAGGTATAATATAATAAGCAAAAATATAACGCATAATGGAGTGAGTTTTTTTTTATTTTTTATTCCATCGTCTTTAAATATTTTTTGTGTATCCCATTATCCCAAAATAAAAGTGTTTCGCTTGCAAAGTTCTAATGCTTTTATTAATAAAGAGTGTAAACATTGAGGTTATCAGCCCAATTAAGGTTAACGATCGAACGAAAAAGTTGGCGAATGTGATATTGCATTCGCCTCAAATGTCAAAGATTTTAGGTGAACGGTGACTTCACTCTTTTACGGTTAGCGAACGTTGTACCAGAAATCAATTTTTTCTGTTAAAATCACTCGAATTAAATTTTCTGGTGACAGCATAGCGCGATGAGTGGGAGAAAAACGTAAAATGAATAATAATAATTTTATTAAATATATGTATAAATACAGTAAAATGAATCTCAATCTTGCCAATTTGAAAGACTTGTCGTGTTGATGGAGGCTAACGAAGACATGTCACAAGAATCAGTAGACAATAACGTGAGCAAAAATTCAGCAGCCATCTTTGCCATCATTGAATACAAATAGACATACATATGCATTTACCAAACCCATTCTATAAATGTACTTCTTTTAAATTAAATACTTTTCGTAACATTGTGATGGTCCAACTGGTTTCTCTGGATCGAATAGTTTAGGATATTTTAGGAAATCCAAGTGCTTCTAATAATAGGACAATTTAGGGCTTGGATGGTCGCTTTTTTGCTCTTGCCTTGCCTTACACAGTCCTTAGATGTGTCGACCGTAGACGCGGTCAGTTTATAGACTATGAAGCTAACAAAGTAACAAATTAACGTTCTTAACCCTTTTACTGCCACGCTGTGACTGTGAGTCACTATTCAATTTCAATTGAATACACACAAATCGTTTAAAACATGTTTTAACGCAAAATCAGTTTAAGGTATTTCATATAATAATATTTAATAATAAAATACATTAATATGATTTTGCGTTAAAACATGTTTTAAACGATTTATGTGTATTTAATTGAAATTGAATAGTGACTCACAGTCACAGGGTGGCATTAATAGGGTTAAAGTGAGGTGAAATGCTAAGGCAAAATATAATTTTATTTATCTTCTTTAACCACCGAATTCAATTGAAACTTTTACCTCAAATTAAATATCAATTTTTTTCACAAAATACAAAAACAATTCCGCTTTTTGACACTTCACAGCTGATATTTTAAGTTTTTTCCTCCGATAGCCCTGATTATTCGAATGAAAACGTTCGCTAACCGTAATACCACGACAGCAGTTATTCGCCTGGGAGTCGATTCGCTAACCGTAATAGGGGTGTATGTGTGGAATACAATTTCCGATAAATGACCGCCTTGTGTGTGATTGGTCCTTTTGATGAAATTTTCGATAACATTTTCGAATCTCGTCTTTATGTTCAGGAATTGTTCCTGGGTTATTGACATACACCTATTCTTTCAAATATTTTATCAACTGAATCTTGTAAGCATGCAAATGCAAATCTTTAATCCAAATTCGCTGTAAACTGTTTCGTGAATGTCTTAGTTGCTGAGAGCAATGACGAATCGAGGTGGATGCATTCTGGTTAACACCATCGTTGTGCTGAAGTACTCAATTGGGCGATTCGGCTCAAGTTTTTCTGATTTGGCTCAATGCTCCGAGCCACAGAGAAATGGCTCACATTATTGTTTCTTTCCTTGATTATTTTGTTTTCGTCTTTATATATGTAGGTATATGCTATGTTATGCTTTATAATGGTTAGCGAACCTGAATCGAATGTTTGAATTTTCGCGAACCGTAATAAGTTGATATCGCATTTCACCAAATTTGTGACGTCAAAAGTGAATGAAATTTTTGCGATTTCCAAGTCGTAATACCAAATTATCGCAGTCGTCCTTAAGCACTTTAAAAAATTAAATTGTGATATTCTGTTGCCGTGTTCGTCTTTATATCGTTTATACATGAACCAATAATTTTTATTTTTTTTTTTTTGGGCCGCAATCAACCCCGCCACCATCTCTTTTCCAAGACCCTGACTAATTCATGGAAATCCTTATCAACCTGAGCTCCGAATATGTCGGAGTAGCTCAGATAAGGTTTTGTTTCCGTTCTGGAATTCTAGCGCCACCGTTGGTTCCATCGAGGGAACTCGTCCGCTGCCGTGATTATAGTGCAGCTATTTTCTCTGGATCAGCACTCGCACTTATAAGTTTAGCAAGTCGAGCCCGGGTGGCCAGCGACCAGTTTCGGATGGCTACCTACCACTTGGAGGTAAAATAGGTACAATTGATGTGTAGTAGTAACAGTTACAACAGTAACAGTGCCAAGTTAAAGCCAGTCAGTGCCCACCCTATTTCCACAACATCCAGCCATCATTAAAACATGTACCTACCCTTATTCACTTTATCATTCACTTACATTTTCAAAAATCTTTTTAATAACAATAAAATTATCGTTTTAAAATCACTTGCAAATCGATAACTCGAATTGTGGAACACTCTAATTTAATTTTTTTTTTTTTTTTTTGTGAAAGTGAAATGTAGAACCTAGCTGTTTGTATTAATAATATGAGGTCTGTTTGGTGTGCAGTTAATTTACGTAAATTTATTGAACCTGTCAAAAATCAAGAGAATAGAGAGCCAAATGAGAGTGTCGAAAAGATTCCCCTTCTAAGAAATCGTGGTACACCACATCCATGTAAATAGTAGTCCCGGGACATCTATCAAACAACCATCTGACAATTCGTGAAATGTCAATCTTCATTTTTGTTTGTGTAATTAGAAGTTCCTGAGAGGATTTTCCCCCACTTTTCAAATTATTTACTATTTGACAGATGTCCCATTTGGATCACGAAAAGCACACCAAACAGACCTATGAACTCTATATTGTTTTATTTACTAATTCAGTTCATTTGGGAGGTTCATACTGACATATGTCATCTGTCATCTACAGTCATTAACAATTTTAGTCATGAATAGATATGAACATCAGAGTAGAGGTTACATATCTGTCTTAGCTCCTAAGTCATCCCAAAGGACCTATCGGCAGTAGTGAACTCAAAGTACTTATCGAAATTGGTCTTCGGCACAGTATAGTCTATGTTTTCGGGAAGAGATATGTGATTTTTTATTGTGGAGTGACCGGTGTAGTACTCGACCGCTGTGAGGTGCCTTTGTGCCATTTGCTTTCCGGTTATGCATATCAAGGGGTGGCTTAGGCAAGCCAAACTGTTGATTAAGCCTTATACCCATCACAGGGAACTTCTAAACCACAATAAGAAGGATATTAGGTATGTAACGAATTTCCTTTCCGGTCACTGTCAATTACGATACCACCTGAACAAGTGAGGCCTGTCTAGCGAGACCGATTGCCGACTCTGTTTGGAAGAGGTCGAAACAGCCGAACACATCCTTTGTGATTGTCCGGCACTTTTCGGGGTCAGACGACGTACCCTACATAAAGAACTGCTTAGACCTTACGAATTAAAAAATCCGTCAACCAAGGACTTACTCGCCTTTATTAGAAAGGTGATTTGCCTTCTGGGCTAATTAGTATCCCATGATACAATAGATCTTTTAGGTCGCAGTATCAGCCTTGGGGCGGGATCCGGATATAAAAAAAATAAAAAATCAAGGGGTGGAAAATAAATTAGGATGTCTAGTGCAGCGGACGTTATTGTTCTTAATGCTCCACCTGCACACAGAAAAGCTAATCTTCGTACTTTCCCCAGGCTATCGCGATGTACTTTGTCTATGGCGGTCCACCAGACAATAACGCCATACATCAGAATCGGTCTGATAACAGACACATGCGGGGTTATGAGGGGTTGAAGTCCCCATTAACTGCCAATGTCTTTACTCTTTCCTGGCTATTGTGTTTCCAGCTAAGTTCTTTATCCAGGATGATACCCAGGTAATTTGCTTTGCCGGTGCAGACTAAGTTGGTACCGTATAAAGAAGGAGAGTCGATATGATGGATTTTGTATTTCCTATGATGTGAGCAAGCCAAACGATTCATCCAACTATACTCACGTTATGTGCACCATCACCCAGCATTAGCTCACTGAATAGACACCACAAAAATGAAGTTTCCATATTACTCCCATTGTCTAAACGTCTAAAGTGTATTACAAGAAAACCCTTTTTTATTTAAACATTTAATAAACAACCATGTAGTATCTTCACAAAATATTACATTCAACGGAAATAAAATCCATCTAACAAGAATATAAAATGGCACAATAAAACTTTCAATATTAAACAATTAATAAAATTTCTCTGAGCATGCACTTATTCAAGGACTAGACATTGACTAGAAAAATTCAATTTAAGAGTACATAATGCGGAACGTGCTGATATGAGTTCAATGGGTTCCTTAAGAATTTAGCTATCCATTTCGATTGCCAGTGGGTGGCTTCGATATATACGTATAAGTCACACATAGAGATCCTCAGTTGATTCGCCCTGCAGCAAGAACCTTGGTTCAGATTTTTTCTTCGAGTTGACTTTGTTCTTCGAACGTCGATTCACCACCCCATCCTCTTCGTCCATCATTCTTAGAATTGTAGTCTGTGATGAATTTAAAACTTTGTTGCACAAATGAAATAAAGAAAATATAAAGCACTATACCTGATCCGAACAGTCCAAAGGAGCGACGGAGATATCACGCACTGCTCTGAATTTGCCACAATTATTTAAATGCTCATTCTCCAGACGAAAATAGTTCCACATGAAGCGACGGAATACCTCCAAGGGACTTAGCAACGTTATCATTACATCGCCCTCAATGTAGCCAGCCTCGATAAGACTCATAGACAGAGTCCAACCGAATCGCAAAACAAAGTCTTCTAATATTCCAAAATAATAGAACCACTGTAGACCATCGCAATACCACCAGCAACAGTGATACGAAAGGAATACAAAAAGGAAAAAAAAACGAAAGTATGCATACGAATTAATTTTACCATTAAATTCTTCCATTTGTGCACGCAAGCACAAAGGACATGAATAACTCACTGTGGACGAGTAAACAATCTCCTCTCTGAGGAATTTGTTATCTCCTGGCTTGGCATCGAACAGTCCCCAGTCCATTTTTATGTCCCACGTGTATGCATAGCAAGATGAGGCGATAGACGCCGCAATCCAGCAATAAAACCAGGGATTGTCCTTCGACGAGGGGTAAATATCTGCAAAGTAAAATAAAATAAAAATCCAAGTTGAATTGTGTTGCATGCAGTGCAGTGAGGACAAATCTTAAGCGTACTGAACTTTTTTACATACGAATAAAATTAATGTTTATTGAATAATGAATTTAAATAGTTTAAACAGATAAAACAATTTAAACAGATAAAAAAAATGGGTAATTTCCAATATTGAATCCGCTTCGAGGACGCGATGTCTAAAGTAAGATCATGGTTTTTTTCAAAACAAAAGTTAGCTGTTAGCTGTCACCGTGCATTGCTGTAGTAATAATTTTGAGATTTTTATTTTATTACTTCGTAAAAAATATGTTGTGTACATTTCAGCCCAATCGGGTGCTTTTGAAATGTTGGTGATTACAGCGCCATCTATCGGAAAACTTGAAAACTTTTGATGTAAGAACATTTCTCACTTCATTACAAATATATTGTTTAATTTTCAGCTCAATCGTACGGTGAATTAAATTTTTTTTGAGTTCCAGCACCATCTACCGGAAAATTCGAAATTTTTTGATGTACGAACACTTCAAACATTAGAAAAGGTATATAGTATAAGTGTCAGCTCAATCGGATGGTTAGTTTATGAGTTCTGAGGTATCAAACGAACAGCTCATTTTTATATATAAAGATATCAGTGACTGTATACAAAAATTTATTTCAGAATGGCGGCTGTGCAGCGTTTTTCCGATGACATCTCCGTTTTTTCAGGGTCAACGGCCGGACAACTCTAGAGTGGCATCTAAACATATTTTAAAAATGAAAAGTTGTGTAACGTTATGTACTTAAATGATCTTTAAAATAAAATAAAAATAATGTATAAATCTCAACTGCAGATTTCTGACCACAAAATTGATGATTTTTTCCCACAGTGAGTCATAGAGAATGGTCAATAATAATTTATTACGGAGCAGCTAATGTTGAACAAATTAAAGTGCTCGAGTTTAAGCGCTCAGTAAAGACGACCACGCAAAAAATCATTATGAGCAATGAGCGACTTTTCGATTTAGCTGGTTTTGTTAGTAAACAGAATAGCCGATATTGGGGCACCGAAAACCCTCAATTGAAAGATACACCGAAGACCACTACACCTCGTAGAATAACTGCATGGCGCACCACGGTCGAGGTTAAATGTTTACAAATAAAAAAAAACCTTTGAAATCGAATATCTCGGGACTAGGTGTACATTTCTTTAACTCATTGTTCTCTCAATTTCTAAGTCTCTACATTTCTGCTGTTAAGTATACCAAATTTCACTTCAATGGTGAATCAAATGAGAGAGTGCCAGGGCAGGACTGTGACAGACGTAGTCAGCGAAACTATAAGGTTCCTAGAACTCTATGGAACACTAAAACAGGATTAATTTTTGTTCTATTGAATTATTTTCAGGTATTTATATTCTCTGATCCAGTATCTCTGTTTTCTGTAAGTTAGAAACATGTAATTTTCTGGAATTCCTGTAAAAAGGCAGAAAGGCTCTGGATCAAGCAGAGGCTTCACCGCCAGTTATTTTGCCTTTCACTCCTACGTGGCCAACCTTGTTCTATTTGTCCAACTATGGGTTATTTTCTTGTCTGCTATAAGGTATGCCATATGCACCTTTCAATTGTGTACACTGGATGCAAATTTGCTGCTCATGGAACAGTCCATCAATTTACGGTATGTCCTTTAAAAGTTCAAATTTTCGATTTTACTGACCCATTTTTCTAGTTGCCTGATGAGTAGTTCTTAAGTGTTTAGGTCATTCCCATCTATACGTACAGGTGAATCTCCACTTTATTTTAAAAAAAATACCAACCTTTTTACTAAATTGGAGCTTCTAAGCTCTGACCCCGAACCCAACATTTGAGTGAGTAATTTTAAAAGTCACATCAGCGTTCATTTTCTGGAAAATTAATTTCCACTATGGTCACACTGATTGTAACCCGCTCGGCTAAATCTTCAATGACAAAGCATCAAAAAAAATGCCGCCCTCTCCATTGGCACTTAAATATTTAACAATTGCGAATACTTTGAGAAGCAAAGCCCCGTCACAAAACACCAGACTCTGCTCTAATGGGGCAGAAATTAGGACATCGCGAAAGTGGGTGGAAATGCCCTCCGATGTTTCAAGCATGACATTTATGAGAGTGATATTCGCTGCTGTTGTAAAGAAAAAGTAATCCTTAAAATTCCCCCCATATTGCAACTGTATACGTGTACTATCTCAAAGGGATTACAGAAAAGTAAACATAAAAAAAATCTGGGATTAAATCGCAAAGTTTTAACAGGTGAAAACATTTTTCATCATTTCTTTATGAATTTGATATAATCCCCTTTGTCAATCACTTTCAATGTGCCTGCTTCGCGATGTCATAGTATCATGCTTACATCTCGACTGGAAATTCGCTGGGTGATGTTTGCCACCAGGGAACTAAATTTTCTAATACACTTCAAATTAGGCTGAAGTACTGAATTAATATTATAGAGTAAAGCAATTTTTATGCTAGCTTCTTATATATCATGGGTGGCCAAACCGTAGACCCCGACGCATATGCTTTAATTTAATACATTATCGTGAGCTATCGTGAGCAAAATGGTTTGGTATTTCCGATACCCACCGTGACCAGATAGGAACTGCGTAAGGTGGTAGCTACAGTACAGTTTCCGTGCATTCGGTTTGTCCAAAGGTCTATCGTTGAGATCAATCTGTAGGTCCATCTGCCATTCGTAATGGTGTCCCACCGAGCAGCCACCTGGTCGTTGAAGTCACTCTTTCTTCTTCCTTGTCCCCTTTGGTGACCGTCAGCATTAATGGCATACGACATGAAATGGACCAAATTTGTTGTTGTATGTAGAACGACCTGCTGAAACCCACATAAATGTTATTTTTGGTATAGCGGATAGCTTGCATATTTCTCTTTAATTTTCAACGTCATTCAGCGATCCAAATTTGAAAATAGGAACCAAAAAAGATATTTTCCAATCAGCGAGGAAAATGCCAGATGAGAGGGATGCATTAAAGGTTTTAAGTTAAGGTGTGCAGAGAGAATAACAGCTTTTTAAAATAATTGCCGGAATATCATCGGCGCCAGAGCTATAATTAATGCACATCATGGACCTCCAAAACTAGCATTCCAAAATCAATCTCGGATATTGAATTCGGTTCAAAGTATTACAATCAGAGAAAAGAGATTTAAACAATTTGGCAAAAGATCAAGTGTTGTTTGAACATCGTTTGATTCAACATTTTTATAAATCATGTCCAAAGCATCTAGACAGAATTGTTTTAATTTGTTTTCAATACTATTAATATAAATAGTGTGCAAGAATTTGCAACTGAAAAATCCATTCGTAGCTTAGAGAACAGGTCTTCATCAACTTCGTCTTTAAAATTTGTAGATGGATAATTTGCCTTTAATAACATGGAAGTTTCGAAACATTCTTCTTCAACGAACATGGAACAAACGAGGAAAATCCAAGATTCACGGCTTTATATGTCACGAAATATAGATTTTTAAATTCGAGATCCCAGTTTCAAAGTACGGAAATATGAATTCATTCCAACAAAATTTCATTTTGTAAAGTAAAATGTCTTATCTGAAATCGTATTCCTTAAGACAGTTATACATATAAGAAGCAATGTCATCCGTACACGTATCAGGGTTGAAACTAGATAAGTGGTACCATTTTAACTTTCGAACGACGCCGACGTGAAGATTAGCAACATGATCACTGATCCCCAAGATGACTTCAAGCAACACTTTGGACTTTTTATTGATGATGTTACTCTCAGCAACAATATTGACAGAATTAGTACCATCATTTATACTGCTGCAACAGCAGCATACAGACTATTCGCAACGGGTATGGTTCGTTTCGTCTTTCTGATCTCGTCTTTTTGTTGTTTCGTCTGAGGCGTTTCGCATTTTGTTGTTTTGCATTTTATTATTTAATTTTTCATTTATTTGGTATTTGTTTGTTTTGACAAATGTTCATTTCGGTTTCTATTTAGTTCACTTTAAGTTCATTTCGTCTTTAATTGTTTCGTTTTTCGATTATTTAGTTTTTCTTTCGAAAAAAATTTTGCGCGAATTTTCTCACTATTACTTTATCCAATGCTCAAAATTAAAAACAAACGATGGCGAAATGATTGAAGTCGAACTGTAAAATTTAAAATTTTAAAGTTAAGATTGGAAAAATTAGATACATACATACAAATTTAGTTTTTGAGTTAGTTACACTAAAGTTTATTTTTATCAAAAAGTATTTTAAATAATAAAAATAGGGATATATTTAGATTGTCTTTTCCTCTATTGATTAAAATGTACTACAGACGGATTTACATACTTTCATATTTCAATTTTTTTAAAAATACCATTTAAATACATATTTGCATCTCACCCAGTAACACGTACCGACTAACAATGAATCATTATCCCATTGATGACAAAATAATCGAATTGCAAAACGCTAGATCTTAATAGAGACAAACTGCGAATCAACCATTGACGAGATAACCTTAGCCTAAGTAATCCATAGCAGTTATAATGGAAATTCGTAACAAGTAAAAACAAAACAAGAAATGCGAAGCAATCGTGAGACGAAATGATCGCAAATCAAAGTAAAACAAAAGCAAAGCAATTTTTGCGAAGTAAACAGAAATAATTGTGACCAAAACGAAATAACAGTGAGCGAAATAAAAAAGACGAAACAATAGGCACCCTATTCGCAACAATTGTTTTTTTATCTAACAGAACTCTCAACACTACTTTACCCGCTTCTGCCTATCTGGAAAGCAAGAGATTATTTTTCCTTTTTTTTTTCCATTCTATTAAGCTTTGAAATTCGTTGCCATTATCCGTCCTTCAGTATTTCGATATCAGCGCAGAACCCAAAAACTGCCGTTCTATACCTTAGGACATTGGTTTCTATCTCTAATTTAAATAATCACCATATTCAGTATGGGAATTAAGATATCAAGTATTTAGAAAAGTCCAAATTTCACAACCTCAGGTTAAAAGCAAAACAATTAAAAAGTGCAATATTATTGCACAATAATATTGAGCGTCTAGGGCCCGCTTAAGCTGAATGGTTATACACCCGAAGCGAATTTGTGTGGCATATTTCTAGGCACAATCATTTAACTTCTACCCTGACACATACAAAATTTCCTATACCCTATAGGGTAATAGGGTAACATAATTTTTCTGGATATGTAAACAGTAGGGTAGTTGAAATTAAAAATATTAATTAAAAAAAAACTGTCAAAAGTAGGGCAGTCCTGATAAATTTCCCGCCATCTACACTTTATTCTCAATGTTTGTGATTTTATTCCGACTTTTCTGAGCGATATTTTCGGAGATAAATTGAGGGACAGCAACTATTAACGTTTTCCATTTAACCCCCCAAAACCTGCCCCCCAAAGTCGAAATTCAGCTTTGTAAGTTCTAGTCTGTGGGGCCACTAATTGCTACAACTGTTCCAAATTTCAATAGTCTACGTCAAATAACCTTTGAGAAAAAGGCCTGTGACAGACAGACACCGAACTGACCAAAAAGCTCGAAATACGCTTACAATGTTCTTATAGATCGAAACTTTCAACTTTCCTGTATATTAACAGCAGTGGCTGAAACCCCCCCCCCCCCCCCAAATGAAGAAATGCCCGTAGGAATACAAGGTTGGATGCAGAGTTAGTTTAAGTATTTCTAACCCTACTCACAAGCTTTCAATGTCTCTTCAATGACATTTTCCATTTACTTTTTACGGTGACATTTACCTTGCTTTATAACAGCAACCAACCAACAAGTAAAGTTTTGCGACTAAATTTTTAAGGCTTTAATGATTTGTTAATGCGTTGGGCACATACCGCCCGGGTTCAATCCCAACAATTCCAAATATCTAACAAGCATTCAAGAGTATCATTTGTCACGATGAGCTACTCGATGCACCGTTCGGTGCAAAAAACGAAAGTTGCCTTCCATTCATGCAAAAATATAACACGCGCACACAAATGGTTGCGAGAAGTTCACCCCCAACTATAGCGCCAACTAATGAAAGAAGAAAGGTGAATTAATTAAATAAACTTATGCAGTTCCTGGAAATTATTAGCCATTTTATTATTACTTTATGAAAGAGTTATTTTCATATAAATACAAAAAAGGAATTAGAGAAAATAAATTTCATTTAGTCCTGCATAGCAAAGTTTAAACCAAATCCAAACGTAGAATTATTTTACACTGAATAAATTTAAATATCCAGAAACTTTGACTGGATACGTTGCAGCTTATGAACTTCGCCCCAAAGGAGAGAGAAAGTAGGATGGAATTACCTCAGTTGCAAAATAAAAACAAAAAACACATTCCATTGTTTTCAGTTTCCCACGGGAAGCAGAATAAGTTTTTCCATCAGTTTTCATTTTTTATGTTTTTCTTTAAAGAACTTAGAATGTCATACCGACGCACCCGACCGTAGAAAAGAGGATATGGCTCCACCTTGCCTTTGAGTATTAGTATGAAAATATGAAAATTCTTACCGGAAGGACTCTGGAAGAAACGTTTTGCCTGAAGGGAAATTTCACAACAAGAAACTAAGCCAAGCATTTTATGAACTAGATTTGTCTTTTTTCATAAATCCTTTGATAGCTGTTATAAAGCGTTGACTAAGAAGGATATGAATTGAAAGTTAAGTTTTATTTAGAATATTAAAGAAATGAAATATTAATCGTCCTGAATGTGACCTACTCTGGTTTTAGAAATTTAATGGACATGGTCTATTAGAGCCGTCAATCAAATTAATACGAAAGGTCATTGGTTTCATCATTCTTCTAATGGATCGAATAATAATATCCTTAAAATGATGGTATATACGCCTTTTGGGGTAGAAATGAAACCCTTTTCAATCATGTTTAATGATTTTCATTGAAGAGTAAGAGTATGTGCTATTATTGCGCCAAAACATTTTTATGAAATTCCCCTTAAGGTATAAAGAATTCCGGTTGAGTGTTACCTCTTTTGTTTACTTTATCTCTTTGTAGGAGGGAAGAAAAGTTTTGGAAACGTAAGCCTCAACAGATCTCCGTACCTCATGTAAACAATGGCTGTCAGGATGTTCATACAGGCAAATGTCTTTCACTCAAAAAGATGAGGTGAAAATATTTGTTGGCAATGTGAAAACAAAAAACAAATAAATGCGTCTTAAAAATACATATGTCAAAATTTATCTTAGGTTAAGAGGCCTTCAGGCCGATTTTTTTTATATTCAATCGCTTGAAGCCACAGGCTGGAGTGAAGACCTCCTGTCGGTATGATTTTGCTAGCATAATGGAAAAAATTTAACGCCGTCGCTGGAATGACATTCTTAACTGAGAAACCCTTTGTTGATAAAGAATCTAGTCTCTGGCGTTTTTGAGTGTAACGTGGCATCTTTTAGTGCAACTTCACACAATTTAATGGAAGGTTCTACCTCATTACAGATTCCAAATTTTCCATTGGACTCATATCATATGAGTCCGCGATGCAAGGTCCAGACGAAACTGTCAGGACTGTGCAATGATTCGAAGGATTCAAAGAAAAAAACCTTTAAAAATACTAGAACCATTAATTTGGTTTGAACATTGTATTAGTTGAAATTCCAAAATATCAGTTACAACCCATCCCTTGTATGTACTTCTTTTTGAATTAAATTAAATAAATATACGGCGTCAGCAGTCCTATACAGAACCAAGCCTAGCTTCTCGCAACCATTTGTGTGTGCGTGTTACTTTTTTCCACGAATGGAGGGGACCTACAGTTTTTTGTCGACTCCGAACGGCGAGTTGAGAAGCTTATTGCCAGATGATACTCTTTGGACTCTGTTGGACCCGGGCTAGGATTGAACCCGGGCAGCATTGCGTAGTAGTAGTCCAAGAGACATATCGCCTTTCTAATAAAGGCGAGTATGTCTTTGGTGGACGTATTTTTAAGTTCTTTGTGTAGGGTACGTCGTCTGACCCCGAAAAGAGCCGGGCAGTCACGAAGGACGTGCTCGGCAGACTCGACCTCCTCTAAACAGAGTCGACAATCGATGGTCGTAATTTGCAATGACCGGAAAGGAAATTTGTTAGATACCTTATTGTGGTTTAGAAGTTCCCTGTGATGGATATATGGCTTAATTAACAGTTTGGCTTGCCAAAGCCCTGGGATATTTCTCCAATGATACCCTTTAAAAAAAACCCCAAAGGAAAAAGTCCAACGGCCAATGATCTGGACGGCCAATACATGACCAGGACATGTACATTAATTAAATTGTTTTTAGGTCAGTATAGCACTGTCTTGTTGAAGACACATGTCATCCACATCCATATCTTGCAATTTAGATGCAAAAAATTGGATAATCATGTCGCAACAGCGAACACCATCAACTCGTGGATTTTTTGAATCCCAAACTCGACAATTTTGACGATTAATAAAGGCATCAAGATGAAAATGATCCTTATTGCTGAAGATGATTTGTTTGAAAAGTAGCTGCCACACCTTCATTATTTTTGAAATATATCATTAATGAAAACGCGTTGTTTTTTTTTTTTTGTAGCACTCCATTTTTAATTACCCTGAACTGTCAGCTATCACGCTGACTTTTTTTCCTTGGCAACACTTAACCACACAAATGCCGAAAAACTCAAATCGTGTGTGAATTTTTTGATACACTTGTCTGAGTACAAGTACTAAAGTACTAAAAAGTAATTAAAAAAAAAAACAAATTTCAATAATTCTTACTTTTAGACTATCTTCTGACAAGATTTCAAGCCAATAGCACAATTAAAGATTAAGTATACATAGCATACAAGCAAATATACAGGGTTATCCAACTGGGACTTGTAGAGTGGTATTTTTTAATACCTGTCAAAAATTTTTATTTTTATTTTTTATTTAATTAATTTTTATTAATTATTATTTTAATTTAATTTTTAATTTTTTAATTTTTTTTTTTTTTAATTTTTATTTTAATTTTTATTTGGCAGAATGTTAGTATATTTCACCCCTATTCTAGAACCCATGTCGTATCGGCAGGAATGTTCCACTGAAATTCATAATTCTCTATCATTGCTATCATTGAATCCGTTCGAAAGGAATCGTTCACTTGTCAACAATGTGAAATACTTCCGCTTGATTATTCAAAACGAACGAATCAAGTATTTTCATGCAAAGTTTGGCATTTCTCATCCGCATGGCACATTTTGTGAAATGTTTTTTTTTTCACGTTTATAGTCTACTATTTCGATTTAAGAAAACTGTCCAAACAATAATATAATAAATCCCGTACAGAAACCTGTAGAGACGCGGATGGAAATATTGTAGTGGAAACACAGTCGGTGCTGAGAATATGGAAAGACTACTTCTGCAAACTGTATAATGGCGATGGAGACCAATACTCCGCTGTTAGGGAGAATGTACCGTTCAATTTAGATGATCTCCCATCCACCTGATCAAAACGAAGTGCGGATAGAAATATCCAAGCTAAAGTCCAATAAGGCTGCTGGACCTGACGGTCTACCCGCAGAGCTATTTAAAGCAGCTGGAGATGACTTAGTAGTGAGCATACACCAACTCATCTCCAAGGTTTGGTCAGATGAAAGTATGCCAGATGAATGGAATCTCAGCATCGTCTGCCCGGTCCACAAGAAAGGAGACCCCCTCAACTGCTCCAATTACAGAGGCACCAATCTCCTCAATATCGCCTACAAAATCCTGTCTGCCATACTGTGTGAACGCCTGAAGCCTTTCGCCAACAACTTGATTGGCCCCTATCAGTGCGGTTTCAGGCCAGGAAAGTCCATCATAGACCAAATTTTCACACTCAGGCAGATCCTGGAAAAAACCCAAGAAGTCCAAGTCGATACCCACCACCTGTTCATCGATTTCAAGGCCGCCTATGACAGCATATGGATGGATGAACTGTATAGAGCCATGTCTTATTTTGACATCCCTGCCAAACTCATCCGTCTGTGCAGGATGACGATGGAGAAAGCTCGCTGCTCCATCAAGGTCGGTAATGACCTCACCGAGACCTTCGATGTCAAAAAAGGATTCAGACAAGGTGACGCGCTATCATGCGACTACTTCAACATCATTCTTGAAAGAATTGTTCGAAACTCACAAGCCAACACACAAGGAACGATCTTTCAAAAGTCCGTTCAACTACTTGCATACGCCGACGATATTGACATCATTGGTAGAATACAGCGAGCTGTCACCGGTGCGTTCGCGAGTGTACAAATGGAAGCGGCTAAAATGGGTTTAGCGGTAAACGAGGGCAAAACAAAATATATGCTGTCAACAAAAAGGGACACCCAGCATCGAAGAATTGTACAGAACGTCACAATAGACAGCTACAACTTCGAGGTAGTGAAGGACTTTGTCTACCTCGGCTCTGCCATAACTTCAAAAAATGACATCTCGTCGGAAATCAAACGAAGGAAAACTTGAAATTTTTTGATGTACAAGCACTTCAAACATCAGAAAAAATAAATAGTGTAAGTTTCAGCTCAATCGGATGGTTAGTTCATGAGTTTTGAGGTATCAAACGAACAGCTCATTTTTATATAAGTTAACACACACGAACATCAAGCATCCAACACAACATAACCGGACACCGGACACCTCCGTACTTCCCTTCCTTTCCCATATATTCACCCCAAGCTCATTCACCCATTCACCTTGATGCAATTCACTGTCAGCACTTCCCAGCCGTTCACCCATTCACCTTGATCAAATTCACTGTCAGCACTTTCCAGCTATTCAACCATTCACCTTGATCAAATTCACTGTCAGCACTTTCCACTTTACCCCATGCACTAACCATTTCCCTTACTTAGCATAAGAAATACATTGTTAGAATTAAGTAAATAAGAATAATAAAGAACAGACGGTCATAGACTGCGCAACCGAAAAGTCATTTTTTCATAAAAAAACTCAAAACAATCAGTCGTAGACTGAAGAATCAGTACTAAAATAACTGGCGCCCAACTTAATAAGAACCTGAACAAGCAACTCAATAAGGATTATTTAGGACCTCACCAATCAACAAAGAAGGAGACTCAACCCAAAAGGATTAACCAACGAAAAAAAAACAGCAATAAGAATGAAATTTTTGTGAGTAACCAAAATTAGTGATTATTTATTATTTGAAATATTGTAAGAGTTAAAATAGAAAGTGTAAATAGTAAATAATAGTGTAAAGGTATTCCAAAATGAGCATTACAAAAGAACAGATTATTGAACTTGTTCGTGCTACCGTCGAGCTATCACAGAAACAGTTCGCGGAAAAAATAAATGATTTGACATCAGCAATCGGTCAATTACAACCGCCTAGTGTTGAAACTTATGTGCCTGTATCTATTCGAAGCGGTGTTCTAAATCGTGGTGGTGGTCTCGATTTAATAAAATCATTACCCGAATTTAAAGGCGACTCCGCCTCATATCCTTCCTGGCGTACAGCAGCACATTTTGCCATGGGCTATTATCACGAAGGCTCTGAAAATTATTATATTGCAATGGGAATTCTAAGAAATAAAATAACAGATTCTGCAAACGCAACCTTATCCGCTTTTAATACTGTGTTAAATTTTAATGCGATTATTGCTCGATTAGATCAAGTGTATTCGGACAAAAGGCCATTACATGTTCTCGAAAACGAACTTAGTATTTTGCGTCAGGGTAACTTATCCATTAGTGAGTACTACGATGCAGTCGATAAAAATTTGACACTTATAATAAATAAAAATATTATGACACATAGTGGTAACAACGAGGTTATCGTCGCTCTCAACGAGCGTGCTAGAGAGAATGCTTTACGTATTTTCATTTCCGGTCTGCGAAAACCCTTATGCGATATATTATTTTCTGCTCGCCCACTAGACCTACCCACAGCTCTTGCGACGGCACAAGAGCTGGAAACAAACCATAAACGATACGAATTCGCACGTACGTTTGCAGCAGGCAGCTCAACAAAAATTAACGGATCACAGTTTCGAACAGATTCTGATCCACGTACTCGCAATCACCCACAGTATAGTCGTGTCCAAAAAATGAACCAGTTCCTATGGAAGTAGATAATCGTACTTCCTATTTTAGAAAGCGAACTCCCGCACAAAATAATTTTCCAAAACAGTATTCTAGCAGAAACTTTACATATGTAGACCAACAACAAACCACGATGGCTAAACGCCCACGCGATGGAACACATTCTAGCCAATCGCCTATTCAAAAATTACAAAAAATTAACGCAATGCCAATAGAAAATTCCGAAATAAGAAGCGAATTATGTTGGGATAATTCTTACGAAGTTCAGTCGGATAATCAAATTTATGATGAGATCAATTTTTTAGGGTAAAATCACTCTTGCCATTTATTACTAAAACTGCAATAAATGGACAAGAGATACGAATTTTAATCGACACAGGAACTTCCAAGAATTATATTAAAAAACATAATTTTCTTAAAGCAGTATGTTCAGTAGAAAGCCCCTTTCATGTTAGGTCCCTCAACGGAAGTAACTTGATTACAGAAAAATGCAAAATGAATATCTTAAAAAATACTTCAACCTTCTTTTTACTCCCTTCGTTGAGTACTTTCGACGGTATCATAGGATATGATTTCCTTAAGCAAATAGAGGCAAAAATCGATACCAAAAATGAAATTTTATTTTATAAACATGGCGAGGAAAAACTACACCATCTCATTTGTCAACAGGTTAACTTAATTATTACAGACCAAAAATCTGTCCCTGATTATCTGCAAACACAATTTAAACAGTTAATCCAAGAAAATGCCTCTGCATTTTCAAAGCCAGACAGGGCATTACCTTATAATACGCATATTAAAGCCACCATACGCACAGCAACTGACGAACCTATCTATACTAGGAGTTACCCATACCCTATTTCAGCAACCGAGTTCATAAACACCGAAATAATGTCACTGCTGCGTGATGGTATCATTCGAACATCATGTTCACCATATAATTCCCCAATTCACGTAGTTAATAAGAAAGGTTTAGACGAAAACGGCAAACCTAAATTACGAATGGTCATCGACTTCAGAAAAATAAATGAGAATACCATAGCCGACAGGTACCCCATCCCGGATACATCGGTCATACTAGCAAATTTGGGTAAATCTAAATACTTTACAACCCTGGACTTAAAATCCGGGTTTCATCAAATTCTTTTAGCCGAAAAAGATCGACAAAAGACAGCTTTCAGCGTGAATAATGGCAAATATGAATTTTGTCGCTTGCCATTTGGCCTTAAAAATGCTCCCAGCATTTTCCAAAGAGCTATTGACGATATTTTAAGAGAAGATATCGGTAAAATCTGTCATGTTTATATCGATGATATAATCATATACTCCCCAGACGAGCAAACACATATTACACACATAGACAGAATATTGAAAAAACTGGAACAAGCCGGAATGCGTGTTTCCACGGAAAAATCAAAATTTTTTAAAACCGAAGTAGAATTTTTAGGTTTCCTAGTTTCACAAAAAGGTATCAAAACCTGCCCCGACAATGTTCAGGACATTTTAAACTATAAAACACCAGAGACACTTCGAGCATTACGCTCATTCCTGGGATTATCAGGATACTATCGTAGGTTTATAAAAGACTATGCGAGAATAGCTAAACCTTTAACGAAATTCTTACGCGGAGAAAATGGTCATGTAGGAACTAATCATTCAAAAAATATAAAGATAACATTTGACACAGAGGCCTTACAAGCATTTGAAAAACTTAAGAAAATCTTAGCTTCAGAAGACGTTTTACTACAATATCCGGATTATGGGAAGCCCTTTGAGCTAACTACAGATGCCTCTTCGTCTGCTTTAGGAGCGGTCCTCTCTCAGAATGGCAAACCAATTACCATGATTTCACGAACGCTTTCCAAAACGGAAGAAAATTACGCCACCAATGAGCGCGAACTTTTGGCAATAGTATGGGCATTACAGAATCTCAGACATTACCTATATGGTACAAAAGGCATACACATCTACACAGATCACCAGCCACTTACATTCGCAATTTCAGACAAAAATCCAAATTCAAAGATCAAAAGATGGCGTGCGTTTATTGAGGAATTCTCGCCTAAAATCCATTACAAACCTGGGAAAGAAAATAAAGTTGCAGATGCACTTTCCAGACAATTCATTCATAACTTTTCTAAATCAAACACAGAAACGGAAACAGTACATAGCGAAATTTCACTAACCAGAACAATTCAAACAATAAAGTTCCCCGTTAACCAATTTAGAAACCAACTAGTAATATCCAGATGTAGCCATGACCATAAGAGTACAAAAATTTTATTTCAGAAATGTATCCGACATACAATAAACTTTAGTACTACTGCTGTATTAATGCAATATCTGCAAGAATGCGTTAATCCTAATGTGGTTAATGCTGTTCGATGTGATCTTCCAACTCTGGCCCAGATTCAAAATGCTCTAATATTAAATTTTCCAACCGTGAAATTTGTTCACACTGAAAAACTGGTAATTGACCTTTTAAACAAAGACGACCAATTAGAGACAGTTACAATGGAACATAATCGTGCACATCGATCCCTTCAGGAAAACTTTCAGCAAATTCTCAATGACTACTATTTCCCCGATATCAAGAAAATGCTCAGAACTATTATTATGAATTGTAAAATATGCTTGGAAAACAAATACCAAAGAAAACCTCCTAAGCCCGAGATAGGCGCAACACCGTTGCCTAGTTTTCCGGGAGAAATCCTACATATCGATATCTTTATTACAGATAAGCAGCATTTCTTAACATGCATTGATAAATTCTCCAAATTCGTAATAGTAGTCCCTATAGCCTCACGTTCCTCCATTGACATAAAAGAAGCATTACTTCAAATCTTAGGAAAATTCAAAAGTCCAAAAATAATAGTTTCCGATAACGAAAAAGCATTTTCATCAAGTATTATTACAACGCTCCTCAGAGATCACTTTTCTATTGAACAATTTTTCGTCCCGACACTCCATAGTGAGAGTAATGGCCAAATTGAACGATTCCATTCAACGCTTTTGGAAATTTCACGTTGTATCAAAGCGCAACAACAAATAAGTGATACAGTAGATCTGGTGCTTTTAGCAACTCATAAATATAATAATACAATCCACTCTATTACGAACGCAAAACCAACCGATATACTGCATGATTATCAAACAGAAAAGCTAGAGTTCATAAGGAAAAAACTAGCCACTGCTCAAGAAAAAACACTTGGCCGAATAAACAAAAATACATCCAATAAAATCTACCATCCCGGCGAAATAGTTTTCGTCCGTAGAAATAGACGCTTAGGAAACAAATTTGAAAAAATCTTTATTGAAAAAGTAATAGAAAAAGATTTAGGCACCACCGTTTTAATAGACGGCAAGAAGATTCATAAGAGTAACCTCCGTTAATACTATATTTTCAGTTTGTCACTCATCATCCTTCGGATATCGATAGCCGAAATTCACAATTACTCAAATGCACACTTCATAGCGGTAACGAAAGGAAAAACAGTCACCTTCAACGAATTCTCATATCTTGTCCATGTCACAAACCTCTCTGAATATAGGAACATTGCTTACGAAAGCAAACACGTTCACATTACGGCCCTGCAGAAAGGAAACGACATCCTAAATCAACAGTCTGAAGAAATATTGCACATCATTAGTACACTTGAAGTCCCAAGAAGATTCGCAAGGTCTATAGACTTTATTGGAAGTACACTAAAATTTATAGCCGGAACACCTGACCACAACGATTTTGAACTCCTTTTAACGAAACAAAATACACTTATTGAAAACAATAATAGGCAAACAAAAATAAATTCTCAAATACAAGACAAAATTAATGAAATAACAAATCAAATCAACGCAATAATTTCACAACATAGTGATATAAGTAAATCATCCGAATCAGAATTATTACTTTTGGAATACCTATCTGTAAGAAATAATCTTGTAATTAACCATTTAAATAATATAGCGCTTTCAATTGTGTTAGGAAAAAATAACATAATTAACCCATTAATCTTAGATAATATAGAAATAAGTCACTTAATTGATTCTCAAAACCTTCCGATAAGTATAAGTAACTTACTTTCCGCTGCTAAAATTAAAATACTTCAAAATTCAGATGTCATCCACTATGTATTGAAAATTCCTAAAATTGAAAACTTTTGTGATTTTATTGAAATTTATCCGGTAGTCCGTAATAAAACTATTCTATATTAAGATGTAAAGATTACATACTACCCGTAAAAGAATGCATTTATACGCCAGATGTCTACATTTGCCAACCTACAACTTCAGAATGCGTCACACAGTTGCTCAATAACAATACGGCTCTATGCACCTCCCAAAACGCATACCACGTACCCCTCGTACAACAGATTGAGGACGGAGTTATAATCCTCAACGATGTACCAAAAACAACAGTCATCGACCAGGTTCAGTTAGAAGTCCAGGGAACATATCTATTAACATTTTCGGATTCAATAAGGGTTAACGACACCCTATACCGGGTAAAGAAAATAGCTGCCTATGTCATACCGCATCCACCGAAGACTCTTTCTATAACGCACCTTGAGCATGAAGAAAAACTATCGCTTCCATATTTGCACCATATTCATATCGACAACACAAACCACATCAAAACACTTAGAGAAGAAATATCGACTCAAAAACTTCTCTGGTGGACCACTATTTCGTCAGTGGCAATAATTGCTTGCACAATAATATTAATTCTCCTTATACGCAACAGGCAAAATACAGTCACCTCAAACCAAATTGACTCAATAATTACGCAAGTCAAATGTCGAAACGAGGACGTCTCGATCTTATCAGGGGGAGGAGTTAACACACACGAACATCAAGCATCCAACACAACATAACCGGACACCGGACACCTCCGTACTTCCCTTCCTTTCCCATATATTCACCCCAAGCTCATTCACCCATTCACCTTGATGCAATTCACTGTCAGCACTTCCCAGCCGTTCACCCATTCACCTTGATCAAATTCACTGTCAGCACTTTCCAGCTATTCAACCATTCACCTTGATCAAATTCACTGTCAGCACTTTCCACTTTACCCCATGCACTAACCATTTCCCTTACTTAGCATAAGAAATACATTGTTAGAATTAAGTAAATAAGAATAATAAAGAACAGACGGTCATAGACTGCGCAACCGAAAAGTCATTTTTTCATAAAAAAACTCAAAACAATCAGTCGTAGACTGAAGAATCAGTACTAAAATAACTTATATAAAGAAGATTAAAGTAAACACTGCGTCTGGCAATTTCACAATGTCATCAGTGTTTGCCTTCAAATATTATGCATCATTACTTGATAAACTGACGCACCTACCACCTGCTCACGATCATGAATGGCACTGCGAATTGGTTCACCACCCAGTAGCGGCGTTAGGGTATGGCGCGGTTGGGCAACCGCCCAGGGCGCCTGACATGAAGGGGCGCCGATCCAGTTGCATATTGTGACTTGTGGCATTTTCGGCAGCGGCCAGGTCACCTGTAAGAGTCTAAAATCCCCTTAATCTGGCGACAAAATCATTAAGGTTGCAACACTGGAACGCGAGTACTGATATCCATTTACTGGGAATCCCCGTCAATAGACAAAACTTATTATTTATCCCATTTTAGCATTCTATTAAAAAAGAGCTAATATTATTTTTGACTCATAAGTGGAACACCGCTCATAACACCGGTGCACTTGAAAACAATTCGAATCCGTCACATTATTTGGGGTACTTCAGAAGTTGTTCACATTGCTTCCAGCTTCTGATCACTTAGGCTTATACACTATAAACAAAACTTAGTGAAATACGTTGGGGAGCAAGAATAAGCAGTGTTAAAGTAGTCCATCAATGGACATGGATCTCGATAAATGCACAGGAGTGTTGAAAAAATTCTGCGCTTTCTTGGAAGAGTATAGAAAAACAGAATTAAAAAGCGTCATTTAAACAGCGAAGGAATTAACTGAAGAACTTGAAATTAAACTTGTATTTAAAGCCGCAATAAGAATGAGATGTACTGCTTCTCCAGAAAATAAATTTGATGTTAGATTTTTCAACTGTCTATTGGACACTACTTTAATTTCACTCAGTGAATGTTTTGAACAGTTAAGTTAGTACTACGAATCTTCGTCCTTTTTATTTATTTTTTATTTAGTTGGCGCTACAGCTCGAGGTGAACCTGGGCCTGCTTCTCGCAACCATTTGTGTGTGCGTGTTATATTTTTTGCACGAATGGAAGGGACCTACAGTTTTTTGCCGACCCCGAACGGCGAGTTGAGAAGCTCAATCGTGACAAATGATACTCTTTGATGCTTGTCAGACATTCGAAAGAGGTGGGCACTGTGAAAAACTTTAAGGTGTTTGCGGCGGGATTCGAACCCAAGACCGCTGGCTCAGTAGTCCGACGCACTAACCACTTGCGCTACGGTGCCCAGTTCCTTTTTGTGTAACATAAAAAAGCATTCCAGAAAAACCAGACCTTCTCAAACTCTGTGATAATCTCGAGTTAAAATTAACTGTAGGCTCGAAATCAGTTAAAAATGGTTGCATGTTGTGTAATGAACTCGTATTCCGATCTGCGATCGACAGCATTTCAATCTAGATTGAAATTGGCAACTTTGTCAATCGAAAATGAATTTGAAGGAAACATAGACTTCGGTGTCATATGTAGGAGAGTTTGGCGATAGAAAGGCCAGGAAACTAGAATTATTTTAGTTTTTTTTTAATACATAAAAGGTGTTTATTTCATTGTTTCCCTTATTTAAATCTTTCCTCTTTTCACATGGGTGCCCAGGGCGCTGGTAGTGCTAAAACCGGCACTGTCACCACCCACCGTAGCTTAAATTTTCGATTTGAGGACAGAAATTTTAATCGCAAACGTAAACGCCTATTTTACGGAAGACCTAATGCCCATCTACTATTTGGAAGGGTTTAACAGGTTAGGGCATTACTGAAAAAAATGTATCGCCTTGAAAGGAGACTATGTTGAAAAATAAACCTACATTTTTGACCTAAGAAATTACGTGTTTCTTTGTTAAGGCTCCAAACTCGTCCACAAACTCTTGACACGCTCATAGAGCCCGAACTTTGTGAAGAAGTCATGGAAAATTGGAGAAAGCGGATAATGGCCTGTTGTACAAATTATATGTAAACATAAGTAGACCTATTAATGCGTTTTTTTTTTAAACAAACCCTGTACAACAACGTCTTGCCACACGTGTTCTGATAATGTACCTTTTTACCCGACTAGGCAAAAGGGAAGGTTATGATTTTCACAGGCTGTGTCTGAATGTTTGTATGTAAGGATGTTACCTCGTACAGCTTTAACTATGAAACCGATTTCAGCAAATGAGGTGTTGTTGGATTCGTCTTGATCCGGAGAGTGTTTTAGGCTATATGACGTCACAAAAAAATCAATATGGCGGACGCATCAAGGAATATGTTTTTTGTTTTCTATTTTTTTACAACCGCCTTGATAGTGGTATCAAATGGAAGGGCTTGCCAAGTAGAATACAATACGCTATGACGTCATTAAAAATTCAATTTGGCGCCCACAAGATCGCGGATTACCGTTATCTTTACTGCCTCCTTGATATGGGTATCAAATGAAAGGGTTTGACATGAAGAATACGATAAGCTAAGTGACATTTTAAATTCAGTATGGCAGACTCACCAATATGGTGGATTAGCATTATTCTTACGACCTCCTTAATATGGGTGTCAAATAAAAGGGTTTGACAAGCAGAATACGACATTGCTTACCTACATACACTCGACTCTGAAACAACTACAACTAAGAAGTTGTAAATACTTACTTAGTTGGCGCTACAGCTCGAGGTGAACCGGGGCCTGCTTCTCGCAACCATTTGTGTGTGCGTGTTATATTTTTGCACGAATGGAAGGGACCTACAGTTTTTTGCCGACTCCGAACGGCGAGTTGAGAAGCTTAATCGTGACAAATGATACTCTTTGATGCTTGTCAGGCATTCGAAAGAGGTGGTACCGTGAAAAACTCTTTTAGGTGTTAGACCCGGCCAGGAGTTGAACCCGGGCAGCATTGCGTGGTAGTCCAACGCACTAACTACCACGGCCACGGCGACCACTAAGAAGTTGTAAATAAAAAACCAAATTTTGAAAAACTAAAACCCGACTACGGGAAAAACAAACTAAAAAGTACGAAACAAGATGAAACGAAACGATGATTTTCTGGGTATAGTCGTTGTCGCATGCCAATTTGCTCCATTAATGCATACCACGGCATGCAACCTCGGCTATACTCTGAAAATCATCGTTTCGTACTTTTTAGTTTGTTTTTTCCTTGTTTTAGTTTTTCAAAACTTAATTTTTTATTTAGCTACGAAATCATAAGAAATGTCTTTAAATGATTTCTTTAACTTCGTCAAAATAGAAAATAAATTCTGTAGTTCTCTTCTCCACCCACGAAAGCAAACATTTCTTGTCCTTCAAATTCTTTGACTTGGAGATCGATTTCAATGCCTCTTCCGTTATATGTATGTAGATACATAATGTATGTACTCCTATCTGTACGGTGAAATAAATAAAATAAACGCTTGTCGCATTGTGGGCGTAAAAGGAGATTATTCAAATCTACTTCTTTCAGAGTATCTATCTCTTAATTATTTCAATGAAATCAATTTGTTTTCATTAACAAATTTACACAACGTTCGTCCTTACTCCTTACAATAGAAAGTATCTGGCAGACAGACAACATCTTTATAGAAATAAGCTTAAATAATTTATAGGTATAGTTTATCATTTGCATGATATGTTTATTGCCACTTTTCTGAAAGAAGATATCCATGGAGACAGTTTTCGAGTATTTTATCCGATAGAGTAGGTCTATATGTAAATGTATATAAACCTACTATATGAGTTGTTTAGTCTCCTTTCCAATTGAATACCTGGATGTTTACTTTAATGTTAATTCTGATTTATCGTCTTGGGTAATAAAATGACTTGTATCTATTGAATTTCAGATGGTAACAAATAAAACGCTATCTTCTATCTGTTGACTGATTTATTATTCAGCAGCTGTCATTTAAAAATTAGAAGGCCCTAATACGGTTACAGTTGTTTTCTACGTTTTGTCTAGAACAGCCTTTAATTGGGCCTTAAAGTCACCCATCAGTTGAATAGTTCCCTATAAAATCTTACACACAAATCTATGTACACTGCAGGCCAAAAGTTTGAGGCCACTCTCAGTGTCGAAATCTGACATCGAAAACAACTCTTTATATGAATAATAATAATTATGTAAAATGAACCGGGAACATATGTATGTACAGTCTAACCTAGTTAAGTAGAATCTCATATAGATGCATTCCAGTTACCCACTTTCCTGGGTAATAACAATAATTTAAAACTTATCGATTAACAGTTCGTAGTTCGTAGTTGAATTTGTGCTTCATACGGGTGGATTGTACATTACCTTATGTATGCAAGCGTATTACCGGTGGAGTTTTAATATATAATGGTACTTGTATTATTATGTACTAGCTGTTGGAGCCCGGCGTTGCCCGTGCACTAAAACAGTCGCATTAGTTACTTGTTGTATGTTAGAAAGAAAGAAGTAAACTTTATAAATTGAGCTTAGTGGTTGTTCCCTATAGATAAAACGATTGCAAAAAATTTGATGGAAATGTAATGTACAAACACATGTACGCACGTACACACATGTACACACGTATGTACCTATGTATTTTATGTGATTATCAAATAATGGTACTCTCTGGTCTCCTATATCCAAGATTTATTCATAGTTAAAGTAACATATTATGTAAACGCAGAAGATATTAGGCTTTGATGTAAGCATTGAGCTCATCTATTGGTGTTGATCGTGGTAGAACTGGCAAGGTCTGTCTAAAACTATTCATCAACTATTTATTAATTTGAATACTAAACAACGTCTACCAATTCCTACTACAATATAATGTGTATTTGTGAATTGAAATAAAAGGTAAAACTTTATTATGTGTGTAGGTACTGATTTTTAACCTTAAGGTAACTTAAAACCGATACAAAAGGTAACAAAAAATTGCATATTCATTTTCTTCTCTCGATCCGCGTCCGCATGCCGATGAAGCGGAAACACAACTAAAAGTTTCTAGCGCATATCAGCAAAATCATCCCTCTACTTCTACTCTACTTGCATAAGGAGAATCCCATCAATGCAAAAAAAAACAAAAAAACAACCCTCTTGCAACAGAATGACATCGACGATCGATGACAATGGTATCGATATAATGGTTTAAAAGAGTGAGCAGTAGCGATGGTTATTGCCAAAGAGAAAATCATATTAAAGGGTGATTTTTTAGCTGGTTTGGTTTTGGCAACACTGGTTTTGACAGCTGACGTGTGTTTAGTACCTTGTGTCACTGTCAAACAGCTTCAGTTTGGTTTGCAATTTAACCATGGATCGTCTTACAAATGAACAACGCTTGCAAATTATTGAATTTTACTATCAAAATTCGTGCTCGGTTCGAAATGTTCATCGCGCGCTGCTTCCATTTTATGATCGGCATTCTCGACCTTCTGAGCAGTCTATTCGGAAGATTGTGACCAAATTTCGCACCAAATTTACTTTGTTGGACATTAAACCACCAACACGTTTACGTACTGTGCGTAGTGAAGAAAATATTGCGGCCGTATCAGCTAGTGTGACAGAAGACCGCGAAATGTCGATTCGGCGCCGTTCCCAGCAGTTAGGCCTTTGTTACAGCACTTTTTTTTGCCCGAAATGGAAGTTCTTGACTTGCATGATATGTGGTTTCAACAAGACGGTGCCACATGCCACACAGCACGCGAAACAATGGCGCAATTGCGAGGCGAGTTTGGTGAACAGTTAATTTCACGTTTCGGGCCGGTCAATTGGCCGCCTAGATCGTGCGATTTGACACCATTAGATTATTTTTTGTGGGGGTATGTCAAGGCTGATGTCTATAGGGACAAGCCCGCTTCGATTGACGCACTGGAAGCCAACATCCATGCATTCATTCGTGAGATACCGGCCGATATGTGTGAAAGAGTATGCCAAAATTGGACTCAGCGGATGGGCTACCTGAGACGCAGCCGCGGTCAACATTTGCATGAAATTATCTTTAAACATTAAATTGCAAGGTTCAAACTATCGATTCAAATAAATATTTCATTCATTTTTTCGAATTTTTTGTGTTTTTTTTTTAAAAAAAGTTCTCAACCTCTTAAAAAATCACCCTTTATCTGCACGAACAACCCCTTTCGCAACAGACTGACGTTTAATGGCAATGGTTTACCCAAAAAACAATGAAAAATAATAAAAGAGTAAGCAGAAGCGATGGTTATGGCCTAAGAGAATAGCATATAATATCTACACGAACAACCCCTTTCGCAACAGACTGACGATCTATGGCAATGGTTTACCCAAAAAATAATGAGCAAATAATGAGAGCGATGCAAATTATTGAATTAAACAATTATATTTTTGGGATAAAAAGTAGCGCATTGGTTAATCCAGGAAGTAGAGTATCTATTTACGAAAGTTTCATCCAAATTTGTTGTTCCTTCCCCCGATCCGCATCCTCATGCTGATGAAGCAGAAACAGAACTAAAAGTAGTGATGGGCGCATTCGAATGAAAGAATCGATTATAATCGATTATGGAAAAGTCTCGAGACATCTCGATTCATCGCACAAATTCATTCGAATGATTTCGTTATTATTTTCTTACTTTTCTGCTGTTCTCTTATTTACTTACTCTTTAGATGGTAACAATACCTACATGACAAGAGCTATTGCTTATAAACATTGTGTATACAGTATACATATATTGTGTTGTGTTCTCTTTCCGTTCCGACTACACTGGCATAGGGTGCCCGTGCCATACACTTAAATGGGGCTCATATTGCTATTTCATTGCATTACTCAATTCTCTTACACAGAACACAAGGCCATATCTCTTCTCTTTATTTCCCACAGAAAAAAGAATTAAAGAAAATTGATGTTAAGTTTGTACTTGGTATTTTTAATTTGTACATACATATTTCCAAAGCCAAATAACCTTAATAAATAGGTTTTATAATTAACGAAAAAACAATGGTACAGTATTATACTCGAATAAAGTACAATTTAAAATTATATTAACACACAACAAAGAGTTTTGATAATTATAGTCGACTTAAGGTCCACCATATCGTTATCAACTCGTGACGAAATTAAAGTCATATCTATTAAGTATTTAAAGTGAATTATGATTATTTCATCTGTTATTTCAGTGAGAAAAAAATCGTAAAATCCATGTACCGAAAACATTTTTACGAATTTCTTTCACTCAAATGACAGATGACATATGCATAAGCCTTACTTCACGTCAAATATTTAAAATAAGGTTTCGACTTTACGTGGACTTTATTAGTGGTGTCCAATTTAAGTGGCGAAGCTGGAACAATGCGCATTTTGTACTAATGGTGCTATGGAACACTTATTTTCACTTAAAATCACTTCACCACAAATAAGTAGTATAACAAAAGTTGACTGGGTTTTTGACATATTTTCTAGACTTTTTTTTAATATTGTCTCCAAATAACTCAATTTATCTATGCAAATCAGTTTACTGGAGAATGACAAATGAAATTGTGTATGTAGTACGCATTTGATATTTGAGTAGCATCAAGGGTGAATTCATAATTCATAATTGTAAAAAAACCGCAGCAATGAAGATACTGCGTTCACAAATGTAGAAAAACTGCCTTACCATTGCGAACGTTCCGGCAGCACTTGTGTTCAAAAATGACCCCTTTGTTGTGCAAATTTGCCCCTTATTTTAATTTGCGTGCAGCAGGCTGCGACATGACTGTTGCAAGGTAGCGTTCATAAATGTATACAGATTTTGCTGCGGTAAATTTACAACAAAATTTTTACAAATAATGAAGTCAGCCCAACATAACGATAATGGTAACGATCAAATCGAAAGATATAATGGATCGCGAAAACCTGAACTAATAAATAACTTTTATAAATGGATTTGCATTCAACATGATCAAACGAGTAAAAATTAGTTGATTTCAGTGTTGTATAATGTTATTAAAACATTGTGTAGGGAAGAAGAGAAAGACAGGGCTCAAACGCAATGAGCGTTACTTTAAAGCGAGTTTCGTTATTTTTATCTTAACGAGTTGGAATAGGTAAATTAAAACTATTAATAGTTTGGAATTTTCTTGCTTATACCCTTTCTTGGCTTAAATTTTATAAACAAAACAAATTCCCACAAAATCATAGGGTTTTCCCTCGATCCCTTTTGAGGTCAAAATTCCGACAAAAAGGGATTTTTCCCACGATCCCGCAGCACTGCGTTCAACCCTTTCTTATACATGTGTATGTATACTTTGTATGAATCGAGATCACGATGAGTGAGAGTTGAGTACTTTACGAGAACTTCTCGAGGACTTTGGTGTGTGTGATATAAAAGAATTCGAATGCAAGAATCGATTAAATAATTCGAGAACACGAGGAGTGAGGAGTTACGTTCCATACGTAATTTATATTTGTATTTATTTTCTTTTATGGTGATTTTATCCGTTTCGTTATTACAGTTTTTAGTATAAATTTAAAAATGTTGAACTGGTTTGTGGAAAACCAAGTTCGATTTTCTTGTATGAATGCATGCAAACTTAAGTCGGCCATGGTAAATGAAATTAGTATACAAAGTATTTTTTTATTGTTTGTGATTTTTGCATTTTTTTTATTTACTCGAATGATGATTCGATTCTTAAAATCATTCGAGTACTAATGTCTCGATTCTCCAAATCATGACGACTAAAAAGACGCAAGCCCGTTGACCTACAAAATATTTAAAGTACTCGTATATTTATGTAAAAAAATAAAAAAAAGAAAAAAACATAATAATAACAATAGCTAAATAAATAGAAAATAAATAGAAAGTTGTGAAATTGCATATAACGTTAGAAATGTATCTATAGACAATGGTCTAAGTCTACAAATGTATCCCTTCAAAAACTTTAATAACAATTACTTAGTGTCATCATTAAGACAGATGTAATATTTTAATTTGGGAAATAAAAAAAAAAAAAAAAAAAAAAATGCCCATCACTAACTAAAAGTCTTTAGCGCATATCAGCAGAATCATCCCCCTACTCTAAATGCACAATGAATAATAATGAAAATAAGAGTAAGCGATAGAGATGTTTATGGCCTTAGAGAAAGCACAATATCTACACAAACAACCCTCTCCCAACAGAACGACGATCGATGGCAATGGTTTTACCCATCAATGCACATATGAGCGAAGCGTAATATCTCCACGAACAACCCTCTCTCAACAGAGTGAATTGAAAAAATGCAAATTATTGAATTAAAAAATTATACTATAAGCAGGTTCCAAACTCCTAAATATTTTGTGCATGGAATAATGAAATAAGACCTCTATTCTTATGTCATTGGTTTTTAGAACCAGAGGTAATGATTAATAGAAGCGGTTTAAGGGTTACGACCCGAGAGGTGAAATTCTTGGACCGTCGTTAGACTAACTAAAGCGAAAGCATATTTGCCATAGATTATATGGAGCTCGAATAAAAAAAGAACTTCGGGATCGTGCGTTAAAAATAAGCCGTTTTTTACCCGACGAAACCCATGTAACCCCTTAAAACAGATATTTTAGATACAACTGAGACGCCTAATTATTATTTGTTTGACATTTTGTTTGTTAGTCTAAAAAAAAACTATTTCCTATACAAACATTACAATCAATCATCAGTGTTCATTTGAAAATCGTCGTTTGTTTTTCAAAATTTCATCGTTGTACGCAGACTTCTGTGTAGCACTGTATGTTAATATTAGCCGTGTTTTTTTGAAACGTAGCTAGCCAGTAGTTGCTAGCAAAGTCAAATTTCACACGTAAAACAAATACAACAACCAGCTGGCTAAAACTCTTGATTTTATCCGCAGCCAAAAGCAGCTGGCTAGGAATGTTACGCCTACTCATCGTCAGGGGGCGCTGAAAGCGATTTGTAGAACATTTGACAGACTGCCGTGTATGAAAATTATATAATTTCAATAACTAAATGATGTTTCACTGAAATAATCCACTATATTATGATTTCATATCACTTTATGTAAATTATCTATTGAATAAATTACCGAAATTAATTGTTTTCTCAACAAATAACACAAAATCGATTTGGTTGTATGCCGAATACTTTGACAGTTCACACTTAACAGCTGATCGAAATCACACACATATGACCGAAATCACACACGCCAACTTGGAGGTAAGTCAGCTGGGTTCGGCTGGCTGGGAATCGTTTTAATGAACGACTGGCTAGCTACGTTTCAAAAAAACACGCCTATTAAAAAAAACTTCTTGAAAGCCCTTTCTTTTGATACTCTTAACCCAGATATTGCCACCGTCCTTTTAAAAGAACACCAAAGTGGTGTACTGTGTTTAACACATTTAATGTTTGGGTAGGTGCAAATCAATTTTTCTGTTGGTCTTTGTCAATAGAATAAATCACAGTTACGAGTAAAATTGAGAAAAGCGCTGTTCAGAGATCTTGCACTTGACTTTTAAGTGAAAACATTTTAATTTTTTGTTTTGCGTGGAATGGAGAAACAAAAGTAAGAAAAACTTACTCGATTTGTGGAAAAGAATAAGTTTTGTTAAAAAATAAATAAAAGTGGTGTTGTCTATGTGCATTTAAAAAAATGTTTGATTGAAATTATGCGCTATGTGTTTATTGTTGCAAAAAGTGCACTGTCCTTTTAAAAGGACGGTGGCAAAATATGCTACCATACACACGTTAAGTGTTTTTTTTTTTTGGATATGTTGAATGGTTTGAGCCTGCAAGGAGTTTCAACGCCCGTATCAGAAAAATATATGCATTTGGGCTTGGGAGCAGGTGTGGTACTGCATTTTGCAGATGTTTTACAATTCAGATATCCTGATTTACCATTTGGCATACATACATATTTCGACAATTTCTTCACATCTGTAAAGTTATTGGAAGAGCTGCGGTCAAGAAATTTGAGAGGAACTGGGACGGTAAGAGAAAATAGGCTTGGGAAAGAGTGTGTGAGTGTGTGCACGAGGGTATTTTGATTTCGTTTACTCAGAGGATAACAATGTCGTTATTTGCAAATGGGTTGACAACAGCGTCGTGACAATAGCTTAAAACAACTGAGATTTTCCAACGCATACAGTCCAATACTATTCACAAAGGGAAAAAAGAGAATAAATGTTCAGCAACCAAAGATAATAAAAAAATATGTAGGTATAATGACAACATGGGAGGAGTTGATAGAGCTGATCAGAATATCAGTTTGTACAGGACATCTTTACGTGGAAAAAAGAGTTGTCTTCCACTAATAAGTCACTGTTTGGATATGTCAACTCGAAATGCGTGGCATCTTTATCAAAATAGTGGGGGAAGTTGGATCAACTATTGCAACTTGCCTGCTGGAATCCTTTAAAAAAGCATCCAAGCAGGGTTTCAGTAGACAAAGTTTGAACCTACATGTGCATTCACGACTTAACGGACACGATCATCTAGTGGAATATAAGATGACCCAATGAGATGGCCTTTGCTGCCATAAAAGAGCTAACTTTATCTATCGAAAATTCGATGTCACATTACATCCAAAAGATTGTTCTTTGCTAAAAAAAAATTTGCTTTTGTAACATAGAACATGAATAAAATGAATTTGAAAAATATAACAAATAACATTTTGGAATTCAAATTTGGAAGTGCATTTTGCCACTGTCCTTTTAAAATGACGCCCATTACTGACTTAACTATACACAAACTCAAAAAAAAAATGTTTTAATTTATCACCGAGAAGCTATTTTGAACTGGATATTTTAGTCCAAACCAGAATTTAAAAAACAAAAAACTCGGCAATAAGTGGGTTAAAGCCATAAGTAATTTTTTAACACGTCCGTCCGCCATATTGGTTTCATTAAAAAAAAAAAACTATCACTCACTTAACAAACATATTCCTTTCAAAGTTCTTATACTTAAATCTTCTCACCTCTAATAAAGTCTCAATAAAATCCAATTCAATTCTATTTTACTCACCTGTTGTTATCTGGAACTTGAACGAAAAAATCACAACGAAGAACGATGTTGCATACTTTGCGGCATTCACTAAATGGGGAAAAGCTTCTTTCGTGTCACGATAACGGCGAATACACTGAGCGAAACGAAACCACGCCGGCAATATTGCAACGATTGGTCGAATAATTGATCTATTCTCAATGCAGCTGAGGGTATCTGTGAAAATTAAACACATTTAACCAAGACGTAATTTTCATCTGCGGCAGAGAAAAATTACTGACCTTTTGCTTGCGTCCAGTTAGGATTGTTTTGAAAAAAACAAATGGCGAAAGGTATATCCAAAAAAGCCGGAACAATGCTATTCAGCTGATCCGCCAGCCAAAAGTCAGCGAATGTCACGTAAAAAAATGGCGCTAAAATTACTCGACTTAACACACGCACCGCCCAGTACCGGGCTTCATGATGAAATGTTTTCGTTGGGTTGAATAGGAACACTGCCATGGCAGTGTATAGAAATATTGGCGCTGAAAATTGCGGAATGCCCAAGGCATCAAAGTATATAAAACATAGGGCACAGATCGTCCATAGTACTCCGAAAACGGACGCCATTTCCATGATATTCTGCTCGGACAGATGGTTCCGTGGATCCAGTTCAAAGATGAGTACGTGATTCACTCCCGACGACCTCCAGCCATAAACATTGACACCCCAGAGAAATAAGAACTCAATAATAAGAAATGGTCCACGAAACAGTCGAAGTGCTGATCTCCAATTGTTACCCAAGCCGTGAAATATTGCCGACAAAATTACAGTTATAAGCAGGACCACAAAAGCACCCGAGAACAGGCCAACTTTGAATGTAGTCCATGGACTCTGCTGTTCGCCCAAAGGTGGTACACGCAATCTTTTCATCGCTCTCTGTCTATCACCGCCTTCGATTTCATGCGTGAATGCAGTCTCAGTCTCTTGGATCAATCGATCAATATCCTTGTTCACATAGAAATGGGCCAACTCCACCTGATCTTTTCGCCATTTCGCTCCGTCCTCCACAGTAAGGAGTTTATCGTGCTTCTTGAGAATCTTACGAAAGCCTGTGAAGTTCAAGTTTTGATAATTCTGCAGGAGGATCAGTCCCAAATAGAATTCGCTGAATGCCAGTTTGAGATCTTGAATTTTACGCGCTGGTACATTTTTCTTTCCCAAAGGGTTTTTCGTCTTCCAGGCGGGTTGCTTTTTCACAAAGCCCACTTCAAGTGCTTCGGTTAGCTCACTGCGTAGATTGCCATACTTGCGGGTGGCCTCAGCCATTTTCTCCGAGTAAAATGTGTTGATTTTGGCCAACTCTTTGTCGCAATAGTGAAAGAATTGTTCGTCGAATTTGGCAAAGTACCGGGTAAGGATCTCCGGGTCTACTAGCTCGGCTGATGGTGCTTGTTCCACTGCTGCATACAACATCGCTTTCATTTCCTAAAAAGAAGTTCAGAAAACAAAGTGTAATCAGTTAAAAAGAAAAGTAAAGTCAAGAAACCGCGAAGTGTTTTATCTATCTTTTCATTGGCACCGCACCATAAGTTTGTGCGTAAACTCATACGGAATAGTGCACAAAACCTTCGGATACAACAGTTTGAACATTCAGGCATCGATTTGGAATCAAAATCTCTTCCAGTCGATCGGTGTTCGACAGAAGTAGATTTTACAAAAAGAAGCAAAAATTAAAACTACATTAATTATAAATTGCTCAATGCAGGGTCAATCAAAAAAGTCAGCAAAATTATGCATCTAAAACAATAAGAGATCCATTTTAATATTTAGAATCATAAGAAGTCATCATCTACATATGCATGGAACCAGTTGGGGTTACGAATGATGTTGCACACGTTTTTCAAACTAACGCCAACGGCGGTGTCTATCAAGCGCATTTAAAAAAAAAATAATAATGTTTGGCTTCAGCAGTCCTAGGTAGAACCAAGCCTAGCTTCCCGCAACCATTTGTGTGTGCGTGTTATATTTTTGCAAGAATGGAAGGGACTTACAGTTTTCTGCCGTCTCCGAACGGCGAGTTTGGGAAGCTTTACATGACAAATGATACTCTTGAATGCTTGTCAGGCGTTCGGAAGAGGTGGGCACTGTGAAAAACTTTTTAGGTGTTTGCGGCGAGATTCAAGCCCAAGACCGCTGGCTCAGTAGTCCGACGCACTAACCACTTGCGCTACGGTGCCCACATCGCATTTAAAACGATTTTGAAATTAAGTTGCTCTTAGGTTTGAATTTTTGGTACGCATTCACGAAGCGCTAAATTAATTATAATTTGCTTTTCCTGGTCGGATAAAATAAAAAAAAACCCCAACAGAATAATTTAAATGACAACTGATTTCGAATTTTCAAAGTTATTTAAGATATTACTGCTCTCATCTCAAGGGTGGTCGGGACCACTCACAACTCTCAAATCTCATGAGCACTCTTAAATGCGAACTTACATATATTCATTGGTGAATAGGTTTCTGAGGCCCTTAGTTTAAGATTGGTCGGTGAATACTGGCCTAAGAGCTTCTTAGAGCTTCTATTATTCTGTGGAACAATACTAGACAGAAAGCAAGTGTTATGTGTTCTTGTTCTCCTTCTCGTTCTTACTATTAGGATATATTCTATGATTTATTACATGTATGACTAATATTTAAGCGACAATAGACAGATATCGCCTATTAAGTCCAGCTTGGACAAAATGTTTCCGGTGTATCCCCACCCTACGCATGATTTTTGAAGGTTTTTTTTTTGTAACATAACACTGGTCAACACTGGTTTTGGTGCCAAGAAGCTGTACTTTGTTTCTAACTTAGGACCCTATACTGACTAAATTAATAGCAAAAACTTTGATTTTCTACGTGTCTTGGAACCTTTCTTCCATAGTTAAGAATAAGGCCTTGCACATCCGTACAAATAACAATATCATTTTCCGAATGGAAAAATGGTAGCAAGTCCTGCTCTCTTGTGCGATAGAACGTCACTTTTGTACCTGACGCCAACAAGTTTTTTTCTTTTAATCTAGAAGCAAATACTTCTGCAGCTTCTTAAGGTAGTTCAAGACCCCTTATCGAATCATTTAATTCTTCTTGGGTAAAAGGTTTTGACTCTGTAGACGCTATTCCGTCGAAATCACTGTCGCTACTCAACTCATTAAAGATTTCTTCAAATGATGGTTCACAGGTAGAACAAAATGTTGGAACAGGTACTTCTTCTGAGTGTGGTAAAGTTCTTCTAGCCGATTCTAAGTCTGGATGAATCATTTTTTTAACGTTAACGCCACGCAAATTAACACAGCAGAAGTAACAGTCATCGAAGTGATTTTTTGTTCTTTCCATTGCATAAGCACTCTGAACCTTATAGGGCTTTCTTCACCATTGAACCACTGTCTCAAGTGTTCATAGCACATTTTACAAACAATTTGGGGTATCGCCGGCTTGTATTCATCCACAATTTTCGACTAAAAGTAAGAAAAATAAGCACTTTTTATAAAATCTGTTATATAGGTTTTCTAAACTTTTCAACTGTGTATTCGCCACAAATGTAACAAATCACATTTGGCTCATTGAGACAACTTCTTCGCGATGAAGACATAGTATTAAATACAATTTACTTATAGAAATGTAGCGAAAAGATGGCAAGCCGCGCACACGAAAGTACTGATTACAGCCAGTATTCAAAACAGAGGGTAGATCCAAAACTACACGTAGGAAATACAAAACCACTAACCATATTTCGGGGCCAAAAAATTTATTTTTATTTGTTGACCTGTGTTATTAATTGTTTTTCAAATTTCCTAAAAATACATTTTTTAAAATATTATTAATTGTTTTTAAAATTTCCTAAAAATACATTTTCATTACATTATTTTAGTTGAATTTTTTGTAACGGTGCTTATGTAACTAACTTATTATGCTTTTTTCTAATAAAATATAATGTTTTCTTTACGAAAGTCGACTTTATTTACCAAAACCGATTATTTCAAAAGTTATGGATTTTTGATGCATCTCCCATAGAACAAAAGTCACTGTGCAGTGGTTGGATGCACACATCAAAATACACACCCAAGCACGCCATTTATCCAGAAAAGGTTATGGTGACAGTCTGGGGGACATCGAAATCCACATTTAATTTCTGTATCCCATGGAAACGCTAAACGCCATCAAATATTTGGAACAGCTCGACATATTTAATTTGTAGGCACTTCATTTATTTTGTAAAACATATTATACCTTGTTTTCTTATATTATTGATAACTTGTCAATCTCATTATTTACCCTTACAATTCACATACATATTTCATAGTGTACCAATTTTGAATTAATACTGTAGAGTCGTTTGGGGTAAGAGTGCGCAGCGGGTAAGAGTACGCAGTGCTATTTTCTCCATATGTAAAAGAATTAGCAACAATCGCTAAATGAGAAAATGTGTGCTTCACTAACCGCCAATGATGAACAACTTCTACAAAAATTTTCCATTTAACAGTACAAATAAAATCGCCAAGGAAAAAAAGCCACATTTTGTTAAAAAAAAGAGTTAATTTTTAAAAGTGTGTCAGGAAAGCGTGGCAACTCGATACCCCATAAGTAGTACGTAGGCATTAACAGTGTATATGTGTGTTTGATTTAGGATACAATTTTAGTGGATAATATTATTCGTTCTTAGATTTTCAATACAATTAAAAAAAAGTAGCGTCTAGGGAAAGAGTGCGCAGTCGTTCTGTTGGTAAGAGTGCACAGTACTTTCTTACCCAGTATTTAACTTTTTATAATAACAATTTTTAGGCTATTACCTTCTATCGAAAGATGCAATGAGCACATCACAGTCGTAGGCGGTAGGTGGTAGCTCGTAGCTGAACTATTTTTCTGTCTTTGTTTTTCCAGAAAAATGCCTCATATCTACCAAACACAAATGGTAAGGAAATTGATAACCCCAAGTTGATTTAAAATGGAAGCAGCCCATGAAACGCTGCCGAAGAACTTGGTTTGAGTGAAAGTACAGTTTCAAGCCGTTTAAACTACGAAAACTGTGATTTAAAATGGTTGCACGCTCTTACGCATACCTCTGCGCACTCTTACCCTGACTTCGGGGCAAGAGTGCGCAACTTGACTTACTTTGGTTTTTTGATCAAAACATATGAAACATTAAAAAAAAATATAAAATATTTTTGTATAATTTTGTTCCTAAAATATAGAGCTACCAAATAATAGGCTTTTTTGTTTGTTATCTGTTGTAAGTTTTTCAGAATTTAAGCCTGAGGTCCAAATTGCGCACTCTTGCCCCGAACGACTATACATAGTTATATAAGTTTCTTAGTGTACATACAATTGTGAGAAGAATTGAAGAGAGACCAGTATATTAATTATCTTGTAGATGTTAAGAAGAAAAGCCGCGTTTTATTTCCGCTCCTGAAACCAGCAAGGTTATTGCCGACATCTACAAATGCAATGGCATACTACAATCCTATTGCATGATAATTCTAAATCCCATACCTTATGCGTAGCAGACACTCAGACAGTACAAAAACTGTTAGAGATAGGATTTAAAATTCTTCCCCATCCACCATACTCTCTTCATGTTTTCCCAACGGACAATCACCTTTTACGGACGAGTCAGCTAGTCATTTTTGTTTTGAATTTTCTTAGTTTTCAATGCGTAGCAGCTGGCCCCTATTTTTGGCTAAGCGTTACGCCGCGCAACTGGTGACAACTAAATTTATACATACTAGTGGCCCAGTGCGAGAAATCTCACATGTAAAAGCCTTTCAAACATTTACGGTTTACGAATGAAAAAAATGAAATCGTAGGTACCTATAGGTAATAACTTTACTCTCATATGCACTTTTTCAAAATTCTTCATATGTACATACATATGTATGTACCTTCTTATGAACAAAGTTCAGTTGATTAGCTTTCGATAAGTGTTAGAATCATTGAAACCGATGCAGAAATAAACTCTCTTTCTTTTGTGTTCTAAATTAATAATTTTTTTCGTCTTAACTAATGTATTGAACTTAGAACTAAGTATCCACCAATGTCTAATTGAATGAAAAAATGCCAAGATATTAGAAGTTCATATCTTGAACTAAGGAATCAATTACCGCCCGGTACCTACAACCAGACAATTGGAACAGATCCTAGATAGATTCTATCCTTAACCGTATCACCATCTAGGGGAAAGTGCATAATAAATTTCATGAAATTATTTATGGGATGGCAATTGTCTTAAGCTTATTCACAAGTGAAGCATTTGTTGGTCCAACTTACTTATTTACATACATACATATGTTCATTCATACATATTCATACATATTCATACATGATTAAAATCTGTAGTACATTACATACAAGTAGATGGAACGCTGGAGGAAATCCAATAACATAGATACTAATTATTTGATTACAGTAGTTTGCGGGCTAAATAAATTAACTGTCATACTCATAACCAAAAATACATAAATAATAGACCTGCTGTCATCCTATACCTAGACAAATTGTCAACAAGTTGTCCTCCTTTTATCTGTTTACAAACAATTCTAGTGTAGCACGTGTACCTAATTATTATTGGTAAACATACAGAAATGCTCTTAAAAATAATTCTCGCATCTGCGCACCGTATAAAGCTACTTTATGACATTTTTCTAACGAAGCTTTTTTTTCTTAATGTCAAATCACCTTCCTGACATTTCTCTATCTCTATCTGATAAAAAATCTTTGCAAGTAACACAAATAGAAATCAACACACAAACCTCGTAATTTATATATTGCTTGCGCCATTCTGGTGTTATGTGGGCGGTCAAGTGTTCCGCGAATTTCATTTTCACGATAACTCACTTTCTGACCCCGAAAAATGAATGAAAACGAAATGAAAATATTTACACTACACAAGAAACGGCCCCATACACGAACCACAATCCAACCGAACTGACAACTGAAACTGACAGCATCACTTTCTGACTCTGACTATACGCTGCTTGTTTACAACTTTCGGGAGGCATGCTGAAAGAATAAAAGCTTTCATTTCATTTTCAAAAGTAACAACAAGTTACACAAACGTTCGTCGGAGTATGCTTTAACGGTGAGGGTGAGGGCCCCCCCAATAAGTTGACATCCGACGCCAATGAACACAACGACTTGTTATGACTCAAGGTCGTTTTGCCGGTGTTACTGCTATTTAAATATTTCTCTCTGATAAGTTTGACCCATATTTTGGCATCTACTCCACACCTACGCTATTTATACAGTGTACGTGTAGCGTATGGGAGATCGTTATGTTTGTGTATATATATGTACATATGTGTGTATGTACATATCTACATGTGCATATTTACATATGCACATATATCGCTCAGTGTGATCAGAGTGGAGTATGATTTTGTTTAAGCATATTTCATTTACGAAACAACGCTTGGCTGAAAAATTTAATATTTATTTCTTAACCAAATACGAACAAGCATCGTAGCATATACTGGGCGACAGGCTACACCCGGTCGACTGCCCGACCACTTAAATGATTTCCATGGTGAAATCTACGCGGTAAAGTGAGCTACGGAGGTCGTTCATGCACTAAATCTTCCTTCATCACTATTTTTGGGAACTGGCACAGAGCACACAAAGTGCTAAACTCCAACCACACGAATTCAAAATGCGTCAACAAATCCCTCAAGTGGTAAAAAACCACACAGTTCTGCTGGATTCCGAGTCATCGCCGGCCGGGGTGGAACGAAACGAGATAGAAGTATGTATGGTTGAAACAGCCCCCAGTTTTTGGGGTATCGCTACGTGCATAATGTACTGCTTTTATAAATATAGGATTTTATAAATAAAGGTTCCAGAAAACTACGACGAAAGATATGTAAGTGCCTGGATAAGGATACAACTTGACGCCAGCAGATCGGCGCTTTCTAATTAGAGTTGCATCACATTCTACAGCAATGATAAAGGAAATCGCATCATCAGTATCAGGGTTTCACATGTGGACAAGAACCTAAGGACTTGCCAGCCTGTTAGCCGAAGCAGAATATCTACAAAGAAGATGTTTAAAAAGAAAGAAGACGTCATCCAGACGTCGCACAGTGTGCAGTTTTCAAAATCTAGCGGAACTTAATTCCAAAAATGAAGTTGGTTTTTCATGAATGAAAACTTTTCTTTCAGCTCGTAATATAACGAACTGTTTGTTAAAGCATATTCTTGCTGTATATTTGCATAATATAATGTGCAGGAAGTCGTTAAAGTCAAGTTTCCCTGTAAAAAAAATTATACATAGAATTTTTCAATTTATTGAAAGAATATACATACTGAATATTCCAGTTTTACATCCTGAGTGGTTTTGAAAAAATTTCACAAAAATTGTATATCTACAATACTTACACTTTACGCGGAAGTAAGTAGATTTTATTTCTTTTTAATTTTTTTATACTTTTTTGTTCGATTTCCACTCAGGCTAAAGAAAAAAAAACAAAGGTGAAAGGTTACACTTTGGATAAAGTTTTGAAATTTAAGACACGTGTAGACAAGCAAATTTCTACATTTTCTGTTTCTCTGATTATTTTAAAATCAGAATAAAAGCTAGTCTCGTGCACCTTTTTGCAACCCCCAAAAGATAGTGCAACTAATTGCTTCTCAAAACGATATAGTGAGTTCTACTAGAGAATTGGAGATGTTTGTAAATAGTCTGATTTGGGAGAATAAAAGTCAAATGGGATAAAAGTAATAGAATGTCCCCAAGATTTCTGTAACAACATCTAGATTGGTTAAAACAACTTTATAAGTAGAGTTAAATTCACAACTTGCATTGCTATAACACAAAACGGCTTTTTCGGTTAATAAGGCTACAAGAGATGCTAATAGTAAGATTTGGAACTAAGTTCCGCTAGAATGCGAACATTTCTCACTGTGCGTCGTCCGTTTGATATTCAACAGAAATCATGAAGAAGATGTATTGCAGAACTGTCACATCTTTAGATATAAGGAACGCTTTTGCCTTGATGGATCCGGTAAATTGTTTCATTATTTTTAAGACTTGAGGACGAACGAGCTATTTTTAAAACGATGGCAAGAAGGCGACGGTTGAGTCATGATTGAATTTTATACCTCTTATTCGAAGAGATTGTACATACTTGAGAATATGAATTCGACAATTTCTATCAGCGTTATCTTGCCTGGCCAGCGTTGTCTTCAGACCTCAATATAATTATGGGAATGCAAATCATTATGTCTTTATTGAAGTGAAGTGGTCTTACATGTTATACATTATCATAATGACCGTTGCACTACAGTTAAGCCAAATAATATAAACTACAATCTATTACAATACACCAATGAGGCCGACAATTGAACACCTTGAGAGACTTTAAAGACGTTATTAAAACTGAATGAATTAAGTAAAAACTGTTTAAGTCTCTTCGTTCGGGAATGCTTGAAGTTACTTAGGTGGACAGCCAGAGGTTTTTTTGTCCGGTTATGAGAGCTGTCCGCTGTCCTTATATAAAAACGCATTTTTTATGGAAAGTTACAAATTGGTTCTCGAAATGTGTCAGTTTAAGTTAATATTCCGCTTATCGGATTGTCCGCTAATGAGAGCTTTTACTATATTAGTAATCATGGAAGAAGTACTCAAAATGCAACCAAGGTCATATAACTATGAACTTTGTATTTTTATTTAACAAACCAACTGTCGTGGTCAGATAAGGAAAAATCATTATTATCATAAGTATGTTGTAAATAAATAAAATAAATAAATAAAATAAATTGTGAATGCGCCTGGTCACACTGATTTCCTGTCGCTTCAAGCATATCAGTTTATTTTTAGTCTGATCGCGTCGTATTGTATGTACATACATACATGCAGCAACAAACCAGCTGTTTTGATGTCACCATGATCGCACTGTTTTTATTATGTCACTTCACTTGGCAAATGGTTTTTTATCGTTCTGTCAGAACGGGTATATTGTACGTACATGCATTGCCACTGCCAGTAGCGCAAGGGCAAATTGTGATCGAATTCTGTTTCAGTTGTCAGAAGTCATTTGAACAGTTAAGAAGAGACGTTCTTTGGCGGCGTTGCGATCGGTCGTGTTAAATATTTGTTTGGTTTTTGTATATGAACTCGGTCGTGTTTACATTATTTATGTTCCCGTATTCGGTTGCAAATGATTCATGGGCGCAATTTGCGTAAAGACTTGTAGTTACATTTAATCTCATTAGCGTTTGGCCAACAACAACAACGAAAACGATTTCAATTGAATATTGTGCGTGAATTTACATTTGGATTAGTGGAAATCTAATCGGGATTCGATTCGGAGATTATGGTGTACTTGTACTTGTATATTTAAAATCGCCTTATCAGCTACTGATAAGCATGTGTTTACATTAGACATTGGTTTCGGTGTTGAGAAGTTGCAGCAGTCAATTTAAGTTGAAGTACTATTGTTGGTGTTAATTTTTCCAAAGAAACAATTTAAAAAAATGTCGGGAAAACCATCGCTTGAGCAAGTGGAAACTTTGCGTGATCTCTTTGCGAAGAAATGTGAAAAGGAAGCAGCACCATGTGGTATGTTTGAAGAGGACGTGAACGTTGAGCTAGAAAATAAGAGTTCAGACAGATGAATTTCTGTAATACATAGGCACATACATATGTATGTACATTTCTATGTATAGTGGTGCAATCTAAAAGATTTTATTTAAAATTTCTGAAACATCTACATTTGTTCAGAGTGTAGGGTTGTTTGTTCTGTCTATGGATGGATGCTTCAATATGGATGGTGCGTAAGGTGCTCTCTCGATTTCCAAGTGTTTTTTTATCTTTAAACGTTCGATCGATTCTGTTCACTACCGTATCGATTAAAATCGAATCTACAATTGTATGAAAAACTGTGTAAATTGAATTAATTTGCTTTTTTTGAAATTTTCATTGGCATGGAAAGACCTCTAAACTAAAATACTAAACAAAATGTGATTTAATATATGTACTTAGAAATCTGTCTATTGCTGCACTAAATGTCTTGAAATGGACTTGGAAAGACGTGATATCAAAAATTTAATAAAAAATAATTGCAAATGTCAATACAGTACTACCTCGATAACGTGAACTTATTAAAACATGGGAACTTCACATTGTCGAGGGTTAACATTTTTGTAACTTGATTATAATCATAATCAATAATTACACTGCGTGACACGACTTCGGTACCCAAAAAACTGACTGCTGTTATAGTATTCTATAAGTTATAGTATGTAAACGGTGAATGTCTTTTGTTTCTATCACGTCTTGTTTTTTAGGTACACACCGATAACGGTTTTTTAAGCGATCCTCAATTTGCCCACATTTAAATTGAATCATTCTTGAGAAATTAGGCTCATTTTGCGGTAGAGTCTTTGTGATTAACTATATATTTGTGAGTGTTAGACAACTCAAGATGAATACTGTAAAAAGCAGTCGCCATCAATGCACCAAATCGTCAAAAGAGTTCTGTTACGTATGTGGACAATACATTCTTAAGTCTCAGGGGAAAAAAATATCTGAAAAAGTAAGGAATGCGTATTTTTTATATTTCTGACGTATTGTGTATAAAGATTCCACAACTATTTTGTGTATCATGTATGCTACTCTCCTGTCATGGTTGAAAGGAAACAAAACATCTATGCCATTTGCAATACCGACACAGCGAACCTAGTAACCACTACAACGATCGCTACTTCTGCCTGACTGATATTCGAGGATTTTCTAAGCTCGGGTTAATGAAGAATTTTGCGAAGGCAATGAATAAAGATGGCGAAGGATTTTTATATTTGAAGTCGTTTTTTTTTTTTCAAAATGTGCGCAAAGCTAAAAGAAGGTATTTTTATTGGACCACAAATACGCCTTCTGATGAAAAACCAAATTTTTGACCAAACACTCAATGGTAAAGAGCTATATGCAAGGACATCATTAAAAGGTGTGATTAATAGTTTTTTTAGGGAATCATAGAGCCGAAAATGCTGAATTCTTTGGCCCTGGCTACACGGTCAATGGCATACTAGGTATTGAAAATTTCCCCGTGGCTACACACAAAATGTGTTGAGGGTAATACTTTGAAAACAGAACACACAATCTCCGTGCTCCGTCCTGCACAGAGAATTATTTTTTTGAGTTTTCCGTAATGTGAACCCTTCGACGGTCGGAAAAAAAATTAAAAAATGTATGAGAAATGAAACGCTTTGAGAAAAGAACACGCATCTTCCACCGAGAATTATTATCAAATCGGATTTTCGGTGTGCTTTTGGTGAAATCAACCCTTCTCGTTTCAACTCACATAAAATATACCTGTCTCACTGAAAAGAATCGGTATGGAATTGACCGTGTAGCCAGGCACTTTGTTAACAATTTGTTAAATGCATATAAACAGATGGGTTGCCGTATGTCATTGAAAATTCACTTTCTTCATTCCCATTTCTCTTTTTTTCCTACAAATCTTGGAGCTGTGAATGATGAAGAAGGGGATCGCTTTCATCAGGATGTAAAAAGGCTTGAGGAACGGTTTCAAGGATGTTGGAATGCAGCTATATTAGGAGATTACTGCTGGAGTTTACAGCGAGAAGACACTTCCCAACACAAAACGAAAAAGTTAAATGTTTTTATTTTTTTGTAAACAATAAATTTTTATAGAATATTTTTTCATTTTCATTGTGTGTAAGTATATTTATAAGAAGTTAATTTGACAGTTTTATTCGAATAACATTGGTAATTAAAAGAAAATATGTGTATACTGAAGCTTTAGGCTTTAATTTTTTACCAAAAATCGTTGCCTTTCGTACCTGAAAAACAGTACGTGATAGAAAAAAAACTACTTATGTTTTCTCATTAAGTAATGTTTATGAATACATAAACAGAAAGAATTAAAGTGAGTACTAATTTTTTTTGAAAATTTGTAACGCAGTGTTATTGAAAATTAAAAGTGGATTTTTTTTGATAAAAGAAGCAGTTTTTCATTATTCAGGTATTACTATTTCTGGTGTTACGGTCGTTCAATGAGTCCTTAGAAAATCCAAGAGATTGCTCTCGTTGTATCGGGAAGGCTGTGTTTTTAGTAAAAATCATTACTTACTAGACAGCCGTTAAAGTTTCAACTATATCCATCATATGGTTTTAGTTTTATTGCCTTTTAAAGCACCAAACCTTTGTTAATTCAAAAAAAAAAAAATGGAAAAAAGTGAGTTTCGAGCAGTGATTAAACACTTATATTCCCTCAAAGTACAATGGGCCTACAGGTCTACGTACTTATTGTCTCTATGAGATAACCCCCTTCCAAATACAAACACTTATATTTAAAAGGTTTAACACCGAAACAGATCAAAGCTGAGTTGGATGAAGTTCACGGCATATCTGCTCCTGTGTTTGCAACTGTTTACAATTGGGTAAATGAGTTTAAACGTGGTCGTACATCTACAAAAGGTGAACAACGTTCGGGACGTCCAGTGGAAGTGACTACCCTCGAAATGATTGACAAAATCCACGATATGGTTTCAAGTGATCGACGAATCAAAGTGCGCAAAATAGTTGAGACCACAGGCATATCACAAGGTACAGTGTTTTCAATTTTGCATGAAAAATAAGGTGTGAAAAAAATGTCGGCAAGATGGGTGCCGCGTTTGCTCTCAGTGGAGAATAAATACAATCGTGTGGTCGACTCTGGGGCTGTTTTGGCGCTTTTCCGTCGCAATCCTGGCGAGTTTCTACGTCGACACATAACTGTGGACGAAACATGGATACACTACTATACCTACTACGGAAACAAAGGAACAGTCAAAGCAGTTGGTTTTTGAAGTTGAGCGGGGCTCCAGAGAAGGCGAAGACAGTGAAATCGGCCGGCAAGGTGATGGCAACGGTTTTTTGGGATGCATGCGGAATTATCTACACCGATTACTTAAAAAAAGACAAACAATAACAGGAGCATATTATGCATCGTTATTGCACTATTGAGCGAATTTTTTTTTTATTTCCAAACTTGAAAAAGTGGCTCGGTGGACAACGGTTTACATCGAACGAGGAGGTCATCGCCCAAACAGGGGCCTATTTTCGAGGACTTTCCAAAATCCTGCTTTTTGGACGGCTTAAAATGGTTGAAAGAACGCTTGGAAAAGTGTATAGAGCTGAAAGGAGATCATATTGAAAAATAAAAAAATTATTTCCGAAAATGATTTGTTTTTCTATCTTTTTCTAAGGACTTATTGAACGGCCAACTTCCCATTTACCCACCAAAGTCAAAATTCAACATTTGAAGTTAAGTTCCGTATTTGGACCACTAGTTACTATTAAAGAATTTTTCCAAATTTCAATTGTATACTTCAAAATAGTCTCAGAGAGAACCGACTACATGGAATATTATTTTTATTATTATTTAACAAAAGAATGGTGTACAAACCCAACTGATTTTGCATTGAAGTAGTTTTTTCCAATGTTAAATTTTTGCATAATTTTAGCTTAGCACTAATTTATAAGAAGTATATTCTTAATGTGTAGGCATTCATTGAATAAATAAACTAAATAAACTAAACATGAAATAAAAACTAAACAGACAGATACCGAGCACCGATGTGATTCCATAAGTGTTTTGTTCTACCTGTGGGGTACGTAACACTAAAAAGGAAAGAGCCAATCTCCTAAACTTGTAATAATTGGTGGTGTGTGGATCTTTGCCGTAATGGTGTTATTTTCTAAAAGTATGCTGTAATTGCTCGTAAAAATTGAACCAAATATTAGCTACGGTAAGAACCATTAATCCTACACACTTAGCTGTCGCGTTTCATCGGAGTTTCGAATTACTGCCCAACGAGCAGTTTCACTTCAAAAAACAAAACCGTGTAGTTAATTTATCAGCCCGCATTAACGACGTTTCGCCGAAAAACTGAAGGATTCAACAGAATCTAGAAGAAAGCATCAATGCATCATTGAAAAATATCACAATCGTGAGGCACAATTAAATTATTTTTGTGAAAAAAAAGGTAAGTGTGTCAGTCACACGCGGTAGAAGTGAAACTTTTTCTAAAAATTGTGTATATTATAATATTAGTATTGTTCATATACATTTTCGAAAAAATGAGATAAATACGGAGAGATACAGATTGCGAGAGAGCGAAGAGCGGGACGGACAGAAAAAAGATATCAATATATCATACATACATCATTTAACACAGACAACTGAATTTAGTATACAAATATAATTTAATTATTTATTAATTTTGATTCACCGAAATTACCAAAAGTTTGAATAGCTATGTACAATGTACATAGCTTCATATTCAAAATGTTCCTGAAGTTGACTTTATCAACATTAGCCGTGTTTTTTTGAAACGTAGCTAGCCAGTAGTTGCTGGCAAAGTCAAATTTCACACGTAAAACAAATACAACAACCAGCTGGCTACAACTCTTGATTTTATCCCCAGCCAAAAGCAGCTGGCTAGGAATGTTGCGATATCTCATGGCAAGGTGGCGCTTAAACCGATTTGTAGAACATTTGACAGACTGCCGTGTACGAAAATTATATAATTTCAATTACTAAATGATGTTTCACAGAAATAATCCACTATATTATGATTTCATATCACTTTATGTAAATTATCCATTGAATAAATTACCGAAATTAATTGTTTTCACAACAAATAACAAAAAATCGATTTGGTTGAATGCCGAATACTTTGACAGTTCACACTTAACAGCTGATCGAAATCACACACATATGACCGAAATCACACACACCAACTTGGAGGTAAGTCAGCTGGGTTCGGCTCGTTTTAATGAACGACTGGCTAGCTACGTTTCAAAAAAACACGCCTATTGCCTCAGTAAATTTTGAGATTTTGAATGATGTTTCATCATTTATATTACATAAATACTTCTTTAGGTATATTTGCCGACGATATAAAGATCAGTAAACCCGTTACAACCATAAATATCTGTAATCCATAAATATATGTAATCAGATGTTGATAGTTTCAGTATCAGGTGCAGTAAAAATGGTGTAGTCCTTAATCTAATCAAGTGTCAGTACATTACAGGAAAAATATACGATACCGAGTGTTCAAGTACAGTCGAACCCGAATAATATCACATCGCTTAGAAGCACAAATCGCTTTATATCACAAAATGTTTAAGCCAGATGTCTTTTTTACATAATTCGTATTGGCATTAAACCTCTTTATAGCATCTCGTTTAATATCACAACTCGCATACAGTCATTCAAAAATGAGCCCGAGAAAATAATTTCTTAGTAAATTTTTCCGCTTAATATCACACATTATTATGGAAAATGCAGTTGCTGCTTGCTACACATATTGGCTTAAAAGTATAATTTTATGTGCTTGTGTAGTCAAAGCTAATACATAATAGAGATGAAACACGTAACTACAGCTACATCCTCATCTTCTGAGCTTATTATAGTCCGTTTCAAACAGTGGTGCCGTTTTTCCTGTTATATAGCTCCCAAAAAGTAAAATCTACTGTTTCCCGTTCCCTGTTCCCTGTTGGTTTACTTTTTCTTTATTAAAAACGAAATTCGAAATAGAACGCCAATATAAAAAAAAAAAACAAATAATCTACGGTGTAAGCCTAAAGCACTTACATTCCTGGTTGTTGATTGGCACTACAAGTCTACAATGACAGTGGTCCGTTCGCGTACGCTCCCAAAACTACGGAAATCTACGAAAAGTTAAGAAAACCCGTTTGTTTACGCAAAAATTTCGTAGTTTTTCGTAAAAGAGAGTGTAAAGCCCCATTTAGATGATCAATAAAGTTTCATTTTTCAGTTGAGCTATCGGTTGAGCTTTCAGTTAAACTGCTATGTAAATGCAAAAGCTGAAACATTTAAGAATGCCATTTCAAAATCTTATGGAATTCCCATAAGTTCAGTTGTCAGTTAAACTGCTCCGATATAAAATAAAAGCTCAATTGAACACCGAACTGAAGTCTAAATGGACTACCTTTTTGAAATGAAATGTCAACTGAACTGACAACTGAAACGGAAACTGATCATCTAAAGATCAGAAGGTTAAGAAATGTCCTAAGGCTGCGAACTTAAGCACAAGAAATTTCTTTCGGCAGATTACATGAAAACTGTCAAATCGCATACATTTTGCAGTTTTTGTTGTTTAATTTTTCGTAATTTTCCTTTATTTGAGAGAATTTCAACCAGTTTTTTCGATATTTGATGCTGAAAGTGCGCGATTTATTTATTTCACAATTTGAATAAGGTAAAGTTAGCCGTTGCTAATTTCCGTGATTTTAGTTTTTGTAGGCTATGTAAGCTCAACATAAGCACATAAATGTATTATGTATTTATTGTTTATTTGTATCTAATCCCATTTCAAGTTGAATTCAGGGAAAAACACAAAGTATGAACAAAAGTTAAGGAAGAGATGGCTAGAGGAACCTCTTTTTGGCTGAGTGAAAATCCAGACAATTTTATGGAATGCAAATGGGTTGTTTGTAATGCAACAAATATTTTTTCGACGAACCTGACAAAAGTGGACTATTATACGACATGGCTATGTAAGCTCAACATAAGCACATCTCTGAATAAAAACTGTTTAGATTTATTAGCCTTATTCTAATCAGAAATCAGCAGGATGAACTTGTGTCCCGTCTCATATACTGTTAAATTAGTTAAATTTTATTTTCCCGATAAGAGCACAACCCGCCTATAGTCACAAAGTTTGGCAGCCCGGTCGATGTGATTGTATCCGGGTTCGACTGTAATTCGTATCAATTCATTCTTTCTGTTGGAACATTGTGAATAAATCATACTCAATGTTAGGTTTTGTGATGGTAGTGTAAGGGATTTAGGAGTCCTATGTCACTCTTTCACTCTTTAACAATCTTGTCCGTCCTCCCCTCGAATACTTTTCGCAAGTACATATGTACACCTTACTGTAAGAATCACAATTGAATACGTCCAGCGAAGCTTCCTTCACTTCGCATTAAAGGAGCTTCTATGGGTCGACTCTTTTAACCTCGTTCCATATTCTCATCGGATATAACCTTGTCCCAAAGACGGGTTAGTAACGACATCAATTTTATGCATCAACTGATCTCAGGTCTGATATACCTACTTACTTTTGCCACGATTTTTTTTTTCTTTTAAAGCCTTAAACTTCATGGGCGATCGCATTACCTACGTAGATTAGTTACTGCATGCTCCGCAACCGCATGAGTAAGCCCCATAATTTAACCCCTTCGGTACTGGTGTCCATCTCAATGGACACACTTTACTAGATCATGCTATGTGACACAGTGTTGATAGAAACTGTATTCGTGCCATTTCTTAGAACGTATTTTCGAACAAAACGCAATCGGTTTATATTGTGTAAGTAAAAAAATATAATCCCAGCGGGAAAAATAGTAAGTGCTTCCATAGGATGCACAGCGTAAGCGCTTGCTTACCCTTCATATTCGGCAGAAGCTGCTTGTAAGCACTTCCATGTTAAAATCGTATTGAATGCTTACAAAGCGATTCCTAGTATAGAAGGTCATATTGTCTAGACAGCAGCTGAGCAGCTGCAACATTTTGAAGTGAAACTTCTTATGTCGCGGTAGGGAGGGCAATAAAATGAAACTCAAATGAAACGAAAATATTCACAGAGGGGAAATTTAAAGGGGTGTAGAAAAAATGAAATAATTAAAAAAAAAAAACAGCCAATGACAAATGACAATTATTGACAAAAGTAATCGAAAATATTGACATAGCGCTCGGGGTGGGGGTGTGGGGGACGCATTCGGATAAGTGATGGTAGTGAGCGGGAAAAGACAGTGGATAGCGCTACCGCTACAGCCTAAACCCTAAACTGCTCAACCAATTTCAACAAATTGAGTGTCGTTGGATTTGATTTGACCCGGAGAGTATCCTAGGTTATGTGACGTTATATGACACCCCAAGATGGCGGGTGACCGTTATCTTCACGACTTTCTTAATATAGGTATCAAATGAAAGGGTTTGACAAGACAAGCAATACGCTAAGTGATGTCATTCGAAGTTCAACATGGCGGTCCACCAAGATGGCGGATTGCCGTTATATTCACGACTTCCTTCATATGGGTATCAAATGAAAAGGTTTGACAAGACAATACGCTAAGTGGCGTCATTCGAAGTTCAACATGGCGGTCCACCAAGATGGCGGACTACCGTTATCTTCACGACCTCCATTACATGCGTATCAAATGAAAGAGTTTGACAAGACAAACAATACCGTAAGTGACGTAATTCGAAATTCAACATGGCGGTCCACCAAGATGGCGAGCTACCGTTATAGTTATAGTTTCACTTCTACGCGTGTGACTGACACACACAAATTGTTTTCTTTATGAATTACATTCCGTCGACATAGGATCATTCTTGAAGTGATTTTTACGGAGAATACATAGGTATGTACATTCTGCTGTTTTTCCATTCTTAAAGAAAAAGTGAATTCAAGAAAAAGTATCTTCAAGAAAAACTGTATTGAATTAAATGCAATGGCTGCAATATTTTTTTTTGAGACTATTTTTTTTTAAATAAAACTTTTATGTAAAATGTTGAAAAATAAAAAATTGTTTTATTAAACTTTGAACTTGAACTGGGATGTGTTAACCTTAGTCATGGACACACACCAAGCAAGTAAGTCTTCAGTTTTATTTTATTTTATTTTATTGTTTTTAGCATAACATGTGTTTGCTTTACCAAATATGATTTTTGGCGTAGAAAAAATAAGAATTTATACATAAATGCAAATAATGTCCGTTTTGTAATATAAACTGGCAACTAAAGCTGATCATCCACGTGAGTGGACATTCAGTTTTAAAAACAATCTATAAGAGGTTTGGAAAGCGTTTAATGATGCGTTAAATTGACTCAGGTCCGAAGGGGTTAAATATTAGCTTCGTTGGCTTTAATTTGAACAAAATTACATTAAAAAACTATACATGTAAATATGTACTATGTATTAGTATTACTATACTCTTAATAAAAACAAACAATAGTTTTTAACCATCTTACATCTAAATTTCAATTTTATTCTCGTTTAAATAGTCAATAATCATACTTTGCATTTTTGGCATAGAACAGATCAACTAAAATACAAAATTCATATTTTTCCGAAATGCAGAAAAAGAAATATCATACACATGTACATATTATAACCTGCGCAATGGTATGAATTTTGTTTTGGCTTATTCACTGTGTGTTTTTGAACACTGCGTGCTCGGCCGCCCTGCTGAGCTGGGCTGTACACAAAGCTGAGACGGAATGTAGACTCTGTAAAGTGTAGGAATTTTATCTCATTCTAACATGTGCTAATACGTTGGGCTCTGAAAGAGATGTAATGTTTTTCGTGTCGATATTTCGTTACACGATTTTCAGTTCACACCGCGAGCTTAGAAGTTTCACTTCAAAAACTTCACATAATTGAGTACGTAACACAAATCTTTTCTGGTTTACATTTTTGGATAATTCATATTTTCGAGGTTTACATTATTGGAGTAGTACTGTATCATAAAATGTCAAACAACAAAAATACACTGGCACCTAGTGGCAGCTTGTGGTAAAAAGGAAAAGCTCCTTTTCGTGATGGTGATCCTATAAATAGATTAAGTGTTAACAAATTTTTAATATTTATAAAATAAGAGTGTAATTTGCTTCAGGACGTTCTCTTTGTTTGAACACATTTACTCAACTTTTCTCATTTGTACCTTTTTGAAAGTTTTATTACTGATAAAAAATATTTTCTAGTGATAAACATTCAATCAGTGTTGGAATCATTGAAATAAGTGCAGAAAAAGCTGTGAGTAGCGGTTTAATTACATATGTACATACATAGACGCTGATCTAGTACTGCTCCTTTGCAGCTATACATATAAATCATAAATTTAGGAATTGGGATATGATTACGGTGACCATCCGTCCCGTATTTCCCAGGACAGTACCGTATTTTAATAGCCTGTCCCGATTTTATTTTTGAAAAATACGGGACGTACAAATAACCCATATTTAATTTTTAGTCCCGTATTTGTCCCGTATTTTTATATTATTTATACAAGAGCAATACCTACATCTTTTACATTCCTGATTGCTGAACGCATTCAATCAACTTGCCAAACGTCCACAGCCTGTCACAGCGATTTGATTTGAAGTTACTTTTTAAAAAAGAAACACGAAGCGACACAGAAATTGATGACTCTCAGTTGTTTGATGAGTTTAATTGCTTAAAATCTTTTTAAACTTAGATTAAATAAGATCATGGTTGGACATGGTTGTGTGTTTATTTATATTTCACTTTTTGTCCCGTATTTCGCTCCAAAACATATGGTCACCGTAGATATGATGCAAATCTACTCTACATGCAATATTTACTTAAAAGAGTTCAATTACTGTTATGAATCAATAGAGCCACAACCATTACCTAACCTAATCTGGGCTATAAAAAAGGTAACTGGGCCATAAACAGCGGTGCCAGTATAATGTAGACATAATTTTGAAATCAAATTATTCTGACATGATAAGAGACATATTTTAGCGTTCTCAGATACATTGACAATAAAATGTAAAAACCAGTTAGCAAAAACTGAGTTGAATTCGATATGAAAATACATAGACTTCGAATTTATTTGGTGCCGTACAAGCTCTATGATATTTGTACATTTTCCACCAATCACGTTTCTCTTTCCCTTATCTATGTACATATGTTATGCATACGCATGTGCCGGATATGCTGGTGCAAGGTCAACACTCGCAACAATCCATTTGATCGTTTTACATGCCTTGCAATTTCACATAGTTGCGTGCTGGAAGCAAACAAAATGATCAAATTACGGAGCGACGACCGAACTCTGAATTTGCACATCAGCATATCCGGGCGGCACTATGCATGACAGTGACCCCAACCGATAGACGTTAAGACTTTTTGTGGTAATAAAATATAAGTTCATTCTGATAGTGACTTTTGCAGAGATAAGTGTGTTTTTCTTTTATTTTTGGATTATTAAACGTTCTCATTTTGGTGCATAACAAAATTGGTGGCAGCGGTGGGATTCTTTTATGAAAAACCGAGAATACATTCTTAATTCTCTGAACGTATTCAAGTAATTCGGGTAACGAAAGAAAAAAAAAACGAATCAAGTTAACAAAAAGTGAAACGCGCATAAAAAGCCGAGAGTTAATCCTTATTTAAAATACTCATAGTTATTCGGTGTATTTAGCGAGTGAACGTTAGTTAAAAAAAAAAAAAAAAAAAGCACAAAAGCCGAGAGTTTATTCTGATATGAAAAACTCATAGTTATTCGGTAGTGAGACGATAATAAAATACGTACGAAAAGCCGAGAGTTTATTCTGATTTGAAACACTCATAGTTATTCGGTTGATTTTACGCAAAAATAACGCACAAAACACCATAGAAGCAGCAAAGTAAAAGTATCAGAAAACAGAAGTACGCAGCCGAAAGAAACGTCAGCAAGCGGTAACGAACGCAGCGGGAAAGAGCATCAGCAAGCAGAATCGAAAGTAACAACAACAAATGAAAGCAAACCTGTAAGCCTATATTAATTATCATCTAAGTATTTATTAGTGTTATAAATTTATCAAAAATATTTAATAACAAATAAAGGAAAATGGCTTCCATAGACAAAATCGAATTTACGGACGAACAATTAGTAGAAAAATTTAGATGTATAGGCAGTAAAACCGGAAACATAGTCCAAATGAGTTTAGCAGATATAGTAAATAATTTAAAAATAATTATAGGAGATAACAGTGAGGAAGATTATCTAATATTTTATGAAGACACAACTTGGTCAAGAAAGCTATTCATGGTAACAATAGAAGAAAGAAATAAAGTCAATGTAAAAAATTCCCCACTAGTTAAAGATGCTATAAAAAAATAAAGGAAATGTGTATGCAAAGTACAAGTACTAATGCAAATTCAAACAATAACAAAATGATTCCTGAATTTAAATCCATTGACGAAAGTCATATATCAAATCCATTTCCAATACAAATTCAAAGTGTAGGTAATGTCTTTAGTGAATCAGTAAATTTGAATGACTTAATAAAGCTGATACCCCAATTTAATAGTGACCCTTCAAAGGCACACAATTTTATACAAAATTGCGAAAACGCAATGAAGTTGGCCTCTATATCACAAAAATCATTTCTATTGACGCTAATTAAAAGTAGAATTTCAGGCAATGCAGAGATCATTTTAATGAACAAAAACATTAAGACATGGCAAGAGCTAAAATACGAATTAAACAGAGTATTTAGGGATACACATTCAAGTTTACAATTACATTTGGAGATGACTGAATTAAACAGGGCCAGAATGAAACTGTAGTTCAGTTTACTCAAAGATGCGAAACTCTCGCTCGTAGAAGAATTCAGTCTCTTTATATAGAAGATGATTCTGATGACTTAACATATTACGGTCAGAAAATTTCGATTGAAAAAGACATGCTTAACGCATTCATTTCGGGATTGCAGAATGCGATAGGAACTTTTGTGAACACACAGCGTCCTAAAACTTTAGCAGAAGCAAGTCAGTTAGCAATGGAAGAGGAGATTCGTTTAGGTTATTTCAAAAGAAGATATCAGAATGCTATTCCATGCGAATATACTGCGAGAAATCTAGTGAAAATTAACCATATCAAAAACATTAAATGTTACTCATGCGGTCGAACGGGTCACATTTCAAAGAACTGCTTTAGAAACCAGGGAAATAGACAATCAGGAGCTAACTTAAATACATTAAATAAACAAAAAGATAATTTTAATTCTCGTAATTTCGATAAAACTAAGACTACATATGAAAATAATAACAAAAACCAATCAGTGAATAACCCTTTTCGCAAAGACGAATAGTTAGAGAGGCAACTATTTCGTCCATTTTAACTGGAAGTCCTCACGTTAGTATGACTTATAAAAATAAGAGTTTTAAAATGTTGATAGATACAGGTTCAGAGGTATCTTTACTGAAACAAAAATGTATTTTTGAAAATGATTTGAATAGGAGTGACACCCTTATTTTAAAAGGAATCGGCAGAACAAATAGAATCTATCTAGGAAGTGCTGAACTGGAAATTGAATTAAGTGCGAATTTCGTGAAAAAATTTAGATTTTTTATAATAACTGAGGATGTATTAAGTAATTATGATGGTATTATAGGCAACGACTTTTTGAACTACTTCGAGGTATTAATAGATTGCAAAAACAATGTTTTAAGAGTTGAAAACGGTATTGAAACAGTAAGACTAAACTGCGATAAGTCACAGTCGAATGTGCTTACAACGTCACTAGCTACTGAGGAAAAAAAGATTGAAATTCAGGAAAATCAAGTCATTAAGGACAAAGGCAAGTTTGATAATGGGCAAACGGATGAACGATTCCTGAAAGTCTTGGAAAATATAAGAATAGATCACTTAAGATCAGAAGAGGTAGTTACCCTGAAAGAATTAATTGAAGAATTTAGCGACACATTTAGTCTGGATGATGAAAATCTTACAGAAACTTCCATAGCAAAGCATCATATAAGAACTATTCATAATTCTCCAATCAATACAAAGACATACAGATACCCAAGAGTACATGAAGAGGAAGTAAACCTTCAAATTCAAAAACTCTTAAAGGAAAATATCATTCGACATAGTAAATCACCATGGTCAAGTCCTCTTTGGGTGGTGCCAAAGAAATTAGATGCAAGTGGGAAAACCAAATGGAGAATGGTTATAGATTTCAGAAAGCTTAATGAAATCACGATAAGCGACAATTATCCAATCCCCAATATCCAAGAAATTCTTGATAGACTTGGTTGTGCCAAATTCTTCACGACTCTTGACTTAACGTCTGGGTTCCACCAAATTCCACTTACAGAGGAAAGCATAGAGAAAACAGCATTTTCAACACCTTACGGTCACTTCGAGTTCCTTCGAATGCCATTCGGTCTTAAAAATGCGCCAGCGTGCTTTCAACGCATGATGAACACGGTTCTCGATGGGCTTCAAGGAAAACACTGCTTCGTCTACCTTGATGATATCGTTATATTTGGTGAATCCCTGGAGCAGCACAATTTAAGATTACGACTAGTACTACAACGTCTGAGGAATGCAAACTTAAAAGTTCAGCTAAATAAATCTGAATTTATTAAAAAGGAAGTAGAGTACTTGGGACATCTGATAACTAGCGAGGGATTGTCACCTAATTTTAAGAAAGTAGAGGCCATAGATAGATTACAAGAACCAACTAGTCAAAAGGGTATTAAGAGCTTTCTGGGCATGATCGGTTACTATAGGAAATTTATACCGAACTTTAGCACAATAGCAGCACCACTACATGCACTATTGAAAAAAAATGTAAGCTTCAAATGGGGAAAGGAACAAAGCCTTAGTTTTGAAGAACTCAAGCGAAAGCTCAAGGACTTCACAATATTGCGTTACCCCGACTATAGCAAAGAGTTTGTAATCACAACAGACGCGAGTTGTAAAGGTATAGGAGCCGTCCTGTCACAGGAATACAATGGAAAGGATCTACCAATTCACTTCATCAGTAGGAGCTTAAATAAAGCTGAAACAAATTACAGTACGACAGAAAAAGAATGTCTCGCCGTTGTATGGGCAATAGGCCAGTTTCGACCTTATGTTTACGGGAAACATTTTAGAATCAAGACCGACCATAGGCCATTAACTTGGTTGTTCAGAGTTAAGGATCCGGGAAGTAGGTTAGTAAGGTGGCGACTTAAATTAGAAGAGTATGATTATTCTATTGAATATAAAAAGGGAGTCGACAACGTTGTTGCCGACCAATTAAGTAGGAACTTAACTTCAAATAGTGCCGCAGTGAATAAGTTAGAGGAAAATTGTGCATATCCTGTTGAAGCAGAAAAAGTTGTAAGTGATGAGGCGTTAAAAGACATAGTAGATATTTTTGGAAGAGATTTCATAGAAGAAGATGACGACACAGCGCTTAGAAAGATTTTTAAAGAAATAAATGATAACATTCCCAGTTCAAGTACAGGTAAAGCGAATTTAGATAGGCATATTCCGAGGAAATCACCCCCATCGAGTGTAAACAAAAACGTAAATAAAGGAAATGTTAGTACTAAGGAAGTAATCCAGAATGAAAATGATGCAGTTAGCGAGAGCGATAGTGACACTACATCTGAATTAGATGTTGAAGTCGTAAACGATAGTAAAATGCAGAAAGATATTATAAAAGAAAATCATGAAAATCTAATAGGAGGACATGGTGGACAAAAAGCCACAATTTCGAGAATAAGAGAAAAATTTTACTGGAAAGGTCTTAATAGTGATGTGATAGAATATATAAGTAAATGTGCTCAATGCCAAAAGCAAAAAATTAATAGGCACCCTAGTAGAAATCCAATGAAAATAGTAACCAGCGCAAACCAAAGTTTAGAAAAGGTATCTTTAGACCTCACTGGACCGTACAAAGAAGGTAATAATAATATATTATACAGCCTCACAGTACAAGATGATTTAAGCAAATATATAAAGTACATCCCAATAAGAGACAAGAAAAGCGAAACGGTTGCCAGAGCATTTACCGAAGAATGGATTTTAAATTTTGGAATCCCAAAATATATTCTCACCGACAACGGAGGAGAATTTGTAAATCAATTGATGTCAGAATTATGTAAATTATTTCAAATGAAGCATATAAGAACAAGTAATGTTTATCCACAGTCTAATGGATCAACGGAAAGATCGCATGCTAGATTAGGTGAATACCTAAGGTTGATGATAAAAGATAAGACTAAACCTGAATACGAAAAACTTTTTCGATATGCAGCCTTTTGCCATAATACCACAAAACACTGTAGTACAGGATTTACCCCTCATGAAATGATGTTTGGAAGGAAAGCCAATACACCTAACGAAACTAAATGCTTAAAATTAAAAACTACCACAGACTATGTGCAAGAACTTCAGCTAAAACTTATCCGGCTAGAATCTGAAGTTAAACGAAACTTGCAGAATATGAGAGAGAAAGCAAAAGTAATATACGATAAAAGATTAGGTTCAAAAATTAAAGATTATAGCGTAAATGATAAGATTTTGATAGAGAATGATAGAAGAGATAAAAGTAGCGAGAAATATGTAGGTCCATATAAAATAGTGCAGGTTCATAAGGATTATGTTGTAGTGAGAAGAAATAATAAGCTAATGAAGTATAACAAAAGCAAAATAAAATCCTTTAGGGCACCAGGTTAAACCTAAATGAGATAGTAAAATTATTATTCACGAAAAAAAATATAATGTAGTAAAATAAAAATATATTAATATTGGATTAAACAACTTCTAGGTTAATATTCTGTGTATTGCTACACACAACTTTAGCAAACAAAATAGAGAGAGTAAGTTCAAATGGAATATATTTTAAACGAGAAGGAGTTATAAAAGAAGTAAAAGGATGCATAGCAGTGATAAATTCTTTGGATATGGAAGAAATAGAACTGAGTGTCGACAAAATTATCAGACAATCACAAGGTCTTGGTGCAATATGCAGTACTCACAAACTGGAATGTGACGAAATTCAAGAGGAAGTTCAAAGACATACATCTCGCATAGATAGAATAGTAAAAGACATATACGCTCTCTTAGGCATTAGGATAGGCAGAAACAAAAGGGGACTAGCCAATTTCATTGGGACCGGATTAAAAGGATTATTTGGAACTATGGATCATGAAGACAGTGAGTACTACGAAAATTCTATTAGAACACTGCAGAGTAATAACGAAAAAATTCAAAGTAGCCAGAAAACTCAGATAGTTTTAATGAAATCTTTAAACGAACAGAATAAAGCTTTACATAACAGTTACTATGCACATGAAAGCAAAATTAATGATTTAGTTGATAAAATAAACAATTTAGTTCAAACAGAAAACAACCTTACCCAGGAATTAATGATAAATAAATATTTTGAAAAAGTACATAGGCAGATCTTAGATAAAACATTAGCTTTAGATTTGGAAACCGATATTATAGAACAGGCAATCTTTCTATTGAAAACAAATATAGTTCATCCAATAATTTTGAGACCTACGAAGTTGATAGAAATCCTACAAGGGAATTCAAAGAGGAAAGACTTAATTTTTGACCCAACGATCGAAAACTATAGCTATATAATTGAGGAATCAACAATTAAATCCTACGTAGCAAAGAAAACTCTAAACATTATAGTTGAAATACCTTTACTAAAAGAAGAAAATATTGAATTATTCGAACCAATAAATTTACCTATCATTAAAGGAAATAATATTTACATTTTGGATATTGTATTGGAAAATTTTGTGGTAACAGAAAACAAAGAGGAATATAATAATAATCTTGATCTTAGCAAATGTAAGAAAGTAAAAGGATACCATATTTGTAAAGACATAATTATGCATAGTACAATAAAACACGATGATTGCATCTTAAATGTATTTATGAGTAGATCAATCGAATACTGTAATATTAAGCAAATATTAAATAATATAGAAATATTCCATTCTCTAGGTTTAAATAAATACCTTTTTGCAGTAAGAGATGATACAAAATATCAATGTAACTGTGAAAATATTAAGAATGATGATATTATACAAGGAACAGGAATATTGTATTTGGATTCAAATTGTGAATTTACAACATTGGAATCAAAAATAAATACCGAAAATGTAACCTATAGTTATGTAAATAGTGATAAGTATTATTTTGGACTGGACGATTGTTTAAATACTAAATTGAGTTCTATAAAACCATTAGATGTGTCAGTAACAAAACTTAAAACTAACCTTAAAGATGTAAAAGACTTAAGTATTGAATTACAAAATGAAGAAAGCTTTGTAAACAACTTTTTAAAACCCATACCAAAGAGAGTCAAAAATGGAATTTTTACCGTATCAACTATGTTTTTAACAGTTCTGATTGTGTACTATGCTTTGAAACTTATAAGAGGTAGTAAAATAACGTTTTTTAAAAACTGTTTTAATAGAAGAAACCGGAATCCCGTTGTTGAAAAAGAAAAGATTGTCCATTATTATAACAGAAGTCCAGAAATAGTTAAGAAACATAATACGTTAAGGGTCTTGAAGTTCGAAAAACCAGAAGAACAGAAATAAAATACAAAAAAAAAAGAATTATAGTAGAATAAGATTGAATTAAAAATGTACGTTCGTTACGTTATTATTAAATTTTAAAATGCATGTATAACCGTTTGATTTAATTTTTTTGTTAACAATAATCGTCAATAAGAGAATATTGTTTGTTTTAAGGGAGGGAGATGTTATGCATACGAATGTGCCGGATGTGCTGGTGCAAGGTCAACACTCGCAACAATCCATTTGATCGTTTTACATGCCTTGCAATTTCACATAGTTGCGTGCTGGAAGCAAACAAAATGATCAAATTACGGAGCGACGACCGAACTCTGAATTTGCACATCAGCATATCCGGGCGGCACTATGCATGACAGTGACCCCAACCGATAGACGTTAAGACTTTTTGTGGTAATAAAATATAAGTTCATTCTGATAGTGACTTTTGCAGAGATAAGTGTGTTTTTCTTTTATTTTTGGATTATTAAACGTTCTCATTTTGGTGCATAACACATATATACATAGTATAAAAGGAAGTCCCCAAAATGTGTCTTTCTGTATGTACAAGCTAGTCTTGAGAACCAGTAAACGGATTTAGATGCATTTCCTGGCGGAATTTATGGGTGTTCTCAGACTACCCCATTACTTATAGGAACTGAGAATTTGAGATCGAAGTGGCAGAAAATCAAATTTTCTGTCATTACAAAGCCCTAACTCAACATTGGCTTATTGGATTTAAAACCAAAAAAATTAATTGTAGTAAATTCCTTTAAGATTAGTTTAAGGTATAAATCATCCTTCTGCGTTATCCTGGAGCTGAGCTATGGTCAAAACAATTCATGAAATCATTGCCAACAATTTTCCATTAGTGCAGTGGAGACCGAAGCCAACAGCCATGCAGCGTCATAGTGTGTGTATGTGGCACATTTGAATTTCTGCGTATTAACTGAAACACGAGTAGCATTCTGTTATGTTTTGTGCCCGACCTACTACGATAAATATGATTGTAAAAGCAAATTCAAATGTTAAAAAAGTGCATCGGCAATGCCGGGCGGGCAACAGCTATACATTACATACCCATACTATAGAAATGTATTAGAAGATAATATACAGTAAAACTTGTGAATAGTGGAATCTGCGAATAAAAGAATCTTGCGAAACCTGGATAGTGGACATTTTTTGATGCCAATTTTGATTTTCTTCATACAAACCCACTCTTATATAGTGGAAACCTGGAAAATCTGAATATGTACTGGAAAATTGTTTAATGAATTTTGTTTTTCCCAATACAAATTCACTCCTCAATAGCAGAATCAAGATATGAATGCGCCAAAATTCATTAACATTTTGTCGGCTTCGTTTCCTTTTCCGAGAATTTCGACCATTCAATTGTTTCTTTTCGTGTGTGCTTCATTCTGCTAGCCAGCGGCTACATTTAACAAGTACACATTCTGAACTCCAATATCAAAATTGATCGAAAAATAATAAAAGAAATTAGGTTGCCGATTGTGGAAAAAATTGCGAATAGTAGAAATGTTGCGAATAGTAGAAAAAATGTGCACCGAAGCATTCCATTATTCACAAGTTTTACTGTAATTTGTTTTCCCAAGTTGCAGGTGGGCGAAGCAAGGCGAGCACGGGTCAGCTAGTTGAATATATAAAAAAGAAAACTTATATCAAGGCGACATTAATGACATATTATTCGACAAACAACTAGTATGTACATAATGTACATATGTGTATTAACTTAATCATTAGTGCATAGCCTTGAAATCTCCTCACAACCAACCAAACGCCTATTGTATAGAAGCTTCATCACAAAGGGAGTACCCACTCTTTACATAAGTTTCAGTCACGTTAACATAGACTGGCTTAGAAGCTTCATTGAAATGATCAACAATTCGCAAATGCAGCGAATATAAAATGAATAATTACTTATTAATGACAACTACTGATAGCTTAACTAAACACGTTTCAGATCTCGATGCGAGTTAATTAGTTTTACTGACTTCTATTTCAAGTATCTACAGAAAACAATAGAAGTTCAAAGTAGTTTTTTTTTTCTTGGTTTAGCTGATTATTATTTGTTTACTTATTCTGTATAAGATATACATAACATTCCTTTGTATAACTTAAAAGTTCTACTCAATAATATTGTTTTATAGCGCAGGACATAAAATGCTTAACTATACTATAAATCCCATCCTTGCTGTCCATACCTCGTTCTTGTTCTTTAGGTTCTCGCGCTCTATGTTAACATTATAAGGGTATTCATAACCCCTTTATTTTAAAACTGGGCTAGAAAATGAAACACATCTTCTCTTTCATTCAAATTACACATATTGCACAAAATTGGTGTATCAGCTCCCCCTTCAGTTTGAATATACATAGATTCACTAGCTGACCGGCGCTTGCCTTGCCGCGTATTAGGAATTCCTACTACGACTCAGCGCACGCATTGTGCTGTCATCGAGGAGGGTTTTAGAAGTGTATTAACGAATTTACATTTGTAAACCCTCCTCATTTTCCACTAGGCGAGGTCGTGCTCTGCTGCACTGACCATCCGGGTTGGATTCGAATACTCTGCGAGCCGGAGCGTTGATATCCATTCGATTTATTATATAGTTCGTGGTTAAATCTTCTCCTCCAAAAGCCGTCAACGCAAATGGGACCGAATATCTTACGAAGGATTTTTTCTCTCGAAGCAACCAAGGATCTTCATTCGCTTTCGATAATGTCCATATAACAATACTGGGATGATAAGGGTCTTAGTATATGGAGTCTCCTAACTCGATCAAGAAATGGCCTTACTACTCAATTGCCTTCTTAGCCCAAAGAAATAGCGATTGGCAAGAGTAATCCTTCGTTTGATTTCCGACGAGATGTCATATTTCGATGTAATGCCAGAGCCGAGGTAGACAAAGTCCTTTACTACCTCAAAGTTATAACTGTCTATTATGACGTTTTGTTCAATTCGTCGATGTTGAGTATCCCTTTTCGTTGACAGCATATACTTTGTTTTGGCCTCATTTACCGCTAAACCCATTATAGCCTCTTCCATTTCTATACTCGCAAACGCACCGGTGACAGCTCGTTGTATTCTACCAATGATGGCAATGTATTTTATGGAGCCCCAATCTTGGGCTCTGTAAAGAAATATTGATGCTGCTGTTACGTGAAACACTTTAAGTTTTGAGCTACTTTCCGGCACCGAAGAGATTGCATTGTTGATTGCTAAATGATTGTTTGAATATAGGTATGCCGCCTCCATCTCTGGACACCATGGTCTTAGATTTCGCCAGGTTAACGGACAGGTTCCAGCATTTGCAACATTCATTGAGTAGAGCTGTATACCAGTAACCGAATCAGCAAGGAAGACGATGTCATCCGCGTACATCAGTATCTGTTCCTCTATCCACCGAACACCTCCGATTCGAGTTCTCTGATTTAGAAAATCTGAAATTAAAATGACTCAGCTCATTTTGAATGCGGATCTTCCACCAACCGACTGAATCACTAGGATCAAAGTAAATAATTACTAGCCTGTATGTATTTTCTGTGGGCAGTTTATTATTGATTTAAACTAATATTCATTTGTATGTATATATATGTGTAGGTAAATTCATTAGAGTAAACCCTACAATGAAAGTGTTAATTCTATTTGCATTTTTTGTCGTGTACTTATGCATTTTAAAATAGTTTACACGTAAATATTTGCATTGTATTGATTATTTCCCCAGCTACTGTGTATAGAAACTGACAAGAATATGTACATTTTATGTACATAGATGTGTAACATAAGTAAACACAAGGTAGATGACTTCGAAAATTCTACAGTAGAACGTGCAATGAATTTCAAATTTTGGTTTAGTTCGCACTCGTACTCGTACACTATCGCAGATATGCAAAAGTTTCGTTGGGGTATTCGTATTACTAGAAATGGTCATGAATATTAATCCACCTTTTGACCTAAATCCAGTTTTGTTTTGAGTTTCACTTTAAAAGTTGCAAAGAATTTCTTCTGTTCTCGATGTTTGGTGAAAACGAAAATCTTTCTGATTTCTCTGGTGTTCTTCTCGAACTCAGCACGGATCTTAAAGATATTTTGTATTACGCCTTGAACTTAGCCAAGCCATTGATCTTACGAAAGGTTTTTGCAGATATTTAGATGGTAGAACATACTATACTCACCGAAATTAATATAAATGGATGGTTTAGTAGGGGCATTGTTTTGTCGAACGACTACGAATGTCTTCAGTAGTTGTACGTTCAGATTCTAGCTGACGCAGTGAAAATCTTAAAAAGGAAAAAAAACACCGCACATATCGTCAGCCCTTTATAATGCCTTGAATTTCGATAATAACTTTGGACTGGATCCTGTACTGAAGGAAGTTCCCTTCGAAATGCACCCACCTCGGCTTCTCCCTCAGGATGCAATTAACATTTAATCGCTCCAAGTACAGATGAGAGACAACCGCAAATGCAATTTATATTCAACATTTTCACGAACTGATGAATACCTACTCCAATTACCGCTGTGAAATTTTTTATACAGACAGCTTTGCTATAGTAAATTCTGATGGATTTCTGATACCCTCCAAAATGATTCCACCTTATTTTTCAATCTTCTCTGCCAAAGCATACATATATAGCAATATTTAGAACTACAGAAAGAGCTGCGAAAAGTACAAAGAAAATCAGAATCTTCTCGGATAGTCTTTCAACACTAACAGCAGTAAAAACATAAAAAGAAACCCCCCACCCGTCATCAATCAAATTCGCGAGAAGATTATAAAACGAGATAAGAATTTCAAACTTGTTTGGATTTCAAGACACACCGAGATTGGCCAAAGCTGCCTCTACAAACTCGAGTCAAAGAATATCAAAATATCAACTTTAAAAAAAAGATAAATTCTCACCGGCAGCAAAAGAAGAGGACAATCCAAAACCAATTTCACCAGATAACCCAACAAACACCTTTCCATCAATGAATAAATGCTCCACAAGATCACCTACACAAGATCGCTCACCAAAAAAAATCCTCCAACATGCCAGTGTTCAGTGGTTTCTGAGACCATAGTCTTAAAAAACACCCAAGCTTAAAGTAAAATATAATATTTATTGTTTTTGATATAAATGAAATGGCTGTTTATGACAAAAAGAAATCGTTTTATGTTTAAGAAACAATATCATCGATAAGCAAAATTTGTTTAGACGCCCCATCATATTACACAGTGCAACCACTAATCTCGGGCCTAAGATTTGTAAGAAAAGGCTTGCGCTGATTTATTTTCAATAGATGGTGTTAGTGCAAATAAGTGCGAGTTATGGGCCAAAAATGGTCGAAAAATGTTGAAAAAATGGTTAGAAAAATTGGGCATTTTTACGATTTTGAGGCCGTGGATGCAGTTTTCTTTGGGTCGGTTTGTTTTGCACTTTTTTTCTCCTAATCAATACTTATAACTTTACTGAAGACAGAAAAAAAATCCTTACGGTTCACCAAGTTATAGCCATGAGAAAAAAACAAAAAAGTGCTCAATATAAGGTTTGAGCCAAACTATTCATGAGGCTATAAAATACGTTAGGCAGCCAATCTGGCTAAACGAATGATGCAGAATTTCTAGATTTGGTAAGTACTTTCAGGATCAATCAATCAAATCTTAGGCCCGAGACGATGACCTGAAAAATTTCACACAGTGTTTTTATAAAATCAATATAGCGATACTTTTGCACTTCACTGTAGGGGTATGTAGAAGATCGTGTAAAAAATATGGAAACGCACTTATCAGCTGAACCTAAAACGTTCTAAAAAGTCAATTAGATCATCAGCAAAGAAAGCCAGCTCCAGCTTCCTCGTCAGCAGCTAAATCGGCTGTATGTTATGACTATATTTACCGCACAGTAAGTATTAAGTTTGTTATCGCACAAAAATAAATAGAGAGCTGTGTTGGTATCGATTTAGACGAATACAAGATGATTCACATGGCTCTTTCTGACGAAAAGATATGTGCGTCTTAGCCGCAGAAAACAGCTGTTTTGTGTTTACATCCAGTGCAAAAAGATAGTCTGAAGGGGAGGTACATTATATATGTATGAACGTACGCGCATTTGTACTGATACAGAAGATTTAAATACGAAATCACATCACTGGGGAATCGTGAAGAATATGCAACAGCAGATATTTAAATAAACAGAGCTCATGCTTAACGAGGCTTATATGTACTTAGACTAGATTATTTGCTTAGCTCTGTAATGATGGAATAATAAATCAGAGTTATTTTGTTTGCTATCATAGCGAAGGCCTTGAATTATCTTATAAATATCTTATACAGTGTCTGGTACCAAAAATAGATTTCGAGATATTTTCATCACTTTTTTGTACCGCAGATATGTGGGTTTTCCCCACATGTTAAGTTAAACAATAAAAGATATGTTCGTACAGTGGTGGCCTATAAATAGGGAAGGTGAGGAGGGGTGTGTGATTGTTCGAGCAATCATTTCCACTCGGAGACCCCAGGTCCATTGGGAATCCCCTCATAGTTTTGGAGTAAATTCTCTTCTTACCAACTTAGTAGATCCGATATCTTTATATTTCCCAGCTCAGCTATACCAAGAACACTACGGAGGCGTCGTTCTTGTAACAGTAGGGCAGTAAAAGAGTAACATCCCTGAACCTTCTACAGATATCGTTGGACTCAGGTAGCCATTTGCTTGTCATATGACCTATGGCACAGTGTCCTGTGATTATTCCGGTGATTAAGCGTATGCAGGATTTATCCAGATGTAACATCGTCTTTGTCCTATTAAGATCAAGTTTTGGCCATAAAGAACAAGATGTGACGCCGGTTCATGTGAACCACAGAGCGTTGGTCTCTTTTTACAAGCTTTATATTAACTTCACTTTTTGTGAGGGCGGAATCTGGGATTCGATTTTACACCCACTTCCAGATATCCGATCCTCCTGAAATTTTGCACACGTATATAGTTCCAGAGACAATATAATATGGGTTATTCGATGACGTTGTAAATCCAATATGGCGGACGCTCTTTTAACTTCAATTTCTGTGAGGGCGGAATCTGGAATTTGATTTTACACCCACTTCCAGATATCCGATTGTCCTGAAATTTTGGGTATCCGGTGACAACTAAATATAGTATATTTCATAATCTTGTAAATCTAATATGGCGGACGCCCAAAGATGGAGGATTACCATTATCTTCACGACCTCCTAAATATGGGTATCAAATGAAAGGATTTAACAAGTAGAATACGATTAGCCAAGTGACGTGATTCTAAATTCAATATGGTGGATGCCATAAGATGGCGGATTACTTTTTTCTTCAAAACCCGCATAACATGGATATCAAATAGAATGGTTTGTTGAATAGAATCTCAAGCAATATAGTATATTTTATGACGTTGTAAATCTAATATGGCGGACGCCATAACATGGAAGATTACCGTTATCGTCACGACCTTCTTACTATGGGTATCAACTTAAAGAGATTGACAAGCAGAATTAGACTAGCCAAGTGACGTCATTCTAAATTCAATATGGTTGACGCCCCAAAATGGCAAATTACCTTTTTCTTCAGAACCACCATGGCATGGGTATCAAATGAAAGGGCGAGTAGAATCTCAAACATTCTGAGGAAACTTTCTCATATCCAACCCACCCAAGCTAATATAAAGGGTTTTCCAATGAGAGGTGTTATTGTGAATGGCCCGCTATTTCAGTAGCTGTCACTTTTGAAGCTTTTATTCTTTGACATTTGACAAGTAGAAACTACGCCATTACTAAAAATGGAACGATACACGCTTCAACAACGCATTGAAATTATTAAAATTCACTACAAAAATGGTGAAAATCTGACAGTCACAGTTCGCAAAACTAAAGCATTTTTTGGTCGTCGTGAAGCACCTTGTCGGACCGCAATACAGAAATTGGTGGAAAAATTCGAGCTGTTGGGACAAGTTAGTGATGTGAAGAATAAAACCCGTGCACGTCGCTCAAGAACAACTGAGAATGTTGCTGCTGTAGCCCAAAGTTTTGAAGAAAACCCAGGTTTGTCCATTCCTCGTCGTTCTTTGGTATTGGGCATTCCACAAACGTCATTACACCGTATTTTGCATAAAGACTTGGGTCTTAAGGCTTATAAAGTTTATTTGACACAAGAACTCAAGCCGGTCGATCATCAACAACGTCGTGTCTTTGCTGATTGGGTCCTTGAAATGCATGAAAATGATCCGGAATTCCATCGAAAAATCATCTTGACTGATGAGGCCCATTTCCACCTCGGTAGCTACGTCAACAAGCAAAATTGTCGCATCTGGGGCTCGGAAAACCCAAGAGTTATTGTTGAGAAGCCTCTCCATCCTCAACGTGTGACTGTTTGGTCCGGTTTATGGTCCGGCGGGGTCATTGGACCTTACTTTTTCGAAAATGAGGTTGGATCAACAGTTACGGTGAATGGATTGCGCTATCGAGAGATGATTAATGATTTTTTATGGTATTGATCTGGACAACGTTTACTTTCAACAAGACAGCGCTACGTGTCACACAAGCAACGAAACCATTGATCTTTTACGGGAAATGTTTCCGGACCGTGTTATCTCTCGAACAGGTGATCACAATTGGCCACCGAGATCTTGTGATTTAACACCTTGCGACTTCTTCCTTTGGGGCCACGTGAAAGATAAGATCTACGCCAACAGCCCAGCGTCGATTCAAGACCTCAAAGATAAAATTCGTGAGGCTATCGAGGACATAGGGCAGCCACTTTGCGATTTGGTTACGGAAAATTTCATGAAAAGGATATGGTCCTGTAGGCGTGCTCGTGGTGGCCATTTGGCTGATGTTGTTTTTCATTATTAACGGCATACCTTCCTCTTTATTATGAAATAAACATCCGATCATTTATCTCAAAAAATGGCATTTTTCTTTGAATACAAAATATCACCTCTTATTGGAAAACCCTTTACGTATAGACGTAAATCTGTAAAAAAAAAAAATAACTAAAAAGTAGAAAATAAATATAAAGATAAAAAAATAATTTTTCTAAAAAACAAGCTTTAATCAACTAAAAAGTAAAAAAATTATTTTTTTCCAAGTCACCAATGTCTGACTATAAATTAAAGCTTGGGGCACTCAGGCTCGAGGTAAGATTTGGCAAATGACGATGACGAGGTCTAACTAAATAGTAACAGTGACACAAAATGTGTTCTGCTAAGGCTTCTTCCCTCATCATTCATCATTGCAAATCGTGTATGTGCTGTCTTGTGCCTGAGCGCCCCAAGCTTTAATTTATAGTCACACATTGGTGACTCGGAAAAAAATTATTTTTTTTTACTCTTTAGTTCATTAAAGCTTGTTTTTAAAAAAATATTTTTTTATCTTTATATTTTTTGATTATATAGTCGATTTGTTTTTAATTTTTGTAAATCCGCTTTTCTTCAACCTCGTAAGGGTAAACTCACAACTTTTGCTGATAATACTGCTTCATCTTATTATGATAAATGTTATTTTAACCTGTGTTTGGATGTCAACTAAGATCTAGATATACTGCGGTTTAAACTTCATAAATTGGTCATAACAAACATTATTAATACCATTCGCCCAATTGTAATAGATTCCGTTTAATTTAACCTTGTACAAACAATCATAATTCACCCACATTCGAATCACATGCCCGTTGCACAGCTGACTGCTTGGAAATTGAACGCGTCGACAGCTTAAAGTACTTAGGTATTACTTTAGATTATAAGCTCAGCTGGATCTAAACGATGTTGTTAGGCAGATTTATAATCTCAGCCAATATTGTGATTTGCCAATTTTAAAGTTAGTCTAAAATGGCTTGTTGGGGTGGTACGCATTATAATGAAATAGAGCCTTTGCTAATAAAACAAAAACACGCTTTTTGTATTATGTATATATGCAAAATTAACCGCCAAACTCCTAGTTTTGGATTGTTCTAGAGTCTTGGATTTCCTCCATTAAGGCATTTGTACTTCTATAAAGTTTTAAAAATACAGTGGAAGTCGCTAACCACCTCGCTTATTACGAGCAGTCGCTTATAACGACCATTTTCCTTTCAGTTGGTTGGTTTCTTTATATTTTAAGCTATTCTACCGTCGGATATAACGTCGTCGTATATAACGACGGTTTGGATATAACGACCAATTTTCGAGAAGAAAGAATCGATTTCGTCGCTTATAACGACGAAGTGAGAGAAAATTTACAAAAAACTACATACCCATTCACGTATATGAATATGTATGTATGTATATGTGATTTATTTTGTTAAACTCCAAAAAAATTAATTTGAACTCTGTACAATGTCCTTCATAATTTAAAAATAAAATAAATTCATTTTGTCTGTGAATGTTTTCAATTTCTCTGAATACTTATGGAGGGCAGTCGGATATAACGACCGCCGGTTATTACGACCACGTTTGCCGGTATCTTCACCGTCGTTATAAGCGACTTCCACTGTATTTTTTGAAAATTGCGGGTTTTATGAAAATCGTAATCTACATACGCATCAACACTAGTAATCTCGTCAATGTACCTGCAATCAATAAATCGCATTTTTCCACCTTTTATAATGTTACTGCGCTGCGTTTCTTAAAAAATGTAAAGTCCACATGCGGTGTACCTGCTATATTTTAGCTTATTCACATGTGCCACATGTACAATAAATGTGAGCACTTATTTATAACTTTTTTTGACGTCCCGCTCAAATGTAAATGTGGTTTTTACATGTCGCGTACTCTTAGCTTTAGTATCTACCTTTTTCAAAAAGAAACTATGCAAATAATAAATATTGAAAAAAACATTACTGTTATGTAGCACATAATAATCAAATACGGTAACAGGCAATATCTCCTAATTGGGTTGTAGTTTTTTGTGTGTGCATTCATTTCGTTTAACGCAATGCATATTAAAACAAATAATCGCCGGATAATAATAATCGAGGGTGACACTTGAACGATTGGAAAGATAAGGCTTATTGTTTTCATTTGATTTTAAAAGTGTAGAAATAGTCCAAAATTCAATCCATTGATAACGAAAGACCACTTTGGTCTCTTTTTTTTGTATTTTTATTAACCTTATCAGCTTGTTTTGAAAGCCGATGTAATCACTCATAGCTTTATAAAGTAATAAAACTGTACACCAGATCGTTTATTGTACGTTGTGATAGATTCAACCTCAGGCTGATTGTCATTAATTTGTTTACTTCATCGGTCGAATTCCTACAGCAATCTGCTTTCTTCAAACCGACCTTGACTCAGATGACACGGATGATAGATCTGTCTAATTTATAGCCTAAAGGAAACGAACTAAGCCTCACCCACAAGAATAGAAATTATTATTGAGGTCCCCTTCGGGAAAAGGAGAACAAATGGTACAACATCATTGCCGCGAGCTCTGGACGACTGTTACACGTTTGCGCAGACACTATGAAAATCACACGTTTGCCCCGAATCAAGGTAGAAGCGATAAATTGAACCTTATCGGATGTCACTTATGTATACAGTGGAATACCCAATGTAACGAATCAGATTTGTTTTCCATTGATGGCTCTATGTAACGAATGATGCAAAAAATGTCCGTTCGGTTTAACGAATACTTTACAATTTCTGGTTAAAACCCTCTATTGCACGCACTATGATCCAGTGAAAAAAAAAATTTTTTTTCCTGTTTTTGCTTTTCATTTTGTAAAATTAAAGGAATAAAACAAACAAAAATTTTAAAATAACTTTTGCCATATATGGCTGGTTGTGCAGTTAGAAGTTTTTGAGAAATAATTTAAATGATATTTTATGAGTGGAATGAAGCAAAGCAATTTCGGTCCTTGTTCAGGCACAGATTAACTTTGCATTTTTGGCATATAATAAAAGACCTGAATTTACAATCGTTCTGACATTGCTGCCTTAATTTTTGCCATTCGGGAATGTGATCTGTACAGTCCAAGCGAACGGAGTTTAGCGGAATGTCATGACGCCTTCCAATTTTCATAAAATGCTTTGAAGAAACTGGAGTCGAAGAATGGGAATCAGTACTTGTCTTTTGACGTTTTGGAGTATTTGAAGATGAAACAGGACGCCCCCTTTTAGGACACTTTCCACACCTGGTTAAATGTTCTGCTACTGCCAGTTTGAAATCAAAGAGAGGCATATATACGTCACTCTTCCGCCGCCACAAAATCCAAGCATTGACCACACATAAATCCAAAAAGTGGAAAAATATTTTGAGGTACCACTTTTTTGACCGTATGTTTTTGACCGTATGAGCATGGAATCTAAAAGGTCGACACCACCCATATATTTGTTGTATTCGTCTATAATCTTTGGGCAGTCTACCTCTATGTATTTTTTTTCCTTTCTGGAATACCTCGTTTTTTTTGGATATGGGATTGCCCCCGACAGATGTGGAAAGCATATTGACAATTTTATTGTCAAACCAGGACACAAAAGAAACGTCGACCCCATCAATTTTGGCCACTTTCTCAATAGTGTTTCCACGTCCAATCTTCTTACTTTCCTTTTCTGTTGAAACGTCAATGTTGGGAACTCTATTCAGTCTCACCGTTCCCAATGAAAGAAGACCCGTTTGGTTAGGTATACTTGCAGTTTTGGGCTGTTGAACCAGTTGTCAAAATATATCTTGTGGTTTTTATTCCTTGGAACCGTTGACACCAACCGTGACACTACATTCCCGCTAACACCCAAATCTGGAAAACCGTCTGGAATGACGTTACTTTGCTCCCCTGCAAATATTTCGAAGTCGTAGCTGAATCCGGAAATTCCGCTAAGAACGAGATTTTTGAAACCCCATTTATGTGGTTTTTTTGGGTTATACTGCTTTAAGTGTTGTCGGCACTTTGTGGGTATTGTTTGCTCGTCCACTGCAAGATGCTCTTCCTTTGGTATAAGAAGTAGTCGATTCCTTATATTGTTGAGGAGTGGTCTGACTTTGAAGAGCTTGTCGTGTCCAGGCAGCCCAAGCCTCACAAACTTTTGGTTATCCGCAAAGTGAAGGAACCGTTTTATTTCCTCCTACCGTCTACATGCCATGCTCTAATAAACAAAAGACTGCCCTAGTTGAGAGTTCCAGTAACGTCTAGTAGAAGGCAATTTGATGAGAGACATAAATAAAGAAATACCGACAAATTGTTCCATTTCATTTCGAGTTATTTTGGATGGCTTATTAATATTTTCTTGCAGTGCTTTTCTATTGGATTCCTCAACAATCATGTCGAACAGTTCACCCGTGAAGAGATAAGAAAAGAAGTCAGCAGGGGTCTCAAAAACGGACATTTCCTCTGGAAGCTCTCTAGTTCCTAAAAAATGATAATCGCTTTCCTTGTATGAAGTACGGTTTTCGTTCTTCCATTTTATCGTTCGCTTTTTTTTCTTATATTTTACACTCAAACTAGACAAAGGCTTGTCATCCTCTGAATCGTACTCACTGCTTTCATCGGTTTCAGGAATCTCCAAACGTTCTCTATGATCTTCAGCCTGTTCATCTTCTGACTCGAGGGTTTCGTCTTCACTCTGAAATCCATCGCCAGGAATAGCACAAAATTTCGGTTTATTGTAAAAGGAACTTGACGGAAACATTGCTTAGTCACTGTAAAAAAAAAACGAGAAGCTTGAAATCAATCTTTTTATGCACAAGCAGCCATATATGGCATCCCGAAATTTGGCGAGTATTTTAGTGAATGGTTAAGGAGCCATATATGGCCGTTGCCAAAAACGCGCTCCATCTTGAATAGCATAGACATAATTAAAAATTTAACACTAGGATTTTACTTACCAGTATCGAATCTCTCTAGAAAAAAATAAAATCACCTTGGAATTATTCGCTACGCAAAGATAAATCAGTTTATTTTCGTATATTTTTTCACTGCGACCGCACAACACGAACTTCTGAATTTGAGTTCAATTTTTCCCGATTGCGCAGAGAAACCGAGAACCAAATTCAAATATACACATAAATAAAGAAATGGTCTACTAGGTTATTAACATTTATTTTCTAGTTGCAGTTGGGCAATCTAAGTAGTCGTCATTTGAAAATCAAAAGCCATATATGCTGCTTGTGCGGTAGAGGGTTAAAAACAAAATAGGTCTGTTCCCGTACTTTCTACACTAAAATTTATAGATTCTCAATTTGTGCAAATGTGTGCAAAAGTACAGGAACCCATTAACCACAAAAAAGGAAAAATGTATGACGTTTGACAGATTTGTCAGTTTTATAAAGCTGCCCAAAGAAATAGCTTGGGCTGAATTCGGCAGCATGTGGAAATTTCTTACTCTCTTGTTGGCGCTCTCTTCTGTCGAAAACTACGAAAAATCTTGGAATGGGAACAGGATTTGACTGATTTTCGTAGTTTTGCGCTGTTTTGAACAGTACGGGAACAGACCTAATAATAGTTTCTCATTTTTGTGCATTTATCCCTTATTATGTTATTCCTATGTGAATTGATTTCTCTTTTCTTAGAATAAATACAATTGGTGGGATTATTATTAGTTCGATAAGACGACGATCGATTTAACGAAAGCCTGCGCATTATATAATTCATTATATTCGTATATAGGTAGGTAATTACATAAACGCATGAAAGACATTCCTCGTAGAGCGCTGATTTCGTATTACAGCTAAATATGTAATATGTAGACGCTGCGCTGTGCCGGGCTGACTCTTTCTATGATGAAATGTCAAACAATACTGAACAAAGATAATTTGATACGATTCACGCGTGATCTGCCCTAAGATCCCTATTGAAAAAAGTGCCTCTTAATGAATAACCCGTTAGTTCAATTTATCATTGTTTGTCTATTCCATCTACAGGTATCCAATTGAGAGAATCGATACAAATTAGTTAAAAAGAATACATTTTTTGTCTAACAACTAGCTGGCTCGGAGGCAGACGTTGCCCTGCCCTTTCCGGTAACGGATATATAACCTTTTCGGTCAGATATAGGAACTGGCCCAACAGTTCATATCATATAAGTAACCTGTCCGTTCATTTAAGTGTTAAAAACTCAAAAACTTACCGATGGCTGAAACTTACACAATATATTTGTTATGAAGCGGTAAGTGCACGTAAATCAAAAGTTTGCTGTCAACCGTCACTGCGTACCTATTGTTGTAGTAATAATTTTGAAATATTGGTTTTCAGCGCCATCTATCGGAAAACTTGAAAACTTTTGATTTACAAACATTTCTCACTTCATAACAAATATATTCTGTAAGTTTCAGCTTAATCGTAAGTTTAAAAAAATTTGAGTTCCAGCGCAATCTACCGGAAAACTTGAAATTTTTTGATGTACGAACACTTCAAACATAAAAAGTATAGTGTAAGTTTCAAATCAATCGGATGGTTTGTAAGCCGTGTTGGATCACGCAATGAAAATATTGGGTTGTACCACATGAAATGTCCGATTTTCCCTCAGTCGGAAATAAAAAGTTCTCGAGTGCGTTAAATTTTCTTTTTTTATAAAATAAAGTGGTACGTGTGCTTGACATGTGAGAATTTTAGGGTTTGTTACAAGTACCGTTATTTTTTTTTAGGAATTATTTACCATGCTGTTGACGTTCAAATTTGGACTCTCTTCCTTTACGAATTTAATCTTGGACATAACGCGTCGCTGGCAGCGAAAAACAGTAATGATGCATTTATGGATGCAGCGGTAAACGGACGCAATATTCGACGTTGGTTTGCTAGGTTCCGTTCGGTAGATCTAGGCCTTGAAAATGAACGATGTAGAAAGCAAGATTCGGCAATTTACGACAGTATTTTGAAAGCAACTGTAGAATCAGACCCAACAAAAATGGTACGGGACATTGCACAGAACATGGAGGAAACTGCCATGACAATAAATCGACACCTCTCTCTAATACGAACAGTGAAAAAACTCGACAAGTGGTAGCCCCATAAAATGAACGAGGCACAAAACTACGCCGCTTAGAAATCTGTGCATCGCTGAGCTTAAGGCATTAAAATGAATCGACCGTACAATTACGTTTGATGAAAAGTGGATTTTGTATGACAATCATTAAAGATCTGAGCAGTGGTTGGATGCAGAAGAAAAACCAAAACACACCCCCAAACTAGGTGTACACCAGAGATCTGCAGCGATACACCGCACCGCAAGATGCACCGCATATATATCCTTTGTTTTTACGACTCTATCTCATTAATACTCCCACAAAATATTCATCGCCATCGCATTGAGCGCAAACACGTAAGACGTTGCGTTCATGCAGTAATTCTTATTCAAGCCCTATGCGATGTTCGAGTTTTTTTTCTTAGATCACAGCGATGAGTGAGAAAAAAGGGGTGCAAGTATAAACCGCCACCACAGTTTCTGCGATAGTTCTGGTATGTATTTATGGTAGACCCGAGTGTGACGTTCGAACCGGTTCTCCCTCCCCGATTCCCCTTCACCACTTATGGAATACAAAAATGCGCCACTAACTACGCAGCAGATATTTACACGTGATCATATTTTTGTGACTTTAAATTCAATCCCAACAACAATGATACATGTGTGCACAGTGAAGTCCGGTTTCCTGGCGCTGCTGCCGGAAGAAAAGGGCAAAAGGGAAGCAAGGATGAAATAAACAATGGGGTGTTATGCGGTGTTTTTGTATTTCATAAGCGGTGTCACTAGCACTACCACCGGTTAGGGGAATATGCGGTGTCACATACCACCGCTTAGGGGAATATGCGGTGTCACATACCACCGCTAACTTTTGCCATATATGGCTGGTTGTGCAGTTAGAAGTTTTTGAGAAATAATTTAAATGATATTTTATGAGTGGAATGAAGCAAAGCAATTTCGGTCCTTGTTCAGGCACAGATTAACTTTGCATTTTTGGCATATAATAAAAGACCTGAATTTACAATCGTTCTGACATTGCTGCCTTAATTTTTGCCATTCGGGAATGTGATCTGTACAGTCCAAGCGAACGGAGTTTAGCGGAATGTCATGACGCCTTCCAATTTTCATAAAATGCTTTGAAGAAACTGGAGTCGAAGAATGGGAATCAGTACTTGTCTTTTGACGTTTTGGAGTATTTGAAGATGAAACAGGACGCCCCCTTTTAGGACACTTTCCACACCTGGTTAAATGTTCTGCTACTGCCAGTTTGAAATCAAAGAGAGGCATATATACGTCACTCTTCCGCCGCCACAAAATCCAAGCATTGACCACACATAAATCCAAAAAGTGGAAAAATATTTTGAGGTACCACTTTTTTGACCGTATGTTTTTGACCGTATGAGCATGGAATCTAAAAGGTCGACACCACCCATATATTTGTTGTATTCGTCTATAATCTTTGGGCAGTCTACCTCTATGTATTTTTTTTCCTTTCTGGAATACCTCGTTTTTTTTGGATATGGGATTGCCCCCGACAGATGTGGAAAGCATATTGACAATTTTATTGTCAAACCAGGACACAAAAGAAACGTCGACCCCATCAATTTTGGCCACTTTCTCAATAGTGTTTCCACGTCCAATCTTCTTACTTTCCTTTTCTGTTGAAACGTCAATGTTGGGAACTCTATTCAGTCTCACCGTTCCCAATGAAAGAAGACCCGTTTGGTTAGGTATACTTGCAGTTTTGGGCTGTTGAACCAGTTGTCAAAATATATCTTGTGGTTTTTATTCCTTGGAACCGTTGACACCAACCGTGACACTACATTCCCGCTAACACCCAAATCTGGAAAACCGTCTGGAATGACGTTACTTTGCTCCCCTGCAAATATTTCGAAGTCGTAGCTGAATCCGGAAATTCCGCTAAGAACGAGATTTTTGAAACCCCATTTATGTGGTTTTTTTGGGTTATACTGCTTTAAGTGTTGTCGGCACTTTGTGGGTATTGTTTGCTCGTCCACTGCAAGATGCTCTTCCTTTGGTATAAGAAGTAGTCGATTCCTTATATTGTTGAGGAGTGGTCTGACTTTGAAGAGCTTGTCGTGTCCAGGCAGCCCAAGCCTCACAAACTTTTGGTTATCCGCAAAGTGAAGGAACCGTTTTATTTCCTCCTACCGTCTACATGCCATGCTCTAATAAACAAAAGACTGCCCTAGTTGAGAGTTCCAGTAACGTCTAGTAGAAGGCAATTTGATGAGAGACATAAATAAAGAAATACCGACAAATTGTTCCATTTCATTTCGAGTTATTTTGGATGGCTTATTAATATTTTCTTGCAGTGCTTTTCTATTGGATTCCTCAACAATCATGTCGAACAGTTCACCCGTGAAGAGATAAGAAAAGAAGTCAGCAGGGGTCTCAAAAACGGACATTTCCTCTGGAAGCTCTCTAGTTCCTAAAAAATGATAATCGCTTTCCTTGTATGAAGTACGGTTTTCGTTCTTCCATTTTATCGTTCGCTTTTTTTTCTTATATTTTACACTCAAACTAGACAAAGGCTTGTCATCCTCTGAATCGTACTCACTGCTTTCATCGGTTTCAGGAATCTCCAAACGTTCTCTATGATCTTCAGCCTGTTCATCTTCTGACTCGAGGGTTTCGTCTTCACTCTGAAATCCATCGCCAGGAATAGCACAAAATTTCGGTTTATTGTAAAAGGAACTTGACGGAAACATTGCTTAGTCACTGTAAAAAAAAAACGAGAAGCTTGAAATCAATCTTTTTATGCACAAGCAGCCATATATGGCATCCCGAAATTTGGCGAGTATTTTAGTGAATGGTTAAGGAGCCATATATGGCCGTTGCCAAAAACGCGCTCCATCTTGAATAGCATAGACATAATTAAAAATTTAACACTAGGATTTTACTTACCAGTATCGAATCTCTCTAGAAAAAAATAAAATCACCTTGGAATTATTCGCTACGCAAAGATAAATCAGTTTATTTTCGTATATTTTTTCACTGCGACCGCACAACACGAACTTCTGAATTTGAGTTCAATTTTTCCCGATTGCGCAGAGAAACCGAGAACCAAATTCAAATATACACATAAATAAAGAAATGGTCTACTAGGTTATTAACATTTATTTTCTAGTTGCAGTTGGGCAATCTAAGTAGTCGTCATTTGAAAATCAAAAGCCATATATGCTGCTTGTGCGGTAGAGGGTTAAAAACAAAATAGGTCTGTTCCCGTACTTTCTACACTAAAATTTATAGATTCTCAATTTGTGCAAATGTGTGCAAAAGTACAGGAACCCATTAACCACAAAAAAGGAAAAATGTATGACGTTTGACAGATTTGTCAGTTTTATAAAGCTGCCCAAAGAAATAGCTTGGGCTGAATTCGGCAGCATGTGGAAATTTCTTACTCTCTTGTTGGCGCTCTCTTCTGTCGAAAACTACGAAAAATCTTGGAATGGGAACAGGATTTGACTGATTTTCGTAGTTTTGCGCTGTTTTGAACAGTACGGGAACAGACCTAATAATAGTTTCTCATTTTTGTGCATTTATCCCTTATTATGTTATTCCTATGTGAATTGATTTCTCTTTTCTTAGAATAAATACAATTGGTGGGATTATTATTAGTTCGATAAGACGACGATCGATTTAACGAAAGCCTGCGCATTATATAATTCATTATATTCGTATATAGGTAGGTAATTACATAAACGCATGAAAGACATTCCTCGTAGAGCGCTGATTTCGTATTACAGCTAAATATGTAATATGTAGACGCTGCGCTGTGCCGGGCTGACTCTTTCTATGATGAAATGTCAAACAATACTGAACAAAGATAATTTGATACGATTCACGCGTGATCTGCCCTAAGATTCCTATTGAAAAAAGTGCCTCTTAATGAATAACCCGTTAGTTCAATTTATCATTGTTTGTCTATTCCATCTACAGGTATCCAATTGAGAGAATCGATACAAATTAGTTAAAAAGAATACATTTTTTGTCTAACAACTAGCTGGCTCGGAGGCAGACGTTGCCCTGCCCTTTCCGGTAACGGATATATAACCTTTTCGGTCAGATATAGGAACTGGCCCAACAGTTCATATCATATAAGTAACCTGTCCGTTCATTTAAGTGTTAAAAACTCAAAAACTTACCGATGGCTGAAACTTACACAATATATTTGTTATGAAGCGGTAAGTGCACGTAAATCAAAAGTTTGCTGTCAACCGTCACTGCGTACCTATTGTTGTAGTAATAATTTTGAAATATTGGTTTTCAGCGCCATCTATCGGAAAACTTGAAAACTTTTGATTTACAAACATTTCTCACTTCATAACAAATATATTCTGTAAGTTTCAGCTTAATCGTAAGTTTAAAAAAATTTGAGTTCCAGCGCAATCTACCGGAAAACTTGAAATTTTTTGATGTACGAACACTTCAAACATAAAAAGTATAGTGTAAGTTTCAAATCAATCGGATGGTTTGTAAGCCGTGTTGGATCACGCAATGAAAATATTGGGTTGTACCACATGAAATGTCCGATTTTCCCTCAGTCGGAAATAAAAAGTTCTCGAGTGCGTTAAATTTTCTTTTTTTATAAAATAAAGTGGTACGTGTGCTTGACATGTGAGAATTTTAGGGTTTGTTACAAGTACCGTTATTTTTTTTTAGGAATTATTTACCATGCTGTTGACGTTCAAATTTGGACTCTCTTCCTTTACGAATTTAATCTTGGACATAACGCGTCGCTGGCAGCGAAAAACAGTAATGATGCATTTATGGATGCAGCGGTAAACGGACGCAATATTCGACGTTGGTTTGCTAGGTTCCGTTCGGGAGATCTAGGCCTTGAAAATGAACGATGTAGAAAGCAAGATTCGGCAATTTACGACAGTATTTTGAAAGCAACTGTAGAATCAGACCCAACAAAAATGGTACGGGACATTGCACAGAACATGGAGGAAACTGCCATGACAATAAATCGACACCTCTCTCTAATACGAACAGTGAAAAAACTCGACAAGTGGTAGCCCCATAAAATGAACGAGGCACAAAACTACGCCGCTTAGAAATCTGTGCATCGCTGAGCTTAAGGCATTAAAATGAATCGTTTTTGACCGTACAATTACGTTTGATGAAAAGTGGATTTTGTATGACAATCATTAAAGATCTGAGCAGTGGTTGGATGCAGAAGAAAAACCAAAACACACCCCCAAACTAGGTGTACACCAGAGATCTGCAGCGATACACCGCACCGCAAGATGCACCGCATATATATCCTTTGTTTTTACGACTCTATCTCATTAATACTCCCACAAAATATTCATCGCCATCGCATTGAGCGCAAACACGTAAGACGTTGCGTTCATGCAGTAATTCTTATTCAAGCCCTATGCGATGTTCGAGTTTTTTTTCTTAGATCACAGCGATGAGTGAGAAAAAAGGGGTGCAAGTATAAACCGCCACCACAGTTTCTGCGATAGTTCTGGTATGTATTTATGGTAGACCCGAGTGTGACGTTCGAACCGGTTCTCCCTCCCCGATTCCCCTTCACCACTTATGGAATACAAAAATGCGCCACTAACTACGCAGCAGATATTTACACGTGATCATATTTTTGTGACTTTAAATTCAATCCCAACAACAATGATACATGTGTGCACAGTGAAGTCCGGTTTCCTGGCGCTGCTGCCGGAAGAAAAGGGCAAAAGGGAAGCAAGGATGAAATAAACAATGGGGTGTTATGCGGTGTTTTTGTATTTCATAAGCGGTGTCACTAGCACTACCACCGGTTAGGGGAATATGCGGTGTCACATACCACCGCTTAGGGGAATATGCGGTGTCACATACCACCGCTTAGGGGAATATGCGGTGTCAAATACCACCGCTTAGGCGAAATCCTCAGAAACGTAACACTCGAACTTATGAGATCAACATACCCCATTGACTTCATTGTAGAAAGAGTGGTCGACACAACAATCTGGCTACAACTCTTGATTTTATCCGCAGCCAAAAGCAGCTGGCTAGGAATTTTACGCCTACTCATCGTCAGGGGGCGCTGAAAGCGATTTGTAGAACATTTGACAGACTGCCGTGTACGAAAATTATATAATTTCAATTACTAAATGATGTTTCACTGAAATAATCCACTATATTATGATTTCATATCACTTTATGTAAATTATCTATTGAATAAATTACCGAAATTAATTGTTTTCATAACAAATAACAAAAAATCGATTTGGTTGAATGCCGAATACTTTGACAGTTCACACTTAACAGCTGATCGAAATCACACACATATGACCGAAATCACACACACCAACTTGGAGGTAAGTCAGCTGGGTTCGGCTGGCTGGGAATCGTTTTAATGAACGACTGGCTAGCTACGTTTCAAAAAAACACGCCTATTGTACACACTTGGACCGGCTTTTTTGTGTGTGGATTTTGAGTCGCAAAAATATGATCGCATGAAATTTGCTGCGGGGTCACTCGCACCGCTTTTTTTATGAGTATATCCTAAGTAGCAAAAACATGATGGCATGCCGATCTCTGGTGTACGCCCAGACAGGGTTATGGTGACAGTTTCATGAACATCGCAAGGACCAACCAACTTTTCATTTCTTCAACCACGGGAAACGATAAACGCCGCCAAATATTGTGAGGAAATCGACATAGTGCATGTAAAATTGCCTGAAAAGCAACCTGCATTGGCGAATAATCATGGTCCGATACTAAGCATGACAATGCTAGACCCCATTCCTCATAAGTAATGGTGCAAAAATTTGTTGCAGTTGGGTTTTGAAATTCTTCCGCATCCACGGTACTCTCCTGATATTTCCCCAACGGATTACTATCTTTTCCGCAATCTGAATACATTTTGCTAACAGACGGTATTCTGGGACCGAGCAGAGGTCATAAAAGCCTTTGAAGATTTCATTGCCTAAAAAATTTAGCACTTCTACAAAAAATTAATATTTGACCTTGTATCACGTTGGAAGAATGTCATAGATGCCAACAGATCCTATTTTTATTGAATAAAAATTTACGGAAAAATAATATTGGCTTTTAAATTTTTACTGTAAAATCGGACATTTCATGTGGTACAACCCAATAAAACAGTACTCTAGATAGATCAACGAAAAGGTTCAGTTCTGTGTTGTGGTGATTGTACAAGCTAAGTTACTTTTGATAATTAGCACAAAGTTGGCATGCGAATGAATATTTTCTTTAAAATGAAAGTTGAATGCGCTCGTTTTATTGTTTATGGAGGATGTTGTTACTTTTAGTAACAGATACCAAATTAAAATAATGATACCCCGGGATCCCGGGATTCATTTTTCCAAATCCCGGAATCCCGGGATTGAAAATTAGCTTCGGGATTGGAGTCCCTAATTCTAACCCATGGCTATCGGTGGTCTTTATAGGCTCACTTTCTGCAACATTATTCTAGTCCTATTAACAAAAAGTCAGTTGAAACATTATTTTTCTTGAATTAGCGATGATACCTTCCAAGAATTGAATTTATACTCACATATGGCATTTTTGCTTTCCTTTTCAGGTAGCTTCCACCCAAAAGATATCGAACAAGTGAAAACAAATAATTTCTACTTGGAGAAGTTCCTCGAACACAATGACTTGGATATGAAACTATCCCTCCAAATGCTCTGGGACGTCTGCATCTGGAGAAAGAACTTTGGTGCAAATGACATTGATGAGAGCAATATTCGAATGGACTATCTCGAGCAAGGTTTCATGTTTCCGCGGAATAGAGACAAAGATGGTAAAAGACTGCTGATTTTCAAGACAAAGATGCACAGCAAAGGAAGCAAGAACATGAGCGAACTAATGCGTGTGGTAGTGTATTGGATCGAACGACTATTGGCGGAGAATGGCTTGGACAAAATCACAGTATTCTTCGACATGCAAGGCACCAGTATCAGCAACGTTGATATGGACCTTATAAAGAAGATCATTGAAACACTTAAGCTATATCCTCTGCCGCTTAACTATATTTTAATTTATGAAATGCCATGGATCTTAAACGGTAAGTGAGATAGACACAAGTAAATAGAACATCTTATATATCGCTGAGACCCTTTTCAGCTGGATTTAAGATTATTAAAGCACTCTTGCCGCCAAAAGCTGTTGCCATAATGAAATTTCTCAATCCGAAAACAATTTCCGAGTATGTGGATGCGGAGAATATGCTTGTGAGTTGGGGTGGAAAGGATAACTACGCTTTCTCTTTCGAACCTGCTGAACCAAAAAAGATGAAATCCAGTAAAGTCAAAAAATCATTGAACAATAATGAGGACGATTTTGTTCTAACGGATGGCGTAAGTAGAGGATAATCCTTATAATATACTTATACATATATATGTCCACTTTTAATCCCCACCCCTTCGACCACCTATAAATATGTGTTTCAAATTACATTTGTCCTGATTTTCCATCGATTTTCCTGTGTTATTGCGTATTCGGTATTCGTGCTCGTTTGCCCTAAGTTCGAAATACGAATACCCAAGGACAAGGAGTGTTTTGATTAGCCATTCGATAACAATGGACAGCGGTGTCGTAAGCCATGCGGCTTCACCTTTATACACACTTTTAATTGATTCAATTTTATTAGTGTAAAGGCGTTCGCCGGAAATGGATATCGTCATTCCAACCCTCGTGGGGATATTCGCCTTATGTAGGTTGGAATTTTTTTCGATAGAGCAATATAGAAGGTATTATAGTTCTAGAAATGGCCGCTTAAAATGAGGACGTCAGCATTAAGAATGAATAATAAAAGGTTTTTCAAAATTTATATTTTGTAGTATAGATTCCTTTGTTGTGTATTTTTATTGGAGATTCTTTTCGACCGTCTACTAAGCTTTCAAAGGTCGTTACGAATTTCTATGTCTGATTTTCAATGCACTGCAATAGGTACGGTTTTCTTTTGTTCATATATTTGGGGTCACTGAACTATTTGGGTAAGTTGCTATTCAAAAACCCTTGCTACGAGCACAAAACAAGCAGAATATGTTAGAATGGGTCAAAATGGAGCAATGAACCCAGCAATTAGTCCAGTATGTTTCAATCTTCGTTTGACTACTTTCAAGGACTGGATTATTTTATATCTCATTTACTTCGGCATGGCCTCAGTGTTCTTTTTCGTCTACTTCGTTTGCTTGTTGTGTCTATTAGTCGATCATTATATGGAGGGCTCACAGCTGTATCGAACCAAGTCATAAAAAAAAAAATTCAAAACTAGCGCCAAATTCTCCGCAAAGTTGAACTCTATTCAGGGCTGTAATGAACTAAGTCAGAAAGTGTTTCGTTCCTTAGTTAACGGTAAACAAAATCAAGTCTTTTAGTGTCCACACGTATGTATAATGTACATATAAGAACAGGCTATTACAATGTAAATAATAATGCATAAAAACATTTATTATTGTCTTTTTGCGGTATAATTTTTACATTTTTTTTTTTAACTTTTTTTGGTCAGCAAAATCCGATCCCTGCTAATGACCATCTATTCATTGTATTTATTTGTGGTCAAGACCAGAATTCGACTATCCCTCTTAAAATCATAGTAAACTATTCAATTTGAAAACAAATATCTACGCACGCCTTTTTTCTCATAATTTGCTCGGCTTAGCTGCTGTATGCCCAACACCCAAATATAATATCGCTATTATTACGGATAGCCAAGCCGCAATAAAAGCCATAAATTCGGCAATCACCTCTTCGAAACTTGTAGATCGTTGCCAGGAACAACTCAATCGTTTGTGCAACCAGGCCAGACTCACGCTTATCTGGGTTCGAGGACATAGTGCCATTGAAGGAATCGAGAGAGCCGACGAACTTGCCAGGCTCTCTAGCCCTTAACAGCTCACTAGCGGAAAACGTTCATATTCCTATAGGTGCTGTTAAGGGCAACATTATCTCACACTTCTTAAAATCAGCCGGTCTCGGGTGGACCAGTCTGACAAACTGCGTTATATCCAGAAAATTATGGCCAAGTTACAACAGGCCCAAAACAAACGAACTGCTGCTAAGAACTCGTGCAGACATCGCTAGAGTAGTGGCAGTCAGTACAGGACACTGGCTAATAGGAGATCATGCAGCCAAACTCGGAATCCCTCACAACAGTTTCTGTCGTAGCTGTAAAGATGAAAATGAAAAAGAGTCGCTTATTCACTTTCTGTGCAAATGTCCGGCCGTAGCGAGAGCCAGGCAACGCGTACTGGGCAAGCTATTCTTCGACGACCTTAAAGAGATATCTGGGAAAAGCATTGGAGAACTGATCCTTTCCTAAATTCCACAGGATGGATATAAATATCCCAACATTACCTTCTAACAAACAGGTCACCTGAGGTTGTGGTATCAAAACGGCGCTCCACGCGCTATTTGGGTTTTCGTCCATCGAAACCACCACTTCTACCTACCTATCTCCTGTATTTATTATATTGTGAGAATAAAGAAATATTGTTTGTATGCTTTCGCGAAAACGATCAGAGACTATTGCCACCATCAATGCACCAGTGGTAGCGGGTATGCGTGTACGCGATACATGTGTAGTAGTATAAATGATTGGGATTGCTTCGTGCTAACGTATATGTATTGTAATTGTTCGATTAACTTTAATCCAATAACTGGATAAATTTGGTTGCAATTTGTTTTATGATAAGTATATGCAGGGCTTGGAACAGATACAGATAAATGTATATATTACGTTTTGACGTTTTGGCGGTAAGAAGGTGCTGTAATATTTAAGAAAGCGGAGAATTTAGATTGGAAGAATTTCCTAACCCATCTGCGTCAGGTTTTTCTTTGATAGTCTATGGAAAATCCTTTATCCAAGCATTTCATTCAGTCATTTGGTGAAGCAAGTATTTATGCCAACTTTTAAGGTGCAAGAACAAGTGTAGCATTCAGCTGGAAGTCTCCTTCCAGTAGACAATTTATTACAAATACACATATCTACATACAAAGAGAATATTTTTGCAGGCGCAGCAAAGCGGGTACATCAGCTAGTATAAAATAGAACGAATGTAAGCTTTATGATGATCTTAGAAGCGCTGTCCTATATTAAGAGGAATGTGATATCTTTTAACGATAGTAGAATTTATTCTGATAGTCAGGCGGCTTTAAAATCCCTAGAATGGCTACGCAGTTCAACATTCACAAAGGGTCACAAAGACATTACAGGGAATGGTAAAGCTGACAACTCGCCAAACTAGGAACACTAATAACGATTCTACCGGACAAGATGAATTTACGTATTCCCCTTGCTACTTACAAACTATGAGTTAAACTCGACACAGTCAATAGAACCGGCCTGCCGGCCCTTGTGGGATCTGAAACACGCCTATTATGGTTGCAGATGGAATATACAAATTAAATTCTTTTATGTAGATTTAAGAAAGAACGAAAAAAATATTTCTCTTTATGTATTTGATGAGTTTCAACTTAGAACTAACTACAAAAAATATGTTTTAACTCTAAAGTAACCCTTATCTCATAAAAAATAATCGATCTCATCGCGGATGATGATATTGAGTGCGTAGATTCATTAGCGTTGCTGCAATTGTTTATCTTGGAGTGCTGAGTGCGCAACATTTCGATGTCCAAGAAAAGGCGATCTTATTTACGTAGTATCTGATATTATTTATGTGTATGACTCTCTCTTCTTTTATCGTAATTTCTTGTGTTTATCGTTAACTTACAATTTCGGTGAATTCGCATAATTCTGTGTGTTCAGTTAAGCATTAATAAGTGAACTCCTGTTCCACTGGCTGGAGGAGTGATTTCGCTGAATTGTATGTAAAATGATACTCGATAACGAGAGCGGTAATGCCAAATCGTCACATTTCGATAACGAGTAACTCGTTAACGGATGCGGTAATTCGGTCCCTGATGAGTATCAGTGTCACTGATATGCTTTTATTTCTGTGTTTTAATGAAATCAATTGCTGTGACTGATCCCACCATCTTTCTATTTAATATGTATTGAAGTCTACTTTCAGGCGCACAGACAAATAATTCAAATAATTGCTTTTAGGCATGCATAAAAAACAAACCGACTCTTAAAATCACAATAAACATAAATGTGTCCATAGTTCGAGATAAATGTATATAAAAGTTCGAGGCAAAAGTATCCTATACATTTCCAGAAAACAGATGGGATAGAAGAAGTATGTATATGCACTATGCAGACAATTTGTAAGAATGAAAATAGAATTGCGTTATTGAAATGATTCTTCGATAATCGGGTGTTCTGCTTTTTGACTTATTTCTTTTAATGACACATACATTTATGTAGAATATGTACATTATGTCGATGTAGCATCTTTTTCTGGCAATGATTGCTATATCATAAATCTTTATTCATTCAAACACAATTAGAAGTTGTCTGCCTGAGGGGCAACATTTTAATTTGTTGGTTATTTTTAAATACAGTAGTCCCTCATTATATGCGGATTCAATATACGCAAGTGATCGAATCCTGACCAATCCTATCCTATCCTATCCTATCCTATCCTATCCTATCCTATCCTATCCTATCCTATCCTATCCTATCCTATCCTATCCTATCCTATCCTATCCTATCCTATCCTATCCTATCCTATCCTATCCTATCCTATCCTTCCTATCCTATCCTATCCTATCCTATCCTATCCTATCCTATCCTATCCTATCCTATTCTATCCTATCCTATCCTATCCTATCCTATATCCTATATCCTATCCTATATAATGTAATATAATATAATATATAATATAATATAATAATATAATAATATATATAATATATAATATAATATAATATATAATATATAATATATAATATATATAATATATATAATATATATATATATATATATACAGTGGTAGTCACATAATTAGCACGCTCATTGCTTAGAACAAAAATCGTAACGCAATATTTTAGTTGCTAAGCAATATCAAAATTTATTTATGTATTTTTACATCTTATATGTTAGAGTATAAAAAATAGAAAGTGAAATATAATAAAAACTATCCTGCAAAGAAAAAAAAGAGAGAAACGTATTTTTAGCTTGGACATATAATTAGCACACTCATTACCAACATTGCAAAAGTCATAAAATTCGGTATTTACTTACAAAATTAGTATTTGCTTTGTTAATATTTCGTTGGAAAACCCTTATTTGTAATGACTTCAGAGCATCTAAGTGACAAACTCTCCACCAAACGTCTGCAGTGTTCCGGAGTTATGGCCGACCAGGCTCTCTGAATATTTTCCCACAATTCATCCAAATTTTTTGGGTTTTTGCCTTCAATCCTTCGTTCGATGTCATTCCATAGATTCTCGATGGGATTGAGATCCGGACTTTGTGCTGGCCATCGCAAAATATTAATATTATGATCCTCTAGGCATCGTTTCACCAGCCGGGAAGTGTGCTTCGGATCGTTGTCGTGCATAAAGCGCCACACGAGGGGTAAATTGTCCTCAGCATATGGTATCATATGATTAACTAATATATTTTTGTACACATGTTGATCCATTTTTGATGTTATTCGCACGATCGGGCCAACACCATGCCATGAAAACGCTCCCCAAACCATGATGTTTCCTCCACCATGTTTCACGGTTTTCATAGTGTACTTGGGATTGTGCTGCTGATTAATAGGACGCCAAACATATCTTTTACCGTCTGATCCCCATCGGCAGAACTTCGACTCATCGCTCCAAAGCACGTTTTTCCAAAAAATGAGTGGCTTTTCAATATGCTCCCTAGCAAATGTTATTCTTAGCTTTATATTTTTAATAGACACATATGGTTTCTTTTGTGAAATGCAGCCACGCAACTTTTTCTCGTTTAAACGGCGCCTGATTGTTTTTGAGGATACATAAATACCGTGGTTGAGCTCCATTTCGTCTTTTATTTGGTTTGAAGTTTTAAATGGAGCCACTTTCGCAGACCTAACTATTAGAGAATCTTCTTTAACAGTCGTTTTGCGAGGTCTTTGAGCTCGTTGGCGCCTTTTTGTTGTTCCATATGTTTCCGTATACTTAAAGGCATTATATACCATTTTTCTGGAGCATCCTAATGTACTTGAAATTTCTGTAACTGTCAGCCCATCCGCTTTTAATTTGATTATAAGCTCCCTCTTTTATTCGGAGCAGCTAACACCTTTTCCCATATCTGATTAATAAAATTTACTGTAAATATGGCTTAAAGTTTCCACATAAACACTTACTTATCAAATACCTGGATTTTGTCGAAAATAACTAGAGAAAATGGAACAATCCTTAAAGTGTGCTAATTATATGTCCACACTCAAAAGGCGTCAGGATACAACTATTGTTTGCTTTAGTGATCGTAGAGAGAATAATGATGTGAAAGCTAACGGGATAATTGCCTGACACAACAGCAAAGTTTTCATACGAAATTTTTCCCCTTCATTTTAAATACTACTAGACATAAAACGGATTTTATATGAGTAAGGCAAAGTGTGCTAATTATGTGACCACCACTGTATATATATATATATATATATATAATATAATATATATAATATATAAATGTGAAAGTTTGGATGTTTGGATGTTTGGATGTTTGGATGTTTGAATGTTTGGATGTTTGGATGTTTGGATGTTTGGATGTTTGTTGAAAATTTCGGGAATAGATAGTCTACTTCCTGGATTAGAGATTAGGCTACTTTTTAAACAAAACATACAATTCCTTGATTCCATAATTCGAGTTATTCCAATTTCCGCTTTTATTACTTGGTCATTATTTTTGGGTACACCATTGTCATTGATCGTCAGTCTATTGGGAGAGGGTTGTTTTTGTAGATGTTATGCTCTTCTCTTCGCCACAAATCCATCGCTATCGCTTATTCTTTAATTTTCTTTGTACCCATACGCGCATTGAATGAGGGGTAAACCATTGCCATTGATCGTCATTCTGTTGAGAGGGGGTTGTTCGTGTTAATAATTAATGCTCCTTTTTGGGATTGTGACACAAAGTAGAGGAGGGATGATTTTGCTGATATTTGCTACCGACTTTAGTTAGTTGTGTTTCTGCTTCATCAGCGTGCGGATCTAGATCCACAGAAAGGGGGAAATGCACGATTTTTTTTACTTTCTTTGTTTTGTCACTTTACGCGGTATTTGGTTACCTTAAGGTTAAGTCAGTGGATACCTTAGAATAAAGTTTTTCCTTTTATTTTAATTCACAAATACATATTATATTGTAGTTGGGCTAGGCAGGCGATGTTGAGTCTTAAAATTAGTAAATAGTTGGTGATTTCAGACAAACCTCACCAGTTACTCCACGATCAATGCTTACAACAAAGCCTAATATCTTCGGCGTTTACATAATGCTATTGTACTTTAAATATAAACATTAAGTACAACTATTAGAGACAAGAAACCAGAAAGTACCATTATTTGATGCTCATAAAATACATATTATTTACATATGTGTGTAGACGTGTTTGTACACAGGAATATTACATTTCCATCAATTTTTTATGCAATCGTTTCATCTATAGGGAACAACCACTTAGTTCAGATAATAATGTATTGGCTTCAGAATTCTTTAGAATCTTAATTTAAATAATATCGATTCCTACTACTTCCTTTCTATCATACCACAATCAAATGACGGGACTGATTTTTAGCACGGGCAACGCCGGGCAGGCAACAGCTAGTCTTCAATAAACGAGACCTCGATATGTGCGAGTGTTTGAGTAAAGAGAGAAAGGACAGTCAGTTTTCAGCGTTGCCACTTTTACTACATGTGTAGCAAAATTACTACATACATACATATTGAAGTGCCATGCTACATAAACATACTACATCATTCCCTCACTGTCACTATACTACATTTATTACAAACAAACTGATATTTGAAATGAATGTCATTTTCTATGTTATTTGCAGTTTCAACAGCTATAAGAGATTCTTCTGTGCAATTTAATATCTACAGTACACAGTAACAATGTCTAAAGGACTTTAGAATTTTATCGTTTTCACCGCTTTATCGTTACATCCGGTACAATAAATTCTTACACAACTTTTAGTTCTTTAAATAATAACATATTTTTGGGCAAAAGAGAATGATTTTCGTTTACAAATTTTGTTGCCAGTTTAAGGACTATCTCCTCGCATCATTTGCTTGAAAACAAAATTTACATTTACTGAACTTAGCAGATACGAGTTATGGAATTAACACGGCATGTGCTGAAATTTAATTTAGCCCTAGCCCTTTCAGGCCGACATGAAAAAAAACCTATGCGCTATGGTGAAATTTAGTTGCTTTTTAATATTTTATTAAAGCAATGAAAAAATAAAGCAAGTACTTGTAGAAAGCACAGTTTATTTTCAATTTTGTTTTTTAATCACATCGATACATATTTACAAACAGAATGAAAATAACAACAGTTTTTCGACTTAAATGTTGTACATTTTCATCGCTATATGCGGCATCCTTGTAACCGATTGCAAAATACTTTGAGTTAAACGGAGTTTTGCATGGACCTTGAAAATACATACATATTCGCCCCTGTGATGAATTCCGACCGGTTTGAAAACGGACGAAATTACAAGGGATGAATTCGGAAAAATCCGTTAGTTTTGAATTCTTCCCTTGTAATTCCGTCCGTTTTCAAACCGGTCGGAATTCATCACAGGGGTGATTATATTGTTATATCCGGTTCATCGCTTAGCAGGTATTATTATAACCGATTTCTGTTGTATTATAAATTAACATTTAGTATTTTAGTATTTAGCATTTATTTATTTAATTTCATTTATTATATTTATTACGATAAAGGGGTTATGAATACCCTTAGAATGGCACGCACAGTGCGAGCACATAAGGGACAGGACAGAGAGACAGACACATCGGCGTGATGATAGGAATCTCAGATGTTAGGTTTTAATTTCAAACAACTCTATGTGTGGTGTCCAAGATTACTGGTGGGTTATTTATTTGGACTATTTTTTGTCATTGCTTATGATTCACGGTACTCAGTGTTTGTGAGATCGATTTTTTTCAGCCATACCAATACCACCATCCTACTGCCAGTGCTATGCCTTCGCAGCAGCTTTTGACATTTGCTTCCGAAAATTTTTATTTTGCTAAATTTTTTTTTAAATACTACATTTTTGTTACTACATAGTATAATACATTTGCTTGAGGAAAAGTGGCAACGCTGGTTTTATTGTTATGAAATAAGAGCTGAGATCTGAGAAGGTACATTTTTATAATTTAGTATTAGTATCTAGGCAGTCTTCGCATTACTCAAAGAAAAACCAGGAGCTTTTTCAACTGAAAGGTCCAGCGGAAAGAACGAAATTCGTCCCCCAAAGCTAGAGAAAAAAGCCTTTACCCTATTCTAGTTTTTTTTATGATATTTACGAAATGGTAAGTGATATTGTAGTATTGCTCTTAGCAAATGACTCAAAAGATCATAATCAAGAACGAAAAAAGTCTAACTAAATCGTAAAAAAATTGTTCTATTTTCCACCTTCGTGAGAAGTTTGGTAACAATTTTGTATCCAGGTGATGATGTATTCCTCCATCACTGTCTCTGCAATATTAATATATTTAGTCTCAATATTTTTTGGGTGCACTTATGCATTTCCCGATTGTTGCGTAGAACAATGCCGACCAATTGTCTACGTAAAGGAATATTAAAACTTGACATGATTTAAATAAAAAATGTTCCTTGATCCAGTAAAGAATGCTACATAAACAGCAAATATATTAATAACTTACTCTTAATTAAAAATAGGCATGCATTTTCTATTTACCCTAATACGGATCGTTAATTAACACTTCACTAAATAGTGTTATTGTTAAAAAATTTGTTACACTTTACATTAAACGCGTGCCGTCACAAAGATCGCACGGAATTGCAGCTAATTTCTATTTGCCTATAAAGCTAAAGACTCAATGCATCAAATGTATTACATCTCATCTTGTTGCAAGCTGTTGTAGCTATCGCTTATTGAACTGTTTGTTATTGTTTAAAAACACCTCTACGTTTAAAATCACTGAAATATGTAATAGTATTAATAACTTCTGCTTTGTCATTCCTTTGTTTATTTTACACGTCACGGGATGTACATACATATACTCTTACATGCCGATTATGGAATCCGGCGGGTCGTACTCCGATCCGCATTTCATTCCAGGGCCATTTTGGAAACCGTCGGATGAACTGCTTTATCGGTCCGCAAACTACATTATCAATTGCGAGATTTCTTAAAAAATAGTAATTCAAAGAGCCGAAATATTTTAAAAATAATGAGGAAAAGAGGAAATCTATAGCAGGCGTATAAGAGGGGACATAAGTATACAAGCGAAGGATGTATTACAGAACAGTTGCCCGACGCTCAGCAAATTAAAAAAAAAAAAAATAAATTCGCTGGAGAAATATTCATAAATCATGTTCAGGTTTACTAAAAAATTCAGAATAAATAAATCTATTTTCATAGTTTTTCAGGAGAGCAAAAAAACAAAACACAAAAGGTAAATTTAATACGCGTTTTATGGACTTAAGATATTTTTAGTTTTCTATAACTCGGGATATAAGTTAAAAACAAGGACGAGGATTAGATACAACTACGCGTATTGAATTGGCGATTCTAAGGCACTAAAGACTAAACTGTTAAAAATTCACTTAAGGCGACTTAAGATAGTTTACCTTTTCAGCAGATTTATTTTGCATTCAGATAGGTACGTTTTGAATGATTTGAAAAGTAAGATGCCTTCACTAGCAAGAAGTTTGTCGCTAACGCCGCTACGAACTCGATTTGCCTCTACCGAGTACGTTTCAGACAGTGCTACGGACACAATTAATTGTGACATACCAACATTAAAATCCTGCCCAATGCCATTCTGGAAACCATCTTCAGCTAAGAACCGTAAGCATGCAGCTAATTTAAACTCCGGCGTAAGCGACGAACTTCTTGCTGGTGAAGGCATCTTACTTTTCAATTCATTCAAAACGTAGGGGAGAGTAGTGTAGTGTACCTTGGACCAAGTGTACCTCGGTCCGAGCGGGATTTTTCTAGTATATCTATGTTCTTTTGACAAAAGATCCTCTACGAATTGTGTGCCATATTGTAACACATTGACTCAGTTTGCAACTGGCACTGTGTCGTGTTAGCCTGGTGAGTAATTTGCTAGGAATGTTTTTTACCCCCAAAAGTAAAATTTTATGTATATTTGTGAAGCATGTTGTGGAAAAATTTGGTGTGAAAGTAAGCTCCGGATAGTTTTTATAAACAAATTACTGAAGTTACTGAAATTGAAGTCAGGTTAATTTAAGTTACTAAAATAAAGACTGTAAAGGATGTTTTGACCAATAGTCATACTATCATATGTGCTTCCCAGGAAAATAACTTTGCTTTCAACTTTTTCAGCATTTAATGTAAAATTTCTTAGCTTTTTGTAATAAGTTGTCAGTTAAGATATATTTGTATATTTTTTTAGCTATAAAAATTAAACCTTATGTTACCGTTGTCGATAAAATTTGCAATTTAGTTTGTATGGTCCGAAAATACGCTATGGTCTGGTCCAAGGTACTCTTACATAGTGTACCTTGGACTAAGAAAACCAAGATCACTTATTTTGCTCCTGGGATAAATTGACAACATTTTTGAAATATTAAATAAATATTTTAGAAAGAGTAATAAATTGGTTATAGTTTCGAGTCTTCAACTATATGAAGAGATAATATGGTGAGGAGTAAGCGCTGATTTTCTGAAAACCGGTCCGAGGTACACTACTCTCCCCTACCTATCCGAATGCAGATTTATTTATTCTGAATTTTTTAGTAAACCTGAACATGATTTATGAATATTTCTTTAGTGAATTTATTTTTTTATTTTTTTTAACTTACTGAGCGTCGAACAACTGTAATACATCCTTCGCTTGTATCCTTATGTCCCTTCTTTTACGCCTGTTATCGATTTCCTCTTTCAGATTAATATAAAATCCTATTGTATCCATTATTTTTAAAATATTTCGGCTTTTTTGAATTACTATTTTTTGAGAAATATTTTCATTTGACAGATAAACGATAAATTTGAAATTTTGACAGTGGATGATAACGAGGTCTCGCAATTGATAATGTAGTTTGCGGACCGATAAATCAGTTCATCTGACGGTTTCCATAATGGCTCTGGAATGAAATGCGGATCGAATGCGGATCGGATGTACTCCCGGCGAGTACGATCCGCCGGATTCCATAATCGGCATGATTACTTTTTAGAAATTATATAAGTATATAAGTCAAACTTTTATTGACCTTGCGATTCTTTGCCAGTGGATGCCCACTCATTACTGCGGGGGACTTTTGTATGCACAGTCGGCGTCACGACACACCTTACGAGATAAGTGTGCACAGCTAGCGTCACGACACACCACACGAGACAAGTGTGGTTCTAGCTTAACGATCTGAATTCTATTCCACAAAGAAAGTATTCCAATAAGTCGATAATATGAGCCTCGAAAATATTAATTACCCAGAAATGCGAACTTGCTCTAAAATGTGAACTCACAAATTGAGGCATCAGTGGGCACAAAGCAGTGATGGTAAACGTAGGGGAAAATCCCTATATGTAGGTATTTTCAGCTCAAAAATGAACGCGTAGGGAAAAAAGGACAGATTTTTAAAATAAGCGAATATGTAGGGACTTTCAATATTGAAAACTTCCGGCTATTTCTTATCTCCACATTTGAATTCTTCCAGAGTTTTAATTTATGGTTTCATAAATGCCGAAATGTTATCTTACCCTCAATATATGTATGTAAAAGTCACGAAAATGTCAGTTCGATTTGCATAATTCGGTCATACTTGCAGGATTCAAACTCGAATTTTCAAGTTAATTTTTTTTTGCATTTGTCAGTGCAATATGAATTCCGTTCCTTTTTTTAATTTTGATTTTGTGCTGTTTTTGGTTTGTTATGAAAAGAAATAAAATAAACTTAAGCATTTTAAGCCTTTTTTATTTTCTGCTTATGGCTGTTGCTTGTATTAAGTACACCATGACACAGATCTGATAGTGTTTAAAAAAAACACGCATTGTGCTAAATTCTCCCTTTAGAAAAATCACGTATTGGGAATTGTAGGGGAAATTTTGCGAATGTGTAGAGCAAAGTAGGGATTTTTTCCATCGTTGGTAGGTACTTTTCCTTTTTTTAGTTACCATCACTGGCACAAAGTCGTCCCACCCTATGCAAGCAATCTAATGTTATCTACATCTTTTAGAATAGAGCCGCATACTTCTTCTGCTTCACTACTTGTCTGCGTTGCTGTTTTCAATTTTTATGAGATCAACAAGTTGTTCGGTTTTTTTTGTGATATATAAATAAAAGGTTTTTAAAACGTAAGTTTTTTATAATGTCGGTCGTGTCACAGGGATAGTCTTGTATAGCTGGAATTAGGTGCATAAAAATGTTGGTCTTATCTGGGAATTGTTTTATCTTGGGGTGGTCGTAAATTGAGATATGCCTTTATATGAGTTTTATAATTGATAGAATTCCAAAAGCAAATATTTTGTAGTTTTTGGATATTCTATATAACATTTCTTTTAAATCAGCCTGTGTGTGTATGACAAGCGCGTGTGGCTTTCAAGGAAACAAGCGCTTGAATAAAGAAAACATAAGGTACGCAATGTACGAGTAGTTTACATTAGAACCGTGTCTATACTGGACTGCTGCTGGATTGCCCATTACTTTCTCCACCATAAATATTAGCCACAACTAATTTCACGTCAAGTACCTTTCGATGTATTGTACCTTTAGTTTCGTAAAAATAGTATTCGGATATTGTTTTGTAATGGGTCTCATACAAGACACGACCCTAGAGCGCTACAACCTCCTCTATGCGTGTTTGTACTCCCCAGTATTTACATAGATCAGTACATTTTGTATGGAAAGCTATTTCAAATGCATACTTTGCCTCCTTTTTCTTAATTCCACTAATTGTTCAATTCCACTACATGCGCTTAATCCATGTAAAGCAAAAATAATTAAATTAAAATACCGTTAGGTGAGACAAATATATTATATTATCGGTAGCATCGATGTTCGGTTTGATACAAAGTGTGTGCTAAAGTGAAACCTGGATAACAGAATTATTGATTTGACAAATATTCGTCGTCAATTGACTGACGAAGAACAACAATCGCTTGCTGATTATTTCGACAGACATATCACCAATGATGTGGGTGAAATGAGTGAAGCGAATGATGGACAAGATCAGCCTGTAGCTTTATGATTTCTGAACGTGGACAATGCTGCAAATGATTCTGCTAACGAAAAGGATCCAATAGATAGCGATGATTCAGATTTTATTGGTGATGAACCGCTTCAGGTCATACATATAAGTACGTACGTACATATATTTGGTAGAGCTCGTTCAAGATATGGAAAATGCTGGTGAAGAAGAAAGTAACAATTCCAGAATTGCCAATTGAAACAAACCGCCCAAAACTTACGGTTTGGTGGTTGAAACCTTTTGCCAACTGCCATCGTTGAATCGATTGTACCTATATTAGAAGCAAATAGAAAAGCTAAAAATACAATAGCAGCCAACCAGAATGTATGGATGATGGATGTATACGTACAGTATTGGCCAAATATACAAACTTAATATGTATGTTGTATACGTACAACCAAATTCGTGGCTATGGTTCTACTTAGTTTTTGCAAGAGGGTCTTCTCACTTAAAACATCATCATACTATATAATAAAGCAGTAACGCTCATTCTGTAAAGACGGCTATATCTCGGACTGGAGCCTAAACGGCTGGGCGTATTCGCTTGAAACTTCATATCTGGGGACCGTGGGACTATACCACAAGGCCAATTTGGAATTTTCATGCTAGCCCCAAAAATTAAGGTACCTTACTTCATTTGGGTTCGATTTTATAAAAAGCGGATTTTCTAGAAAACGGCTCCAACGATTTTGTTAAAATTTCATATTGAGGTTAACTTAGACACATGCTATCAAATGTGATACCAGGTTTTTGCCTAGAAAGTTGTACAACGGTACTTGACTTTTATACCGATTTTCTCAAATTGGCTTTTTTCGGCTATTGCTCAGTCAATCGGTATTACCGATTTTCATATAGTAACCGTTTAAAAGTGAAATAGCAATAAGAACTACGATTTAATGTGAAAAGAACGTCATCGTGTTTGCGTGTACATATTCACATATATCCCTCGCATGTTTTGATCCTCTTGCAATACAATTCGGTATGAAAGTGGTTGCACATGAATTAGGTTAGATTAAAAAAGAAAACAACCCATCTTCTAAATAAATTTGAAGAACAAATTATTCAAAAGTGCAACGAAACTTTCAAAAATATTTATTTAGCTCCAGCCAATAATGGGGCTGAAAGTGGATAGGTACATAAGATTGATTGAGTTTGGATTGAATTAAATTTCTATCGTTTTTAAATTCAAAATCTGCCGCGCATACAATAAAAGCTTGATTTGCTCTAGAAGGAAATGTCTTTCATTTCTACCAATTCAACTCTGCGTTATAGCTTATTCTATGAATTCAAAGTCAGTTTATACGGCGCGGCGCGGCGCTTAAAAGCACGCGAAAGGAATATACGAGTACATATGAATAGCGAATTACTTATCTTCAGAGGTAGGCATTGAATCTTCTTACTACACTGAGCTTTTATTGGCACTTACATATATTTTTGCCCATTAAGCTCTGTAAAAATGTTCGTCGTTTTCGACGGGGTTCAGCTAGTTCCAAAGACTCGAAGGAGATGAATTTGGGCTCATCGCCTAATATAATATGTTATATTATTTTCGACTTATCCGCACTTCAGTTTAGATATTCCTTTGAAAATTTTAGATATTTCAGGTGGTTTATTTTTGTGTGTCAAAAGGATTAGCAGAAACAAAATTACATACATATGTATGTATGTAAATGCATGAGTACCATTCCATATATTATATAATGTGCTTAATGAAATTTATATCAAAATACAATTTTGGAATTCGGCCTTATATCACTTTCAAATTCGAAATAAAGCCGAATCGGCCTTATTACGCTTTTATTTATGCACACGTTTAGGTGCATGTTTTCATATTTCCACACAGAAAATTTGCCGGGGCACGTATTCACAAATGCTTCCAACACATCCAGCATCTTCTTTTTTATTTTATGTTAATGGTTGGTTTCTTTTTTTTTTTTTTAGTTGACATTATAGATTCTTTTGATTTTATTAAAGCAATTAACGAACTAAAAATTATTCCCAAATTTCACCAACTTCCTGCTTAGTCGACTATAATATTTCTATGTTGTTCTCATGGGACACCTGAACACAGGAATAGGTGAAGAAGTTTCCTAAACGTATATGCATACATATAAGTTATCGTTTAATTCATAAATCCAGTTAGTGTTACAGTGAATTTTAAACTATTATTTTTCGGCCGTTCCATTTAGAATTTGAGAAAATAATAGTTTAATATTCGCATATGAATCGTTATATAAAATATTAATTTCTTAAACTTTCCATCCGGTGCTTTTTGAAGTATGTATGTCAGAAAATCCTTAAATATGTACTCACCATTTATTTTAAAGTTCACACCTTTTGCTTCGTTACTTAAAGATCAAATGCAGAGTGCATGTCATTTGGTTTTACAAGTGGAAGAACTAAAAACTTGCGGTAAAGACGTTTTGCTTCCTTCTTTTTATTTATAGAAGTAATGAATCCTGGCAGCTTACACTTCCTTTCCTGAAACCCTCGCAAATTTCATATGAAAGAACCGAATAACCCAAATTTGCCATTACTTAATCGACGTTTGTCACTCAAAGTGCACGAAATAATGAGGTAATTGCACGTTGAGTTACTATCAACAAACATTGATAACGGTAATTGCTAATTCTCTTGCATTCTCTGAAATTCGGTTTTATTTCGCAAGCAATGTTCGGCTTTATTTCGCATTTGAAAGCGAAATAAGGCCGAATCTTAAAATTCGGCCTTATTTCGTTCGGCGTTATTTCACGGCACCGCGCCATTCGACCGATTTAAATTCTTTTTTGTTATGTTAGTACATCTGTCCTCGACATTCCCACCAAATTTTAGCGTCATACCTACCATGCCATTTTTAAACAAGGTGGTATTGTCCAGTGTCCTCTGTCACCAATTATCACGTTTGAGGAGCCCATCCCAGCTTGCGCATCTGAATAGAATTTAACAATAAACAATGTACTCTTGTTCGCCTATGCGTTTGGTCAGGCAATAACAGTTAATGGTGCTCGCTATCGCGACATTATAATACAGTTTTTTCTGCCTAAATTGCCAGATATGGATGTGATCAGACTTGGCCACCCAGATCATCTGATTTAACGCCATTGGACTTTTTTCTTCGCGTTTTTTTTTTTTTTTTAAGTTTAAGGTTTATGCCAACAGTCCAACGATTACCGATGAACCAAATATAAAGTGAGAACTATGAGTAAGTTAGTATTTAAGACATTAAGACCCCACCGCCATAAAAGTGTATTTTGTAATAAATAGTACATGCGTTTCTGTCTTTGCTTTGTACTCTCTTATGAATCCAATTTTGTCCGGGATTTTCATGCCTGTTAACTTATTTCTACAAAATATGTCTGGCAACCCTACCTGTGATGACAGCAGTGATCGTACTAATATGTAAGCGGTTTGATCCAGTGATTTCAAGGCCGCCTGACTATCCGAGAAAATGCTAATATCGTTAGTAGATGTTACATTCCTATTGATCCAGGACAGTGCTTCTGAAATCACCATTATCTCCGCCTGAGCCTGCACTAAATGAACAAAATACTTCGTATTTCGATTCCAGTGGTTAAAGGGTTAAGGGGGTTCCTATTTTAAAACAATTAACCTTTAAATAGGTAGATGAGTAATAGTAACGTAAGTATGTAGGTGGGGTGCTGACAACACCCCATCATGATTTCACTTTATTACGCTTATCTTTCCTCTGGTAAGTGGTTCTATGATGGAATTGTCATTATGATATCGTTCTGGGATAGAACAATGTTAAAAGAATTAACTTTAAGACCTCTTTATAGAGTTTTTAGTCGTCCTTTCCAAAATAGTGCTTCTGTAACAATTTTTTGTTTTAACGAATTCGCCATCATCCGTATCAATTAAGTCCGGCTCTTCACTTGAATCTTCATTGATATAGTGTCAATAACAGTTGAATGCATTCCTGATCTTTTTCAAATGACATTTTCCAAGGGTTAAAGTGCAGAACCTCGTAAGTCAAAAAAACGCCAAAAAATATTATTTATTCATAATAATCAGTAAAATCAGAGCCACCTTTTGGCATTTTTAGTTTAATAATGTTGTTCTAAACATTTTACAGGAAAAACGAAAATCAAAACGTCGTAGGTATAATATTTCCCGCCAAAAAACTAATCAGTACCTCGTAAGTCCAGTACATTTCAATGCTAATGTTGACAGTTCATGCGAAGAAATATTTTTTTTAAAAAAATTTTCTGTGATTTCTGCGAAACAAGCGAAAAGCATTTACGAGGTCCTGCACTTTAACCCTCGATATATACAAATTCAACCAGAAAAAAAAAATTACACAACTGGGTAGGTGGGGTGTTGACAGCACCCTTGCAGCTTGAAGAGTCGGTCACGGCTTACTTGTGCAACCAAACTTTTTTAAAACCATCTGAATCTGTATAATAGAAAACAACAGGAGGGTACGGTACCGATGCGGCTGTTGTCAGTCGCAAATGTATAATAATGAAAAATAAGACCTTGGGGGTGTTGTCAGCACCCCACCTACCCAGTTAAAGATAAATTGAAACTCCAAACCATTTCAAAATTTTCCAAGCAAGCTTAGTGCTTATTGTACGTATAATTTATGTCAGTTTAAAAAATCTGAGGACGACTGTTTCCATAACTACACTGTGTTCACATAAATGATTGTTGATGTGAATATACATATGTGATCCCAATTCCCAAGTATTTCTACGTTAACTACCTAGGTACCTAGCTTCAAGTTTTAAAATTCAAATCCAGTTTCCCTAACACCTATCACCTACATACATAGGTTTGCTCATTGTTCGTTTTTTTAAATTTGAACAATTGCAACTCGAAGGCAGTATTATTATTAAATACACACCTACGTACTTAATTTTGTCAATTTTTTTTTCTTAACCAAACACTGAGAAACCCGTCGTTATTAAGAAGTCCTGTTTGTCAAGATACGAGTGATTTAAAATTTCAATTTGGCATAATTATAATAATTACATATGAACATATGTACATACATCCAAGCTGCAGATAAATTATAATCAACATCAAACAACAAAGCTGCTAGCTGACCACCGTCCACAGACCCCAGATCCCTTAGGCTTAAAAGGTAATCGTAGTTTGCTTGCGTCATTATCTAACAATTATTTACTTTAAAATGGCTTTCTGCGTTTCTTATCCATCTAATGGGGCACTCAACACCCACCCACCCCATTTTATTTACTACGTCATGTCCAAGCTCAACGCATAGATACTTTTTATTAACTTATTTTGTGCGCGTGAATCTCCTCTCTACATCGTTCTTCGATGCTTTGGCTTTCAATTTCGTTATGTCCGTCTATTCTCTTTGTGTTGGCGGCTTTCGCCGTCGTTGCTTCGTGGTTCGTGTTCGTCGTCGTCTTCGATTTGCCCGTATCAAGGAATTGGTTGTTTAGCATTCAGTTCGTAACATCTGAGTGGGTCTGCTGAGTATCTATCTATCCGTCCGTTTAGAATGAGAACCGTGAAAAGTTCGTCACCGAATGCTGCTAGTCGCTGACACGAAACGTGGAAATTCACGAACGAAATTAGTTTTGTGATTGCGGATGCGAACGCTAAACGCTAAAATTAATTCGCTGGTGTTATACAGAAAAGTGTTACAATCGCTTCTTGTTATCATCACGGCTTGTTATAATATTACTCAGTGAAATAGTTCAACAACACTTCCACAATATGCCAAGGGTAAGTGTGCTACGATTAAAAATGTACCAGCAAGTAAGTGTCTAAAGACAATTCGTATATAAATAGATACAATTTACTCGTACATTAGCTGGCACTTAAATGGTTTTGCTGTGTAGGTACTCTCAAATGAGGGTGGCCTATGTATGTACTTACATACATACATAATATCTGTATCTTTTTGTTTTGATACCAGTGTATTTTGCGGACCTACATTGTTTGTTTTTGAAGTTCATTAAACCATTCAAAGTGTTTCTTTATTACAATTTCCTCTTAATGTTTATTTTATAGACGGGATTTTGCTTATCAGTATGCGTATGCAGATCAAGTGTTGAAATAGTTATCACAGAAATTTTGCTTCTTCCATTCACTTCCGTCCTAAACTTCTTAAATTAAATTTAGTAAATTGAGATTACAGCTTAAATTTGTATGAAAATGAAAACATAGCAGTGCTATGACGTCACTCCTGTATGGCTCTTTGCAGAAGCGAAAGAGAACCCAAACAAAGTGCAAAAATTAAGCTTTTCTTAATAGTTACTTGTTAATATTACCAACTATTAACATGGGAAATGTTTGGTTTCATTATAATCTTAGGTTCATTATTTAAATTGAAAAACATCAATTTTATGTAAAGTGGCGGGTCCCTTAACTTCAATATGGTTTTAAAAGGTCGTTACTTCGGCATCTATCGGTTTGGTCTTGTTACCTCTGTATTGAATAAAACACATAAAGATGCAGTCTGGAGGACTTTCTTAGCCCCGTTGGTATGACCAAAGAAGAGGTATATTCCATTGTTCTTACAAGCCCAGTCACGCCATTTAAGAAGTACCACCATCAGCATTTCTATCGAGATGTAAGATTTAAAGAGATCCTCATCAAAATAATAGTTTCAATCATACTCCCGCAGCAAAACACAGAGCTGATAATCCAGAAGCTTGTAGTTCCAATGGCACTGTTACTGTTTCACCTTATCAAACAAAATGTATAAATGTAGTTGCTTGTTCTAATATTAACTATTAGTACTTGCATTTCGATTATACTTGTAGTAAGCTGTATTTTTAAACAAATAATTGTCATTATGTCAGTGTCATTATGCCTTTTCTGTACTGAATAAGGACACTAAAGTATTGAATGTATCTGAGTTAAATAAAAAATATATTTATATCGCTTACTTTCAATAGACATTCTAATTGGATTGCACTTTCAACTACTTCAACGTTGCACCTTTTGTCCTGTTTGCTCAACCTAAATTTACAAAGCCTCCGTAATATGCCAATGGTAAGTGTAAGATCTGTAAATCAGAACCTTGTACTCCGATAATTAATGTAGATATGACGCACACAGTACAGATGTTACATTGACTTGAGCCCATTGTTTTAATCTTATTTTTCTTTCGGCATTGAATAGAACATCCAATTAACTATGTTATTCAAGAGTTAGCTCATGCAGTCAATGGTGCTTAAGATTCTGGGTTCTTCAAAACATGTAACCAGCGTTCTTCTACAAACTTATGAAGCTCAAATATTAGAAATTTTATTAGTGAACGTTAAATGTGTTATACTTATTTTCCTTTACGTTCGCTGTCGGTCAAAACCGTTAAGTCTCGTCAGCCAATCTGGGCCATGTAAAAATAGATATTGGCTAAAATTGGTATTACAATTTAACGTCAGTAGTGTTTTTAATTCGCTTTTGCTTCTTAAGAGTAAACAGATTTATGGATTTTTCTGTTGCCGCATCGCAATCAGTCAAGAATTTAATTCGCTGCCCAACTCTCCAGCTGTAAATTAAATCGTCTTACTTTTGCAACAAATAACGTGTATTTTACTAGACAACAAAGGGCTTATATTTATTTGCCGCCGAAAAACTCTAGAACTACTTTAGTAGGCGTGTTTTTTCAAATCTATATAGGCTTTAAAAAAAGCTTTCAAAATAAAATACAACAAAACCTTAGCCTGGATAATTATCCAGTCTAAGGTTTTGCTGTGCTTTACATTGAAAACATGTTGCGGAAGCATGTTTAGCCTATATATATTTGAAGAAAAAAACACGCCTAGTGTTAATTTTTGTCCCATGAAAGTAACCTTACTAATTCTGATCACGCTCAAGAATTTTGCTTGATCAATGATCTCCATCAGATGAACATTTACTGTCAAAAATATATGTTGGCTCTCTGGTGACTTTTACTTTTGCTTAACACTTTTTAACTGTAGGTTGTTTTATTAATTCCTACAATACTTATGGTACTGGAAAATTTTCTAATATAAAGTTAAACTTTCACTTAAATACCTTTTGAGTAAATATACCGAAAAAGCTTTCACCGAAAAAGTTCCATTCCATTACACTTGCTGCGAATGTCAAATAAAAGAACGAAGTGTGTTCGTCATCTTCGAGAGTACAGAAAAAGAAGTGCGAAACGTCAAATCATAAACAAGTACAAGCGAGCCCGAAAAGAACAAAGCTAGAAAAAGAATCTGTAAAAAGCGGAACCACTTTCATATTTATTCCGTACCTTTTCAATTCGAATCTCACCATACACACTGATGGTAACGGGAGCATCAGTATAATCGTATAGCCGAACCGCCCCACAGTTTATAATTTTCCAGTAGCATCCATCTCACAATTGCCCACTTCCAGTGCTTGTGAATTTCCAACTTTGAAGTGCTTCAGAATCAATAACCATCAAGAAACTCTTGAGTCAATTTTATACTCTGTTCGAGGACAGGGACAGGAATTCTTTTATCCATTGCACTGAAAATAGCCCTTCCGAAGAGCACGTAATTGCATTGAATCGGTAAGTGTACATAGTTAGTGCACTTTGTTGGCCGACTTTTTGCATTTCCCTTTGTATAAATGTCAGAAACTGCAACGCACACCGGTTCCGACAGTATTTTTCTTTGTGACCAGTTTTATTTTCATTGGAATTCCAAACTTTGTGTAGATAGGTGGCAGTGGAGTCATTTAGACAATATACGCTACAAAAATAAACTTCCCGATGGTTCGGTGTTGAATAGCATTAATTATTTATTCGCATTTTAATTGTGCCGTGAATGCAGTTAATTGTTATTTTGAATTGCAGGTACACTTTGCAAATCCCAGTCCAACGCGAGTGCCAATGTCTGACGCCGAAGAACACAGCACTCCTAACGATGGTAAGTTTATTATTTTATTATGTTTGTTTTGTTTATGTTAATATTGTCTGTTTAATGCCAGTAAACTAGTGGTGATTTTCTGGTAATTTACTCCGCTGTAACTACTCCACTTCTTCAGCGCACAATGCTGCAAAACCGATCAAGAAGTAAGTGCAGTAAATTTGTGGCGTTTCCATCTGAACGCCAACCAATACAAAATAGAATATCGAATCACCCACCATTTGATTAGAGCTATCGTAGGTCATCATGAGAGTCACACTCCTTGAGTTTATTTTTTGTTTTAGTTGCTAAATGAAATTTTGATTTTTCCGTTCATTTGTTCTGGAAGTTTTAATTTTCGAAATTAATTTGATTTTTTTTTTTGTTTTCATAAATTTTTAGAGGAGATGTTGCGGATCACCCCAAGTGACGTTATCATTTTAAATAAGGTAGAATTATCTAATGATGGCGATCTTACAGGAACTGTCGATATAACATGCACAAGCAAATATCCAATCACATACAAGGTAAGTTGGAGAAGAAAAACGTTTATAAGAAACACTGAATATAATTAGAGCAGCGATGAAAGTTGCACTAGTCTAGTAGAATTTTGAAAATTACATTTTCTTTACGGAAATTATTATATGTGCAACATAAAATCCACCGATTGGAGGTTACATAATTCCCTTTATAATGGCTCATTAGCCCGCGTTAAATAGTATCAAGTCATCGAGCAATCCTATTCAGTTCCTTTTCAATTCACTTTGTATAATATCTGTAGGATAATTAGAATGCATAATTTCATATACATATAAACAAGTTACTATTAAAAATTGTTGCATATTGCCTATCAAAGTTCAAATAAGCATAAGTTTAAAAAATCTGTCACCCATTCATCAATTCCTTAAAAATTAACAAGCTACACCCAGGTGATCAAACCTAAAAGCTAAACCCAAACCTAAAGTGTTAATACTTTTTGAAATAAATACATGTATTGGTATTACAGCGTAGTTGAACGGTATGGCAATGGCAGGACGCAACATTCAACTTTTTGAATATTTACATTTAAAAATGTACTTATCAAATTTCAGATCAAGACTACTTCGCCGTTAAAATTTCGCGTTCGTCCAAGCTCGGGTGCTTTAAATCCCGGTGCTACAGTATCTATTAACGTCATCCTTCAACCAGGTAGAGAGGTGTCTACTGCAAGCAAGGATAAGTTTTTAATCATGTGTACTCCATTGCCGGACGGAATCGATGCCAACAACAGTCAATATATTGCAGAATTCTGGAAGGCACTGCCACACAACAGCCCAAATGTACAACAACATCGTTTGCAATGTATTAGCTCACAAACTGCGCAGCGTGACCAAATGCGAAATGGTCACATGCATGTATCTGGTTCATATGCCGATGATTTTGGAGACCGAAAAAATGGTACTGTTGTTGATGTAAGTTTGCGCTCTCCAGAGTGTTCCTTAACTCTATTTAGACAATATTTTCATTAAGTTTTATTTTTTAGGCATCACAGTTGTCAGAAAGTTTAAGACGCATCGAGCAACAGATGAGGATGAGCGTGAACCTGCATTGGCTGTCTTTGCTAGTTTTCATCATAGTTTCCATTGCTCTTACGTATATAATTAAGCAGGAAATCCAGGAACAGAATCCAGATTCCTGCACAAAAAGTTCAAGATTCTAATGAATACACAAACCACCCCAACACATAGTTTTATGTAATTTTTAAGAGTTTGCTCGTTTAAAATTCTAATAACTGTATTGTGTTGATGAAAACAAAAAAAAAACTTATTTTGTATTTTACACTGTTCAGTTCGATTCACTAAATGCTTTTGTTCCTCATTGAAAACCGTTTGGAAACCCCGCGAACAAGAACCAGCCATTGAGAATTGTTTTCGTTTTTTTTTTACTACTATAATTAAATTATTTTTGTAGAATACTGCTGGAGGCTGTTGCACAGAATGAAGTGTAAAACACAAAAATATTGTTAACATTATATTTAATATGTAACTATATCTATATATGCATATATATGTACATATATATTTATAAACATAGATACGTGCGTCAATAACACAATCTTTAAGGGCATTTAGCCCGTCTCCGGTTACGATTGTAATAATCGTACTAATATGAAATACAAAATATATTTCTAAAAAATAGTTCTGTTCAACGTTTTACTTAGAAGTTGGTTGCTTGTGTAGCTAAAAAAGTCTCTGGCTTCAGAAAATTATTCCATAGTGCGTCGAAAATCAGTCGGATTTACGCGGAACAACAAGAAAGGTAAAGGTCTTCAGAATGCGAACATATCGAACGACTGGCTGGATAACAAATGAAGAAGTGGGATGAGAAGAGAGCTAATGTACCTAGTTAACAAATTCAATTCGAATACATACATTTAACACTCATAAAGAAACTAATACAAACTTCTGCCGGGAAGAAGAGTGGGAGAAAAACGCTGACATAGCTATCAAACATGCGGGACACGTTTCGACATTAGAAATATTGAGAGGAGTAACAAACAGGCGAACTATGAGAATTGTGCTTTCTAATCTCTGCAGAGGAGTGGAACTTTAAGAATCTCTACTTGTGGTCGTTGCTTTTAGGCACTCCGCGATAAAGATCTTATGGTGTTTTCCTATCGATTTACCACGTTTGGTGAATTCAACCATTATTTTGAAATTATTTTGAAATTAGGTGTATTCCATTTTTTAAAAAAATAATTTTTTTTTGTCAATTATTAATTTACTTTCATCTCATTTTCCATTGGACGTCCGGGAGCGTCCAGGATCAAAACGAATTCTTCTGAAATCGTTCCTTTCGCACATAAATTTCTCTTCTTTGAGAAGAGGAATTCGTTTCTCGATTTCAACTCAGAATCCACTCAAGAAGCGAAAACACAAGGAAAAAACTTCAAAATTGAGCAGAAGCGGTTTTGTTGCTCCATTGGATTCAGAATGAGTGAATCCCCGAGTGAAACCAATGGAAAACGACATAAGAAAACAAAAACACAAAACTGAAAATCTCAAATAAATTTGCAACCATCTTGATTTTGACATTTCAAACAAATGAATTCGAAGTGGATTCCAAAAATTCGAATTCACTCGGAATCCAGAACAATTCCATTTCGAGTGAATTCCAATTTCGATTTCAATCCACTTTCACTCGAAATGCAGAACAGGGGGCCTATTCCTGTACACGAGTCGAGTGAGACATCAAAAGTGAGCTCAGTCGAGTCGATTACGTTTTGGTATTCCTGGGCGGCTAACCGCCATCTTGTGAAAGCATGCGAGTACGCATAGTCCCAATTCATGTATGTACGTGCTTCTGACCAACTTTCTTAACAGGTTTTTGCAAACGTACATTCACCCCGATAACGGTTGTTGTTTGTCGGAAATGACTTGCGTCGGAGTCGTAACGACTCGACGAATTTGTGTACGTCTCAAATGTGAGCTAATGTGATGTCGAGTTGTCTACATACACTACGTAATGACGACAACCATAATCTGGGTCTCCATTCAAGCGGAAACTATTTTTTTTTTTTTTACTTTAGAGACCCCTCTCGGCTGCCAAAAGAGCTGGAAAAATACCAAAAAGTACTCTTACTTTACTTTAGGTGGCGCTACAGCTCGTGGTGAACCTGGGCCTGCTTTTCGCAACCATTTGTGTGTGTGTGTTATATTTTTGCACCAATGGAAGGGATCTACAGTTTTTTGCCAACTCCGAACGGCGAGTTGAGAAGCTCATTGACATATTATGCTCTTTAATTGCTTACCAGACATTCGAAAGAAGTGGCAGCGTGAAAAAACTTTTTAGGTGGTGTACCCATGCTGGGATTGAACCCATGCATCATTGCGTAGTAGTCCAATGCACTAAGTACTACACCACGGTGCTTGAAAATGCTTGTGCAATCACTTTCATATAATAAGTAAATAGCCTCCTTTCATTTTCCTAGAAACCAATGAACTGGAAATTTTCGAAATAAACGCACTTCGAACTGCCATTCATTTAGGTACACTACATTGCACTCCAAATCAAATTACGAAAGCATATGTATGTACGGAATTCTTAAAACAGGAAACATAAGGAAAAATAAAAAACAACTGAAAATATTTTAACAGTGTTCACGAACACCGCCATATAAAATCGTATCGTAATATCGTAGACTTGAAGGTTAGAGCTGTCAAATAAAAAAAAAATAATTTCTCAGTTAACTGTCACTAAACTTGTTAAAATTCATTGAAATGTGCAAGTTTTCTGTTATTCTGCATAGAAGTAAGATAGGAGGCAAAACTTTTGTTTTTTATATTTAATAATATAAAAAGTTGATACTTCCGTCGCCAGTACAATAAGTGAATATTAACTTAATTATACATTCACTACCTGAATGTTTAATTTCTTTTAACATCACACTTTTCACATTCAGCAACTCGGTAAGTATCTACCCTTCGCAATTCCGCCATAACTATGTTTATTGTTTATCATGATGGATGTGCAAAAAGCAAAAAATAAATAAATAAAAAACATACGGTGCTAACATAATTGATAGTTTTGCAATACATAATAAATTTGAACTTGCATCAATGAGATTTGCATTACCTAACTGATCGGGAGATTATTTAATTTTCTGCTTTGGTTTTGGCAACCCCAATGAGGACATCGATGACGAAACCATACACCGCGTATCAAAACAAGTTGGCTATAAGACGCACATGCGGATGATTCCACAAAACTCTGGCCACTATTGACATTTGACATAAATAGTTGATTTCGATTTCATATCGCTACTTTGATGACATTAACCTTGAAGCAAACGTAGCCACTCAGCATTTTTAAATAATTAACATACTCTTTAAATACGTAATAAAACTAGTATATTGGTGCATCTAAATTTGCACGATTACTCGAATTCACGACCTGAACTTTGGACCTCCCGCAATAACGACAAATAATAGATATATAACGGGAAGTCGAAACATTTTTTTTTCTGCCACCACCACGCGATATCTGGGCTGTATTAGAATATGATGCTATTAATCGCAATAATGACTCCTGGGCGATAGTAATAGTCCGAACTCATTTCTAATCTACAACATACCTATTATTTAGATAAGTTATCAATACTTTAAACAATGGGCCTTGTTCGGGTTGTTTTTGATATTCAAAAGTGCTGCGAGCGAACTCTGTACATCGATGTCGTTTAACTCAATTTATAACTTCGTTTTTAGGTTTTACGAAGCGATAAGCACTTGCCGCATAGACCAGTGGGTAGCCAGAGTTCAACTGGTGACTATATCAGCTTTTAGTCAGTCGTTTACATATTCTAGTGTGTGAATAGCTCAGAACAAAATAATTTAATAAAATTTAAAATTAAAGGTTAAAGTTAAAAACAAATTAAATAGTTTAAGCTGTAACAGAACACCGAAAACAAAGATCTCTTCCAGGTGCTTGAGTGTGATCAAGATATGTATTTTAATTTGCAATGTTGGGTAGCAAAGTTCAGAATGATTTATTTATACTTGCAAGTTTGGCCCAATTATTTATGAATAGCATTTATATAATAAAAGTGCACCACTAGCTTGTTTGTTCAAAGAATATGTATGCAAGTTAACAAGAAATGCGTAATTGTTTAGTTCATGCAATATGGAGAGTAAAGAGATGGTATTCACGTTGCACCAGAGTTAAATAATAGTTTAATTGGAAAAGATTGAATAACTGTAGGCTTTGTGTACGCAAGTGACGGGTGATGTATCATACGAGAAAAACAATTCACTGCACGTCACCGTATGAGTGTTCAGGTGCTTTCGTTTTCCAGTTAACATTATGTATATTTTTTTTCATTTGTTATTCATTGTCCATCAATTGTGCAAAATTAATGAGAAACAATAGCAAAAAAATGTGTTGCGGTTGACCCTGTACCCTCAGCGCTGTCTTGCGGCTTTAATTAAAATCACTGCAAATTTACGGTTTTTTTTTTTTTTATATTATTATTTTTATAATTGTTTGAGCAGTGTTCAATTATATACAATTCCTTCCATGGTAACAATTTGAAATAAATCTTTAGAACAATTAAGATCGATTACATCGGACGTATTTCTTGAAGTAATAACGGACTTTAGTGACTGCTTAATTACAGCCATAATTAGTTATACAGACTGGTTCAATGTATGATGGACTTACGCGCGCGCAAGAACAAACAAACGCAAGCACAATAATTTCTTTCATAAATGAACTGTTCTTCACAATTAGTTTTTTTTTTTTTTGATTTCATGATCGTAACTTTACTCGGTGAAAAATGATGCTTTATTTGTACCTGTCCGGTTCCCGCCTGCGAATTCAATACTACCACTTTGAGATCAATGAATATTACGTGAAGTAGCAATCGCAATCGATAATGATTAGTGAATTGAAGTAGAACTCGTATATTAGGTTCAAAGGTTCATTTCAGTTGCGAACAGTTTTATAAAATAAAAATAAATATTCTTGTACACATATGTACCCACTATAAATACAGTGGTGTGAACGATTATGCACTCAAACGTAAAATTGCAGTTTTCTTGGAGTGAGTAATAAACTTTTACGATTTGTTTTGTGACAAAATATTGCCAACCAACACCAACTCGGAGAAAACCCTTTAATGGCTTAATTGCTTTTATACCAGGAAAGGTAAAACATTTTTTGAAAAAAATACCAAATCTGGCCTGTGAAAAAGTATAAACTCAGGCATTTGTTCGATCTCAGGCTTAGTTGTAAAACGGAGCTTGGTATGATAACAGTTCTTAAATAAACAGTGCAGTCGTTCTGGAGTGAAAAATAAACAGATTTTTGTTTCTAAATATGCCACGTGGGAAACAATTAACGGACATCGAAAAACAAGGAACAGTCGATTTACAAAATGCATATTGCAATGATGAATAGACAAAGTTCCAATGAAATAAATTGCTCTCAATGTGAAGTGAAGATTTTTGTACAAGCTGGTATTAAAAAATACGGAATAAATTATCGATCTGAAAGACCATCAAAACTTTCTGTTCTACGTGGAAAGTCAAAAATTGAAGCTTTTTCGTCACAATTGGTTGGACGTGCGTTTCTAGGGTCATTACGACATCAAATCAAAGAACTGAAAGTATGACGGCTATGACTTTGCACTCCTGCAAAGTAGGATCTGCTCACCTATTATAGAAGTTTTTGTAATTCCAATATTCGTATGCAGCGTCTTACATGCTTCCCACTGGAGATAGTCGAGCTTTTCTTTGGCTAAAATTAGGTGCTTCGGACTTACCCCAATCTTCTAGACCTACGTACATATTATGCATATATCCTTTTAATGTCTCAATTGCAATGTCATCTGTCTCCTTTGCTTACAAAGTTATCAAGATGTTGCCAATTGGTAATGCATCTTAACATCGGCGGTAGAAACGATTTATTTGACATACATATGTTTTGGTCTTTGTACCGAACGAATCATGTCCAACTCATTAACTGCTAACTATACTATTTCTACGAAATGTTAAAGTTGTTATGTTCGCAGCAGAGGCAGTAGCTCGTTTTGGTTAATCTAATAACTGGAATCTAATCGCAGCCTAGTTATCACTGTAGATAAACATATCAGTTAGTGCAACAGGCAGACGGAAGCACATTACTCATTTCAAAGTTTCGTAAGGTTAAAGGAGGAGCCCCCATCAAATTCACGTATCCGATATCAATTTTTTAATTTCTTCCGTTTTTATAAGAATTTCACTATAATTAGAAATTAGAAAATAAAAATAGAATGCATGTAATGATCTATAACGAAATTTACTTACTTTCAGAACTGCAAAACAAAGAAAATCGCTTAAAGATGTCTTCAATAGAAATTTTCAAAAAACTAAGACTGATGCACCTTTGTATAGCAATTACTTTCTTCACATCGGGGCTCATTATTAACTTCGTTCAACTATTGCTGCATTTATTCCTTAAGCCGTTCAACAAACGTCTCTACAGATCACTTATGTACTATCTCTCTTTTTCAATATATTCTCGTAAGTTGTCGATCACGCATAGTTTTACCAGTCTTCCCTAAACAATGGATACATTCCGTGCATTACAGAACTAGTTTTCATTTCTGAATGGTGGGCCAACAGTAGAGTAGAAGTCTGGATAGACGAAGAAGGTGAAAAAAACGTCGGCAAGGAGCATGTCCTACTTATTATGAATCACACTTATGAGATTGATTGGCTTGCCGGTTGGATGTACGCTGACAAGTGTCAAGTTTTGGGAAATTGTAAAGCCTACGCCAAGAAGGTTATCTCCTATGCACCAGTTATTGGTTGGGCATGGAAATTCGCTGAATTTGTTTTCCTCGAACGATCTTTCGATAAGGATAAGGAAATCATTGCCAGGCAACTCGAAGCGATCTTTTCTTATCCAGATCCAGTGTGGCTACTACTCAACGCTGAAGGTACTCGATTCACTCCAAAGAAACACGAAGCCTCTGTTAAGTTCGCACAGGAGCGTGGACTTCCAGTCCTCAAGCACCATCTGATTCCACGCACAAAGGGTTTTACTGCCAGTTTGCCAAGTCTCCGCAATAAATGCATTATCTACGATATTAACGTTGCTTTCAAAAAAGACGCCGAGGTAACTTTATTCCAGTGCTTTGCAAGAAAGTAAAAGTATTGAATTATTTATTTATTGTTTTCGAAAAGGTTGCACCAACAATGCCGAATTTGCTCAATGGTGATGGCGTGCATGCGTACATGTTTGTGCGTCGCATTCCATTAGATAACGTTCCAGAAGATGAAGAGGCAGCTGCTCAATGGCTACATGAAATGTTCCGTGACAAGGACAGGATCCAGGACAGCTTCCACACAACTGGTAGTTTCTTCAAAACATCGGGCTTCAAAGAACCGAAGAGCACTGTAATGCCACCTCGATTGTCAACGCTTTTTAATTTTGTCATTTGGGCGACATTCTCCGTTTCTACTATTTTGTATTACCTGATTTCATCTGTGTACTCGCAAAGCTGGATCAGTCTTTCAGTAGCTCTTGGAATTCTGGTATTCTGTAAGTACCATCAAATGATCTATGCAGGCAAATTCATTCTAATTACATTCATTCCGCAGTCTACATTCTAATGGAAAAAGCTATTGGCATGTCCAAGATAAGTAAAGGATCGTCATATGGAGCGGAGTCGAAAAAAGACAACTAACGTTACAAATGGCTACATATATTTTTTGTTGAGAAACTCCATACATACCTACATATGTATGTATGTTTGTATTCATAAATTTGAAAAGTTGGAAATTATATTTCGATAAAAAAAAGTACCTTCGTTCAAAATATAACGTAGAAGTTTTTATTTTAAATAAATATATTATTATGAATTTACTATAATATGAAATATGTATAAGTATGTATATGTGTCACAGAAATTGAAAGCGTAACAAAATATCTTATGCGTAACCTATAAACTACGGCCAATTGTATTGTTTCTATATTTTAGCTAATTGGCGGCTAATGAATTAATTGTATATTTGTAATTACAAAAAAAGGAGCAACAATGAATGCAATCGTGTACCTTTTAAAAAAAAAAGTAGTATGTGTAGTGTCGTGTTTATGGTAACGATATACTTTTTTTCTCCTCTTTTTCAGATTTTTAGATTTAATAAAATGTTGAGTTTTAAAAAAAGTAACTATTTTGTATACACCCATACCTCGCTATACGGCCGCTCGTTATACGGCATTTCGATATACCGGCCTCTTTTTTTTATTGCTTTGTTTCGGTTCAACGGCCAATATTTTTCGTTATAACGGCCAAAAAAACATTTCCTTAAATGTTCTCACAATCACGTCTGTCACAGAATCCGCCGTAGTGGAATCCGAATGTGCATTGCCGCACTTAACAACTTACCACTTTCTACGAAATTCGAAATGTCCACTTCGCACGAATTGTGATAGTTCTTTCGGGGTTCGTAGCAAAATTCCGAGTACGACGGATTCTGTGATGGACATGATTGTTCTTACTTTACGCTGCGAATGGGCAGTTGACACCAAGAAATTGATGTAAAGCATCAACCAAACTAATGGTTTTGTATGGAAAAAAAATTACTCGTCATACGGCATTTCGCTTTACGGTCTGATTTTCTGGAACGTATCTAGGCCGTTAACCGAGGTATGAGTGTACTAACAATACACCTACAGCCTTGGCTATAAGTATTAAGCACCCTCATACGAGGCTGCTTTCCAAATTTCAACACTGCAATCCATTCCAAAATGCAAACTTAAAATGATGACGCAACGCATTACGTTCCGAAATTCATTGTGAATGTATCTAACATACATATATATACTGCGCAAACAAAAGCAACCAGCGCATGGTGAACTTTCACGCAAATGACAGTTGTTAGTTTCTCTAATGTGTACGATGGCGATTTTTTTTAAACTTCAATCTCAAAAAGGGCTAGGTTCCAAAACAAGGCAGCACAGCAAATCAAGTGTTCGCGTTGCGCGAGTTAAACTACAATTAAGCTTATTGTGAGTTTCACCCAAATAGCATTCCACGAAAAAATTCACTTTTCCCCTATTGTAAGTTTCGCCGGAAGCTTTATTCGGGTGGAATGAAACGCCATTGACAGCTAAAATTTTCATTTTTTTATACTAGGCGAAAAATGTAATTTTTTTTTATGCAAGAATAGTAGAAATAGATATTTTCTAAATCTCAACAAAACGAAGTGAAATTTTATTCGGGCGAAACTGACAATAACTTTTAGAATTTCGGGCGAACAAAAATGTTTCGGGTGAAACTCACAATAAGGCTGAATAAAACGCTTATGAGAAGACTGAGAGCTACCTAAAAAAAACATGGACAGGACGACAGCCACTTTTTTCCGAAAGAAGACGGTCATTTGTTTGGGAGTCGATAAAAAACCGGAGATTAATATCTTCGGAATAGCGCTTGATGGACCATCGATGTCGTCAAACACAGTGAAGTTGGTATTGATGTAATCGGTTCTGAAAGGTTGCAGGGCCAGAAAGAATCCTGGCTCAGGAAAAATATGAAACGGCGATTTGAATGGCCCGACAGCACAAAGATTTTACCGAAGAAGATTGGAGCAAAATTGTTTGGTCATGTGAATCAAACTTTAACCCTTAACTGATGTCGTGGGTCTAGTGGACCCATTGAAATTACATGTATTGAGACCTATTAATAAAAGTGCAAATTTGAAATAAAAACGAATGTTCCTGCCGCTAATTTTTAAAAATTACATTTGTAATTGTACATTTGTCAAAAAAATGAATACTTTTATTTTAATCACCTTTTGAAACAGGTGGGTCCAATGGACCCCACGACTATAGAAGCGTTATTTTTTCACATCAGTTAAGGGTTAAGGTAAGTTTCATAACGCTCCTATTTTTCAGAAAAAGAATCCAACAATTTTAAAGTGGCCACAATAAAGCATGGTGGTGGAATCAATTATTTTCGAGACATTTTCACACTGAACTCGTCTTTTCGTCTGCAAAAGTAAACCCTGCTTCATCAAGACTGTCTCTAGGAAAGCTGTTACTGTTACTGTTATTACAGCTGAATATCGCAAACCTCTTTTTAAATCCAATATCTTCACAACTTTCACAATTTCCGGCGGAAAACGTTAGTATGTCGCATGTGACGTCCGCGATCGAAAAATTAAATTAAAAATAATAATTAAATTTGAACGCCGTACAGAATGGTCGGCGGTCTAATTTCAAGCGGTTTGAATTCCATGCACCTCTTTTTAGACCTTTTTTTTTGTTTTAAAGTTAATGAAATTATAACTTGCTCCCTGAAATTTCGGCAAAAACAACAAAGGAAAATTCGCCAGAATGCAAGGAAAATAGGGTAAGTGCACTAGTATCCGGACAGTGTTAGTGTCCGGACACTTCGTCGTTTATTTGAGATGAATAGGTAAATCGCACATAAACAGGCTGAAACATGAACAAAAATGCAATCTCTAACATGTCATACGAATACACACAAAGTTTCAGATGAAATAACTGTGTAGTGTAAGAGTTACTCGTCAGTTTAGTGTTCGATATCTAGAAGGTCGGTTGTGCTACAGTTTTATGTGCAAAAAAAATAGTGCGGGCATTTAAAGAAAGTAAGTAATTCACGAAGTATTTATTAACCCATTCTAATGTGAAATATTTAGATTACATTTAAAATATTAAACTTCAATAATTTTAAAGAAAATATCGAAAAAAATTAATTTTTTGTCTTTATTTTCGGTGTCCGGATACTAAAACTTAAATTGAAGAACATTTTCAGTTCCCGGACAGACTGTCCGGAGACTGAAACAAAGAGCAAAATTTAATTTTCTCTTTTTAAAGCGCCAAAATAATAGCTACATATATTCTCTCTGATAAAAAGAAAGAGAATTGTAATTTTCTTGTAGATTTTCAGTACCCGGACAGGATTTTTGTAAGCAAGAACATGTCTGTCCGGATACTGAAATATAAGGTTTAGTATCCAGACGACTTTTTTTTGTATCTATTTCACGTATTTGTATACCATATCCATAGGATAAAAGGTATACTAGGTTTGATTCATAGTTTGTAACATAGAGAAATAATGACCGTAGACCCTCAAGGCCTTGACGGCATATGCTGGCGCCGATTGGTTAATCGAATGAGCCACATCGTCCGTCCGTCCGTTTAGTTCTCATATGCCTTACATTTCGAGCTAGGTGCTAAAAACTACATTATTCTAGGTCCAGAAGCAGGGCAAGTAAAATTTTTTTTATATCAAAATGGATGTGGTATCCAACTGTTTCCTTAAGCGGAATTTAACCCGCAGTTTGTTGACTGTTACGTCTTACCTGTCTTCTTTTTATAATTATTTAAAGAATGGATGCCGATAAAATTGCTAAGGCCTTAGAGGATATAAGACAGAATAAATTGAGCATTCGAAAGGCAGCTTCGAAATACGGCTTATGTCGCTCAACGTTACACGACCGTTTAATAGGCAAAAGAATGATCGGCGAAATGGCAACGAAAATGGGTCCAGATCCATATTTAACAGTTGAAGAAGAAAAACAGATTGCCCAGTGGTGTACCGATCTGTGCAAATGTGGCTTTCCATTGAAAATGGATGATCTTACGGATGATACGGTACAAAAAATTATAATAGATTCGAAGAGAAAAACACCTTTTAAAAACGACCGACCCGGCAGAACATGGATGCGAGCGTTTCTAAAACGCCACCCTTTTTTGGTAATGAGGGAAGCGGAAAGTATTAGCAAGGGTAGAGCAGTAGTCACCCAGGAGGGCATTTTGAAATGGTTCAGGGATTTAGATGACTATTTAAAAAGCATTGGTCAGGAACACCTTATGAATGACCCGGCTAGAATATTAAACGGTGACGAAAGTAGCTTTTGCCTTTGCCCGAAAACTGGAAAAGTTATAGCCCCAAGAGGTTACAAAAACATTTATACAATCGCTGCTGGAAGTGAAAAAGAGACGCTGACGGTACTCATTGTTTTTTCAGCAGATGGAAAACTGTTTGAACCAATGGTGGTGTTTCCATACATACGTCCGCCGAAAGACATTGTTGACAGTATACCGGAGGGTTGGTTTTTGGGTAGAAGCGAAAGCGGATGGATGCGGAGCGAAACTTTCTTTGAATATGTCGCCAACTGTGTCCATAAGCGCTTACTGGCTGATGATGTGGAACGGCCGGTAATATTATTTGTCGATGGACACAAGTCACATCTTACCCTGGAATTAAGTGAGTTTTGCAGTAATAATCAAATTATATTGTATGCGTTGCCACCTAATACTACACATATAATGCAGCCGGCGGACGTTAGTGTTTTCAAGCCCTTGAAATCCGATTGGAAATCCACAATACGTGATTGGAACTTAAAAAATTTAGGGCACGCGCTAACAAAAAAAAACTTTTGCCCACTTTTGAATGATGCAATCCTAAAAAACAAGGATATGGTGGCTACTATACAAAATGGGTTTAGGAAATGTGGTTTGTATCCACTGAACCCAAATGCTGTCGACTTCTCAAAATGTATAAAAAACAATGTTGAGAATCTGCTAATAGCTCGAGCTCCTGAACCATGCGATCAAGAACAGCCTAGTGAATCATTCAGATTTAAGATTGCTTCAGAGGCTATACAGATCTTATCTGGGCAATTAAAAGACGCTGGAATAGATTCAGATATTGTTTTAAAAGTTATTAAAACCGAAGCGGCAAAAGCAACACACAGTTTATTGACAGATACATCACTAGATATTACAGTGGATGCTGAACTTGGAGGGATCCCAGGAGGATTGGGAGACTTAAGCGTATGGGTTTATGTAATAAATAGTGATGGCACATTAGAAAAGGATACCCAAGAAGCCTCTACTACTAATAAACAGAATTCACCGACAAACTCCCTGATTGCTCAAAATTCGCCTACAGACAACGATTTTTCTCCAATATTAGATTCAATAGAACTCGAACAAATTGCCAATGATAAAGGAACTATTACACCCACTTTTTCATCGACAACATCAGATGAATTTCAAAATGCATTACCAGGACCATCAAATAGAATTAAACCTCGACGCGATAGTACAGCAAGTTCAACATCTTTTTTATCTGCTCATTTGTTTTATCCAAAACCAACTTTATTCAATACCAAAAATAAAATTAAACAGGGAGGAAACATTGTAAGCAGATCACCAAGTGCAATTTCATCGGATGCTTGGCGCCAGATTCATGTTAATAAGGTAAAAGATAAGCAAGACAAGATCGATGCAATTCAAAAAAGGAAGCAAGAAAGACTGAGGAGAAATGAAACCAAAAAACGTGCAACACAACAAAAGAAAAAAATAAAAAAGAAAGAGAAATGCCAAGAATGTTTAGACGAACTTCAAAGTGACGTTGAAGACGATAACTTAAAAAATATTGGATGCGATACTTGTACCAGATGGTTTCATCTTAGTTGCACATCAATGGCAGGTTTATACTATGAATTGGCATCTACAAAAGATTTTGTGTGCAACTACTGCTGTGATAATACACAAATTATTGCTAATCTTAACTAATGTTAATTCTTATTCTACCTATATTAAATGAAATATGTTTAAAAATATTCTACTTCCCATGCAAGTATTATATATGTATGTACTTCGAACTGAATTCCTACTTATTTTGTTTTTAAAAATACATTTATTTATCTAAGTATTATATACTTCGAACTGAATTCCTATTTAATAAGTTTTTATAAATAATGAATTTAATGTTTTTAATAAATTTATTTGAACCTATGTTTCCTTATGATAATTACTATTTTTGTTTATTAAATAATTTAGAGATGAATTATTTTGGTTCTGTAAATTTTTGTATTTATGTTTATTGATAAATTTTTAATCACCTTTGGTAATCAATAATATCAATGAGTGCATACTAACTGAATTTAAATTAAATGGTTTTTGTTCATTTAATCCATTAAGAATTGTTGTTTTTTTCATACATTCTTATATTTATTTTTTTTATAAACTTTATTAGTCTATATGTACCTACCAATATTTATTTATTTATTTTTTGCTGTGAATTCTGTCGGTATTATAAATACCTTTGTGCTTATTTTAATTAAATAAAGTTGAACAGAAATAGTTTTTTTCTTTTAATAACAATGTTTCATTTATTTAAAACAAAAAAGGGCATAAATCTCCATGCAAAATTTTGGTGTCCGGATACTAAAAAAAAAGTGTCCGGAAACTAAATTTGCCGTCCGGATACTAATGCAAATCGAACTTTTTTGAATTTTGTTTTTTTTAAATAAACTAATATAAAATTAGATAATTGTGTGGATGCTACATTACTAGAAAATATTTACACTTTTAGAAACACTATAACCCCTGGCGGTATCTTACATTGTACGAAAATTAATTGGAATCAAAGATCAGAAAAGTGTTAAGTGTCCGGATACTAGTACACTTACCCTACGTGAAGTTATGTTTTTTGCGACAAAATATAACATACTTATTGAGTCATAGAATGCAACTTTATGGCGCTTTTCGATGTCTTAACATCTTAGCTCTCGGTATGAGCCTCACAAATTTCTCGTAGTCATGCGTAAGCCGTTACCAACCTTAGTAGTATAAGTGCGTTCTCTGTATATGATTCTCTTTGTTAATTTCTCCTTCACACAGAGTAATATTTGGAAAAAAAAAGCCAACCACTTTTTTGGTTTTTTTTTTCATTTTTCAATATGGAAGAAAGGCCAAAAAATGATGTGGGGTTTTTTCCAAAAAAATTTTTTTTTTTTGGTTTTTTTTTTTCATATTTCATAGGTATATGGAAAAAATGTCTAAAAAAGTTATGGAATAAATGCCAAAATTCTCAGCACTTACGCCAAACTATTTGGGTGATTTTTCCTAGGAAAAAACGACACAACTTTGTATGGAGATTTTCGGGCTTTTTTCCATTTTCTTTTTTGGCGTAATTTCAGGGAGCCATTACAACTATCCTCGTATAAGTTGTTTTTTATACAATTTTGCTCATATAACTCCATAGTTTTTTTTGTAAATGTTATTATTATTATTATTATTATTATTATTATTATTATTATTATTATTATTATTATTATGATTATTATTATTATTACACTGGTCCCTCGCTTTACGCGGAGGTTAAGGGAATGAAAAGTCTCGCGCAATGCGAAATCGCACAAAGCGAAACCGCGCAAAGCGAAGTATGAATTTCATGCAATTTAGGGGGTTGCATTCTTGAAAAATGAAATGGAAGAATTTATTTAGGCCGCGCAAATCGAATTTCGGTAGGCAAATGCATTTCGCACAAATGTGAAACCGCGCAAAAAGAAATCACGCAAAGCGAGGGACCAGTGTATTATTATTTGGAATCAAATCCGAAAGCGATTAAATTTTTTTTACCTACCTACCAGATAAAATATACCTACTTGCTTTATAGTGTACAAAAATTCATACACTTGCTTCGAAGTGTAGATAAATTTAACGATCGTTATTTTTTTGACAGTTGTGCGGATTGTCAAATGTAAGGAAAATGTCACCCAATCAAAATTGTACGTGCTTTCCACACTTGTGTTCATTTACCAGACCATTGGAATAATTTCTTTTTAGGTATAAAATAATAGGCGTGTTTCGAAAAAGCTTTCTAAGTAAAAATAAGACTGGATAATTACGGCCGCGTAAAGCTTTCCATACAAAAATTAGCCTGGATATTTATCCATGTTTACCCATGTAAAATACAACAAAACCTTAGCCTCGATAATTATCGAGTCTTATTTTTGCTCTGAAAGCTTTTTCCAAGTCTATATAGGTTACAAAAAAAACACGCCTTATATAGACTTCGAAAAAGCTCTCCATACAAAAATAAGACTGGATAATTATCCAGGCTAAGGTTTTGTTGCATTTAACATTGAAAACATGTTGCGGTAACATGTTTAGTCCATATAAGGCGTGTTTTTTTTTCCAATTTATATAGGCTAAACATGTTTCCGCAACAAGTTTTCAATGTAAAATACAACAAAACCTTAGCCTGGATAATTATCCAGTCTTATTTTTGTATGGAAACCTTTTTCGAGATCTATATAGGTTTGAAAAAAAACGCGCTAATAATCAGCATTGGCGGGCAAAGTTAAGGAAATAAATGTGTAGGTTCTTACACATAAATTTGTTGAATTTATTATTAATTCATTCAGGACTGTTTTACATATCCATGGACTCGTATGAAGATTTTCCGCTTTTTACCCGACTACGCAGAGGAAGGGTTATGATTTTAACAGGCTGGGTTTGTTTGTTTGTTTGTATGTATGTAAGGATGTCACCTCGTACAGCCTAAACTATGGAACCGATTTCAACAAATGAGGTGTCGTTGGATTCGTCTTTATACGGAGAGTGTCCTAGGCTATGTGACGTCACAGAAAAATTCAATATGGAGGGTGCACCAAGCAAAATGGCGGACTACCTCTTCTTTTTTTTCCTTTTTTTCTTTTCTTTTTCACCCGACTAGCCTTTATAACCGCATTGATAGTGGTATCAAATGAAAGGGCTTGGTGAGTAGAATACAATACTATATGATGTTATTCTAAATTCAATATGGCGGACGCCCCCATGATGGCGGATTTCTGCTATCTTTACTACCTCCTTAATATGGGTATCAAATGAAAGGGCTTGGCAAGTAGAATATAATACGATATGACGTCATTCTTAATTCAATATGGCGGACGCCCCCAAGATGGTGGATTTCCGTTATCTTTACTACATCCCTAATATGGGTATCAAATGAAAGAATTTTACAAGTAGAACACGACATTGCGTACTTATACATAGACTACATATTTTTTGAAACTAAAAAGTTGTGAATAAAAAATTAATATTGACAAACTAAAACCCGACTATGAGAAAAACCAGTAAAAAGTACGAAACAAAATGAAACGAAACAATGATTTTCAGAGTATAGCTGTGGTCGCATGCCGTTACGATTTAAATGCGCATGTTGAAAAGTCGAGCTCTAATACAGTGATAAGTTTAGGCCTTCGCGGTTCGGGAGCATGACCTCAATCCAGTGTTGAGCTATTTTTCTTTTACTGTGAAAGGCGGTTTTGGGAATGACCAGCTTTTTTAACTGTCAAATATACCAACGCTCCATTGAAGTCTTAAATCAATAATTTGGTTCATGATCCCATCTTCTAAATTTATGAACAAGTTAAAAAAAGTCAAAGATGTCGACCAAAGTGTAAAACTCAGAGGTGTAGTTCCTTGGAAAAGTCATTCGCATGATATGACATTTCTCTACTGAATACTCTTGGAAAAGGTCAACCAAAAGGGAAAATAACGAAACAAGTAAAACCCCTTCTGCGTTCTGCCTACATGACCAATTAAATTGTTAACTCGTAAAATGTGATGTATATTTCGCTTAAATATCAAGGTACGATTTTAATTTCAAACTTTAATGTGTGCATCTAAGTATTTCACCCCATTTTCAAGTGATAACTGCCAAAACACCCATGCAATTTGAGTGAAAATTGAATTTCTAAAAAAAAATTCCACATATTCAAAGAAATATATCCCCCATCGACGTCTTCGGTCGTGAAATTTGTAGAGACAAAAAGAAAAGTGCCTTGTTCCCATATACATGTGGGGAAACAGTGAAGATATACAGCACCCTGCCTGTGTTTTCTGGTTATTACGGCAAATGACATTGGATAAAACGAGAGAAAAAATTGTGTCTAGTTGGCACTTTGATAAATTTGACGACAGAACATCTCAATATCGTTTTTCTTATTATTTTTTTTTAAAAAACGTTTTCCATCTAACAAGTAGAAAATTTAAATCTAATATAATCGAAGATAAAATCTAGCTACTAATACTACAAAAGAGACTACACTGTTTGTTACTATTCACAAAGGGTTTTACATAAGATGTGTAAGATATCAACTGTGCTGCATGAATTGTGTTTTCATTTTGCGTAAATTAGGTGCATTCATTCTAGTTATTTCAAAATTTGGGTTTTTAAAGTGAACTGTTTTCTAAAAATGTTAATAAATCGGTCAAGTGCATAGAGAATTTAACAGTGAGTGACTAAACGATCGTATTTTATGAGATTATATCATCCTGGATGAAATAGTTAATCACCAGCTGCTAGAAATTACTCATGAAGATTCCAGCAGTGGGATACTTTTTTACTTTTATTATTTTTTTCCATAAAGTATGGCCTGAAAATTACCCTTTTTTTAGTGGTATACGTATACTAGTGTTCAATTAAAAGATTTGCAGACAAATTAATCTCATAGTTTATTGCCTACGTTTGCAATCAGCGACGGCACATACATATGTTTGATCTTGAACTGGAATATACAAATGGCTACAGTGTTTTAATTAAAAATGTAAATCAAGTGACTTAGATGGAAAGAACAGACTTTGAAGTGCCTGTCCTCGCGCAAAGGTCGCAATAAAAAGTCAAATATGACATTCTCTTGCGGACATTGTTAGTCATCGTCGTCATCATCCTCAACACACCAGCAGCAGAGTAGCCAATTTTTTTTTGTTTTTTTTTATACACCAATTGCATTGTTTTTAAAATTAAACTTGCTATAACTCGAGTAAGGTAATAACCACCCATTTGCGATTTGATGATTAACTTTCAAGTTAAGAACATCACGCAGCTATAGAACAAATTGCCACAAAATATGTATTCATTTGTTTAACTTTTATTTCTCTCCACTCGCGTTGAATGATTTTGGTGACAAGTCATCTGACTTCTTTCGTGGAAAATAGGGGGTGGCAGCGACGTAAAGTCATTCTTCCATAACGATAGCTGAATTTTTATTTTTTGTTTTATTACTACATAATTTTTCTGCTTCTTGGCCCCGAAACGAAACACCAAATTAGTACAATACCACTGCATGAAGGTGTTCTACTCATGAATATTTGGTAAATATCGTAACTCTCCTCTGATGACGTATGATTGAACGTGTTGCGTAAACAGACAATTTTCTCAACTTTATTTTATTTTTTGGTTTTTATATACAAAAATAAGAGGCGATTAATTTATTTGATTCCATTTCCTTGATTTCACCATCATGCATGTATACTCAAGTAATTTCTTGATGAAACCCACAAAAGAAAAATAAAGGAAAAAAGAAGATAACATTTTGCACACGTATACATGCTGTGTATTTGAAAATTAAGATTGAAAGAAACAATGATTTAAATGTACTAGTATGTACAAACAATGTTAGTATTAAGGAATAAATAAATATGTAGATTAGCAGCGAGTGTAATGAACTTACAATGGCGTTTGCCCAGAAACAAGTGCTCAATACTGGGGTTGTGACAAGTCTGTTTTTGTTTTCATTATTCTGTGCACTTACCCAACAACATTACAGTATCTGTATTGTTGCTTTGTTGCTGAACTAATCACACAAAGTCATTACGTTGGAGGGGCATATCACTCTAAATAATAATTAAATGCAGCATACGTTAGTAATGAATGTCGTTCAATTCAGAACAATGAATCGATTATTGAGGACGGTTGCCACGTTACCTCAATTGAGTTGAATCTGTTTAATTTCTTTAACGTGGGCAATGACAATGATTTCATTCAAATCCATGATGAAATGAAGTTCAATTCAATTCAATATTTTTTACAACAATATTCCAATACATTCCAATTACAATCTTGAACTATATGAATAAAACTAAAAAAAACAGGTCCTGTTAAAGTCTTAAAGCATCTATCTCCACCTAGTTGTTATCATTTGTTTAAGATAATTAACCATGTGTTTATATGAGGTATTAGTTCAATCACTCCCCTTGTAACTGGAAATGTAATGAGTGTAATCTAAAAGTCGGAAGTCTTTTTTATGGACTTAATTCAGGGTAAATGTCCAACCTATGTATGTAACAACTTATCCATCGGTTTACATTTTATTCATTTGTGAGGTAAAGGGAATCTGCGCTGACGATGTGTGTGCTTCCACTCACTCCAGCTCTCCAATTTCCGTGACCCACCCGTCTCCGCATTGGGTTAGTGGGTTTCGCTACATAGGTTGACTTGATATACCACAATCGACCTTTTGGAGCGTGCGACTAATCCGGTGCAAATAACGTTTTAGCATAAGCACTCCCTTGCGCTTTAGAAACGTTCTCTGGTTTAGACGTTCTGTCGATATAGGAATGGTTTGGTTGGAAAACTCTTGAGTTTATTTCTGAGAGTTTGGGACTTCGTTGTGAAATTGGAGATCAATTTCCAAGTAATGCCAGACTCCAGGTTTGCCCCACACAAAGCAGCTTGTTATTGAGACTGATCGGGACCTAGTTTTCAAATTTTTGGTAGTATCTATCTAAAAAACATCGTGCTGCATTAGCATAGGCTTATTAAGGAACCGATAGCGACAATTTTTCATCTATAACACCATCAGTGTTAAACTTAATTGTATTTTTTACACACATTTAAATTATAAGCCATAAAATCACTCAAGTAGACACTTGCTCTCAGCTACAATAAATAAATTACCATTTAATTTACAGAATGCCGATACAGGCGCCCTCATGGACAGACTTTTTATCCTGTCCGGTTTGTTGTAACGAGTTTGCAGAAAATCAACGTCCTCCAATAAGCTTAGGATGCGGCCATACAATATGCCGCACATGTCTAGCCACACTACACAACAAGCAATGTCCATTTGACCAGGTAATCGAATTTTACGGCAAAAAAATTTTACACCCAATTAATGGTATTTGATTTTGTTTATTTGTTTTGCTTTTACCCTAAGCAGACCTCAATTACAACCGATTTAGAAAATCTACCTATTAACTATGCCCTTTTGTTGTTGGTCACGCCCAGCAGCTGTAGCGGTGGCAGCAGTTTTAATAATGGCGCACAATCTACCGCCGCCAGTCTGGCTGCTGAATCAGAAGCATCTTCTACCAGCACACCAAGCGTACAGAGTCTTTTGCCCGATGACAAGCAGTGTTACAAATTAGGAAAGAAATGCATCGAAAGTCTGGCTCTACATCTAAAGCCGTTTATCAACAATGGAAACTTCGGGAGTCTACTGTCGCGGCCAATGCAACGAAAATTAATCACATTAGTCAATTGCCAATTGATGGAAGATGAAGGTCGATCCCGTGCCCTACGAGCAGCACGTTCGCTGGGCGAACGCACAGTCACCGAGCTAATTCTGCAGCATCAGAATCCGCAGCAGTTGAGTTCGAATCTATGGGCAGCTGTACGCTCAAGAGGTTGCCAGTTCCTTGGTCCGGCAATGCAGGAGGAAGTACTTAAGCTAGTTCTATTAGCGCTGGAAGATGGATCTGCATTGTCACGCAAGGTTTTGGTGATGTTTGTTGTGCAGCGTCTGGAGCCACATTTTCCTCAGGCTTCGAAGACCAGCATAGGACACGTAGTACAGCTTTTATATCGTGCCAGCTGTTTTAAGGTGTCTAAACGGGAGGCAGACTCATCGCTGATGCAGTTGAAAGAAGAATTTCGAACTTATGATGCCCTGCGACGGGAACACGATGCTCAAATTGTCCAAATAGCCACGGAAGCTGGTCTTCGAATCGCTCCGGACCAGTGGTCATCTCTACTATACGGTGACACCATCCACAAGTCGCATATGCAAAGTATTATTGATAAACTTCAAACACCACAATCGTTTGCCCAATCCGTGCAGGAACTGGTGATAGCTCTGCAGCGAACTGGGGATCCGGCAAACCTGTCCGGATTGCGAACTCATCTCAAACACTTGGCTAACATTGACTCTAGTATGGAGAATTCAGTACCAACATGGCAAGAAGTAGCAAAAGCGCTGGACGCTGTTAAGCAAGTGGTTATTGGGTTGGTGGAATTTGTTCAACACCACGGGAACCGAAAATTGCAGGAATCTTCTCAGACTAATCCCAATACAAAGTACAAAATAAGTTTGTGTCGGGATTGGACATTGCGTCGAACCTGTCCACGGGGAACGAGCTGCACATTTGCTCATTCGGACGAGGAGTTGGAACGCTACCGAGCTAAAAATAGAAAGAATAGTACAAAAACTCCAATCGTAAACACGAAAAAGATTACAGCAGATTACCTGGACGCACCGCCGCCATCGCTGTCGTCATCATGTCTCCCACCGGAAGAAGTGTCATCGCCTTTGAGATTTGGTAGTGTAGCAAACAAACCGTCGCCCGTAGCGTCCATGTCAGCGTCCTATCACTCACAGCCGCAGGGTATGCCAACAATACCACCTCCGACTGCGCATCATAGTTTTGTGGACTTGATCCCACCGTCAATGCATGGCCAGAGTCCAATACCACAATCACAACGTCATCGTTATGATAACCATTACTCGGCACTGAACTATCCACCACCGCCAACATTACCAAGAAATTCTACAACTGCAGTTGGCAGTGGTTTGTCGTTGCCTTCTCCCCGATCACACCATGGGAACTATGCCCAGTCAGGAACTCAGCAGCCACCCAGTAAACAACCAGTATTTCACACGAAATCCTGTCCAACGGCCAGCAATTATGGTTCATCTGGCCTTTATGGTGAATCTGCCGGTTTTCCTAATCAGATTACATCATCAATACCACAATCGACAATTAGGCCAGCGAGGCATAGTCAAGTTGGACCTACGTCTTCTTACTTGGGTAGTACCACTGAATATGGAAAGCTCACGGTTGAAGGTATACGCCAATCGAATTTATGGGATCATCAACGTCAGCAGCATCAACATCAACAGCCGCAGCACCAACATCACCACCAACAGCAGCATACAGGACATCTTATGAGCTTAGGGCTCAATCCACAGAGTGCATCCTCGTACATGGGTGGCAATAGTAACAATAACAATGATGCTCCTTCTAGCCCAATATTTCCAATGCATCCGGATAAAAAGCATCTCGAGTATCTAAAAGATTTGGAGTTCACTAAAAATTCTGCCTCATTGCTGAATGGTAGCAATATATACAAAAGTGCTACCAATACGCAAATGGCTCAGCTGGTCAACAGCAACACCAACAACAGTCATAGCACAAATCCTAACAACAATACCATTCACAGGAGTAACAACATTTTAACAAAAGATAATTTTATCAACGAGTATTGGCAACAAGCTGCCTCGTCACAGAGTCTTCAGGACGTAAGTGCAGCCACAAACATGGCGCGGGACACACGCGATAGCTTTGTTCGGTCCGATTCCATTCTTGATGAGGAGAACATACCTTTCGACGTTCCCACCTCAATAAATAGATTCGGTCCAATTTGCCCAATGTACAAGGGCTTCAACCAAGTAAGTGACGGTCCAGGAAATAATAACAATAGTAGCGGCAGTAGTGGATTAAATACTTTCCAAGAAGTTAACAACCGCATCAGTAATTCAACTGCGGCTCCGTCATGGCCTTACAGCAATGACAATACATCTGTCAGCAACAAGCACCTAGAGCCATCTAGCTCCACCTCGTTGTTCAACAATGACGCGCTAGCAGTAAATGTGAATTTTGACAGATTTGCTGTGGGTTCTGGTGGTGGCGGTATCGTAGGCAAGCGCGAAAGTGGACACAATTTCAGACAAGTGACGAACAATTACCCAAGCCTTAGCGATCTGCAGAAATTTTCTCCAGAATTACCGTCGTTTAATAACAACAATACATCACAAACGAACAGCGGCGGCTCATCACACATTATTGGGCGGAATTCAGCAAATGCGTCCACTAATTTCGGATTGAACGCCCTTCAGATAATTGACAGTGGTGATAACGATCTTTCTGGAATGGTAAGTTTTACAAGACCCATTTTATATATTCAAGCGTTTTCTATATAATTATGTGTATGGTAATTACGTTAATGGTATTTGTGAACTTTATTACAATAAAAAATCAGATTTAGATCTCATCCATTATATTTCCAATGCTACATTGGAAAAACGCTGTGACTAAGACGACGTGCGAATCGTTTAAATCGATTTTATTAATTTCTGCATAAAAAAAATACAAAGCAAACAATAAACTTAAATTCACCCCAATCCTTGACGGAGAACATCGTAGTTGACACGCAAAATATCGCTTCAAGATTCATGTAGAGGATATTTATTTATTTTAAAGCCGCAGGAGCATTTCTGAAAATTCGAATAAATGTTTTTAAGAATTATTCTTTTTCATGCACATACATAATTTGATTTTTGGTCTTTTGTTATCAAATGCTTATTATCAGTTGTCAACTCACGCTCTAGCCGCCAGCTATGGTCAAATGTAAATATTTTTATTTGGTGATGGTCTAATTGGACATGTACATGTAAAAAAAAAGAATTATTTTTGCAATATGAATAGAATATATTAAGCATAACCAGTACCCATGTTCTGTAACTTATGCGAAAACTTTTCGCATCAAGAACTCATGAAACAAAAAATTCCGGTGTTTCTCGCCTCTGGAAAAAAAGTGTTTCTGAAACTGAGGTCGAAAACTTGAAAAAATAGTAATGGAAAATTGTATTTGACATAAAACAAAAAAAAATTAAATTGAGTTTTATTCCTTAAATTGTGTCAGATAGTATATTATTATTTTAGATTTGTATGTTCATTCTCAGCTCAAAGGCTGGGAAACACCTATCCCGGGAGTATGTATCCAAAGGATTAGACTCTGTTGGAGCGTAGTCCAAGTTCTACGCCCTTTGGTCTCTTGTTGTTGTGTAGGTATTCAACAAGACAGCTCTTTGTATTTGTGGATGCAATCTTTCTAAGCAGTGTTTTTTTAAATTCGCGGTGGCCCGTGGCCCGTGGCTGAAATTTTAGTATAGGTGTTATTTCCACTTGCTCTGCGCCATACATCGCAATAAGTTATATTGCCAGTGCGGAGTTTTTGGAGACTTTTGTCAACTTTTGCCTTGTCAAACAGAACTATGTCTGGTCTGTTTACTGGTATATGCTGGGCTGTGATTATTGACCGGGCCCAATAGAGCTTGTAGAGATTATTTCCTAGCACAGGAAGGGGCTGGTATTTATAGTAGGGCGTATGCTGTTGAAGTCACGCGCTGTTCAGTGCCAGCTGTTGGTTTATCAATCGAGCGACGTTGTACCTATTTGTGTAATTCTGGCTAGTAAGTGCCCTGCATCCTGTGATGACGTGCTCGATGGTTTCGCTATTGTCTCTACACCGTCTGCACTTGTCCTCTAATTCATCCCTGATCACAATCTTTCGATAATTTCTAGTGGCTATGACTTTGTCTTGTATAGCAATGACGAATCTCTCAGTTTCAGAAAACAAGTTTTCTTCGATAAGCCACAGGTTTGAAGCCTGTTGGTCGACGTATTGCATATGGAGCTCATGAGAGTGGCCTCCATGTATGGGTTTCGATTTCCAAGTTGTGATAATCTCACTAGTGGTTCCTACATTATTGGGACAAGGAAAGTCTTCTGAGGTGAGCTGCAGTGGTGAGTATTCATTGTCGCTCAGTGCAATGACCTTTAATAGGTCTAATGGTGTATTTTGGAAATAGGCTCGTAGATCTAGTTGCGGTTGGTAATGCAATTGACCTATGTTTACTATACCTCTGCCTCCCAATTTGCGAGGAAGCACATTTGCACTTTTGGGGTGATGATTATTGACAGTGCTCTCACAGGCATCTGACCACCAACGGCTTTCATGCTGTCATCCCGATGGCTGGCTCTAGGTGGTGCCCGACGACCTCGGGAGCGGCATTCTTTCTAACCTATTAACATTGTGTTTCTCCATGTTTATTTATGGGATAACTAGTTACGTTTCATTTCTCCACCTCGATCTTTTTGACATCGGTGGTCCTGAGTCAACATAACTCTTAGCTTCGCAGAAATAAACATCAAAGCCACCTCACCGCGGCAAGGTTTATCCCTGAAGGGGTTATTATTATCATTATTATTATTATTCTCGGCCATTCTGTCTTTCTCGCATGCCTTACCCTTGGTCTCCACTGGCAATAACTCATTGCAAGAAATATGACAAGCAATTGAAATTTCCTATGGAGACCGCAGTATGGAAATCATGAGATATGCTTTACCATTCGGTGACGGTAGATGGCATCTAAAAACAAACGTTTAAATATTTCATCTTCCCACAATACATCTTGGAGCAAAGTGGTTTCCAAATCATGCAACTGTCTTTTATGGATAAGTTGGATTAACACAAAAACGATGCCTTCTTTTTTTCCCGGATTTTTCGATTTTCTCTAGTTTTTGCAAAGCCGTCACAGCAAGAATTAATTAGTCGTTGCTTCCTCGTATACGGCATGTTTGCAAATGAAATGTTCTGACAGAATTTGCCCACTCAATGAAAAAATAAAAATATCTGAAATGACGTCTGACATTATGTCGGAAAAAAATATGTCTCGTGGAGACTCGGCGTTACACTTAGTGAGAAATTTTGGCAAAAAATCGAAAAACTTTTCCCATGTGAAAGTTACAGAAACAAGTTTTCTCGCATATTTCCAGTAATTTTTTTTCCAAATTGTTTCATGCGAAAAGTTTTTCGACATCGAGAGTTACAGAAACAGTTGAATGCGAGAAAATGTATTTTTATTCAATTCACAGCGTTCCGTCGAGAAATGTCTCGATGCGAGGGTTACAGAACATGGGTACAGAATCCTATATTCTACTGAGACTTGAAATCAGTTTCCACCGTAACCTATATCTCTTTTTTCTTAAACATAACTTCCTTATAATATTTCCACTATATAATATGTGATTAAAAATATATTCTTTACAGCATTCGACTTTGAGCGAGTCTCTCTGGAATAACAATCTCCCTAATCAGCAGCAACCGATTGGCTCGCCAAACTTCTGGAGCGATACAACAACGTCGTCATCCAAAGAGGTGACACCGACTAAAAACCAAGTTCCTGAAGATGAAGTCGGAATCGCCAATGGTATGCGCGAATTAGAAAACCGCCTAAAATCGGAGCTAGCAATAGAGGATTGAAGCACCTTCAAACGAGCAATAAGCAAAAGGTTGGTGATCGATATTGATGTTTTGTGAGCAGAGAAAAAACAACACACATCAAATTGTTTAACCTTATTTAGTTTTTTTTAATTATTACTTTACCCTGAGCGTTTTGAGATTGGTTATACAATTTTTATTTTCTATTAATTGAAGCTTGTGCTTATACTACTTCTCGTTTATTTTAGTTACATATTTTAATTTTGTTTGTTTGTTGTATTTCTGTTTAGACAAATTGATTTTATATACGTATATAAATCCCTTAGCGGCATACACAAATAACACATATATATTATATTATATATGTCTAAATATATATAACAAGCTATATATTATATATTTCTTAAAGAAATTTATATAGGTTTTATGAAACACAAACGAGACAACCGATATATACATACATGCATATATATTTTTTAATCGTAAATTTACCACTTCCATTTATAGTGTATCTTCTTTTCCAAGTGTAATATTTAAATTAAACAGAAACAAAAAATAAAAAAAGGGTCAGCAACAAGTAAGCTTTGGCAGATAAATGCAGTTGATTAGGACGTATATAACGTGTGGCATAAAGTAGTGATGCATCAATTTAGCATTAGCGCAGACTAAATTTTATTAGTTTTGATGTGATTGGCGTTGTAAAATATTTCTTTTACTAGTTCTAAAACATGTGCAAATCGATCTTTAATTTCTTTTTATACATATAATGAAGAAGTGCGCGACTTATTTAATATTTATTTACTATTATCTCTCTGAGTAGAGAATAAACCTTAGATAAATAAATAAATTATAATATTTACTATTGTAAAGAGTACATTTTATTATTGACTTTTGATAAAACATTGACATTTCAAATCTATTTTTTTATAGACTTCCTCAGCAATTTTTATTTGTTTGATTTGATTAGAGCAGTAGTGAAAAAAATGTGATGTTTTTTTTATATAATTTTATAATTTTGTAATATTTTCTTGTTTTCTTCACTAAGCAAAACAATAAAAAAAGGGTTAATGGTGTTCATTTTTTATGAATAAAATAATTTATAAAACTTATTTAATTAAATTGAAATCTTTTATTTATTTTTGTTGTTTTGTTTTATAACATTAAAGTACTGTCAACTTCCCCTAAGTCGAATCGCCATAAGCCACAAAAATTTCTTCGAGTAAAGGGGACTGCGACTTAGAGAACATATTCTGCATGTATTTTGTTTAGTCATGCCACAATGCTTTCTAAAACAAATTCGAGTTAGAGGGACTTTGAGTAAGGGGAAGCTGACTGTATGTACCTAATTTTCTAGTTAGTGTAGGGAGTGTGACGGTGTATTAGTCACGTATTGGTTTGAATTATTATTCATAGAGTTTTCTATCTCTACCATTTATAAAAAAAAAATTAGATTGTTAGCTCAATGGTAGGACACCTTGGGGTAGATTGCTTGTAAGCCCGCAGAAATAAATAAGTCTAAACCGTGACTGTATGTTTTTAAAACCACATTGCGTCCAATATTATGTGGTTGTCAAAAAGGAAAAACTCCATCTTTGTACAAGTACATCAATTTATAAAAATCAGTACATCCATCTGATAATGCATATATTGATTGATTTAATATTCCCATCTGGTCTAAAATTTTATTTGTTTATTTATTTCGTCCGTCACTAGAGCTAGAACGGCTCGGCTCGTTAGTCCCCATTCACTTTAGTACAACAGCGAACACAGCCGGAACGGAGCATCTATGTAAGTCACCTATCTAAATTGTACACAGCACCCTGACTTAAAACTAAATACAATAAATCCCCGCTGAAGCTACTGTTTACACACGAAATTATAAAACTGCCGCTGTATTTTCTGACCACTAAATCAAAAATTGGTGAAAAATCATTTTAAATTCTTATGAACAAACAAAAAATATCAACGATGTTCATATGTGTCATTCAAATGATATATTCTCTCTGGTTCATAAAGAAAAGCGAATCAGAACAACCAACTGCGACAGTTGGATTTTCGCTCCAATATGTGTCTTAAACTCCTAAATGATTGCTGCCTTGCTTAGTCAAGTTGTTTCTGTTGGGTGCTAATTTTGGAAGCCCTGAACATATAACCCTTAACATTTCCAGTAGCTTACCTATGAATGTATCAAACCAATGCGTTATCTCTGCGCCACCCGGTGTTGCGTGCAGTGATATGTGAATACTTGATAAAGTGTTGCAGAACCGGAGGCTAATTTTTTTTTAGAAGTTTTAAAATAAAAATAAATCTGTAAATAGCAACACATCTGTGGTGTCATTATCAGACAATTGTTTTATACGTTACACAAACGACAAAAAAACCAATAGCGAGTTGGGAAATTCAATTATTTTCTTGAATATCTATTTAGTTGACTCAAGTTTTCGTAACAATTCTTAAATTTTATTTCTTCAAAAAAATACATAAATAAACACAGGAATAAATTATAGTTGATTGAATTTAATTCTCTTTTCCTTCGCTGCGAAAAGCGCATATTATTGCGGTGTTTTCAAATATTACTAGTCAGATTTTTAAGTTACCTACATATATCTACCAAAACGACATGAAAGTAAAAAACAATCACATTTAGATGTTCATAAATATAACCTAGAAATGTTTTAATACGTTTCTTGGTTGGGAATTTAGCCGCTAGCAGGAAAATCTGGTTATTCCAGTCATCCCTATATATATATTTTTAAATACAGTTGATAGGCGACCAAAATATGATATTTTCAATTTGATTAGGGAGTTGCACTTCATATGTTAGAAAAAAACATTTATTAATGTGGAAACCGTTCAAAAAATTCAGTTCAAACACATTTATATGTATATGTAGCTTTATTTTTTTTTTTTTTTTAAATAAAATCTATCCATCCAACTACATAAAAATTTATTATTGACAATATTTAGAAAATATAAACCGCTTAATTTCTACGAACAAAACAATCTTAATGGTATTGTTTTATAAAAGTATTTATTTTAATTTATTTGAATAATATACCTCAATTGTATGTTTTTTTTAACAAAATTATTATCTGTCAGAACATATCAAAAAATGAGTCACTTTTACGCACACCTGTAAACAAAATCAACTGCATACATCTGCTGATAATTGGAATTTGTATTCTTATTTCATGCTAATTATAAATGCTATTTAGAAAATGTTTTCATTATTTAATTAATTTTTGTTAAATACATATCTGTATATGTATAGAGAGATTGCAATATTTAAGCAAAATATTTATTATTTGTTTTGTTTTCTTCTAGTATTTATTGTACTACGATTATTGTAAAGAAATATATACCTATTACTTTTTTATTAAACAAACAAATTAGTTAAATTTTTAATTTTGTCAAACACAAAGCGACAAGCATTTTTTTCTTAAATAAAAAAAAATATACTGTAGTAAATGCTTAAATAAATCATGTTTATTTATAATAATTGTGTTATTATTATAAATAACGTATATTTTATTATTATATTATACCTAACTATAATTAATTATCTTAAAACAAACAAAAAAAAAATGCTATTATAAATTATACCGTTGATAAACTCTAAAACAGAAAAAAAAAACAAAAGAAACAAACAAAAAGCATTTTAGCAAAACAACCAGGATGTGGTTGGAGATTAAAAAGAAAATTGATGATTATATTTATTGGGCTGTCTAATCACAGCATGCTCCTCGATTTGTTGATTTGTTGTTATTACAATATCTTTAAATTGTTTTAATATCATAGTTTTTTTTATACTTTGTTCTATATGTGTGGTGTACATTAGTACTTAAACTAGAAATCTTTTATAGATGAAATCTTTTATTTTTGAGTGTGCAACACTTTTTTACTTTCTAAAACAATTTATATTTTATAATTGTTATATAGTTTGTTTTATATGTATTTCTATCTTTTTGTAAAATATACAGCCTATTAACTCTATAAGCTATTATAACTTCTACTAATACGAGGGGTATGAGTGGTGCAGTTTTATTTTAAACCCAATGGGTTCATAAGCTGAAGTAAAAAGCAAAAATCTAAATAATTTTTAAATATTTTAAAAAAATATTTAAAAATGATTATTGAAAAAAAATATATATATATATATGTACATATATCTATATGAAAGGAAAGCACTAAATTATGTAACAGAGGAAAAGCAAAAGATACAATATATATATATATATATATATATATATAAAATGAAAATTACGAAAATCTATTTAATTTAGATATTATAAATATTTAAAAATAAAGAAACTGAAAAAGTTAACATATTGTAATGATATACTATATTATCTTATATTTGTATTTATAAACAAATTTATATATGTACATGTAAAACGAGTAACATTAATAACTACAAAAAAAGGAATCAATGTTTTATTAGGTTTTATTACATAAAAATACAAACAATGTGAAATCTGAGATTTTATTTTATTATTTTGTTTTATGTTACAATATTTTTTGATGCAGTGCTGTTACTTTCATTCTGTTTTTTTTTTAAAGAACACAATACTTTGTTTAATGTTCTATTACAACTGACCTCACAGTGGGTTGAATCGACGCTGCACCGTCGTGATTTCAGTGATGAAGTCAATAAGGGTGAATTCGTAAACGTCAATTGTATGACAATGATTACGATCAACTATTCGAAAAACGTTTTGACACGTCCGTAAACAATTCGAAAACCGAAAACCTACATTGCCACAGCAGTTGATCGCAAAACATCGTAGCGCATTCGATTTCATTTTAATGCACTTGCGTCACAGCACTGCGAATGATCATCGCAACTTTGACGCGATCGTCGTGCAATTGACTTTTACGAATTTACCCTAAAACATAGTGCTGAAACAAATCTGTTTTTCAAATCTGTAGCATGGTTTGCTTAATAGAAAGAACTACCATGAGCAAAGATTTACCAGTGGAGACTAAAACTAGCACTAAACAAGTAATGCAATAATGTTCGAACGACAAGGCTACGGAGCACATTTTTTTAAGTAATCATGCTTAGATAAGAGTTAAGAAAGTTATGATTTAAATTATAAAGAGTACCTACTCATGCAGTTAAAATGCATTTTATTACTTCTATATTTCTATGATGAGAAGCATGCAGTCATTCGCAGATAAATCATTAAGAGAAAGTCATTACAGATGCATTAATTTAAACCTGAAATAAGTTAATACTGCTAACCCATCTTTAAGACAAAGGTTAAATTAGTGAATGTTTAATCCAATGCAAATATGGAAAGTGCAAAAAGGAACAAAGCTTCGATGGTAGACTCTAATACGAGTTGAAAAATGTCCATACAAATGTGACCTGATTCTCAATTGAAAAACTTCTCCAGTTTTGGCTCGCTGCCTCCTGTTTCTTACAACGTAGAAACCCTTCCAATTGCTCGCCCCACCGAAGACTTCGAGCCGGGTTGGTGAGCTTTCATACTCACCCCAATTCTCTATGTCGTATTTGTGAGCCGTATACGGGCATAACTGTATTTTGTAATGTATTTGCTATTACAAAATGCGACTATAGTCGTATACGACTCACAAATACGACATTGAGAATTAGGTTGACTTTCCTGACGAGGTCGATGTCGCTGTACAGTTCTGAAAATCCATCGGCATTAAAAATTACTCTAATTTTTCTCTGGACTAAACTGGGACGGTAATAAAGTGTCCGCTGGTTGTTCAAGAGAAGGCTTTATTATTTAGTCGCCTTCTTACTCCAAAGAAACTGTGATTGGTAAGAGCGATTCTTTGATTGATCTCTATGCTGGTGTCAGAATTCATAGCGGATCTTAGCTCAGCAGCCTTCTATTGTGACGATCTGACTAATTCGTCGGTTAAGAGTGTTTTCCTTGTAGCCTGCTATAACAATTGGTTATACATATTATATATGTACATAGGTAGATCAATTTCGTACAATATGGTTTCTATACAGATTTTAGTCTTTTGCAGAGTTTTAAGTAATCGTTATGGTTTATCCGAGACCTGGTTAGTTTTTTTGGCATATCTGCACGATCCCTATAAATAAGCCTCTAAAACTGACTATCCTGGTTGTTTGTTTAAGATAAGAACTATCGCATTGCCAATTCAATCTGCCTTATTTATTTCACAAATACACACTTTTTTATTTAGTAATTATTGAATTTTTTTTCTCTTTTTAACATCACTGCGTTTTATTTTTTGTCTTGTTTTTTATAAACATACTGAACATAAAAAAATATTCCACATAAACAACATATACTAAACTAAATGTTAATAATAAAAATGCCTACTTCCCCTATTTAAAAAAAAAATACAAACTAAATAAAAGTCAACTTAAATAAAACATACATTAAATGCCACTTTTCAAATGCCTTCATGTTCTCTATGTTCTTTTTTTCCAAGTTAAATTATTTAAATAATTAAAAAAAAAACCAAAAACAAAATAAAGACAAGAAAAAATATAACAAAGCAAACAGAGGAAAAAGATAAGACACACTTGAACCACCTAAAACTTTTTTTCATATATACTAGTATATTAGCTATATATATATTATATACATATACATACATTCTATACATATTGATATAGACCCTAACGAAATGTGTTTAATTTGCATTTCCTTATAAAGCAAACAAATCTATATTATATATTATGGCAAGTATAAGGGAATAAACGCAAAATCCACAAGTAAATATGTAAGTAGTTACTTTAAGACAATTCTACGTGTGAAACAGATGATTTACTAAACATTTAAATTAAAAAAAAACCAAACAAATTAGAATTGAACCAATATTTAAGTTTTCAAGAAAAAACATACAAATATAATAAACAAAATCATATTGATGTTAGAATAAAACACTACATTCTAATACTATTTCTACGAAAGTAGAGAAAAGAGAAACAAAACACTTCCTTCTTTTCCTGCTTCTCACACTCTCTCTCTATCTATATCTCCCTCTCTATATCTGTATCTCCCTCTCTCTCTGTATCTGTAATCTGTATGTCTTTCCCGTAGACACCTTATAATTAATGAATTGAGTACATACATATTTAGTATTGTGTAATGCTTTGTGTAAACAATTTCGCTAATGTTTTTGTACTCGAATAAAATTATTAAATTGAAACTACTGCTTTTATGTTTAATCGTTGCTGCGGCTGTATTGTATTATCTGTGCATTTCATTTAAATTAAATGCTAAATTGATTATTACTTTTATATGCAAAATTATTAACAACAGTTACGAATTATGGAAACACTACTTAAATCTGCATTTCGCATACAAATATTCAACGAATTAATAGTAAAATGGAGGTCCATTGTTTTTGGAGCTCTCAAAAAACCAGAAATAAACAGGGTATAACTTTTCACTCGGAATTAATATGTTTTTTTAGGGTAAAGTGTCCGCTTTTTGGTTTAAACTAAACCAACAACCACTTCAAAGTCACTTCAGGCTAGTTTAATGGAGTAGGTTAGACCATTTCAAACGTAAACATATTCACAATTTAAAAAGTATTTAGTCTTAGTCTTTATTTATTAACGTAATCAAAGTCAAAAACCGTAATTCAAAGCAATACGCTTTTACATGGCGCCCAACATGGGAAAATATATAATATGTATCTATTTGCGAGTACCATAGAACTTGCCTATAAAAATGAAATTTCGAGTCATATAAGCATATACAGTTATATACATATACAGTGAAATCTCTTTTAAGTGGATCGCCGCTTCGCTTCGCCAGAGTAGTTAGTAACCGAAATACATATATGCACATATGAATGCTCTGCGAGTAACAGATTTGAGGTGAAGGTCACATCGTCAGCTAAAATAGGACGGACGCTAACTTTAATCCGTTAATTTAGATTTAAAAAGAAAGTTTTCCTACATAGAACTACAACCCCCAAAAATTGCTCCATAAAACTCTGCAAACAAAAACAGAAAATATATTTGTTAGTCATTATATAAATTTTTTTTATAATCGCTTTCCATTTATGGCATAAGATGTCGGAGAAATTGACCAATGTGCGATAATATGTCATGCAATTCATATATCCGGGTGGCGTATAGTGAAACCCTATTTTAGTACGTCCCCTCAGGCGATGACGAACTCAGTTAGCATTTGCAGGCGGAAAAAACGTAGAAATGCTTTTCCATTCGTCTCAGACGGTGACGTATTGAAGTAGGATTTCCATTACTATAACTGGCATATAATAGTAGTGGTTATCGTAGTTCATTTCGGCAACATAGTATTGTCAATATAATGAATACGTATGTAAAGGATTTTATGTTTTCTATCAGAATGCATTTTGAATAACAAACGCGTTATATTTTATGAACATAACTTTTAAGTTGTAATTGTAATTGTGGGACTGTGTTTACAGTGCCTTTACTGTAAGTAGGAGTAGAAATTATGTGTCTTTGATAACTGTCGAATTATATCTGACCAGATCAATGTTTTATTAATCGATATCTATACATAAAATTAACTTACAAAGGTATTTTAGAATTAGCTTCCGATACAACAATTACAAATAATAAATTAACTCATATAATTGCAAGCCTATCATGAATGAAATCATGGTGTTGTTTTACACCTGCAGTGCGGTGAACTCGGCTCAATGTCAGGCACGAGTCTTCGGTGTCCGATTCAATGTCGGGCGGCTGGCAAGCGGCTGACGGCGCACTGTAGATACTGACCGTACTCAACAGACTGGTTCATAACAAAATAAAAAAGGAAAACACGTTTTTATAAGTAAAGAAAAAGTTTAATGTTTTGTAGAAGTATTCTTCATTTCAAAAACATTTAAAAAAAAAAGAAACATTAATTTGTTTAATTTAATTAAGTTAATTTTCCCATTCGTGACGGACAATTATTTTTCTCATTTTGGAGTAATGAGGATACAATAGTTACTTAATTATTTTTCGGAGACATTACGAGCTCTGCTTAGCCTATAATTGAAAATTCGCTCCAACGAAGTTTTTGGATGAGTACCGTAGGCTAATGGCTTTTCTCTTCTCATCATTTGGCAAATTCATTGTTTCGTTATTGAGAGCCGTCCAAATAAAGCGGGACTTCATTGCCTAGTGCTAAATGCACAAGTCATTGACGATCGTCTTCAGGCATAACTAGAGAAGATTTGAACATAATACTTCTTCTCAATCGCAAGTAGATGCTTGTAAAAGCGACTACCACCTGCCATTTGCACAAGTACGAAACCCAATTTCGCTGTCAACTACAAAGGGCTCTGATGTTTTTTCGATCTTGAGCTTGACATTAAATACTTTCTCATCTAAGTAATTGTGTAACTTCTCTAATACTTGTTGAACTCTCAAACAGAACAGACAGTTAGCAGACACTGTAGAACAATAGCGACGTATGGAGTTAGATTTTCTATGAACATAATATATTGTGCGTAAAGTAGTAAAAACCCTAATTCATTCACCACTCGAGGTTCACGAATAAGATGAGGGATTCTGATGAGTTCTACTACTTTCAGTACGTCACCGTCTGAGACGAATGGAAGTAACATTTATACGTTTTTTCCGCCTTTAAATGCTAACTGAGTTCGTCATCGCCTGAGTGGTCGTACTGAAGTAACATAAGCTTTATATACGCCGCAGCCGACACTACAGTACGCTGCGCCCGCAAACAAGCCTATTTCAGAAGCATACGTTTTTTTTAGTTTTCCCCATAGCAAGGCAAGGCATTTTGTAGAGAAATTTAATTTTGGTTGGTAAAGCAAATGGTTAGTTTAACTATTGTCACAGCGAAATGTATGGATACATCCTGACTTCCATCGCATAAGTTGCGGACTGTTTTCACAAAGGAATCCCTATCAAACAAATCAGACATTCTAGTCCATGTAATGTGAAAATACTATATATGCATCTCTATTATTACATATAAATATATTACATATATACAACACAAATCAATATTTTTTTAAATGATAATGCAATGGAAATATGATACATGTCCTTAATAGATTTGGAATACGTGTGCTTTTAGGCAAAACAAACTATAAAACTATAAAACAATTCGATATTTTTCGCTTATTGTAAAACAAAAAAAAAATAATATCTTAAAGCAAAACAATAAAAATATATTTTCTCAATTAAAGTTTTTAACTTTGTCAAACAATTTCATAATTTTAATCTTTCAACTTGTGATGTGAAATTTAGAGTTAACATTAACCATTCCCAGTTCCATGGGGATAGAAATTAAATAAAAAAAAAACGCAAATATAAAAATAATGCATATTGTATGAATGTATGTAAATACTTTATTAGCTACACATACATATTATTAAATAAGAAAAATATTTAACATAATTTGTGTAAATCATATTTATGTAAATGTTATTTGAAATAAAAAGGAAAAAAAAAAGAAAAAAGATACATACTTACATACATATACATAGAGAAAATGGTAAATAAAGTACCATTAAATATAGCAAAACAGAAATACTTTTATGTATGAAAATAAATAATATATTTTAATTAAAATACATATATGTGTGTAATGAATAAACAAAAATAAAATAAATAAAGATAACCAATATATGGACATTTCATATATTGTGTGTTTAATTCCTTCAATGTTACTAATCTTTATATTAAATTTAAATGCTTTTAAGAAGCAAATGAAAATCTCAAAACAAATTAAAGAAATAATATGAAACTAATGAGTTAACATTTTATGAACATTTAAATAAAATTTCATACAATCTTTATATAAATTTAAAATATAAAACCAAAACTAAGAACATTTATTTATTTGTTCTTTTATGAAGACTGTTTTTATTATTATTTAATTAAACTTGTTTTTTTTTTGTTTACATATTTTTTAAAAATACAACGTTGGAGAAGCTAACATAAGACTTTGCTTTACCTTTACTAGTATGGATGTCATCAATATCATCACGCAGCCTATCTTGTTCAAAGTCGGACGTATGCCTCTTCTAATAATTTCCATTCTGTCCTGTCTTGTGCTGTGTGAATTCAGTTCTCTGTTACTATTCGTTTAATGTCGTCACTCTAGCGTTATGGTGGTCTTCCTCTGTGCCTCAGGCCCTCTCTTTGTCTCCATTCAATCAGTTTTTTTGTCGATCTATTGTCTGTTATGCCTGCCACATGTGCTGCCCACCTCCATTTCGTCCTTACAGTATGTGTAGTTATATCAGATATTCCAGCTCTTCTTCTGATTTCTTCGTTAGTTACTCAGTCCCTCCTGCTTATTCTCAGCATCGCTCTCTCCATCGCTCTTTTTGCTTGTGTATGGATATACTCGTAAGAAAGTGGTTCGGACAAAACCCTTCAATGGCCACCTTCAATATTAAGGTAAACATGTACTTTATAAGTAGGTAGACTTAGGAAAGAAGTGCTATTCCCACAAAGCTTATTTTTTATTCGAGTAAGTGGTTTTAATAAGGCCCGTATTTTTTTTATATTTTTGTTAAGGTTCTTACCCGCCACTTATGGAGGGCACTGCGAACTAAGTTAAAGATCTTTTGTACCGAAAAGTTGGTTTAGTGAACCAGAATAGGTTCAATTCTTTTGGTTTAATTGAGGCTCTCACTGATGGACACTTAAAGATTTTTCCCGGCAGCTAGGATTTCTCTGTAGAAATGCAGTATCTAAAGGGCATATAGTGCCACGTACATAGAATGTGTTACGCAGTTTCAGCTCTGATGACATTCAGTTTTCTAAATAAGACCTATTTTGTTTAGAATTTAGATGACATCGAAGATGGCAATGACCTATTAGGAATCCCACGCTAATGGAAGAGGTCTTAGAAAGTATTGAAGCAGTTCAGGACTGATTCGGAAGCAATCAGGTTCAACCCTTATAGTACAAGTATTAAATTGGATATATCGAAGGCGGATTATAATTCTATAAATCTTACGGAAATAGCATGGTGATTGATCTCTGAATGTTTGCTGAATAGTTTTTGCTTTCCCTCAAAGGCAAACCTTTTCGCTAAGGTTTCGCTCTGTTTTATATTATTAGGCTACTTATGTACATATATTCCAGTGATATCTCCACTTCAATCCTCGAGCTTCCTTTTATAATCCTTGCGAGTATAAGTTTGTTTTTTTTGGCTTTAATGCTGCACAGTACTGTTAAACAGTAATTAAGTCAACTGCTAATATTATTTGTTTGGAATAACTTGGAATAAACAATCAGGGATCAGCACGAAACTCTTAATACTTGATTATCAGTGTTTCTATGCAAACTTTAAACCTGTATTACGTTCTAATAATTTAAAGCCATTAAGGGCTTCAACAACGTAAACAGATTATTAAATGTGTGTGTCTAAGAAATGTGGCCACCGTAGCGCAAGCGGTTAGTGCGTCGGACTACTGAGCCAGCGGTCTTGGGTTCGAATCCCGCCGCAAACACCTAAAAGTTTTTCACAGTGCCCACCTCTTTCGAATGTCTGACAAGCATCAAAGAGTATCATTTGTTACGATTGAGCTTCTCAACTCGCCGTTCGGAGTCGGCAAAAAAAAAATGTAGGTCCCTTCCATTCGTGCAAAAATATAACACGCACACACAAATGGTTGCGAGAAGCAGGCCCAGGTTCACCTCGAGCTGTAGCGCCAACTAAGTAAGTAAATGTGTGTAGAGTATTACACGTTATTGCAGTAATTTCTCAGATTATCAACCTTTAATTAATTTCTAGTAAGAATACACATATAAATCAACGTCTATATCCTTCCCGTAAAGAAGGGTCGAGTTCATATATGTAAACTGTTTACAGCAAGTTTACTTGTAAACCTTTGCGATCGCAAATAATTCTGTATTGTTGCAGCATTCAAACATCTGTATAAATTGCGTTCATAACTGCATATATACTGATACTCTTCTAAAAATGTGTGGAAAATCTTCTGAGTTTGTTGTGTGTTTCAAAATGGTGCGAAAAAAATGTTAAGGGCAATTTTAAATTTATAAATGGTCCAAATTCAAACTATCAGTACTCTCAATGCTAGAAAGAAGAAAAATGATGATACGCAGAAGACGAAGATTTCTGTTTTTGAAAAAAATTTAACACAATCTCCAGGAATATTGCAAAATTATTATATGTGATTATTGCATCAAAAAATAATTCGGACTCCATTTCTAAGCGCACCGAACGAAGAAGTTTTCCCAGCCAATTTTTATATTCGTTATCTTCCCCGAAACAAATAATAAGCATTATTAACTTATAATAAACAATTTTCATGAATTTGTTTAGCATAATAACGGTTAAGTTCCAAAACATCAAAAAGATGCTTTCATTTTAAGATGCATCACGATGCTTTAAAATAATTGACATTTTGGAACGGTTTGTTCTGTTTAACAATCATTTCATTTTCAAATGTCTAAGAAATTCAGTCCATTTTTTCTGAAAATTTTTCAAGAAAATATCCAAATAACAAATAAATAAGCTTAAAATAAACATCGTGATGCATCCATGTTTTTTTAATTTGGTTTTAATTTGGCGGAATACAAAAAAAGGCGTTATACTAGGTACTCGTAAAATTTTATGTGTAAACATACGTTTGTGTATGATAGGGAATAAACAGGGAATGCATGAATACTAAGAGAATCATATAAAGAGAACGCACTAATTCTAAGTTTGGTTATGCGTGACGGACGACGGCGAAAAAATGCCCATACCGAGAGCTAAGATGTTTACACATCAAAAAAAATCGTCAAATCACAACACATCACAATAAACTATGATGCGTTGTTTGCGCAGTGGTTACTTTCATTATGCGTTTTGAAACACAAGACATTGCATTACTTGATGATTTGGAATGCTTGAATTTGCAGTACTGCGGCAGAACTGCGTTTTGGGATTCAGCCAATTTAAATCTATCAAAAATACTCCCATCGGTCCTAAACTTTGACATCAGCAAACTTTCTGCAACCAAATAAAAACATTTGCAGCTTATATAGTAGTACGACTGAAAGTTTACATTATTGAACACGAGTGTTACCAAGCGCATACATTAGTTATACAGTTTTTATACAATAACGTAATATCTGCAGTGTTACTGTATTTTTACATTTAACCCTTTACGGCGCAAGATCGTAAAAACATCAAAGTACTAGTTGATTTGATAGGTTTTCGAATTTAATGAAACACGTATTTCTTAGAATTACAAAATTTTATTTATTTTTTGAAAAAATACTTAAAAAAGGGTTTTTGACACTTGCAGTAACAATGTATTATAACGTATCCCTATGATGTATGGAATATTTTGAAGCAATTATTTTACTTATTGTAGCATAATGCACCGAACTTACTGAAATTTTTACGCAAAAATATGCACTGGGTATCACTTTTGAGTATTTTTTCAATTGCATACCCATATTCACACAAGTGTTTTTTCAGTTTCGCGACAAGTGAACTGCAACTCAGAGACGAGCACCTAACGCAATCTCTTTCAGCTGAAACTTACTAAAAAATAATATAACGGTATATGCCAATACTATAACATTGAGTTATAATAGACTTAAAAACAGTTTTTCGTTTTTGTGAGCTTTAAACGGTATGTAGTATTACTGCATCATGGCGCTGTAAAGGGTTAAGAACTCGACCAAGATTAAATTAAATTAAATATGACAGCCAAGGTGAAGATCTTAGTCTCCATTCATACACATTATATCTACCTATAGACTTAAATTCTAAAAACCAAAATAATATCATTAAGGGCTAAAAACCTTATCGAACCTTTGAAATCATATATTTTCAACGATTAAACATATTTTATTAACGTCTTCATAATTTTTTTTTTTATTTCGCTCAATTAATAGTAAACAAACGACTTATTTTGATACATTTTATGTGCTAGCATTTGCTTACCTAATGTCGAAAATTAAATAACAATTATATATGCATTGTATTTAAATTCAAATAAAATGAAAAAGTTCCTTATAAATGTGTAGAAAACACAGTAAAAATTATGAAACTAAAACAATTTAATAAAAATACAAATATGTATATTTGCTTTTGCATTGATAAATTTACATGTATGTACTATAAAAAAAGAACAATTAAAACAAAAAAGAAAAACATTATCATATAAACAAAACTCACACAAATACACAAGACAATCAATGGACCCCATTTTCTAGAAAAAAAAAAACAAACAACAAACGAACAAAACACATAGCGAAGTAGAAGCTGATTTGAAACGAAAAGAAAACAGTCCAAATCAAACTTTCAACAAACTAAATATTTAAACAACTAAATACAAAACACCAATAACAATGACGAAAACTATTAGTTGAGCAAGACAATTTAGATTTTGTTAATTTATTTAACGCAAAAACTAATCCAAAAATAAAATCAAAGCAGAAAAAATAAATTAAAAGCTAAGAAAATAATCCCACTGAATAGTATAAACAAATAAAATATTTATATATACCTATTTATATTATATATATATACACACATACATATATATAAATATATGGATATTTAAAAGCATTGCAATATTAGGTGTAAACTTAAAAGCATAACTTAATTAAATAATTAACAATTAACAATGTAACTAAAAACAACAAAACAGAAAAAAAATCGTTTCTGTCGATCTAAAGTACATATGTATAGAGATATTCGTTTTAATACTTCAATTATGTATTTTTTTTCTTGTTAACGTTCTGTATGTTAAAAAAAAAACAATACAAATAAACAAATCAAACTTATTTTTAGAAAAATTGGTGTCTATTTGAATACTAAATAAAGTTAAAATGCAAAAATTATATTTAAATATGTAAAGTTGTTAAAAATACAAGATCAAATAAAAAACTATATACAATATACATATATATAAATATACATATTTGTGGCTGCATTAATTTCGTATTTAAACCGTAATTTTTTTTTAAATAACCCGCAACCGACAAACACCAAGTATTAATAACACGAAATATAATTTTTTTTATATTTAAATATCAAACAACAACAAATTCAAAATTATATTCGCTAAAAAAATACCAATTAAAGAAAGGAAGAAAAACATAAATTATATATTCATACATATATACCTACTAAAACATGTTGCACATGTACAATTTAATTTAAAACAAATTATTATACTGATTACATTAATCACGATATTGTATTTATTGGTGAAAGTATATTAATTAAATATACGTTAAGCATGTACTAGTACATATATGTACATGCGTATTCGTTTGTTTTTGTATTTTAATGATGTTTTGTTCTTCAATTGAATATTTAGTATTTAACACTTTTAAATATTGTATGAATTTAAAACCAAAAAAAAAACAAAATAATTAATAAAAATATATTTTTCTCGTTTTGGAACGAATGGTGGTAAAAGGCTGATTTCAAAGGCATGCATTTCTGCATTAAAAATATTAATAAATATCTCTTGACTAGAGAATTAGTACCTATTCGCTTGATGAAGTCGAGCCAATACATTCGCCGACATTTTTGACATTTTGAACCACGTCCACATCTATTAGTTGTAATTGGCAGTGGATATTAGCTCCGAGGTACATAGGTGAACTTGGAACTTCGTTTTTTAATTTATACGCGCTCAATGGTTTATGATTACCAATGTGATTTTGATGTAACACACTTACTTACTTACTTAGGTGGCGCTACAGTCCGGCGTGGACCAAGGCCTCAACCAAAAACCTCTTCCAATCAGACCGGTTCGTAGCTAACCGCCTCCAGTTGCACACTTCAAGTTGGTTGAGGTCTTGTTCTACTTGTGCGCGCCACCTTAGATGAGGTCGTCCTCTGTTGCGCTGACCCTCCCTATTACCCTATTAGAATCGAATATTCTTCGAGCCGGAACGTTGACTTCCATACGCTCTCCATGTCCTAGCCATCTTAAACGCCCAATGTGCAGTTTTTTTTGGCCATGTCGATGTCGCTGTACAGCTCGTACAGTTCGTGGTTTAATCTTCTCCTCCAAAACTCGTCAACGTAAACGGGACCGAAGGATTTTCCTCTCAAAACGACAAGGATATCTTCATCCGCTTTCGATAAAGACTATTGTTCAGCTCCATAAAGCAAGACTGGTATGATAAGGGTCTTATATAGAGTTTCCTTAGTTGATCGGGAAAGGGCTTTACTACTCAATTGCCTTCTTAGCCCAAAGAAACAGCGGTTGGCAAGAGTAATCCTTCGTTTGATTTCCGACGAGATGTCATTTTTTGATGTTATGGCAGAGTCGAGGTAGACAAAGTCCTTTACTACGTCGAAGTTGTAGCTGTCTATTGTGACGTTCTGTCCAATTCGTCTATGTTGGGTGTCCCTTTTTGTTTTGCCCTCGTTTACCGCTAAACCCATTCCAGCTGCCTACATTTCTATACTCGCAAACGCACCGGTAATGTAACACACAACGTTAGCATATTAACCACAGACTGTTGTCATTAGTCGTACAGAGCGATATCGCTCCGACTAATAATATCAAAGGAAAAAAGTATTTGCAACCATGCCAGACTCCAAACTCTGGACGTGAAAAACCCTGTGTGCTGACTTCAAAGAACGAAACCGTATATAATCGTAATCATAATCTATTTAGCTCAGTAAGGAGCAACCGCATGTAATCATATCACACTAATATATAAATCCCAATGTCACGCTTTTACCTGTCAAACTTCATCCAGGATAAACACAAAAACTAATGCACACAACGAAGTAAAACTTCGTACACCTGTTACTTAACATCCTGTGTATAGTATAAACCACTTTTTACTATAATTTAAACATAATATATTTCTTAAATTAATTCAAAATTACAACACACTTACGAATGCCTCTTTCTGCAAAATGTCACTTATTCAAAATACAAATACAGTGGTGGTCCAATATAACGAATGATATAATGTCCAGTTGCATTCGCTATATCGAAAAATTCGTAATATCGAACACATTTTCCTTGTACGAAACATTAAATAAATGTACAAATACTGGCGCAAATTCATAGTCAGCCTTTGATTAGGGTATAAAATCGATTCTATTTAAAACCGGTTTTAAATTTAAAACCATATTTTAAGTTTTGTTATTCATAGACACATTTTTCCCATCCTCTAACGAGTTCCTACTTTAAAACGTATTTTAAATGTTTTTTGATAAAACAAACCCAAACATAAACATAATCTGACAGAAATCTAATAAATTCACATAAACAAATAATTCAAACTTCAAAATGGATTCAAAAATAGAAACGAAGGCAATTTCCGTTATTATTTTTAATTTAAAACAATTAGTTTTTATGCATGGATGTACATATGTAGATGTACATACATATATGTATATGTATTCCGATAAAACGAGACAGGGGACAGAATTGGGAATCGATGGAAAGGGAAATGCTACGGCAATTTGTGGAACGGCATTTTGGAAGTGGTGGAAAACAAAGGCAATGAGCTTAAGATGAAAATATCAATGGATAGTAATTTGTTTAATTTGCTTATAAGAAAATATATACTTATATATCTTACTAACATTACACTGATTCTTCCAACAAAATGTATATGTATTGGAATTGGTAGCTCACGATTCGTTTGAGGTTATTTCATATCAAGGATATCAATAAAAAATTTAGCAGTGGTTTTGTCGAACCTATACCTCGAATAAAATTCTTTTTCATCTAACTCCTCAAATGGGTTCGATCGGGTGTTATACATTTTTGATTTTGTTATCAATTTAACATCTTCGAAAATTTGGAAATCACGATCCCCGGAATCATTTTAATAACTTTCTTTATTGAATGCTGAAAAAAGCTGTTTTTATTTACTTAAAATGACGTTTGACTCATTTTAAATTTAAAATGGCTTTCTAAGTTTAATATGGACTTTATGACAACTATGAATACCAAAAAACCGGTTTTAGCTTAACTAGGTGATTAAATATTTTTAAAATCGGTTTTATCTGACTATGAATTTGCGCCACTGTTTCTAATTCTTAACACTTTATTTAATTTATTCATAAAGTCAACAAACAAGTTAAAAAGTAGAAAATTAAGTAAAAGAAACTAAAACAAAATTAATTTATTTCCTTTTCTTTTCCAAAAAGCAATCGCCAATAAGGACATGCTTTTGCAAACGTTCAACGCAGAAATTTGTAGCTATTTCCCGTAGACTTATTAGAACAACGTTGGAAGTTCTGAAAAACAGTGAACAAGTTTTGCAGAACTTCCAATGTTATTCTATTTGGCTCAGTTAATACATTCTCAACTGCCTCGAATGGGCTCATACGCATATCTTCTTGAAGAAACATTTCAGTATTGTTCCCAGATTCCAAATCCTCCGCTAAGCTTAACTAAGCCAATGGTTGGATCAAGGAGCTTACCTTCGGCTTCGGTTGCATGTACAACACCCAAATGTTTCCATCGACCGTTTCCTAAACATTATTGTATTTCTTAGGCAAATTTGTCTCGTTCTATTTTTTAAAGCATGTACACAGATATTGTAGCAACATTCGTTATATCGAATATAATTTTTTTGTTCGTTCGCTATATAGAGCCAATAATGCACTTGAAAAAAGTGTACGTTATATCGATCATTCGTTATATCGGCATTCGTTATACTGGACCACCACTGTATATACAATCCACACTTTTTTTGTGGATTGTATTTATTGGTAGATTGCAAACCTTGGGGTTCGATCGCACTGTCTTTGATTCTTCGAACTGAATGGCAATATATGTATTGTAATAATAATAATATTTGGCTTCAACAGTCCTAGGTAGAACCAAGCCTAGCTTCCCGCAACCATTTGTGTGTGCGCGTTATATGTTTGCACGAATGGAAGGGACCTACAGTTTTCTGCCGTTTTCTGCCATCTCGTTGGGAAGCTTTACATGACAAATGATACTCTTGAATGCTTGTCAGGCATTGGGAAGAGGTGGGCACTGTGAAAAACTTTTTTTTTTAGGTGTTTGCGGCGGGATTCGAACCCAAGACCGCTGGCACAGTAGTCCGACGCACTAACCACTTGCGCTACGGTGCCCATTTGTATTGTAAGAAACACTATATTTTTTAGACACGGGCAAAGTCGGGCGGGACAGCTAGTAAAGGTATAAGCAGGTGCTTTTGCTGAAAAGTTTCCTACCTCAGGCGAATATTCTTTGAAACTTAAACTACTTAATAAGGCAACTCAGTTGTAGTAAACAAGAAGGGAGGTGTTTTTGATCAGTAGGAATCTGACACCGTGAGTACTCTCCTGCACAAAAAAAAACCCTCGCACCATTACCTTTCCTCAATTTTCATGAAAAAATCAAAGTTTTTCTTATGTTATAAAATTAATTTTTATTTTTTGCTTTAATATGGAATAATTTGTTAGTTTAGAATAAGAGTAACAAAAATATATAAAATATACGCCGTCAGCAGTCCTATACAGAACCAAGCCTAGCTTCTCGCAACCATTTGTGTGTGCGTGTGTACTTTTCCACTAATGGAAGGAAACTGCAGTCCGAACGGCGAGTTGAGAAACTTCTCATGACAAATGATACTCTTTGATTGCTTGTCAGACATTTGAAATAGGTGGCAACCGTGAAAAACTTTCTTAGGTGTTAGACCCGGGCTGGGATTTAACCCGAGCAGCATGCGTAGTAGTCCAATGCACTAACCACCACGGCCACGGCCGCCACAACAAAAATAAATATTAGTCGAAATTTGACCACGCAATTCAAATATGCTTGCATTTGTATGAAAAAAGGGAATTTAACGTTTTATTTAGACAAACAGTCAACTATAAAGTGCAACTATAAAGAAGAACTCTGGGCTTTTCTCTCTAATTGCCCATGTTATGTCGACTGTTTTCTCTGGGGTAAAGATCCGGGCTACTATCAGGCCATGGAAGAGGGAGAATCCCCAAGGAATCCTTGTAGTTTTGCACCCAAAATAAGAGTATAAAGTAAAAAAAAAAGTTTATAAAAATGTTAGCTTACGGATTATACGCAAAAGAAAAACTAAACGATTTTACTCTATGGCAGTGGTGGCCAAACTTTCAGTCTATGCGTTCGACTTTTCGCTGAAATTGGTTACGCGTGCTACCCTTACCTACCCATTATATTTACTTGGAAGAAAACACATATAAATATGAAGACATCATAAGAAGGTCACTAGCCAAAATGGATACGCCAAACTACTTGCGAAAGATTGTATCCAGCTATTTCATTAATAGAAGGTTGAGATATGAAACCGAAGAAGGAGAAAAGTACGTACTATAAAGCCTCCGCGGGAGTCCCACAAGGATCAGTACTGGCCCCCTACTTTGGAGTATCATGTACGACGGAGTTCTGTAATTAACACTGCCGCAGAAGTAAACAAAATCGAATTCGGAGACGATATCGCCGTTGTTACCGTTGCAAAGAACATTTTCGAGATAGAGTCAGCTTTGAACGCAGCAATCTGCGACTGGCTAATGTCCACCGGCCTTGAATTAGCAGATCACAAAACGGAAGCTGTCCTAATAATCAGCCGGAAAAATGTGGAATAACTGGACAGAGGGGTAGGAAGCCAAACTATCAGATCGAAAGACTCTGTAAAATACCTACGAGTAATACTCGACAATATATGTAGTTAGCTCAGTTATGTTAATCGCTGGTTTGTGTGGGGGCCCTAGCGACAAAGGAAACAAGGAGAAAGTTATCATCAACATATGTACTTCGCGCACTAAGGGTTATCAGTGGCTTCAGTGGCAGGGATAGGAGAACTTCTAGTAACCAAGAAACGACGGTCAACAAAAGGAGCAACGAAGTAGAAAGAGTGACTTTAATGACCGGTAGCAATCTAGGTGGGACACCGCTACGAATGGCGGATGCATAGACGTTTGGGACAGTGGGTATCGGAAATACTTACACCGTTTTGGGCACGATAACTCACATTTTTGCCGAGATCAGGAAGAAGGAACAGAGCACACAGTATTCCATTGCCTACGCTTTCTGGGATGAAGTTTAGTGCAGTATTGTTACAAATTTTGAGAATGATATACTTGTACTGCGTGTTTGATATAATGTATTAATTTACAGCATATGAGATATGAATCGGGTTCGACTGTAAATGCCTTCGCGTTCGACCAGTCGACCGCGTTCTACGGTTTGGCCACCCATGCTCTATGGGCAAGACCTGCATCACCCTAAAAAATCACACTATCGCAGTGCTGGCAAAGTTGCTATAAAGTAGGCACAACATCGTTTTCCACAATTTATTGGTTTTTACTGAGCCCTTTAGCATTACAATTTATCCAACACCAAATCTGGTTATTGTTCTCCATACAATAATATAATGGGAATGCTTAACGGTGGGTAAAATACAATTAGGTATATGAATATCGTTCACCTGTTCTTCGGTGATCCACCGCGTTGCCGTCTGGGCCAAATGAATTGATTTCGGTCTCATCCGAAAATATCACTCTTGCCCTTTAGGCCTAAGTCCAATTTGTATAAGTTTTTTGCCCATTCAAGCCTTTGTTTTTTTTTTTCATTCGCGGCGTTAACAGTGCTTTTCTTTGCAGGACGCGTTGCGTTAACTCCCATTCCATAAAGCAACATCGATATTGTCCGATCACTTCCCAGTTTGCTCTGGAATGACCAGTTAATATCCCCAGCATGTGCAAACCGATTTTTTAAACAAATTCGCTGGATCAGACGCTGATATCTAGGAGATGTCTTTCTGGGTCTTCCGCTTCCACCTTTCCGAGCAATGGAGCTCTCTAGTTGAACATTTTTCAAAATGTTTTGCACACTCCAACAAGGCGGAGAATGTAACTTGTTTATTTATTTGACAAGAATAGTATAAATTGTAATAGAAATTGTAGTAGAAATTGATATTTCGTAAATCTCAACAAAATGAAGTAAAATTTTATTCGGGCGAAACTCACAATAGCTTTTAAAATTTCGGGCGAACAAAAATGTTCTGGGTGAAATATTTTCCGGCTGATTACCAAATAAAAAAATACCGAGCACTTACCACTACCAGTAGTCTTGAATGACATTCAGAAAGTTAAAATATTGGTAATAACTAAAAAAATATATGCTTATAAATAATTTCACCATACATGATTTGGCTCCCGTCAGAAATGAAAGAATACAAATGTTTTCGAATGCGAGGCTTTTTTTGTCTACGAGTGTACATGGTTTCAGTGTCACCCATATAATGGCGCACATTCCATACACTGGCGAAGCTCCTTTCGTTTGTGCAAGATGATCATTTTATCAGCATTTATCATCTTCTAACTTCTTGCTACCCACGAAAGGTGATCTGCTTAGTACTAAACATTAAAGTTCAGCTTAATCATAGACTGCTGTGACCCTTATTATTAAAAGAGATATTCATGTTTCTTATAAAAAGTATTTTATTTTGTAGTCACTAACCTAAAACTTTTTAAAATTATACGACTCCTAACTACAAAAAAAAAACGAACGAAAATCAAAACTACGTTTCAATCCGCTCCATTTTCAAGGTTAATGTATTTGTTTCTCAGTGCGTAACTGGCTTCCCAAAATTTCGTCAGCCGTTGGTCTTGATTTGAACAGAACTCCTTGAAATCTTTTAACATCTTCAACTGGAACAGTTCCCCATCTGGCGAGCAGTTAATTATTAAGGATTTCCATTTTTTATTTGCTATCATATGATTCCAAGACCAGAGAAAGCCAACCTAGAGCCATAGAAGAGAAATGTGACAAATACTGCTTGAATGATATGGTATGCGTATACGTACCTTTTTCGGGACATTTGTATGACTTGTGTGACCGTACACTAAACGTGTAACATTTGCTTCTAATCGACTTGGCGATTCAATTTGGTGGTTTCCCTTGGAGCACCTATAAGAGTATTATAGAAATTTTCTAAAACGAAAACGAAAAACAAGTGCAACTAAAAAAACATTACCGTATTAGAACAAACATATTTCCTGAACAGTGAACGTATTGGTATTCCTTTGGCAACTGAAATAGACTTTTATTGATTTATGTATTATTAAGAAAATAACTCGAAATTGACCTACATCTTTATTGAAAGGAAATTTACTTTCCACCACACAAGGCATAAATCCATAACAGGCTAGAATAGCCTCCTGAAACAGAAGCATTCGGTCGCCACGGGTTTCCTCATCAAACTCTATAGCAAAAAAAAATTACTTTTATTATTTTTTAAACAAAGAGCTATCATTACAACCTTCAAACATAGCTTCATCCTTCCTTAGAAACGTAGTATTGAGCGGGATAAAAATCGGTCCTCTTAGCGGATCTGATTTCTCTGTGAAAGGCTCCGCCAGCGGATCAGCTGGTACAGCCATCAATTGAAAACCACACTGTTGTGCTTTTCTCTGCCATCCATAAATCTACAATACAAACCATATAAACAATCTGTTAACATGCCTATAGATTTTCAGATTTTTATACCAAATCGTAGACAATTGGGCCCGATGCTGTAACCCATTCGACAACAATTTCGAAAGCGTGCCCAGGTTGCATTACACTATGATACTTGACATGTCCCCATTCCATTCGATCGCTTTTATTATTTACATCGATTTCTAAATGCGAGTGTTTGTAGATATTTCCTGGAATATTGCAATAAGTAATCTTTAATATCACTTCATGGCCTGTGAAAAAAATATTACGTTGTCGTTGAACATTACACCATGTTTGTGGTGGTGGTGTTCTTCGCAAAAAATTGGGAATTTTATGACAAGCATCATGAGCCGCAGATTCACTTGATGTCAACGGTTTGTATCCTTGTAGTTCGACTTCCACCCATTCATTTTCGAATGCACTCAAGTCACTCAGTGGTGGCGTGTAGTCTATAATAATCAAAAGTAAGTATGTTGCTTAAACTATTTAAAAATTACCTTTTTTGTCTTGTATTACAATGTAGTACAAATAAAATCCAGGAATTATGGGTTTATTCCAATCTCCGGATGCATGGCAGATCATTCGTTCTCTGCAAAAGGTTAAATAAATAACATCAAGAGTCATTTTCACGTTCAGAGAGTCATGAATCTACTGTACTCGTATCTATTTTTAGAATTTACATACTTGCGCATTGATTCCAAAATGTCAAGTGGATTTTTGGTACCATCCATGCGTGCCTTTAACCACATTAGAGCATCAAAACATACAAAAGTGCATGATGGCAAGCCTTGTGTCGGAGTAAAGAACCCCACTCCAGTAACAGGGTGTTTCATTGCTTCGAAAATTTCCACAAGGCTTGCATTCGAAAGTAACTTTATTTCTCCCAAGAATCTAAAACAAATCTTAGCATGACTTAAATATTTATTGTTTCAAGTTGCATATTTACGCATCGTCTCGGTCTTCATTCGTATTTATTTCTGAATTCAGTGCTATAACTGCAGCATCTGCAGCTGGCGATATCCTTCCACGTTCGAGAGGTTTCGTTCCAGCTCTAGAAATGAAGCTGTAATGAGGTTTTTTTTCAAACAATTTTCATTCGATTAGTATCGCTCATTCAGACATGCCAAGTATGTATTAAATTACGAAACAAAAAAAATTAAAAAAAAAACTAACCTTGCTGTATTAAAAAATTGCTTTTCAATTATTTTATTCGTTGCATGCTGAAAGCCAAAACCAAAAAACAGAACAAATGTAATGCTTAGGTATTTAAAAGTGCATTCTAACTGAAAGTGTGAGTATTATTATTAAGTTAAGATAGATGAATCAAGAAAAAAGTTTTAAAATTCAATAAAAATAATCAAGAAGGTGAAATATAAAAGAAAATAATAATCGATGAAAACGTTTTGTGTTTGTTAAAGAAGAGGCTGGACGTCGCGTCGGCGAGCTACATAGTACAAAAGTGAAATGAAAACCAAAATCATAAGTGATGCAAATCAAGGGTGTGAAACTGCATGAAAAACAGATACGTGAGGTTTTTTTTAATGAGAACGATATATACATACATACTGAGACAGAAGAGAGCTTAACAACATTAATTTTCTACATAGTCTAGTCATAAATACTGATACAAGGAAAATGAAAAAGCGCTGTAAGGTAATGTATACTTTTTATTTGTTAAATCACAAGTAATAGAAGACTTCATTCGAAATGGCCGTCATTTACCTTAAAGTACGACCTGAAACGCACTGGCCACTCATCAATCGCATTACGAACCTCATTCATTAAAAAGTTGTCGAAAGTGAGACAAGGGCTCACTTCAAGACTCAAAATTTCGGTGATGAGTAGAGCAGGCCATTTTCTTCAAAATGGACGACGACAACTTGTAATCCAAAGGGTTGAGGTCCAGACTACCAGCTGGCCAATCATCCGGTGATATGAAGTCCGGTACATTTTTTTTAGCCACTTAAATAATTTCGTGGGCTGGAGCAGAATCTTGTTGGAATGTCCAATGCTTATTCGCGAACATTGTGCGGCTTTGAGGCTTAACGACATCTTCCAAAACTGTGGTTTTGTAAGATATCACCTCCGGCCATATTACACTTGTGTAATCCTCACAAAAACACGATTTTCGATGTCACCCCATTCCATGTTTGTTAACGACTAAAAACAAAAATCTTTTCCGCGATAAAGAAGCATAGAACCAACGCACAGTGGTTCCACCGTAGGCCAAAAGTCGAAAAAATTATTGTAAAAGTTTTCACCCAAAACCACTTAAGCTAGCTGAGAACAACCCAAGGTTAATATTAATGTGAAAAAAATGATCCGTTAAGTCTTTCATCTACAAAGTGATCTCATTGCAATACCATCGTTTTTGAGTTTAAGTGCTCTGCAAGTAAGTGTCACAGGATTTTCTATTTTTCATCTACTTTCGTTAATGCAAACAATTTTTTTTTGGAATGGATCTATTAGTGTAAGGTAAGAATTCCGTTGTATATTTTATTTTAGGTATGATATGTATAACTGTACAAGTGGGGGCACTATGAAAGTGGGGGGAAAAAAATTTAAATAAACTTGCGTTCTGTGTTTTGTGTTAAACTTTTAACTGTGTTCCCCCAAGACCCCACGGGAAATTATATATTGTCAGAAAGGCTGATTTCTGTACTTTTTGATGCAAGTTGAATCAGCTGCGGAAATTTGCGGATTCGGTTTAAATTGAGCTATAAGTGACCATACCTCTTATTATTTTATTTCAGATGCTATCACTAAATGCTCTTTTACTAGAATGTTGTGTTTACTTGATCCTATAGCCAGACGTCTGCTTGAGAATAAAAAATCTGATCTGCAAACTTTTTCACCTGATGGAGGACACGGCATGCAAGGTAATGCTCGTCTTTGCATGATTCTTGTGTTTCGATTAACTTTATACCAGGAAAACTGTAAGTCCTAGGTAAAAACCTTGTATGGTAAATTTGTAGGTGTCATTATGGCGCACGAAAATGACACTAATAAATTAGAAGCACACTTTCCCGAGATAAATGCGATTTTCACAAAAATTGGTAAACAAAATTTATAAAAATCTGTGTTTGAAGACTTATATCTCAAAAATTAAAGTACGCATGGTAATTTCTTTTCAACTGTGATAGGCACTAATCAATCGTATATGAAACGAACCTACCTTGGTTGCTCCAAGTTTAATACATTCGAAGTTATAATTGAACAACTGTTGGTACCTTTTTCCCTGAATGATATTTTTTAAACACCCTGTAGCTAAGTGGGTGCTCAAGATAGACCCCAACTCCCATATGATTTTTTTCATATCATTAACCAATGAATCAGATCCCAAAACATATATATCTCAAACCGGACTACCCTGTATACCGTACCGTACCGTACCGCACTGTACCGTTATCTCGAAAGCGTGACTTGATAGAGCAAAACGGATTGAAGACTCGGAATCAGATCCCCCAAATTACTCTAACACGAATTCATTTTGGTTATTTTTCAATGTGCAAGTAGTTATGACCGCCTTTGTTCGAAAGTGGAACCACTGTGCAACGGGTTAAATAACGGTTAATATGAAGAGTGCAACTAATACTTTATTCAAAATGTTTACAATAAATAATTGTATCAGTATTTATGACTAGACTAGGTATAGAAAAATTCAAATTACGAGACTTCATTTTATCATTTATACTGGGTGAACAAATTTTTAGGATTTCTACTAAAATATATATATTTTAACTTAAGAGTTAATTTATGTATATCTTTTACATAAGCTTTATTTTTTTTAAGTAGCTAATATACCCGACAATGCTTAGGAGTTAATATTATTTTAAGACGAGGTTAAGCTGATGTTGATTTTAGGTTGCACGGCATTTGACACGGAGGATACATGTCCCGGGTTCATTGATATTAAGTGCTTTTCTACTCTCTACCTGAAATGAATCAATATAGTGCTGACGACCACGGAATTGAGATAATGCATTAATAATTCAGTAGCATGAACTAGTTAACTTAAACGATTTGTGTCTTCAATTGTGTATATATGTACATCTTGACATATATACATAGATCTGAACATTGTTACATATGATTATTGCATGAATTCAGTTGAAACTAGTACTGCATCACACAGAAAACGTTGCAATGATGCCCACAACGTAGTGATAACGTGTTCATGGCTGTTGCATACTCGTATATGGCTATGTAACAAAAAAATAATACGATTGCACTATTACGTAAGCGTATTGGCTGTCGAACTTCTGAGCATACTAACCTATATTCAAAACCAAGCAGACACCAAATGTTTGTTTCACGGTGTCACCTCTTCAAATTTCTAATGAGCATTCAAAGCATTGCAAGAAGCTTCTCAAACAGTAGGTCTTATTTGTGAGAAAAAATAACACGCCTACAATAAGGGTTGTGAGAAGCTAGGCTCAGGTTCACCCCCGATGTAGCGCTATCGAACACCCACCAAACCAAATTTGGCATCGTGGAATCCTTTTATCTATGTCAACAGTATATGTACATATATATGTATGTATATATGTTGGTATATATCTGCTCGTGGGGAGACGGTAAGACTGGAAACATGTTGTATGAATTTCAACTTCACGCGATGCTAGAAGAGTTAATACAAAAACAAAAAAAAACCAAACCAACACCCGATGAACGTTATTAATGCGCAAAAAAAGCAAGGCCCCCAAACCCATACAAAAAAAAAATAAAAATAATAAAATAAAAAGGCATGTCAAAATACTAAAAATCAAAATAAAAAAAAATGAAAAGGTATAGCACTTAAAATTATTATTATTGCACACAGTTATAGCGAAAATATTCTTTTCAATAACAACCTGGGTCTCTTATCTGGCAAACGATTGCTTCCAACACGCTCTCGAAACGGAGAATTTCCAAGTCCCTATATTGGTATATACAATACAAATATTTTCAATTAGTCACATAATTACTTAGTTTTTTTTTTGTTCTAGTTCTAACGAAAGTAAAAGCAATCTAACAAACAAAAAAGGTTTGATGTTAGCTAAAAGCAGTCAACAAAAGTCGTTTAGTTAGCAAATAAAATTCAAATATTATTATGTATGTTCGTGTGTACATACATATGTATATGTATGAATGTTATACACGCTCCAAATTAAACTGAAATTAAATTCGAGCATTCATTGACTAATGGCGAGCAAATATGTTTTTTTTTCCAAATCAAGAACAAAATAATGACATAAATGACGTTGGTATAATATGTAATAAAATTCAGAACCTGATTAGGCGGAGCCCTCGATATAATGCTCGTGCTATGTCGTCGTCGAGTTAGATGACTTGGCGCTGTTGGACTATCCTGAAAATGATTAACTTCAAACATAAAGCGGAAAGCATTCGGTACGTTGCTTTTCAAAAATGCAAAATTATTAAATATGACAGAAATAAAAACAAAAAAACACACTTAAACAATGTTAACAATTGAAGATATTACAAAAAAGAAGTAGGTACTATTTTTTAAGTAAATTTAATATCAATAGGTTTGTAAAGGGATTCTTTCTACGCATAACATGTATGATTTCCAAATATGATGGCACATGTGATGAGATGAAAGCTACAATAATATCTTAGTTGATTAAAAATAAAAACAAAAAAAAGGTTTTTTTTAAAGTTTTTTTCGCAACGTGTGCGAACGAGTCATAGAGAAAGAGCTGCAAAAATCAGTCATAGATCATAGAGCTTTAGGTGTTATAGATTAAATTAAAATTCAGTAAATTATAAAACGTTGTGATCTTTCTGTTGTGTATGTGTCTTACCCTTGCCCTTCGGCTTTGCACACGTTTAATCTTATTGATGTGCACTTCCATTAGGCGGAGGAAATCATCGATTTGTTGTTTGGCTGCATCTGCACTCGGTTCACTGTAAATGTCGCATTTTGAGCATCCATGTTCCAAGATCTTATTCATTGCTGTAATATCCTTGGGTAGAAGATACATTCGGTAGCGCCAATATTTTAAACTCTACAAAAATAAGGTAATAGTAAATTTTTTCTACTCGCATTGGCAGTGCAATTAGTTACCTCGAGCAGGAAATAATCAGTGTCACCACGAGTGCAGATGTAATGATCCATATAATTCCAGTTAAAATTCTCCAATTTTTCTGTTGTGAAGTTGACACCAGAAATTTCATAGGTATCATGCTGTGGAGCATGGAAACGGTAGCGATAATCGACATTGATGGGTGGATATGGATGCCTAGGAATAAAAAATTTAATTCATTATAGCCAAAGAGTTTTGAACAAATTATATTATACTAAATAAAAGATTTCGCCATTAAGGGAAATACCAGGATCATTAAAAAAACTTGTATGTTAACTAACTAAATTGTTTTCCTTTACCGATCTATTTGTTTTTATGTGAAGAAAAACATACGAAAAAGAAATAAGAATTACGAGAGACAACCAAAACCGGGAAATCCAACCCCGCATCGGACTAGGCTGGGCAGCATTTGGTAAAATGAAAATCATACTAAAGAGCGACATAGCTATGCGTTCGAAAAGGAAAGTATTCTTTCGCTGCAGTAACGACATTAAACGAATAGTAGCAGACAACTGGATCCGCACAGCACAAGACAGGATAGAATGGAAATTTGGAAATTTGTCCAATTTTGGACATGATGCGTGATGATGATGATGATGTTAACTATACTCTGTTCCACAAAAATTGTCAGTACAGGCCTTATGAGGGAGCTTTTTTTTTAAACACTAATGCCTGTACATATATTTTTGGGGCCACTGACTTACACAGGTCTTGTTTTTGTAATTTTCGTCCAATGCGCACACATAAACACCACCATGACCAGCCTGAGTTTTTTTTTTTTTTGTTTTTAGCTTATCAACTAGGTTCCAGAAATCGAGTGAAATCAAATCGAAATCAAAATTGAAAATAGACTGAATTCATTTTCAGTATTCTACATTTCGACCGTTTTTGTAGCCGATTTTATTTCTCGAAATCATTTTTTTCTGGTGAAAATGACGATGATTCTGCTCCAACATTCCGCCCCCCCTTTGAAAGAACTCCTTTCAAGACGGAAGAACTGCTAATTTTCGGATGGGACATCTGCACTTTCTCTTTGGAGTCTAAACGTCAGCAACTCTGACCTTCCACACACAATTTATGTTTACAATTATTTAAACGCTTTTTTTTTTTTGTGAAAAAAAGGATATATACCTTTAGTAGAATCAAATTGAAGATTAAGGTACGTTTTCATGTGAAATTATAATTAGAGATGTTTCTTTCTTTTAAAACTCTTAAAAGCGCATACAATAAAGTCACATTTGACTTGACATCTTTTTATTTTATGAGAAGAACTAGAAAATATATATTCAACGTGGTGAGCGTTCGTCCTGGTTTTTGGGATATGCTGGCTACTCATTTCAAAATTGAGGTGGTGTGCACTTGGAACAAAACTTTTAGTATGGTATTCTTTCACACATTTTTGGCAATAACTCCAAAATTTTCTAACGAAAAAAGTTGAGACAAATATTTTTGGAATCTTTGCTTCGAGTTGATATCCCACGATATATTTTTTAGAATTTTTTTTTTCGAGTTTACATTTTGCCACACCCTGTATACTTGTTTCACAATATTTTCGGATGATAATTTATCTTAAATAGCTGTCCCGACCGGCTTCGCCCGTGTACTAAAACAGTCGTGTTACTTGTTAGGTAATGTGGTTTTATGTAGAAATAACGCGGGCCAAATCCGACATTTTAATTTTTAATTTAACTCCCAGTCGTTGTTTAACCCTTCCCCGTATGTTACGCGATGAATTTGAGTTAAATATGTATAGTCGTTCGGGGCAAGATTGCGCATTTTGGACTCCGGACTTAAATTCTGGAAAATTTACAACAGGTAACAAACAAAAGAGCCTATTATTTGGTAGCTCTATACTTTAGAAACAAATTTATACAAAAATATTTTACGTTTTTTTTTTAATGTTTCATATGTTTTGATCAAAAAACAAAAGTAAGTCAAGTTACGCACTCTTGCCCCGAAGACAGGGTAAGAGTGCGCAGAGGTATGGGTAAGAGTGTGCAACCATTTTAAGTCACAATTTCCGTACTTGCATTTTACGGCAGAACGTAATAGCCCAAAAATTGTTATTATCCTAATTGTATTCTAATCAGGATATAAAAAGTTGAATACTGGGTAAGAAAGCAATGCGCACTCTTACACGCAGAACGACTGCGCGTGCGTACTCTTTTTGTTTTCATTGTATTGAAAATCTAAGAACGAATAATATTATCCACTAAAATTGTATCCTAAATCAAACACAATTATACACTGTTTATGCCTACATACCACTTCTGGGACATCGAGTTGCCGCGCTTTTTTGACACACTTTTAAAAATGGACTTTTTTTTAACAAAATCAGGCAAGTCTTTCTTGTTGTTGTTCTTTGTACTGTTAATTGGAATATTTTCGTAAAAGTTGTTCTTCATTGGTGGTTAGTTAACCACACATTTTCTCATTTAGCAATTTTTGTTAATTCTTTCACAGATAGAGAAAATGGTACTGCGTACTCTTATGTACGTCTCCAGACAGAGACAGATTGATAGACAGTCAGCCAGATAGACAGGCAGACAGACAGACCCATAGACGGACAGAGAGACAGACAGACAGACAGGCAGACAGACAGATAGATAGCTAGACAGAGACATACAGACAGACATACAAGCATACAGACGTACAGACATACAGATATACAGGCAGACAGGCAGATAGACAGATAGATAGAAAGACAGACAGACAGATAGACAGATAGATAGATAGACAGACAGACAGACAGATTGATAGACGGTCAGACAGACAGATAGATAGACAGACTGACAGACAGATAGATAGATAGATAGACAGACAGACAGACAGATAGACAGACAGACAGTCAGATAGACGGACAGATAGATAGATAGACAGACAGATAGATATTGTTAGCTTATCAAAATTGTGATTAATTTTTTTTTAGTTTTAAATGACTTTTATTTCAACGTAGATACCTACTACATGTATATATAAAAAAAAATAATCAAAATTCCCATACAAAACCTAAATTTAATTTTTTTTCGATTTTCCGGCTTTTTATTTGGGTTTTTCTGAATTTTCTTTTCTCATAAACCATCCCTGAATCAAGTTAAACAAAACAAAAGATCTATGAATAAGCAACTTAATACGACTGCCAGATCATAGCAGCATTTTCCAAGCTGAGGTTTTAGCGGTGACAAAAGCTGCCCAATCGGTGTCAAGGAAGACAAATATCCCGAGAAGACATTACGATTTATATTGACAGCCAGGCCGGCCATAATAGCTGCTACGCAAATAACATCTAAGTGTTGCCGCGAAGAACTAAAGGTTCTAGGCATGCAGCACAACGTAAAACTCTGCTGGGTCCCTGGTCACAGCGGAATACTGGGCAATGAAGCCGCGGATGAATTGGCCAGGAAGGACACGGCCCTAAACATTGTGCAAGCAGATAGAACGCAAACCACTAAATGAAGCAAATAACAGGTGGAAATCATTAACCACCTGAGATGTATCAAGAAGACTGTGGCCAGAATATAAGAAAACTAGAACGAGAAAACTCCTGCAAAAGGACAGAAAATCGCTGTCACTGCTGATAGGAGTGCTGACTGGCCACAACACGTTAAATGATGATGATATCTGCAGGGGGGGCGGTGACGAAGAGGTGTTATATTCCAATATTCGACACGAGCCGATATCGCTTGTGGTTGAACCCCCAGTCATTGCCCTAGGTCACAGCTGCGGTAACAGCACCGGAAACGATGTGGATTAACATTGTTTTCATAAACCATCCCTGAATCAAGTTAAACAAAACAAAAAAATAATCATCTAAATCGGTCGAACCATTCTCGAGTTTTAGCGAGACTAACGCACAGCAATTGATTTATATATATATATAGATAGAAGATAGAAGATAGAAGATATGTGGACCACCAGAACGTTTAAGTGTGCCAAACTTCAAGTTTATAGGAAGAATGGTTCTTGATATTTTTATCGTGACAGACATTTTAGAGTTAGAGCGAACTTATAATGGTTCCGTATTACCATGGGTACGGAACTCTAAAAAAAGCTTCCTCAATTCAGAATGTGCCCTTTCTGAATGTATGTATGTATGTTTTGAAATCAGAAAGTCGAGTTCCATTAGTTACATATATGCAATGTAATTCTGAAAAATTGTAAAACTTACCTTGGCTTGTAGCCAGTCACAGTTATCACAGAATCTCTCAAGGAGATCTTGTGAAATATTCTTCCAATCGATAGAAGGTATTCCTTTATATTTTCTGAAGGCGGTTTTATTTTTAGCACCGAAGACGGTTGCTGTGTTTTTTGCTTCAGACCACCACAGCATGGTGCTTGTGGTGGACTTTGACTCTTATCCTCCAGTGCAATCAATTGGAAACCTTGTGCCAAACGTTGTGATACAATCTCTTTGAATACTTCTTCCGTGGTCAAAGGTTTGCGGTATATAGCCCGGCTGTTTGCATAATCCGAGTTCACATCATCCGGTAACAATGTATAGTCCGATATCACGTAATCATTGTGAAGGGATCGCTTATCGGGAAAGTAATCTGTAGTTATTGGCAAGCATGCTGGTATGCTTAATGACTTCCAGTCGACACCTAAAATAGTCGTACAAATTAAACAACATGAAACATAAGATTTTGTATTCTTTATCGAGTGTTTAAGGTTCTGATTTACAAAAGCCATCGCCACTAAAATCCAAGAATTAAAAAAAAAAAACAAATAAAATTAAAATATATGTATGTTTGTGAATCAATGTGTGCTGGGTGTTGTTTTTATTTTAATTATTTGTTTTCTTGTATGCACCTTGAAAGTAGAAGCTGTGTTTTTGTATAGTTTTGAGTGTATGTATGTGAAGTACTTTTAATTATGTATGTATAGAAACGAGAATAAACAATACAGATGTAAAGTGAGAGTCGTGCAATCGTCCACAAAAGTATCTACATATAAGAGTATATTTTAAATCCAATAAATGCAATGCGACCTTTGTTTGTTGATGTTCTTTACATTGTGCTCTACGGTGTAGCTATGTAGCAATTTTAATGACGTGCAGCAGTTGTCAGCTATCATGCGTTAAATGCTTAAACAACAAAAACAATAGTAGGAACAGAAAAAATATCGCATCGATAGAGAACAACTACAATCTCCAAATGAATATTTATCACACATAGTTACATACCTAAATATTAACAGTGCTACTTATTAGATCCAAATAAAATATTTCTACATACATAACTATTATTTGCTTATATTTAACATTTAATTACCATTCAACTTATTTCTTTCTTTTGCAAATATAGAGGGTGTTGCAAAAATTTAAACAGTCACTGATGGATTGTAAAAGAATGCAGACTTAAGGGAGAGTCGGTAATATAACACAACACCTGACAGTAATTCGCAATAACAACATAAAAATAACAAACGAAAATCGGCCCAAGATTTAACTGTTTTCTGTTTGAACCTAGTCTTGAAAACCAATTAGCGATGAGGTACGCGCATTGCAAGTTACGGCAGGTGCAATAAACCATTGCAATAAATGGCTGCAAGCAGAAGCAGAAAGCTTTTTGTGTCGGCGCATGAGCTTCAAAAATCGTCTCTAAAATACCGTTTTCACTACAAATTAAAAGTGGTAAAGGTAGAGAGCAATTCCTTAAAAGAAATTGGTCTTCCAGGCAGAGAGCAGTGGGAAAAATACGAAATACCTTAGGACGCTAAATCCATCTTCACCGATGGGTCAAAGATGGACATAGGCATAGTTTTAGCGGTGACAAAAGCTGCCCAATCGGTGTCAAGGAAGACAAATATCCCGAGAAGACATTACGATTTATATTGACAGCCAGGGCGGCCATAAAAGCAATAGCTGCTACGCAAATAACATCTAAGTGTTGCCGCGAACAACTAAAGGTTCTAGGCATGCAGCACAACGTAAAACTCTGCTGGGTCCCTGGTCACAGCGGAATACTGGGCAATGAAGCCGCGGATGAATTGGCCAGGATAGAACGCAAACCACTAAATGAAGCAAATAACAGGTGGAAATCATTAACCACCTGAGATGTATCAAGAAGACTGTGGCCAGAATATAAGAAAACTAGAACGAGAAAACTCCTGCAAAAGGACAGAAAATCGCTGTCACTGCTGATAGGAGTGCTGACTGGCCACAACACGTTAAATGATGATGATATCTGCAGGGGGTGCGGTGACGAAGAGGTGTTATATTCCAATATTCGACACGAGCCGATATCGCTTGTGGTCAGTCATTGCCCTAGGTCACAGCTGCGGTAACACCACCGGAAACGATGTGGATGCACAATTGATGGCATTAATATTGTTTTCGCGTTTGTAGCGATATTGTGTTTACTTCGCAACGAGTTGATGGGTTAACCAACGGCGAATTGCTGATCGTGCAAAATGACCGCTCGCGCAATCGATTGGAGCTGGAGACGTGGAGTCGTATTGTATGTTAACAACGAAAGCGTGCGGTCGCGTATTATTTTACAGTTTCCAAATCACAACGGTTTTGGGTCATTACAGAGGCTCATGAGGACACAGCACTGTCCTAACCTCTGCCAACTGAGAAATAGAGCGTTTGGCAAATTCTTCTTCGAGGACATCGATAAGCTATCCAATGGATCATTATAGAATCTGCTTCAATTTGCTAGGGCTACCGGATGGTTGGAACCAAGTCACTAACACCACGGGTGGGAACACACTATGGGTATCACAATGGGTCCATATGGACCTATGTGTGATGAGGATGTTCCATTCTCATCAGCCCGTTAACTTAACTTAACGTAATAGAAATATAAACACAATGTACAGAGAGAGTGTAGAACTAGTGTAAACGGCTTTTGGTAGAGCGTTCTATCCTGGATTTAACAAACTGAATAGAGCGTAAAGCTCTATATGTACATACATATGTATATGTCCATATGTTTTTGCTGCGATGGATGGGTTGGCATAATGTCTATGGAGACTTGCTCTTGTCTAAACAAAATATGTATATGCGCGCACATGTGTTCCGAATCGAAATGTCACGACAAATGTTATTGCGCCCACTACCGTATGTCTTTACTCGAGACAAAAAGGAATAGACAGTGTAGACCGGTAGAGCTTTGGTGGAGTTCTACTCGACATTTTCCTACAGACACTTTTATGTAAGAGACACACGACTTTGGTAGAGAAGGTTTTTTTCGGGATAGCGGTATAGTGTACAAAATGCTTAAGCGCCCAAGCGGAAAGCGCTACATTAACTGCAAGCATGCATAGATACTGAAAAAAGACATTTTAGATAGGTTTTTTTTTTTTGTCTAAATGCAGACATCCAGACAAAGCAAGGCAAAAAGCTTTTCATTTTATTAATATAGTATACCGTGTAATTCATAATATTCATAAAAAAAGATGTCAACACCTTATGTACTTGAATGCATTTGTTGCTGGCTCACCGCTCCTGAACCCTTCTTTGGAGTGCTTTCGGGTCCTATACACTCAATAATCAGGATATGATAAGATGAAAGCCATGCTTCAAAAAAATAGAACAAACTAAAGTAGGTAGAGAGGAAGAGACGACGATACACATACTCTGCGAATGTCCTGCTTACAGAGTAATTCATCTACAGAAAGCGCTTCTAAGATAGGAAGAAGTATGGAACTTAGAAACCCAGAGGAGCCAGGGCTTCAACGTAATTCTAGTGAAACGAAGAAACATCTAAGCAATGCTTAGATGATAAATTATTTGAGCACTTGTGTCCTCTACTTTCACACCATGTTGCAAAGCTATATGACCTATGAACATTTAAAAAATAATTTAATGCCAAATATAATGGTGATAGCGAGGTACTCTTCTTGCTTATATCGAATAAGGACATTGCTACGGGTTTGAGCCGGGGAAAAAAAAAATAGATGACTACCGAGATCAAAGGACTAAAAACACAAGGTGTTGGAACCACCTAGCATACACTGAAGTTTCTGCCTCGTGATCTCCTGGATCGATCACTTCAACACCCTACGGATTATCATTGAGCAGTGGTTCGCTTGCTTTTCATCGATTTTGAGAAGGCCTTTGCTACTGTCTAAAAAATAACTTATTTAGCTTGCCTTGTATAGGTGAGGTATCACTGAGAAATGAATACAGAATACCCTTTATCAAAGCTATTTTATGATGGAAAAAATCAGTCAGGCTCTACACAGGAAAAGGCCAAAGGAATTTCAGTTTCAATTTCAAGTTTCAATATCGAACTCTTCCAGCTGCACCAACCTGGTGACTACATTGCATCTAGCGAATGCAATAAATAGCTTCAACCAGATAAAGCAGTCTTTTTCGATTTGGAAGTCGAAGTACTAAGAGATCTTATGTCAGTGATATTTTTGTTAACAAATTCTACTTCTTATAAACTATGATAACTAAATTTTAAGTGAAGATATATGTATGTATATATGTATGTACTACCTATTTTAAAGTAGCACTGTAATGTAATAAGCAGATCTTTTAATTAAAAAAAAGTGCAAATAGTCACCAAACCAAATTAAACAAAATATACATACATACCATGTATGTATATACTTTCACGTACATACTATGTAATGTATGTACTTACATGTATGTATATTTATGAACATAATTAAATGCTAATTTTAACAGCGTGAATAGTAACTTGAAAATTATAGAAAATTAAACAATCTAATATAAGAAAAGGAAACAAGTTGTATAGCTTTTATAAACTATCTAATGAGTTTGTTGCAAAGAATCAAACCTATAATTATTTTTCTTCTTCCTGTCGCATCCAATTTGGCTTCGTCGAGAACATGAGCATTCAAAATGTATCCAGGATCGTTTACACATACAATTTTTTTTTATTTTTTTCACGTATTTTTTTCGGTAACAATTACAGGATGAGATCATACATAGATAAAAAAAAATGGAAATAAATAAAACATTCACATGAATTTAATTGTTGATTGTGGTTTCGAAGAATTTGTTAATACTATCACTATTACTAAATTTTAAATACTTTAATGGTAATAATGTTTTTATTAGAGCGATTTCAAATCTACTTTTTGTAATGATAAGTTAAACGATTAGTTTTGAACAAGACAAAGTGGCAAACCGTTAGAGGTGGAACTATTAAACGCTCATAAATTCTTGTGAAGATATCTAGTTTAGAAGTAAATAAATAAATTGATCTAATAGATCGATTTGCAATAATTTTTCACTGCCCATAAACAATTCATTTTAAGTTATAAACGATCTAAGTTATAATATCAAGGCTATAGGAGATTTGGTGGTTTTCAATCATCTGAACAACGCCGGTTTTAGTTGAATGCTATCGCACAGGGCCGCACTGAACCTTAGGATTCACTGAACTGAATTCTAGATTTTACAATAAATGTAAAAATAAAAAATGCGTAGAGCGGAAGTAGTTATCGCAAAAAAAGATTATTTACAACTAGTTCAGTAGTGTGTATTCACGAATTTTATGGGATCCAGTTGAACTCGCTCCTTTTGAGCATATTAAATGGGAATGGAACGAAAGTCCGCAAAGTAAAAGACCACAAGACAAAAGCCCGCAGGTCAAATCATGGAAAAGTCCACATGACAAAAGACCGCATGTCAAAAGCCTGCAAATTTTTTCTTGGGAATCCAGCAAAATATATTTTTAAGTGCGCAGCGCAGCACTTAACCACTATTGGCTGTATAGTTGACTTTATTTCCATGCATCATGCCTGACAGTTGTTGAGATTCCTTAAATGGAGTGAAAAAGTCTCGTGAGCGACTTAACCCCTCACCGGCCCGGAAAGTGTTTTATAAATTAACCACGCGCAGCGCATCACCTACCCAACCGTATATTACTATATTATACAATACATTTTGGCCGTCTTATCTGTGGGCTTTAGTACTTTTGGTGTTAAATTATGCGGGGTCCCATATGAATAACTAAATGGAAAATACCGTGAGTAATGATCGGAATGTTACCAATTGCTTCAATATAAAACCGTCCTAAGCCACCCATACTTGAAAATGTAATTGCAAAGCTTTGTGAATATGTTCAATCGGGTCTTCGAAGCTTTATAGTAAAATATTACGCTTATAACGATGATCAAAATAATACCATAAGCCGACTCTTGACCTATAAATGAGTTTAATTTTTGTTTTTTGTTACGGTGAATGATGTTCTCAAATTTTGATTTTTCTTTTGACCTGTAATTTATTTAATTAAAATATTAAACTTAGTACATATTAAACTATTTATAAAGTGTTATATGCCTTAATAAATCTTAAAGAAAAAGACTGTTTACCTGTTGTCAATGCCGGAGTCCATTCCTGTTCACCTGTTGCCCCCCAGAGGTAGGTTAAACTTTTAGCGGGTACGGACCCGCTTGTTACTGTACAGGATGTACCTAGATGTGAGTTACGCTTTTTGAACGCTGTAATGTTAAAAAAGAAACAACAAAAAATTACGTTTGAGAACAATACATATCCAAATATATTCTATCCTATACTTTCTATCCTACTAATCCTATCATATCCTATCCTACTAATATATAAATGTAAGAGTTTGGATGTTTGGGACTCAATCCCGCCTTAACGGCTCAACAGATTTTGACGAAACGTTCGTGAAAAGATAATCTACTTCCTTGATTTTTTGTGTTACCTTTTGCATTGGTATTAAGTTACCTTAAGGTTTAAAATCAGTACCAACATACATAATAAAGTTTTACCTTTTATTTAAATTAACAAATACATATATTGTAGTTGGAGTTGGTAGACGTTGTTTAGTTTTAAAATTAATAGATAGTTGGTGATTTCAGACAGACCTTACCAGTTATAGCACGATCAACACCAATAGATGAGCTCAATGCTTACATGAAAGCCCGATATCATCAGCGATTACATATGTTACTTTAACTATGAACATTAAGTACAACTCTTGGATATAGGAAACCAGAAAGTACCATTATTTGATATTATTTGATAATCACATAACATATATATTTACATATGTGTGTACATGTGTTTGTACACAGGTATATTAAATTTCCATCAAATTTTTGTACAATCGTTTTATCTATAGGGAAAAACCTATAAGTTCAATTTATAAAGAATAGTATAGTACCTACGTATGTACCTAACTTCAGAAGTTTTTAAAATTATGAAAATAGTACTACTTCCTACTACTTCCTTTCTAAAACACAACAAGTAACTAATGGGACTGTTTTAGTACACGGTTGCCCGGGCGGGAACAGCTAGTCAATAATAAAGCTAGCAAAGGTAATGTCTGCTCCTAAAGATTGTACAACCTTAAATGAGCCATTATTCACAAAACGATGTATAACCTATTAATTTATAATAAAACCAGTAGCAAACCATGATCAATTGGACTGTACTACAGGGTATAGCGTATGATTTTTTTGTATTAAAATACATACGATCATGAGGTACTTCATCTCCGTTGGTCGAAGAAAACGATCTGCTAAGCGAAGAACAATTAGAAGTGTGATCATATTCCATGGAATTAAAACCAGATGAATAGTTTTCTGTGTTGTTGTTTAGGTTAGGATTTGTAGCTAACTGCTTCGTGGGTACAGCCTGATAATGATGCTGCTGAATAAGTACTCCAGTTGGTCCCTTAAATAAAATAAATAATAAGTAAGCCACATAAACATTATTAGTTTACGATGTACCTTTGGAAAAATATGCGTCCAACGGCGTCGATTTGATGTTAATTTTATTGTAACATGCGACGGATCGAATGGATTTATTAACGCCCGACCCGGTCTTACAATCGGTGCAATCGATACTATAGAACGTCGCACATTTTTATCAGACGCTATTGATTCGGATAGGTTTGGTGAGCCAGTCTAATAAGAGAATATACAAGATAATTAATTAATTTTCGCCTAGTTCTAGTAGTGTAAAATTACTCACCAATGTGGAGAGTACACCAGATGTTCCATGGTGAATGTCTGGATCGGACATTTTTCTTCGCATATTTGTCAGCTTTGTTGGTGTAAAATTCTCCCAATCGCAGCTATTGTTGGCATAAGTTTCGAGACTTGGCACTGATGTTTTCTTAGCTCTTACGACTCGCTGTAGCGAGCTATGGAACATATATACATAAGTTGTCTTGTATTGTGATCTCATATTCATATTAATATAAATTATTTTAAATTTACCAAGTTCCTTGTGCTGGGGGTAACTCAAAGATCTGCGCATCGTAAGCGTCATAATCGAAAAGTGAATTATGAATATATTCGGACTGGTTGCAACTAAGAAATTTTCTGGCATTTTCCTTTAAAAAAAAATTAAGACATGAAGAGATAAAGATAAACTAGCTTCGACACAAATTTGAATGAAACTTGAAGATAAATGCCACACACCTTATTATTTTCATTTCCAGCTACAGTCGACGCCACTAAGGGGGTCAATTTAATTCTGGGTATAAATGTGGAATATGCCACTTTCTTATTTGTTGAATAGAAACTTAAATTTATCCAATGAGGCAGTGAGTAGTCATCCGCGGACGTTAGTGATGTATCTTTGTTGTGAAACTTTAACAATGGCACTGCATGCAACGGCTGTTCACCAACACAAACTAGATCGCTTCCTACCCCGTTATCGATAATCTACAAAATGGAAAAATGGGAAACTCGAGCTTTTTAAGTCATTTACAATCTTACCCTTTGCTTAGTTATGTTGGTCAACTCTCGATCCACTTCAAAAACACCTACTCCAGGTGTTAGTACGACAGATAGCTGACCCGTTCGATCGAAACTTCTGTCCAGATAGTGTTTCTCGAATGTATTGAGTGATATATTCAAGACTTCCAAGAAATTTCCTTGTGCAGCAGTGCTATTGGTTGCAGTTGGAATGTGAATATTTTCCCGTTCATGATAGCGCAGCACGGTCGACTGATACGAAGTGAATAGTTTCCGCAACTGCAACAATATCGAACACCAATCATCATTGCGTTCATTCTGAATAGCAACCCGATAAAAATCCTCATAGAATCTGCCTTTATAGTCCATTTGCAAACAATCTCGCATATGTTCGGGAAACTCATCGAGACTTTTAGCTGCGTAAAATGTCCTCGAGAACAGAACAATTGTGACCTCGTGATTGCAAGATAATTTGGTCCATTTCATGAACAGCTCGGCTAGAAAACCGTTCACGGCTTTCTCAAAGTATAAATCACCATGTATATCGAAATCCCACATTTCCGAGGACATTTGAAGAAATAAATACACCATTGAGGTACTGCTCCGGAAAACAATTTTCGTATCATCGGTTATCACACCACACGAAACACGATCTCCCTGTGACCACATTTCGTAGACCTGGCATCGAATAGAACTATCGAAGTAGTCGATTTTCTTATTAATGTACATGCATGTGTTTGTCTGAAACAAGAGGAAATAATTAAATTGACTTAAAATATTCATAACATTGTACAAAAGGTCGCTTATTATATGGTACATTTAAAGCATAAAAAGACGAATAAAGCATTTAAATAACACTGGTCAATAAAATAAATATTTTTTATTGTTTCTTCTCATTATTTTACAGTTGTCGGCTTCTTTAAGTGCACTGACTGACTCCAAATGCAAAAATTTTTTTTTTTAATGTTTAATGTTTTTTAAACATTAGGGTATTTATAACCCCTTTAGGGTGGTTTGTGGTCGCCGTGGCCGTGGTGGTTAGTGCGTTGGACTACTACGCAATGCTGCTCAGGTTCAATTCCAGACCGGGTCTAACACCTTAAAAGTTTTTTCACGGTACCACCTCTTTCGAATGTCTGACAAGCATCAAAGAGTATCATTTGTCACGATTGAGCTTCTCAACTCGCCGTTCGGAGTCGGCAAAAAATTGTAGGTCCCTTCCATTCGTGCAAAACTAACACGCACACACAAATGGTTGTGAGAAGCAGGCCTAGGTTCACCTCGAGCTGTAGCGCCAACTAAGTAAGTTAGATAGATAGATAGATAGATATATTTATTTCCATAGAATAACTTTTACATTAATTAGACTAGACACAGCTTGCACAGAGATATGATATTATATGTATATCTTACTACTGAAAATATGTACTAATTTCACAATCGTTTTTTCTTACAAAAGTAATGCATTGGGAGGAAAACTATGGACAAAAACCTCCATTTGAATTTTGTGAACTTATATCAAGGTTTGTTTGACGGTTTTAAAACTTAATAAATAAGTAGCTTAGTATATGTATACGCTTATAACTAATTAGATAAATATTGTAGAAATTAATGAATTAGTTAGTGAATAACTAACTAAATAAATAATAAATAAATAAATAAATAAATAAATAAATAAATAAATAAATAAATAAATAAATAAATAAATAAATAAATAAATAAATAAATAAATAAATAAATAAATAAATAAATAAATAAATAAATAAATAAATAAATAAATAAATAAATAAATAAATAAATAAATAAATAAATAAATAAATAAATAAATAAATAAATAAGTAAATAACTAAATAAATGAATAAATAAATAAATAAATGAATAAATAAATAAATAAATAAACAAACAAACAATGAAATGATTAAAACGAAATAAATAAATAAATATTCAGGTAAGTACAAATAAGTTGGACATACTATTATAATAGACAACTGAATAAATAAATAAATAGTAAATAAATAAATAAATAAATAATAGTTAAATAAGTATATAGATAAGTACGGATGATTAGATAAATTAACTAACAAATTGACGAACAAAAATTTTAATTTTAGAGAGACATTTTAGGATATAAGATTTTGTATTAATTCATTCTCTGAGTTAAAACATTTAGCAAAAAATTTTTCATTCAGAATTTCAATTTTCCTTGAGATCTGCAATACTCCAGTTTCTTCGTGTAATATTTGTGTGGAGTAGAAATAGGGAAGATTAAGCATCATATTTAACGTCTTATTTTGTGAGAGCTGGAGTTTTTTTATATGTGTTTTTGCACAGTTTCCCCAGACTTGACACGCATCAAGAAGAATTGCTTGAAATATTACTTTGAAGACTATCAGCTTATTCGTATTACTTAGAGATGAACGACGATTAATTATTGGGTACAGCATTTTTGTGACTAAACTAATTTTTTGAAGCGTGTTTTTAATATGCTCACCGTAGGTTAGTTTCTTATCCAAGTATACACCTAGATACTTGACAGAACTAACCCAGGGAATATCACAGTTGTTTAGCCTTAGCTGGCCATATGGTAAGAGCGAAACCTTCCTTTTTCTGGTGAAAAAGATGGCTTGCGATTTGTTAGCATTGATTGAAATTTTCCACTTCTTAAAGTACTCTGAGACAATGTTAAGCGCATTCTGTAAAGAGCTTTCAATCGTGTGCCCGATTTCGTCGGAGCTATAGATGGCAGTATCGTCGGCGTACATTGCTATTTCGCAGTTTGGAACATTTGGAAAATCAGCAACATATATGGTGTATAATACAGGTGCCAAAACTGAACCTTGCGGGACCCCAGAGTGTATAGGTTTTACAGAGGAATAGGCTTTACTTACATATACTGTAAACGTTCTGTTGTATATGAAACTTTGTATGATTTTAATCAGAAAAAGTGGACATTCATAGTTCAGGAGTTTGTGCAGAAGTCCGTCGTGCCACACCCTATCGAAAGCTTTCTCTACATCAAGCAAAACTAAGCCAGTTGACTGTTTTGAATTAAATTTCTCTTTAACGTAATTGCTTATAGCGTAGCACTTGATGAGAAGTATTGTGACCTTGTCTAAAACCAAATTGCTGATTTGGTATAATGTTTTTGGTGTCAAGGAAATCAATCAGCTTATATTTGACAATCTTTTCTAAAATTTTGCTTAAACTACTCAGAAGACTGATTGGCCGATAACTATTCGGATCATTGGGCGGTTTTCCATGTTTATGTGTAGGAATAATCTTAGCATTTTTCCATTTGTTAGGAAAGTATTGCAGTTTTAGGCATGCGTTTATAATTGCGCATAAGAACTTTATGCCAATCGTGGGCAATTCTTTAAGCACAATATTTTTAATTTTGTCAAGTCCTGGGGACTTTCTGTTTCGGAATTCATTGATAATGAATTCAACATCTTCAACTGATACTGGCGCATCCGAAGGAACTAAGTAAGTTAGGGTTTGTGAATTATAATATACATATCAATACAATACAATACAATACATATCAAACTTTGTCAATTCATTGAATGACGTCGAGTTCAAAACATGGAAATCGATTGTTTTAGTGATTAAAAATTTCTTGGGACCAATAAGTCGGACAACTGTTCTGCGTTTAGTGTATGCTGTCCAATTTGAAAGATCTTGAGTGCAATATGAGTATCAAGATTCATTATTTGCACTCTCATTTAGATCGATTTCTAGAAAATCTTGACGATTTCAGCAAAGAGCAAGGTGAAATATTTCACCAAGATATGCGGAGCAATAGAAGGTAAGATGTCCATATGATGGCCGATTACTGCTGGAGCTCACAAAGAGATCAACCTGAAGCCGTACATTCGACAAAATCATATAAAAGAAATTCCATTGTGTTAAATAGTAAGCAAACTCTAAAAAATATTGTTTTTTTTTTGCAGAAATGTGTACCTTTGTATAAATGAAAAACAAGAGCTGATAGAGTAAAGCTATTATTTTTTTCGTAATCAGAGGCTCAGATTAGCTTTATAACACACCTAATATCTCAGGAAAAAAAATTTAGTGTTGACCAGTGTAATCGCAGAACAGCTATGTAGTTATAGTACTAATCGATCTTTACAGATAGCACTTTTACAACTACAATATATAACCAATAGCCACTGCCTTCTAAGAAAGTCTGACAATTAAGCTGGAAATCGCGCTTTTTTTCTTCTTTTTATTTGTTATGCAATACTGCAAGTGTTCGAGAAAAGTTGAAGTCTTCCTTATAAGGCGTAAATAAAACTGTGCTGGGAATGGGTACATCTTTTCGGGTTTGTTGTCCGCTTTCTTGAGGTTTAATTCCGTTCGATTCAATTCAATTTATTTATTCAGTGGATACGGATACAAATTGTTTTACGTATGATTTAGTGCCGTTCTTGGACAGAGATAGAATCCACTGATAATTTTTCCAGCTTAGACACATTTTAATCTTAAAAATATGACACGATTTAGTTCGGACGCTAGACATCATAGCAACGTTTATAACCATCCAATTATTTCCTTAATTCTAATAAAATTTACTTCGCCATTCAATTGTAATTTCAAATATTAAAAAATCTGTCTCAGCAGAAATTGAGATGGAAACAATTTTCAGATAAAATGTTTTGATTTGAAACCAGGACGGTGTTTGTCTCTACTACTTGGTTGGTGGCGGTGGGATAATGGGGATAATTATTAAATATATTATAACTTATATATTATATTTTATATGTTTATAATTTCTAACAATGTTTTTTTTTTTTAATTTCGTGAATAAAAATTGCATTAGAGTTTAAAGGTGCACCTAAAATCAGAAATGTCTTTTAGTTTGGATTTAAAAAATCCATCGCAAACAGGTCCGTCTTGTACCTTAAGAAATTTAAAAATACATACATAATCTTTACGCATATGGAAGTTTGCATATTTACCCCGTTCTAATAGTTTAAAATGAAATGTCCGAATCGCGACTATTCAATTTAGAATAGCTGATTTAATTTGCACACAACACACTCAATTTCGTTTGCACTTTTCTACCATTTGATCTATAATACTACCGACTACGGCTCGGATAAAACACAACACAATGCAAAGAAAAAATCTCCTCCTAGCGGCTCGTCCGTATAGTAACAAATTATAATTATAATAATAATAATAATTATAATTAGTTCACCAAAATACAAAACATGTGGAATTTTTTGAATTGATATCTCTTATATCTTAAATCTACTCATTGCGATTTATTTATTTTTAATTTCATCAAAACTTCGGTATGGTGATTTTGTGTGGCAGGTATGCACAAAAGTTTTGGTATTAATTATGAAGCTTAAACCAACCTTTTACGCAAGCCTATAAGAACTGACTTCACTACAAAAGTTTCTTCCGAGCCATCTTAATTGTTATTTTTTTAAGTAAATACATATTTCATTTAATAAATTCTAGTTCTTTTTCAGGTAGAATCTACCTGAATCTGTAAATTCAACGCAATAAAAATTTATTTTTATTTCTATTTTTTTTAAAGAAGTTCTCATATAGTTTTTATATTCAGTTTCATATCGAATGCATTCTATTCTATTATTTCTCCATCGTTTGTATAAAATATCTCTTTAAGCTGAAAATAAGAAAATTTGTCCTCGTTCAAGCTGGAAGATCCGCTTTAAATCTGACAAATTCATGTAAATCAAAACGCATACAATTTGGAATCATTACCAAGTAGCACTAGAGCCCTTCAGGCATTTTATATGATAACATACAATTTAAAAAGCTCAAATACGCTAATATATTGGTAATGTTTCAAATCTAACGTACCAAATGAGTTTTCAGGCGCCACATTTCCGATCGTCCCATATACTGATCCTTAAATGTTATTTCAATTGAATCTAACGCCACGTCTGCAGCGTTCACGACATGCATCACAACATCGGAGTAACATTTTAAATTGAAAGTCGATGCAATGCTCGATTCTATGCTTATTGAGTCCCTTCCTTTGAGGTCATTGAATGCGGTTACTTGCAGTAGCAGTTTGCAGTCTTCATCTTCTGGTTGATAGATTTCAACCACATCGCCTAATTTAACATCTGATTGTTCTTTTGGATTCAAAACTAAATCTGCAGCTAAATTTAAAAAATATAGAATTTTTCATTTTTGGCTTTTTGGAGTTTAACTTGCAACAGCTTACTACTGAACGATTTCTGGTGCGTATAAAGTTTATAGATCTTCATTTTGTCGTGGAAACTATTTGTTTTGGTTTTGCCTTTTCATAGCAGACTTTAAACTTATACAAGAGGATAACAAAAGTTGGATTAATTTAAATAATAAAGGTGAAAAAGAACAATACGATACAAAGAGATAACAGCGATTCACTAGACAAAAATTGTTTGCACAATTGACATTTGATGGAAATGTCAAAAAACAGCTGTTGTCTAAAAATGTTGCTAGACACATTTAAGTGAAAATCTTCGTTAGCGCCATCTTTCAGAGACAAACATGAAACAATGTTTATTGAAAAGTTTTTTGAAAGGTCGAATTATAACAAAGACATTAAACATTAGTTTTCGAATATAATCCTATAGAATAACGAAATCTGGATAGCTATAGCCTGGATAAAAAAATGTGCTACCAAACTATTTTCTTTATACTGTTATCTAAAATGTTATCGAAAATGTCAAATATGACAAATAGATCTATAATTATACTAGAATTTCAACACGATTTAATGCAACATTAGCTACCAGGCCTTATAGCTGGCTATAATTGAATCACCAGTTAGAAGAAGGGAGTAAATTAACTTTTGGGAAATCGCAAAAAACTGAATAACATCATCATACAACTGTTCTGAGATGAAATAAAGGACACCATGTTTCGAGTTTTTATAGCTTTCTTCGACCTAAGAGGTGTGCCTATGTCTACAAATGATATTTGCATCAAAATGTAATTTTTGGAAATTTTGTGATTTACTCCCTTCTTCCAACTGTGATTCAATTGGAGATTATATTTATGTATTTTACCTAAAAGTGTATGTAGTTAAATTTGACTATTTCACATAACTATTGTAGTGTTGCAAAAACAAAATTCTTTACACGTTTGTTTGTTTGCTCATAGATCAATAAGTACTAAATATAATAAGTTTGACTTTGACTTTACAGAACCATGAGACTAGGTATTACAGAATGAATTTACTTGACTGTTTTACTTTTGAGTTACCTAAATTATTCGCAATGCCAGGTTTCCACTTATCGATTTGAAATTGACAAACGACGTATTATTACGTCAATAGAAAATTGGCAAGTGGAAATAATGAAAAACTGCTTATTTATCATTATTTCCAATTGCCAATTTTCTAATTGACGTAAAAATACGTCGTTTGTCAATTTCAAATCGACAAGTGGAGTCACAGCTTAAGCCCAATTCACAATGTCGCGTTCGGGCGTTCTTTAAATGGTTTTAAATGGATAAATTAATATTTTCAACACAAATTAAAGGTCTGGGGTCTTTTTTTTTAGTTTACATATTCGCACAGTTTTGTTTATAAAGTAATTTCTTACATTTTGTGTTTCTTAATAAAACAATAAAAATAAAAAGTAATACATTTCAAATCTTCTTTCTATCATAAATTCGTGAATGGGAGATTTGAGGAAACAGAACATATTGTTAGCGAACTTTATGGAAATAAATCCACAATAAAACAATCAATTATTTATCAACGAATATGTGTATCTTTATTTAACTCAAAACGCGTCTTGTCAGAAGGACTTCACAAAATACACTCCTCATCTCACAATTTGCTTTATATCAACCCTAGTGCCGTCTCTCTCTCTCTCTTTTTCTTTCATTTTAACAATTACACTCTAACAATATTATTTGTCATATTCCTAACGCCTGAAGCTTGAAGCGGTATTTAGTTTTGCAAATTTCGACTTCGTGCGCTGGATGCTGCGGTTGGATGCGCCGTTGTATGGAAATCGCACGCAGATTGTATAGTGTGTGTGCTACTTACAACGGTTGTACCGAAATTGGTACAACCCGCGGTTGTACAACGATTGTATCGTGTATTTCCAGCTTTATCGTAAAGTCGATATAAAGCCCATTAACGCGAGAGCGCCCGAACGCGACATTGTGAATTGGGCTTTAGGTTGAACTCGATTCCATGTTCTTCTATAAAATACTGTTTATGTTGGCCTCTTCTGTAAGTATCCACAGCTGCTGTGACATCTCTCCCAACCCCTTTGCGTTGTTTACGTTAGACAAATTTTGTTTTTAATTTTAACCCACGGACTTGCATTTTTATTTCGTGTTCCAAATTACTTGGCTGTTAACTTTATAATTGAGAAATGAGTGGATTTGTTGCTGTGCACACTGGTAAGTCACAAGTTAAAATATTTTCAGAAATTTTCTATTTTTGTTTTACATTAGGGGCAGGCAACAGTATCGATGAAACAAAATACCAGCGCGTTATAAAAGAAGCATGCATTCGAGCTACTGGAATTCTTAGAAATGGAGGATCTTCCTTAGACGCATGTGAAGCAGCCATCATTCGTTTAGAAAACTGTGGAAACACGAATGCCGGATTTGGATCAAATCTCACGTGGGATGGTAAAGTACAATGCGAAGCATCCATAATGGATGGCTCAAACCTTCAGTTCGGGGCTTGTACAAATGTGTCCACGGTTAAGAATCCAGTTCAGCTAGCACGTATTATTTGCGACCGTCAGTCCAAAATGCTATCGATGCAGCGGATACCTCCAATGGTACTTGCCGGCGAAGGAGCAGCCGAGTATGCCAAAGAGGTTGGATGCACTATGGTTGAAGCAGAACTAATGATCTCATCGAAAGCAAAACTTTGCTTCAATCATTACAAGACCAAAATATCCGACTGCGAAGATCAATATAATACGAAAATTAATTCGTTAGACACGGTGGGTGCGATTTGTGTTGACGCAAATGGTAATTGTGCTGCTGGTTGCAGTTCTGGCGGGTTAATACTTAAGGTGTCAGGTCGTGTTGGACAAGCGGCCACTTACGGAGCAGGATGTTGGGCTACAAGCATGCCAGATATGTCAGTAGCAACATGTACAACGGGAAATGGAGAATACCTAATGAAAACACTTCTAGCCAAAGAGATCTGCACAGAATTGCTCACGGCTGAATGCGCAGTGACAAGCCTGCATAAAGTATTTAAGCAAAAATTCCTCGAGTCTCCATTCCTTCCTACAAACCAAGAATTGTACGGCGGTGCATTATCGCTGGTCTACCACCCGCGATCCAATTGCGGTGAAGTTCTCTGGAGCCACACAACCAAATCATTCTGTATAGGCTATATGAGTACAGAGTATAAAACACCAAAGGTCCGTCTAACTTTTAATTGGTTTTTTTTTTTAATGATTATTTTCTTTGTATCATTTTAGTTCGTATTCTCGCCACTGCCAACGTACTGTTCACCAGGTAATTCGATTGTTGCGAATGGACAACCGTTTAATTTTACAGACTAATTTCGCTTGCATTTGATTGTGTACTTTCTTAAATGTGTTCTTTGTATATAAGTTGATCCTATGCAACTTATGAGCAATCGAATGTGCTCAAAGTTGACTCAGTTTTAAGCATTATTGTTGTACTATACAGTCCCGTACTTTTGTAAAAATGACCAATATTAAAATGTGCATTATTCTTTTACATACTAATTTTTTTTAGTGACTGATACCTTTTTCTTCCTATGTATTTGTTTTTCTTTTTCTCAAACAAAACACAAACACCCTGCATGCTAACTGAAATGATCGACTCAGAAAATTGGACATTTGGGTTAATCTAACAATGGTAAGACTATTAGATTCAAACCACGTCGTTAAAGTTCCATCGAGTCAGACCGTTCCTTGGAGCCAGTGAAGAAGCAGATAGTACACGTCAGCATTAGATGTAATTTTTCGCAAAACTTTGCCACCTTTCGTTAGGCACATTTATCATGTAGTAACAGCGATAATTTTTAAAGTAAGTAGAGCCCGGAAGTATTCCATACTGGTTCTGCTTTTTGTTAAGAAACAAACTATTATTTCGCTTGAAATCTAGTGGTTTGGTCACGATAATAGATTTTAATACGACGTAGTATACGACTATATCCAGCTACTGGGCTTGCATAATCGCATGTTCCTAGTAAGCTATCATACATATGTACATATACTTTCATTCTGGAATTCATAACGTCTCATTATAGCGAATTAACTTGTGGAATGGATACCTAAGCAGCAACAGCAGAAAAACTGCTTCTTCTTTTATGGAATTCTACTTTTCAATTGTGATGATATTTATTTTTATAAAAATAATTACATGGCAAACTCGTATAGCTGCTAATGGTGTTCAACTCGTCGCGCATTTACTGTTTCATACATATTTGAAATTAATCCAAAAACCAAAACTTATCCACAAAAACGTGACGCATTAGCGATATTTAATTCAAGGAAATGCAACAAAATATAAATAGAACATACGCAACGGACACTTGGCTCATTCTTTATTCTTTATTAAAAAAAAAAAAAAATCAAGTGAAATAGATAAATGCACTTCATGCAAGCAAGCTTCTACGACATTATGACATGGATAGCTTTTTCATTTTTTTTTTTTATAATTTATTTGATTTGTAAAATTTGCATCTGGAATTAAGAATAAAAGCATTCTTTCCAATCATATAAACTATATCTTACAACTTAAGCACTGCAAATTATTAAAACATAAATTACTCATAGTCAAATACAGAATGTACGAACACGCCTATTCGAAATATCGAATAAAACTTAGAATACCTTTCAGAAGTCTGTTGCAGGATATACAATGCTAGAAAGCTTAATACTAGTATAAATTCAAGGCAATTTCCGTATATATATGCGACTGCACAAATTGTATACGAAGGTAATAAATAACTATCTTCAATTTTAGGATGATGCGGCTGCCAGTTTCTTATCATACGCAACCGTACTCATACCAAATACTGTTACTTTTGTCTTCAGGTCTTTTTCGTGGCAGCAATTTATCGTCAGCTGAAGCGTTTGCACTCTGACTGCTGCTAGGTACGGCTGCCCCACTGGTGCTACCAGTACTGGTGTCATTAGGCACGCTATCGGCACTCCCGATCATTGTGTTTATTCGATTGTACATAAGGAAAGTGGACGGATTATCGTTGGATTGTTTGGCATTGCCATCATTCGTTGGAGTTTGTGCTTCAGGTGTGCTGGGAGAAGGCGGTTGGGTAGAATCGGGAATTTTTTGATTCTCATCAATCAGATAAACTGTTCTGCGACTTCCAGCGGCGCCAAGTGTTAAACTGCTTCCTGTTACATCGGGTGCTTCAATTCTATAAAATATGGAAACGTATGCATGTACGTAAGTTGATATTTTGAGTAAATAAGAGTTTAAGAGAATAACAAATAAATAAATTTAATAAAACTATGGGCGGAACTCATACAAAATCAGTTTTCAATTGTTGTGTCTGATCCGGGCTAATGGCAAGAGCTTACATTTACAAATATACCAATTCGTTATTGTATATCAAAGCTAAGTATGACTGAACCGGCACAGTATAGCTACAATTACATAGATAAGTGGTACAGAGGTAGAAAGGCCGTCATCATTTCTGTAAGTTTTAATAAACTCTACGATGTGATTTTGATAATTGACGAGCAATACCGTTTTTCTGACACATTTAAAGAGTATTTTAATAATGTTTTACCGTCGTATCTTCACGGTATTCGAAGTGGTTATAAATTCAACCCATCATCAAATATCATGTGTGTACTGTAATTAGAACTAAATGAAGTGCGCCGTGAAAAAGTAATTTTCTATGCTCTAGCTACATTCTGACCAATAAAATTATTAAAAAAAACCGCAACTGAATTGTTCAGTATTGTTAAAACAAAGCAGTAAGGAAATTAATTACTTTAAAAGCATACCTAGAAAAGTGGCCGCCCCACTAAAACCGGTGAATAAAGCTTATCTTTAGTCAATTAAAAATAAATGAAGTGCAAAAATAATAAACGTTAAAAATGAAGTTAAATTTACCCGTGCACACTATTTCTACGAGAACTACTCAAATCGCTCCGTTTTTGCGACTGTAAACTACTTCGGATTCCACCACGCGTTATTGAATTATCCATCAATTCACTGGGTTTTCTAAATGTTTCAAAATAAAATTAAATAAAATTAATAGACAACAAAACAAAAATAAAATACATAAGTTTTTTATTCCAAAACCAATGTTATATGGAATGAAACAAAAACACTAGAAAAAGCTGATATACTTACCGTAAGCTTTGGCGCATTGGAATATTGCGTTGAAGTAAATGCGTATCTGACACTATTGAGCTCGGCTCTTCTATACTGTTATCTGAATCATTTCCACCAGATTCTGAGCCAATAGCGAACTGTGATTGTGTTAATCGTGTGTCGTCAACCCAAGATCTTCGGTTCTTAAATATTAAAGAATGAAAAAAAAAAAAAAAAAAAAAAACTCAAAATTATGCAAATATACAAATGGGATAATTGAAGTAAATAATAGGTCTGTTACCGTACCTGTCTAAAACAGCCGAGAACAATCGAAATCAGCCAAATCCTGTTCCCGTACGAAGATTTTTCATATGTTTTGACAGAAGAGAGTGTAGTTTTCGGCTGTTTTCGGCTGTTTGCAACAGTACGGGAACAGACCTAATATGTATGATGAGTTGGTTAGGGGTCTTAAGTGCATATTAGAAAGAAATTGCAAGTGACCTCTAAATTAGGTAGCAAAAACGAATGCGGTTATCGCATGTGGGGTACCAAGGTATTGCGATATCGCAGGCAATGAAAGTCGAGGCAAACGTACTTTCATGTGAGTTCTTTCCTGTTAGCTGCGCGTTTCAATCAACGATGGACATTCTCACAATTTAAGGAGCACCGGAAACCTCGCGATTCCTAGAGCAAGAACCCTAAGAGGGCAACTAACGCTGCACTATATTGGCTTCCAATTCTTTAATCAATTGCCTAGTAATCTTAGATTTGAGTCCTCTATAAATATATTTAAAAGAATCTTAATAGAATATATAAAAACCAATGTTAGTTAATAATGTTACCTAAAGTATGTTATTCTTTTTTTCTTTTTTCACTTTCTGTAAATATTATGTAAATAACGAAGCAATAATGTAAACTAATGTAAATAGCTATTCAATGCTAAATAAATCTATCTATCTATAATATTACAATCATCGAAGATAAAAACACAAACCAACCCAATATTTTCGCTGGATCTAATTAAAACATTTAAACACTATCCGCGACGTCGAGAACCTATTCCTGTTAATCTTAGTTGTAGTGTAATACAAGTCGTCACTTGCACTGACCACGCGACATCAATATTCTTGCGAAGTATCACAAAGTATTCCACAATGATTATTGCAAAAGCTACATATACGTCACCTTCTTTGTGACTATCCATTCATAGTCGCCAGAAGAATAAGGACTGTTGGCAGTTACTTCTTCACGGAGCTTCTGAGAATCACCACAGTATTTGCTTGATCCTAAATTAGTAGTAATGGTCTTAATAAGCAGTAATGTAAAATTCACAGCACACCAATCTACATAACCTATTATTATTGAAGGGTGAGATGCACCGCGACCTTAAGATCTATTGGGCTATCTACAAGTCCCAGACGTATGTCATTATTCCTACTGGAATCTGTTAGAGAGAGCTTCGCTCACACCTAGCCCAGGTGAGAATTCCATAGGTCGTAGCACCTATTCCAGACCAATTTTCTTTGGGGAATCGCAGTAGGAGATTGGGTGCTATGAGTGGTAAATTCTCTGGTGTAATTTGGTATACGCAAGCACTTAAACCCTTTCTGGGTTAATGCCTCACATGTCACCAGTATGCGTTCTGAAGTTTCATTGGAATCAGTGCAAAATCTGCATGACTTACTTACTTAGTTGGCGCTACAGCTCGAAGTGAACCTGGGCCTGCTTCTCGCAACCATTTGTGTGTGCGTGTTATATTTTTGCACGAATGGAAGGGACCTACAGTTTTTTGCCGACTCCGAACGGCGAGTTGAGAAGCTCAATCGTGACAAATGATACTCTTTGATGCTTGTCAGACATTCGAAAGAGGTAGGCATTGTGAAAAACTTTTTAGGTGTTTGCGGCGGGATTCGAACCCAAGACCGCATGAGTCTCCATCTTATAGTCCCAGTTTCCTGAGATGTCCCTTGAGTTTACAGTGCCCCGTAAGGAACGCAGTCAGGATGCAAACTTTTTCTTTTGTCCAGGCTAATGCAAACTTTCAGATTATAGTTACCCAAAAGTTTCTTCGCCTGGCTTAGGCCCTGAGTTTCTGTTCAGGACTTAGTCCTGTTTGCCTTCTCCAATGGTCGGAGCTCATCCTTTATGGTGTGTTTCCCTATGGCACAGAAGGGTTCAGGACCCATGAAGGGTTTGGCGGCTCCCTTCCTTGCAAGTTTATCCGCCTCTTCATTCCCTTCTATCCCCAGGTATCCTGGTACCCAGTAGATTGTAACGTAGCTTCGTTCGCCCACTCTATTTAGTTTATCTAGACATTCCCCGACAATGACCTCCGATTGCCTTGATGGCTGCTTGGCTGTCTGACATTGCTGTCACGTTGGGCACATCTGTCAATAGCGCATACTTCAACTCATGGGTTCGAAAAGTTTAGTTCCTCAGTTCTTAAACCATCCATGTATTCGGACTCAGCGTATAGATTCTAGATTCGTTGCTCCAGTCTTTCTTGTTGAAGTAGGAGTTGTACGAAATACAAAGAAAGTATAAATTCAATTTTTGTTACGATCGATAAGTTACAGAAGTCGAACTCTGTTAATATCAGGAAAATGTCTTTGTTTTCATTTTTCCACTAGAGACCATCATATCAATTCGAATTATTAAGAATAATGATTTGCTTGGGATAATGCGGGTCTGTTTATTCGGTAAAGCAATTGAAACTTTTAAGAGAAACAAATTAAGCTTCTGATTGCCAAGAGGTTAGAAGAAGACATTTGGGTTAATAGGTTTTTTTTTTAAAGAAAAATACACTCAACTGGGTCCCACATCCGACTTGCAAAAAAAAATTGCACTGCCAGAGCGTTTGATAAAAAAAATCCTTAACTCTAACTTTAAAAATAGAAACAACTTACTCTGCTCGGGACCTTATTCATTAGATCAGAACTAGCCTTCTTCACACGGCGCACCAGGTTGCTAGCAAATGCCTTTCTGAAGTATTGGAAATATTTGTTTTGCTTAATATATTATGTTTTACATATTCTTAATAATGTACTCACTTCTTTGGAACACAACTCTCTGACTTCTTATAATGTTCCATGATTTTTTCTTCGAGCTTTTCCTTTTGTCGATTTAAATTGTTAACCTTGTCCGTGTAGCTCTTTTCTTCTTCATGGAAATGCTGTTTATCTTCAAGTGAGTGTGTAAGCAGCTCATGATATTGTGAAAGCAGTTGAGATACATTGTCCATGAGGGTCTTGCGATCGGTATCCAAGTCGGAATTCATTTGTAGCAGCATCTAGTATGCACATACAAAATATTAGATTATATCGTGCTTTTACTCTTTCCAGCATACTAACCTCACAGCGTTGCACTGCTTTCGTATATTCGATTTCTAAGCTCTTCACTTGATCACTTTTGGTGTTTAACTCGCCAGAAATTTCGGTATTTTGTAGCTTAAGTCTACTGTTTTCGGCTCGAATCATTTTGTATTGCTCCTGTAATGAAATCGAGTTAAAGAGAAAATCGTATTTAAATGAAAATAACATTCTGAACTAACCTGAATATTTTTATATTCATTCTTGAACCGATCACTTGTTGCAAACAAACTTCGAAAATCATCTGTAAGTTTCGAGTGCTCCGTTCGTAGAATGGCCAAATCGTCCACACTTGTTTCAATTGTAGCGATTTGCGCCTTCAGTTCATCCAGTTGTTTCTCTAGACTCTGAGCCCGATCTTTTAATTCACGATTCTCGTTGCGTAAATCACGAACAACAACTTTCAATTGTTCTTTGTCTTTATTAAGAGATTCATATTCAGCACTCAACTGATCGTGCAGGCACTGGAGAGTTAGTTGATCTTGCAGCAGATTCTTATGGTCGTGCTTCAATGCTTCTGATTGTTTCAATAGCATATCTTTATCGGCTGCCAACTGTGAGTTAGCCAATTGTAAGGCGACGTGTTGGGTGTTTAGTGATGTTATCTGAGAACGTAGAGTGGCAACATCGACATTTAAACGAGCATTCTCCGCCTGCAGTCCTTCGTTAGTGGCCTGCAGTGAAGAATTCAAAGTATTAAGCTGGCCCATGCTTTCTTTAAGCTTGAAAGCCTCGGGTGGCGCAAGCTGTATTGAATGGCGAATACTGTAGGGCTGGTCAAACTCTCCAGTTATCTCAATATTCTTTTCCACGGTGAAAATCTCTTTACGGTGGCATAGGACACACATGTCTGATTTTGCATTCTGTTGATTTGTTACATTAAGCATTATTTCGCGGACAGTTTTGAATGTTTCCGGGTTCCTGACCAGTTTCTGCACTACATTCTCCACATTGAGCTCCGCGTTTTCGATTTCATTATTATCTAAGCCGAGCTTTTCAAGATTCTGCTTAACCTTATTCGTTGCTAGCGTCCCTGACACAAGATCATTACGCAATGTCGCAATGGTCTCCAAATCGATTTCACGCTGCGACACCAAATCTTGATTTTGTTTCTCCAATTCTTGTATTTTCGTTTGGGCTTGAGCGGACTCCTCAAGGTCTTTGGTTAGCCTCTTTAACTCTTTCGATTGGTTTTCTAGATATAAGGTTTTCTCATCCAATTGGACTGCTTTCTCTTCAAGGTTTTCCTTGAGCTTAGACACCTCTTTGAGTAAACTTGCGTTTTCCCGATCAAGCGCGGATAGTTTTGATTCTAAATCGTACAACTGATTTCTAGCAGAATCCAATTCGCAAGTTCTGATTTTAAGTTGTTCAACTTCTTTGGATTTGCTATCTATTAAGCGTTCCATGTCATCAGCACGTCGCTGTATACTTTCGTTTAGTGTCTGAATTCTTTGTTTTTCTTTATTCAGAGTCTCGACGTGCTTCTCCAAATCTATCATTTTGCTTCGGTCAACATCACGTTCTTGACTCTGTCGCTCATAGGATTTTTGACGCAAATCTATTGTGTCCTGAAGTTTCTTGTTCTCTTCGAGAGCGTTTTTGAATACATCCTCCAGCTCTTTATTCTGTTGTGACAGCCGATTCGTGTTATCTTGCATTTGCTCCAGCTTGAGAGATAATTTTTTTTTCTCCTTTTCCAAATCGAGAATTTTGTTTGTCGATTCATGGAAGGAAGACTCTTTAAGTTGATCCAGAGCAGCAAGTAATCGACGATTCTCTAGCTCCAACTTAAGTGCTCTTGTCTGAAAGAAAATACTGATTAATTTCATTTGGGGATAGTTTGAGCGTGAAAGTTTACTTGAGCATTATTTGTTAACTGTTCAGAAAGACTGTTGTCTCCGGAATTACAATCATCTTCATTTTCGGATAATGATTTGTCGACATCTTGACTCGTGTTGAGGTTCTTTGCAACCAATTGCAATTGTGTGTTCTCCTCAAGTAGTTCCTCCAACTTGGTACGATCAACATCCCGTTCAAGAGCCATGTCGTTAAGTTTTTGCTTATATTTTATGATTTCCGACTCGAGGGTCATCACATGTTCACTACGTTTCCGCGAACGCTGCAATTGATCTTCTAGCATTTCTCTGCAATAAATAAAGCATATTTAGACATGGTGTAAATAAAGTACATTCTAAGATGTTACTTTGTTTCTAAGAGCATACGATTATCTTCCCGGAGCTCCTCGACTCTGGTTTTGTAGAACTCTGCATCAGTGAGTTTTTCTCGAAACTTTTGTACCTCAACCTCAAGGCGATCCGCGCGCTCGGCACGTTCTCGCAACACATCCACTTCGTCTCTGTAAGCAGACGATCGTTTGGCTTCCGAATACCATTCTTGACTCTAAAAGAGGATAAAACGCTATTTTTAAGGCTGCTCGTGAAATTGGCTCACAAAAATGACTTCATACGAAGCTAAGACACATAGAGATGGTTTTCATGCTGTATTTTAATCACAGCTTGAATTGTGAATGTGATTTTGAATAAATCATAATTTACCTCTGCTCTTAGTTTTTCATGTTGTGCAATTTTGTGTTCCAACTCTTCTTTAACTTCTAAAAACGCTTCCGATTTTTCTTCCCTACAAAGACAAATCAAATTTGATACTTTTTTCCCCGTTGATTTCAATAAAATGATATGTTACGTACAATTCCTGTCGCAGCTTTCTTAATTTCGATTTTAAGTCAGCTAGTTCGACTGCCATATGATTGCTCTCCGAACTGGATGAAGGTGATGTGGTCATTCCACTGGCCGGTGGCATATTTTGTGAATTTTCTGTACCATTAGCCTCTGGTTCAACAGAAACTGAATTTATCCATTTCATATACATAGCATCACGTTCTTTTGTTAACCGCAGAATATGAGTGTACATATCGGTTGGTGTTAGTAAATCGATCGACTCCTCTGTTAGTACCAAACTATGGTTATCAGTAACCTGTCACCAGCAAATAAATCCATTGTCTTACATAAATGAAAATGATGAACTTTATATACCTGTTTAATTAGCTCCACTATTGCATGTTGGGTATCTACGTTTAGTTCCTTAATACGGCCTATGAATAATTCCTTGTTGGGGCACTGCACTACCGCACCGAGCAACAGCGTTAGCAATAATTTCATCTGCTCTAAGCCATTACGGGTTTCTGCCAAAGGAAGTTATATAAAAGGAATTCTATAGTCAAATGAGATCTACGGCTTACCTGGATTAAAACCTATCGTATATGAATCGGGAAGAACCAAAATTGTCTGACTAAACTCTTCTTCAAATAAGGATTTTAAATTTCGAACGATACATTCGAAATTTTTTGCTCTCGCAATACAAAGTGATGCCCCACTCAAACCATTCAACTCTGCCGGATGATTTTGCGGTTCTGGATCAATCTGCAGCCATACACTGTGTATAATATGGCCATCTAAAAGGGATCCGTATCCGGATAGAATCTCTGGTCTCGGCAGACATGATTCCAGCTAAAAGAATAAAAATAAAATTACAGTATGGTTTAGGTTAAATTAAAAAAGGATAAAATGTGTAAGGAAGACCCTGCTCTTATACTACGTAAGGACATTTCTGTGTGAAGTATCGATACAGAAGTCCTTGGTATTCTCTATTGTATTACAGCAACATCTGCCAAAACGTTAGTTTTATGCAAGTTTGGAAAGAACAAACACGGATTCTGCTAATTTTAACGAACGGCTGGGTTCATATACAAGCGAAACAGTGAGACATCAAAGGCACTTATTCCTTTGGCAAAGTTGGTATGCATGCATGTATGTAGACTTAAGGGAAGAAGGCAGAATAAAGGTGTTTTAACGAACGAAACATATTTGGATACTTATAGCTCGTTTGTCGCCTACAGTTTCATGGTATAATGTCGTAAATATCTCATTATTAAACGCCCACACTATCTTAGGTAGGTGTACTGATTAAAGGTGAACATGAAGTCAACAAACCAACTAGTGAGGTTGCAGGTCGTTTCTAAAGTTAACTGGTATTTAGATAGCTTTTCTTATTGCGATAAGTTTTCAGATATGCGATCCTAGTAATTCTCAGGAAAAACACCTGTGCCTGTTGATGTGCATACAAATATCAGTAGGTATACACTACGCCCTTCTCGTATGTACATATTAGGAACTGTACTGGAAGTTATCTTGCAAAACGTATTGCAATCCCATGGTCATTTACATGTTTGTCTACTTAGAGATTCTCTTTTATTAAATTGCTTCGTTTACATACTCAAATATACTCAATAACATCAATATTAAGCCAACAAATATAAAAATGTTAATGTGGCCAAATTGGGTTCTGTTCTACAGAGTACCGAATCATTTGCATATAAAAGCACTTCCAGTTTTAGGTCGCAGAATCTCTTTGTTGTTGGCGAGTTTTACAGACTTTCTCTCAGGAGAATTGGTTTCGAAACTTTTATTTTTTAATTACAAATTTACTACGAAAGTTGATTTCGGAAAAATATAAGATTATTTTTAACGTCAAGGACATAACATTAACCCTAAAGCAGTCAACACACATTAACCCCGCTTTTGATATTTAACAAAATGTTATTTCTCAATTTTCCATTTGATCTTCAAATTAACATAAACAACATACCCAAGATACAAGTGCCCCATTAAGAAATTCATCAATCTCGATTGGAGTAGCAGCCATTTCTTGTTGCGAAAAATTTAATTCAAGTTACCACTCAAAACAATTCCACTGATGATCAAGGTACTCTAGGACTTTCTGTTGTTTTTATTTCGCCATTTTTGAGCCTCAACATAAATAAGATTATTTAAATGCACAATTCTAACTATAAGTACAAATTCTAATTGCCAAAACGCCAAAAATATCACATCACGAAAAACACAACAAGATTTTAGTTTTATACAAAAATGTACACATTTACAAGGCAAAGGAAGCAAACGCAACTTCTCAACTTCTTCTGTTGCAACATGCCAGCGAGATTTGACAACCGTCAAGTTGGCAGCCATTCAAGTTTGACATTTCTGTGTTCGGAAGTAAAACTTTTTCAGAACGGACCTAGGGACTATAAATTATCATTTATGTTAACCTCTTGCTACATGCTTTGATTTGAAATGTGTACAGACATACCTAATATGTATGTTCCCATATGGTATATTTAATTGACATCTGGGGCCAGTTTCATAGATCATACATCACATATATTTCACACAACATACCTTTTCATCATACATCATACAACACATATTTCTGTTTCATAAATTTCATTGGAAGTGTTGTATGATAATTTTTTTTTTCTTTTATGAATTGTGTGATTTTAGCATTTTCGTTGTTAGTGGTCAACGACTACTTTTAGCAAAAATCTATCGAAAATGACATGAAATAAAATAGCCTTTTGGAAAAGAATGGTAAAATAAAACGAAATTATTTTATCGGATGATTATAATTTGGAAGATGAAGATGGTGGAGATATTGCAGTAGAAAATGAAAATGATAACAGAGATGCAGTGGAGGCGCTAAGAACTTACTTAAACTATTTTAACTAATTGACATATGAGCTTCAATAAAAATAAATTCTTAAATATAGTTTTAATTCAATTTTATTAACTAATCAGCTTGTTCATCTGATGACAGAGATGGAACAAAAAGTAGGTATCCAGCTGCTTAGTTTTTTTTGCCAATTTACTCTCCTAAACTTTTCTTCATCGCTATTATTGAAAGCCCACAAGCGAATGCCAATGAAACTATTTTTTTCCACCCAACGAAAAACTTTGCTTTATGTAGCCGTATAACCGTCAAACCTCCTAAAGTGCAATTTTGTTGTTTAAATAAAAACATAAAAAAAACTATTAAGATTCATAAATAAGAAGCTAAATCGTAAAAAAAAGTACATATTTTTGTATATTTCGTTTGTTGAAATTCATAACAAAGTAATTACATCAAATTATTGTGCTGTAATTACTTTATTATCACACTAATCACACTAATATTATAAATGCGAAAGTAACTCTGTCTGTCTATTACCTTTTCATGCCTAAACCGCTGAACCAAATGTAATGTAATTTGGCAGAGAGATAGTCTGGGACCCGGAGAGGACAAGACCTTTTCATGCCTAAACCGCTAAGCCAATCGTAATGTAATTTAGTATGGAGATAGTCTGGGACCCAGAGAATAACATAGGCAAAAAACCGCCCGCTAGGTGGCGCTGGAGCCAAGTTATTACCGAAATCTTTCCACGCCTTAACCGCTGAACCCATTGTAATGTAATTTATCAAAAAAATAGTCTGAGACCTGAGGAAGGACATAAGCGAAAAAACTGCGCGCTAGGTGGCGCTGGAGTCAAGTTATCAACAAAATCTTTTCACGCCTAACCTGCTGAACCTATTGTAATGTAATTTGGTATAGAGATATTCTGGGACCTGAGGAAGGACATAGGCAAACAAACTACAATCTAGGTGGCGCCAGAGTCAAGTTATTAACAGCTTCCTTATTAATTGACCCAAATAAGTCATATTCACAATATATATATGTTGGTATAGTGCCTAAAGAGAAAACTGCAAAATCTGGACTCAAAAGGTGGCGCTGGAGTCGAGTTACTAACAACTTTTACATTAATTGACCAAAATGTCTCATATTCACAATATGGGTTGGTATAGTGCTAAAAGAAAAAAAATACAAAATCTGGACCCGATAGGTGGCGCTGGAGTTAAGTTATTAACAACTTCTATATTAATTGAACAAAATGACTCATATTCATAATTTATGTTTGTATAGTGGCTAAAGTGAAAACTACAAAGTCTGGACCCGATAGGTGGCGCTGGAGTCGAGTTATTAACAAATTCAATATTTAGGGAAACAAAATGCAAACAAAAAAAGTTGGATCTAACGGCCATGTTTCTTTCATGTTGAATGGTACATCTAATTCTCAACTGCAAGACGGAGAAGGTATGCTCTAATTAAAGAATATTTGCACCGAATAGTAACCTGTGGTGAAAAGTAGAATATGTATAGACCTAGGCAGTGGTTGGATGTACACATGTACTCATCACACAACATTCCAATACTTCCAGTTAATTCACCGTTTATAAACTGTTGTATGGTAGCAGATCATACATCAATTCTATGAAACAGAAATCATACAGCAGAACTGTCATTATCATAAAATTTATGTGCTGTATGACCTATGAAACAGGCCCCTGGATTCAAATTATACAATTGTGAGTTGAATATAATGTCAAAATGATCAATTTGGCAAATCAAAGCTTTTGAAGCACGCATTATTGTATTTAGGTTTCGTTCACTTGAGTAAAAGTAAAAGTTTCTGGTTGAATCAATTTTTGGCCAAGAGAAAATCGCATATAGCACATACCGCATATAAGCATGTTAAGATTTAGCTGGTGAAAAAAACTTCGAAACTTTCCAGAGGTAGACCTATATAAATACCCTACTATCTCCTTGCCAAATTACATTACAATCGGTTCAGCAGTTTAGGCGAGAAAAGGTTTTGTTAATAATTTGACTCCAGCGCCACCTAGCGGGTGGTTTTAATGCATATATCCTTCCCCAGGTCCCAGACTATCTCTTTGCGAAATTACATTACAATCGTTTCAGCGGTTTAGGCGTGGAAAGGTTTTGTTAATAACTTGACTCCAGCGCCACCTAGCGGGTGGTTTTCACCTATGTTGTTCCTCAGGTCCCAGATTATCTCCTTGCCAAATAAAATTATAATCGGTTCAACGGCTTAGGCGTGAAAAGGTTTTGTTAATAACTTGACTCCAGCCACACCTAGCGGGCGGTTTTAATCCCTATGTCCTTCTTCAGGTCCCAGACTATCTCTTTACCAAATTACATAATAATCGGTTCAACGGTACGTGAATTATAAGTAATCGCACAAAATATCAACTTATTTTTATATATATTGATATGACATATGTGTATATAGATATAAAAATTTCCATGTTTGTGGGAAAGAAAGTCCAAAAAATATAGTCACCGCGATGAAAAGAGGGAGGCGTACATAGTATTAGTGGATAGATGAAAAGAAGCAGTACAAAACTGTACAAAGGAAATGATGGTGAAACTATTGATTCCATGAGGTGAAATGTCTAGAAGGAGTGTAAGCAAATTATTAGTTCAAAAAATCGGGCGCTGGTTCTGAGAAATTTAAAGGCCGCCACTGCCAATAATGTATTGTTATCCATTTTGATACAAGGAGCGAACTCAATCAGAAAACCGTATAATGTGAATACTTCTTCGTTGTTCGTTGTTCGGTGTTCGAAAATCGAGCAACGTACAACGAACAACAAACACTGAATAAAGAACGATAGTGTTAAGCCAGGGCCCTTATCACATAAGACAGTCGTTCGATATCGTTTTCGATAGCGTTAACGACAGCGAGACTTCACGTTGACATAAAAATCGACCGATCGTCCAATCGACCGAACAACTTCACTTAACAAGAAAATCTGCCATAAGATGCGAAGGCCGTACTTTTTTTGAGAAGTTCATTGGTGAACAAGATAAAAAGGATTGGTCCTAGCTTTGAACCTTATGGTACACCGTATAACAAGCTATGTTTTTTTTTTGGCTAACTATCTTACCTACCCGTATTGTTCTTTCCGTGAGGTAATTTTCAATCCACTTCGCTAGTATCCCTCTCACGCCAATTTTATTGAGACTCTCAATGATTTTCTCACGGCTCAGAGTGTCAAAGGCCTTGCTAAAATCTAGAAACACAACTAGGACATGGAAGTTTTTGCTGAGGCTTGCGTTTATTACATTTGAAAGTTCTCCCAATAGTAATCCTGTACTCTTATTTTTTTGGAAACCATATTGGTTTGGTTGTAGTACTCTGTGCTTTTCTATGAATGTCGTTATTCTCCTTACTATTATTTCTTCCAAACACTTTTCTACAACAGGCAGAATTGCGATCGGTCTATAATTTTCGAAATGACTTTTCACTCCTCCTTTATTTATAGGGCGGATTATTGATGTTTTTAGTAACGTCGGGGTACAGCCTTGGCTTATGCTTAGGTTTATAATTACTTTAATTATTGAGGTTAGGGACAGAGCGTTCAACTACAGATCAATAGGTCTAATATTAGCCGTGTTTTTTTGAAACGTAGCTAGCCAGTAGTTGCTAGCAAAGTCAAATTTTACACGTAAAAGAAATACAACAACCAGCTGGCTACAACTTTTGATTTTATCCGCAGCCAAAAGCAGCTGGCTAGGAATGTTGCGATATCTCATCGCAAGGTGGCGCTTAAAGCGATTTGTAGAACATTTGACAGACTGCCGTGTACGAAAATTATATAATTTCAATTACTAAATGATGTTTCACAGAAATAATTCACTATGTTATGATTTCATATCACTTTATGTAAATTATCCATTGAATAAATTACCGAAATTAATTGTTTTCACAACAAATAACAAAAAATCGATTTGGTTCAATACCGAATACTTTGACAGTTCACACTTAACAGCTGATCGAAATCACACACATATGACCGAAATCACACACACCAACTTGGAGGTAAGTCAGCTGGGTTCGGCTGGCTGAGAATCGTTTTAACGAACGACTGGCTAGGTACGTTTCAAAAAAACACGCCTATTATCTGCTCCTGGCCCCTTATCGGATTTTAAACTGCACAACATTCTGTACACGTCTGTTTCGCTAGCTTCTTCTACATAAATCGATTCTGTGATATGTAAACTTTCATGGTAAGACGTTTTATGACTGCATTTGTGTATTATTTTTGACACTTGATTCGAAAATTGTTCAGCAAATTTGTCTACATGTCGTCACTGACGGAAAAGTTGTTAATAATGACTTCATCAATCGATCTTTTTTTCTTCCCCAAAAGTTTGTTTAACACATTCCACGTTTTTCTTGGGTCGTTTTTGGCATTTGAAAATCTTTGTTTGTATTCATATTCGTAGCTGTGGTTTAGTGGGTTATTTTTCCATTTTCGGTACAATTCGTCTCTCTTTTTACACATTGTTATTACGTCAGGTGTTATCCATGCTTTATGTTTACGATTTTTTGAGTTTGTTGTTGCCTTTGTTGATAGTACCTATATATCCTCCATTTTTTTTCGCGAAAGTATTATACAGACACTCAACTTCAAGGCTTTTCACATAGACTTTCCCAGTCGGTTTGCTCAATCAGCTTATTCACTTTATGCTGGCTAATTCTCGCTGGCATTTCTTCTATTAATTGTCGTTCAGGGTAGTTTCTTGTAGCATACATTGCGGCGTAATGATCAGATATGTCGGTTTCAATTACAGCTGACACAATGTCATGTTTTGTAATGCTAACAAATATGTGGTCAATTATTGTTGAAGTATTTGCAGCTATGCTAACCCGCGTAGATTGAGTAATAGCATTGGCTAAGCCTTTTGAAGCCATAACTTCCAAATATTATTGACTTGGGAGTCATTTGACCTGTTTAAGGTGCATCGCCCATGACAATCAATTCTTTCTCAATATGGACATGGCTATCCAGCTCTTGTATATACTGGGTGACACCTAAGTTTGGTGGTCTATAGATCGCATGAACTTGATTGGCAACTCTGGTTCAAATTTAGCAGTGCGGTTTGTATAATACCTCTGTATTAAACAGTGATTTTAAAGAAAACTTTCCAACGTAAAACCTTAAAAAGTGTTTAAAATAATTCGTGTGCATCACAGGAAGTTCTCCAAGCTAAAAATATAGGTGAGCCTGCTTTCTATTTTACATATTAGAAAAAAGAAATTGTGTAACAACAAAATGAATACGCAACGGACACCGAACAAAAACAACAACACAGCAGCCGCGACACCGCCATTTAAACGAAGGCTAACTGAAACTTCACCGGATCAACCAAACGCACTAATAACATCAGTCATAAATATGCATGTCAATGATCTTAAGAATCTCTTTGAAAATTCAATGGCAGCTCTTCTAAACGAGAAACTTAAGAATATGCCCACAAAGACGGATTTAGAAGGCATTTGTGCTGAAATACGCGCACTACAGAACAACAATATAGTGCTCCAAGATCAAGTGCAACAAATGACATCCCGATGTGTGATGCTAGAACGGCAAGTAGAGTTCCTCGAGCGCAAGGCAAATGAAAAAAATATAATTGTCCACATTCCAATTGACGGAGAAGAAAATGCTGCAGATAAAGCAAAAACATTGTGCATGGATTTATTGCAGACAAAAGATTCTTCCTTGGTTGATGCAGCGCGAATACTCCGTTCCAGCAATGAAAAAATCGCCAATGTTATTGTAGAAATGCATAACAGAGACGATGTAGGCCGCGTTCTTAAGTCTGCAGTTAAGCTGAGGGGCACTGGTGTCTCGTTACATAGGGACTACACAACAGCAACACGGGAAAAAAGGAAACATCTGCAGCAACTTAAACAGGAAATCTTTACAAAAAATAAAAACATTAAAACACAAATCCGTGGACAAACACTTCATGTTGGCGATAACATCTTCTACTATGACAACATCGCTTTTAATTGTAATGCCGTCTGCCTATTAAGTAGTAAAAAAGTAGCAGGAATAAATACAAATAATAATTTATCAAATTTAAAAATATTGTCATATAATGTTTCTGGTTTAAGTAATAAGTCCTTGTTTATAAATTTTTATGATTATGTTAACCAATTTGATTTTGTCTTTTTATATGAAACTTTCTTAACCACAATCGAAATTAGAAATTTTGAGAGCAAATTCTCCAGTTATGAATGCAGATGGATTCCAGCGGTCAAATTAAACACAAGAGGAAGAGCAAGCGGTGGCTGTTTTTTTTTTTGGATTCAAAAAACATCTAATAGGTATAGAATGCAGTTTTGAAGGTTCAGACGTCTTAAACAACTCGTATTACTTGAACCTGCGATACGCCGGGAAAACATTCTGGATACTTCCATCCTATGTCAACTGCAATCATTGGGAAAGAGTCTTTGAGAAGTTGCAGGAGCAATTGCTAAACAACGACAATCCAAACGTGCTCATTGTTGGTGACCTTAATTCGAGAATAGGCATAGAAGAAGGAGTGTTGAACGAACAGGAGGGGAGAAATCGGAAATCTAAGGATATGATTTGTAATGGAAGGGGAAGGAAACTGTTAGGCACCTACAAGCGCACCCGGAAGCTGACTTTCATAGTATTGAGGAATTAATTAAAAGGTCATATCCAGCAACTCCTTACAGAAGAAACCAAGCCTTCTCAAGCAAATCTTGGTTTGATAAAGACTGCGAGAGAGCACGGAAACAGTCCTTTCTATGGCTGAAGCTATTCCGGGAGCACAGTGAAGCTTTTTACAGAAGTCAATACTTAGCATGTAATAACAGGTACAAACAAATTTGCAAAAAAATTAGCGCATTGCAAAAACTCATCGCAATTCTGGGATCTAGCAAAAAAAATAAATGGAAAAAAAGCGGTAATCAGCAGAGTAATAAGTCCGAATTTGCTTCTGGAACACTTCAAGAAATTATTGAATCCACCCTCGAATATGGTATCATTCCAGTATGCGCCGCCTAGCTTCCAAAACCAAATACTTGATGGACCAATATCTCAACAAGAAGTACTGGAAAGTCTTGATTATCTTAAAGACGGCAAAGCAGCAGGCTCTGATGAGATCCCTTGCGAATTTTATAAATATGGTACCGAATTGCTCTTAAATAAGTTAGTAGCTCTATTTAATAAGGTAATGGATCAGGAAATTACACCACATCGTTTCCAAGAAGCATTAATATACCCAATTTATAAAAAAGGCGATACATCAGATCCTTCTAACTATAGAGGCATCTCCTTTCTGAATGGGTCGTATAAAGTTTTTACTGCCATCCTTCAAAAACGGCTAACAACTTGGATTGATTCCACCAACCTTCTTAAGGAATATCAGGCAGGATTCAGGGCAGGTTATTCAACGGTGGATCATATATTCTTTTTAAGAAGTATAGCAGAGTCATACATCTTGCAAGGTAAAAAACTGTACACATTCTTTGTAGACTTTAAAGCAGCTTTTGATAGCATTGATCGAAATGCTCTATTTTACAAGCTCTATGGTATGGGAATGTCTCGGAAATTCTTGTTGGTCCTGGAAAAGCTTTACACAAATAATTACATAGCGGTCTGGGATGGAGAGGCAAAAACCGATTGGTTCGAAGCGAAGTCAGGAGTCAGACAGGGATGTGCACTCAGTCCATGTTTATTTGCACTTTTTATTGAGGACCTGACAGCATACTTGCCGGGAGGTATTGAGTTCTCTGGCTTAGGCATAAAAGCCCTACTATATGCGGATGACATAGTACTGCTTGCGAATTCACCAGAAACCCTTCAACTCATGATTAACCGCTTGTACGAATACTGCTGCTTATGGAGCCTTTCGGTTAACCTGGAAAAATCCAAAATATTGATTTTTAAGAAAGGAGGAGGCAGACTTTGCAGGAACGAGAAGTGGAACTATATAAGGGCAACCATCGAGGTGGTTTCAGAATACAAATACCTTGGCATAAATTTCACAAAAAATCTGAATATGGAAAACCATCTTAAAGCTAGACTAATTAATGCCAAAATTGCCATCAATTCAACTTGGAAAAAGTGTTTTGCAAATAAATTTGTATCCCAAAGTAGCAAGTTTAGAGTTTTTGAAGCGGTATCTGAATCCATTTTATTCTACGCAGCTCAAGCATGGGGATATAAATATTACAATACAGTTGAAAAGTTGCTCAGACACTACGTTAAACGTGTATTCCACCTACCTCCGAATACGCCAAACTACGTCGTTATGGTTGAAACCGGAATGTCTCCACTATTTATCAAAACACTTAAACTGCAAATTGATTACATCCTTAAAGTTTTAAATATGCCGAATTCCCGTCTTCCAAAAATAGCTGCACTTAACGCAATTTCTACCAAAACGAGCTGGTATGCAGAATGGATAAATTTAGCAAATAGTTGTGGAATTAATATAAATCTTGATGTTGAAAACCGTTCAAACTGGAAGCCCGTGCTTTACAATCTCATCGCTAGAGTAGACGAAGATTTCTTGTTAAAGTATACCGAAGAAGCGTCGTTATCCGTACATCGATCCATCTACAGTCGTTTGAACCATCGCCTACAGGAAAGAAACTACTTCCATGATAAACATAAAGTTGAGGAAATATCGATGATATTAAAACTTAGAGCGGAACTCTTGGATCTAAACTATATTCCTCATAGGGAGGATTTACCGATATACTGCTGCCTTTGAAACCTTGCTGAGAGAGAGGACGTACTGCATTTTTTGGGAAAATGCCCAATTCTTCGAGAGACCCGCCGAAGCATCTTTGGACGTGATTTTATAATGGATGAGCAAATAATAGAGTTACTTAATGATCTAGACATTCCAAAGTTATTTAAATACTGCAAAATAGCACTTTCTTATAGAAACAGAATTTTAACTGAGCTCTTTTAAAATTAGAATTAGTGGAAATATATTTGGAAACGTGTTCAAAAAATTAATTGTCAATCAGGCAGACGGCAAAGCCATGCACTTACTGATTTTTGTATACATACATTTGTTAATTTAAAAGTAATAAATAAAATCTTAAAATCTAAAAAAAAATCTAGATCGCATGAATATATTTTTTCCCATTTATATCATTTATTTCTATTTGGACATTCTCATAAAACACAGTATTATCATAAATTCTTTTATATCGAATATGTTTTTTTTATGAAAACTGCAATTCTCCCGCCTTTGCACTTTTTCCTAAATAAAATAACTTTTGTTGTTGAGTCGGATTTATTGGTATCTTGGTTTGAATGTAGCTGTTACCATGTGATCACAGTCGTAGGTACATACCGCATGTAAATAAAAATTGAATCAGCAATTTCTTTTAGATATCGCACATGTATTTCAAAAGTGACACAACTCAAAAAACCCAATATCCGAGTTATCACCAACAAAAGATCGTTAAACTTCCACCCAACATATTTATCAAAAGTACATTAGCTTAAATTCATTATTAGCCCTGCAAATGACCCTTATGTCACTTAAGTTTTCAAACGAGATCAAAGTATGTCCCTCCAAAAAACTGACACATTTTCAATTGTGTTCCGACCGCTTAGCTAGCGGGTGTATACATTTTAAATAAAAGTGCATTATTTGGTGATGTGCCATTTTTTTGAACCATAAGTAAAGGTGCGCGTGTTACTATTGAATTGAAACAGTTTAGGTGGTTTAATGTAAAGAAACAATTTGTTTTATTTTGAGTTCAGCCACTTCAGTCATTCGAGGTAAATATAGAGATTGGTTGTATTTTGAGTTAGGTCAATGTTGAAGAATGATAAATTGACATATAGAGTTATGTCAATTTAGAGGCCAAACAAATGGCTAGAAGGGTAAAGGAGCAGGAGATTTAGCTCCAGCGAAAGCAGCAACAACAACTCGCCAACCAAAAAGACCAGCGGCCAAAGCAGCAACAACAACAGCAGCCGATAAAGCAGCATTCGCAGCCTCAGCTGCAACAACAACAAAAACAGCAAAAGCAAAAAACGGAACAACAAAACCAGCAACAGCAGCAGAAACCGCAGCAGCAACAACAACAGCAGAACCAGCAGCAGCAACAGCAACAACAACAACAGCAGCTGAACCAGCAGCAGCAACAGCAACAACAACAACAGAAGACAACGAGGGAGAAGGTGCCCCCAATTAACACCTTCAAAATGGAGTTGAAAGAAACCATTGAACTATGTAAGTCGGCCATTGGAAACAATTGTTTTATTAAAAGACTTAGCGTAGATAGGCATTCTATTCACTGTAACACAGTAGATCAGTACAGGAAAATTAAGAAATTGTTAGCGGACTCGACGACGGAGTTCTTCTCCTTCACCCCGAAGGGGGAAAAGCTGCAAACTATGCTGCTGAGGGGGATGGAACCGTCCACCGAACCGGAGGAGCTTCTTAGAATGCTCAAGGAGAAGAAGTGCGATGGGCTCGAATTCGTAGGAGTCAAGCCTTTCACCACAGCAAGGGCCAAAAGGGAGAAGCGGAAATTACCGTTCTTCCTGGTTCAGCTGTCACCCAATAGCAAACTGGATGGTCTAAGGAATATAAGGGTCGTAGACTACCAGGTTGTCACATGGGAAAAAGTAAAGAGGAGCGATAACATTATGCAATGTGTTCGCTGCCAGAGGTTCGGGCACGCCGCGTCGAACTGCGAGATGCAGCCTCGATGCGTGAAGTGTGGAAAGAACCACAAGTCCGAAGAATGTTCTCTGGGGAAAGAGGGGGCGTCCGAGAAATCTCAGCTCTCGTGTGCGTTGTGTAGGAACTCGGGACATACCGCTTACTATCGGGGTTGCCCCAAGTTCCAAGACATTAAGAAAGTGAACCTGGTTCGACAGCAGAAGAGCGTAGTGAAAAGTCTACCACGTCCAAGCTAAAGTCAAACCGTCACACCCCAAATATCCTACGCCGAAATGGCGGCAGGAAGGGGACAGACGGTACAGCAACAACCGAAGGCTGCTTCACAGGTCCCACTGCCTAAAGCACCGGAGGCTGACTTGATGGCTATCTTGCTTTCTATTCAAGGGCAGATGGGTCAGCTACAACGTCAGGTACAAGAGCAGGCGAAGAGGGTGGACCAAATCTGCGCGCTTCTGCCGGGCCTAGCGCATCTCCAATCATAATGTGTGCGATTGCGGAGAATACCTTTAGGATCCTTGCGGTGAATGTTAATTCACTGATTAGGATCGAACGAAGAGCCGTACTATTTAAGTTGTTAGAAGATCAAAGCCCTGATGTGCTTTTGGTTAGCGAAACCAAGCTAAACCAGAAACATAAGTTACGGCACAGTAATTATAATATAGTAAGAGACCGACCCAACTCTATACAAGGAGGAGGTGTTGCGATCTTCATTAGTAAAAGGCTAAAATATAAGGTAGTGTACAGTGGTGAAGTGCGGAGATTCCAGGAACTAGAAGCATGTATCGTGTGCATCCCTCTCCATAGTGGAAAGAGGTTGTACATGATCTCAGCTTATGCACCTGAAGCTACGCAACCAACTTTGTTTATTTCAGAGCTCGAGACACTTTTCCGATGCCTTAGGCTGGAGTAGGAGGAGAATTATTTCCTTTTGGCCGGGGATCTAAACGCCAAACATAGAGATTGGGGAAATAATATTTCTAACTCTAGAGGGAACCTACTTTTTAATTGGTGGGGTCAGCACAGTGTCGAGTATAGACTCGATTTGAAAGCCACAGATAATCCGTCGTTTCCTAGGAGCGGATCATATCTGGACCTCCTGCTGTTCGACGTACGGTTACAACTGACTAACACGAACGGACAAACTATAAACTGCCTTCGTATGACAGTGACCATTGCGGACTCAGTGCCGAAATTACAATTCCCAACGAGATTGCGGAACTTGAAGCGTTTGTTCATGCGCATCCCTACAATTATAGTAGGGTGCGTTGGACACGCTTTTCTAGAGTTATGACAAGAGCACTCTCCTCAAACCCACCGTCCAATAGGAATCTGTCAAATGAGGAGATTGACGGATACCTAAAACAAATGGACGAGACAATAAAACAAACGATGGACAGGACGATACCTCGACATCAACAAACTGACAATGTAGGCATATACCGCAACGCAACAATTAACGCACTGCACCAACAGAAAAGTAGACTGCTGTCGAGATTGAAAACCCTGAGATTAGGACACTGAAGGCATTGATTAAAAACCTCCAACAGTTAATTAAAGAAAACTACCGATTAGCGGTAAATCTGCACTGGAACAAAAAAATTGGGGCTGTAAAAGCCAACAACCCCAGTATGTTCCCGCAAATAAATAAAATATTTCAGAGGAATAATCTCAACGACCTTCCATGTCTCAAAATTCCTCGAAATACGGACAACGAACGAATACTTGTGACAGCAGGTATAGATCCAGTAAACGCAGTCGATGACGACAATTTCTTTTTGATCGAAGATCCGCAGGAGAAGGTCGAGGCTATAGGAGCGACTTTTTAGGAAGTGTATAAGGTGAATAGCAGTATTTTCCCGAACCATGACCTGGAGAATCGAGTCTTTGTGCACAACTTCTACCTTCGAAATGAACTACAGCAATGGCGATCAGAGAACATCGGTTTCACCGAGTTCAATGAAGACAATAGGGCAAATAATGCCATCGCCAACGAAGGGATACATCCCCCGTTCTTATCGAAGGTAGAGCTCCAAGCGATCTTCGAATCACTAAGAAAGAAGAAGTCAGTTGGAATAGATGGAATATCTAACATTGTGCTTAGACATCTCCCTCTAGAAGCGGTAGACATTTACTGCATTCTGTTTAATAATGTGCTGAATAATGCACATTATCCAGCGCATTGGAAAACAGCAGTAGTGCATCCTATCCCTAAAAAGGGTAAGGACAATTCCAATCCGGCAAATCTCCGGTCAATAAGTCTCCTTCCGAACATCAGCAAGGTATTCGAAAAAGTGATCAATAGAGCCCTGACTAAGTGGGTTGACGACAAACATATAATTCCAGATAACCAATTCGGTTTTAAGGCGGGGCATGATACCATACATGCCGCGTCTAAGCTCGTATCGGATATTCAATGGAACAAAAGCAAGAAACAATGCACGGGTGCCTGCCTGGTTGATTTGGAGAAAGCCTTCGACACCGTTTGGTTAGAGGGACTTTTTTACAAGTTGAGCAGGCTGAGCATAAGTAAACCACTGCTGTACATACTTTATAATATGCTTACCAGTAGGCGGTTCATTGTGAAAAATGGCAATGTGACCTCTGCTGGCACTTTTGAAATTAAAAATGGTCTACAACAAGGTGCGGTTAATTCGCCGATCCTTTTCAATATTTACACAAGTGATCTCGTAGGGTCTCTTCACCATGTTATTGCGTACGCAGATGACTTGGTCGCGTACAGATTGTTTTATAGCAGCCAACTCGATGCGAGGGTAAAGGTTATCTGCTACACGGCCCTTATACGGCCAATGATAGCATATGGTTGTCCCGTGTGGTTCAACGTCGGACCAAGTTCGATGGAAAGGATTCGGGTGTTTGAGAGGGCTTGTCTTCGGGCTTGCCTTCGTTTCTACAGAACACCAGAGTCTGAGTACAAACAGTTCTATTCCAATGAGGTCCTATACAATAGGGCTAACTTAATAAGAGTGGATAATTTCCTGATCAAGATGACTCGAAGGCACATTGCAAGAGCAATGAGTTCGATGAATAGCCTGATCTTCGCGGCTTATTACCCCAATTTCACGTACCACGAAAGAGTGCGCCTTAACGGCTTCGTTCCACCAGAAGCGTTCCTCTATTTTGACCAACAGGGTCTGATCCAGGATAGATCAGCGGTACCGCTAATCTTCCATGTTGCTCGCAAGACTGTGGATAGGCGGCTCAACTACGACAGAGACGTCGCACAGAGCCAAACGGAGCGTCTCCGGTTTAGTAGGTCGGTTTCGGGGCGCGATGGGTACGATGTTGAGCAGCAGCATCAGAAATTCTGGTGGCTGCTGGAAAAAGATGGAATTCCCTTGTCGATTCCGTTTGATCCGGGGTAAGCCCCAAGGCAAAGTTGGCCGCTTGTGAATTTATATATGTATATATTTATGCCCTGGCCGGCTTACATAGGTTTAGGTAGTATAGGTATTATTAAGTTTTATATAAAAAAAAAAAAAAAAAAAAAGCACTTTGCAAACACAAAAAAAAATATAAAAACAAATAAAAGACCACAAAAAAAATTATAAAATGACACAGCACAAAATCAAAAAAAAAAATACGTATTTAATTACGTAGCTAGAGTTAAGATAGGTTAAGTAGTTGTAAGTTTTATTTAAGGTAGTTTTAGTTAAAAATCAAAAATTGTCATTTTGTTAAGTTTTTTCCAAAAAAATTTTTCTTAGCTTTAAAATTGTAAATTCAATTGAAATTCTATATTATAAGTTAGGTTACGTCGAAAGACATAGTATAAGTATTAAGTTTAGCTTAGAGTGCCCGTGTGGGGCCAGTAAGTTAGAGTAAGATAGTTAAGTTAGTTAATCTAGTTTTAAGCACTTTTGGCTAGCATGTAAGTAATAATTGAATTGATAAATAAAAATGCATTAAAAATGAAAAAAATACCTCGTATGAAATGCCTGCAACATGAACGAACTCAAAGAATGGTGTATGATTCGAGCAACAATGTTCGTTTCTCTTAATTTCCTTTTATGTGTTGGACTTCCTTGTGTGTTGTATTCCCATTGCTGCTTAAATTCGTTTTCTTTTGTATCACGAAAACCGGTTTTAGTTTTTTTTTTTTTTGTTTTCGCATACAAAACGAGTACACGAGCAGTATGTGTGTGTGATGTAATAATTTTGTTTTTTTTTTCTTTTCGATTTAATTTCTTATTGTAAGTAATGCAAGTTCAAAGGGGCATATGAAAGGGGAATAGCGACTATACCATGGCTGTGTGATTTGCATAGTGCTGCAAGTGTTCAAATTTTCTTGAATGAGAATTTTGCTACCGCGTATTCGTATGTACATATATGCATGTATATGCGATGGCCCAACAGAAGGGCGGGAAAAGTAGATAATTTCGTTGGTTTTTGTGATTGCAGTAAAATATGTAATTTCTTTGAAAACGCTTTGAGATCCGCTTAGAGAGGATTTTTTGAAATTTCATCTCTAAGTCGGTAAATTCGGAAAAAAAATTCGGAACTCATCTCCAATTTGTTTTGCCTTAACAGTGGCAGCGGGGGCGAAGCAATGCGAGCACGGGCCAGCTAGTCAAATATGTATAATATGTACATGATACAGAAAACAGTAGGTAGGCATTGTTTTGATTTCCAGTTTGTAAGCCTTTTCAGGAGCCCAACAAAATAATTGCCCTCGATTTTAAAACTACATACATTTATGTCTATGTAATGTATGCCTCCACAAATTACTCAAATTTTTATTTTTTCATTTGAAGGACATTCAAAAATTGGAGAAATTTTCTTATCGATTTCTTAGGCCCTGGCTACACGGTCAATTCAATACCGATTCTTTTCAGTGAGACAGGTATATTTTATGTGAGTTGAAACGAGAAGGGTTGACACCGAAAATCCGATTTGATAATAATTCTCGGTGGAAGATGCATGTTCTTTTCTCAAAGCGTTTCATTTCTCATACATTTTTTCATTTTTTTCCGACCGTCGAAGGGTTCACATCACGGAAAACTCAAAAAAATAATTCTCTGTGCAGGACAAAGCACGAAGATTGTGTGTTCTATTTTCAAAGTGTTTCCCTCAACACATTTTGTGTATAGCCACGGGGAAATTTTCAATACCTAGTATGCCATTGACCGTGTAGCCAGGGCCTTACAAATCAAAAAAAAATCGCTCAACCAAAAATCAAAGAACTGTATATTTCTCTTGTCTGTGGTAATAGCTACACTAGGGGTACGATGTTATCTGAATTCGACAAAATAAATAAGTTGAGTTCAACACTTGAGTTTAAATGAATAATCTAGCCGCTTTGTTTCAGTTTGCATACTGTGTTGTTTGGTTGTTTGAAACTGCTATCCCATCGGCTCATGTCAAGCCTATCGAATGCAAAATTGTACGTTTTGTAAGTCACACGCGGTAAAGAAATTTTTTTTAAAATGAATATATAGACGGTTTTATGCCTTTGAACATTCCCTTGACAATCATTTTCAAGCAAATTAAGCGTAAATATTTTTCTGTGCCTTTACCTGAAAATTCCAAAAAAACAAGACACCATAATCATACCTGCGACCACCGCCGACCATACAGTAAGCCAAAACCCACCCCTTTTTTTGAGCTGGGCTAAGAAGTGGGGACACTACGAAACACCGCACAAAGAGGAGACCCCGAGTATAGAAATTAATCTATGGAAACGTTGTTTATCTCATTTTAACGCGTGCTACAACGTTCCGCTCTGAATGGTGTATCTCTTTTTAACGTCGTTTTTTCGTAGCACGATTTTCAATTCACATCGCGAGCTAAGAAGTTTTACTTTAACAAAGAACAAGTTTTTCTAAATAAATACACTTTATTAAAAATATTCCTCAATGTATATGTATATAATATTTGTTTTTCTCTCTGTATATGATTATTCAATATCTTATTCGCACAATTGATATAAAATATTGCATTTGTTATAACTATATATAAGTGTTTGGATGTAGAAACTACATTATTCTTTCGTTCTCGTCCAATGATCACTTCCAGTTACATAAAACTACAAACATACAGGATGATGCTACTATTGCACTCGCAGATTTGCATTTATACAATTGATGCCTAACATTAACAGAACATGATATTCTCGCAAGAATAAAAAAAAAATTAAATATCCTCGTTCTAACGCAAAATATTTTTTTAAATATTCTTCTGCTGCGGCCGCAGACTTTGGATTTAGTTTTAGCTTTCCCACGCTTCGTCACGTTGTTTAGCTGCTAACAACTTGCGTTCTGAAACAATAATAACAATTAGCTTAAATGCAAACATTAATTCGATTTTATTAAACCTACCTTTGGCTTCACGTAGTACTCGCTTTTCATTTTCCCGCTCTTCAGGTGCAGTTTTTAAACGAACCCCTAATGCTCCAGTTACCAGACGGCGAGCTAAAGCCGCACATGTCTCTGGTCGTGGCCGATATGGCTGTAATGATGCAGAGCATTTCTTTGCCTTAAGACGAGATTCAACCGTTGCTTCAGCCAACGGCTTTACAACCACAAATGGATGTCCATTTGCAAGGACTTCAGCAGCTGTATAAACAAAATTATTTTAATATGTACATAGGCAATAAGCAATGGTAACCTACCAATTTGTGAGCTACTAAAAACAGCCAGGGCATGAGTATCATCAACCCATTTAATATCAAATCCTGATTCTTTATATTGCGAAAAAACCATCAGTAAGTCTTGGTTTTTAAACTCCACTGGAAAATGAGAAACTTCTAACACGTGGGGGAACTCCTCATCATTCAGGATCGATTGTTTTGTAAGGTAGGCCTAGGCACAAATCGGTTAAAGGAAAATACATATTTATATCAACGAAATCATTACCGAATAGTCCATTTTCGGCAGCTCAATCTTTACTTTGCCCACAGAGGCTGTCAATTCCTGAATTATCTTCGGATCCAAACAATCGCCGCTATCATCGTACATGGAATCCCAGTCGTCTTCTTCGGCTTCATCATCATCAGTTCCACTTGTAATTGAACTGATATTCTTACAGTCGCCCTTTGTATTTCCTTTACCGAAGGAGTTGGAACTAAATACGGCCTTCTCAGGGATTTCAAGAACATCCGAATTGAAGGTCTGTTTCATTATACGGCGATTACTGCGATTTATTTCCTATAATTAAAGAGCACGATAATACATAAATATACACATGCATAAACCTGGTAGGAGTTATTGATAAAAGCATTTCAACCCCAATTTCCGAAATCAAGTTCATATGAATCAATTAAATCGCAATCAATCAACTTAAGGCGGAACCATGAATATTGAGTAGAGTTGTTTTTTTTAATATGCAATTCAATTCCCGGCGGAAAGAAAACGTACTCGTTTTAACAAAAGCGTGTATATAGCACACTCCCTACTGACTGCTCTAATGGAAACTGACTTCTTGTGCGAAATATTTTATTTGGTATTACATGTAACAATTTAATTATTATTAACATGTCCTCAGCAAACTTATCTGTTAAGAGCATATTAAGATAAGGTTAAGAAAAAAACCGTATACATAATCTCACATATAGCAGTGGTCAAAAGTATGTGGCAATCTAAGTTTTGCATTGTACCTACTATTAAACGGTTTCCGCAAACCCTCTTAACATATCCTTGGGATAACCAAACGCCAAATGTTTTATTCTTGGAAATACGGTGCTTCTGGTAGAGTGGTGTATTTTGAGATAAATCAGTTGTGATTAACCTACACATTAAGTTATGTGTTCAATTTTAAATGTTTGCAATTGAAGGGCTTATTGCAATAACATCCTAAGCCACAAAAGCAAAATATTGAGAAAAAGGGGCTGCAAATGAGAAACGGGTTTCTGAAGATTCAGTATCATCTTTTGGAAAATAATCTTTATCGACAAAACTATCATCACTATTTTCACGAAAATCATCGGTATCAGTTGTATTTTTGCACAATACTACTGGTAACTGCAATCGTACAGTGGCGTATCTCCTTTTCCGCTATCAGACAGACATGATAGTAATTTTGCAATATGTTACTTATGTTACCGTTTGCCAAATCTTTTTGTTTATGGGTGAGCAAGTAGTAGTAGTATTGAATTTATTGGATCATTGATTCCCAATAAATTTTTTTACTCATTCTATTTAGCAAAGGTAAAAGCCGTTAATCAGATATGGGTGAATGAGTGGAAGCGTTCTTAGTTACAGTAATTTCTGACTGGAATGTAACCAAAATATCGATTTGCGAGAAAATGTGGCTTTTTATGTTATTGCAATAAGGCCCTTCAGTTTTATTTCATTTATATTATAAATATTACAATATTATAAAAAGCCGCGAATCCCAAATGGAAAAAGTTGTTTTACAATTGAGTGATTGGTTTTCTGGAAGATTGCATAAATGTAGTTTTTCCGAAAAAATCTAACTTTGAGCTTTAAGGTAAGTTTTGCCTAATGTAGTACGGTTTTGTAAATAGTGTTTGAAAATATCAATTTTGCTATTTTGTCTGCTAAGATCATTTTCTAAATTAGGATTTTTTCCAAGTAAAACTCTTGATAAAATGAATCTCTCGTTAAATTTAAATTTTTCTTTGGTACCTTGAAAATCTCGCGGTAAATTGAACAAACCCTGTGTATTTATCTACACTCGTTTATTTGAAACGATCGTGCGGCTGTTTCACACACAACGCGCTATAAATTGAAGTAGACAAGGCGAATTTTCGATAATTTGAACCAACGAATGTACGTAAACAAAACACCGCAAGAATATGTTGAATAAATCGAACCAGTATACTTTTGTTTACAAATGATACATTTTTTCTCTACGTAATTCAGTTTGCATTTGACCGTGATTCATGACGTACGGCTCTACGTTGCATTGGTTAAAAGTGGTTGGAAAAGAATTAGTCGACATATAAATATGAAATGATTTTTGAACAAATGTGTGTGCTCTCGATAATTTGAAATGTTTCTTATTTCCACTCGATATTTACAACTTTCGTTAAATAAAACTGTCAATAATTCGAACTTTTTGCAAGTCCCCACAGATTCAATTTATCGAGAGTCGACTGTATATTATACCCACTGGTGTTTAGTTAGGCGGGGATAGGAGAGGAGTATTTTTCAGAATGTATAGTGCCTACTGTCAAACATGGATGAGACGGAATTATGGTCTGCGGCTACATGGCGTGAAGCTGAGTTGGAAAAACTGCATACAAGTTAAGCAAATACTTAGTCCGTCTGCTAAAGAACAACTCTTTATTTTCCTTTCTTTTTTTTATATCAAGCACTTGATTTTTGTTCGTGCCGTACTGGTTAGTCCCTTGGACTACGCATGGGGGCCTGGTTCAATCGCAGCAAATACCCAACAAGTTGTTCACGGTGCCAGCTCTTCCGAATGCCTCACAGGCGTATCATTTGTTATAAGAAGCTTCTCAACTCGCGCCATAAGGAGACGGCATAAAACTGTATTTTTTCAAAAATATAACGCACATACAAATGGTTGCGTGAAGCTAGGCTCGGTTCTCCAATGCAATGCTGACGTCTGATATTTATTTATTTAATGGCATAGATTTTGTGTATAATGAAATTGCGAATGGTGGGGTTGAAAAGAACTACCGCCATCCGACGAGCTGGATAAGAAAAATAAATCCTGAGTTTTATTTTCTATTTTCCACATGCATGGAAAGGCAAAAAAAAGCTACCGGTCATTTTTAACCGATAATGGAAATTAGTTTTATTCTAAAACGCAGAACGGACAGATTCAACAGATGTGCAAGTATGTATGTACATATTTGTTTTAAGTTTGCGGCTTTTATGTTTGATGATGTTATTTTCGTTCAAGGAAAATAAATTAATATTTTTAGCCACTGCTCTTACGATTACGTAAATTATAATACAAATCAAATGTATTTGTCATCTTCAAAACGATCAGTTCTTTTAATGAAAATTAAACCATTAAACAACCAGACGCGGCGGAGTTGTGTGTACAATTTTTTTTTGCCCACTACTTAAACGCATCATACACAATAACTGAATATTTGCGATCATAATGCTTACAAGTACTTTCATCTGGTGGCCTCCGGTAATAAGCTACTTTAAATTGAGAAGTGCGAATCCATAATTTATGAGTTTGAATTTCAAATGATTCGCCTCTGTTGAGGTTGACATTGATTGTCTTCCCACTTCACATTGACATGCCAATATCCACTTAATTCTGAGAGTGTAAAATGTGTTTGAGAGTCATATTATTGAAGAATAACAATCACCGTTACATAGGCATTTATGTTGAATTCCATATTGGTTAATTTCTAAGTGGACCTGGGTGACGATTGTATCAGAAATTATCAGATGCTCAAACCCTGAATTGAACAAAATGCTTTACCTCATCTCGATGGTCCTCGTGGCAATCAAAGTACCGCGTGAGTGAGCGAAATGAAAGTGGGTTATGTTTAAAATACCACTAATTTTTTTGTTATTTAATTAATTTGGGCTTGGCAATTATGTATGTATGAAAAATGTATAATGTGGAAAAAATAAATCCATCTTTCCGGCGCGGCGCCTTTCGCTTCTAGAACATATCGCCGAAGTTTTTTAAGCGTTTTCTTGATTCTCAATAAACGTATTAAAATCAGCAGATATAGACAGCCAATTCATTTAATTTTTTTCATGTTTCAGGAAATATTGCTTGCTTGCTCATTTCCAATACCCTTCACAATGCCACAAAAATGACTTATAACCAGGGTTCGGATTTTGTTGACAAAAAAAAAAAACAAAAAAGGCAAAATGTTATACCTCAGAAAAAGGCAAAAAAAGGCATTTACTAATAAAGGTTTTTATGCATTATTATTAACATTGTAATAGCACTGTACAACCCAAAACATTTTGAAGTTCTCTGTTAACAATCGCCTACGATTATCTCTCAGGAAAACCTTGAATGAAATAAAGGATCTTTCAACATGGGCAGAGTCTAGTGGAGCCAAAATAAGAGGTGCCACGTAGTTGACTTTAATATTCGAGTCCAATTAGGAGTTTGCAGCGTCATTTGCTGAAAAAAACGCGTACAATTTCATCACATCTTCAGCTACTGGCCCTTGTTGTAATTTCTCCTCGATCCCGTTCAAAGTCTTTAACCCTTGTGTCTACACCTAATTAAAATTCGTCTTGTCTACACTCGGGTGTACCATACAAAATGTATGGCCGTATGGAGATTACTGAAATAGGGCGAAAGTTAACAACGAATATACATGCAAAAAAAGAGTATGACACATTTGGCTTTTGTTATTGTTCAATTTCTTTTATTTATTGTAATTATATTATGAAAAATACTAATGAAGGGGAAAAATAAACAGCAAAAAAACAGTCAGTCTAACAGTAAGCGCTGCTGCTGCTAAAACTATGCTAGATTAGGGTTGCTTGCAGTAGATGCAATTTCACCCAGAGGCCATAAAGGTCTATTGTGAATACCCTAGTTGTGCATGTCGAAGCATGCGTTTAACAAAACTATTTCGATCTATTGATAATTTTTTTTAGGTCTGTGAGCGGTATCTTAGCCAGGTCATCTAGGCTGTCGAAGAACCGTGCTCCCATACAAGATAGGCGCCGTTCCTGAAAGGCCGGACATTGGCAAAGAAGGTGTGCTACAGATTCTATTTCATCCTCATCCATACAACTTCTACAGAAGTCATTAGTAAGGATGTCGTATCTTCTGGCCATGTTTCCTATTATACAGTGTCCGGTTATAACACCGACTAGTAAATGGATTTGGCTTATTTTCATAAGAAGCAAGGATGTTGTTCTCTTCTGGTCGACTGCGGGCCACAGCTTGCGGGTTATGGCGCAATCGCTAGGGTTGCGCCATCGGTCATCGGCTAAATTAGTGGTGATGCGGTCTATTAGATGCTTAGCTGTGTTGAACGCCGGTAAAACCTGTCTGTCAGCTACTGTTATATCCATATCAGAGCCTTTCCTGGCCAGTCCGTCTGCTGTTTCGTTTCCTTCTATACCCGCATGTCCGGGTACCCAAATGAGTAGAACTGTGTGGTGCTTTATCGCTCTAAGTGCTTTGAGGCACGTCTTTACGCATTTTGAATTCACGGAAGTGACTAGACTCCACTTAAGAGCGGCTTCGTTGTCCACGCAGATGGTGATTTCCGTTGCTGGTAGTCCCATTGCTAGGACAATTTGTGCTGCCTTCTTGATAGCATATATCTCTGATTGGAACACGCTGCAATAGTCGGCTAGTCGGTAAGACTGATTTATGCAAAGTTCTTCCGAGAAGACTCCTGCTCTGGTACCTTCTTTTGTTTTTGAACCGTCTGTAAAGATGGATATTCCGATTATGTCGGAGTTGTTCCAGATCTGTCTGTCTGGTATGGAGACCTTGAAGTATTTCTTGAAGTCAAGCTGGGGTTTCTCATAATCTGTACAGGGCATGAGTCCTTTTTGATTAAAAATGTCCAATATGACTGTGTGCCCAGAGGAACGAGGCCTCCAGTTGCCATTTTCTCTTAATCTGAGAGCTCCTTTCGCTTACTACTATGCTACTTCTGCGTAAAAAATGTGTACACCCGGGTGTGCCAAGTTTATATTATACCCGAAACACACGGATACATGCGCAATATTTGCGAAATATGGTAGCCGAGAGGTACTGAGCTCTACAGCAGGCAGAAATGTGAAGAAGTATATGTTATGAATTATGATACTCTCTTACACAGAAAGCACACCCGGGTGTACTGGTGTAGACACAAGGGTTAACACCTCTTCAATAGGCCTTCCTTAATATTACGCATTGCACTTAGCTCAAATGCTCAAATTAAAATACATTGAATTACTAGGAGTCACCTGTTATTTGTAAACATGAACTGTGCTCTTTCGGGTGGACTAAAAATCTGTTTTCAATTTCACCACAAATTTTTGTAATTGAGGGATTTTCACTTTCAATGACAACACTTTCAACAGACTAGCACTAAGTATGGCCAGTATGGGCACACAGTTACGAAAAAAATACTTCCCAGATGTCTAACGGTTTTTGTCAGATGAAGACTGGTAAATAAAACTGCGCCGAATGCCTGAAATTGTACATACGGTAGAAGAATGTATGTAGAGTTGACACACATGTATTTAGGGTTGTATTGGTGTGTAGGGATTTTTTTATTTGCGCTTATGTAAACAATGCATGCAGTTATGTGCATCTTTATACGACAGAAAAATCTGCGCTCATACGTGTGGACTCTGAAATTTCTTTCGTATGAGCAAGGATATGGTTTTAAAAGAAAGTGCTCAGCTACTTTGACAAATAGCACCAAAAAGGCAAAGTCAAAAAAATGCGTTCCCTGGTTATAACAAATAAGATCAGGATACAGAGGAAGCTACACACGTAAAAGACTAAACTCTTAAACCTTAAACTAATTGGGAATCTTGCCAATGACTTATCTTGCATGTATGAGGAGGTGGAAGAATCCCACTATCACCTTCTTTGTCTGCATCTGCCCGTCGTCCTTAAGAAAAAAGGTTCTTGGTTCCAAGTGCATTGAGACTAATCAGCTCACGTCTCACGTGGCAACACCATGGGCTTACTTTGGTTTTAATTTTGGATCATTTCAGGCATCCAAACTGAAATTGGCCTTCCTGTGTGTTTGTCATCCTCCGGCGTCTCTCTGCCGCCCAAAAAACGTTTATGCCCATCGAAAACAACAGTTCTATGTTTCTGCTGCATTTTTACCAATTTTTGCGTGAAATTTAATGACCGGTCTTTGTTTCAATAGGCGTGTTTTTTTTCAAACCTATATAGGCTAAACATGTTTCCGCAACATGTTTTCAATGTAAAATACAACAAAACCTTACTTACTTAGTTGGCGCTACAGCTCGAGGTGAACCTGGGCCTGCTTCTCGCAACCATTTGTGTGTGCGTGTTATATTTTTGCACGAATGGAAGGGACCTACAGTTTTTTGCCGAGTCCGAACGGCGAGTTGAGAAGCTCAATCGTGACAAATGATACTCTTTGATGCTTGTCAGATATTCGAAAGAGGTGGGCACTGTGAAAAACTTTTAGGTGTTTGCGGCGGGATTCGAACCCAAGACCGCTGGCTCAGTAGTCCGACGCACTAACCACTTGCGCTACGGTGCCCACCAACAAAACCTTAGCCTGGATAATTATCCAGTCTTATTTCTGTATGGAAAGCTTTTTCGAAATCCATATAGGTTTGAAAAAAAACGCGCCTAATGTTAACATTTCAACATTAAATGAGGCGCTCAGCGACAAAACGGCCTAACCCTAAAAATTTCGTACTGATAAAAATGAGTTTAAAGAAAACCACATTATTAAAATATTTTAAATTTTTTTTTTGTATTATTAGTAAACGAAATTTATTTGTTTTCTTTGTTTTGAGTTAATATAAGGTCGTCCTTCAATAATAGAAAGGCTATTTTCAATCATACTAAATAATAAAGCATTAACGCTCATTCTGTAAACACGGCTGTATCTCGGACTGGAGCCTAAACGGCTGGGCGGATTTGCTTGAAACTTCATATCTGGGGTCTGTGGGACTACACCACAAGGCCAAATTGGAATTTTCATTCTAGCCCCAAAAATGAAGGTACCTATACTTCATTTGGGACCGATTATATAAAAAGCGGATTTTCTCGAAAACGGCTCCAACGATTTTGTTAAAATTTCATATTTAGGTTATCATAGACACATGCTATCAAAAGTCATACATAGGTTTTTGCCTTAAAAGTTGTACAACGGTACTTGACTTTTTAAATAATTTTCTAAATTGGATATTTTTCGGAAACTGATCAGTCGATCGGTATTACCGATTTTCATATAGTAGCTGTTTAAAATTGAAATAGCAATAAGAACTACGATGCAATGTGAAAAGAACGTCAACATGTTTGCATGTACATAATATGTACATATACCCCTCGCATGTTTTGCTCGTCTTGCAATACGATTCGGTATGAAAGTAGAAGCGTATGAATTAGGTTAGGTTAAACAAAAAAAACAATCCATCTTATAAATAGATTTGAGGAAACTATTTAAAATTATTCAAGGGGCAACGAAACTTTCAAAAATATATTTTTTGACCTTCAGCAAATAATGGGACTGAAAGTGGGTACATAAAATAAATAAATCTGCCGCGCATACCACGAAAGCATGATTTGCACCAGAAGGAAATGTCGAAAAAAAAGAACATGGTAATGTTGTGGGCCTAATAGATGATGGTGCTGTTGTTGTCGTTTTCTTTCTTTCAGTGCTCCCAATTAAATTCTGCGTTATAGCTATGAATTCAAATTCAGTTTATACGGCGCGGCGCTTATAAGCACGCGAAAAGAATATACGAATACTTATGAATAGCGAATTACTTATCTGCAGAGGTAGGCATTGAGTCTTCTAACTACACTGAGCTTTTATTGGTAAATATGATTCACACAGCTATTTTCTTAACTTACATATATGTTTGCCCCTTTAGCTCTGTAAAAATGTTCGTCGTTTTCGATGAGGGTCTAGTGATAAATAAAAGAAAAAAAAGTGGCTTATGCCATTTTGGAATCCAATAAAAATTTAAATCGTTATCAACTGTGGGATAGGTCATTTTGTCTGCAATAAAAACAAGCATGTGCTGTGCTGATAGTAATATTTTTAACTGAATATTATATTATTCAGGAATGTTTCGTCTATTGCAAGTTTTTAATATCTTCTGGCTAACTTGATATACATTTTTTAATTTTAATTTTAATTTTACTCTTCAGCTTGAACTTTCAGATGCACTTTTCGCAAAACCCACACATATTATTTTATTTCTGAAATTGTATTTGGCCTAAGCTGCAATAATTACAAAGAAGTTCCATATACCGCTTAGGCAATTTTTTTATATTGAAGATTTTTAAATTTCATTTCGATCTGAGTATTCAGTTTAATTTTTTTTGGAAATTTTGGTTAGGCCGTTTTGGCACTGAGCGCCTCAAATGAAAATGTGTTCTGAAAAAATATGTTTTTATAATTGTTAAATGTCAACCAAATGTCATGAAATTGGCAGATAGTAGAAAAATATTCAAGTTTTCAACAAATTAATGGCGCTCTTGGTTGCTGAGATATGGTTCGTGTCCGGGATATTATTTGACACACTGTGTACATGGCACGCTAATTTAGCTAAGGTTATTAAAGTAATGGTTGCGATTGTGATTTTTAAGGTGTGGTAATGTTAAAAATTTTAGGGGGCCCTTGAAAATAATTGATTCCAAAAATGGACGGTAAGCGAAATAAGTTTGAGTACCTCTACCTAGTGATGGGCAGATTTTTTTACCTACCCGGTGGGTATTTATTAATGGGTAAATACCGGGTATTTACTGGGTATTTTACCCACCCAAAATCGGGTATTTATTACATTTAGTAAATAATGATAATGCCAAAGAAGTATTTATTACGGTTGGTAATTAGTGTGTGCCAAAACAGGTATTCAAAATAAATCAACCCTTTTTTACCGTTATGTACGATTTATATATACTACTTTAATGATTTTTTAGTATTAGACTTCAGTTTTTTATAGCAATTGGTGCAGTCTTCTCGCTAGTGATTAAAGTTTATTTTTTATTTAATATGGGAAGAAATAAGAGTACCGTGTGGAAATATTTCGATAAAATGGCTAAATGCAAATTTTGCAGAAAGACGTACCAATATCACAGACAATAAATATTCTGATTCGTTGGTTTATTTTATGAAAAAACAAAACATATTGAAGGGGGGGGGGGGGGGGGGGTATATCTTCAACGCCCACGGAGCTACAGGGTGTTGAATAAAAGTCATTATGCTACAAAAAATGTTACTATGGGGAACGATTCATTGTTCCATGTTATGAAAAAAAAAATACGTATGGGTGGGGGTGTCTATCTTTAACATCCACGGAGCTACAGGGTGTACCAACAATTATTCAATTATAACTTCTGGTCTATGAAGGCCAGAGCAATCAAGGTGGGCTTGTTCGATAGACACTTGATGGATGTCTACAACAGTTTTCTACGGCTATTACCATCCGTGCTTTCATTTTCGAGCAATTGGTCTTCAAACACAATTTTTTTAATTCTTTTTTTAATCAATTTTTAGAAAATTGCATTTATCTCGGGAAAACATGTTAATACTATCTACATTTTTTTTATATTTTGGTGCGCCGTAATGTTACCTACAAATTCACCATACAAAGTTTTTATCTAGGGCATATAGTTTTGCATAGAGGTATTTTAGCACGAAGAAAAAAATTGTATCAAATGCTATGAGTCTGACAACGTCTGGCAATGAATTTCTACCAACCGTTTGAACTGACAATATTGTCAGAGAAAATATTGTCAGAACATTTGCAGGCCAACCGCCTGTCAATAAATTGTCAGGAATTGGGACAAAACCTGGCAACCGTGTGAACTGGCAATTCCACATTGTGAGGTAGTTTGTCATTGTCAGCTCATTTGCAGCTAATTGTCAGCACATTTCTAGACCTGACAATATTGTCAGATCTGGCAATCGTCTTAACATAGCTTTACTACTGAACACGCGGAGAGGTTCGGAAACAGAAGTAAATGAACCAATTTGCAGTTATAATGCGAATATACCCAGCACATCAAAATCTACTGAATCGGCAGAACTCATCTCTTTTGATAAGATTGTAGTTACAATACCATCTAATTCCAGCGACTCAGATTAGTAAATATTCAAAGAATCTTTTGTTTATGTTTTGCATTTTCGTTTTTAAATCGAATAATATAAAATACCCAATGAGCATGTTTTTACAATAATTCCTCATTTGTAAAGTATACTTGTTTTAAATAAAATAAAATAAAATAAAGTATTGCTGAGCGGCACTGAGCTGTACGTTTATAATAAATGTAGTAATTAATAAATTAAGTAGAAACGAAAACTGAAAAGGACGTATCTTTTTTTAATTCTTAAAATAATCGAACATTCTGTAAGACCATTTACAAATCAGATGTGGGGTTGATCTACCTCCAAGAAGAGATCATAAAATAATACATCGTCGAAAAAGAAGAAAAAGAAAGAAGAGAAATGGCCAACCGCATGAACCGAGCCGAGCTAGCTGAGGTGTTATAAGAGGCCGGAATTGATTTTCCCCAGACATCCTCAGTCGCCGCACTTCATAGGATTTATATACAACAATTTCAACAACGAGACAACCGTCATTCACCGTCACCTGCACCATCGAAGGCATCTGCCCATCAGATAAGTGACCCAATACCGGAACTCCAACCTATTGAGCACATCCATGACCTAGATGCCGAATTAAGTCGACTACGAAAAATGACCGAAATAACGAAGCTCAAGGCTGAGCTCCGCGCATTGGAAATCGAAGAACTAGCAACTCAAAGCCACCGTCGTCGCCTTGAATTTAGTGAGCACCAATACTGTTAATACCCGAAACACATTACTCGCCAACCGAATGATGCTAACCGCCAACCGAATGATACTAACCGCCAATCGAATCCTGTTAACCGCAAACCGAAAGACCCAAACCGCTGTGCCAATTACCATATTACTGGCCACCAGGAAACTGAGTAAAGGAGATACTAGATCGAAGCCGATCTATTAGTCAGATTGGCCGAATGTAAAGTATACTTGTTTTAAATAAAATAAAATAAAATAAAGTATTGCTGAGCGGCACTGAGCTGTACGTTTATAATAAATGTAGTAATTAATAAATTAAGTAGAAACGAAAACTGAAAAGGACGTATCTTTTTTTAATTCTTAAAATAATCGAACATTCTGTAAGACCATTTACACATTTGAAATAAATACCCACATAAATACCCGTTTTGGTAAATAACTGGTAAATACCCTGGGTATTTACCCTAAAATGGTATTTACGGGGTATTTTCCCATCACTACCTCTACCTCTGGTCTAAGTGACTTCTACCGAGTATAGTGGATAGCTACCTAACCTAACTGGAAGCCGCACAATATAAAATTTTGTGCAGTCTCTGGAGCCGTAAAAACAAAAAACTCCAACGCATTTCGACTAATACACAAAAAAAAACCCAAAATTAGGAATGAAAAAGAGATCGGATACTGTTGCGGATTGCGCAACTAAAAAACAACTGATATAAAAGAAACCGTTTCAAAACTTATTTTTAAGTATTTATTTACAAAAAGATCGAAATAAAGTTAATCCTCATTTAGTAAAGCAAATAAAGAATTGAACATGACTTTAAAATGAATTCAAGAAAATGTAAGCATACGTATACACTAAAAATTTAAGTTACGACTACTTCTTTATGAAAATGTTGTCCGTTTAAAAACTGCCAGCTCGAATTCAAACCATCATTGTTCAAGAAAAAATGGATGCGTCCAGTCTCATTAATGGGTAGCGTTTCTTCTAACAGATAATAAATGCAAAAACAGCAGAAACCCAATCCGTCCCAAACAAATGGAGAAAGGATACTTTCAATCAGTGTTACCGCTGAGAATTTTCAAAAAGTCACAAAAAAAGTCTCACAGTCTCCCAAAAAGTCGCAATATGAAAATTTGCATATTTCTGATTGAAGATCTTATTCCAGATCACATAAATTACGAATAAATTAACAAATATTTGTTTCAGAATTGATTGTTAATTTACTAACAAAGAAATTGGTCAAAGATAAAAGTTTAATAAAAAAAAATTGTTTTAAGTAAAAGTTTTGAGAAAAAAATTATTTTTAAGTAAAAAATTGAAACGGCAAATTTTCATAACTTTGAGTTTAAGGAGCCATAACATTTTTGTTCCTGCAGTAAAATTCACAAAGTCTTCAACATTTTTATTTGATTTCTGAATTGCCTTCAATATGTATGTACGAAACTACTTTTGTAGCTGTAATGGTTCATAAGTTATAATATTTAAAGTAGTTGTAACTTCAAATCGGAGGTTTCCCACTTCGACGGGCTATAACTTAGAGGGGGTGAAAATAGACCCTCACTACCGTACGATTTTTGGTTCGCCGGAACTTCAGAAATCTCTATTTAGAGAGTTATACGACCTCTTAACGGGGACACCCTGAAGTTATAAACATTTCGCAATGGAATGCAAAGAATTTATTGATTTGGCTTATAATGTATTTGCATGTGTTTGGTTATAGTGTATGATCAAAACAAAAAAAAAGTTAAAATAGATGTGTATGTAAAAATAAATACATTTCGACAAAAAAGTCTCAAAAAACTTTAAAAAGTCTCCATATTTCTATGAAAAGTCGCAAATTAGGGGTATTTTAAAAAAAGTCGTATCAAAGTCTCAGGAGAGGCAAAAAAGTGCCAAAATGCGACTTTAGTCGCACAAAGGTAACGCTGCTTTCAATAGAAATTTCCACAACTAACCAGTGGCAGTTTGCTTTGCCGCTACGCAATAATTTCTGCTATTTTATTTATTCACATATCCGCTCATACTTATGATTCACCTTTAAAACGTTTCAGGGTCGATAATATTTACACTCTGTTCACGAGTGCGCGTTCATGGCCATTTCTTGCAATTTAAATTTAGTAGACATTTAGCGGTAAATTTTTCTTTACAACTTAATATTGTATATTAATTAAAAAAAAATAAGACAAAAATATTGTTGCCAAAAAAATTCCAAAATCTTGTGCATCAAAATACTTGCATTCACAGTATCTACAGTTTCTACAGTATTGCTGTTTGCTGACAGTTGAAAAAAAAAAAAAAAAAATTAAGTAAGCTACTGAAAATCCGAAAATATATATGTACTCAACATATGTATGTAGGTACATAGTACATGCGAAATAATAGCAGCTACAAAAAAAAAAACTTAGTATAGCAACTTTGTTGTTGTAGTTGTTTACATTAAAGTTCTCCAGCTGATCATGTTGGTTTACTCGTACTCCGAATACCGTTATGATGTTTCAACTGAATTCATCCATGAATTTTATATTAGGTACAGTTATACAATCTGACAAACCATTGTTTCATTCCAAAATAAAGTACTACGTAGCATAGTAAATGCACCCTGGTACATAAGAAACGCCGATCTACATAGAGATCTAGAAGTTGAAATGGTTGAAGATGAAGTCAAAAAAGTAGCTAGCAGTCATAAACTCAACCATGTCAACTTGGAAACCTTTTGATCTAGCTAACTAAATTAAATGAAAGAAATGAGAACAACTTTATTCTAATCAAGAAAAAAAGAAAACCAACGAACGGCGGTGTATTAATAAATTTAACAACATAACTCCGAAAAATAGATTGCTGATTAGTCCAACGACTAGGTGCGACTGACCGGCGTCAGTCAGCCTTTGGTAGGTTTTCTAGATTGAATTAATCTAAAGTCACTCACTATTGCAGACAGTTCCCTCGCGTATCTGTCTCTTTTGATGATTTTTCCTTCTAGCGCTTAAAAAATAATTAAAAAATAAAAATATTGCTAGCCAAAATGGGTCAAGAAGAACATTATCCCAATTCCCAATGTCGTACTTCGACCCGTATTCATAGTGGTATTGAGGGTCGTGTCGCATCCGAATTGGTATTCCCGAAATCGAATGCGATGTATACGACAACCCATCGCTCATTCCAACGCACATTTGAAATGTCAAATATAAAATACAAAGAAAGGAAATTTCTTGAAGTGTTTAGTTTCTTTTTAAAGGATAATTTTGTATTTAAATAAATTATAAAGTATGCTTTACTTTAGATAGCGCTACAGATCGGGGTGAACCTGGGCCTGCTTCTCGCAACCATTTGTGTGCGCGTGTTTATTTTGTATTTATTTTTATATAATTCATTGTACATGTAAGATAAATCTTTTAAATGTGCACAAGCTTAGTTTGAATATTAATATTAAATAGAATGTATAAAATATAATGAAAATAATAAAATAATATTAAGAGAGAGAAGAAAATGATGAAAGTTACAGAAAAGTTTATGACTGAGATAGCTAAAGAAGCGAAGATAAGTTAAGCGGACAGAATAAAGATCATTCCATTAAAGATTGTCGGCGAAGTATTGAAATAATTCTTTTTTGAACGAATAGGCGCTGTTCACATTTTTAATATTGAGGGGTAGAATGTTCCAAAGTTGAATGGCGTAAACAAAGAAATGACGAGTGGTGACAAGATATTTACGTCTGGGAGGTATTAATTGTAGTGTTCTCTGTGTTCTTCCGAATTTAATTTTACTATATAGATACGCTGGTTCTTTAGTTAAAATAATTTTATGTAAAAATAATATAGTACGATATTTTAAAAGCGCAGTTAAGGAGCAGCCGGTTATTAATTTAGTGTGGTCAGAGATATGTTCATGCCTTCCAATGCCGAAGATAAACCTTGCGCAGCTGTTATAGGCTACTTCAAGTTTTCGTTTGGATTCATGATCCATGTTTGAAAATAGTTCGCAACCGTATATTATCAGTGGTAAAATAAAGGCTTTCACAAGCTTAAGCTTAACATTAACCGGGAGGTATTTGGCCGTTGGACTAACGCCACGGAGGGCACCATAGATTTTAGAAGTAACCCTATTTATATGGATATGTTCTCTACATATTCTATTGGAGAATTGTTGAGATGAAGTGATGGAAAGACTTCTTTGTTTCTACTTCTGTTAACGATCATAGCTTTTGTTTTTGTCGGATTCAGATTGAGCTTATTTTCTACGGACCAAAGGAAAACTTGGTTCAGTTCCCTCTCCATTTTGTTTATGGCCGAGTTCTTATGCAGTTTCGGAAATAATGTATATATTTGTACATCATCGGCGAAAATGTGATACTCACAGGTGGTGAGGCGTTCTGTAATATCGTTTATAAAACATGTGAATAGAAGTGGGCCCAACACAGAACCTTGCGGAACTCCTGAAGGCACATGTAAGGTTGATGAACATAGACCTTTATGAGACACGTACTGTGAGCGATTAGCGAGATATGAGGACATAAGTCGACATAGGGAGCTTTCATATGAGAATTGGTTTTCAAGTTTGCGAATTAAGATGCTATGATTGACGCAATCAAATGCCTTGGAGAAATCTAAAAATACCATTAAACCCAGCATATCACTATCCAATCCTTCGCGTATATCCTCACAGACCTTTAAGAGTGCTGTAGTGCAGTTGTGCTTTTCGCGAAAACCTGACTGAAATTGAGTGATTAGGTTTTTATTCCTGAAAAATTCCTTAATTTGGCTACTAATAATCGTTTCGAAAACTTTGCTCAGGAACGAGAGGATTTCGATTGGACGATATTCTATTTTACTCGTTGATGGTTTTGGCAGAGGTAAAACTTTGGCAATTTTCCGGCTTTCTGGAAAGGTAGAGGTTGTTATAGCCGTATTAAAAATATGTGTAATTTGATGAAGTATAACAGGAAGTAGAATTTTTATAAAATCCGGGTGAACATTATCCGCACCCACAGCTTTAGACTTAATTCTTAAAATAGTTTGGCCAACGCATATTTCATCTACACATAAAAGCGAGAAACTCTCTACTAGGTTGTTTCTAGGTATGATAACATCCGGCATGGTGGAAATATTAGAAGAAGGATGAATCAATTTTATATTAAGTTCTTCTAGGTCTATGTTATCTGGAACAGGGTTCCTTTCGGAACGAAGTCCAACTTGACGAATGTTTTTCCAAAACTTGGAACTTGAGACACCAGTTCGAAATTTATTTTCATAGAAAGACTTCTTGTTCCTGCGAATGAGAGAAGTAACTAAGTTACGCACAGCTTTAAACTCCCTAAAGATGACAGTACATTTGTATCTTCTCCACCTAGCATATAAAAGGTTACGTGTTTTAATTAGGTCAATTATTTCATGCGTAAACCAGGGAAAAGCGGTTTTCTTAATTCTTTTCGATACAACAGGTACATGTCTATTGAAAAGATAAAAAACATTTTCATTGAACAATTCAACTTGTCTAGTTACGTTATTTGTCGTGTAAATTTTTTTTTTTTTTTTTTTTTTTTTTTTTTTTTTTTTTTTTTCCCGAGGGTAGGTGAAAATCTTCCATAGACACTATGAGAATAGCAAGCGCGTGCTCATAGTAGTGTCAGATTCTTACTGACCAAAAACACCTCCCTTCGATATAAATTTGTTAGATACTGCAACTAAGTTATACTACTTATCAAGCAATTTTTCTATCACGAAATATAAACGTTTGGCAGGTTACTTTCCAATGAAAGATCCTGCATATTCCGCAATTTAGATGCGGTTAATCCTTATCTCGCCAAGTCGAAAGGTTTTGTCCTTTGTAGTCGGCGCAATAAATTGCTCTCATCCAAAATAAGTAGGACTGTATTATTAACATGTCCGATTAGTCGGTTTCTATGTTTTCGCGCGAAGCTTCCAGTTTCAGCTTCGATTGTCGGAATTCCGAGATCCCTGTGGATATCGTCGTTTCTAGCATACCACGGTGCTTGGACAATTTCTCTAAGCACTTTATTTTGAAAGGTCTGTAAAATATTGGCATTTGTTTTCTTGGTACAACCCCAAAGTTGTATACCGTAGGACCACACCGGCTTTAGCACTTGCTTGTATAAAAGCAGTTTGTTCTCGGTACTGAGGTGGGAATGTTTCCCGATCAGCCAGTACATTTCTCTATATTTGATTTCTAATTCTTTACGTTTCATTTTCACGTGCGAATTCCACTTCAGCTTTGCGTCAAGTGTCATTCCCAGGTATTTGGCTTCATTTGCAATAGGAATTCGGGCCAAATTTATAAAAATTGGCAAGTCATTAATTTTTCTATAAGTGAAATTCACGTGAACAGATTTAGTTCCGTTAAGGGCGATCCGCCAGTCCCTCGTCCATTCATTTACTTTATTCAATGCGTTTTGCAGTTTGGCAGTCGTTTCCTCGATTGTTTTACCTACTGCTAGGATAGCGGTGTCGTCGGCAAACGTAGCAAGCATAGTGCCATCTTCTTTCGGTATATCACGAGTATATAACAGATAAAGAAGCGGCCCCAGAACGCTTCCTTGCGGTACGCCGGCCGAAATTTTTTTGAGCTCTGAGTATTCGTTTCCATTTCTAACACGGAAGAGTCTATTTCCGAGATATGAATCCAAAATCTCGTATAGGTACACGGGGAGTACTTGTCGTAATTTGCATTTCAAGCCATCGTGCCACACCTTATCAAAGGCTTGCGAGACGTCAAGAAATACGGCTGAGCATATCTTTTTTTCTTCTAGTGCTTTTTCGATTACGTTAGTAATTCTATGCACCTGGTCAATTGTCGATTCTGTGTGGAGAAGTTGTATCCTTAAAAATAACGTTTCTCACATAGCTAAGTATAAAGTCTTTAGAGCAACCGCAATTGCAATTCTGTTTTATGGAGCACAGGCATGGGGATATCGTTCTTTTGAAGCCGTGGAAAAGTTCCTTCGTTATTTTATTAAAAGTACCTTCAGACTGCCCAGTACATCACCAAACTATATGCTATATCTTGAAACGGGAATAGCGCCCCTCTTTTTAGACACCCTTAAAATGCACTTCAACTATGTGGCAAAAGTTATGGCGATGAGCGAAGAAAGGATTCCAAGACTAGTTCTAACACAAATTATAAATTCGGGTGGAACATGTGTAAATGAGTGGAACAAACTGGCAATCGAATGCTCATCAACATTTTTAATATCAGCCGACGAAAACCCCGATTCATTTAAAGCAAAATTTGATGACTTGCTGAAGAAAGCTGGTAATATGATGTATGATAGGTACATTAAAGAAGCCGAATCGTCAATCTACAGGGCTTACTACAGTAAAGTAAACCACTTCTTAAAGCAAAAAACCTACTTCTTAGCTGAGAACACTTCTGAAAAAATCAGCTTGTTATTTAAAGTAAGAGGTGAACTCCTTAGTTTGAACTACATTCCACATCGACCAGAGCTACCATTATTGTGTGACTTATGCAATCGTAAAGAACGGGAGGATGTGTTCCATTTCCTGGGAGTTTGCCCAATACTCAAGGATTTCCGTAAACGCTTCTTTGGTGTAGCCACGCTTAATTTAGAGGAAACGATTAACATTCTGAACGGTGAACGAAGTTGGGACCTTCTTTATCAATATTGCTTAGGAGCTATTCGTTACAGAACATGCATAGTTCAGGAAACTTTTTAAAAATCTTTCTCAGAAAATTGTAAATAATTGTAATAGTTTTTTCTTATTATGTATAAATTATAATATAAATGTCAGTCTGGTAGACGGCCTTCGGCCAAACCATAAAGGACTTAAGTCAAACTTAAAGTTAAGAAAATATAAATTGTATCTATTTTTGAAGTCAATAAATCTAATCTAAAAAATCTAATCTGGTCAATTGTCGAATGCTTACTTCTGAACCCAAACTGGTGGTCAGGGATTAGATTATTTTCTTCTATAACCGGTTGGAGACGCCTTAGTAATATCCTCTCGAAAATTTTTGATACGACTGGAAGAAGCGAGATTGGTCTGTATGATTTTACTTCATATGACGGTTTTCCTGGTTTTAAAACCATAATGACTTCCGCAACTTTCCATTGGCTCGGCACGTGTTTTAATCTGAGTGCAGCATTTATAATATGGAGAAGCTTAATAAATGCTCTTCTAGGTAAGGCTTTGAGAATTTCTCCGGTAATCAAATCATAACCAGGAGCTTTCTTAGGTTTTAGTTTCGCGATCTCACGTTCGAGTTCTCTAAGCGTCGCAGATCTGCGCGTTAAATCGTCAGATGGTGGAACTACTATCCTTGTGAGGTTGATGTTGTCATGAACCACTTGACCATCGTTCGGTTTAAAGGTTTCTTCCAAATGGGCGGCAAAAATATCCGCTTTTTCTTTATCTTCCCTTGCCCATTCATTTTGATTTATTTTAAGTGGCGGCGCAGGGATTTTGGGCCTTTTGGTGCCTTTTACGGCTTTCCAAAGGGAATAATTGGAATTTTTTTTTGCTGTTAACCTTTCAAGGTAAGAGCCTATCGCACGATTTTTAAAATCCTTAATGCTATTCTTTAACAAATTGCAAAGACGATTCAGATATGTTTTATGCTGTGGAGCACGACTCTGTTGCCATCTTTTACGCGCTTTTCTTTTTTCCCTGATTAATTCTTTTATTTCAGAAGGATATCGTAGACCGTATTTGTCCGGCGTTTTTCTTGGATTGGGCGTATTATTCCAAGAGGCGAGCTGTACTATCTCAACGAAGCGATCGACTTCAATCTCAAGTTCATAGGGTGTCGTAAGTGGTACGCTCAGTTCAACATTTACTTCGATTTCGTTCCTAAAGCCTTCCCAGTTAGTTGTTCTACCGCTTAATTTCGCCGGCTCTCGGTTATATAATAGTTTTTCGCTCAATGTCAAAATAATTGGGGAATGATCAGATGACAGATCAAAGCTTTCTTCAACTTTTATGTGGTTGTTAGATATTCCTTTCACCACGAAGAAATCGATCAGGTCAGGTATTTTCAAAGTATCAGCTGGCCAGTAAGTCGGTTTGCCCGTCGAATGGAAATCACAACTGTACTCCATACCTGCCCCATAGAGCACTCTACCTTTTTGCGAGATGTATCTAGAGCCCCAGAACGTATGTTTCGCGTTAAAATCGCCGCCAATAATGAAATTAGGTTTCAGCGATTTAAATAAGTTAGTAAAATCACTTTTTTCAAGCGCGGAACGCGGTGGACAGTAGATAGATGAGATTTTAATAGTACGCTGACTATTTTTAACTCGAATTGTGCACAGTTGCAGAGTTTCAAGCTCTATCTTTAGGTCTTCGCATTGTTCAATGCAGTCTTTAATAAACAAGGAAGATCCGCCTCTTGCTTTGCCCGAAGGGTGACAAGCGTGGTAATCAGTATAGCCTTTTATTTTTAAATGCGATTCCTTTTTCACGTGAGTTTCAGAAATCAAGCAAATGTCAATATCTTTTTCTCGCATGAATATTTCCAATTCGTCAAGTTTTTGCAAAAGTCCGTTTGCATTCCAAGTACATATTTTTAACATTCTTTTTTCATTCATATTCTAGGTGAAGTACGCGTTTTCCGTGAATAACTCTCGAGCTTAACCAACCTATCGAGAATAATTTTATTTATTTTGCTTTGCTCTTCAAGTTTCGCGAGAATAATTGAGAAAACTTGAGAAGCAGGGTCCGTCGGGATTTCGACGTTTTTTGATTTTTCGGATGCTGTAGCCTGGGCGTAGGTCTGCACTCCTGCTGTCCGAGGGCTATTACTTGATGTCTTTTCTAATGGCTTTTCATTACCATTTCTCTTAAGACCAGAAGTCGAGGGCTTTTCTCCTGTCACCAACTTTTTCCGCTCTGAACCCGGTGGTTTTTGTTTGCCTACGTTCGCCTGACCGATCTTACTATTTGCATTAGTTAGCGGTCTTGTTATTTTATTTTGAGGCTTATGGAGTGCATCTCTCCGTTTTTGCAACTCCTTAGCTACTTCACAGCCTCTATAATTTGCCGGGTGCTTTCCCTTACAATTAGCACAGATTGCGGAGGCTTGTTTGTTCACTCCACAGTCTTGGGAGAGGTGATTTCCGGCGCATTTCACACAACGCGGTTCTTTTTTGCAGTACGTTTGCGTATGATTAAATCCTTGGCAACGTTTGCACTGCGGAATTATTTTTAAATTTCTACGCATGGGCTCGATTTTGACCACGATATTCAATATGGTTTTAATTCGGTAGATATCGTCGATGCTGTCAGATTTATCGAATGTTAGCATAAAAAGTGGAAGTCCACGCCTAACCAATATGTCTGTATCTATTTCAGATTGTTGCTTTTCCTTCTTGATGATATTAACGGCATCAAGAATTTTAAAGCCTTTGGCTTGAAGGTCGCTCATAACCTCTTCTTTGGTGCATGAGGGGTGAAGTCCCCTTGCTACAACACGATGTGGCCTTTCTGACTTGATTTCGAAAGTATACCACTGAATCTTATCCACATTAAGTTTTTGGGACACTGCTCGGTAGTCATCGTGGTCGTCGACGTTAATCCTCCACGCATTATTCCTCAAAGATGTGACCTTAAATTTCGATGTAATCGTTCCTTTAAGGAGGCTATGCAACTTATTATATTCCGTTATCCCGACGATGTTTATTGGTGGCGGTAAACGAAATTGCGTTTTACGTTGATTTTCTTGCAGTTCTTTACGCTTTTCTTCATTTAAGGGCACGACTTCGGGCGAAGAACCAGCTCTCCGTTTTTTAGAAGGTCTTTTCTTAGGGACCCGATTCGTTTCGCGTGCTAGCTCTTCTTCATCGGTGTGGTACTCCCGACTATCTAATAGTGCTGGAGCACATTCGCGCTCTTTCTGCGAGTGTGTGTTCTTTAGAACCTTATTCTCTTCTTTTAATAGATCTATCTCTTTCTTAAGATCTTGATAGAGTAGATCCATTTCGTTAAGCTTTATTCGGAGTACTTTATTTTCTTCCTCAAAGCTTTTATATTTCGCTAAGTCCTGGTTTTCGCGCTGCGGCGCTCCCGGCGGACTTTTTTTCCCGGAGTTATTCGATCTTGATGGAGGAGATCGAGATACCCTTGCACTTCTTGTGAAAGGGTCATTGGATTGCAATAAATGGCTCTCCCCAGAATCCGTAGAGCCGACCTCCGAAGAGGGTGGATTTTCCAGTAAAGCTGGACTGCCACCTGGGGTAATCAATCTTTTTGTTTTGTCCATTGCATTTTTGTATACACTATGCACTCGGTATACGGAGATTGGATTTTAGTCGCCTCTTACGACAGGCATGCCTACCTCGGGTATATTCTAACCCCTACCCGAAGGGTAAATGGGGGCCCAATTCAGAGTACGGCAATCACTAAATAAGTTTGCCACATCGATACTAGAGTAGTTGAAAAATTCTAACGTGGTTTCATCCACACTCGAAGGAAAAGCATTTAATGTTAAGAAAAGCATATCATGATGAGAAAAGTACGGTGCTAGCAATTGATCATAATGCAGAATAAGGTTAGGGTTTGATACCAGAATAACATCTAGTAGGGAAGGTGTTCTATTGGGCATGAAATGTGTTGGCTGATGGCGGTTTGCAAAGCTTAAGTGAAGCGATTCTATCGTTTCTATGAAATGTTTGTTGTGGTAGCCAAGTAAATTAAGATTTAAGTCACCGCAGATGACAATGTCGGTATACAATGAGGCTATATCCTCTAACACATGCCTCGCTAAGGCGTGGTTTGCTACGCTGGGGGCCATGTACATGCAACCAATTAAAAGTTTATTGCACCTATCCTTAACTTCCACGAACATGTATTCTAACACATCATTCGGTCCAGATTGCTTAACAACATGAAACTTATATGAGCTTCTGACGTATATTGCGACACCTCCACCTTATTTGTTGTACCTGTCTGCACGTACGAGCCTAAAACTATTAATTTTGAATAAGTCACTGCACATTTCCGGCTTTAACCAGGATTCGGAGAGACATACAATATCAACCAAGCTGTCATCAAAAATTAGACGCAAGTCATCAATTTTATTTTTTATGCTTTGAGCATTTAAGTGGCATATGTTTATACCATTTTTTTGTTTACAAAGAACATTAAGTAGAACTTTCGATTCAACAACAGAACCACCCCGTGAACGTGGATTAATAATCATTAAGGCACATAAAAACAAACAAAAGAACAGCACCGAACAACAACCTTGCATTCAAATAAAAGTTAGATTTCAGGGTCAATGGAATTACCTTAAAGTCATGTAAAGATAAGTTTAGCATAGAGAAAGAACAGATAGAGAAACGGAAAATAGGAGAAGAGCAATAATAAACAGAGAGCGGTAATATAAAATGTACAGAGAAATATAAATAAGAAAGAAAAATGTTACAAATTAAATTAACTGATTGTATATGAGTCATCTTATCGTCCATCATGAGCATCAAGGTCTTTATTATCATCTGGTGTTGTCTGACATCTCGCGGCAATAGCAATTAGGGTCTCTTCGTCGTTGATATTGATGTTTCTCCCATTCTTAAACTCTTTAACCATGACGGAGCCATGTTTGGTAAATACCGAAAACAGCTGGTTTCGACGTTTCATGCAGGCGGCTTTGTACAGAAGAGAGCGGTTTCTAGTCGTAAGACTCTCGTTCAAGTATATGTTTTTGTCCGAATCTTGATCTACGCCAACGTCACGCAGACAAAGCTGCTTCCGCTCTTTTCTGCAGTGATTATATAACGATTTCAAAACGAAGTTCCTCTCCTGCGGAGAACTGAATTTTAAGATTATTGGCGGGTCGTTGGTATTATCCCGCTTGCGAGATCGAAAAACGGATTTCAGAGCTGGTGGCCTACATTCAATGGAATGACACAGATGGTGGTAGATCGCCTTTAGGTTTTCTTGAGGTAGCTCAGGAATTCCAAAGAGAACGGCGTCAGCTGCAAGATCCCTTCTCTCCAATACGTCACATCTTTGCTTCAGATCAGCTAGTTCTTCGCTAGAGGCGAGTGATTTATTTGAGTGCATTTCCATTTTCTCTACGCGAAATTATTATATATTTTTGCACGAATGGATAGGACCTACAGTTTTTTTTGGCGACTCCGAACGGCGAGTTGAGAAGCTCATTGACAAATGATACTCTTTGTCAGACATTCGAAAGAGGTAGCACCGTGAAAAAACGTTTAGGTGTTCAACTCGGGCTGGGATTGAACCCGGGCAGCATTGCGTAGTAGTCCAAGGCACTAAACACTACACCACGCACCACGGTGCCGAACATAAAGTATGCATTTAGTGGATTTATTCTTCGACGATGAGGAAGAGGACATTGCGGATAATTTGGCAGCGGCTCGCAGAATAATTCGTGATGGTTTTAATCCATTCCTGGTATGTTTTAAAATTAAATAACTAAAGTGCAAGTGTTGAGACATGCTTTTTTAATATTTAAGTTTTAAAAAAACATTTCGGATTTTCAAAGAAGCGTTTAAATTCGTTTGGATGAAATTCCAAAACGCGGATACGTTGTATTGATGCAAGACATCCGTGATCTTGTCATGATTCGATCATATTCATAAAGACGAATTTTGACATAAAGCCGTTCCTTGAACAACGATTTGTGCAAGGAGAAACAAATACCTGGATACTAGGTAGATTTCATGTAAAATCAACAAGATACTCCATTTGGCTACGATTCTTTGTTTTCCTGCAAAATATGTATGCTATATATGTACATACATATGTACATATATATGGAATAGTCATAAAAAACTTTAATACCTAAATATTTATTAGTTCGAAATAAATTAAAAAAAAATAGATTTTTAAATGTAAAATTTTTAACATTTAATTTTTAAATTTTTTGGTATTTCCTACTCGAATTCGACTTCAGTCGAATATTCTTATTGCCAAAGTCGTATTCTGCGAACATACTCGCATGTCTAATTGCCTTCTGTCAAAAGCAAAGCATCGCATTCGACTCACGAAATTTTTGGTATTCCCAATCTCGTATTTTGCTCGTATTTGTGGCGTATTATAGTCGAGAGCTCATTTGACTACGGGTAGTTGCTATTTTTATTAAAAAAATTAAAAAAAAAAAACAATGTAATTAGACAAAGGAATAACTTTACATTTGAAAAAAAAAAGTAATAAACTCTCAGGAGGAATCACAAGCTCTTGCGCTAGTGATATATAGATTTTCAAAGTCCAGGCAAAACTCCGTTTAACTCAAATTTCCTTAGAACTTTTGTGGAATGCGGAAACATCTATTTTTCCAACCACATATATGTGTATGCATATACATACATATATATAATAGCACATGCACGCAAATATGCCAGAATTTTTGGTTTTAATTTAACGCGCACATTAACACGTTCACAACAACGTGTCAAATATTTAACACATGCGATCGGCCAACTCATTTCTTTGTGCATGTAACATTTATTACACACAACGACATTATATGATGAACATCGAAACAAACGTGATCACACGTCTTTTTTACTGAAACCTGTTAAGTAATGATAGCAGAACACATTCCATACCAAATTTAATTTTATCGATAAATTTTTGACCTTCTCCTAGTCAGAAAAACAAACTTCCAATTTCCAGTTTCAACCAGTAAACATCACCACTACATCTTTCATAAATAAAGCTACATACCTTTGATGCTCTCAGCAGTTCTTCTGCATCTCGATCACATTTATCCGATCTTTCACCTACAGTAATTAATGCATCCTCTATTCGTAGATTGCCCACACTCTCAGTTATAACTGGCGCTACCAACGATGGTGCTGCTGGCGTAGGTGGAGATGGTGCAGTCATTTTCGTAAGCACATTTTTTACGTCACTCGCGGCGGCGATGTTAACACTTTTTTTGCAATTCATTAAATTTGTACTATCGGAAAATTCTTTTAAATTTGAAATATCACAGTCCTTAACTAGTAAAGCATCCTCCTTGTCGTTCCAGTTTGGTAAGCCGTTTAAATCGACACTACCAATTGATATTGACGATTGTTTATCTCCCTGATGCTGCGAGGAGTGTTTCCGCGATTCGCGAATTACTGATACTGTCTCCTCTTCAGAGTTGTGATTATTAATGGAATTTTTTCTTTTGCTGATATTATTTTTTTCGTTATCATCGATAGACGCGCGCTTTGATGTTGATTTTTCTTTGCGACCACCGGTGACACTCAACCGATCCTTATTCAATTTGCGACTATTGGTACCTGATTTTTCTTCAACTGGACTCTTGCAGGTACCCGTTGTAGTGGTGGTGATGGTAGTAGCTGTGTTAATAGTGCCGCTGCTTAACGATGATGTTGCTGTCAATGAAGTCAGCTGGTTATTAATTTCAGTCACTGGTATTGCTTGTTGTTGTGGCGTCGATAGATGTGGTTGTTGCTGAGTTGAGACGGCTGGGGGAGTGGTTTGACTGCGTCGTGCCCTTGGAACATATACTGCTCTATCCGGACGCCTCTCTCTTCTGACTTGCCTGTAGACATTGCAAAGGCCATTGTGAATAAATTATTCACTTCAGTCGACACACTTACCTTTGATTGCTGCATACTGACGATGATATTGCCGTTGTTGCTGTGCCTATGCCATTGCAACAGCTTGGAATTGTTTCGCATTGATTGGAATCTTCAGGTGGCAAAGTGTTGGTTGAAATACAATTTGTATCATTCGGCTGAAGTAGTTCTTGTAATTGTTGCTGATGCTGCTGCTGGTTGTTTTCGTTGTCAATTGATTCTAAATTTCGACGTAGTGCCGGTGGACGATAGATATCAACTGAGTGCGACTTATTAACTAAGAAACAAAGAAAAGAAAAATACACAAAATTGCAAAAATTATTTCTGTTTTTATTTTAGCAGCTACAATGCGGTTTTTTTTAATCATTATGTCATATGATATAATTTTTTAAAGCAAGCCGTCTAACCACTGCCAGTAACTTCTTTCACAAAACTCGTACAACACCAAAAATCAGCTAGCAAAAGAAAATATAAAAAAATAAACAAAAAAAAAAAAAACACTGACAACTGAAATAATGATGTTGACCTCAATATGTCGAGTGACGTATGTTGCGCGAAGATTGCCAACCAAAATGAAAAAAAAAAATGTAAATTCGGACTGCGGTTGGTTAAGTGGGCATTTTCTATTTCTTTCTCTGTCTTTCGCATGATTCTCTGCTACATCTTGCCTTTTTTCCACAATGATGTAATAAAAATGAATATCAAAACAACAAAATAATAAAAAAAAAACCATGCCAGAGTATGTATCACAAGAAAAATAAACACAAAGGCAAATACAAAAGTCAATGCAGTCGACCTTGAATTTTTTGATTTTGTTTAGCCGGCTTTTTGTGGCAGATATGTGATAATAGTCTGTCAACAGAGTACATACTCGAATCTATGTACTAATCGACTTAATCTTTACGGTCCATTTCAGATACTGACTTGATGTAATAAATAGCAACATATATTTACATACATACATTATGTACATATGTTTCTACACTGGAGTGAGCGGTTGGTGGTATGGAATTACCAATTTTCCTAGCTATGCAAAGATCGCAGTGCTACTTACAGCGGTTATCAACCCCTGACTTTTTATGAAATTTGTAGGTGTCAATCACAGTGTAAACTAAAGTTTCATTGACTCTTGTCTAATGACTTGACTACCGATGGTAAGCTTTTTTTACCTTCCCAAAAAAAAACTCAAATAAATAAAAATTGAGCATTAATTACATTTGCAATTGTACAGTTCATTTCAATTGTCATTACTTAGGTGGCGCTATAGCTCGGGGTGAATCTGGGCCTGCTTCTCGCAATCATTTGTGTGGGCGTTTTATATTTTTGCACGAATAGGCGAGACTTTGATTGCTTGTCAGACAACGTGAAAAAACTTTAAGGTGTTGGATTGAACCCGGGCAGCATTCCATAGTAGTCCAACGCACTAACCACTACACCACGGTGCTCATTCATTTGGATAAAAATTAAGAGAGAGAGAGAGAGAGATGTAGAGAGAGAGCGAGAGGTAGAGGTAGAGAGAGAGAGCGGAAGAGCGCAAGATATAGAGAGAACGTGACAGAGCGAGAGAGGGAGTGAGAACAAACAATATCGAAATGTTAAACCCCGTCTCCACGAGACATTATTTATGTATTGTACATATGTACAAATTACTTTTGCAATATAGATTCTAGACATGTCTTAATTGTAGAAATTGATGTCGGCATTTATTTCGTGTCTTCTCGGCGGATTGAAAACCAGATTTATTTTCTACATTTATTTTCGAGTTTGCGTTGACGGGTTTTGGAGAAGAAGATTCAATCACGAACTATACGAACTGTACAGCGACATTGACCCGGTCTGCTCATTGGGCGTTTAAGATGGGTAGGATATGTTGAGCGAATGGACATCAACGCTCCGACCCGTAGGGTATTCGAATCGTACCCGGATGGTCAGCGCAGCAGAGGACGAACTCGCCTAAGGTGGGCCGCACAAGTGGAAAAGGACCTCAACCAACTTGAAGTGCTATCTGGAGACAGTTAGCTAAGGACCGGGCTAACTGGAAGGGGTTTTTGGTTGAGGCCTTGGTCGACCCCGGACTTTAGCGCCACCTAAGTAAGTAAGTATTTATTTTCGTAGAGTAAATATGACAGCGCCCTGGCGAATTTCTTAAGCAGATACTATTTTTGTGATTAACTCTTTCAAACAAAGAATACCTGTGGAATAATAATAATTATTATAATATACATATCATATTATATCATCATTATAATATTTTATATTATATTATAATAGGTATACATCAGTGGCGTCGCGTGGAATATTTAGCTGGATGTGCGATTCGTGAATGAATTAACTTAAATCACAAACAAGTGAAATATGTTTCTCTTGTCTGTGCCCAAATAAACCATTATGTACTTCCCATTTATTTGTTTTTCTTAGCATAAAAAAAAAGTTACTGAACAAAACAATGCATACAATGAACTTTTTGTGTATTGGACGAATACAACACATGAAGTGCATAGTTAAGTTTCGCACGAGCTTACGTTCAAATTTTTCAAAGTTTATATCGTGCGAGTGAAGATCTGAACAAGGAAATTAACGACGAACTTTATCTATGAACTTTTTGTGTATCGGGACTGTCATGTACACCCTGACGAGACGCTACTGGTATACATATACATATATTATTCTACATATTACGAGGGAATTGCAAACGATTCAACCAAAAACTAAGTTTTCCAGTTTTTCTGCTAGCTCTGATTTTTCGATTTCAACTTTTTCATTGTTTTCAAAGCAAGAATTGAAAATTGTCAGCAATCTAGTCTAACATGTAGGTACGAAACAAATATTTCTCAGGGAGACGCGCCGTAGTGATCGTTTATAATAACGACCAAATATGGAGTAGATACCAGTGCACCAACTTAATGTGATAAGCACATTTACATAGTTATATTGACCCGAAAAATGCTTTAACGATGAGTGCACAGTTACGTACGTTTTTGTGTTTAAACTTTAAATTTAACCCTTTTATCTCAAAAATATTATACTTTGCGACTGACAACACCCGATTTCGATGGTTTTAAAAAAGTTAAGTTGCATAAGTAAGCCGTGACAGACTGTTCAAGCTGCAGGGGTGCCGTCAACACCCCACCTACCCAGTTGTGTATTTTTTTTAGTTGGATGAATTTGTGTATTTGATTTAGAAATGTCATTTGAAAAGGATCAGAAACGCATTCAGCGTTTATTGCCAGATGTAAGTGAAGATTCAAGTAAAGAACCGGATTTAATTGATACGGATGATGGTGAATTTGTTAAAACAAAAAATCGTTTCAAAAATCAATACCGAAAGCACTATTTTGGAAAGGACGACTAAAAATTCTATCAAGCGGTCTTAAAGTTAGTTGTTTTAACATTGATCTACTCCAGAATAATATCATCATCATTATATAAATAGGCGAAGGCAAAACAGTTCAACCCCTTTTTGACTGTCTTAAATACAACATATTCGGTGGATTTTTTTTTGTTGGAAAGGTTGTAAAGAGGGGCAATGCAGTATGTTATTTTGCTTCCAAAATGTTGTGTCTAAGCCAGGTTAAAACCAGGTGCGTTTATTTTGCGCAATTGGTAGAATTTCTGCCACAAGCGATACTAGTAATGAAAATTTGACTTTTGACTTACCAGAGGAAAGCTAAGCGCAATAAAATGAAATCATGATGGGGTGTTGTCAGCACCCCACCTACCTATTTACATTACTATAACTCACCTACCTATTTAAAGGTTAACAGGGTCCATGAGCCGAAAACCTTTTCGCTTTTATTGTCTGTGCTTTTAAGGATGATATTACTGCGAAGTGTAATAAATCCTAATTCAGCTTCCACTTTATTGATGAAGCAATGAGTTTCCATCAATGAAGCTAGTTGTCAAATATCGATATAGATGAATGGATTTTTGACAAAAATAAAAAGAGGTTCCACATAGAACATGTTGTCAAAACGCCTTGCCACTTGTTGAACTTCGCAAGATACAGAGGGCGTAATTTAGTAAGATTTTAGATTAGAGCTCGCGGGCGTCTAGAAAACAGGCCGCGGGCTACCAGGCGCCCGCGAGCTACGGGTTGGGCACCACTGCTCTAGAGTCTAGAACAAAGGGCTGACACACCAGCTACATTCTAAATGCCAAAGACATGTCCCCATTGGAACAGTAGCTGTTACAACAACAATAATATAAGAGTTTACGGCTTAAATCTCATGATTGCTCAGGGTTATTTTTTAATCTGCGTGTAGAAATAATATTTCATGTGATATAGGTTATGTAAGGTTAGGTCCGTGAGTTGGCGCAAAGAAAAATTCCTTTGTCAAACTTTGATCATAGTAGATAAGGTAGTTAGACCCATTGTGACCTTGACGAGGTCAAAAACTGTGTACATAAACATTATGTAAGTATGTAGCAAAAAACCTGTAACTTGCAACATTTATAATAAAGAGCATATATTACAAGCGCATTTGCTTGTAATTTGAAATTGACAGTCAAAGTTATACCAAATGCAGATCTTTTTTTACTGCTCCGCAGAGTTTTCGAAAGAGAAAAATGTAAGTATGTATATACTTATTAATTGTCACTTATAGTTTGATTTATATACATTAACATTGTTAACAATTTGTTTTAGATTAGAGACAACGGGCAAGTAAGGATAATTCTACTGATTTTGTCATTGGATTTTCTAGTTTCAGCGCTACAGTCCATGTGGATCTGGATCAAACTTCTCTCAGCTTATTATGCCTGCACGTTATATTCTATTTGTGCTATAATAGAAGAGGCCTACTATTTTGCATCCGACTCCAAACGATGAGTTAAGAAGCGGTGGCTCTGTAATGTTTGCTGGGGTTCTGAAATGCATCAGCATGTTCAGTAATCCAACACATTCTGTTTCCTAAGTACAACGCCAAGAAGTGTTCATCTTATTTTCATATTAAGATTTATCAGAAATAATAAACCTACTTTCGTTGATCTTCATGTACATAACTACACCTAATTATTATCGTTTTTTTTTTTTTTAGGTAAAATAATAATTGTCAATTTTGTACACATTTTTTTATCTGGAATATTAAATTTATACTACCCCTACTAATAGAACAGCTAAAAAGTGAAAGTATAAAATCAAGTTGCGTCAACTATCTAGATACAAGTGCATTACAACACAAAAAGCCTGCATTCGCAATTATAATCGAACATGAAGAGAAATATGATATTTCTGATACAGCGACCCACTAACATCGCCACAGAAATAAAACAAACGGGTTACACAATACTAGTATTACTCTACTCTTAGCACTGGCTTACACTTACGTCGTGCTGATGCGGAAGATGAATCCAGATACTTTTCAACTCCCATGCTGCTGCTGGCTGTGGTGATTGCAGCGATGTCTCGTTTCGTTGTTTTCGTAGATAATGTTGATAATGACGTTGAGTACCACAATGATGATGTTGTTGCACTTTCGATCTTTTCACCCCCGCTTCGCCAGCTCTTAACCTGAGAGGTTTTACGCCTGGTGAATTGAAAATTTATGTAATAGGAATAATTGTTAAAGGCGATAGGTTGAGATGCCAGACACCAACTTTACTAGAGTGGTGTTATCTGAGAAAAAGAATCGGTGGCTTCTTCATTTCAATTGAACTGTCCCCCAAATGAATTATATCAGTAAGGAGCATCTATACACCGACTAGGACAAAAGGTATTGCATAATTACTTACGGTTCAAGACTTGATGCCGATGTAACTTTTAACGGATTCAATAGTTGACTTTTAAAGCAAATAACTGTACGACGATGGGGACCCTGGCCAACTGAGAATGTAAAAAGATCGTAATTTTCACGATACTCTTCACATGATCGATGTATGAGAAAACGGCGATAGTTGTTGACCGGTGGAAACAACAGAACACTGAAAAAGAGTTAAGAAAAAAGAAACAAATTTTTATTTATGTAAGAATGGTTAAATCTAAAATAAGGGATGAAAGATTATGAATCTCTTCACGTTGCAGAGGCGCCCGTCTGGCGAGCCCATCTCTTAAGTGGTCAAAGTCAAAACAAGTAAATTAAAAAAGAAGGAGGCGTAAGAAACAAGCGGATAGGCAGATGAAAATGAATTTTATCTTTCCAATGTATGTATGTTTGTACAGACAATGCAAATCACTTGCATTGCTTTTTCTTCAATGTTGACCAACCAGGTATTATAGACGGCTTGTAATATAATTAAATCTACATCTATCTATCTATCTATCTATATAATTAAATCACTAGCGCGAGAGCTTGTGATTCCTATTGAGAGTTTATTTCTACACTGATTTCAATGATTCTAATACTGAATTTGTTCATCAGTAATTAAACTTTTGAAAAAATACAAATGAGTAGTTATTATAAAAAAAAATTACTTACATATTATACTAACAAATAAGATGCCAAAAGAAAGAGAATGTCCTGAAGCAGTGATGAATTACACTCTCATTTTATAAATATTAACAATTTAATCTCTTCAAGGGTCGGGAGCCCGTTAAGTAAGTAAGTAAGTAACAATTTAATCTTAATACTTATCAGGATTAAGAACACGAAAATTGGAAAGATACATACCACTAGGGAGCCAAATCATTCGTAAACCATATACGGTCGTACCGAAGTTTATGCAAAATTTTTCGCATTGGTACATTAGTTGACAAGTACATACAGTGAGCCGAAAAAGTATTCGTCTGTTTCACCTTATTGCAATAAATACAAAACATTTATTCTGCATATATCGAATTTCGGAACATTTTGACAGTTGTCGAGAGCGGACGTGTTTGTATACCTATCCGTGTGTTTACAAAGAACTAAGAACTAAATTAGAATTATTTGCTTTTTTAAATAAAAAAATCCATAGAATAACGACTGTGGTATTTATTTGCCGTGAAAAACAGTGGTTACTATGGATAGTTTTTGCGGGAAATGCGACAGACGGTTTAGCCGGGAAGATCCACAGATGGTGCCGTGCAACGGGTTTTGTAAAAAAGTGTATCATAGAACATGTTGTGAGGGACAATTATCGGATTATGATATGCGACTTTTATTAAGAAATCCGAATATAAGTTACGCGTGTAATGACTGCAAAAAGAACATGAAGGGGATCGGAGATCAATATGAGACTCTAATTAGAATAAATAGAATGAATGGAGAAAAATTAGTTGACATTATGACGGAACTGTTAAATAAAAATGTAGAATCAGTAAATACGGTTGTTATGAAAATGCAAGAGGAAATATCGACGGCATTTAAAAATCATAGCAGTGAAATTATAAGTGAGAGTAAAGAGTGCGCGAGTGATCATAACGAACAAATAAAGGGATTGAGTGAAAAAGTGGACAGTATATTAACAACAAAGAATGAAACGGGTGAACAAAACAAATCGTATGCAAACGTATTAAAAAGAGACATCAGTATTATGGTGAAACCAAAAACGAAACAAGACAATAAAAAAACAAAAGAGGATTTGGAAAACAATGTTGATCCAACGGCGTTAGCACTTAAGGTAAACAATATGCACAATACACTTAACGGCGGAATTAAATGTAGTGATAAAGAATCCCGAAAGAGAATCGAAACCGAAGTAAAAGAAAAAATGAAGGAAGACTATGAAATCCAAATCCCAACATTAAGAAAACCAACAGTGCTAGTGTGTGGAATAAGAGACAGTTATCAAAAACAGGAGATAGAAGAGAAAGTGAAAAAACAAAATGATTTGCAAAACAATTATGTAAAGTGCATTACAGTGTTTAAATCGGCAAAAACGGACAAATATAATTCGGTAATAGAGATAGACAAGGACGGATATAATAAAATAATGAACCAACGAGTGATAAACATTGGATGGGGAAAATGCCGGGTGTTCGAAAACTTTAAAGTAAAAAGATGTTACAATTGCAGCGGTTATAACCATAAAGCATCAGAATGTCGATTTAAAAAAGCTTGTCCAAAGTGTGCAGAAGAACATGACTTGAAAAACTGTAAGAGTGAAAGTGAAAAGTGCATTAATTGCTTTATAGCGAAACAAAACTACAATTTGAACGATATTGTTTTCGATCATGATTCGCGTAGTGAAGAGTGTAAAGTGTTCAAAAGGCAGTTATCACGATTAAAGGAAAGGACGGACTATTAGCAACCAAAGGAATTTAAGGGAGTATTACTAAATGTCCAAAGTGTTTTGTCAAATTTTGATCAATTAGAACATTTAATTAAGGAAAATAACTTTGATTTTATTGCTTTATCTGAAACACACTTAACAGATGCAATCAATAATAACGAAATAGAAATTAGCTCTTATAGCATTATAAGATCTGATAGTACATCAAGGCACACAGGCGGGGTTTTACTTTATATAAAAAAAGATTATCATTTTGAGACACTGGCAATGGTGGCAGATAATCTTAATTACTGGTTTATTGTAGTTCGGTTGCATATCGGGACAAAGTCTTTCATTATAGTTGTTTTGTACAAGTCACCAAGTATGTCTAAAGCATTATTTTGTGAAACATTCAGCGATTTAATGGAAGAATGTGTGTTAAAAAACGAACAGTTTTTCATAGTAGGAGACATGAATATAGATTGGTTAAAACGAGACACGTATAAGAACAAACTCCGAGATATTATTAAGGGAAATCTATGTAATTTGATTATCAATGTGCCTACGAGGATAACCAGTGAAGGGGCAACTTTAATAGACTATGTAATAGCTAACTTTACACATATAAGTGCAGAAGTGAAAAGTGAATATAAAATCTCAGATCATGAAACTATCGAGCTCAAGATTAAAAGTGAACAAGTAAATGATAAGCCGAAACAATATAAAAATATTAAAACCTTCCGGTACAATAAAGATGTTTTCTCTTTTCATTTAAATAATAGTGTAATACGGAGTCTAGAGTTCACAAATATAAGTGTTAATATTATATCCGAGCAGTTTGAACAAGAATTAATACGAATAACTAACCTATTTATCAAAGAAATAAGAATCGGTGACGGGGATTGTGAATGGTTTACAAGAGAAGTAAATACCTTGAAAAGTGATAAAATTTCAAAATATAACAAAGCTAAAATAACAAATAGAGAAATAGATTGGGACGCGTATCGAATGAGTCGAAATTTATATAAGCAGACTCTTAGAAATGCGAAAAATAAATTCATCCAGAATAAAGTAAAGAACAGTGTGAACCAAAAGGCGATGTGGAGAAACATTAAAAAATTTGTACTAAAAAAAACCGGAGCCTCAAGTGAATGTGATAAGTTTTAATAATATCAGAGTGTCGAACAGTAAACAAATTGCTAACCGGTTCAATGAATATTTTGTCAATAGTGTAGAAGATATAAGTAAAGCCATACAAACAATTTCGTATAACAGTATTATAGAACAGAGGTCGGCGGTGTTCGAGTTTTCCCCTATAAATAACGAAGAATTATTTGCTATACTGAAATTAATGAATAGTAAAAAAGATCCCTTTTTCATGTCAGTACAACTGTTAATCGAACAATTCAATATTTTGGGTCCAACTATGGTCAATATTATTAACCTTTCGCTACAAAACGGCGAATTCCCACAAAGTTGGAAGAAATCATTTGTTAGGCCAATACCGAAAGTGAATGGAACAATCAAAGCAGAGGAATTTCGTCCAGTAAACATGCTAATGTTGCTAGAAAAAGTTCTAGAAAAAGTTGTGTATACACAATTAAGAAAGTTCGTGGAGGAGCACAACATAATCATACCAAACCAATCGGGTTTTAGAGAGAAACATTCATGTGAAACAGCCTTGAACTTAGTTTTGAGTGAGTGGAGCTGTTTCATAGATTCTAAACAACAAATTTTAGCTGTTTTTATTGATCTACAAAGAGCTTTTGAAACAGTGAATAGGGCAATATTACTTCAAAAATTGCATGAGTATGGTGTTCGAAACAAGGAGTTGCAATGGTTTATGTCATACCTTAGCAACAGACGACAATGCACAATTTTTAACAACGTGACATCAGATGACATTGAAGTAAAAATAGGCGTCCCACAGGGATCTGTTCTGGGAACACTTTTGTTCATTTTATATATTAATGATATGAACAGAGTGGTCAAATTCTCCACTTTACGTTTATTCGCGGATGATGCTTTGTTGAACATTTACGGAACAAATAACAGATTGTGTGAACAGAATATATTGCAGGACCTTTCATCATTAAGTATGTGGCTTAAAATGAATAGGCTAAAATTAAATACAAAAAAGACAAAGTGTATGGTTTTGAAAAGTGAACTCAGTGACAATTTAACAATAGATGGTGAAATAATTGAAATCGTTAGTGAGATAAAGTACTTAGGAGTGATAATCGACAATGAACTTAAATTTAAATCTCATGTGGATTATTTGTGTAAAAAAGTGTCGAAAAAAATCGGATTTTTTAATAGAATTAGAAATAAGTTGGACTTTATGAGTAGTATACAAGTGTTCAATGTAATAATAAAGCCATACTTCGAATACTGCTCAACCATTCTAATCCAATGTAATAGACAGGACATAGAGAGATTACAAAAGTGGCAAAACCGTGCAATGCGATATATTTTAAAATGTGGGCGATTGACCCCAATCGCTTTGATGCTAGGGGCATTAAGATGGATAAATATCAGACAGCGTTTATGGTTCAATGTATTGGTCTTTGTCTTCAAATTAAAAAATCGGATGCTACCGCGATATCTAACGGAAAACATTCGATTTGTTGAAGACGTACAGCCATACAATCTGAGAAATAACCGCGACTTCAGACTGGAGCGACATCGTACAGTGGGAGGCCAAAACACAGTAATGTACAAGGGGCTATCTATGTTCAATAGTTTGCCGGCAGAATTAAAACATAGTCAAAATATTTATGAATTTAAACGATTATTATTAGAGTATGTAAGAAATAACGACATGTGATAGTTATACATATTTAAATTTTTTTGATATTTTAACGTTTTCTTTGTTAACCTGTATTGAGTTTTTTTAATGGCTGCTCATGCCAAATAAATAAAGAGTGAATACGCAAGGGCGTAGAACTTGGACTGCGCCCCAACAGAGCATAATCCGCTGGTAGTAAATCTGAATGCCAGGGATATGTAATATCCGGAAAAAAATTCCGAGATAGTTGTTGTAACTCTATATATATATATAACTCTATATATATATATTTTTTTCTTCAATTAAAATGGTTTAAATTTAAACTTAGAATTAAAGAATTCTTCCTTCTTATGAAAAAAGGAGAAAACAAAATTCAGATATCAAATCAGTACCGAAAAAGTAGTCAATAAAAACTAACTAAACAAATAATAATGAAACTAAATTGATACTTTGTGGATCCCCCCTTACGTTCAATAATTGCTTCCAATCTTCTGAGAATTGAACCAACCAAGTTTGTCGTGACGTTTGATGAAATAGAAGCCCATTCCTCATAAGGCGCAGTTCTAAAGTCCTTTTCATTGGAAACACGCCTGGTTCTGATTTTTTTTCAAAGATATCCCAAAGATATTCAATAGGGAGGACTGCGGAGGAGTTTGCATACATATATGAAGGTGTATTGTACGTATAAGAGCCACATTTTGTACTCCACGCAAAGTGTTGTGGGTCATTGTCCGGGATAAATACGTATAAAGGAACTACTGAAACCCATTTTGTCCTCACTTATAATATAGTGTTTATACTCTATAGTTCCTTCAAAAGTGCACAACTCACCCACTCCATTAGAGCACATGCAGCCCCATACCATAAGAGACCCTTCGCAGTGTATCACGGTCGCTTTTTCCCCATTTCAGTTATTGGTTTTCTCCTCACTAAAACTTTGCGATCCGATTGAAAAATCGTGAGCTTGCTTTCGTCCGTAAAACAAACACTCTTTTCCAGAACTGCTCATCATGGTTGCTGATAAATGGTTTTTGCGAGCCACGTGACCATGATAATCAGCTTGGTGGAGTACATTTCGCACTCTATCATCAGAAACGGTTTCCCCATATCAACTTCTATCTCAGCAGCAATCTTTGGAGCACCCAGTCTAGGGGTTTTTTTTTTAGTTTTACGGACGAATTAGCTTTTTCCCTCTCCGTCAAATTGTGTGATCGCCCAGATCTTGGAGCGTTTTCATATTTCTTTATTTTTTTTTTATCTATAAATGATACTTTTAATCGTCGTAATTGGTCTATTTACACTTTCACCTATTTCCTTGTACTTTTGACCTCCATTAAATAGATTAATAATAATTTTTCGTTCTTCTCTTGTAGTTTCATTATTTTTGCGACCCGTGTATTTAAATTTCACTTTTCTGAAAAAGTTACTACGAGAACTTTCCAAACCAACTTCCAACTACTCATGTCCTGATCGGAGCAATTTGACTCCAAAAGCAGTGAATAAATCCCGCAAACTAATCGTATATTCAATTTAAATGCGAGAAGACGAATACTTTTTCGGCGGAAAAACTTAGGGATTTTGAATGTATGTGCTTTTATGAATAAAAACAAAAATGAGACAGTTGAGTTTTCACTGCTTTCGTAATAACTCAATGGTAATAAAAAGAAAATAAAAATAATATTGTTAACTATTGATTTTAATGACAAATTAACGCTTTTTATTCAGAAGTGGGTAGAGACGAATACTTTTCCGGCTCACTGTAATCATAAATACTAGGCAGATGTACTGTCAATGTCAATGACACGGATTCCGACTAGTCTCTAGTATATAGATGAAAAAGATTGAGCTACGAATTTAGCTTATAAAAATGTATCTAAATATTCATATAAATCTTAAAACGGTCTATCTATGTCTATTATTACCATCAGCTGGAATATACGAGACGTACATAAACAATAAATCATAAGAAATTTACATAATAAATGCCACTTCGGTATATGCACCTTATATACAAGCGTATGGACTTTCATACAATCCAATACCACTGTCCTGTTATGGTAGCAGCACACTTCATAACTTGTTTTCATGCAATCCCCACCGAAAGGAAAACATTTGCGAAATAGTTCAGCTCTGAGTATGTACCCATTACTATTTGCATAAACAAAAGGTTCATTATTAGACACATTATCAGTCGACAGACACATAAATTATAAAACACAAGCATAACGAAACACTGCAATTTCCCCAAAATAACAAAACTTGGCCAAATTCGTCATAAATTAATTGGTGCTCTGCTGCAATAACCGCGCAAAGATACTTAACTACGCGCTCATCACTCCAAGAGGCACACACAAACAACAGTATTTTCTTCGGAATTATGTAATTCGCGTCTTCGGTCACCGATAATGTAATTCCGTTTGCCGATGGTGGAATCGAAATGGCAACAGACGCAGAGCTGATGTGCTGCGAGCTGTGACAGCACAAAACCCGCCGCCACAATCAGCCAGACTCCAAGTAGAGCCGCAACAAACCGGTAGTTTTGTTCACACATACTTCCTACACTGAAACGAACATAGCAACGTGAGACCCTCAGTCATTGGTGGTAGGAACCAAGCAAGGTGTTCCATTGTTTTTTTTTTTATTTTTTTCTTTCCTTCTTATCGAGGCTGACTGTTATGGAAGTCAAGGAATGCGGTTTTTTTTTAAATAAATTACAACCTATGTGCAATTTACTTGATAAGTTAAATATAGTTTAAAATACACTTCCAATGAAGTTAGGCGAAGAAGAAAATAATACTACATACAATGAATACATACAGAAGTGGGCAATTGGGAGCAGAGACCTCTAAAACAAAGCAAAAACGCACAATGTCCTTGAAATTTTATTTTCGTCCACTATTCACGTACACCAGTCTCGAGCAATTTAATTTCATTAAATTTTATTTTAAGAAACAGATATGCGATTCTTACCAATTACTTCGCCGTTTTTCCAAAAATTCCACGATATCAGAATTTACATTATAAACAAATTCTTCATCGGACAGACTGAGGTTTGTTGCGATTTTTCTCTCCAGTTTTAATTTGTTAATGGGGTTGAGCCGGGGGACAGGATTAAATGAAAACGTAGATTGATAATACACGTCGGTCGTTGGGGGTGTTACTTCGAAATTTCCATGCAATTATTTAGTAGACTTTGATGGCAAAGAATTTTATCAACACGGACCCAACTTTACCATTCTACTTAGAACTTTTTTTTGTTCTTTGATTGGCCGAAATACACTGAACTGTAAGCAGTTGGAACTGATGACACTTGGTTTGCTGTCAATCGGCTTAGACTCATGGCTGAGTTGCCAAAGCTATGGCACACTTCAAATATGAAGGTTTTTTTTATATTGTATTCGCGTATATATGCTTATTTTGCAAATTCGCATGTGAATTACAAAAATAAAAGCCGTATTTTTTGTAGGCGTATATACGCTTATTTTGCAAATTTACATGTATAATACAACAAAAGTAAAATAAGCGGCGATAGTATCCCCACTTAGCTAAGCGGATATAAAAAATATATATAAAAATAATACCAAATCCAAAGTTCTTCTTTTGCGATGAATTCCCATGAAAAAGTTCATTCTTTTGACACCCGGAGAAACCTAAACATAAACACAGAAATCGAGAGCTATTCTTTCATCTCTAATTTATTCTTTGACAGCGATTGTTTAAGTCAATAAAGTAATAAATTGAGTATTTAAGATAATAAATACTGTTTTTTTTTGGAACTGAATATACAGTTTAGAACCGATTAACCGGGATGGTCGAGATCGAGGTCATCACGGAAAATCGAAAATCCCGGATGAACGAATGTTTTTTCTATGAAGCACAAATAAGAAAAACTTAACAAAAAATAATTTATTAGAAAACAATAAAACAAAAACTAAAGAAAAGTTCATTAGGAAAAACGAAAAATAAATAACAATTCATAAAATGTTTCGTTTTTCTTGTTAACTGAATTTTTGCTTGCAACAATGCTGCGCGGCTTTTTACAGCTCTCTTAAAAACAAAGGAAATGGAAAAATTCTTTGAAAGTGTAAAAAAGGGAAATATTGCGGAATTTGTGCCATCCACAATATGAAAACATTAAATTAAATTAAATATTCTCTTTTAGTAGCTTTTATGGAAATAAAAATACCTACAGCTTCTTTTTCTTAATCAATTTTTTTTAGTTATTATTTAAAGTTTAATAGAAGAAAAATATTCTTGTTGAAGCTGAGTGCAACCCTGCATGTAATCGTTGTAATTATCTGTCATAGATACAAAAAAAAACTGTTTCTAGTGAAGATGTGGTTTTGACATAAATATGTCTCGTGGAGACGCGGTGTAAGGAAATGACAAGAGTCCTGCCAATCCATGGCGCCCGCAATCGGGGAAATAGTTCTCAAGAAACCGCAGCTTGGCATCACTTCCATATGCTGTTTTGATTTAAAAAAAAAACAAATACTTGTACTACTGACTACTGAACTGGTACTCTTCAAATAAATCATAAAATGCCTCAGGAAATTCGAGTTCTACGCTGTTTTAAATGCAAATTCTACCAGGTTTGTTTATTTTAAAACTGAATTCAATTATATTATGAAAATATTTTGAATTCTTTTTAGACGGACATAGTCAAAAAAGTCAAGAAATGGCAGTGTAAAATGTGTGGAGTAAAACAAAGCGTTTTCAATGAATTTTTCAGAGGCTTAGGCGCCGAATGTCGCCAAAAAGCACAGGAATTAAATTTTAATACTAATGAAAAACAAACTAAAGTCGAAAATGAATTGTTAGATCTCATAGAAAGAGACGATCTAGAGATAGATTTTGATAACATTTCCAAGGAAGAACTTAAACAACCCAATGGCCAATTGAAATTAAGTTATGTTGAGAACAAGTGGACAAAATTCGTTGAAGAACCGGATGAGAACCGCTGTGAAAATTTTGAAATGGAGCCATTTAACAAATTAAAACGAAAATATAGTTCTATTCCGAATGACTATCAAAAAAGTGCAAAAGTTTCCAACTCACTCGCATCCACTTATTCCAAATGGAATGCTTATTTATAAAACAAAACATTTGACTAAGTACATCATCATTTAATTAAGTATACTAAATATCTGAAAATCTCCTCCATAAAGTCCGGTGACGATCCATGAACTGCGAAGAATAAATTAAATAATATTTATCAAATCTCAAAGTAGCTATGCAATCTATTATTGGAAATAATTTACCCATTGTCACTGAGTTTAATCATATTGCCTCTGCCTTGTAAAACACCTTTTACATTTGTTTGCTTCCCATTGCTTACTCTATGAAATAAAAACAGAGTTGAAATTTTTTAATTTAAGCCTAAAAAATCGATGCTTCTGTCGACAAGTTCTAAGTTCATACATGTCGATTCAATAGGCGTAGTGGTGTGGTCGCGATAGTTTTAGACATTATATTCATACTTTTGTTTTGGTTTTCTGATATCGATGGCCCCATGCAAAAAGATACTAAGTGCATTTTTGCTGTTTTTCAGGAGAAGCGTTTAAAGTTTTTTGACTATAACTTCTTTGTTTATTAACGGATTTTTAAGCTGAATGATTTGTTACTCTCATAATTTTCATACAATTTTTTAGAAATGGAGTTAGGTCTGCAATATTGTGCCTTATTATGTTAAATTGCAGTTAGTATTATTTTGACTGTCTAATTCAAACTTTTGAATATACTATTTGATATGTTAGTTCTGTTTAACACGGAACAAAACATATCAAAAACTATTTTAAGTGCACTTAGTATTAATGTGGCTGGAAATCTATACACTGAAGAGTATACTAAGATAAACTTAAGTGTCATCTTCTTTTCCTTCCTTTTCTTGCGTACAGACAAAAGTATACTAAAAAGCACATTAGTGCATCCAACTTCCAAAAATTCCATGTAAAAAAATACTATGTCAACATAGTATACATGCGTTTATTGGAAAATTTAGTGATAAAAATATTAAGAGTTAAGTTTACATAAGACATTATACTAAGTGCTATTATAGCTCTATTTTCAAGGTTTTTGGTTCGATTCACACAAAAAAAAAAAATTGAAAAATAAAAGACAATCTGGGGATTCTTATGGTATACTTAACTCAAAACTATACTAAGTGAACTTAGTATCTTTTTGCATGGGGCCATCGATATGCAAGTGAACCCAACCATATAACCCGCACACGCAAAGCCACAAAGTAATAATATTCTCGAATCGTTCAAGCTTTTTGAACGTTTTTTTTGTTTAAGATATCGAAAAAAATTACCAGCAGATAGATTTTTATATTCAAGTATGAGTTAAGTACTCACAAGATTTTGAAAGTATAAAAAAGTACTTTACCTGTAAATCTCCAACGAACCGTCATTTCCTGGGCAAAATATAACCTTTCCATCTTTCGAACAAACAATATTGTTTTGGAAAGGCAAAGGAATCCTTAAAATTACAGTAAGACCATCCTACAAGCAATTTGTAAAAGAAATATAAACGTACTGAGTGTTTTCTGTGATTAGAGAGAATACCTACATAAATACATGTAGGTACACACATCCTTACATATTATGTATTATAAATTTATTTTTTAATGTATTTGCATGTGTTTGTTTACTTACTTCGTCCGCGGTAACTAAATCATGGAAGAAGACTTCGCCGCTCAAATCACAGCTTATTATTAGGCGTTTTCCAGCAACGTCTTTTTTTAGTAAACTTGTGACTGCAAATTTATGACTTTTTATTGAAGTTATTTCGATTTCGGTCTTAATAGCACCCATATTCGAATTGGAACAGTAATGCAAGGCACCGTCAGCACACCCCACAACAAAATCGGTCGAAGACACTGATACTATAGTTGTAAGTTCCAATATTGTATGGTTTTTGTTCTTTACTAAAAAACTATTTCCAGAATTAATATCTGTTTAATCTCAATATTAATATCGCAACTTACTCGCCTTCAATAAGCAAATGTTTGCCAATTACCCACAACGACACCCAACCATTGGCATGGCAAGTTAGCATTCTATCAGTACCAGGCCAGTCGAATGCAGTAACACTCCCGTGGTGTAGAGTTTCACAAAATAGTTCATTAATGTCGCCTTGATGTTTGTTTGAAATGAACTTCCAAATATACAGATCTCCGGATACAGTACTTCCAGCAAAAAGATCTTTATCAAACGGATTCGTAGAGAGGGCTCCTAAACAAGCTTTAGTTGGAATGCTTTTTAGTTCTTGGAATACCACAAAAGAGCTAGATAGCATTCGCTTGGGAATGTATACTTTTACATTTTGATCAACGTGCTCACACCAATCGTCGTGTGTAGCGGACGTTGTAAGCACCAACACTGGTGTATTGTTTGTGTAGATTGAAAGCCATGTAGCAAGTCCTTGGTAGCCTTCCTTTGACGGTAAACTAATTTTTTGGTACGTGTGTATTGTTAGGTCTCCTTCATCGTCATTCGAATTGAAGAGTCGATTGTCAGATATGGGGGTAGGACCTTTTAACAATTCTTTTTCGACAAGTGGATACACTCTCTTCAGCCAATGTCCTAGTTTCTTTTCATCAAAATTTGCACCACTAAGAGTTGATGTCTGTGTTTGAGTCTGTTGATTTTAGTATAAGTAAATTTCGAAAAACCGAAAAAAAAAATAAAAACAAACCTCAACATTGCAGGTTTTATTGGTCTCAACTGATTTATCCAGTAGTGAATGTAATGGATCTGTACCAATCGAAATTTCTGAAAATGCAGCTAACACTTTTCCCGGGTTGTAGGAAGGAAACTCAATAACGTCTGTACAGTAATCTGATAATTCTTCCATGGCTCCACTATTTATAACTGATTTTCGAGACATTTGTATAATTCGGTATCCGTATGTTTTCGTCGTTACCAGGATGCGTTGCTAAGGTATACAAGTGAGGTTAAGCAAAGGCACAATGAGATTGACTAAACCAATTAAGGGGGTACGAAAATATGCTAATAACAAGTAAATGGTGAGGTATGTACAATCTACAAAAGGTCAATAAATCCGTATGCGAACTCCTATTTACTTTTAAGGTAAAATATCTGCCCAAGGTGTCTGTAGCATTCTCGCTGAAAAATGTTATCAATGCTAGGTCTACCCTTTGCTCTTCATGGTTCGGATGGATGGATCTTCATTTTGCGCATTCAGCGAGATTACTGATAAAACCCGCTGCGGACTTTTGATGGGCAACCGTTATAATTTTACATTACTGGAATATTACTATTTTATCGTATTTTTTTTTATTAATGCACAGATGTTTTACAATCAATTTAATATTCATTCGTTAACAAGTTATTAATCTACTTATTACGGGAAGCCAAAGCACTCAAATCAGCAATACACTTATTAAGAGTTTCCTTCTCTTGTTGTGGTGTGATGGACTTAAGGACATTGTTAACGACCCAGTCAACCATATGCTTCTGGTTGAGACGTCTTTCAACATGACGGCATTCAACTTGGTAGTCCAAGCGACGCTTGACCTTGAGTTTTGAAGAACAAACGCTTGATTATTAAATTTCTTTAGACGGTATAAATGTAATAATATACTTCTGTATAGACATTCATGGCTCGTTCCCTGAACGCGGCTTCCAATTGGAGAGCAACATTCTCCTTCTTGGCGTCCATAAGTAATAGAGCACCTTCGGCGCGCCATTGTTCCTTTTTCTCTTCTTCAATAGCATCAGTTAGAGTCTTCAATTCGTTAGTACGACCATCATTCCATTCCGCTTCGATTCTCTAAATACCAGCACATTATTAAACTTTGTTTTTTTTCATAATCAAACAAATGTTCTTACATCGATCTCTTTATCACAATACTTAGCAGCAGCTGGCCCGATCTTCTTAACAGCAATAACGCACATGATTGCCAGCGAAAGACCACTGTAGTACTCATGCTCCATAACGTAGATTTCCTTGGAGCACAAGTAGGTCAGAAGACCAACACCGAATGTATAGGGGCCGGTGACGCCAGTTTTGTTGTAGAAGAACTGGAACCATTCCTCTGGGATAAAGCCCAGACGTACCTTGCCCGGGTGTTCAGGGCGTATTGGTCGTTTGGATAGTTCTGTTCCAGTAGTTGCAGATGCAGCGGCTCTGGACGCAACCACTGCGGCGGGTCTTTGGACTGTAAATTAAATGAGTATTAATTAAGTTTAAAATTCTTAACACACGTTTCCAGTGAGAAAAAAAAAATTGACAAGTGATTACATAAACCATTGCCGAACACAATTCGGTCTAGAATGGGAACATGTAACCTGGAATCCATTAATTTTTAATATGTGTATTAAAAGGATATTTAATGATTAAATTACCTGAAAGTAATGCGGCTCTGGACAGCATTTTGATAAATTTTAATTTCGGAAAAGAAAACTTGACGTCCGTATCACTTCACTATTGCTCTGAAAGACAAAGTTCACAATAGTCGACAAGATGTATTACGAATAGGGCCAACGTGAAATTGTGAATGAATTTATCGAATATTTCATGACAGATTTTGATGATTTTGATTTAAAAACAATTCGTTCGAAATTATACTAAAAAAATGTTAACTTTAATATTTTTTTACGATCTCCACTAATCTCAAATCGAATAAAAGCGTTGGTAAAATAAGGAATCGATTTTTGTGTCTTTAATTACAGTTAAAATAAAGCGATTTTAATGGGATTTTAAAATAATCTGATCGATTTATGGGATCCAAAAAACTTTTACTTATAGGCGGACCTCACCGGGGTTTGATTTTCTTGGTAAACCTGGAAATACACGATACAATCGTTGTACAACGGTTGTATACAATTAGCGGTTGTGTGTGACGATTGTATCGTGTAGCCACACACTACATAAACTGAGTTGAAAGACTGCCCAGGCGCGAAAATGGTAGGGTCTTACCTAAGTAATGGGTTCTGCAGTACTGAACATAGAATGAAGCTTCATTACAATCAATAAAGCCTCTACATTCTTAGTGAAGCTCTTCCGTAAGGCATTCTTTTTTCGTTACTAAGTAATGACACTGCATTACCCAGTCGATGGAAGGTAATGGAGAAGAGAATGACATGTAAATACCATGGAATTGCTTTGAATGAATTTTAAGAATTTTAAGAAGACATATTTGTAACTGGAATCGTTGCGTCGCTGTTCCGGGAGTTTTGTTTATTTCATCATTCGATCGTAATATTATCATTCCGGCTGCGATTTTCGAAGTGATAGTTGATTTTTTGCGTTTTTTTGAGTAAATTTGTGATTTGAAGTGAATAAAAAGTGACTCTGAATTGTAATAATTATATATTTATATTTGTATAATTTAATTTAAATTTTTGTTAGCAAAATAATGAAAGACCAAACAAATTGGAAGAGACGAAATACTGACGAAAACTCGCCGCCGCGCCAGGAAAAGTACGGCGACAAAATGCAACCTTGTTCCGGAACTGTAAGCTTAACTTATTAAATTCTGCTATTTTAATTTAATTTTTGTTCCCACCCAGCTGATTTTGAAAATATTAAAGAATTACTTATTGTTAGCGAATCTGGCAACGTCGAGCCTTTGACGAATTCGGCGAGAAAAAGCGAAGAGAAGAGAATACCGATAAGAAGGAAAATATAAAGAAGAACGGGGGAGTTGGAATTTGAAGTCGGAAGGATAGAGTTTTGGTCGCGGAGATTAATTTTGTTTGATGAATTTGAAAACGGAATTGTTTGTTTGTTAAAGTATTGAAGTTTATTGTTTTCTCTCTTAAATGTTAATCGACTTTTTAAAATTAAAATAAATACAATTTAAACATTGAAGACGGGCGTTGAAATTATTCTTGAAAGTTGCTTAAGGACAGTGGGTATAAGATATAATTTAAATATCGCTAACATCTCAGAAGTGGGATTGACGGAATTTTGTCCTAATATTTCGTAACGAAATATTACCACGCGCATATAATAATAATAATAAGCAGAATTTGGTGTTTTTGGGTACGAAAAACTAACGGTTGTTGTGTATCTAAAGAAGCGACATGTCGGATCGTGATGAAAGAGTTGTAGAACGTGAAAAGCAGCGTGAGCGAGAAGAAGAGTTGCGGTTGGCAGGCGAACGCCATCAGCAACGTGAGCGAGAGGAAGAGATGCAGTTGGTAGAGGAACGACATCAGCGACGAGAGCAGGAGGATACACCGACGACGAATGAGGTGCGACAGCGAGAACGAGAGGAGAACAATGCACGGATGGAAGACAAAGGCAGCGAACAAGAACATTTGAATTTTAATGAACAAAATTCTCGAGAAAGATTTGAGTTACCATCGAATAACACGCATCATAATGATAGCAGTTGGGACAGACTAATTAGCCATATGATAGAAGAAAACCATTTGCGAAATGAACAAATTAATAAACGCGACAAAACCATCGACACACTTATCGAACAACTCCAAAACATAACAAGAATCATACCGAATGCTCACAGTACTCCGAGATTAGAAGAAAATACAACATTTAATTGTAATGTAATGCCGGACGTAACGAAAAACATTGAGAAATTCGATGGAGAAGGTGACGGAATGAAGGCAAATTCTTGGATAAATACGATCGCAAATATGCGACAACTTCATCATTGGTCTGATGCTTATGTGTTAGATACTGCAAGGATGAACTTAGTGGGAGGCGCAAGACGATGGTTCAGAACAAGAGCGGATGAAATTGTGACATGGTCGGACTTCCAATCAGCGTTCAAAAAAACATTTATTATACAAGAGAACCGGACGAATCATTGGCAACGAATGGTCAACAGAGTTCAACAACGCAACGAGACAGTTACCACATATTTCCACGATAAAGACACTGCGAATGCGCTTTTGGGTTGCCGACATTTGGATGCGGATGATTTACTACATGCTATTATTAAACAGGAGAAAATGTCGAATCTACGAGGAGAACGCATCGGACTTTCCAGGGCGGAACAAACTGTCGAAGTCAGACGTAAAGATGATAATCGCAGAGAAAACAACAATATTGAACACCCAAAGGATTTTAAGTGCTATAACTGTGGCGTGGATGGTCACTTATCACGAAACTGTCCAGAACCGAAGCAAGAACCGACATGTTATAGATGCAAGAACAAGGGACATCTTTCTCGTCAATGTCCAGATCTGCAAAACCGTATAAGCCAATTAACAGGATATGCCAAGAACGGAGCTGAGAAGTATCTGAAGAAAGTTCGTGTGGGTGGTACAGTATTAAATGCATTCATAGATACAGGAAGCTCAGAATGTATCCTTAAGATGACAGCAGCGTTGAAAAATGGATTCCGAATTCATCATGGAAGTTTAGAACTGAAAGCATTTGGACCTGCAAACTACAAAATTGTTTCTCCAGGATGGATTAAGGCATCGGTTATGGTTGATGAAGTATCAGCGGACAGCGTCATATTCAGGGTAGTTCCAGACGATGTGCAAACATTCGATGTAATTATTGGACGAACATTCACCGAGTTGTCTCATGTGGTATATCAGAAAATCGGCGATGATTTAAAATTTCTAGAGAAAAAGGAATTTCAACCATATAAAGAAATTGAAATTAACGAAGACGACATCATAACCATAAACACAGAATCGCCACTACAAGCTGGATCAGTAAACTTTTTAAGTGCAGTTCAAGATAAATCACTTTTGCTACCAATCGTAAATATCAGCGATGAAGATGTTCCTGAAGACGAAATACTTACCATCAAACAACAAACAAAATCAACAGAGACTGAAAAGATAGATAGTGATAACATTAGTCGACTTGTGCAGTTAGAAGATGTTTGCGTCGGTGAAGAGCAGCCTCCACAGGTAGTCAGCGAATTGGCTGGTACTTTAAACAATGTCCGTGACTGTTCATTAGAAGAGAATGAAATTGGGTGTCATGCAGATTTTAACATGGTGATTGAAAAAGTTCCAGGAAGTAAATCAGTACAATCGAAAGAGTTTCCAGCAAATGAGTTAAAGAAAGAAAAGCTACGTTTCATCGATAGTGATTGGAGAAAGCCAGGAGTGGTGACTGATACAAATTATACGTATTCCAGTCCAGTTCTATACGTACGCAAGAAAACCGGAGATTCCAGATTGGCGGTGGATTATCGACGTCTTAACAATCAAGCAGATAAGATACCAAATGATAGAAAGGATCGTCATAACACAGCATTGATCAAATCGGAGAAGACGGATAAAGTTATCGAACCGGCGGGGGAGCGAAAATTGCATGCTATCGAAGAATATTCTAGGCCAAGGAACAGAACCATTAGCAATCCTGCCAAGCGACTCATATGTACGTTTTTGAAAATCATTTATCAGTTAATGTTTTTTTTGAAATTGGAAAATGGTTTCACATTCAAAGTGATCCTTTTTGTATTGTTTATGTTACTATAACTTTGTTTAGAGCTTAACTGAAATTTAATATTAAGATATTGCATAATTCGAGGACGAATGTAAGTGAAGGATGGCCGAATGTTAGCGAATCTGGCAACGTCGAGCCTTTGACGAATTCGGCGAGAAAAAGCGAAGAGAAGAGAATACCGATAAGAAGGAAAATATAAAGAAGAACGGGGGAGTTGGAATTTGAAGTCGGAAGGATAGAGTTTTGGTCGCGGAGATTAATTTTGTTTGATGAATTTGAAAACGGAATTGTTTGTTTGTTAAAGTATTGAAGTTTATTGTTTTCTCTCTTAAATGTTAATCGACTTTTTAAAATTAAAATAAAAACAATTTAAACATTGAAGACGGGCGTTGAAATTATTCTTGAAAGTTGCTTAAGGACAGTGGGTATAAGATATAATTTAAATATCGCTAACATTATGGACATGACTGCCGAATTTAGTGCACTGCACAAGAAAATAGACGAAATGAAAAGTAAATACAAATGTTTAACATATTATAAATATACATATATGCATGTATATTCATATATATTCATAATTTAATAACTTTACATTTTTCAGAAACTATTGAAAGGCAAAATGAGATAATTATGGAAACGTTGGCCGAAAATTCCGTTCTGCTCCGGAGATTGGAGAGAGTCGAAAACAGCAGACTCCATTCGTCAAGTGTTTATTCTATAGCGACAATAGATGAACTGAAAGCCTTTAATATCTCAATAAATGAAGAGACATTTGAAACCCATCTAAAAATAAATTTATTTTCTTTATCCGGAAAGCTTTCAAAAACTCAAAAAACCGACACTTTAAAAATATTTGTTTGCAAAAAAAAAAATAATTAAGAAACCCTATGTTTATGTACCCTTTTATTTTCCAGCGCGTTATTTTAAGTGGGATGTATGTCCTGAAAGTCCCCCTTACAGAGTAATAATGAACAGTCTACCTACTCGGTAATGCAGGAAATGGAAGTCATGAATGTCTCAGTTACTGAGTAATGGAGGATGGAAGCTATGAATGTGCTACCTACTCGGTAATGCAGGACATAGAAGTCATGACTATGGTAGTTAGTCGGTAATGCAGAATGGAGGCAAACGCCTCCCTCCTATGACATGCCGTGTAAAATGTAATGCGTGCTATCCACGTGTGAGAATCGAGTTGAGAAGAAGTTGTCCTTACCGAGAAGTACTTCTAGAATCGATGATAGAATGGGTTCTTTCGCGACTGGGTGGGTATAAACTACCATAAATATCTGGAATTTTCTTTACGTGTGCGTTAAAGTCATCTTACTGTTGTTTACGTTTCGCTCACACACACCCCGCCATTAACCCCTTACAACCCAATTTTAAGTAGATCATTTTTTTTTGATTATCAAAAAAAAAAATAAATAAAAACAGGTCGACTAAAAATTGGGATGCCAGCGGTTAGTGGCGGGATGAAGGCTGCCAACCCAATGTATTCAAGTTCCATATAAGATCCTCTATCGAATGAATACTCACTCATTCTTTTTTTTATGCATATGAAAATAAAAGAAATAAAAATGTACCAGAAGTTACCATTTTTTTTGTCCCTGGGCAAAAAATTCAGACAACCTTTGGCGATTTGTCATCGTTTGGAAGCAAGCTTTCATTTTATATTCAACTCATTCTTTTTTTTTATGCCTTAAGGTGGGTATCCACAGACATGCAAGAATGCGCAAATTATTTTGCTATCCACTAGCATGCATGCAGGCGCGTTCCTCATATGACTCACCCTTACCCCACCACAATTCGGGTAAACTTTCATAAATGTCACTAAATTCATACCAAAACAAATGACGTAAGCAACAGATTTTGCGCAATCATTGCTATCCACAGGCGGGCATGCATGCGCAAACCTGTGTTTGCGCACGCATGCCAGCGGATTTCAAAAAATTTTAAAATCACACAGGCATGTTTGCGCAAACACACGGGCAAGGCTATCCACAGGCATTTGCTATAGTGCACTACATTTGTCCACCGACAATCGACTGGGAAAACCGAAACAAACACAAAAGCTCTCGTCGTCTCTCATCCCTTCATGGGTATATACAGATGTCAAACATTAGCCACAGGATAATTTTTTATGCAGCTCCAGTGCTGGCTAATTTTTTGAAGTCTATATTCACCTTACTAGCGTCAAAAATTAGACAGGTTAATATTTTAGCGCAATTGGCACACAGCCTAACAAATGTTTACGAGAAGATGGCTTGGAAAAATTCAAGGAAAAGTGTTCGGAGCTGATCCCGGCTGTTGATAAATTAAAATATAATATTTTTACATAAGCCCTGTTTTTTTTTATTAACATAGATAAACAATTTAATTTGACATGCATATGTCAAGAATTTATAGAAATGTGACAATTTAAAAATCACAAAATAGCTGTACAAAAAGTGAGTATAGAAGTGAGTATACCCGTTTTTTTGATTCCAAAAGTGAGTATGTACTCACTTTAAAAAAAAACACGGCTATAGTAAAACGTTTTTTTTGGACATAATCACTCAACGACAGCCGAAGAATGAATGAAACAAAATTCTGGTTGTATGGAGAGAGCACGAAAATTGTATAGTGTGTGCTACATAAATCGGCACGATTACGATAACCCGGGCGAAAAGGTTTGAGCATGCCGTTTTGTAGATCTCGGTGAAATAAGCATAAAATATAAAATAAAAAAAATTGATTAATCGCATAGTTTAGGAGATATCGAGTTTTAAAAATTAATTTTTTCCTATGGAAATCGCATTGAAATTAATCATTTTTGCTCCGGTACAAACAAAAGTGTTGCATACATCTGGGGGTAGAACTAGAAACAATCGCTTTTTAACAATTTAAGTAAAGAAATTTTATAAAATTTTAGTTTTTGAGTATCAAGACTTTGAAAAAATAAAACTAAAAAAATCGCCCGATTTTTTCACCGAAATCTACGAAATGACATTTTCAAACAATGGCGGCAGGGTAATCGTAATCACGCCCATAAATCGGTTGTACCGATATCGGTACAATGATTGTATCGTGTATTCCCAGCTAACCAAAATTTTTACGATCATTTTTGTTAAAGTCAAGTGATAGGCCTTATGTTCACATTGTTCGCTTGAGCGAACGTTTATGACGAAATGTGGCGTTGGGTTCGGGTGGAAAAAAGTGCGGCCCGTTTATGTGATTCTTCAATTTGAAATTTTAGGTCGGCAGCATACGGAAAACATTTTTTTGTATTCAGTAATCAGTTGCTTTATTAACGACTAGACTTCAAGCGAAACTGTATGAACAAACTATCGATTTAAGGAGCCACAAAGCAATAGACAAATCTGTACATGTACTTAATTACATGTACAGAGTAGGTAGGTAGGTACTTTTTATTTGTCGATCACGATGACAGCTAACACAAATGGAACCCGTGCCCGTCACGTGGTTTGTGGCTGTCTAATGGACTGGAAATTTTCACAAAACGAACACACCTAAGTTTGTTTACAACGTGCTTTCCAAAATTATTATATTACATACAACGTAAATCAAGCTTATTTCAGTTCTATCACTCGAAAATGTACAGAACATTACATATTTCCAAGCAAAGAGTTTGTCGATTATATTATAAAGGTAATAAGTACACGTAAAAAACAATCATAGGCAAAATACACTATCGAACCAAGTGACAGTTGTCACTTGTCAAATCTTTGATAGCCGGTAGCGAATGTGTTTACTGAAAATATTCCAATAGTTCCAAACAATAAATAAATTTGATATCAATTTTCAGAATTTTGCATCAAAAATAAACAGAAAGTTCCTCTTCAAACATCTAAATATAAATGCGGAGAAAATATTCTCAAACAAAACTCTATTAATCTGCAATTTCCCTTCACTTGTGCAAAATACTTCAGTGCAACAAATCCAAGTTGGCAACATATCAGTCAACGTCAACCAAGTTCGCGAAAGTATTCCACCAGCAACATTTCCAGTTGCATTTGTTCCGTTAATCAGAGTGGTGGTGGTTATCTTGCTGTTCTGCTGTCACGTTCACGTACGGGTGTCAAAAATATCAATTCATTTAATTATTTTCGAAAGAGATTTTCATCAGTTCCCTTTGACAAAACATCAGCACTAGAGGAAATTTTATTCGTCAACCATCAAGAAGCCGATTGCCCAGGAAACATGTCAAAGACAGTCTTTCAACGTCTTCCAAAATCGGTTTTGCCATTTCACTATGATTTGGAACTTAAACCAAATCTCGAAGCATTCACCTTCGAGGGCAACACAACTGTACAAATTAAGGTAAATATAATTGGACAGAAAATCGAATGCTAAATATTCTAATTGCATTTCGCCACGTACATTACTGATAGAGGTTTTAATGTGTGCGGGAATGGGAGTTGAGCTGGAACTACAGAATAAGGCAGAAAGGAAAAAAAAACTTTCGCTTTCACTTTTTGTGCCTCCGTTATTTTTCGCTTGCAATTCTGCGCTTTTCATGTTGTCTTCCTTTCTGCTTTGTATCTTTTAACTGTTTTGCCTTACCTGACCTGATTCCGATGGAGGCGATAACTTAAATGATCGTCCAAAGGTGGGATTGTTTTCTTTTGGTGTTCGGAAGGCGGGTGGGAAAAGAGTTCCAATCACGATTTATTAGGTGCAGGTGGTGTTAGAAAACATGTTAACTGTTGTAAACGGGGCCTTGATCATAGTATATGCCCTTTTAAACGGAGAAATGTACGTACATAAGGTAAGAATGTACGTTAGTAAAAACGCATTTTTCGCCAATTTGGCACTTTGTATTCCATGACTACGTACAATTGAATTTAGGTTAGGTATGCTGTATGCATATGTATCAACTAATTATTAAAGGGCAGGTTTATTTCATGTAAGGGTTTGTACCTATTATAGGAAATTCGTATTTGGCTGTCCAAATTGTTCATTTGGTTCCACATATTCTTGAGATAGAATCGCTAACGATGAGGATTGTTTCAACTGAATCTAGTTCTACACCCTCTGCACAAACAAAACAATGACATTTTCTTTGTAACTTATAGTGTTCTATGTATAGGTATATAACTATGTATGCATGTATGTTTCGCGTTAGTTATCGAACTACACATCATATATGAACATAATGTATGTACATATGGATACTTCATATACTTATGTGTTTGGTTAATAAAGATTGGAAAGTTTTAATCAAGTTTATTTGCCAGTAAAATATTTCAAACAAAGATCATATTTAATTTCTTGTTGTACTAATTTAAACATGTCTTATTAGAAATTGTAAACTGAATGATAAACAAAGATATTGTTTTTTTCTGTCGAGTCACGGTTTATTGCACTATCCATTGTGCAATTCTCTTACAAAAATCATGTGTTTCTTTATTTATGTTGACAAAAGGCGTGTTTTTTTGAAACGTAGCTACCCAGTCGTTCATTAAAACGATTCCCAGCCAGCCGAACCCAGCTGACTTAGCTCCAAGTTGGTGTGTGTGATTTCGGTCATATGCGTGTGATTTCGATCAGCTGTTAAGTGTGAACTGTCAAAGTATTCGGCATTCAACCAAATCGTTTTTTTGTTATTTTTTGTGAAAACAATTAATTTCGGTAATTTATTCAATAGATAATTTACATAAAGTGATATGAAATCATAATATAGTGGATTACTTCAGTGAAACATCATTTAGTAATTGAAATTATATAATTTTCGTACACGGCAGTCTGTCAAATGTTTTACAAATCGCTTTCAGCGCCCCCTGGCATTTCAATGATATCGGTGAAGCAGAAGATATCGCACATTTTCTGTGTGAATGTCAGGGAATAGCACGCAGTCGCAGGAACATTTTAGGCTCCTACTTATTTAATAACCTAGGCCAAACCAACCAAATATAACCTAAATCAACGCATTCAAGAGAATTCTAAATATTTAATATATTTAAATTATTTATATTCAAAACTCTTGACTTGGGCGCACGGTAATCGGTATTTTTTTTGCATATCTTTAAGTCTAAAAAGCAGCATTCAGACATCGTTGTACGAGAAACATAAATATTTAAATTAGTGTGTCAAAGAAAACTGCATCCTACCAAAATATGTAAACACGCTTTAAGTGAATCGGGCCTTTCAGCAATTATGATTGCTTAATTCAGACAGTCATTTTCTTGGTACGTATAGGTATAAAGAGGGAAATACACGATACAATCGTTGTACCGACCTGCGTGGTACACCGGTTGTATGCTCAATAGCATCCAACCATACAATATAGGTACAGCCGTCGCACAGTGTGCAATTTTGGCAATCTAGGCGAGCAAAATTATTGCGGGTGTAATCTTAAAACTTTTGTTACTTTTTGTGTTTATAACTTTATTACAACATAATTTAAACACTTTTTTTTGTTAATGAAACTAGTTTAAACAATTTAAAATATATCAACAAAATGTATGTACATACATATAGAGAAGTAAGATAATATACGTATAACAGATTTACAGATAACTGAAGTACATACGTAAGAATAGTAAGGAAGAGTAAGTATAAATAAGGATAGAAATTAAAATTTTAAGTTTTGGCTGGTAGGCGCACGATTTTATATTGATGCGTTGAGAGATTAGCATCAACTATTAAGGCAAGCTCTTGATCTGCAAATAATTTTGCTGACTTCCGGCAAAAAGACTCGTGGGCTCTTTAAGGTCGTACGTCTTTCATGAGAAGAAACAGACATCTCCTTTAAAATCGCAGCCGGATCTTGTTTCCCCTAGTTTCGTAATTTTATTTTGGTGGCCAATCTAGTTTTCTTGACTTCTGTTTTGGAGAAGGTCTTTCCGTTTCTTAAATCAATAATTATAAGTATCAAACTACTTTTGTTGCCTTCCGGGCTTATATCTTGAAGTATTGTGAGAAGAACTAGGTATGTATCAGTCACAATATTTGAATACTGAATGTTTCTCTGAAGCCAAGAAGAATTGTACTCCAAAAAACGACCGGTTTTACTTCAATTTGTTGCAACACACATCTTATTGTAATTTTAATGCTTTCTGAAGCTTCATAAGGTAGTTGTAAATTGTCCAAAGCTTGCAAATGATGGCATTGAAACTATTGGAGCTGGAGTTTGTACACCAAACATCGAAAATGAACTGATACGAAATTTCAAAAGCCATTTACAATTATTTTTACTACTTATTCTTTCGCAAATTTTCGCTAAATGTTTTGTGGTTTTTAGATAGCTAAAATGTCCAGCTATACTGTGTATATTCCCTGATTTTTATATTCTAAAGTAAAACTCTAGTTGAAATTTCAAAGCTATTATTTCTTTCTCTATAATTTACTCACATATTCAACAGGGTAGTAATGGCTATTAAAATATTATTTAGAAGAAGTAAGACCCGTTACACAATGTAGATGAACTGAACAAAATAATAAAAGGAAGTTTAAAACGCTAGACATCATAAATCAAATGCATTTGTCAAGTGAAATGCAGCGATTGATTAGCATTTGTTGCTTGTGAATTTATGCATAGCTTTTAACGTCAACTTCGAGATAGTATACCGTTGCTCCAACACGATTATTTCAAGAAATTCTTTTTGGGTTTTATAGAAGAACTATTTTGTTAAGAGAATATCAAGTGTTTGTAAACAAATTTAATATTTCGAAAAATCTATTTCGCTCGCCTAGATTGGCAAAATTGCACACTGTGCGTCGGTTGGGAGAGAAAACACGATACAATCGTCGTATACAACCGTCAAATTATATACAACCGCGGTATAACGATTGTATCGTGTATTTCCCGCTTAATATGTATAGGTACATTACGTTGTGCTTTGGGAATATTCTTAGTTGTAGAATCATTTATGGTTCAGAGTTATAGTTTGTTTTATTTTATTACCATTAATTTCGACTGTTAAACAATTATTGTAAGTCTGCGTACAGCACAAACACAGCTGCAAATGATTCAAAATGCCGGTATCGGTATAACCGTCGTAAGCCTGCTATCACTATACAATCGTCGCATACGATCGCAAGTTGGTCACAACCGTTGTACAACCATTGCATCGTGTATATGATATCGTAGCTTAATAAGATACCCGCGACTTGTCTGCGTGGTCCGTTATAATTATAAGTATAGCTAAAGTCATGCTTTGTTTGGCAACTGAGTAACGAAAAAACGGTTATACTCCTATAATCACTTTTTATAGAGCTTGTTACTTTCAGGCACATTGGGAGAGTTCTTTTGATAATTCTTGATGCCTAAATAATATAATAACAATATTTATCCGAAATTGATGCAATTTGAATACATACGAACATAATACATATGAATACGAATGTATTCAATTTAATTTAGAATACGACTATATTAACTTTTAACTAGACACGTGAAATTTGTTTACGTAGTCCATGACTTGGTAGTCATTTTTACCCCATTCAAAAGCAAGGAAGTATATAGTTATCACAATTGATATAAACTACTACATACTTATTAATTATTGATATTGTGATAACTTTTAGTAAAAATAGTATGCATTTTATTCAATTTTCACTTAATTAGCGCCTTTTTAGATATTATCTTTTGCTTGATGTAAATTTTACCCGAGGGGGAAGTCATCAGTGTATTGAAGGGACTTTCAATATGAATTCAAAGTGAATTCGCGGGAATTCAATGTGAATTCAAAGTGATTCACGTGGATTCACTTTTTTTTAATCAATAGTGAATTCCGATGTGAATTCAGGAAATTCAGAAGAATTTCAGTGTATTCAGAAGAATTCATTGCACAAAACCTGAATTCATAACGTATTCACTTTTTATTTAGAGGAATTCATATAGTGAATGCAGTATTCATAATGAATTCAGTATTCACAATGAATTCAGTATTCAGTTGAATTCATGTGAATTCTGTATTCAAGAGACTTTTTAAAAAGATGATGACTTCCCCCTCGATTTTACCCAATGTTTCAAGTTAGGTTAAAATAAAATAAAAAACAAAAATGAAAAAAAAAAACTCCATTGAAGAGTGCCAAAGAGCATAATAACGGCATAAACAACTCACTATCAACAGGTCCACGTTCACCTTCGCAAATAATTACCCCGATCACCGTTGTCGTTTTCGACTCTTTCAAATTGTGAATACTCTTGTTGTTTTTAAATGTCGGATGAAAATAACAACAAACGGCTTTTTGTAGTCGATATTTAGTCGCCTTGTTTGGGATGTTTGCTACCGACAGGTGGGCCGGCGCTCAATTGGATTGTCATCGTTTGTTTCAAGAAAATGACAATTTAAGTAAACAATGGAGAAGAAAATGTTACGGTTAAGTAAAATAAAACTGCGAAAATCTCGCTCTGCACCTTTGTATATGGCTATCGGTTCTTCCCGTGATGGTGAGAGAAAGTGTATTCTACAACTTCATACTCCTCATTATCTGAACTGTAGAACATTTCGATAAATATTCCATTTTAAATTTGATTAAAACTAAAATTCTTCTTCTTTAAAAATATGTAGGTCTATTTGGTAACAAAGTACAATGGGACTACAGGTCTACGTGCTTGTTGTCTCTATGAGATAACCCCCTTCCAAATACAATTGGTAACTCACGACATCGTACAAATTCGTAGGACTCTTACGACTTTTCCTGTTTGGTAACCCAAAAAATTCGTAAGATTCGTAAGAGAGAGAGCCAAATGAGAGTGTCAAAAATTCCCATTAACTGAGAGCTTACGAATTCATACACCGTCTTTGTCCTTGGGTGAGGTTGACCAACGCTGTCAATCCAGCTATCTGACAGTTTGTGAAATATCATAATCTTAATTGTAAGTGGAAAACAAATAAATTTACAGGATCTATCCAAAAGTGATTGGTTACTTTCTTACGAATTTTACACTGTCTGAAAGCAATTTCCTCCATTTTTCAAATTATTTATTATTTGACAGCGTTGGCCCACTTGACTTAAAAAAATACCAAAAACACATAATAAAAGGTATGTTCCCAAACTTTCTGCACTAAAATTTATAGATTCTAAAATTTCAAGGAGTGGGGGTAAAAAGCTGTCAAGGAGAGGGAAACGTGTCCAAAAGTACAGGGACGCATTAGTTTTGCGCTGTTTTGCATAGGTACGGGAACAGACCTAAAAAGCACAATTTTTAAAACCATGAAAAAGAGTAATGTTAATTTTTCTCATAGATTCTACAACTTTTGAGTCGTCTACGCTACGCAAGGATTTAAATACAACATGACAAGAGACATTTCCGAAAAACGACAACGGTAATCGGGATGAATAAAAATATAAGAACCTATGGATTCTATACGTTTCGGCATTGATACCACTAATAGTTTAGTATCTTCTGGGAGAATGTTATACCATTCCACAAGCCACATTTATTCCAGCTCATTTATGGATGAGGCGCTGTTTTGTCGGATACACTGTTCCAATAACTTCCGTAAATGGTCTAAGGTCAGTTGATTGCTGAGGTGTATGCGGTCATTATATTGTTAAAATAAATAATAATTGATATTTCACGAAAATTATGAATATTTAATTTTATTATACTTAGATATTAATATTTATCCATTTTGCTTCCAATAAATTACCTCTTTGTCAACGCCGTTTGCTCCATAAATACATATGTACATACCTCCAAATCATGACCCCATACCTATTGGCCATAAGTATTGGCAATCAGTTTCTCTTATTCCATTCAGTGGCTGGTTTTCTCCAGTAAATTCCACGTCCATTCAACCCATAAATTCAAAATTTGCTTTCAGCTGAAAAAACCGCCACTCCAAAAATAATTTCCATACCGGAGAGAAACGTTTTTTTGCGATTGATTTTGCAAATGAATGTGAGTTTCTTGTAAAGCGACCATGATATCCTCTTTTTCTTAAAACATTTCAAACTGTACCGCTTCTAACATTCTTCTTAAAACTTTCTGGGCTGGGCCTCCTGACTATTCTTGATTGAGTTTCTTCTGCCATAATAAAACGCCTTTCTCTTGGTTCAGCTAAGATAAATGGCGCCTGTAATTTATGAAGACTATGTTTACATTATGTATGCATTTGTATTAAGAAAATATGTAGTAACAATTATTTTTTGTGTAATTAAAACATTGAAAATGTTAATTAAAATAAAGTGTAGTACCGATTAATCGGGGTCCAACTTACCGGTGAGCCCAATCAACCGGGAAGTTTAAAGAACGCTACTTTCCTACTGCAATTCGATTATCCAGAAAAGACTTGCAAGAAAAAATTCAGTTAAGAAGAAAAACGAAACAGTCGTGTTACATGTCCAATTGTAAAAATTCTCCGCACTTAGGTTGGTTTGTGTGTGCATTATTGATGTAAATGATGTTAAATCTTGTTTGCATTGGCACATATCCTGCTGTGAGTTTATTGATAAATTTGTACGTGTTTCATCATATTGTTCGCGATGATTTTACGGGACGCATCGTTAAAATTAAGCTGTGAAGGTGAAGATTATTTTTTGCTTCATAGAAAAAATATTCGTTCATCCTGGATTTTCGATTTTCCGTGATGAGCTCGGTCCCGACCATCCCCGTTAATCGGTACTACACTGTATATTAAATTCGAACTTCTTACACTAACTGTATCTGTATGTAATCCATCAAAGCTAGCAGCTTTTCAAATGTAGGCAAAGATATATACACAATGCAGAAACGAAATCATTTGAAGAATGTACGATACCTTATAATCAAAACCACCCTCTATTTCAGGTTAATGATTCTACAAATACCATTGTCTTGAATGCACTCGATGTCATCATCAGTAAAGTGATTTTTCAATCGAATTCAGCCGATGCAAAACTCGAGGCTAAGGATGTCATTCTCTCGCCCGAAAATGAAACTGCGTCTCTAGTTTTCGAAGAAGCTCTGCCAGTGGGCGATGCTTCGTTGTATATGGAATTCAAGGGTGAGTTAAATGATAAGATGAAAGGGTTCTATCGTAGCAAGTATTTTACACAATCGGGCGAAGAACGTTATGCTGGCGTTACACAATTCGAGGCAACCGATGCCCGACGCTGCTTTCCATGTTGGGATGAGCCTGCAATCAAAGCGACATTCGACATTACGCTCGTGGTACCTGAAGATAGAGTTGCTCTATCAAATATGCCTGTAAAAAAAGAAGAATCGCTTGGCACTAATCTAAGACGCATTCGATTTGACCGCACACCGATTATGTCAACATATCTGGTGGCTGTAGTTGTAGGGGAATATGACTACGTTGAAGGTAAATCTGAAGACGGGATTATCGTGCGAGTGTTCACTCCAGTTGGCAGGAAGAAACAGGGCTTGTTTGCTTTGGAAGTTGCTACGAAAGTATTGCCTTATTACAAGAGCTACTTCAACATTGCATATCCACTGCCAAAGATGGATTTAATTGCTATATCGGATTTCTCCGCTGGTGCAATGGAGAACTGGGGTTTAGTGACTTATCGCGAGACGTTCGTCTTGGTCGATCCAGAGAATACGTCTTTAATGCGTAAGCAATCTATTGCTTTGACTGTAGGTCATGAAATCGCTCATCAGTGGTTTGGTAATTTGGTCACCATGGAATGGTGGACACATTTGTGGCTGAACGAAGGCTATGCATCGTTTGTGGAGTTTCTTTGTGTGAATCACCTCTTCCCCGAATATGACATATGGACTCAATTTGTAACTGATATGTATACACGTGCCTTAGAATTAGACTCTCTAAAGAACTCGCATCCGATTGAAGTTCCTGTGGGTCATCCGTCGGAGATCGATGAAATATTTGACGAGATAAGCTATAATAAAGGGGCCAGTGTCATACGAATGCTTCATCATTACATCGGCGACGAAGACTTTCGTAAGGGTATGAATATCTATTTGACGAGACACCAGTACAAGAACACGAGCACAGAGGACTTGTGGACGGCGTTGCAAGAAGCCAGCAGTAAGCCCGTGGCTGATGTAATGTCATCGTGGATCAAGCTTAAAGGATTCCCGGTTGTTGGAGTGGATTCAGTGCAACAGGGCACACAGCGCGTGCTTAAGTTGACACAGAATAAATTCACTGCGGATGGGTCGCAGCCCGATGGTGATTACACATGGGTAATTCCAATCACAGTGTCAACATCAAGGGATCCTCATAAGATTGCTAAGACTTTCTTGTTGGACAAGAAGGAAGTGGAGGTTACTTTAGACGATGTTTCTGAGAGCGATTGGATCAAAGTTAATCCAGGAACTGTGGGATACTATAGAACTAGTTACTCACCGAAAATGTTGCAGCAACTAATGCCAGCAGTTGAGAATATGGAACTGCCGCCTTTAGATCGATTGGGATTGATAGACGATATGTTTGCAATGGTTCAAGCAGGCAAAGCCAGCACTTCCACCGTAAGTTCGCCTTTGAGTTGACCTCGATCCTGTATTAAGTGCTTTTCTATCTCACTAGGTTCTTGCACTGATTGATTCATATCGGAATGAGACTAACTACACTGTCTGGACAGCAATATCGAATTCGTTATGCAATCTTCAACTTTTAATATCGCACACTTCGTTAATAGAGAACTTTAATCGATTCGGCGTTAATCTGTATAAGCCAGTAGTTGAAAGCTTAGGCTGGGATGTAAAGAAGGGTGAGAATCATTTGGATACACTACTCCGCAGCTTAGTGTTAGCTCGCTTGGTTTCATTCGGGTGTAAGGAAACAATAAAGGATGGCAAAAAAAGGTATAATCGTTTTTGTTTAAATTTAATGGATTTGAAAAACAATTGACTCCTTTTAACAGATTTAGAGATCATGTTAATGGGGTAGCGGCACTTCCAGCTGATTTAAGATCAACATGTTATAAGGCTGTTCTTATGGATGGTGATGAATCATCTTTCGAAGAAATGCTTAAGCTGTACAGATCGACAGAGATGCACGAGGAACAGGATCGCATTTCCCGCGCACTCGGGTCCATTGGAAACGTAGATATTCTTCGTAAAGTTGTCGATTTTGCTATGTCTGTAAGTATATGTCACCCTCTGTTATGGGATATACAAATAAATGATTCTTTTTTCGGATAGGGTGAAGTACGTGCACAAGACGCAGTTTTTGTTGTAGTTGCTGTTGCAATGAATCCAAAGGGGCGCGACATGACATGGGAGTACTTTAAGGAGAATTATCCGAAACTTTTGGAACAATATCAGGTAATTGTATTTCGTATAATAACTACCAGTGACTGCTAGAACACCTTTTTGGTAATGCATTACTGAATGCAAGATAGACAAACCTAAAGAAACAGAACTGTAAAACTAGTAGACCACGAGTTACAAAGATACGGCTTTAATGGAATAGTCGCAATTGCTTGAAAGATATGCTAAAGAAACTCCTTCATACTCGACGGTGATTAGAGGTATATTCCATTTTTTCTAGATAAAGAATGTTCTATAAAAAAATTAGGAGCTATTTCATCCACTTTGTCATTTTGTAAATCCTTTCTGTCTCTGTGCATGTTTGATATAGTCAAGTGATTTAGAACGGACTTTACATTATCAGTGATTACTTGAACGACTGTATTTTCTAAGTCAGCAGTTTTTGTTACATAAAAAGTCGACAGCGCTGCTTGGAGTATCTTGACAGCTATGAAACGTGATGTATTTTATTGATATTACGTACGGTTTAGTTACTGTCGGCGTTTCATCCTCTTTATGCAGTTGTTGTTGTTTTTACTATTTCATATTGTTAATCCTTATTTATTTCTTGTATGTTTCAGGGTGGATTCTTATTAGTTCGTCTGATTAAGTATCTTATAGAAAATTTTGCCTCCGAAGAGAGAGCACTGGAAGTGGAAGAGTTCTTTAGGATAAGAGATTTTCCTGGAACCGAGAGAACTGTGTCGCAGTCTGTAGAGACAATCAGATTAAATGCTGCCTGGCTTCAACGTGACTTGGAATCATTAACAGAATACCTTACCAAACAATAAGCAAATTAATAACGCCCGCTCTAACCAATCATTAAAACATATTTATATATTATCAAATTAAAATAGTAATATTTATTCTCAAACAATATCAAGCCAAAGTATTGATTCAGAAAGAACAGTGTCACCATCATTGTAACCGGTCAAAAGTAAGCATTCAAAACACAATACATTAAGCAACCATTTTTTTTAAAGCGTTTATTATAATGTTTGTTCAACTAAATAGCCATTTGTTTGCATTAAAAGAAAAAAACCTGTAATCTAAGGAGCATGAGGAAAATTTAATTTTAGTTATCTGTATCCCAATCCCCACCCAATAAAATTCACCATTTGATTGCATTATAGTAGCATTTAATGTTAATTTTATATTTAGAAGAAATAAAAATAATGATCCTGGTCTAAACCATTTGTGTTGTTTTTTTTTGTTGCCAGTTTTCAGTGTCATAAACGCGTGAATTTAACAAGGACGTGTCTATTTGATAGTCCAGTCACTTATTTTGGCACTGTGTTACTTTCGTAATGTGTAAATATGAACTACTACATCAAGAAACCATATAGCGACCCATGGATACAGTTTAAATCGTCACGCAAATGTGGATTTCAGTAATCTCATAAGAGCTTTTTTATAAGGATCCTGTAAACCATGTCAACAGACAGACAATTATAAATTACAGACAAATGTTCCTCGAAATATCTTTAATGACCTGCCTATCTTGGAACTTGGCCACTTTGCATACTTTATATCATGTCTCATATTAAATAACTTGCGAAAGTTGGCCACTGAACAAAGCTTCTAGACATTTTCTTTAATAATTAAAGCATTATTTAAACTTCAAATTATGGTTCGATTAGGTTAGTTAGGTTAGGTAGGTACATAGCTGTGTCCTATGACTCTTACCTCACTGCGTCCACGTTTTATTTGCCATATATGTACTGGACTGCCAATTTCAAATCATATAGGTACTAGGAAGTTATGTGAATCTGAGAAGAACGACAGAGTACAGAGATCAAATAGAGAAAGAGGTCTCTTTTCATCACAGATCGGCCATAAGGTTTTTGCCGTTGCACATGTATCCATGTTTATTGTTAATATAACCTTGTAACGGTTGTAACGGTTTACGAAGTCCGAAGCGCTGACCCATTTGCGCGTAGGTAGGCCTTTTTTAGATACCGCTTGCAATTCTTTACGAGCGTTGATTTAAATACTGTAGACTACAGAAGATCAATAACGTCTGCTCAGCTGTTAGGATACAGACTCACTTCGCTAGTTTGATATTTAATAATTAATACCAACTTATGTATGTAAATACACATAATTTTATTGTATTTGCATTTTCAGTTTTCAATTTTAACGACATCTAAAACGAGCCATCTAGTTTAGAATATCTAAAACAATAGTTAAAGAGCGCCATCTGTCTCCAGAAAATTTTTTTTAAGAGAATATTTCTCTCTTGTGTTGGTGCTTCGTAACGTTTTTAAATGTCAATTTGACGTTGTCATATGGGGACAAATCACAAAAAAAAAAAAAACAAACAAGTTGAGGTACAAGCACAAGTTTACCGGCAATTGAATTTAGTAAATATGAATAAAAGACCGAACCGCTCCGATTCCGAAATGGATATCTTAGAAATGCAACGCGCATTTCTAGCTGAGAAAGCCAAAAATCCATTATTTCAACCAGCCGCTGGCATTGTGAAGATTGAGAAAGGTTTATCAAATGTAGCCACCGTTAATTGACTTCTCATTTAACTTTTATTCCTTAGGTTCGAAGAAATCCCTATTTGCTAAAAGTAGGGATAAGTCACAGCTTTCTTCATCTGTTGCCAGCAATAAGTTGGCACTATCCACTCCCACACTAGCAGACGTTAATGAGAAAAAACCATTAGAATCATCGATGGCAAACATTATTCTTGGCGATATTGTGGAAAAAACAATCACATCGCCAAAAGAGACCTTGAATGTGAAAGCGGATGCTGCTTTCCCAACAGTGGAGAGAACTTCCCTAAGGGTATGTGGTCAGCATTTGCTAAAATAAAAGTATTAAAATGGAGATGATTTAAATTATTGTAGCACACGTCGAATGGAAAGAGTATTTTCGCTCTGTCTATTGAAGCCAAAAAAGAAAGTTACAAGCCGAAGGAGGAACTCATTGCGGATAGAAAAAGGCAGCATGATGAAATGCTTATGGTGATGGAATGTGAACCAATTGTGAAAAATTTCAAAAATGGTTTCGGTGACACAAGTATTGTTGTCGAGGAAGGTAATACCGCCACTGAGGTGCACAGAGAAAATTTAGAAATTCTAGGAAAAATGAAAGAAGAAGATATACTTGCCGAACGACAAAAAATTTTAGAGTCAGTTGGTAAGTAGTAAGTCAGTTAATCAATATGATGATATTTAGAATGCATGTTTAGATCCTGCGTTATTAGAGTTTCTGGCGCAAAAAAGAAAACAGAAATTACTTGAAAAACAGATGCAGTATCCAACTGCGCTTCCTTCTCGGATTGAAAAGAATGCGAACATAGAAGAGACGAAATTCGCTGAAGGTAATCCAGTGGAAGAATTACTAAAACAAAGTTCAACTGAACATTGGATTCACTTCGATGTTGTTGAGAAGGATAAATTAGAATGGATGCAGAACATTCAACAAAAAATAACAAAACTCGAAGCTGGAGACTCGTTTGAAGCCAGATTTGATTGGAAGGGTGTGCTCCTACCATACTCAGAAGAAAGTGGTGAAGCTAAAGACGACAGGGACTTATATTTACATGGCGATGAACCCTTTCGACCGGGATACACATTGCAGGAGCTTTTTCGATTGGCAAGGTAATTTTCAGTATTGCGTTTGTTTTTCCTTTTAACACTGATGACATGGTTTTTCAGGTCCAATGTTATACAGCAGCGAGTCTCTGCTTTCAATTCGTTAGCTGGAATTCTAAGCATTTACAATCAGGGCTTCTATGATAGTGTCCTTGAATTGCCAATTGCTAAGATTTTCTTTCTCCTACGATTCGGTTTGGACGAGAACACTCCTGCGATTCTAGAAGTTGTGTCCAAGGCTCTAGCACTTATGTTCTACAATGAAACAGATGAGGTAATCCACTATTATACGTATATGACCTATACAAAGAATTGTTTTATGATTCTGCTCCTTTACAGACCCTATTGGACTTCACTTATGAGAATACGGGTTGCTATTGGCAGCCAACTCTGGAAGTGCAAACAGTAGATGAGTCTGATGATCCAACGTCGATAGAAAATCTTCAAAATCAGATGAAGAATTTGAAAGTGACTTCATCTATAAGGACAAACGTACAGGAATCAGAAGAGGAGAGTAAGACGTCAATGAGCGATTTCCAACTTGCAGAGACAGATTTAATAGAATGTTTGTTAAGATCAAATATCATCCAAAGGATATAGTAAGTTTCAATTTAATTTTCTATTTATTAAAATCGAAAGGTTGTCACAAAAAAGAAAATATATTATAAGCTGGATCTTCTAATTCTAACTTCGGTGGCGGCCAATGTTGGTCCATAGTGATATCACAACTTACCAGAATAAATTAGTTAAGTGCTGTTTCTTTGTTAAGAAAAAATGAATTTTTATATGGCACACAGCTGCTCTGGTCATCTTGTTCTGGATTTTTATGTTGTCAACCATTTTTTTCATATTTAAATGTATATTTACATAGTATGTGAGTTCCAAATCGTTAAAAAACATTGCATAACTGAGCGATACACCATCCCGTTGACCGAAACTATTTTCTTACTCTACTAGCAGACAATTACTCCTTTCAAGTCAATGCTCCCTCAAGAACATATTTAAATGCTTTTTTGGAAAGTCGAAATGATTTTTCGAAGCTGAATTTTGAAAAAAAAACATGTTCTTTAACTTTCTAACATACCAGGAAATCGGAAACATTAGTAGACTGGTACTATCACAAATTATCCGGCGGGCCTATTCTGAAGTATCCACAATAGTAAACAGTTTTATTAATTGGCTTTTCTCTCTCTTTTTTTCCAAACTTTGACTATAAATAAATGCGTTTTAAAAAAAATAAAGAATCAATCTCTCGTAACTCGAATTTTTTTTTTAAAATCCCTCTTACTCGTACTAATTTTGACGACTTAGTAGGGGGTTTCTACGATCCAATCCAACGATCTATATTTTTTTTGAATAATTGTATAATAATTTTAATTGAATGCTTATATTAATTTGATGCTTATTGCTCATCTTCAGGATAACGTACGAAGATGATTTATATCCTAAAATGATTGCACAAATTTGATTGATTTGTAATAAAATAAATTCCATTCCAATCGGCCAAAGCATTCTAAAGCTGCTATGTAGAAGGTATTTGTAAAAATACTCTCTGCTTAGATATCAGATGAGATCTCCGCTTGTGAAAAGCCGATAACGATAAAAAATATACTAAGTTTCAATAGTGACATTTTGCAATGCAACTATGAAAACCGGAGTAGTTTATAAAACAAATCTGGACAAAGTCTGCAGTCGAAAAAAGTTGCATTTTTACTATAGTAAGGATACATAAAAATTGCATCGGAAAAGCTGTGTTTATGTTAAAGTTAAACTTCGAGAAGTGGAAGTTTGAGTTAGGGAAGTTACACTGTAATATCTGTACATAGCAGAACTTTCTTTCTTTAGGTGACATTTTCATTTTTCTGGACAGATATAAACTCCAGCGCATTCAGTAAATTTAAAAAAAGGAATAAAGGCTTCCATTTCAATCAGTGCTAAATCAATAAAAAGATCTGTTGTATACTTCGGATTCTTGATTACTATTCTCTGAAGTTCTATTTTCTATACATATGAATATACTATGATGCCTGTTTAAAATCTATGGTTAAAAATTAAGAAGTTTATAAATGTTGACCTTTTTTAAGTAAGATATATGTAGTTATCTTAATACAAAATTCGTTTATTGAACTATTTAAAAAGTAAATTTACATGTAACATTTTGCTAACGTTAAATATCAATTTTCTATCTTTGTCTTATAGCTTCATATTAAGCAGTGTAAGGCCTGACAATAGCACAGTATCGTCTTGTCTGAAAATACTAATCCGAATCGCACGAACGAACAAAGACTCGGCCATGCAAATATTTAAGTCTGAAGATTTAATGAGTTGCTTATTTATGAACTTTCTTCCTGGCCTGCAGAGTGTCGGTGAGATAGTGTTAAAAGCCTACATATTTTACATGACATTAACTTCTCTCATTTTAAGATACTTCAATATCAACTCCACCATTCTACAACTATCCGCAGTATCTTGTTTTAAAGCTCTGCCGTGTTCTTATCTCACAGAACCTATCGTTCGCATTGAAGCTACTCTCAATGAATATTATTGAACGTATTGAGAATTATCTCTTCAATCAGGAAGATATTAAGGTAAACCCAAATGCCAGTGATTCTATTGTTTTGTAATTGTATTTTATTTTAAAGGGAAATTTAATAAAAGTCCAAATCGAATCACTTCGCGTCTTCCGTTCTCTGATGTTACTGCGATCAGATAATGCCATCTATAGGTAAGTACATACATAACGTGCTATTTACTCATATTAACATTGCGTTCTGTAACAAAAAATCATGCTATTTAAAGACGTAAACATGAAAAAAATATTATATTATTGTACCACAGGATCAGCGTCAAAGTAGCATTTGATTGTTAAATAACTCGTTTCACATGGATCTGCTCCATCTGAAATTAAAAGAAAAATGTTTAATTCTGAATGCTAACGGGTATACCGACGCAAATGTCTGATTTACGCTTTGTTCCACATGTGGCAACTAAATTTTCGATAATCTCATGCGTTTCGGTTGGAAGAACTTCTATTATGTGCTCCAAATGAATAATATTGTTTTCATCTATCTGTTGCAGAAATATAAATCATGTTAGATAGAGAATCTAAATTAAATAATAAGTAAATACACAAATTAAGGTTATCAAAGTTATTATATTTTTCTAATGAAACACAGAGGGAAGGCTTAATCTTACAGATTTCATGTTTTCCGTTTTAAATTATGGGTGATCATTTTCTACCTAATTATAAAATAGACAGAAGAACTTCAGAATATTGAAAATTACCTGGAAAATAACCTATACCATAGTGTTAAGTGAATGTTTACCATGAAGGTTGAGAAATTAACCATTAAATAAATATTTTATAAATAATAAATATCAATCAACAGTGGTAGTTGATATGGCACACCCTGTGAAAAGTCGTCAAAGAACAGGTCGAATAGTTTTTTTTTTTTGGAAATTTTATGTAATACGTAAGTGGAACGCGAAAATCCGACTCATTACGTCATACCTTCTGTGGAATGGAATGTGAATGAAGTAGAGGTGTATGTATTGTATAGATACTAGCTTCTCGCAGCAATAGAGCCGGTGCTATTTAGCTATTTATTTATACATTTATTTATTTATTTATTTATTGATATACATATTTATTTATTTATTGATATCTTTATTTATATATTTTTTTATTTATTTATATATGTACATATGTACATATGTATTTAATTATTTATTTATTTATCTATTTATTTATTTTATTTTTATTTTTATTCACTTATTTATTTATATATTTATAAAATAAAATAAACGAATTTAGATAGAGTTTCGAGAAAGATTAGGAGTAATTGTAGATGCGCCCGAACAGGGCTTCGGAAACACTTATAACAGAAACACGGCAAGACGATTTTTTGAGAATATAAATAGCGGAAGTATAAAAGGAAACTACGTGAAGGACACATTAACAGACCTTTACTTCTGCCACGAGTAGTTTATACACACACATTTTTTTCTTTTAAATAAAAAGAGTAGGGCATCTTTACTATATCCAGAAAAGAAAATTGGCAAAATATTGCTGATGTCTTGTTTAGGTATATAAAACTTATTTTCTCTGTTAAAACGCAAGTTTCTATGTTAACATGTTAACTAAACAGAGTTTTCGATCTAAAAGATTACTTGAGTCAAAGCAATATCACAACAGAAACCTAAACTTGTATAAATGTTATTTTTCTGTCTATCTTAACTTCCGTGAAATCTATTACTCACCAATCCAGTCGTTTTCAACAAGCAATGGAGATAACACTGAAAGTTCCTATCATTTGGTAAAATTCCATGGTTAGATTGTTCAATTATGGCTAAAATAATATTGTCATATTGTATTCGATGGCAATAGGATAAGACTTGAAGTTACCATCCTCAACAGCAGTCTCCCCTTGGCATTTTTTATGTAATCGTTCAGCATGCTCCCTTAAGTGATCGGGTATTTCAATCTACGAGAAGAATAAAAACTTTTTAAACTATTTTTAAATTCCAATCGCCGTGCTAAAAACTCACTGCATTATTTAAAGTACAATGTCCCAGAAAGAAAATCACACAAATTACAAACGTATTCTGCATATTGAAGATACTCTTTTAGCCGGCAGAACACGAAAGACTGCTTGCAACGACTACGTATTTCTCTATTTATTAGGCTCGCGTTACAAAAGCAAAACACAGATTTAGACACCATATCCTATGATTAAAGTATTTAATTACATTTTCCGGGTGTTGGCAGGGGATTTGCCTGCGTGCATCTGTTGGACTTTGAATTAATAATTGATTGTTTCGCGCAGGAAATTCCTACCTGCCTTCCGTTATATATTAGAATGGCATTATCATCATGTCGTTTATGAAGTGGGCGGTCCCTACCTTATAAGACAGCATGCATCAGCATTACTAGGGGCAATTTCCAGTGGGCCGAACGGTTTTGAAGTTAGCTCAGTGCTAGGATCCCAGTTAGTTGATTGTTGCTGCCATTGGTTTCACAAAGCAACCCAACATGGTATTGAAGAGGTAAAGAGTTTTTAATATACAGTGGCTCCCACGACTAATCGGACACTGAGAACAAATATGTTTGATGTCCATTTTCTCAAACAAATGTTTGAGGAATTAAACAATTTATATATACATTATTTCATTCATTAATATAAATTTATTTTATGAAAAAAAAAATCATTTCAACTTAACGGTAAAGAAAAAAACAAGAAAAACGAAAACAACATGGCAATTTCACTCCTTACGCATAATCGGACAGCATTTGTTTTTATTTATTTCTGTGTAATATAACGGAAATTCACCGTTAGAAATGAGAATGCAGAATGATTGGAGTGTTGTAACTAAAATGTATCATTTTTTTGTGAGTTGTTGTCAAATACGGATCAACATGGCACCAAGAGGACAACAGACATCGGTTGAAATAAGGAAATTGGTTTTGTCACATCACGAGAGTGGCAAATCTGTTCGCCAAATTGCTGAAATCGTGCAGAGAAGTCGCTCGACAGTGCAAGACATTATATCCCGATTTAAAAATGAAAATAGAGTGCACAATGTGAGCAGAAAAGGGCAAGGCAAAAAATTAAATGACAACGATGAGAGGCTCCTAGTTAGAAAAGTCAACGAAAATCCTTTCTTATCGTCGCAATCTCTACAAGTTTTCCTTAAGGAGACAAGAAATAAAGAAGTGAGTACCGAAACAGTACGTCGAGTTCTAAGAAAGCACGATTTTAATGGCCGAGTAGCTCGAAAAAAACCGTTCATCAGTGAAAAAAATAGAAAAGAACGATTGAAGTTTGCTAAGGAGAATTTGAAACAGGATATGACCTTTTGGAATAGGGTAAAGTTGCATTATTTTAGTACTATTTCTAGTATTCTACATTATAACATTTAAAAATATAGGTTTTGTTCACGGACGAAAGCAAATTTAACCTAAAAGGTTCAGACGGAAAAATGTATGTGTGGCGTAAACCGAACCAAGAATTCTCCCATAAACATGCCGAGTAGCTTCGAAGAGGTTCAGTAACATTCAGCAACTGAAAACGGGACTACAAAAAGAATGGCAGAAAATAACAAGCGAAGTGTGCTCAAAACTGGTTTCTTCAATGCCTCGACGCCTTGAAGAAGTAATTAAGGTAAAAGGATACGCCACAAAGTACTGATAACTAAGTGTCCGATTATGCGTGAGGAGTGAAATTTCCATGTTGTTTTCGTTTTTCTTGTTTTTTTTTTGTACCATTAAGTTGAAATGTTTTTTTTTTCTCATAAAATAAATTTAGATTAATAAATGAAATAATGTATACATAAATTGTTTAATTCCTCAAACATTTGTTTGAGAAAATTGACATCAAACATTTTCTTTTTCAGTGTCCGATTAGTCGTGAGAGCCACTGTATATATTTTTGAAAATAAATTGGATAACATTGCGATTTCTATTTTAGTTCTCGCAGTCAACATTGCTTACATCATGTCTGAATGCCGTAACATGGTTCACACGGAACAGTGACTTTGAGAAATTTAGAGATTTTATTGGAAAATATCTAAAGGGTTTTCTGGAATCTGAGGGTTTCTTACGATTCGAAAGGTCATTACAGTAAGTATATTTGCGACTTCACTTGAGTTGTTGTGACAGCAAAATCTTTCGTCTCGTTCACAGCAGTTCATCTCTGGTGCTGCGTCGACCTGATGTTATTGATCGTCGGAACATATATCCCGCACTGCCAAATGTTGGAGCGATTTTAATGCAAAAACAAGATCCACAGTTGGCTATTCCTCAGACGTATTGTGTTTACTTCCTAACATCACTATGGCGGCTTGTAGAGCAATGTGTAGAACGTGAGGATAAAACCTTGGTAAACTGTCTAATGCGAGTGCAGACAATAGAGCCACTTGTGGAGTTTTTAAAAAATCTATCAATTGAAACAAGTGCACAACTGACGACGAACTTCTTTGCAAAATGTGAGCTAAGGTTGATATTCAAGTTGCTTTGCTTCGGTGGTTTCAAGGAGTACATAGGAAAGACAGCAATGTTTCGCGCAGTATATAATTTCCTCTGCGGTTTAAGCGCTGAACATATCCCAGAAATTGAGCAACTCTTCGAGAGGGTAATCTTCAACCGGGAATATTTGAGTGTAGAAGATCAAGAGATACTGGACAAATGGCGAAATATGTTCCTAGAAGCTGTTTATCCCCATTACGTTGTAGTGGTATGGAGTTTATTATTTGTATTGCACATTGAAGGTCTAATCATGGTGTTTCGTCAGTGTGCAATCAGCTTATTACTTATTGCTATTCATTGATTTATCTATCGTTTCTTATTTAGTCTCCTACAGAAATTTCCCTCTCAATTCCGTCAACTCCAGTTCCGATCCTACCGCGAGATTGGCCGTATTTTCAGTTGAAAATAATTTTGGATAATTATGTGCAGAATGTTCATCAAAGACCTGCAGCACTTGTATCAGGTAAGATGCATGAAAACAGTTAGATCCAATAAAATTGTGAAGGTAAAAGGTGTCATAATAATTAAATGACACCTTACTTTTTGTTTCAAAGGTCTTGTTCTGATTTTTTTGTATACGTTTGCCTTCCATCTTATGTGTATGATTTTTTTTTATATTCAATTAATAGCAAAAATCATTTATTCCCTATTCATTTTAAGAGCGTGAAGTTGTCCGAGTGACGTTAACATTCACCAGTCTCCTAGAAAGTGATTCATTTCAAATAACAACTCCTACAGAAAAGTTAATGTACCTAATGATCACATTTATGGGACCGGATTCACAGTTTCTGGAACCATCAGTAAAATCACTGCTGAAGGAACATATAACTAACTTTTATAAGTCTTGTACTGATATTAGCTTCGAATTCGATAGAGTTTTTGAAGGTGAGTTTATTTTACATTTACCAAAGTCGTCGTAGTTGTGTAAATGTATTTTTTTTTTCACAGGTAAATGCAAATTTGAAAATCTATATGCTCTCTTTGTGGACCACTTTCAAGCAGCGAGCTATGGCGATGATCTGTTTAGTTCAATGCTCCTTATACCGTTAGCGCAAAAGTATCATAATAAATGGCGTCGAATGATTTGGTCTGAGCATGCTTCAGTTCTCAGATTTTTGAATTGTGATGAGAGTTTGGTAAGAGTTTCTTGCATCTTCAATTTAAAGTGTAAACTTTTTAAATTTTGATTTATTATTATTTTCAGCTACTTGGAGGTTTGGATGCTTACTTAAATCCACCTGAAGAAGAGGAATCAGTTATTAAGTGTTATATAAGCGCTTTGCATTCAAATCTTCTACGTCCAAACACCATCGTATATAAAGTAGCACTGCATCATGTGAACAAATATAAAGAATCTCATACAACATCGTAGTTTTGAATTATGATACATTTTAGATTCGAAATAAATACTGACATGCATTTTGTAATAATTTTTATATCAAATAAAAAAGTCTAATCGTTTTGAACATCTTCAAACAAGGTTGCACTCTGTGTGTAGACACGATACGGATATTTGTATCGAGAGCAAAGCTAGAAAAGATGTTAGGTACAAAAGCAGAACAGAGTCATTCACACATATACCACAAATCACAGGTTTTAAATAATCAAATCAAACAATCAATGCTACTAGAGGCTTAATTGAAAGATTTAATTGTTTTAGACGAAGTACCACCGTACTCAGTTCCGCGCATGTATTAAAAAAGAACATCTCTATACATATTTTAATGATCTAGCGCAGTATTTTTTAGCGTATGGGCTGCGTATGGGTCGCGACCCCATTTAGGGCCGGGAAGTTCAATAAGTTTATCCTTCACTTGCATGTGAAGGTCTCTAAGTCCATAACCATATCAGGGATATAAGCGCCGACAACCACAACCACTTATTACGAGTATTTGTAAGTTGGACAGTACATACAGAATAATTTGAGCGTAATAAATGTATATAGAATGCCCTAGAGTTCCAAGTCCTAAATAGTATCAATATCCAGTTCGTTGACAGCTTTTCGTATTCTGTGTAGGATCAAGCAACTTTAATGGTTATTTGTACTTTATACGCCTAAGCACAGTGAAACCTTGGTAAGTTGGACACCTGCGGTGCAAGCATTTTTGGCCAACTTATGCAGCTGGCAAACTTATAAGGGTGTGTATTTTTTTTGAATAAAAATAAAAGACTGATTTCGTACATATAACTACGTATGTACATACAATGTGTGCTTATTACCTACTGTTTCCACAAAAAAAAAAAGCTATGCGAAAATATAGAACAAATTCCATCACATACTACCCTTGCTCAACTTTCACAGGTTATTTCATATGAGAGCTGATATAAAGATTTCAAATTTGCGGAGAAATTTCAAGATAGGCAAGTGGACAAAATATAAAGGTGTCCAACTTTCGAAGGGTATTTAATATGAGATGAGAAAAAGTATGATAATTTGTGTCCAACTTCCAAGGTGGACAACATAAAAAGGTATTTTGAGGAACATTTGTATATAATTTTCTTGGTGCAGTCAAATATTGACCAACTTACAACGGTGCCCAACTAAACAGGCTTCACTGTAACTGATGTTACATGTCACAACCAGAAAAACGATTTTCCCAGTGCCAATTTAATAAAATATCAACAAAAAGTTCTTTAACCTTTCCACCTCCGAATAATAACGAGCCGCCAAAAGAAAATTATGCGTGTCTTTCACCAATACCACACTACCCCACACTGTGGACTTGTTCTCTTTAACTTTTCCATATTTTGCTCTTTCAATTAGAATATAAAAAAAAGAACGCAAAAATGATTAAATTATAACTTCATTGCGCTTGTAATTACGAGTACAATTATTAGGTTTTGAGAGTATGCGTGGAAGCATATAGGAGTATTGACATTTCAAACACAAACGTTCACTCTTTTGAGTTAATACTATAATCCGATTGTTTGGAAAAACCACTGTCAATGGGCCATGGAGTGGGTGGGTAGCGGACTGAGAAACGTTTCAACGAGAGCTATGCTGGTATATGTATCTAAAATGCGCGCAAATACCCAAACGTTAAGGGTATTTTATTGGGTCTTTTCTCCATCCAATTATTGCGTGTATTGTTATCGACGTATTTTCAAATGCAGGTATTTTATAGGTAATTGGCGTTGTAATAGACGTGAATAATAGGTTAAGGTTTTGTGGGCGGCGAAATTTAACTTTTGAATGATTCAATTGAAGTGCATACATCACCATACATAGTAGGAGACAAATGAAAAGGCAAGAATTTGTTTTTATTGCTTTTGATAAATACATATGTACATATGTAAGTATTTTATAGGAATTTTATAGAATGGAGCATCTGGATTTTAACCGGAAACGTTCAGCGTAAGAAAGTAAGAAAAAGTGTCCGTTTATAAGAATGCATTTTGTATGGGAAATTATAGAAGAAAGTTGTTTCCCAAAAAAGTGCGTTTAGCGAAATTATGGTTTCTCCATAATCTGATGCAAGGCGTTCCCATTCTTGAATGAAGCTTGCTCTACTTCTTATTACACTCTTGAGTACAACTTTTGGCAGTCTGTCATTACTCATTGCCATAACTTCTACTATGTAGTCGAAATGTAGTCTCAGTGTTTCCAAGAACATAGGCGGTGCACCAGTCTCTAGATGCAGCATATAATTAGGCGTAGCACTTGGTAAACGAAATATTCGCTTTAAGAAATACCTAAGAAACTTTTCTATTTCAACAAAGGAACAGTATCCCCACACCTGCGCTCCATATAAAAGAACTGAAGCTGAAGTTGTGCGAAAGAGTTTCTGCTTCGAGCTATGGCTTAAATACTTGTTGTTGATGCAGCGACCCCATACCGATGAGATTGCTCGTTTAGCTTCAGATAGTTTGGTTTCTAGATGTTTCTTCATATTCAAGTTCGAAGACACCAAAATTCCTAAGTATTTGTATTCCCGAACAACTTCCACCATTTCTTCTTGATACGTCCATCTTTCACTTTGAGAATATCTGCCACCGCCGCCTCTGAACCTCTGAATTTATTCAAGTTCACGCTAAGGTTCCAGTATTTGCAGTAAACGCTGAGCCTATTTATCATTAGCTGCAACCCATCTACAGTGTCGGAAAGAAAAACGATGTTGTCTGCATACTTAAGAGCCGGAATTTGTATGTTGCCAAACTCGATTCCACGTTTTACAGTATCTGATATGTCGTTGATGAAAAGGATAAACAGTAACGCACTCAAGATACATCAAGACTCCATCCCATACATACGCCACATTATTTGCATACATTGCTCTTAAAATGTTGATTATTTTCGTTGAGAAACCTATATTATATAGTTTGTAGATCAGAGCATCAAGCGCTATGGTGTCGGAAGCCGCTCGAAAGTCAACGAAAAAGGCATATAGTCTTTAATGTTTCTGTTTATATATCTCCGCAATATTAAGTAATGCAAATATTTGATCGACTGTCGAGTAATTCTTTCTAAATCCTGCCTGAAACTCCTGCAAAACTTTTTTATTTTCAACCCAGCAGGTAGTAAAACGCAGTATTTTGCGCAAAAGCAAGAGCTTGTGCGCAACTCTGAAATAAATGTTCCTCACTTCACTCTGCATTTGCTTTTGTATAAGGCAGACATTACAGCTCGTACAGTTCGTGGTTGAATCTTCTCCTCCAGAACCCGTCAACGCAAATGGGACCTAATATCTTACGAAGGATTTTTTTCTCGAAGCGACCAAGGATATCTTCATCCGCTTTCGATAAAGTCCATGCTTCAGCTCCATATAGCAAGACTGGGATGATAAGTGTCTTATATAGAGTCTCCTTAGTCGATCGAGAAAGGACTTTACTACTCAATTGCCTTCTTAGCCCAAAGAAACAGCGGTTGGCAAGAGTAATCCTTCGTTTGATTTCCGACGAGATTTCATTTTTTGAAATAATGGCAGAGCCGAGGTAGACAAAGTCCTTTACTACCTCGAAGTTGTAGCTGTCTATTGTGACGTTCTGTCCAATTCGTCGATGTTGGGTGTCCCTTGATAAGCGCCAATCAGGTTGCTGACGAAAGGCTTCAGGCGTTCACACAGTATGGCAGACAGGATCTTGTAGGTTGTAGGCGATATTGAGGAGACTGATGCCTCTGTAATTGGAGCAGTTGAGGGGGTCTCCTTTCTTGTGGGACGGGCAGACGATGCTGAGATTCCATTCATCTGGCATACTTTCATCTGACTAAACCTTGGAGATGAGTTGGTGTATGCTCACTAGCAAGTCATCTCCAGCTGTTTTAAATAGCTCTGCGGGTAGACTGTCAGGTCCAGCAGCCTTGTTGGACTTTAGCTTGGATAATGCTATCCGCACTTCGTTTTGATCAGGTGGATGGGGATTTTGGCTATCATCATCTGAATTGAACGGTACATTCTGCCTAACAGCGGAGTATTGGTCTTCATCGTCATTATACAATCCGCAGAAGTACTCTTTCCATATTCTCAGCACCGACTGTGTTTCCACTACAATATTTCCATCCGCGTCTCTACAGGTTTCTGTACGGGATTTGTTTTGCTGGCACATTCTTTTTACCCTCTGGTAAAACTTCCGTACATTGTTCCTGGAGTAGCATCTCCCAATATCCTCGAATGCACGCTTCTCGTGCTCTTTCTTTTTCCTTCTTAGAAGCCGATGTTCTTCCCGTCTCTTCTGCTCGTAGAGCATGCGAGCAGATCTAGTCCTTCTTTGCAGCGCCGCTTTATACAACTGTTGTTTTTCCGCGTTAGCTAGTCTGCACTCTTCATCAAACCAGGGGTTTCGTGGTGGTGGTCGTTTGAAACCTAGCACATAATTCGCGGCACTTATGATGGCTTGCTGGCAGTGTTGCCACTGGTCTTCTGTACTAGCTGTTGCTACTGTAGGACTCGTAGCGAGAGATCGGGATATGCGTTCTCTGTAGACTCTGGCGGTGTCTTGCGATTGTAGCTTTCTCACAGTATTTCGTTGTTGTGGCGTTGCTACAACAAGGTAGTGGTCCGAGCCAATGTTGGCCGCCCGGAAGGTTCGGGCATCCAGGATACTGGCGGTGTGTCTGGTCTCAATCGCAATGTGGTCGATTTGGTTGATGGTGCAGGTGCAGATCCGAGCGTCATTGTCCTTTTTTCGTTTAGTGTGGTTGTCAACAGTAGATCCGTCACTTTCCGAGGCTTTTGGTTGTTTCGGAACAATCTTTTTTTATATGGTAGGTATTTAACCTTACGCACAACCCCCAACCTGGAGAGCCAGATCCTTATATACCCCTACCCATGAATAGTGCCTATAGCCGACTATAGTTACAGCCGGCTATAAATAAAAAGCCGGCTATTACTTTTCATTATTCATAAATCATAAACATATTTTTGCCTGTGTATAAGTTAGTATCGACTTTGGTATATTTTTGTAAAGTGATTTGAACGAGCAAACCCAAACCTCAAAATATTATATGAGACATTTATAGCTGACTCTTATTATTTAAAATGACGTTTGGGTCATTTTAAATTTCAAGCCGGCTATAAGTTCAAAGTCGACTACATATAAGGTGAATATGAATAGCAAAAAGTATATTTTAGGTTATGTAGATGAAAAAAGTATTTTATTGTCGGCTCTATCTGACTATGAATTTGCGCCAGTTTATTTTTCTGCATTAACAACCAAAGCGATATCCCCTTTTCCGGCAGTTTGCAGTACAAAGTTCTATAAATGAACTAAAGGTTGTTCTGAAATGCACGTAAGAAGTAGATTTAATACGCAATGCAGCCATAAGTATGACGCATGTTGTTTGGCATTTGAATACACTACTCAATAGTCACTTCGCTATTTCTACTTAATTAGATGTCACCTCGAGTTAATTGAGATCCCAAAGAACTCACACAATGTCACCTACAGCTTCAAAATGTAGCAAAAGATCACAAGACAAAGACACCATCACGATGTCAATTAAGACAAATAATTATGAAGAAATAATGAGAGACGATCAATTTAAAGCGATAAACATTCATGACATAGTCGCACGCAAGTACTAGGTATAGATACTTAGTGCCCCCTAAAGCTCACTTTATTCATCTTTTGATAATTGACGTGAATGCGAAACGTTTAACCCTAAAATAGAATTATGTATTCAATAGATACTACTCGCAGACCATAGCGGTTTAGGTATCCGTAAAGCATGAATGAGTATACCGCTAATGATGAGCGAAACAATAAAATTGGAAAAGGGATTTATTTGTATTGTTAGTCCTTAGTCCTTAAATCCACTAAATTGTTGATGAGGGAGCTATACACTTTGGGTGATGAATTTTCGGTGTTATAGGTTAGCTCAGAAGGCATTGAACGTATTTCTTCCTCCCGTGAACATGTTACATATTAATATTCACATTCATTATGTACCTACATATATGAATCAACGCCTATGGGTAAACTCGTACCTCCAATTAACATTTTGCTCAATACGGTGAAAATAAGCAACATCGTGTTGAAAGGATGGTGGTGATTGTAGCTTGTCTTGTGGATTTCCTTTTAACACAATTTAGATGATCAGTTCAGTTTCAGTTTCAGTTGAGCTATCAGTCGAGCCTTCAGTTAAACTGCTGTGTAAATGCAAAAACTGAAACATTTAACTGAAACTGAAACTGAGACTGAAACTTATGGAATTCCCCTCAGTTTTCAGTTCAGTTGTCAGTTAAACTGCTCAGAAGTAAAATACAAGCTCAACTGAATACCGAACTGAAGTCTAAATGCACTACGTTTTTTAACTGAAATGTCAACTGAACTGACAACTATTATTTGGTCTGCTTAAACTTATTTTTATTTTTTTTATTTATAACTTATATTTATTTTCAGTTTATTTAGGAGCCTGAAAAAACTTAAGAAAGCAAATAATTGGATACAAACTAGGACTACTTTAGGTGGTTGTTTCGAGAATAGAATAAGTGGACTTGAATGTAAATAGGCGTATGTACTTTTCATTATACATACGTCCTTCTCGTAATTCCAACGAGAGTTTAAAAGAAGATAGTTGTTCGTGTAGCCCGATCATGAGTCAATACTTGTTATAAAACAACACCGGCTTAGAGACATCGCCAAACTATTCGATTAATACTGAGAACATAGTACTTTGCTAGGAATAGATTGTTCCCATCAAACGCATGGAAGTCAGAAGAGGTGTCGTTCTTCCATCTGGCCTCTTCGTTTCCTAGCAACCCAACGTGACCAGGAAATCAACTAATTATTTTCGCATATAGAGCCTGATTTATATTAAAAATATTTAACTCTAACTGTCCCGTCCGGCTTCGCCTGTATCTATAGTATAGTGTTAATTACAATACATAATGTACATATAACGTCATTTAGTTCAAAGAATCAAAGAAAGTGCGATCCCACTCCAACGCTTGCAAACTACCAACAAAAACATTCCATAAAAGAAATGTTGTTTTTATTTGTATTTTGAATAATTGACATTTCGCCAGGAAGTGGCATTCGTTTGTGTTTTCATTTTTGAAATGAGGACGTTAAAGATCGCGAATACGAAGTTTTACTTCATTGTCTGTATTAGTTTGCGTGTTTATCGTGGCGGAAGATTGACATGTAAAAGCGTGACATTAGGGGGGTCACACGATACGACCGACCTGACGGACTTGGTCTGTCCGGCCAAGTTTTTCTTTCTTAGATGTTTTCTTTAAAATTTTATCAATCATAAGCGCTGCTCTCAGTACGTCCGACATCTTTCAAATCCACTTGCAAAGTGAGGTCGAACAACATGTCGGACAATGTGTACGCTAACGACATCGGTCTGTCAGACATCCATCCGACCAGGTCCGTCAGATCGGTCGTATCGTGTGTACCCCCCTATTGAGATTTATATATTAGTATGAGCTTGAGCATGATATGATTTGAGGTGGCAAATGCATTTATGTTTTCTACAATATTCTTTACTTTAATGTCTAGTTCTTTATAGGATTTTTAGTTAAGTGTGTCTTAACTTTTAAATAGAATAAAAAAAGTTGTGTGTGAGATATGACAGAAACATTTATTGCAGACTAGCTGAACCCGTGCTCGCCTTGCTTCGCCCTCTAAAGGCTTTCTCCGCATACAAATATGTAATATCAGTGGGATCGAAGAAACATCAAAGCATTTGTCTAGGTCCTCTATATTGTGTAATAAATTTTGTTGATTTTTTGCATTTTATCAATGTCATTTCAATGGGTAACTTTCAGCCCAAAACCAACGTACTCTAAATGTAAAACGTTATAAAACGTCATCTACGGAAAAGAGACACGTATAATTGATTGTGTGAGAAGCAGCCGGTTCACGCCCGCGGTACTCAGTATTTGTCCCTGCGCGTTATTATTGTTATCGCGAAGCAGACGCTGCACCGATTTTAAGTAACAAATCAGAGAAATGTTGTGCGTTTGGATTGCCGCCTGTTTGTGCCCGCATGTTGACGGTCAATTGTATTTGAATAACACTAGACCAGAGACTTGACTTTTTCAGCTCTTGTGCCTCGTGGTACTACTGATAACATTTGCCTAATATCTCCGCAAAATACCACTGAAATGCCGCCCACGGTCTATCATATTATCGTATATTCTGTTAGGTTCTGTTAACGGCTTCCACTGCCTTATAGTGTGCCATAGTGCATTCGTCCTGCACAATTAAACAAAACACAACAGTCACGTACAACTCGAGCTTTGTCACTATTTCGGGGAATGTTGCAAACTGGACTTTCAGAGGAACCACCGAGCAGTAACTTTGCCGCCTTCCCTCACGGCGCCACAGCCACGGCAATTAATAGTACCTTGCCTTCGTATTAATGAACAACAAATACAAATGTAAATTAACTCTTAAAACAACAGGAGTAAATTTTGGGTAGAATATTTGCTTTTGATCGTTTTTTTTTTAATTTATAAATAATATAAAATAATATAATATATTTGTCGTTGACTCTACCACGCTGAAGCTGGAGCTGGCTTAATGGAAAAGATTCGGGTTTGTGAGAGGGCTTGCCTTCGCCTATACAGAACCGAAGAGTCTCAGTATATAAAATTCTATTCCAATGAGGTTCTGTACAACACGGCAAACCTAATCACAGTAGATCATTTACTGGTGAAGATAATTCGGGGTCACACTACAAGAGCAATGACCTCGTGAAATAACCTGATCTTTGCGGGGCATACTACCCCAATCACAGGTATCACGAGAGCGTGCGTCTTAAGGCCTTTGTCCCCCCGCAGGCATTTCTTTATTGTTATTCTAATGGCATGGTCAGTTGTAACTGTAATTTTGTTAAAATTTCATTATTTTTGCAATGTAGTCTGTTGCTTACTTATTTAAATAAAATTGAATTAAAAATATTTAACGTAATTGCTTGACATTAACAAATGGGAAAATTGGTGTTTCTGAATATTTTAAGGTTATTGAGCATCATCATTGCAATTTAAATCAACCCCATGTGCGTCAGAACCAATTTTCTTCGACGGAATCTTCATCCAAAGCCTAACCCAGTGTCTTCACAGGCAATATTGGTGGCAATTTATCGCCGCAATCCATCCAATCCAATGCCATTGTATTTGGAAGGGGGTTGTCTCCTTAGAGACAACAAGCACGTAGACCTGTAGGCCCATTGTACTTTAGAAAGAGTACAATGCCATTGCTTAGCTAGTGTCTTGCTAATGAAGGCACTACGGCAATGAAAATTGCGATATTGACTGCCAGATGGCTTGCAATGAATGCTTTCCATCGCAGAGGCAATTGATCTGACATTTCACCTTTTCAAAATGGCGGAATTTGCATTTTAAAGTGAAGTGAAGCATCAAGATGAGCGAATTAAAATTGTCAAGAGCCGATGTCATTAAATTCACCAACATTTTGACATTTGCCAACTGAAATTGCCGGCAATGAAAATTATTATTTTTTGACGTTTCAATTGCCATTGCCGCAGATATTTCCTGTGACGACGCAGCGTAAGTTAGAAAGCTTCTCCGGAGAATGTCACTAACGACTCGAATGGCGTAAAATACTCGCGAATACGTTGTGTGATATAAAAAAATACCGAACAATGCCCCAATACAGCAATGTAATACAATGATGTGTTGACAAAAACTACACAAATAACTTTTATTTAAAGACTCATCCCATTCTTAGGCCAATCCCTGTATGAACGTGATCCATTTTCGAATGCCTTTGCAAATTACAAACATAATACAATAGCTTTCCGAGTAATTGCCTATTTGCATAGGTTTGATTACTCACCCTTCAGTAATTTTATGAAGTGTTTAGCTATGTAAATTTGTATCTCGAACGTGATAATTCCATTAAACCAGAATAATGACAAAAGTAGAACCGTACAATTATCACTTTATGAGGTTCTAATGAGAGCAAATATGACTTCAATTAGCGCCGTTTACCGTGGCTTTACTCTCGATTTTAAAATCGAATACCGGTAAGGTCCGGTTCGTGTAGTGGCGCTAATGCGTTCGTCTCATTATCAGCCCCCAAAGTGAGAAATTCAAATATATGTATCTATTTAAAGGTTGATAAACACTGGACTTGATCAATGCACATTGATAGTTCTCACATCTCTGTGGTTCGAAGTAAATGTTTTGGGATCTTCCATTTACGAATGTTTATTGGCCTATACTGAGGTAATAATCGTTTGATTATTACATATTATTACTGTTAATATCAATAAGATAATTTAAAAATCATTTTCGCATTGATTGATTTAAGTCTGAAGAAGTTCGCTAATTGATTAGATAGTGGCGGGGGTAATTGTGGAATATTTTGATCAATGGTTTCTTAACAGGGTGGTCACAAATTTAGCGAATGAATTTGCTTCGATGATTGTGATTTTCACTTTATTTCGATTCTGTGAAACTTATGTTAATAATCGTTTTTTCTACTTCTGCGTCTTTTTAGCGGCGATTTCCTATTTTATAGATTTTTTTTGCCGTTCTTTAAAGGAAGCAAGCAACTTTATCAAAGACTGGCTAATATCCGCGGCCTAGAATTAGCAGACCACAAAAGGGAAGCTGTTCTAATAATCAGGTGCAAAATGTGGAATACATGGACATAAGGGTAGGAAGTCCGACTATTAGATCGAAAGACTCTGTAAAGTACCTAGGAGTAATACTCGACAATAGACTTAGCTTTAAGCTTCACATTTGCTATTCGGGTGAAAAGTCGTCAAAACCTCAGGCTGCACTTTCTGGAAAACTGCCATACATCGGAAGACCCGGATATATTAGAAGAAACTTAATACCGAACGTAATAGGCTCAGTCCTCTTATACGCTGCCCCAGTTTATTTGGGGGCCCTAGCGACAAAGGAAAGGAGGGGAAAGTTATCGTCTACATATCGATTTAGCGCCCTAATGGTAAGCAGTGGCTTCAGTGGCAGGGATGGTCCCCATCGATATTCGAAGAACTTCTAGTAACTAATAAGCGACGGTCATCAAAAGTATCGAGAAAAAAGAAAGAGTGACTTCAATAACCATGTGGCCAGCTCGTTGGGCTTGGGACACTACTACGAACCATGAAGCCATGAAGACTTTGTTAATCGTCAAAATTGTCGAATTCGGGATTAAGAAAATGCACGAGTGATTGTTGAGAAACAAATGTATGCACAACGTGTCTCCGTTGGGTTTGGATTTTGGGCTGGAGGTATCAGCGAGCCATTCTTCTATGAAAATGCAGCTGCTCAGGCAATAACAGTTAATGGTGCTGGCTATCGCGTGAAAATCCAGTTTGTTGTGTGTATATTACAAGACATGGATGTGGGCGATATGTGGTTTCAACAAGACGGTGCCACCTGCCAACAGCCCGCAAAACAATTCGTGTAATTTTCCGTGTTGGTGATCAGAATTAGCCGACCAGATCATACGACTTTTTTGAAGTCGAAGGTTTATTCCAACAAGTCCACGACCACTCACGCCCTGAAGGACCAAATTAAGTGCTGTATCAATGAAAATTACGACAAACGATTGCCTACATATGTGACAGCAAAGCCTTAAAGGCCATTTATCTGATATGCTATTCCATCTCTATAGTGTATATCATGGGTGGCCAAACCGTAGACCAAGGTCGACTGGTCGAACGCGAAGGAATTAACAGTCGACTCCGACGCATTATGCTATAAATCAATACATTATTACAAAGGCGCAATGCATGAATATCATTCTTAAACAAATGTAACAGCACTGCACTCCATGCCAGAAAGCGTATTGAATACTGCGTGATCTGTATCTTCTTCCTGATTTGGGCAATTTGGGCAAAAAGGTGAGCTATCGTGCCCAAAACGGTGTAGGTATTTACGGGACCCACCGTGACCAGATAGGAACTACGTACGGTGGTAGCTACAGTTTCCGTGCCTTCGGTTTGTCCAAACGTTAGTGGTTGGTATCAATTTGTGGATCCCTCTGCCGTTCGTAGTAGTGTTCCAACGAGCTTGTCACAAATGCTTATTCAAGTCACTCTTTCTTTTTTCTCGATCCTTTTGATGACCGTCGCTTATTGGTTACTACTATGAGAATGACCATCATCCCTGAAAATGATTTTGTTTCAAAAATCCTTTATTCATTTTAAAATAACACTATTAACAATGAAAACGCGTTGTTCTTTCGTGTAGCACTTTATTTTTAATAAATCTGAACTATCAGCTGTGACTGTCTTTTTTTTGTTGGCAACACTTTAGCGCACTAATGGCTAAAAATTGACACCCTTTATCATACAAAATACATATGTACATAAGTTAACCATAGAACTTTCTATTCTATTATAGTTGGAACAGTTTATTTCATTCTTTGTTGAGCTCATTTGTATACATAGTACCTACGTATGTAAAGGGTGATTTTTTAAGAGGTTGAGAACTTTTTTAAAAAAAAAAACACAAGAAATTCGAAAAAATGAATGAAATATTTATTTGAATCGATAGTTTGAACCTTGCAATTTAATGTTTAAAGATAATTTCATGCAAATGTTGACCGCGGCTGCGTCTCAGGTAGCCCATCCGCTGAGTCCAATTTTGGCATACTCTTTCACACATATCGGCCGGTATCTCACGAATGAATGCATGGATGTTGGCTTCCAGTGCGTCAATCGAAGCGGGCTTGTCCCTATAGACATTAGCCTTGACATACCCCCACAAAAAATAATCTAATGGTGTCAAATCGCACGATCTAGGCGGCCAATTGACCGGCCCGAAACGTGAAATTAACTGTTCACCAAACTCGCCTCGCAATTGCGCCATTGTTTCGCGTGCTGTGTGGCATGTGGCACCGTCTTGTTGAAACCACATATCATGCAAGTCAAGAACTTCCATTTCGGGCAAAAAAAAGTTTGTTATCATCGCTCCTAACTGCTGGGAACGGCGCCGAATCGACATTTCGCGGTCTTCTGTCACACTAGCTGATACGGCCGCAATATTTTCTTCACTACGCACAGTACGTAAACGTGTTGGTGGTTTAATGTCCAACAAAGTAAATTTGGTGCGAAATTTGGTCACAATCTTCCGAATAGACTGCTCAGAAGGTCGAGAATGCCGATCATAAAATGGAAGCAGCGCGCGATGAACATTTCGAACCGAGCACGAATTTTGATAGTAAAATTCAATAATTTGCAAGCGTTGTTCATTTGTAAGACGATCCATGGTTAAATTGCAAACCAAACTGAAGCTGTTTGACAGTGACACAAGGTACTAAACACACGTCAGCTGTCAAAACCAGTGTTGCCAAAACCAAACCAGCTAAAAAATCACCCTTTACATGTTTCCAATTCCAATGTAACTTATTTCTACGATATTCGCAATACTAAAAGCTCTCTCTTTGTCTGATTTTAAAAGGGGCCAAATTAAAACAACTTCCGGAATGTACATAAATGTTATGTATTTGCATGTTCTTGCTGATTTTACCGCCCAATTGGACTAACTTTGCCAATAACATTTATAGTAATCATATACGTAAATTTATTGACTTTCAGTGTTCAACCCTAAGATATATTATACGTTTGTTTTTTGAACATACAACGTTCTGAAAAAGTCACAAGCACTCATTTGAAATAAAAGATTGTTAACAATCACTTCTGTAGAAAGTTCAGATCAGAGATGTAAAAGAATGCAATCATTTTGGAATGCATTCTTTCAAAATCATTCCATGAATTAAATTTTTTGATTGCATTCACTTACTTCAGTTTGAGACTTCAAAAAAATGAATGCAATCACCATTCATTAACCACTCAAAATGTTGCATTCTTCTTTTCTACAATTCAATTGAATGCAATCACTTGTGACTTCAATTGAATATATTGCATTCTTTTGCATTAATTTGCAGTATTAAAATGAAATGCAATCAAAAAGTTGAATGCATTAAACTTTACTGCATTACGGCATTTCAAAATGATTGCATTCTTTTACAACTCTGGTTCAGATACATATTTACTTAAATGGAACCTTTTCTTAGTACTTTGTTTTCTTTAATTGGATACCCTGGATTTACATAGTTTACCCTAACGGAATTCTATTTGGGAAAAATAAATAGAAATCACTTTAAATTAAAATCTGTAATGCTTTAAATATATACATACATACATATGTATATGTACATGCACACACATGTAATATATATTTTTTTAATTTTGTTGATTTATTTGGTTTCTATCTTATACAAATCTCGTGCCCATTTTTTGAACTCAAGAAACAACTGGATCCTGGAAAAAGAGGTTTTTATATGCGACATAAAAATACAGATTTTCTTTTAGTTTAACTGATTTTATTAATTTTTTACAAAAACTTATTTCTTAAGTAACATCTTCCGTTATTAATTTGATACAAATGTAAGGTAGGACTTGTAAAATATGAAGCATCGAGTATGCTAAATTTTTTTTCCCTTCAGCATCTCCGAAACGAGCTGTTGGAGTAATCACACTATTAAGCAAGCTGGAAGCTATGTAATCAACACTATCTGCAAATAATAACTAAATGTCAAAAGACAAAACTAATACGTTTAATTGCACACGGAACTACATATTATGTAAGTTAGTTTTATTGGCTGCATATCAGTTGGCTTCACCGACTTAAGAGGGAATATTTAGTATTAGGTTCTAGAGAGCTGAAGAAATCAGAAGTGTTTTGTATATTCAAAGAATAAGTTTTTGACTTTGAAGTGTTTTGTGTATGACTTATTAAGAGCTCCCGCACACTACAGACTTTCTATCGGCCGATAGTTTGGTCGGATTGGGCTGGTTAGTGCGCACACTGCGCCGATTAAATAGTCGGGTTGGTAGTGAGTGCGCACACTAGACAACAGTCGGCCTACTGTTCACGAACGATTTGCTATTGATAGTCGATAAACAGAGAACAGTCGGATAATGGCAGTTAATTAAAAAAAAATCCAGAGATGTAATCATTGCTTTTATACAGCATAGGAGAAAGTTCAAGATGAAAAATCAAGAGCATTCATATCAGAGTACTCTTTTAAGTTTTCTTTATAAAGCGCAGATTTTTTCCGCTCCATAGTTTAGTACTTAGAAATATCTAGAACTCAGAGCAAACTAATTTAAAACTCAGAGCAAAGTGACCTATCGACAAAATAGGCCGACTTTATAAACGGTAGTATGCGCGCATGGAAGTGCACCATACTGATTAAGTAGTCGATCGATAGCTTGCCGATACTTTAGTTTGAACCAATCGTGTAGCACATGCATTTTTCGGCCGATACCGAATCGTTGTAGTGTGCGCACTTTCATACATTTTTCATACTGATTAAGAGCCCGACCTAACTATCGGCCAATAGAAAGTCTGTAGTTGTGCGGGGGCTCTAATACTACTATTTCGAATTGTGTGCCTATTTTGTGGAACCATGGAAAGCTGAATTTGAAAAAATAAATAATGCTGTGTTTAATTGGTTTGTGGCAGCGCGTGCCAAAGGATTGCCGATCTCTGGAACAATTTTGCAAACCAAAGCATTGGAAATAGCTAAATTGATGAGAGATGAAAATTTTAGAGCATCAAACGGATGGCTAGTTAGTTTCAGAAAACGTCAAAACTTAACGTTCAATGCATTATGTGGTGAGGCAAATGACGTGCCAGAACAAATTGTCGACGAATGGAAAGTTAAAATTCCGCAATTGATCACTGGATACGACCAAGCAGATATAGCAAATTGTGACGAAACTGTTCTCTTCTATCGAGCAATTCCAAGAAAATCACTTAAATTTAAGCACGAAAAGTAATCGAGCGGCAAACTAAGCAAAGAAAGGTTGAGCGTTTTACTTTGTGCGTTTGCTGACGGTAAGACCGAGAAACCATTGGTCATCGGAAAATCGGCCAATCCTCGTTGTTTTAAATCAATTAATCTCCACTCGCTTCCAGTGCATTGGTGAAGCAATAAAAAAGCCTGGATGACCGGGTCGTTGATGGAAGAGCGGCTAATGAATTTGAAACGAAAAATGCGAGAAGAAAAACGTAAAATGTTGTTATTCATGGACAATGCGACTTCGCGCCCACATAGTGAGCTTTCGAATATCAAATTGGTATTTTTTCCGCCACAAACAACAAGCGTGTTGCAACCGCTGGATTAAGGAGTCATTGCGTCCATGAAATTGCATTATCGAAAACAAATCATGTCACTATTGATTGGACAAATGGAAGTGGTCGAAATGTGGCGGAATTATGTAAAGCGGTAAATGTTTTAGATGCGATTTGTTTTTTAAACAAAAACGAGTTGTGTCCAGAATTGTTTTAAAAAAGCTGCTTTTATCTTTGATGTTGATGCACAATTTGATGAAACTGATGAACGCAAAGAGCTAACGTTGTTGATAAATCAATTAGAATGCGAAGAGCTAATGACTGTGAGTGAATATGTTTCGATTGATGATGATTACTGTACTGAAACCGCCAATGTTGAACTGGAATTTGAAGAATAGGAAAGTGAGGCAGAGTGTAATGATAATGACATTGAATCAAAGCTAAGCCAATCACTGTCACAACCAGTTCATTTAAATGCCAAGGAAAAATTATCTGCTCTGGAACAATTGAAAATTAGTTCAGCTGCCGACGGGAATATGGAATTGTTCACGAAACTTTTGAAATGTATGCAGATTGTCGAAAATGGGATCGTGGTAAAAGAAAAAAAGCAGACATCAATCACAAATTTCTTCAAGCCGATCAAATAAAGTAAGTAATGTGAATTTATAATGCCCATGGCCGTATTCTATTGTTCTTTTCGTTTTTCGCTTTAGAAATTGCAGCACTGGATAGAAGAAAAATATGTACAAGATTTGAATTCTTGGAAGCGAACAAGATTTTACAACATTGTTACTAAATAAACATAAAAAATAATTCATAATTAAATTCTTGTATACTTTATTATAGTTTAACCTTTTAATGCATGATTTTTTTTTTGGTTTAAAACACATTTTTTTAGATGTATTTCGTTCATTTCAGTGATTTCAGAAATGGCCAAATTTTTGAAAAATATTGAAGCGTTTTCGAGATATTGAGCTATATCTATTACTTACTTACTTAGTTGGCGCTACAGCTCGAGGTGAACCTGGGCCTGCTTCTCGCAACCATTTGTGTGTGCGTGTTATATTTCTGCAAAAATGGAAGGGACCTACAGTTTTTTGCCGACTCCGAACGGCGAGTTGAGAAGCTCAATCGTGACAAATGATACTCTTTGATGCTTGTCAGACATTCGAAAGAGGTGCGCACTGTGAAAAACTTTTAGGTGTTTGCGGCGGGATTCGAACCCAAGACCGCTGGCTCAGTAGTCCGACGCACTAACCACTTGCGCTACGGTGCCCACTATAGCTATAGAGCTATATCTATTGATTTCGTAAAATTTAACTCTTACAGCAACCTGAACATTAGAAAACACTTTCGCGGTAACAACTTTTGCTATTTCACACGAACATATGTAGCTGCAATTTACTAACATGTTGTTCACAAGAATAGTTATTTTTGCCTACAGAATGAACGGTATTAGGGACAAAATAATATCTAAGTGGTTCAGATTTTGTACCACCATCGCGAATTAGAAAAAAAAACTGTGGTTCAAAGAGTAAGAGTTAAGAGGCCATTATCTTTGCATTTGTCTCTTTTTTGAACTTAAAATTTAAACAAATTGAAAATATAACAATATTTTCACAGAATAGCAATAAAAGTTTTGTGCTTACATTCTGTAATTTACTAAAAATAATCACAAAATAAAATACTTAAAATAGCAAAAATGCACACACATGCCCACACGTTGCTCCCGCAACCAATTTTTGAAAAATAATCGTATTTTTAATCAAAAGAAATCTGCTGATGGCGGTTAAATTCAAAGTGTAATAGCATACTTAGGCCCCGACAGTTGAACATTTTCTTTTTGAATGGGTGGAAAATGCTAATTTACTAGAGCATATCATATATGATATACCATGCAATAAAGGGTTAACTCTCTTTGATCGGAAAAAAATGAATTGAATAAGGTTGCCTGCCGATAGTGGAAAAACTTGCGAATAGTAGAAATTTTGCGAATAGTAGAAAAAAAAAGTGCACCGAAGCATTCCACTATTCACAAGTTTTACTGTATCATAATCAAAAATTTTAGTGAAAAATTTAAATTTCTCGAAAACTCTTTTTTTGACATAAGCTACTCTGTCATACTGCCATAGATATGTATGTACCTACACATATGGATCTGAGATGCGTCTGATTTATATTGATTCGGTTACTTAAAACTCAATTCAATCTAAAATTGTTTGCAACAGTGTACGAGTCAATACACATCTTAATCTTTTTCTGAGATATTCCTTTGAGGACGCATGCAAATCTTTACTGTTATGGAAGGTCCCCTAACATACAGGCAACCAGTAATCTCATTAAAAAAATCTGGGCATGTTTTTGGAAATTTCTCTGCGAATTGAAACCTGTGAAGATGAATGACATCCTCACCATCTTGATGCCCAGCCCAAGATACTTCCTTAATGGGCATATCTTGATGGTTATTCAAATTCATTGCGATGGTATTGAAATTGTAAGAATGTTAGATCTGTTCCCGCAGATATTTTCGTATGAATCTCATTCAAATAACAATAAGAATCAAACCGTGTTGGGAAAGATGTAATGGTGAAAACGACTTACTTTGAAATTTAATTTTTTTAAGTCGTTACTCGTGATAGAAATGTCTGTTGATCCCATATTATATGATTAAATGGCATACATACAAATATGCTTTGATGAATGTGAGGGACATCATTAAATATAATCTCAAACAGTGTGTTTGGAATTATCAGGTTCCGTTTGGGCGTTTGATTAGCTTAACAAATTCAATCTAATTAGAAGGATTTCTGGGCTAATTGTAAGCGGTCGGATTTAAATACGTTTACAAATTACATACAAACCATCAAACGTGTTTAGCCATAAAAGTGACTTCCCCGGAAACTGAAAGGTATTTCCTACCATTGTAAATAATCACTATTCAGAGGAAGGATGCTTCGTAACCCTTTCGGCTTATTTTTGAAGATTTGATACGAGCACTATGCTCGTATTTATTATCATCTGAATTACGAGGAAAATAATGATGATACTAGTTGTAGTTTAAGTAGTGAGCGTATTAAATTTTAAAATTCATTATCTGGTTACTAGATTGTAGCTACAACAACGTTCAAAGGGCCATGCGGATACCTATTAAAAATGATTTACTTAAGGCTGACTGACTTCGGGGACCTAATTCTAAAGTAAGAGGTCGTTAAAGGTCGATTATAAGTAAATAGCTGGTATCAGATGACGACGTAAATTGTTGGTACATATTATGTTTTCTTATCAAAGGTCTTGTGTAGTTTTAAGGAAAGTGTATTAAAAAAAAAACCGGCCAAGTGCGAATCAGACTCACGCTCAAGGGGTTCCGTATTCTTATTTTTTTTTTATATTGACGAAAAGGTAAATAATATTGTAGTTTTACTCGAAAGATCATAATAAAGAATGAAAAGGGTAATAACTTCACGGGAATTGACATCACATGAGAATAATTAACTTCACCTTTAGTGCAAAATAAATGCACTTTTCTCACTAAAAGTGAGAAATAATTTAACTAGAAATTTTGTGATATTACTTTTCACGACTTCGCCTAAGGTGGCGCTCACAAGTAGAACAAGTCCTTTACCAACTTGGAGTTTGCAACTGGAGGCAGTTAGCTAAGGATCGGGCTAACTGGAAGAGGTTTTTGGTTGAGGCCTTGGTCCACCCCAGACTATTACCATGCCACTATTACTTTATCTAATGCGCAGAACCTAAAGATTCCATTTGAAAAAATACATAAAAAACAAAATAACTTCACATCATCAAAGTGCATTTATTACTCACTTAAGGTGAAGTTAATTCCCATGCGAAGTAAGTTCCCGTGAAGTTATTTCCCTGCACCAATGCGTCTAACTGAATCGTAAGCAAATTTGTTTTTGATAGTTAAAAACGATGTGAACTACAGCATATTTCATTGGGATGTTTCTAAGCCGTACATACATACATGTGTTGTGTACATACGTCATACATAATGTATGTTCTTACATTACAGTTTTTTGGAACAGATATGTAAGCTGTCTTCTAGTTTTCTTATCGACACACAAAAACAAAATCACTGCCAAAAGGATGCGCAGGACTACTGACCTATGGTTGAAGCCTCAACTCTCAGCAAAATCACGTTCTTTTTGCTCAATATTTTTCTTTTTTTTTACATTTTAGTGCAATTTTGGAAAGCCTTTAATACTCAGAGTTGATCTTATCCGGATCATCTTTTCACACACATTAAAAAAACAAAAGAAGATCTTATTTTTTATCTGGATCTCTTTTCGTGATCTGGTTTTTAGCTCACACTTTTCACTTCAAGGCCTCACCAGATACTTCCAGGTCTGCATACCAGACAGACAGATCTGGAACAACTCCGACAATGCCATAATCGGGACATCCATCTTTACAGATGGTTCATAATCAGTCTAATCGACGAGCCGACTATTGCAGCGTCTTCGAACCAGATATACATATATGCTATTAAGAAAGCAGCACAAATTGTCCTAGCAAGGAAACTACAAGCAACGGAAGTCACCATTTGCGTGGACAGTTAAGCCGCACTTAAAGCACTAGACGGTAAATTCAAAATGGGTAAATGGGTGCTCGGACATGTGGGAATGGAAGGGAACGAAACGGTAGACGGACTGGCCAGGAAAGGCTTTGATATGGATATAACACTTGCTGACAGACAGGTCCTACCGGCTTTCAACACAGGTAAACATCTAATAGACTGCATCACCAATAATTTACCCGAGGACCGATGGCGTACCGCTAACGGTTGTACCATAACCCGTAACTTGCGGGCCACAGGTCACACAGTCGACCAGAAAATAACAATATCCCTACTTTCTATGAAAAGAAGCCAAATCCATGTACTCGTCGGTATTATAACTGGACACTGTATAAAAGGAAACATGGCCAGAAGATACGGCATCCTTACAAATGACTTCTGTTCTGTTCGACTGCCTGGATGACCTGGCTTAGATACTGCTCCCAGACTTAAAGAGATTTATTAAAAGATCGAAATGGTTTTGTTAAATGCATGTTTCAACATACACAATAAGGGTATTCACAATGAACCTTTACGGCCTCTGGGTGAAATTGCATTTACTGCGAGCGACCCTCCTAACCTTAGCTAACCTACTAGTATGTCCCAGCCCAGTGTGATCTTATTATCTACATCGCCTAAGCTGGTTCAATTTGTTGATAGCTTCCTCAACTATTTATGAGGTGATCAACGTTGTTGAACAAGCTTTGATAGATGCTTGGCCATCAGAGCCGATACAGATGGATTTTACACTCTAACTTTTGTTAAGTGCTGTATTAGCGGTAGCATACCTAGAAGACAGTTGTGAACCCGCCTAATGGGATTAATTCTACTTCATTAGATTCCTCTGAATAGACAAACAACTGCTTCAGAGAGCTCGTCCATTAAGGATCCGTCAGTATATAGAATTATGCTTCCTGGTAAGAAACTAAACTTCCCTCTGCTGTTCCATTAACCATTGGAAGCTGCGCCGAAATTGTTTTTTGAGTTTGTGGTATCGAGAGCTCTTCCCAAGGCCACTGGTACTGAATCCAGAAGTTCCGACACACTGTCTCCTTCCAAGCAGTGTACCAGATTAAGTTAACATGTAAAAAAAAACTACAATCTGCACCTAGGTACAATTGGCAATAGATATTAGCCGTTTTTTTTTGAAACGTAGCTAGCCAGTAGTTGCTAGCAAAGTCAAATTTCACACGTAAAACAAATACAACAACCAGCTGGCTACAACTCTTGATTTTATCCGCAGCCAAAAGCAGCTGGCTAGGAATGTTGCGATATCTCATGGCAAGGTGGCGCTTAAAGCGATTTGTAGAACATTCGACAGACTGCCGTGTACGAAACTTATATAATTTCAATTACTAAATGATGTTTCACAGAAATAATCCACTATATTATGATTTCATATCACTTTATGTAAATTATCCATTGAATAAATTACCGAAATTAATTGTTTTCACAACAAATAACAAAAAATCGACTTGGTTGAATGCCGAATACTTTGACAGTTCACACTTAACAGCTGATCGAAATCACACACATATGACCGAAATCACACACACCAACTTGGAGGTAAGTCAGCTGGGTTCGGCTGGCTGGGAATCGTTTTAATGAACGACTGGCTAGCTACGTTTCAAAAAAACACGCCTATTACATATATCCATTACCAATTATTTAATAATATACATTTTTTATGGTATAAAACGACAAGAAAAGGTTATTTATTACAACTGAGCTGAGCAAATGATATTTTCCACTTTTTTAAGGGGAAATAAACAGTGCTGCCAAACCTCATAGATTTTCGCTTTTACATTGTATTACAAAGTTACTAAATTTTAACAAGCAATTAAACCCTCTTGTGGTTTTTTTCAGTGTACCTATACCGTCAATTAATTCTAAATATTTCCAATCTCTTTGTAGACATTTTATTAATCAAAATTCTCTAATAGTCTGTGAGTTTAATTGATATTTTTCAACTACGTTACGTATATCGTATCAATTGCTTCATAATGATTTAAATATTTATTATCCTATCAATGTTTTTCATCATTCAATAATAAATTAGTAAGCGTTTACAGTTCATCGAGTTTGGGGCAAAAATAATAATAAAATTAATTGTAAACAAATAATTGACACATTTTCACTTGAATTGAAACTCATCAACAGACCTGACATTGGGGGGTAGCTGATTGGTATATGTGAATATGTACATATGTACGTCCGCTCTTTATCGGGACGCGGTATTCACTTTCATTGCGTTTGCTGCTGATTATCGTTCCAAATTGTTTGTCTATTTGATTCGAATTTGTCTATAAATAAATAAAATTCACTTGAAAAGAAACCACAGCTCATCGGGTGTTATCGCGTACTAAACATTCCATCAGTTAATTGTTTTATGAAGACACTTATCGAAAATAAATAAATTTATTAGAGCAGAGCACTTTCTGTGACATATAGTTGGGTGCACAAGTAAAGGCACAGGTTTGTTAATAAAACAAATGTTCTCAAGTGGCGGTAAACATGTTTGTGACTAAAATCAAAGTTAATCAATTATGGACACAGAGACTATAGAGGGGATATCACACATCCACTTAGTTAATTTGCAGAATTGTTAAAACATGCGAACTAATTAATACCTACATATTTACGTTTCGTCCAGGAAATGATTTAGGGGTAAATATGCACGATTATTTGACAGGTGAATATGCAGGTTGTTTCTGAGAACGACTTCATTCCGTTCTGTGAGTGCCTAAAGCAGTTTATTGTATTTTTTTTGTATTGTATTTTTATTTTATATATTCATCTTGCTAGGTATAGGTACAATATATCAAATGTGATTAGAACAATTCAGAGAAAACATTAATGAGTTAAAAAAAAAGTATGCGACTGTTACACAGTCCCGAGCTATGTGTAAACATCACGCGGATGGGGTGTAGAGCTCCATTTTATTGGAAAGAAAGTAAATTATAACTAGCCTATGTTCGATAAGATGCAAGCCAATCGCATATGTAGGTATATACTCATCGAATCAACTCCATTCGCAGCAGTCGACGCCAGGAAACGAGCCTGGGACCCCTAAACTCAGTAGTACTGCGCCAAAAGTAGAAAAACCGACGCGCTACACACTCAACCGCCGCGGTTATAAAAACTTTTCATCCAAGTTCTTACATAAATAATATCTGCTTGTAGGTACATATGCACTCTGTTCTGTCATCTCATCACGAATAAGAAAAATAGAAAAAAAAAAAACAACAACTATATTATATAATTATCTATATAATTAAATCGCTAGCGCAAAAGTTTGTGATTCCTCCTGAGAGTTTATTTCTGCACTAATAATTTTGAAAAAAAAAAAGAAATATATGAATGATATTATTATGGAAAAACATTATTTCAACGAACGTAACTACATTCACAAATGAGGTGTCTAAAGGAAATAATGTATTGGAGCAATGACGAAATGCATTCTGATTTTATAAATATAAAAAATTTGTTTACATTTAATCTTAATATTTATCAGGACTCTACCACGAAAATAAGCTCTTATTTTTTGGACAAGGTGTCACTAGGACACTAGAGGCCAGTAGGTAGCCATGTTATTTGCAAATAGGCTGTAGGTTTTCTTAATGCGAGATTGTTAATAATATTTATAAACTAAAAATGCAAATCTCTGCTCTGAAAATCCTTTTTCTTTGGACACCTCATTTGTTAAGATTGGTTGAGTGCGAGAGCCGCAAATGGTGATGATGATTGCAGAACATTGAAATGCAAAGCATTATGATCATGTAGAGTGCGCACATATACTCACACACACACTATTGCAACGATACCCACTGCTGCCCGACTGCTGGCAGTGGTTTCCACTGAAGGGAAATTGCGGGCGATGATTTGAATAATTGTTTTGACAATCGTTCGGTATTCCATCCCCGAAATCGCGGAATTACTCCACTAGAAATTTTGCTAACGCGCGCTAAGATGTTTACACATCAATAATAGAAATAATTAAAATTATGAACAAAGAAAAGCATTAATGGATTAATCGTAATACAAAATATTTATAAAGTGTTCTCCAAAATAAATCATATTTATAAACCCAGCAAAATTAGGTTTGAGACACTCTTTAGCTAAGCTTAAATCAAGAGCTAGTGGCAAGTGTCCCATCAAAACATAAGAATTCAAACGTAATTGTGTGCAGGGTGAGAGGGACAGGAAAATATCTTTTTTTTAATAATTTTTTTTTAACGAATTTAAGATAATATGTGTTCAATTTGAGAGTGATCGTGATTACAAAGCCAGGATCTTATTTTGCGTAGGAAAGGTGACAATTCACTTAGACTTCTGATGAAGAAATGTAATTTGTTAAAAATTTAAGGGGCTACTATAGTAAAGAATCATATAAAATGTATTTTATTGATATTAACCAAAATTGATATTGATATTATCCAAAATATTGGTCACTCGCAGATTATGCCGAGTTTCTTCTAACTGGAAGGTAGCCACTCCTAATAAAAAATATTTTAAGCACTTTAAAGTAATAGAGATGCCTCAGTAGAGGAGGCTCCTGAAACAATAGGAAGCTACTATGGAAGCGATTTTTCTTACAAATAATACGCACACTATGAATTGGATTAATCTTGTTCACATAAGTCCCTCCCCAACAAGTTATCCCATACTGAAGCTTTGAATGAGCAATACCATAGTAGACCGTAGTTAATAACTTTTATTTTGTGAGCAGTACAAGCTTAGATTATAAAATTGCCTAGAGCAACATAATAAGTAATTTGCGTTGGTGTGATCGGACCAGTTCATTTTACCGTCGAGTATGATTCCAAGAAAAAGTTGGGGATGTAGGTAGGCCACCAATAACACTGTGGATGGAACAACGCCAACAGCGGGATTGGAAGCAATTCTTAAGCTTCTGCCTCTATGAATATGCAGGAGACTGCAGCAAAAAGCGCGCTCAGGATAAGCCAGTCAAAGTACTGGAAATCGAATGTATATAGACACGTTAAGATTCTTGGTAATTATCTCAACGACAACATGAACTCAGACTACACATACACACTACACCGTTCCATACCTGGATTAAAAAAAAACCTTCTCATGGGAGTGGGAGCGGGAGAAAAACGAAGTATCTAAGGACTCTAAATCCATCTATACCGATGGGTCAAAGATGGAGCGGGTTGCTCTTCGTAAGAACTGGGGATTAGTAGCTCAGCCCTAGACAGTGAACAATAATTCTGTAACTTTAAGGTCAAAATTGAGCGAAAAGCACTAAGTGAAGCAAAATAACAGGTGGAAATCATTTACCATCTGCGGGGTATCAAGAAGACTGTGGACAGAATATAACGAAGCGAGAACAAGAAAACTCTTACAGAAATACAGGAAATCGTTGTCAATGCTAAGATGGGTGCGAATTGACCACAACTTGCTAATATATCATATGAAGAAACTATGGCTGAATGATGGTGACATTTGCAGGTGATGCGGTGATAAAGAGGGTTATGAGGACACAGCCCATTTTCTCTGCCACTGCCTTAACCTCTGCCAACTTATAAATAAAACATTGGGAAAATTATTCTTCGAACTTCGAACACATCGACGAGTTATCGGATGAATCACCATCTTATTATTTTCGTGCGCCATAACGTCACCTACAAATTCACAATACGAAGTTTTTACCTAGGGCTTAGGGTTTTCCTTGTATTAAGTTAATTTAGTCACAAGAACCATTCAAAAACGAGCATTACCATGTATGCCGTGTCTTCCATCAGACTACATAAATGCAAGTAGAATGCCCTTCATTTGATACCCATATTTTAGGTCGTGAGGATGACGGTAATCCATCATCTTGGTGAAACTAAAAAGCTGTAAATAAAAAATTAGCTAAAAAAAACTAAAACCCGACTACAGGAAAAATTAACTGAAAAGTACGATGAAACGAAACGATGATGTTCAGAGTATAGCCGTGGCCGAATGTTGTAGTTGGATTCACACGCAAATCCAAAACACACATCCAAACCCGCCCTCCGCCCAAAAAAAATGTATGGTGACGGTCTGTTGTTCATTTTTAATATCTTCAATTGTGAGGAAATCGACACAAGTGCATGCAATGGAATGGTCAAATCCTATTGAATGACAATGGTCAAGCCCATGTGTACCTCATGCATAACAGTACAAAAATTGCTACAGCTGAGATTTTAATGATTCCTGATGTTTCATCAACGGACAGCCACCTTTTACGATGGGTGGAGTAATTTTCCCGCCAGAAAGTCTTCCGATACCAAGCAGAGGTCATAAAAACCTTTGCAGATTTCATTGCGTCAACAATTCAGAACTTATTTAAAAAAAATAACATTTGATATTGAATCACGTCAGAATGTTAACGGCTCCTGTTCTGATTAAAAAAAAATGTTATTGGCTTTTCATTTTTTACTTCAAAATCGAACATATTGTGTGGTACAACATAATAATCTATATCCATTTATATATCTATTATCTATATACATACTTACATAGTTGGCGCTACAGCTCGAGGTGAACCGGGGCTTGCTTCTCGCAACTATTTGTGTGTGCGTGTTATATTTTTGCACGAATGGAAGGGACCTACAATTTTTTGCTGACTCCGAACGGCGAGTTGATAAGCTCAATCGTGACAAATGATACTCTTTGATGTTTGTCAGACATTCGAAAGAGGTGGCACCGTGAAAAAATTCTTTAGGTGTTAGACCCGGGCTGGGGTTGAACTCGGACAGCATTGCGTAGTAGTCCAACGCACTAACCACCACGGTCACGGCGACCACTATATATATACTAGCTGTCCCGCCCGGCTTCGTCCGTGCCTAAAAAATATAGTGCTACTTACAATACATACTTTACTTAGTTGGCGCTACAGCTCGAGGTGAACCTGAGCCTGCTTCTCGCAACCATTTGTGTGTGCGTGTTCTATTTTTGCACGAATGGAACTTACAATACATACGTTGTCATTAGGTCGAAGAATCAAAGACAGTGCGAACGCACCCCAAGCTCCAGAAGTGTGGATTGTAAGTATTTGTAGTTTGAATAAGTGACATTTCGCAAGAAAGTGGCATTTGTTAGAGTGTTTTTATTTTTGCATTAATTTAAATTATATTGCGAGTTAATTAATTTCAAAATTGGCCTATAATAGGCACAGGATGTTAATGAACTGGAATACGAAGTTTTACTTCATTGTGTGCATTAGTTTTTGTGTTTATCGAATCGTAAGATTGACGGGTAAGAGCTTTACATTGAGATTTATATGTTAGTATGATATGATTGATACTCGTATATAAAATAGTCTGACGTCCGTGTGTGCACTCATTACTCGAGAACGCATCGTTCGATTTTTCCGATTTTGGGCTTGATGGATTCGTATTGGCCCAACGAAGGACACTATGGAGGAAAATCCCGGGAAATTTTTAGAAAAATTGGAAAGTTTGGTAGATAACTTCCTACTACTTCCTTTCTAGCATACAACAAGTAGCTAATGTGACTGTTTTAGTGCACAAGCAATGACCTGTTTATAGATCAGTTAGATGCAAAATAATTATGTCTAATTAAATGGTTTTCAAATAATTAATTAAACCGCTTTCACCTTACGTCGAAATCAGGCCAATTTTGGGATTCTGATTCTATATATTATGTAGGTATAAACTGGCAGTTTTATTCAAACTTCGTGTAGGTATTTAAAAGCTTGGAAACATTTGGTTATACAGAAAAACAATTGCCAAATTTGTCCACAATCGGCAACCTTTCTTGTTTTAATATTTTTCGATAATTTTCGTTATCAGAGTTCACAAACAAAAAAAAAAAAAAATAAAATGGCCGATCCACAGTAATTTTTGCAATTTTGTCATAAAAAAGTCATTCATTTTATACGTCGTTCAAAATATACAGTGAATGCCGTGGCATATAATGCATCATTTAAAATCAGAACGTGATCTATCAAACATTACTTCGATAATTTGTAAGCAATAAAGACACGAGTTCAGAAAAAAATTATAAAAAAGTGAATTTTGACTCTATTCCAAATGTTTGACAAACATTCAAGAGTATCATGTGTCACGCTGAGTCGGTAAAAATCCGTAAGTCTTTTGAAACTTCTTAGTTTCAGTCGAGAAATTTTGCCTATTTCTACGGTGAAAACGTACTATTAAACAGAGCTCGAAAAAAAACCGCACTAAGCGTATTGTAACTAAAAAGAACACAAACGCTACGTTCTCTCATAATGTTTGTGTATGTGTACACAAACGATATTCACTTCATGGTGAGGTACAGGTACCATCACAACAGCATGCGATGCAGCTATGCCTAGAAGGACAAATAATAAGAAGGCGGCACCATGTTACTGGTGGAACGAGGAAATAAGAGAACTTCGGACAAAATGCCTAAAAGCCCGGCGCAAGGTCCAGCGATCCAGACGAAGACCAGGTTTCCAAGAACGCCTGGATATCCTAAGAATAGCGAGACGCAACTTAAGCAAAGCTATTAAGGAGAGTAAAACCGCATGCTTCAAACGTTTATGTGAAGATGCAGACATAAATCCTTGGAGCAAAATAGGTGACAGCAAGGCGCCCGGACCTGACGGCATTCCAAATACGGCAGTGAAAACGGCAGTAAGAAAGCGACCAGACCTCTTTATAGCTACCATGCAGAAGTGCCTGTATGAAGGCACCTTCCCGGAAAGGTGGAAAATGCAGCATCTGGTCCTGCTACCAAAAGGAAAGAAACCCCCCGAAGAACCATCGTCCTACCGACCGATATGCCTACTGGATACCATGGGTAAGATTCTCGAAAAGATCATATATGAAAGACTACTCGATGTAGCAGAAGAGAAAGGAGCTCTATCAGACAGCCAATTTGGATTTAGGAAAGCGCGATCCACCGTCGATGCCATAAGAGCGGTAGTCGATATCGCAGAAGCTGCCATTGAAGGAGAAAGATGGCTATACGGCACAAAGGACTACTGTGCAGTTGTCACGCTCGACGTTAAAAAGGCATTTAACACCGCAAACTGGTCGTCGATAAGAAGATCACTCGCCAGGATGGAAACACCATACTACCTGTTGCGGATTATTATGAATTACTTCAACAACAGAAAGCTGAGGTACAACACAAACGAAGGGGTGAAGTACTACGATATTTCTGCGGGAGTCCCACAGGGATCGGTTCTTGGGCCCCTATTATGGAACATAATGTACGATGGAGTTCTACGACTAACGCTGCCAAGTGGCGTATCAATAATTGGATTCGCTGACGACATTGCAGTGGTGACTGTCGCCAAACAGATCCGGGAAGTTGAATCAGCTACAAACGAAGCAATCGCGCGAATTAAGGACTAGCTTTTATCCACTGGCCTAGAACTAGCCGACCAAAAAACAGAAGCGGTATTAATAACCAGCCGAAAAACGGTAGAGTTTGCTAGTTTTCTGGTAGGCAACCGAACCATCAGATCAAAGGAAGCAATCAAATACCTTGGAGTAATAATTGATAATAAGCTGCAGTTCAAAGCGCATGTAGAATACATCAGCAGAGAGGCATCACAATTACAAGGAGCCCTCTCTGGCATCCTACCAAACGTTGGCGGGCCTGGGTACAGCAGAAGGATCTTACTCTCCAAAGTAACAACATCAGTCTTACTATATGCCGCTCCAGTGTGGGCGCATGCATTAAGGACGAAGGAGACGAAAAGGAAGATGTCGTCAGTATACAGACTTTGCGCTCTACGAACGATCAGCGGTTTTCGAACCATCTCAGACGAAGCCGCGTTTGTTATTGCTGGGATGGTCCAAATCGACATCCTCGCAGACGAAACGAGGAGAATATATAACAGGAGAGCCTTGGGTCAGCATGACGCAAATGAAATCATGATGATAAAAATAGAAGAAAAGGCAGCGTCAGCAGTTATGTGGCAAGGCCGGTGGGATAGCACACAAAAGGGCAGATGGACATACAAGCTGATCCCGACAATCAAGGATTGGATATGTCGGAAACACGGGGACTGCAACTACCACCTTACTCAGTTCCTTTCTGGCCACGGCGGTTGCCGGAAATACCTCCACAGATTTGGACATGACAGCTCACCATTCTGTCCGGAATGTCCAAACGAGGAAGAAGACACGGAGCACGCGGTATTTCACTGCACACGCTTCATAACATGGAGGACCACTCTGCCAAATCTGCCGTCGCTCCTCGACCATATGTTGCGGTCAGAAGAGAATTGGACGGTCATCTGCAGCTATATAACAGTACTCCAACAGGAGCTGCGGAGAATAGAAAAGCTTAGGAAAGCAGCAGAAGCTGACACATGACGTATAGCATGACGCTAACCAGGCACGCGAAGTAGTACCTAACGGCAGTCCCGCGGGGAGAATGGTCGAAGTCTGTGTTTGGGGGTGAGGTTTAGTACGTAGGCGCATATCGGCTGACACATTCCAAGTCAGGACCAGGTACGTGAATCGTGCATGCCAGCAGCGCGGGCTTCTGGTATCTTGAGAAGATTCCCACCTCCCTGGCGCAACCAGAAAAAAAAATCATAGTAAATATGATGAGAAAGAAAAGTACGCTGCGATAGTGTTCCGTTCTTTGTACACAAACTCTTTTTTTCATCTTAGCGGTTGTGTACGTGCAAACAAACACTAAACGTTAGGTGGGTTTATGTGATCTTTCCATTGTATGAATTTTTATGCATTATAAATGGATGTTTGGCAATTTCGTGTTAGATCATAAAAAGGGATAAATTATTGGGTTGATTTCTTCGTTCGTAGCTGACTGTATCTTGCAAATATTGTTTGCAACAGTAACAACGCTGATGTGGTCGGCGAATCCGATTATTTTTACTCTTAGTGGCAGTGTTAATTGCAAAACTCCGTCGAACAGGAAATTCCAAAGTAGGGGCTCAGTACTGAAACTCGTGGGACTCCCGCCCCGTTGAGACTTTATAGTACTTTTATCCTTCTTCAGTTTCATATGTCATATCCGATATCCCAAAATCTTCTGTTGTTGAAATTCAACTGTACATGTTACTGTCTCCACCGAGTGCAGATTCGAGATGAATGCGTTTGCTTTTGGAAAAAAGAAAAAAAAGGGCAATGATTCCCCCAATATAGAAGGAATCTTCCCCGGCGGGCGCACGACAACAATGTTTTTTTTTGCAAATTCCCCAAGTTTTTCCGCAATCGGATGAACGATGCACACACACATAAAAGATGAACACACAAACATTACTTTTAATATATACATATATGTATGTATTATGTACATATATATAGGTACATACTTATTGTATAAGATGTGTTGAGCGCGCATACACACACTATGACGTCACCCACAGCTGCACGGCTGCTGTTGGCTGCGGTCTTCACTGATAGAAAATTGTTGGCGAACATTTCATGAACTATTTTGCTCAGCTCAGCTCCAGGAGAACGCAGAAGGATGATTCATACCTCAAGTGAATCAGTGGAGAATTTACTAAATTCACCTATTTTTTTTGTTTTTCAACCCGATAAGCTACTATGGAGCTAGGACTGAATAATTATAACTAGTGTATCAGTGCGAATCTTGCATGTAGAAACTCTATACCCGTAGTCATAGATAATAATGTTTTTTCGTAATAACTTTACTCATATGCGCTTTTTCAAAATTGTTTATACTGATGAACAAAGCTCAGTTGATAAGCTTTCGATAAATTTTAGACAATTTATCAGACATGTTCTGCATTCCGAGTGAAAGTAAATTGAAAACGAATATCAAGTTCACTTCAAATGAAATTCCGTGTTCCACATTTCGAGTGAATTGGAAAAGTTTTGTAATTCACTTCGAATTAATTTTTGAAATGCCAAAAAAAGCATTTGTTTTTGTGGTCTGTAAATGTTTTGAATATGGATGTTTTATGTTTTCCCCTATAAATAAAAATTCTTGAAACAAAACCTATGGAAAATCAATTATCTTTAACTTACATTTTTGCAGACCGCTGCGACCACGCAATTTCACAACTAAAAACAAAGTGAATTCAATTCACTTCAAAACAGTTTTTATGGAATGTAGAACACCAAAATATTCACTTTCGAACATACAATCCACAATTTATAATTTCATTCGGAATACAGAACACCTAATTTCACTTTTCTGGTTGAATTCACTAAAAGTTAAATGCAGAACAGGTCGGTATTGTATCTTAAAATGTTTTTTTTTTCAAAATTGAGCTTTATAATAAAAGAAACTACATTCCAATGAGCCAAGGCATTCTAAAGCTAGGGGCTAGAACTTACTTACTTACTTAGTTGGCGCTACAGCTCGAGGTGAACCTGGACCTGCTTCTCGCAACCATTTGTGTGTACGTGTTATATTTTTGTGCGAATGGAAAGGACCTACAGTTTTTTTTTTGCCGACTCCCAACGGCGAGTTGAGAAGCTCAATCGTGACAAATGATACTCTATGATGTTTGTTAGACATTCGAAAGAGGTGGCACCGTGAAAAAAACTCTTTGGGTGTTAGACCCGGGTTGGAATTGAATCCAAGCAGCATTGCGTGGTAGTCCGACGCACTAACCACCACGGCCACGGCAGAAGATATTCGTAAAAATACTCCCTGCTTAGATATCAGCTTAGATCTCCGCTTCTCGATAGCAGATAACAATAAAAAATATATATAAGTTTTAATCCTTACATTTTGCAATACAACTGTGAAAATCGGAGTCAATTTCGTGCAGCAGCTTTTAAGACAAATGGGAACAAAGTCTTTGCAGACGAAAAAAAGTTACATTTTTATTATAGTAAGGAAGGATACTGAGACAAACAGATGAAAATATCGGCGCCGTTGAAGGAGATACTTAGTGATCGATTCATCATCGTGCGCAAGAACTTGACCTGTGTCAATTGACTTAGTGGAAGATTTTGTTTCTAGAATGCGTGAGCTTGGTCTGCAGGATATTTGTTTTCAACATGCCACATGTCATGCTGGCGGTGAAACCATCAAGTTGTTGAATAATGGGTTCGATGACAATATTATCTCCAGAAATGGATCTGTGTCCTGGCCTCCAAGATTGTTTAATTTGAAGCCACTGACCTATTTTCTATGTGAGTATTGAAAGTCGGTGGTCTATGCAAACAAGCCAACAGCGATCTCAGCCTTGGGAGCCAAAAGCGAGCTCATCATTCCTGAGATAAGGCCTCAAATGCTCGAAAAAGTGGTCGAAAATTGGCGCCCAACGATACAGTTTCTGAGACACTCCCGTACTAGCCCCATATGCAATCATTTCCCACCATAAATGCCATAAAATTATACATGCTTAACTTTTGTGTGATTTTGTTCAATTTCAAGTCCTACAGCTCTTAAAAAAACCAACTTTACTATAAAATTAACACTACACCATGTTCAAATGTGCTTTGCTTCCCCCAGTCCCATTGCAACCCAGAAAAAGAATTAAAAACCAATTCTAGGGTGTGTTCGCTTAGAGCATTTCACCATAGCTAGTCGATCAACCGAGACCCTCAAATAAGTCAAGTGTGCACTGCACACAATACAAGCATTTCGCTCAGACTTCTGCAGCCACACGAGGCTCGTATACAATGAAATTGAAAATGCAAATTGTATTCTTATCGCTACCAACACAAGCTCATCAAACTAACTTAACATGTGCGATCGGTTTTGGTTGCGGCTGGTTTGAGTGCTTTCGCACTTTTGCATTTCACTCAAACAGCGCGATCTTTTATCTAATCGGGGACCGGGGGCACCGGGGTGTTTTGCCGCTTGGTCTTTTGTCGGTTCACAGTTCGATTCGATGTTGGAAAAAGCATATTGAGCCTTCTTCAGACGCCAAAAGACAGAGTCTCGCCTAAAACATATTTTTCCCATTGTTTACAGATACATTCGTGGTTTTCTTTTTATTTTGTTTTACTTTGGTGTTCCTATAAAAAAAAAAACACTATTTCTAGTTTGAGTTGAGTCGTTTTTCTTTGGTTTTTTGCATTCCATTCTTTTTCGAAAAGATAGCCAGCCAGCCGCAGCCGCATTTGCTGTTTGGTTGATATGCCTATGGCAGTCTTTGAGAAACCTACGATCGCGTGAGGTTGTTTTTCCGCAAGCGGTATTTGTTGATTGTTTGTTTTATTTTTGGATTTTCTTCAGTTTTCCAAATATTTTGGTTGAAATATTTTTGTTTTATTATTAACTGCGGGATTTTATGTTGTTGATAGCGGCTCTTTTCGCCGGCAAGAGTGATTGCGGATATTAATTCGTTTGCGTGGATTAAAAGCATTCGATCGTTTGATTTTTTGGAAAAGTGGAAAATTGCTGTGTGTGGTTTTGTTGTTTGTTAAGCAAAACAAATTGGAATAAAGTACAAAAATAGCGTGAAGATTCCAAAAAAAAATTAAATAAAAAAGTGAGTTATAGTACACAATGTACACGAAAAAGTAAATAAATTTTTCTTTAAATAAACCACCGGAGTTCACTTGGATACTGGTTCCAGCTGAGACCACAGGACTATCTGTTATCTGATGATCGTTTTAATCATTTATTTCCGTAAGCATTAGATATTGTAAGAGCGGCTGATGAACACTTAAGATGATAAATATTTGCATAGCTAGAGCATGCACTTCTATTAATTTAACCAGTGATCCGGCTGAGAGGTATCTTTACGAGTATGAAGTGCATTGTCATTTGTCAGCCTTCTGTAGGCAAATACAAAAAAAAAAAAAAACAAAAATATAAATAAAAGTAAATAGTATCTTTATACTCGCACATGTGCACCAGTATATGTATGTAAATAAAACAAAGATGTGCACTTTGACAGATACAGCACTTTAGTAAGGACCGGATTCTACCTTATGTAATTCAATCTCTTTTGCTTTTGCTGTTCCATGTGTCTTTTCCCTGTGTGTGTATCTGCCCAAAAGGGGTTGAATGATCGGATTTGTGCAAATTTGAGCTCGCTGTTAAGGCTATTCCGAAGTTACTTACATTATGCGGACTTGCAGGTGTGGTGGTTGTCGACTGAAGCAGCTGTCATTCCGTATATCGCTTTCGATAGGGTGGCTGAAGTTTCGGTTCCAGTTCCAGCTGATATAAGATTAGTTTCAAAGCACCATCAAGGTTAAGGTGAAGTGCCACCGTATGCAATATTTTTCCGTTTAGATTTCAATTTAACGTAGATAAATAAATATGTACCCATTAAAAATAATTTGTCTCGGTTAAGGGCAACCATTTTTTTTTGTGATTTAAAACAATTGTCGATGACAGCATTAGGTACCTGATGATCTTATAACGATCGTTAAAATATTTTTTTTTTGTTTTGCTTACTGCCCGGAGTCACAGTCAGGGACGCAAAGTTTACTTCAAAGTTACAGACTTTCTTATCAGCGCATTCAGTGTGACTCAATTTATGCGCACCGAGTTTTTCGTGTAAGGTCAGGTTTCTTATCTGGTTTCAGTCACAATTAAGCACATTTTGATGTTTTACAATTAACTTGGACTTTTGAGAACAATTCTAAGAGCACTGGAAAACCAATGAAAACAATAAGACAAGTGTCAGCTGTCTAATCGCAAAATGTACCTATAGAGTTGGCGTCGGGTCAAATTCGAATTCGATAAGTACCTAAATTAGAGATGTTTGTTTATGTGAATAATTTTTACAAACTTACATATATTATGGAATATGCCAGCGAAGTGCTTCACTCTAAGGGTTGGGTATCGATACCCAGAAAGTATCGAAATGAAAGTACCTATCGATACTACTCAGTATCGAATACTTTCTAAAAAGATAGTTTGAGATATAATTTTTATTAAAATTACCATATATTTAGGTTTTGAGATGATGTTTTATAGGAAAGCCAAGCAACTGGCAGCAGGCTTCAAGCCCGGAACGCAGGCTTTTTGAAACAGTAAAGGAAACCTAGTCAGGGAAGCGCAGGGAATAGTAGATGTGCTTAAGCAGCACTTCCAGCAGCTACTTAATGGGCATCAGGTAGTGAGAGTGATAGGGCAAGAAGAGAACCCGCATCCAGTCAACGAAGAATCCATCCCAGTTTTGAAAAGGTCCGCTCAGCCATCAAAAAGCTGAAGAACAACAAGGCCGCCGGCTCTGATGGTCTACTGGCAGAGCTTTTCAGGCATGGTGGTGATGCTTTGGTAGGGTCACCAAGTCATCAACCAAGTATGGGTGGATGAAGCCATGCCCGATGACTGGAATATCAGCTCTATATGCCCCATCTTCAAGAAAGGCGATCCTATGTCTTGAAAGAACTACCGAGGCATATCCCTGCTTAACGTCGCATATAAGATCCTATCCAACGTACTGTGTGAACGTCTGAAACCTTTCTGCAGCACACTAATCGGCACGTACCAGTGTAGCTTCCGGCCCGGCAGATCGACAATCGACCAAATTTTCAGGCAGATCGTGGAAAATATCAACGAATTTCAAGTCAAGACTCACCATCTTTTCATCGATTTCAAAGTCGCATATGATAGCATTCATCGTCTTGAGCTCTACAAGGCGAAGGCCAAATGCGAGATCTCAGCTAAACTGATCCAGCTATGCTGCGTGAAAAATTTGGGAACAGTTCCTCCGAACTATTCCAAACATGCACCGGATTTCGGCAAGGAGATGTGCTGTCATATGACTTCTTCAATCTTGTGCTGGAACAGATAGTGTGCAGGACAGGTGTAAACACGAAAGGCACTGTCTTTCACAAATAGTATCTTTCGAGCTGCAACTTGTTTGAGGGGAAATCGTGGAATGCCCAGCCTATTCTTGAAAGAGTTAAGAGCTTTGTTCAATACAGCTAGCTGTTCCGAACAGTTAAGAACTTTGTGTTCGATGATTCTGTGCTGGACTGGACAGTTTTTTTTTGCACCTGCTCTTAAAGTAGAACAGATTTTCGAGAAATGTCAAAATCAGCTGTGATTTCATACATATTTAATTTTTTTACTTGAAGTGAAAAGTGTATCAACGGGATACAGATATGAAATTCTATTGGAAATTTATTGTAAGATGCTATACTTCGAAAACATATGTGTGTAAGCACAATAATCGACAATGAAGTTACATATAGCTTTCTATTTTCTGTTCTAACTTGATCAGCCATTTTTCACAAGTTTGTGAAGGATCTGTGATTCTGTTATAGAAACCGAATTTTAAACGAAGGATTCTAAAAAAATAAACCCGAGACCCGACTCTTAGGTTTGGCTTAAGAGGTGACTATACGCAGTCATCTATCTAACCTAAGACTGTTTATGAAGTATTTATTACAGTTTATTTGTGAGTCATCACTTTTTTTAATTATCATTTTGTTGATTCAAAATAACAACAAAGACTTTGTATCAAAAACGTCAATCGGGCAGGGTAACGATTTTTATAAATCTGAAATGACAAAAAATCTTGGTTTTTATTTCAATTAAGCGGGTTCTTCATTTAAGCGGACTTCGAATAACTGAAGAAAAAAAATCATTTAATCGGGCTTCGGATAACTGAAATAAAATTTCATCTAAACAGGCTAACAGGTTAACAGAAAAATGTGCTGTAAGTACTGATATCTGTTACTAGGAACTGATATCTGTTACTAAGAGAGGTGGACTTCAGTGACGAAGTGAGGTTAAGTTAGGTAGCAGTGGCTGCCGGTAACAAGTACCAAATATTTTCCCCGCTACTCAAGTGAGCCATTTGGAGCTTTGTACAAAGCGAAGAAGGCTTTCTACGTTTTTTTGTGCTAGATCATTCAGATCTTCGAAGAAGTATTCTCCTAGGTGTAGTTTTCTACTACGAGAAAGAGCTGGGCAGGATCAGAGGAGATGTATTCGGCTCTTCTCCTCCTCTTCGTCTCTACATCTTCTGCAGAAGTCGTTCGAGATGACGCCCAGTCTAATTGCATGCTTGCCTATAAGATGGTGTCCTGTAATGACACCGATAGTCGTACTTATATGTAGTCTTTTTAGTGACAAAAGGTATCTAGAGCTGTTTAGATCTAGTGGTAGTCGTCGTCGCTTGTCACGCTGAAGGTTCGCGGTTCAAATCCAGATGTCGCCGAAACATTGATTTCTCACGAAATAAAAGTAAGTTGATCAGTTTCAGAAGCTAATATCGAAACCTACTGCGAAGGCATAACACTGGCAGTAGGATGGTATGGCTGAAGAAATTGATTGCACAAACTATAATAAGAAACATCTGGAAAAAACTTCTGTGAATCATAAGCAATGGCATAACTTTCAATAATACGCAACTCTCCAGTTATCCTGGACATCACCCATAGAGTTAGTTGAAACCTAGCATCTGAGTTTCCTATCAGTACGTCGATCTGTCTGTCTCTCGTTCTTGTCCTTCATGTGCTTGCGCTGTGTGTAAACATTATAAGGGTATTGATATCTCCTTTAGCGTGTCTAGATTATAAATAAGCGGGTTTTTCAATTAACCAGGTTTCAAATAAGCGGGTTCGACTGTATTTCAATTTGTATTCTAAGAAAAACATTAAATGGAATCTATCTATCTATCTATGTATTTATTAATGTAATATGCACTTAAATTGCAATAAAAAATGCACTCAAGTCTTGTGATTTTTATTGCATTATGAATATAATGAACAATTTACGTACATACATGTGTAGGTGCAGATATATACGAGTACTTATGGTTTCCGTCACTGTAGTGCTTTTTAATTTGTTTTCAATATATAGATACATACATATTAAGAAGAATGTGCTTATTGTACCTATTCTTCACTGCACATATTATGTATGTATGTAAAAATATACATCCATAGTATCCGTAACAAATAAGCGCCTAAAATAGATACATACTGAGTTAATACATAAAGCGACCCTATTAGCGCTGGTGGAACATCCGATTGGAAACCATTACGTGATTTACCCAGCTACTCAGGTGCAGGTAATATTATATGAGGTATTTTTTTTGTATTGAACATATGACCTGCATATTATATACATATGTATTTGTAATACAAAAGTATCAGCAACTTACTAAAATCTCTTTGGATAGCTATAAATACTTATGTGTGTGCTTTTTAATACCATCATCTCTGTATTCTTTTTTTCAAGATCTGATAAAAGTTGTCAAGGAAAGGTTTTCAACACAGCATCTTGCTCAGGTATCCGATACAATTCTGACATGCATATTAAAAATCGTAAGTGGCACTTAGGGAGTCTTATAGATATATTTAGACACGTTGGGATTGGGATACCCATGAAATGTGGTTTTCTTCGAACAGCGAATAGCTCAGATGAAGGTGACGAAGAACTGAAATGTCTATCCAGACTTTAAGATCTAACATATCTACTGGATCCCTTCGCAAAGACAAAGAAAACGGACTCCCCAATAAACGTATTACATACGTTTACAAAGATCATTCTCGGCCAGTCTTCTATCTTTCTTTAGGTGGCGCTACAATTGGGAGTGAACAAGGGCCTGCTTCTCGCAACCATTTGTGTGTGCGTGTTATATTTTTGCACGAATGGAAGGGACCTGAGTCGAACCCAAGACCGCTGGCTCAGTAGTCCGACGCACTAACCACTTGCGCTACGGTGCCCACTTTAAGATGTTTAGCAAAACAATATATATTTTTTTTAACAAAATTAAAAACTAAAACATTTTTAGTACATACCTACTTCATTTTCTATATTTCCTTACATACATGTTAGACAAAAATGCTTAAATCCAATTTAAAACTATCAATATGGCATAATCTAGCTTACTGTTACTTAGCGGGCACTCTAGGCTTATCGCTGTTGTTAGAAACTATTGACTTTCGATCTTAACCTAACTATACTACGACTATGCTAATCTATCAATAATATCTCAAGAAAAGTTTGGAAACTTGGGTTCCATATTAATTTTTTTATTATTATTTTCTCGGCCATCGCCATTACACGACGCCCCCTCGTCGGTCAGTTATCGGAGACGTAGTAATGGACCCGGCTACTCTACGACAACTCCCTAACTAGGTAACCTTAACCCAGATAATTAACCTAACTTAAAACTAGGATGCTACAAAAGTGTCGTACCGACCTGGGAGATCACGTCATCGCCACCAAAACTCGTCGTATTACTTTTCAGTAACCAGTATATCCCGGTCCGCAATCGCGGTTCTAAAAGGGAGAAGCTCATGAGGATTGGCGTTGAATCTACAGTGGATGAGCCACTTATCTCGCGCACCGCGATGGCGGTGGTATAATACTGGGATACCACCCCGTTTTTGAACTAACCATGTAGCATCACTATGGAGAAATGGTGGAATGTAGCCAGATCGGAGATAACTCTCATGGTACATTTCATTGTCATTGCCCTCGCAATATACCTTCGAATCGCCTTCAATTCTGGTTAGTTGTGCCCCATTGTATAGGGCCCTGCTGGGATAACGTTTTATGTACTAGGATTCTGGTGTTCTGTACAATCCGAGACAGGTCCTAAGACACTGCCACTCAAACATCCGAATCTTTTCCATGTAATATTGAACTACACCGGACAACCATATGCTATAATTTTTTTATTTTTTTTTTTTTAGGAAATTTCTTTCCTTCTTTACCTATTCTCACATCTTTCTCTCTACTAACATTCCTTTCTCTTTCTCTAGTTTTAATTTATTATGTTAATTAATCTTAAATCTAAAATTGTTTAAATTCAAAATTACTCTCTAAGTATTGTAAAAGACTGTCTTAATGTACAAACCATTATGTTTTAAATAGATAAAAATAAATTGAAATAATGCCTTAATTGGTCTGATTAGGGCAACGTTACAAATGACCTTCACCCTGGAGTCAAGTTGACTGCTGTGAAACAGTCTTCTTGTCAGAGCAAAGGCCCTCTTAGCCCCACCTATACCAGCATTTACATTATGTATATGTATATATATGCCCGCTCGTGTTGTCCAATTATGCCAATTTTTTCCAGTTTTTTTCTGGTATCTCTAGAAGCCTAAATCAATGGAGTTTTGGAGGTAAACAGTGTAGGAAAACTAAAGCTAGTGCCATAAGTTGCGAAGTTTTTGAAAATTTTCTACGAAACCCTTTGTGCGCGAATCAGAGTTACCGTTGTGCGACTTAATTTTGCATACATATTGTTTATTAGTTATTTAGTAATTTATAATTGTCTGATTTAAAACTAGCCTTTTCTTAATTTGTTTTTTATTTTTTGTTTTTTAAAAACAAATATTTCTCAATTTGATATTAATTAATGCTGACTGGCGTTCTGGTGACCCCGGAAAAGGCACCCAGCCAGGAATAATGTCATTTTTCATATTGCGACTATTTTTTTTAAGCCTGTGAACATGTTTTGTGACTTTTTGAAAATACTCAATGGGCACACACTGCACAGTGGTTTCTCCCATACGACAAAAAGAAAAAAAGTAACTGTTTTTATATTTGCAATTCTTAACTTTTTATTCTTTAGAAATGTTTAATATTTTGATGTGAAGTGTAATCTATTTGGTAAACAGTTTAATCTACGCAAATTTTTGATAATGGAATTTTAAGAGCAAGGCACAGTACTTTGGTACCTCGTTAGGAAATTTAGATTTTTTATTTTGAAAGTTATACCGTTACAATCCAGTGGAGTTTCAAGTTGCTCTTTTTTCTTTTTTTGGAACTTTATGTTAAGTTTTAACATATCACTGACCCTTACCTAAGGATGTCTAGGATATCGAAGCTAGGTCTAGGTTTTCGAAAAAAACCAAACTTATCACCCACAATCACCCACTAACGGTACAATTTAGGGTGTAGTGTTCCGTAGACGTATACGTATTATTTTTTATTTTTTTTTTTTACCAATTTTTAATTTTCTTTTCACTTGTTCTTTATTAAGAAAGCACATTTACGATATTTGGGTGACAAAAAATGGCAGTTTGATCATGAAATCTATTTCAGTATTTACCATCTTGATGGATACCGGAAATACTCCCAACAAAGAAAATTTAAACATTGACTGCCTGAAATCACACATTCTTTTATATTTTTAACCAATGCAGTATTATATTGAAGGAATGTCGGCACAATACAATTTATTTTCTCAAAAACATTCATAATGGCTAAGTTATGTGGAAGAGATATCTTCTTCGGCGGGGGAATTAATGGAATCAGGAAAGCGTAGCCGGCCGCGGAAGATATTTTCCGACGCTAGCGCCTGAATGAAACAATGAAGAATGACTGAGGTGTGTAAGTTTGACAAATCAATTGGTGATACTTATCTATGGATCAGATATTATGGAAAATGCACTCTTGCTTATAGGCGAGTTGTCTGAAGAGACGGATGAGACATTTTCTAAAAATTACATTATTTCAGTTGAATTTCCATTTTTTTTCCTTTATTTCTTTTCTGTAACGGTGCTTATGTAATTAACTTATTATGCTATTCTCTAAGAAAATATAATGTCTTCTTTACGAAACAGTCGACTTTATTTACCAAAACCGATTATTCCAAAAGTTATTGATTTTTGACGCATCTCGCATAGAACAAAAACAACTGTGCACTGGCGCGAATCCGACTCGCACTTGTCCGATTGTTTTTGTTTTAAAAAAAAATATAAACATACCAACGCTGCTCAGATATATTCGACATTTTGCGTTGGTCAGTTTATGCACGTGTTATTTATGCTGCAGCTTGGATTAGCGCCAGTAAAATATGTCAAACACCTGTTTTGTGTACAAACAACAACAAATATTGTCAGCGCAGGTGTGCGTCTTTTGTGGTGAAAATTCCAACATTTTTCTTTTATTTTTTATTATTCTTTTTTTGTGAGACAAGTTGACAAATTTATCGTCTTTTTTGTGACAATTTTGATGGGCAGCTGTGATATAAAATTCGGAGAGATTAGAACATTAAGACTCGTATTAAAATGTTATTCAAGTGACAGTGTCGTCTGCATCCTGCGCCATATAGACATACACATATTTACACGTCGGTATATATGGGAAGGTGAGGATTCTTATTTAAAGTAAATTTGCCTACTTACGTATATTTATTCAATATAAGTATTTCCACACATCAATCCCTGTGATCTTAGTTTAGAAATTTAATCACGATATCTTTATGGCTCTGGAGGAGAAACACGTAAGTTAAGGAAAGAAATAAACATATCTTAAAAAAAAAAAATATGTGACGACATGACTACAAAGATACCACCCGAGTTTTTAAATACTGTCGAGTCAGTGGATTGTTCTCAATTAACTTCTTTGCCCTTAAAGATATGTAATTTGATTTGAATTTACCCATGTCGTCACGCGGAACCCACTTAGAGGGCAATAATTGTACCACACGAAGAGCACGTCCCTTCAAATTGGTCAATTGCTATGAAAACACGATCATTTCTTATAACGGTGAGTAATTTTTTTTTAAATTATTTTGAATGGAATACTTCGGCTCTGTTACAAGTTCCAGTAGACCACACGTGGTAGAAATACCATTTCAATATAAAAGTTCATTGAAAAGTCGAAATTGCAGGAACATTATTACGCAGGTAGGGTGGTATGACAGGTCTTGCCATACACAATTCTGATTTCCATGGTATGTATAGAATAGGCAGTGATCAAATCCATTCTGCGGAGTTGAGAAACTTAATAATGTTGCCTAGTGTGCGCTGTCTGGCTCTAGCTAGTGCCTGTCACTCACAAAGCAAATGGAAAAGGCTTTCCTCCACATTTGCTTTCTAGCAACTGCAGCAGTGGGGGTTAAAAGGTATACCGAACCTTGAAGCACGAGTGCCGATTGCTCAGTAACCTGTACTGATTGTTACAGTTCTGGTGATCTTCTGTTCTGTTGATTAGGTCGTGTGATCTATTTTTGTTGTAAGCTCCTCCACACTCGGTGACGCATGTGCGACATCTTATTTAATAGTTTTTCACTAACGCCTGTAGGGTTGCAGCAGTAATTGCTTAAATTATTGTTTAAATAGATTGCCCAAATTTGGGGGTTATGTTTCGTGGACTTCCTGTTTACAATGCTTACTTACTTAGGTGATGCTACAGTCAGGAGTGGACCAAGGCCTCAACCAACAACCTCTTGCAGTTAGCCCGGTCTTTAGCTAACTGCCTCCAGTTGCACACTCGAAGTTGGTTGAGCACTTGTTGTACTTTTGCGCGCCACCTTAGGCGAGGTCGTCCTCAGTTGCGCTGACCCTCAGGATTAGAATCGAAAATTCTCCGAGCCGGAGCGTTGATGTCCATACACTCTACATGTCCTAGCCATCTTAAATGCCCAATGTGCAGTTTTTTTTTCACCAGTTCGATGTTGCTATACAGTTCGTGGTTGAATCATCTCCTCCAAATCCCGTCAACGCAAACGGGACCGAATATCTTACGAAGGATTTTTCTCTCGAAGCGACCAAGGATATCTTCATCCGATTTCGATAAAGTCCATGCTTTAGCTCCATATAGCAAGACTGGGATGATAAGGGTCTTATATAGAGTCTCCTTAGTCCATCAGGAATGGGCATTACTACTCAATTGCCTTCTTAATCTAAGGAAACAGCGATTGGCAAGAGAAATCCTTCATTTGATTTTCGACAAGATGCCATTTTTTGATGTTATGGCAGGGCCGAGGTAGACCTCACAAAGAAAAAAAATCGGATGCAGTCAAGTAAGGAGACCTTGGTGGCCAACGGAATATGGAATTTCTAGAAATAAGCTTATTTTGGAATTTTCGCTTCAATTTGGCAATATTGCTGACAAGAGTTGAAAGGGATTCTCTCTCGGCGTAGTTTTGGGAAGAAAAACTCCTTCAATATCATTTATTTGGAGTCGCCAATGACCGTTACAGTGCGACCACTTTCTTCAAAACAAAGTATACCCCGTCAATCCAGCTTGATAAAACTGCATATCACAGTGTGACTCGAGTTGGATGCAGTTCCATCCATGTAGTATCTCCGGGTAAAAGTGACTACATTTTCAACTACTTCGCTTGTTTATAAGATATTGCCGTTTAAATCAAAATTGGCTTCGTCAGACATAAAAATGAAATGTTGAATGATCTTCTGGCGAAATTCCAAGTGAATTGGCAGGTAAATTTTTCTTGTCATTTGAACTTTGTAGGGAAATAATCTCAAATTCTTGTGCAAAATTGTCTGCAGTGATTGTCTGCTTACTCCCAGCTGCAGCAGCTACAGCAGTAATCGTATCCTGTGTCCTAACTGAAGGATTTCGGTGATAAGGCTTCGTTTGACTGTTTCACGCTCGACAAAAGATTTAACTAGCCTCATCGCAGTTCATCTGATCGGAGGAATGCCCTCTGAACTCTCTTTGGACTAAATCAGTGCTCTTATGTGCAGATGGTAACATTTTTAAACAAGCAATTTTGGAGTCCAATTGAGTATCTAACTGTTGGTGTGCCACCGATGCTGAGTATACTATAGTAAAGGGCTTTCCATTCAGAACGGTGCTTTTATTTTTAAAATGTTAACTGGTTCTTAAAGTTGAGGCCAATTTTCGGTCATTATAATCGCGGCTTATTGTTCCGGTGCCACTGAGAGAAAGAAATGCAAGGAGTGCTATAAATATTGAAGCCATAAGTGCATCTGTTGACAGCAACCCAAATCAAGCCATTTCACGCCTCGCTGGAATTGGGCATCGCTCAAACAACATTGTGGCAAGTTTTTGACTCAAGAACTGAAGCCAGTTGAAAGTCTCTGGAAATGGTAACAACCGATCCATTCGTGCAAAAATATAACACGCACACAGAAATGGTTGCGAGAAGCAGGCCCCGGTTCACCTCGAGCTGTAGCGCCAACTAAGTAGGTAAGACTGGGAGTTAACATGACTGTAACTTGCCACAAAGCATCAGCGGGCCAAACAATCGAGCTATTAAAGTTAAAGTTTGATGAGGGTGTTATCTTACGAAATGGATCAGTCAATTGGCCGTTTCGCCTCGCTGGCTGGTACGATTTGACACCTTTGGATTTTTTTTTCTTTGGGGCTAAGTCAAATCATTGGTTTATGCCAACAAGTCAGAGACGCTAGACGTGCTCAGAGCTAGTATTGAACACGAAATCGGCTGAAATGTATGGTTGGCTCCAACGAATCGATCGTTGCAAGCGCGCCCGTGATGATCATTATGAATTAAGTCGAGTTTCATTCGTAATGGTATAGGATGCACTCTAATGGAAAATAAAATCTTGTTCTGGATCTCAAATGGAGTTTTCCATTAAGGAAAACTGTAAAAAATACAATCTTAATGCCCAAACCGTAAGTAACGAAATAAATTTAAATACGTACAACAATTATTTTAAGTTCACTTAACTGACCTAATTGGCTAATAAACAGATAATTAAATATACATATTTAAAGAATCGATTCTTGTACGTATCTATTTTCTGTTTCTCAGAAACGATTAATTGTTGTCAACATTTTATATATTTTAAGAAACACGATACAATAGATTTTGCTTGCCATTCTTCGGTATTAGATAACATTGTGGGAAACATTTGAAGACTTGCATGCTTAGCTGAGTTGAAAACTAGAAACCGATTCCGCTCAAACAGACCAGAAAGTTGAAGGTAAGCATGTCGTTAAAAACGTCAACGACGACAAATCCGTGTGTGTGCAACTACCTATATGATGAGCAGAGTATGCGCGTCCAATTTTATAGTATCTACTCATAAACTGTGGCTACACAGATTCAGATACACAGATGGATAGCTTCCTCTTAGACTCACAGTCGCACTTTTGTTTTGTGCAGTGGTTTTGTTTTAATGGAAAGCATCTTGGAGCTGTGGACAAACTATTTACGGGTCGTGCAGTATGTAAGTGGCCTAATGATCTATTGCCCTTGTCTCTTGATTAGCTCTGTGTATATTGTTGTAAATGCAATTTTTCTTGTTTTGTTCTCTGACTTTACTTTTATTTTTTATTTTTGCTAATCAGCTAGTGTCGTGCGGTCAGATACAACAAAGTGAACACAGTGTCATTCTGTTCGGGCATAGTAAATACTAAGTAACCGCCGCGCCGTCTATGGACTGGAGAGTGGTTGTTTTTTGCGGATCTATGAATTATGAATTTTAGATTTGAATATTTCCTGGGTGCTGTGTAAAGCACCTTGTCTGGAATCATTTAGATTGTCGGATATCGAGTCAGAAATAATAAAAATGTGTAGCCGAGGGTTTTCTTTTACAAAAAGAAACGGAAAAGTAAATAAAAATGCATAACAGCGCCGCCATTTGTAAAATGTGGGTTTTTTACAGTTAGAATCGAAGTTTTTACTTATTTTGAACTAACAGCGGATAATCAAGGTCAGTCTATAAGGATAAACTACTTTTGCGCTATTGGAATCAGCGTTGCCGCGACCAAAATTCAAAAAAAGCGTCCCAAAAGGGGGTCCCATTTGTATTTGTATGAAAAAATGCAATTTTTCGAAAAACTGTATTTTAATGCTGAGCTTAAGGCTAGTACGGTGCTGCGCTAAACTAAATTTCCGCCGGGTCTCAAAAATTTACATGGAAACCGAAGATAAATGCCAGAGAAATTTAGTTTGTAGAGTTGGTTGTAGAAATTTATAAATCCAGCCTTGTCATAAACCTTTTTTCTGTGTGCTCCTGATTATTTTAATTTTTTCTTTGACTTTCCCAGCATTGCTTTGATACACTTTGATACAAAATGAATGTGTGTTTATTAGATTACAATTCAGTTTAATATTACGCAATTATGTATCTTATATATATATAAAAATCAATTGCTGTGCGTTAGTCTCGCTAAAACTCGAAAACGGCTCGACCGATTTGGATGATTCTTTTTTTGTTTTGTTTAACTTGATTCAGGGATGGTTTATGAGGAAAAACTCCAAGGAAAAGCCGGAATCTTCAACAATTTAAATCTGAGTTTTGTGTGGGAACTTTGCATTTTTTTTTAATTTTTTTTTTATGTATAGTATTTACATACGTTGAAATAAAAGTAATTTAAAACCAAAAAAAAAAAAAAAATGTAATCACAAATTTGATAAGCTGTTCTATTATCTGTTAACAATGTCTATCTGTCTGTCTGTATGTCTGTCTGTATGTCTCTCTCTTTATCTGTCCATCTGTCTATCTATTTGTCTATCTATCTGTCTGTCTGTCTATCTGTATGTTTGAAAATCCATCTATCTGTCTGTCTGCCTGTCTCTGTCTACCTATCTATCTGTCTATCTGACTGTGTGACTGTCTGTCTGCCTGTCTATCTTTCTGACTGTGAATCAATCTGTCTGTCTGTCTACATTAATTGACCAAAATTATTCATATTCACATTTCACCTGAGATTACCACATTTTGTATGACAGTTACAAAAACCACCAGTTGTTTAGTAATTGTACTGATGTTGTGTTGTATTCCACATGTATTAAGGAAAACGTACATATGTATTATGAAATTTTACCAAAATCGAGTTTTTAAAAGACAAACAAACAAACATACATACATTCATTTTTATATAATAGATTTAAAGCCAATAAATTAACGAGTTTCATTTAGTAACCAAGCGAAACTCAAACCATACACAGTGCCAATATTGTAGATCTCAATGAATTGGAGTTGGAGCGTTGATTGCGATTCATAATCGCTTATGAAGTATTACAATCAAACTAATTTTAGGTGGTACGAAGTTCACCGGATCATCAATTGTTAGTACTTAAATAAAAATATATTCTGCATAAAATTATATTGTGAAAGCGGAAGTATGTTTCTGTACATTACTCCAGTAAATCTCTAATTAAGTAAAGATTAAGATTTAACTCAAACTCATCGCGTAACATACGGGAAAGGGTTAAACAACGTCTGGGAGTTAAAATTAAAAACTAAAATGCCGGATTTGGCACGCGTTATTTCTACACAAAACCACATTGCAAGAGCAGCGTTTTACCTAATAATAATTATTATAATAAGTAACACGACTGTTTTAGTACACGGGCGAAGCGGGGCGGGACAGCTAGTATATAATATATATGTATATTATGAGGTAAGATATAGTTGTCGGCCCATTTGAGACCCCGTAAGCCAGTCGTATTCAAGGAGTGATCTGACAAAGGTAACGTTAAGGGATTTTGTAATGTAAGGGTTCAAGAATTCTTCGGATTAGCGTTTTTTGAAACCGAGAGAAGAATTGGCCCTATATTGTCTTATTATTCTTAATTCCATGAAATAAATAAATCACTAAAAGAAGTGAAATTTAAAGTATGTACAAAAATACATGCTCTATAGTTTCTGTTGCGACATTTACTCAAATGTCACTTCGTCTTGGCTTACGTGGAGATGAGAACAATTCTTTATTTCTTTTTTTTTAGTTTTGTTTTTTCCGGTGATCCCAACTGCTTAAGATGTTACTTTTGTGCATGTGTACTGTATACACAGATGGAATTGCTTATGGTTTACTCAGCGGATATTTAACATTTGGTGGTGGGGTTGAGTTATTGTTTATTGACGATAGGCATGATATTTCCTGGAATGGAATACATCACCAGATGCCGAATGAAATCATGGCGAAGCTCATAATCAATCAATATGAAAACTTCAACTTTAGATTTTTTAATAATTTGAACATATGGTACATAGTATGTATGCAAATTGTTTTCTAGTACGATGTTTTTTTTGCAACTTCAAGGTGTTACCATCGTGCTTTACTTTAGTTCTTCTAATTATGTATGATGACTGTATACGAATCCACACAAGCAAAACAACGATTTGGCAGAAATATTGAACCTGTAAATGCTTTTGTAATTTCGACATTGTACTTTTCAAGCTCCCACAAATTTCGATAGAATTGTTTTTGGAAAAAAGACGCCAGAAAATTTTCTATACATTTTCTATTCCTTTTCCTAGGCAGAACGGCCAGACTTTTCTGGTAATCTTTCCAAAAGTTCAGGTATTTTTTCCAAAAACTTTTCTGACAATTTTTCCATTTTCAGAACTTGGAAAAACGCCATAAATGCCAGAAACAATATTTCTGATGTTATTTCATTTTCTGAAAATGAAAAAACGCCAAAAACTGTATTTTTATCATGGGTTTCAAAGTTTTGTGGATAAATATTGAAATATGTATGAGGGGCATGCTGCCCAACTGCAACCCTCCTGGCAATTTTCTTGTACACTTAATTTCTTGGGCTACTGATGTATCAAAAAACGTTAATAATTTTAAAGCTAGTTGCAGATAGCTTCCCACTCCTACAAGAATCAGTAATACGAGTACAATACCTTCGAAATCGTTGTTTGTGAGGTATGTGTTGTCTTCTTCCACTACAAGGTGGCTTGAAACCTTTATTGAATGATCGCTCCTAAAAATATGTTGCAAATTGTTGTCAAATAAAGAACAAAGGACCGTTCGCTCAAAATTTTCCAAACATGGCGGGCAGTTTTGGAAAAAAAACTTTGGAAATGTTTTGAGAGTGTATAAGTACAGGATGCTTTTTATGTTCCAGGTCTATGTCTATGTATTTTTAATAACTTTAAATTAAATGCAATTTTAATTGTATATTTTATTGATCGAATTTGTATATGGTCCTTAATATTATGTATGGAATATACATATATGATGTCGATCAAGTGGGTGCCCCTGGCCGTGGTGCAAAGGAGAGCTCTTTTAAGCACATTTGTCATAACAATTTCGCAGACTTTCAGTTTAAATTTTGATTTTATTTCGAATGTTGTCCTTAAGCATCAAGGCTGTGGTGATATAGCTGTGGCATCGTTTTATTGGAACCACATGTTCTGTAGGCCTAATTGATTCAATTCGGGCACAAGAAAGTTTTCCAACATGTCCTGACAGCGGTTACCATTAACTGATACAGAATTGCCTCTAGCATCTTTAAAGAAATATGGCCCAAAGCCTAAATGGCGCACTGTACAGTAACATAACGAGTGTAGTAGTCTTTAGTGTATCAGTTAAGGGTTTTGGGTGCCCCAATAGCGGCTATTGTCAACATGTGCTTCGTCGCTTATAATGATTTGTTGCCAAAAATGGTGGTCATCTATACTGAGCTGTTAAACTCAGTAAACACGTTGTTGGAACATTAGCTGATCCATTATAAATGGTTGTCAACTAATCCCTAAAACTTTCGATGGCCATTGGTGGTGTCGGAATCTTGCCGGCTAAAACCAACTCCATACAAGTAGACCGATTTATGTCCCAGCGGGACCGCCGTAATGTATTTCTTCGCGGGGGTCGGGCTTAAGCCTTAGCTTATCATGCTCTATTCTATAGTATTATTCCTACTATTCGCTTCACATTGACGCTCTAGACCCCTAAGGTCGCTGAGTATGTGTGCCGCTACGTTACTTACAATGGTCCATTTTTTCTCCTACCATAGGTATTATTTTCAAATTTCTGCAAATGTGCTAACCTAATGACTTGGCTAACCGCTTGCAGCTCCTATGGTAGGTTAGGATAAAGGGTGACAGTGACAGCTGAGCCTCTTATAGACCAGTGTTGCTCCATAGTGTAACCACAACTCTCAAGAGAATCTAAGTAAAATGTCTTTGCTTCGTTCAGACAAAATTAATTCGTTTGCTGCGTTGTTAATGAGAAGGAAAAGTTTAAAGTGTGCGACTTTATGGAAATCCTTAATCCAAGGTAACATTATTCTTCCTTCACCCACGTAACCATACTTAAAATGTTCACCTCTCCATATTGCTGTCTGGTAGTTTTTTTCTCCACTATTTCATGTATGGCTGCTATGTGTGCTCCAACTTGCACATTGCTTAGAATTCCATTGTTCCAGGAACCTTTTACTTTTCTATCTCAACCACTATAGAGTATCACAACTGCTCGTACATAATCATAACTTGATATCATGAAATTCGTAAGGGGAACACATACTAGTGAGCCTTTTTGTTTTCAATCTTCATCCAGCCACACAAAAATAAACGAATTACATTCCAGCACGTCTCTGGGGACCCACTCATTCGAACGCACAAGAGACGGAAACGAAACTAAGCGCAGCCAAGAAACATACTTACTTGCTCTAAACCACAACATCACAATGTTAATCCTTTTCCCTTGGCATTGGCAACTTGTTTAGCACGTTTCCAGCTAAACCGGTTTGCATCTTCTGCATATAAATTGGCCCTGATTATGGTGCTGCTGTTGACATTGGCAGCATGAAATTATTCAGCACACATTCATCTTCGTATCCTTCTTAAAATACGCGTAGATTATTATTTACATATTTCCAAACGCAAATCAGAACGTCCGAGTACGAGTATTTGGCAGAACAATAGGATTCGTCGGGGGCTTCTTGTCATTATGCATTTTTAATTCACAACAAGCTTGTACTCGTATTTGTATGCATGTTGAGTTTAGATAAACGTACTCTTTGTTTGCTCGTTTCTATGCATTTTTCTTGTGAATAATTTACTCAACAGGTCCTCATTTTAATTTACTCATTCATTCATTAAGAGGAGCTTATTCTGATTTGTTCGAGGTTACTTAAATCCATTTGACGGTCGATGATTTATCTTTTGGTTTGTCAAATGTCAATAGATGCTTTCGTCCGGCTTTTGTGAGAACAAGTTCAGAGGCGCTTAGCTTGAATGTAACATATTTATTTAATTAAGTGGACAACAATTGATTTGATGATGCTCAAACAGGATGAGATTTAAGTATTTCATTTACGTGCTTTAGGTTAATCTTATAATAGAATGTAAACCTGCACTTAAATGTGGATTGAGTGAAAAGCTTAACCCTATAATTTAAATTTTCAGTTCTAGGTTAGGTTAGAGATGTTCGATTGTATATTTTCACATATACATACGTACACATGAATAAATGTTTTTATTTATGTAGAACAGGCGGAGGAAAATCTGTTAAGATACTGAGGAACCTACCTAATACCAACTTACACTACTCACCAAATGTGCTAATACAGAACAGTTACTCAAAAAATGTTTCGCATTATTAAAGAGCTCTCTAGGTAGGCTCCAAATAGGGCTATGTAATAAGCTCAGCGCATAAAGTCGCTAGATGTCGCTAGGTGATGGATCAAAGATGGACATCAGGGTTGAGTTCTGGTATATTCGGACCAAACACAAGAATATCCATACCAATGGGAAAAAGTCCCAGCTTATTTCAAACAGAAATTCATGTGTGGCCGCCATCAACCATCGCTGTGTGCATGGAAATATGAACATATAAGCAGTGTTCCCATTTTTAAGTTCAAGTAAATCACTACAGTTTTTTCCTCAGTTTTTGTCAAAGAGCCTTGGGATTTTGTGCTTTCGAAAACCAATAAATGAATTTGATTATGTGAGGGTGTTGTCACTTGGCTTTTGTTTTTCCCATTCTATTGTTTCTCGTTAAAATGCAGCTCAACAATTTTTCGATTTTTGGGATTTATAATCAAGGCTATTTGCGCGAGATGAGTGTTGGATGCGGAAACGAAGAGTGAGTTTTTGTTTGTTTTTAGCTTGTATCTCGTAAAGTAGTAGTTTCTGATATACAGTACGCCCTCGATAAACGCAATACCTCGGTCAAAGCAACACCCAAATTTTTACCATTAGTGACTCAGTAATTGCAACTTTTCAAAAAAATGTGACTCAGTAAACGCAACTTTCCATGCATGATCTCTTATTTCGTTTTATATTTGTTTCTATTTTTTGGTGTTTGGTTTTATTATAACTGGGCAGTTATTTTACAGTAACTTCTCTCAGTATTAAATATACATATTGTTTTTCTTTACTTTTACGACGAACATGATTCTTTTATTTTTCATACTCTTTTGTGACTCGGTTATTGCAACAACCTCAATTAACGCAACTGCTCGAATTTTTATCAGTTGATTTTTCTGAGGGCGTACTGTATAACAGTGATACATCAAAATACTCGTAAACATGCCCTTTACAACATACTAAAATTTCATCAAAATCGAGGTGTGGTCTACTTTGTACACAATTCAATTATTTTGTTTTTAAATCAGTAGATGGTAACCCTATGGGTATTGCTCTCCGATTTGCGGCGATTTTTCATGGATACTACGGTAACCCAGTGTGAGCTTAAAAGAGGGACAGGTTTATGAAAGCTGTTGCAACCAGAATGAGAGGCAAACGTCCTATCTTCCCTGTACTGACAATTTTTGTGGAACAGAGTAAGTATAGTTCGAAATTTCTCGAAATGTTTGAATTCCTCATTATTCACTTATAGAGCAACCCATGCTAGGTCTTCAATTTAAAAAAATATATATTCAAAATTCAATTAAGAGTCGGTTCTCTTTTGTGCGATATTTTACGTACTTAATCATCGATGTTTAGTCTCTCAACATCGATGTTTTATGAACATCGATAAACATCGCTCATCCCTAGTACTAGGCTCAAACCTGATTGACTCCAAATCAGTCCTGAACTGCTTCAATACTCTCCAAGACCTCTCCCATGGAAACAAAGTTAAACTTTGGTGGGTGCCCGGACGTGAGGGTAGACAATTTTCGGCTGACTCAACATTCCTAACTCAGCTATAAACTTAAATTCAGGAAACTGAATACCATCTGCTAATATCATCAAATATATCAAAAGAATTGAACCTCTTCTGGTTCCTTAAACTGACTTTGCGGTACAAAAGATCTTTTAGGTCGCAGTGCCTTCCACAACTGGCTTTAAAAAAAAAATTGAATGTTGCTTGTTAGGTGAACACTTAATGCTCCGGCATATTAAATTTAAATTGCGCGGGTATATCGATTATGACAGATCTTTTTTTGGGGTTGGTATTACTGCCTTTAACATCTGTGCCAAATTTCGTGTTTTGTAAACAATCTAAAAGTGATTTTGGCCTTTTTAATAGTGTCTAATTTCATTGTTTAGAAGTTGTATTGAATTGTGTGTGCGGAATAAAATTTCTGCTACAAAAGCATCATATGATTGGAATAAAATGTTAAAAGAAGGTCGCGAACGCGTTGAAATCGAACCACATCTAAAAAGACAAAGAACATCAACTGATGAGCAAAATGTCAAGGAAATCAAAGACTTGGTGCTCAAAAATCGTCGATTGACAGTTAGGGATCTTGCTTATAGTATTGGTATTTCAGTTGGATCAGTAAACGCCATTTTAAAAGATGTTTTCTGCCTGAAATGAGTACCAAAATACTATTTTTTTTTTTTTTGAAAACTCATTGGTTCTTATATGTAGGTCATGTTGCCAAAAAATGTACCAATATCGTTCCATAACTACCCTGTTTGCCTGATTTAACACCGTATGACTCCTGGCTATTCCCTTAACTCAAAAGACCGCTCCGAGAATACCGTTTGAACAAGATTGAGGTAATAAAAGTCGAATCGCTGCGCGCTCCCGCAAATCCCGGAAATCGAAATCACCAATTGTTTCGAAGATTAGAAAAAACGTTGGCATAAGTGTATTTTAACGGAGGGGGATTACTTTGAAGGCGATGAAATTGATTTTGGAAGAATAAATAAAGATTTTAAAAGTTATGTCCAGATTCCGGAGCATATTTTTGTACACAGAGCATAAATGACATCCGAGTGAATTAATACAAAACATTGAATTCCAAATAGCATATAAAAGTATGCAATTTGGGATGAGAAAGTTACTTTTTGTACTTAGTGTACCCTACTGGCAACTCTGTGCATTACCCTTCCCACCACTGTAAACGATGTTTGTTTGATTATAATTATTGTTTATCCGTCACTTCTTTGAATGACTTGTTCAAAAAGATTTCCTAATTTCGATCTTTGGGAAACTATCTTCCCTCTCCAAACTCCAAAGGCGCGTTCTCCCTTCATCGCTTTGTTCTTCCTTTGTGGTTTGGGAGACTTTGTGAGCCAGTGCGTTGGTGACCATCACCCCTACATGTTTTTATTACTTAATTGCCTTCTTAGCTCCATGAAACAGCGATTCGACAGTAGCATTCTTTCCAAGATGACCCTTTTTTGCTGACCGAATATATTAACCGTAGAATTCTGTTTCGTGTATCATGTCGCTGTGTGAGCGTATTAAGCGAGAAATAAAATGTTTTATCCGGATTTTTTTTCGGTACAAATCTAGTCAAACTAGAAAAAGAGGGTTACAAGCGTCTTTATCGGGTTCTACTGTATTTTCTTTTTTTTTTTTTCATCGTTGGTCTCGTTATTGCCGATACTGATATGACCGTCCGCTTTATTATTTAAACGATGACAGAAGCGTATGGGAATATGTAGTTGTATAGATTTTTGTTGGCCTCACAGGTCTTGACTCTTAGCATCATCTGTATAGCTCATCAAAGGCGGTTCTAACAGTTATAAAAAGTTGAGTTGTAGCAGGGGAAGTGGTATTTTCATATTCCCGGCAACAACCCCATGTTAAGAGTCAAATATGACATTTCCACGTTTAACACCACACAAATAGTACAAGCTGCAAATGCAAAATGTAAATTTGAATCACCGTTTATTGGGTTGCTATTGAGGCTCGCTCATCTTATACATGCAATGCTTACCTCATATACTGTACAAAATGTAGGTAATAAATTACGTCATTGAGTCATCACATGAATGGGTAATTTCTTGCGAATAGCTTTCACTGCCAATGACTGTAAGAACTTTTCATTTCTTGGCCGGAAAATTCCTCCAACCAAACTGTTTTCGTAAGCATGACAAGAACTGAAGAAACGAATAAAATTTGCATTCATTTTGTATTTATTTGACTTGTTAACCGCAGCAACAATTTAAAATATTTTTTTTTTCTTAATTATTTTACTACATACGAGTAAACATAATAGCAGCCCGGACAGGCGAGAATTTTTCTGATACTCGTATGTCGCATGCATTCAATTTTTTTTTTTTTGCTGTCAGATGATTGATTTGTCTATTTTATTAACCATTTCAATTGATTGAATGGTAAACAAAGTCTATGGAAATATTTACATCTAGCTGTTTTATTAAATTTGTATTTTTATTGATTTATTTTGTTTTTAGCTGTGCATATTAAGGCTTCTTTAAAGACTATATTGTTGTTTTGATGCAAAAATTGTATTGTACATAATGTATGTACATATGTAGTTCAACCTTAAATTCATGTTAGTTGGTGGTATTTATCGCAAATAATTCAATTGTAAAATCAAAGCCTATTAGGTAATAATCTCCTCCAATTAAAATAATGTGATTGGTATCAAGGGATCAAAAGTAGTTGTCGAAGCTCCTTTATTTGGATGCTGTCAATTTCCTAATCTGATCTATATTTTCAATTTCAATTGTGGTATCAACCGTGAATTTTAATTAAAATTAACACATTCTTTACCTGATGTGTTTTAATGTTTGATGCGGCTTAACAATGATTGTAAAGTATATTAGCGCATAAATGTATGTACAGGGTGGTGCAAATATTTTTTACATACTTTGCAAATTTATTGCTCCGTTGTCAGAAATTCTGGGGCACTGCTAACCCTCAATGTCTCCATCAGAAGCCTTTGAACACAAAGAGAGTCACCGTTTGGTGCGGAATATCTGCAAATTGTACCATCGATCGGTCCATATAGTTTTTTTTTTTTTTTTGGGCGGGGGTATCGAAAGACTAGTCACGACCGTTAATGGTGACCGCTGTCGTCAAATGATCCTAAATTTTTTCTTGCCCAGATTAGGTGATGTTTAATTAATGTGGTTCGAGCAAGTTGAGGCCAGAGCCCATACTGCTTCAGCAACAATAGACATCCTAAGAGACAATTTTACGGGTAGGGTTATTTATAAAACCCGCGATTTGCGATGGACACCAAGGTCGCCAGATTTGACCGCCTCTGACTACTTTCTCTGGGATAACTTAAAAGTGTATGGGGATAAGCCGCAAACTCTACAACACCTAAAAACAATATATAGTATGGGAAATAAACATGACACCCGCTGAAACGAAAAAGAATGTCTTGTAGAAGCTGTTAAAAGAGCACAAATTTGTGAACGCGAGATTTTTCACAATTTAAATAAAAATTAAAGAACTAAACAAGAGTTTATATATTTCTTTATATGCTTTTCTTTTTTCTGTTTTCTAGTTGTTATGAGTTACCCTGTACATGTATCACCTCCCAGTTATTATTTGTTCTTCAAGCATAATGAATGGTCTTAAAAATGGAATATATTAAATTCTGTGGAATTAACGGAATTATTATTATTATTATTATTATTATTATAGTATAATATAGTCGTTCTGTGATAGTGACGCCATAAACATAAAGGAAGACAAGTCCATAAACTTCTTTAATGACGAGGTAGGACGCAGTGTTTTCTTTAGTAGTTTAAGTATCTAAATATTTCCTTTCGTCGTCCGGAACAAGCGGAAATCATGGCTTTTAAAGAAGCCCTATGCTAGTTGAAATAGAATTTTTTTTTTTTTATTATAATCTACACATGCTTAAGGGGATCTGAATACCCTTATAATGTTTACACACAGCGCGAACACATGAAGGACAATAACGAGAGATAGACAGATCGACGTAGTGATAGGAAACTCAGATGATAGGTTTCAACAACTCTATGGTTGGTGTCCAGGATAACTGGAGAGTTGTGTATTATTAAAAGTTATGCCATTGCTTATAATTCCAGATGTTTCCTATTATAGTTTGTGCGATAAATTGTTTCAGCCATACCATCCTACTGCCAGTATTATGCCTTCGCACTAGGTTTTGATATTAGCTTCTGAAACTGATCAACTTGTTTTGGATAGATAGATTTGTTTATTTGGTATCGTTAATTTACAAACCTTACCGCACATTAATTAATACAGAGATTTGATAAGTCAATTCTATATCTCTCTACTGAAACATTATTATCATGTATGAACAGTTTAGTAAGAAAAACTGAAGTTATTTGAAGGAAAAATACCACAAAAATCTTCAGTGTAATACATCAACTTATTTTTATTACGTGAGAAATAAATGTTCCGGCGATATCTGGATTTGAACCGTAAACCTTCAGCGTGACACGCGACGACGACTACCACTACGCCACGGTCACCCACAACACTGTCCAAATTAGATCTCAAACGTTCTAACTCTCCACTTTTGCTGAAAAGACTGCAAATTAGCATAATGATGGATGGACTGGACACTGCCTTATAGACAGTCATGCAATCAGATTTGGAATCCCCTCCAACGATTTCCGGATGAGCTGTAGAGATTAGGAGGAGAAAGACAATACTCTTCATCTTCTCAGTATTTGTCCAGAAACTTAGGAAACTCACAGACTCATAATTTCGTCGCTTGTAAGATAACCTATGGTACAGTGTCGTGTGATTATTCCGGTGATTAAGCGTATGGATGATTTTTCCAGATGTAGCTAATATCGTTTTTGTCGTATTAAGACACTTTCGAAGACACTGCATGCACCCTGTTATCTGTAAGATTCCCATTTATTAAGTGTGTTGTTTTTTCGACGCGGCGCGGTTCATAGATACATAGTACATATTCGTTTAACCAAAGTTACCTTCAATAGGATTTTCTTTGTTGTTAAGTTTTAAACAAATACCCACGATTCATTTCAATTGATCAATGACATTATTTATTCAGAACTAAAACCCACCATTTTTGTGTATTTAAAGAGATTAATAATTAATTTTATAAATACTCTTAGCTAGAAATGTTACGTGGGTATTAGCCTTTCGTCTGTGAATTTTAACTCATATTAAAATCACTTTGGTGACGGTTCGGAAAACTGGGTTTCATATTAAAGAACGGCTTCTAGAGAATTGTCTTGGTTGACCATGACTATGAGCATGACCAATGGTTTTAGCGGATGAGCGCCTTAAATCCAGACAGGCCATATTTTAGGCTCTTCAAATTTCGCTCACACTATGTGACAGGATTCCCCTTTAGGGAACAAAATGTTGTGGTTTGTGCTACCATGAAATGCCAACAAATTCAGATTTAGTAATGAATTCACAGCCACTGGCTCAGACACCACGTATATTCGTTTATCTTCCTTTTTTTTTAGCGATTACACAGAGGCGTTAAATTTGCATGTACAGTATTGGCCAAAACTAAAGCACGATATTACCCTGCTATGGAAAAAACTGAGTAAAAGTTGAAAAACGAATGATAATTTTTTTATTTTAATTGTCTTTTATAAAAAATACATTAGCTATTAATTCACAAGCAAACAAATTATTTTAACTTTTAACATAAAGAAATAACAATAAATAATATCAGAGTTCATAAGAAACCACATAGACAAAACTAAAGCACATGCACCCTTTATCAAGAACAACTACCGTTTGCTTGAAATAAGCTACAATATAACCGTTTGTTTTTTTGTAAACATGTTATTATAAATGGTAATAAATAGTCATTGTTCATCATCGGCGATCCGGCGAAGAGCGGTTGATGGTGGACTTTCGTTATATCGAGCAATCAAAACGCCATTTATTTCTCGAAAAAATCGGCTTGCAAAACTGGAGTTTGCAAAGGCATATCTTATCTTTATTGCAACAAAATGGAAAAGCATGCTCTACTCCGACGAGTCCAAGTTTTATTTAAAAGGATTTGATGGATTTCGGACAGTTCGAATGCTGCAGGGCAAATGGCTAGATTCCCTGTTCACTAAGGATACAACTAAGTATGGCGGAGGGGATATAATGGTCTGAAGATGTTTTCCAGTGTATGAGTCGAGGCACTTCATAAGAATAATGGAATAATGTATCGTTTCATGTACCTGGAGATTCTCCAAACTGTCATGCTTCCTCATTCTGAGGAGATTACGCCCTTATAATGCATCTTCCAACATGATAACGATCCTAAGCATACCGCTTAACTTGTGAATGACTGGTTTGAAGAAAACCATATTACTGTCATCAAGAGGCCACCACAATTACCTGATCAAAACCCCATAGATAATTTATGGGAGACTCTAGATCAGTGAAATTATTGTAAGAAATGCCATAGCTTAGACTCCATTTTTGAAGAGACTCAAATTGCCTGGGCAATCATTCCTATGCATATAATTGATCATTTTATTGACTCCATGCCTCGTCAATATAATATACCGCAGTGATACAAAATAATGATTACGCCACCAAATATTAGCAATTAAATATCTACTCTAGTCTTTTTACTCATTTAATCGAATATGTGCTTTAGTTTTGTCCAGGTGGTTTCTTATGAACTCTGATATTATTTGTTGTTTTTTGTTTATGTTAAAAGTTAAAATAATTTTTTTGATGGTGAATTAATAACTAATATATATATATTTTTTTTTTTTTTTATTGTATTAAAAACAATTATTGTATCAAAAACAATTAAAATAAAAAATTTATAACACATTTTATAAATTTTATGCAGTTTTGTCCATAGCAGAATAATTTCGTGCTTTAGTTTTGGCCAACACTGTACATATGTAGGTACATCTAGCCGCGCCGCCATAATTCAAAATCTGCAAAAAAGCAATGAAATGCCAGACCGTTGTTTCAGCAGATATCCAGCTATGTATATATCTAAACATAGAAAATATTCACCATCATTATGTACATACATGGATACATTGTGTTGGAACAAGTAACGTTTACGTTCTTTTCTTTTTTTGTTGAGTTTTAATATTTTATTCGCTCTAATGCGGCTTATTTTATATTATCCTATTCATGTGAATCAAAAAAAAATTAGAATGTTCTAACTAGATACACAAATCAGGATGATACATAAAAAAAACCATAATCCCTTTAATGTAAAATACCAGCGTGTTTTCTTATTTTTTTATTATTAACATGCTGTACAAAAACGGTTCGTAATATTGGTAGATATATTGTTCCGCTTCCAATAAACGCTCCCGTCCATAAGTTTGCGGGCAGTACCTTCTGTCTTTGTTTTCTCATTTTGATAGTCAAAATTTATTGCAAATAGCCTCATCAATATTATGGATATCTAGCCAAATGACCAAATTAAGTAAATCTAATAAATAAAAAGACCTTGGGTCGAAGACCTGTTTTTCGTCGAAAAATACCCTCGTGAAAGTTACCACTTTGGCCGTCAATCTAAACATTCTATCGATCAACTTCTTCATAGTTATTGATCTCCAAGCTACTTGAAGGATCTCTGAAAGTTTGTCTTTTGATGTTGGACACTGTTTTCGAACCTCTCTGTCCTGTTCGTCCCAAAGCAGTTCTTTTGAGTTGCAGCCGGGGGATTGCGGAGGCCATTTCATATTTGCCAGTGTTCCTTCTTGTTCTTCTTGATCCACATAAGGGCCTTCTAATCGTGAGCCCGATGGTATGTTGTATGTGTATGTGTTCTAGAACACACCTTGTTCTAAAATCTGTGCGTATTTCGCCCGATTTATGATTCCATCGATATGGATGAGGTTTCCAATACTAGCGGCATAGAAACATCCCCAGACAATTATTGAACCACCTCAATGCTTGACTGCTGGAACTACACAGCACGACCAGTCGATTGATATCCAATCCTGGTGAGGTCTTAACAAAAGTTTTTGTACTGCTACTCGCAAGGACTGCGGTAGTTAATCACCTTTTTGTCGTTGTAACTGATTTCTGCTTTGAGTGCGAACGGTTGAAATCTGCACAGATTTCTGGAGCTGTAGGTTGTGTCTCCCTCTTGCTTATTAATTTTAATTTCCGCTCCTCCTGTTTTGATGTTTATTTGGGCTGTTCGCTTCTTTTCCGGGTCTAAAGAGTCGATGATACTTCAAACCGACGACGTATGCCGTCGTGCACTGTCGACTTCGATATTTTAAGCTTATCTGCAACAGCACGCACTGTATGTGCCCTTTTTCATGCAAGGTTATTATGCCACAACGTTCAACTTCCATTATTTCAATGTTTCTTCCCTTTAAATATTGAAGTTTCAGGACTAACTGGTGGCGGGAGAATACGAAATCCACTTTTATAGTTAGAAAAAAATACTAGTTTCCCCAAAAAGTACCTGCATTGCAGTTTCTGGGAAACTGTTGTACCAAGATCTAATTATTCTCGTTTAACGGTGGGTTTTATGGTAATTTAATGACGTTCACAGCTTTGTTTCATTACTCTCTAATAATGATGCCTTCTCTTCGCTCCTTTTTCTTAAAACTCTTTAATTGCTTTGAAACGTAATAATGTCTAATACCGACCCTAACCGGATGTAAAAGAGTTTTGCTAATTTAAGTCCTACACAGATCAATAAACGTATAAATGTGGAGAAAATAGTTTGTTAGAAACATATGCAAGACAATGTAAAATTGCGTATACGTGTACTATGAAAAGATTAAATACTCAAACATGTTTAGATACATAATAGGAGCAGGGAATAAAATGTTTACACCCACATTGAAGCAATAAGCTTAAACTGAATGACAATCTAGTGCACACGACTGCATTGAGTGATTGACGCCTTTTGGAGATCTATCGAAAAAAAAACTTGACTCGATTTTTAACTGTCTGCTCCAATATCATGTCAGTCGGCCAAGACCAAAAGCAGGCTTTGCCCGATTGTGTCCAAGACTGTGTCCAATACAAGTGCACTGAGCAAGCTGACGGGGAACGGGTGCAAGTCGCTGTAGCGCACTTGACCGCCATGCGATTAATTAAATGTGAAAACCATAAGCAATGAACATTTTAATTGTATCTATGCAACTTTATATGGTGGTTTAGAATTCGCTTCACCGATTACTATGCTCGGTGCATATAAACCTAAAGAAAATTTAAAAACTATTGAACCTAATTGCAACGCAAGCATTGATAGATAGTAGATACTACTCCTCGTAGCGTAACCATGAATCAATAAATTGGGTTGCTTGAAATTGAATTCTATGCACTTGCAATGACATAAACACATGCATATCTACGTGCGATGAGGTCATGGATATTTTATACATTTGATTAACTGATCGAAAACAATCACGTTTCTCGTGAGTGTTGGGTGTTTTATTTGTTTGCGAGGATTTGGTTGCAAAGATAGCCGTCTAAGCTAACTATAGGAAGGTCAAGTTTTGAAAATATTATCTTACTACCTTAGCTGGGCCGTGTTCGCTCACCATCACATTTATGGGATGTACTTTGTTGTCCTAATAGTAATAAAAAGACATGCTGCATATTAATATGCAGCCTCGATGAAATATATCTTTAATCTAACCGTCTGACAGCACAATAAGAATTGAATTGAATTAAGATTTTTATTGGTTTAACATTTTTTATAATTTTCCGCGAAGCCTTAATGGCTTTTAGCAGAAGGTTGTATTTCATAAATGTTTGGTTGATGTTTAGTAGTTGAATTCAGTGAGTTATTTTGCTTGTTAGATATTTAATTTTTACCAAATATTACTGCGGGCTTTTGGTCTACTTGGACAACATAGTAAATCAAAATCCCATCAACTATATCCCATAAATGTGATAGGCAGGCGAAGCAAAGAGAGCATGGGCCCGCTAGTCTTTTAAACTTATCTTTTATATTAAAAAAAAAGAGTTTTGTTTTTAAAATAAATCTCTATTATACTTCTATTTACAAAACTTTCTTTCTACTAATGTTTCCTTGAAATCGGTTCTTAAAAGTATTATTTATGAACTTTCACTTTGAAAGTTTATATTCAACTCATTAATTATTTAAAAATAAAACATTTATTGCTATTCTGTTAAAATATTGCTATATTTTCAATTTGTTTAAGTTCTAAGTACGAAAAAGAGACAATAACAAAGACAATTATCGCCCATTAAAATTCAATGATGTCTATAGACTTAGCTCAATATCTCCAAAAGTCCTAAAATATTCCAATTTTTGAAATCACTGCAACAAAAAACATGAAAAAATATATTTTTCATACAAAAAAAAGTCATGCAATAAATGGCTAGGAAAAATCTGCAAACTGATAACGTTTTAACCTTGAAGTAGGTATGTGATTAATAGTAACGTAATTAGGTAGGTGGGCTGCTGACAACACCCCATCATGATTTCACTTTATTACGCTTATCTTTCCTTTGGTAAGTGGTTCTATGGTCAAATTGTCATAATGATATCTATCATTCTGGGGCAGAACAATGTCAAAAGAATTAACTTTAAGACTATATAGTTTTTAGTCGTCCTTTCCAAAATAGTGCTTTTCGTAGTAATTTTCGAAACAATCTTTTGTTTTAACGAATTCGCCATCATCCATATCAATTAAATCTGGCTCTTCACTTGAATCTTCACTTATATATTGCAATACGCTGAATGCGTTCCTGATCATTTTCAAATGACATTTTTAAATTAAATACACAAATTCACGCAATTAAGAAAATTACACCCTTGCAGTTTGAACAATCTGTCACGGCTTACTTGTGCAACTTGTATTTTTTTAAAACCATCTGAATCTGTATAATAGAAAACAACAGGAAGGTATAATGTGTTTAAAACAATAAAACAAACAAAAGTTCCATTCCGTATTCTCTTTATTCTACGAGTGCATTATACTGACTTGCAGTTTACAATTACAATCGGAGAGATTTGACTCATTATGTATAACATGTTACATGTATAACATTTTCAAAAGGGCTAGATGAAAGTTGAGTGACATTGAGTGCTGTTAGTCGCAAAGTTAATACTTTTGAAAAATATCGGCTTGTGTTATCAGCACCCCACCTACCCAGTTAAAGGTTAAAGATTTAAATGGAAATAAATGAATTTTGACAAAAAAAAGTCACAGAAAACCATAAAAAGACTCAATGTTTCTATTAAAAGTCGTTCATTTGGAGTTATTTGGAAAAGTCGTATCAAAGTCGCAGTTCAGTCAAAAAAGTAGCAAATTGCGACTTTAGTAAAGTTGTTTTATGGTTTGTGCCAAAGAGAAGAGCGTAATATCAAGACGAACAACCCTTTCTCAACAGACTGACGATCAATGATAATGGTTCACACGAAAAATAATGAAAAAATAATATGAGCTTAAACTGAAAAAATGCGAATTATAGAATTAAGAATATTTTCGTACTAAACGGTAGCGTATTCGTTAATCCGGGAAGTAGACTATATATTCACGAAAGTTTCATCCAAATTTATAGAGCCGTTAAGACGTGATTGAGTAACAAACATCCAAACATCAAAACTTTCACATTTATATGTATATCAGTAGAATAGGATAGGGTAAGATAGGATACGATAGGATAGGATACGATAGGATAGGATAGGATAGGATGTCATGATTTTGTAACAAAAACAATAAAACAGAACATTTTTCTTCTACCAATTAGACTGGCAATTGTAGAGGTAGTTACTATTTTATTGGTCATAGTTTGTTTTTTCGTACTAGTACATAAAAATTGGCTATGAAGTATGGCATATGTATCTAAATATCAGGCCGGCATCTCCGTATATATATGTCAGAAGTCAGAACACAAAAAGAGTTATTTGTCAGCTGTCATTCTAAATTATTTTCAAAACAATCACGACACCTTCGAAATTGAAACAGAAATAACAGCGTCATCCTGAATTTGTTTCCGATTTTCAGCTATGAACATCTACGTCAATTAACCAGAGACGGTCCACTCCACCTTTGTATAAAAATAAATTGGTGTTTAATGGATTTATTATGGAAGGCTTTAATGGCTCTTTTAGCCTAATGGAGACCCTGGGTATTTTCCCTATGGGGGGAGACCCGCATTTGGGGTTGGCGCAGACATCTGTGGATTTCTAATAGGGAATTGCCATCTTTGATAGTTCTCATTCAGGAGACTAAATGCCGTCTCTGCATAGAAGACGACGAAACTGCGGATCATATTCTATGTGACTGCATCTCACTATTGTGATCTAACATTTCCATAGAGAAATCTTAATTCCCGAGGACATTCTTAACCTTTAATTGGGTAGGTGTGGTGCTGACAGCACCCCAAGCCCTTATTTTTCAAAAAAATTATACTTTGCGACTGACAACACCCGTTGTTGGTACAGTACCTTCCTGTTGTTTTCTATTATACAGATTCAGATAGTTTTAAAAAAGTTTGGTTGCGCAAGTAAACCATGACAGACTCTTCAATCTGCAAGGGTGCTGTCAATACCCCACCTACCCAGTTGTGTAATTTTTTTTTATAGTAATTGGAAAATGTCATTTGAAAAAAATCAGGAACGCATTCAACTGTTATTGATACTATATAAGTGATGATTCAAGTGAAGAGCCGGAGTCAATTGATACGGATGGTGGCGAATTTGTTAAAACAAAAAATTGTTTCAAAAATTAATACGGAAAACACTATTTTGGAAGGATGACTAAGAACTCTATAAAGGGGTCTTAAAGTTAATTCTTTTAACATTGTTCTACCCCAGAACGATATCATAATGACAATTCCACCATAATAAAGTGAAATCATGATGAGGTGTTGTCAGCACCCCACCTACCTACTAACGTTACTATTACTCACCTACCTACTTAAAAGTTAAAGTCTCCACCAGTGAGATCCATAATGTCAACCTCTTCTGGGCACCGAAGTAGCACCGTACTGTAGTGGTAAGTACCCGGGTTCAATCCCAGTAAACACCCAAAAGTTTTTATTTTGTTTTTACGGTGCCACCTCTTTCGAATGTCTGACAAGCATTCAAAGTGAATCATTTGTCATGAGGAGCTTCTCAACTCGCCGTTCGGTGTCGGAAAAAATACTGTAGGTCCCTTCCATTCGTGCAAAAATATAACACGCACACACAAATGGTTGCGAGAAGCAGGACCTGGTTCATTCCGAACTGTTGCGCCACCGTTGCGTTACCTAAACTGACAAAAGATTAGAGACGATGGAAGACTTGGAAGTCAACAAAAGTCAAAAAATGTACATACGTCCTTGGCTACTCAAAAAAGTTTTCGAAAATTGGACTTCCAGATTGCACTTTACTCTAGTGTCTAGTCAGCCCATATGTAGCCCAAAATATTTGCACAGAAATTAAAAAAGCGACTCTTTTTTATTTTTGTCATTGTAGCTACATGCATGGTTCCCTATTGGCCAGTGCCCTGAATTCATTGCTACTACTCTTGCAAGTTCGTTGTAATAGCTCATTGGTTTTTGACCTATTGTAGTTTGACTTTGGTAAGACTAGTCCATTTGAGACCGGCTAGTTTTACGAAGTGTGAGAGAATATTGCCCTTTCCGGCATCTATAGAAATGTGAACATTTTCCGCTAGTGAAACCATCGCTTGGCTAGTTCATCGGCCCTCTCGTGTCCCTTTATTGCACTATGTCCCGAAATCCAGAGTAAGGTAACTCTTGCCTGATTGCTTAAGCGATTGAGTTTTCTTGGCATTGGTCAACGCGCTCTGATTTGTGATTGCCGAACCCGTACTCACCAGTTTGATTACTCTATATATAAGGCGAATGTTTCATTGTCTCTTTCTAGCTCATTCTGAATAGAACAGCCGCGTTCGCCTGGTTTCTTACCAGGAAGCAGCATGTAATATACCGGCTTGTCCTTAATGGATGAGTTTCTGGAACAGAGGATTGGCACATTGATCACTTTATCCCACTCTGTTTCAGACTGATGGATATGCAAGCGCTGGCATAGCGCTTATCTCACTTTAAAATTGCTGGAAAGACGAATCTATCTACATCTGCTCTGATAGCCATGCACTTCTCAAATCGTAGAGCAAGCTATGGACAAATTGAATCAGCTTGAGTGGTGTGATACGGCCATACTGGCCTGGGTCTTGGGTGCAGGGCAACCGTATAATAAATACCGGTGAATTATTAAGTCACTTTCGGAACTGGTCTAAGTTTGAGCAATGCCGTAATCAGTATGACTGCCACCATAGACAAAAACAAAATTCCCCTTCTAAATGTTTTCGATGATACGATTATAGTCTGCCCAAGTTCTCACTACCCGACTGTGGCTTAGATCCAACAGTCACTAGACACACTCCAACTGTCAATATGTCAATTAAATTTACATAGGCTTGGGCGTAGACGTCAATACTATTGAGAAATGGTTCATAATTAAATTCCAGCTTAAAGTGCAGTTCAACTTTCACGAATACATGAATCGAACTAATAGAAAATATGAACATATGTAGGTATATATGTAGATAATTACCTTAATTTCGAGAGTACATACCCTGAACACGTTCAGCAAAAGTGTTTATTCCAATAAATTGAACTACTTTTTCTTTCGCTTATATGAATACGTAATGCGATACACCTACAAGTTCTGGAACTTAATAAAACCCTTTTTTACTGCTGCCCATTTTCGCTTTCACGGTCTTTGAATATTAAAATATTGCGGTGCAAATATTAAAGAGACGGTTAAAGTGATTCGTATCTGTGGTATCTACATATAATAGCTAACGGATTTTGAAGGTTAATACATACATTTGTGTTGTCTCTTTCCATACATCTTAAGAAAAATTCTTCTTCACCTGAGACTTTTCATGGAAACACAGTCAAATAAAAAATTGCTTGGATTCAATCATTCAGAATCATCTGCCTGCTAGCGTAACACATTTAAAATTCAATAGACAACCTTGATTGAGTTCTGTTATTCCAGCGAAGTTCCCTTGTGTGGTAAACATGACAATAAATATTTACATTCGTGTGTCTTGGTACATGATACAGATGATTGAATTGAAAACGATATTTTTAACATAAGTCGAATTAAAATGAATAAATTTGGATTTCAAAACATGTCCTTAGATAAGAAGAGCTGTGCACGTAAATACCGCTCACAGTCAATACGAGTAGTACCAGAGTTCATACTTTCAACGTTCAGTCTAAATCGCTAGACATAGACAAGATAAATTCAGTGCAAATGTTCTGGTGTTGACGGATTTTTCGAAATTCCTTATGCTATACATATGGATTTGGTTTTAACCTTTAAAAGCTAACCATAAAAAAAATAAATAAATATACGGCGTCAGCAGTCCTATACAGAACCAAGCCTAGCTTTTCGCAACCATTTGTGTGTGCGTGCTATTTTTTCCCAAATGGAAGGGACCTAAAATTTTTTGCCGACTCCGAACGGCGAGTTGAGAAGCTTCTCATGACAAATGATACTCTTTGATTGCTTGTCAGACATTCGAAAGAGGTGGCGACCGTGAAAAACTTTTTTAGGTGTTGGACCCGGGCTGGGATTGTACCCGAGCAGCATGCGTAGTAGTCCAACACACTAACCACCACGGCCACGGCCACCGCCGATGTCTAAAACCTTTTTTCTAAGAACCTCTCACCGTCCGCCTAAGGGAGGTTTCACTGTAATCCCAACCAGAGAAAAACAGCATTGCGGCTGATTACACCCTTTAAAAAGGGATACTATGAACTTAAGACCAATCAGAGAATATATTCCTTCAGGTTAAGGGAATAATCTAAGAGAAAAGCTCGAAGTGAAAGTCTTATGTACAACAGAAACGCGATATTTTTTAAGAAAACGAGGGGAAAAGGTAGGCAATACTGTACGACCGTTTTATTTTATTTTTTCAAAAAATATGGCCCGACAATATATGTATGTATGTACATATGTATGTATGTAGCTTAAAAAAAGAAAAGAGATGTCCAAGAACCTACCAGAGACAAAGAGAGGAAAGGGAACGTGAAGCTAAACCTAAGCTAAAATCGAATGACTAAGCCTTAATCTAAACCTAAGCTAACTGAAATCTACGTTAGACTATTCTTGGATCGAGTTTCCTCCTTTCCTTTGTATCTCGTTGTCAAAGGTTCGTCAAGAGCGCAAAGCATACCAGGTTTTAATTACCAACGTTTGGCCAACAAACCATTTGTGTCAAGAAACACGATCTATGGCTATCTCTTTGGTCGATGTTAAAGAGAACGTCGGTCGAATGACCTTCTTTTCACAATCTACGCAATTTCTGGTAGGGAAGGTAAACGTTGTTTGGCTTTGGTTGCAATATTCAGATGCAGCTCGTATAAGGCCTTTGCCACACGAGCGTCTTTTTCCGCGCTCCCATTTGGTCGCGCGCCATTGTACATGGGATTTCAGTATTAAAAATATGTAATTTATATGTTTTTTTTTAATGCCTGACGAAGCGGATGGTGTTTAAGCTAGTTGTTTCATATGTAGTAAAATTTCATAAATCTTAGCACATTTTCGCAAAAATTGACACATATTCTCTTAAAAAGGAAGAAATCAGCTAAGTAGTCATGAAATCAGCTAAGTAGTCATTATGCGAAAGTACACGAATCAAAACTTATGTCCTGTCGAATTTGGTTAGAAAAAAAACGACCCAAATTTAGCACTAAATTTAGTAACGGTATTAATGTAATTGTGCACCTCAATAATGAGGATAAATTATTTAACAATTATCTCCAGATCTTGTTATCCAATATCCATCACTATAACTGCACAATATATGTATCCAAACAACAACAAATGAATCGCTGTGAAAAATACCAGAAAAACTTATCACAAACTACTGCAACAAAACACTCAACTTTAGAAACTGATTATACTATGAACAACTACTCTCCTATGATAAATTATACCGTTATCAGGTTGCACCGTTATTAAAGATATCATCTTCATCTGCTACAAAAAACCTGGACACTTTTAACTTTTGCATTTCACCTTTTGGCCTATGGGGGAAACCACTGTGGATCGGTTCAAAATGTTTTTTTTTTTTTGTAAAATTGCCAACATAGATGGATCCCTGAGGACCTTGAGACATGTTCTCTAAATCTTTAAAAAATAAAGTTTTCATAATTTATTAATCTATTACCTATTTAATCATAGTTAAATAAAACCCGCTTGTAACAAATTAACTGCGGCAAGTAACAAATTTGAACCAATTTCGTAGTCGAAAAAAAAAGTCTCAACGGTTTTAGAACATGACTCGTTAGTGACTCAATAGCTTGGTCTTTATTGAGGACTCTCGAGTAACAAGCTCTGTTCGCTTTCTGCCACTTAACGGGCATTCCGCTCAGTGGATGGGCTTAGACTAAGACACCGCTGCCTTTCATTATCGCCAAAATTAGGATTAACCATCTTGAGATCGTTTTAACTGTAATATTCGCAATTTTTCAACTTGTTTCAAACAGAACCATCACATTTAAGTGTTGATAAATATGACAAAATTGTTAACAAAAAAACAACTACCAATACTGACCGATCCATAATCTTCAAGTTTCAAGATAGTTGCCTATGCAAGTGCAACAGTTCAAGTACCCCATTGGCATTATTGACTTTCTCTAACTTCTGAACTCTACCGACAGTGTGCCTGTTAAAGTGAAAAATCGTTGACACGACAGTGCTCCGCTCGACACTACGAATAAATATTCTTCAACCATTCTCTTCCGGAGCCATCGACCGCAACAACTGGCGGCAAACAACTTCAATCCCTATCCCCACTGTCATGACCATCTTTTCAATTTCAGTAGGGCAAGAGCACTCCAAGTGGTGTCCACACACATTCAAACATACGAGAATAACCACCCACCCCATCACCGTTTATCATCACCTCGGTCATTGTTTGGATATCACAAGAAAACGAAATCTTATAAGAGCACTCAACCAAACGTATTTAGTATCTGTGTGTACACATCGGTCTGTTATGACAACAGCATCATAACAGCGTCAAACAATGCCACTACACGATGAAAGAAGGCGCCTCTCGACAAGCGAATTGTTGACCAACATTTTCATTATCGTGGAACCATCGCATTGTTGTTGCTCTACGCCAGTCGATTGTAGTCACAGCCTTTAATCGGATGAACTCCGCATTGATTTGAAGTATCTGACGAATACAAATAATGGAACATTAATTCATGTCTTGGATCTAGGAATTCCGCAAGCGTCAAGAAGTTTAATGTATGCATGCTGAGTTGAGGGTTTTTACACGGCCAAAATCGGCGGGCAGTTTTTGCCTCCTTTGCCCCATTCGACGGGGTGTGCCATTTAGGCACGTGTATCTTGAGTTAGGTATAAAATAACAAATTAAAGTGCTTCGCAGTGGAATTCCGATGAAAAGCAAAAAAAAGAAGGAGGAAGCAACGGAATTCAACCACACATAGTTGGTACAGTGTTTTTTTTTTGCGGTAAGGTGGCTGTTGGGAATAAACAAAAGAAATCGTTCCATATTAGGTAAATAACAAGAAATGAGAACAGGAACAAGAGGTGAAAACAAGCATACACAAAAAATAAGAATCCATTTGGAGCAAGTCGTAGGATGGCCTATCCCCATTTTTTCGTATTACTGAATAAGGCCATACTAAGCCATGTGCGGTACATATACACACAGGTAAACATTATATGTACATATGTGTGTAGCCTGGATACTATAGGTCATGGTTTTTGTTTTTGGGTCTCAAATTCCTTTTTGTGCGAGCTATTCAATGGTATCTACGTAGGTATCTGGGCTATGGAAAAACAATGTGATCATAAGCTAGTTGCCTCTAGTTACCAACGCCAAATTGATTGAGGCTCCTTTGCATTTGTGCGCAACACCTGAGGCGAATTCTTCTTTTTTTTTACCGAGTGTTTCTGTATCTGAGTCAATATGAGCAGATTTTAAAACTTGAGGCACTAGGCCATGGGTGACCTAACCGTAGATCGGACTGATCGAACGCGAAGGCATTTACAGTCGACCCCGACGCATATGCTATAAATTAATAACAAATAGGCAATACATGAATATCATCCTGTAAAAATGCACTCTATCCCAGAAAGCGTATGCAAAAGAATACTGTATGCTCTCTGTCTTCTTCCTGATTTGGGCAATTTGGGCAAAAACGGTGTAGGACCAGATAGGAACTGCGTAAGGTGGTAGTCACAGTTTCCGTGACTTCAGTTTGTCCAAACGTCTATAGTTGGGATCAATCTTTAGGTCCATCTGCCCTTTCTAGTGGTGTCCCAGCGAGCTTGCCACCTGGCCATTGAAATCGCTTCTTGGTTACTGGAAGTTCTCTTATTATAGACTCATTGCATCTCGTCCGCAAGGATATCGATGGGGACCATCCCTGCAATGACAAGGGCTCCTTCGTCCGAAATCGTTCTAAAGCAACTGATTACCTTTAGTGCGCTAAGTCGATATGTTGATGATAACTTTCTCCTCCTTTCCTTTTTCGCTAGGGCCCCCACACAAACTTGGGGCCGCATAACATGTCTGAGCGTACTACCTTGACTGTATTTCAGAAAGTGCTGCCTGAAGCTTTGACGCCTTTTTGCCCGAATAGTCCATGTGAGGCTTGAAGCTAAGTCTATTGTCGAGTATTACTCCTAGGTATTCTACAGTCCTTCGATCTGATGGTTTGACTTCCTACCAACGTCAACGTATTCCACATTTTTCTGGCTTGTTATTAGGACAGCTTCCGTTTTGTGATCGGCGGATATACGCTAGTCTTTGGTGAGGTTGATTGCTTTCTTTCGTAGCTAACTGTATCTGGTTGTTGTTCTTTGCAACAGTTAACAGTAACAACGGCGATATCGTAGGCGAATATGATTATGTTTACCTGGTGGCAGTGTTAATTGCATAACTCCGTCTTACATGATAGTCCAAAAGAGGTGGTCCAGTACTGATCCTTGTGGGATTCCCGCGGGGACTTTATAGTACGTTTCTCATTCTTCGGTTTCATATCTCAACCTTCTATTGGTGAAGCAGCTGGATACAATCTTTTGCAAGTAAAGGGTGATTTTTTAAGAGGTTGAGAACTTTTTTTAAAAAAAAAACACAAAAAATTCGAAAAAATGAATGAAATATTTATTTGAATCGATAGTTTGAACCTTGCAATTTAATGTTTAAAGATAATTTCATGCAAATGTTGACCGCGGCTGCGTCTCAGGTAGCCCATCCGCTGAGTCCAATTTTGGCATACTCTTTCACACATATCGGCCGGTATCTCACGAATGAATGCATGGATGTTGGCTTCCAGTGCGTCAATCGAAGCGGGCTTGTCCCTATAGACATTAGCCTTGACATACCCCCACAAAAAATAATCTAATGGTGTCAAATCGCACGATCTAGGCGGCCAATTGACCGGCCCGAAACGTGAAATTAACTGTTCACCAAACTCGCCTCGCAATTGCGCCATTGTTTCGCGTGCTGTGTGGCATGTGGCACCGTCTTGTTGAAACCACATATCATGCAAGTCAAGAACTTCCATTTCGGGCAAAAAAAAGTTTGTTATCATCGCTCGGTAGCGTTCACCATTGACAGTAACGCGCCGAATCGACATTTCGCGGTCTTCTGTCACACTAGCTGATACGGCCGCAATATTTTCTTCACTACGCACAGTACGTAAACGTGTTGGTGGTTTAATGTCCAACAAAGTAAATTTGGTGCGAAATTTGGTCACAATCTTCCGAATAGACTGCTCAGAAGGTCGAGAATGCCGATCATAAAATGGAAGCAGCGCGCGATGAACATTTCGAACCGAGCACGAATTTTGATAGTAAAATTCAATAATTTGCAAGCGTTGTTCATTTGTAAGACGATCCATGGTTAAATTGCAAACCAAACTGAAGCTGTTTGACAGTGACACAAGGTACTAAACACACGTCAGCTGTCAAAACCAGTGTTGCCAAAACCAAACCAGCTAAAAAATCACCCTTTAGTTTGGCCACCCCTGCACTAGGCACATCGAAAGGATTGACTGTGTGCAGGTATATTTATTCTGGTTCAAACCTCCGCGTAAACAAACGGATCTTAGTTTTCTATGTAGTGACCAATGTCATTTATAACGATCAGTGGACCGAGATGACTGCCGTGAGCAGAACACTTTTCGAAATAATCTGAAGAGAACCCGGTATGTACTGGCGTCTTTCTAAATACGAACTCAGCCATGAAATGACAAAAGGTGGAAAGCCGTTGGACTACTAAGCAATGCTATCCGGGTTCAATATCAGTAAACACCTAAATGTTTTTTCACGGCGCCGCCTTTTTCGAATGTCTGAGAAGCATTCAAAGAGTATCATTTGGCACGATTGAGCTTCTCAACTCGCTGTTCGGAGTCGGCAAAACACTGTAGGTCCCTTTCATTCGTGCAAAAATAAATATAGCACGCACACCCAGCAGACCCTGGTTCACCCCCAAACTGTAGCGCTTTAAGTTTAAGGTTAAGGGTTCGATGACAGACTGTAGTCGGTGGTAATGACATCCACTTCCTTACCTTCCTCGAATACTTGCAGCGCAGCGTTTTAGAATCGAATTGGGTTAGGTTAGTCGTTGTGGATCTGTCGTCCTACCATTTAAGAAACCGTGCTGTTGTCGGGAAAAGTAGATTTGCTGTGAAAATATAGTGAGTCGTTGGCAATAGCTTGGTGATAGAAGAGAAATAGAGTCTGGCTATGAGTCGGTATCGGTAGTTTGATATGCCTTTTGTATGGATAGGGAAAATAAAGGAGTCGTTCCATAACTTTGGGAAAACGGGTTGAGAGAGTGAGAGTCGAAATAGAATCGTAAGGGGCAGACACAGGGTATTTGATTTTTTTTTTTTAAGAATTATTGCGGGCAGGCCACCGGGACCGCTGGAGAAGTCATCCTTGAGCCTATTGATCTTTCGCGTACCATATCGCCCAGTTGAGACTAGGGAGCTTTGTGGGCAGCTGAAATAGTCAAGGTCCAGTTCGTATGCGTGGTCAGTATATACGATTGGCTGAAGAAGGCCGCAAAGAGATTGGCGATTGCTTTAGGGTCTGCGATTGATGTATCAAATAATTTTAAAGTGGAAGGGAACTTTCTCTTGACGTTGATAAATTTGTAAAAACGCGAACGAACTGTGGTAAAGCGTAACTGCATTCTTTCAAGATATTCGAGAAAGGGGAATGCACATATGATCGAAAAGCGGTAGTAAGCCTGCTGGTAGTATGAATAATCCGAGGCAGATCTAGATCTGAGGAGGTTTTCCATAATTTAGTTCTGTTAAGCAGTTCATTACTATACCAGGGAGGTGCTTTATTTGTGTTATTGTGTAGTAATGTGGTTTATTCTCCGAAGAGGAATACTGCAAGAAATATGCCAATTCGCAATCAAATTGATTTAATAAGTCAGTTAACTTTATGCAACCAGAACAAATCTAAGGTGCGCGGTAGAAGGACTATAATTCAAAAATTTCCAGGAGAGGGAAACAACTAGAAAAACCAACTATTATGCCCCATACTACTTTCCTACTTTGCACTGCATTTTTTTCAACCATTTGTGTGTGCAATAGACTTATACTGCTTTTACCAAACATGACATATAAAATTTTCAATTGAATGGTGTACTTATCTTATTTTGACTAAATATTGACTCCTTCTACCGCGCACCTTAGAAATGTAAGTCTCTTAATATCGAAGGATTTCCACTAAAGCCAACACTAAAGCGAACAATCTTCGATTCTTGAGAGTTTCCCAAATCTCTAGAGGGAAATAATGAAAGGAGTCACGTTTGAGTATAGAAAGTTGATTTCATGCAAGAAGTCACAAAACACGCAATCAAAAAAAAAAAAAATAAAATAAAAAACGAACATAAGCCCACAATCAACTTTATTAAACCTCAAAGCTAATACAGTAGAATCTCGATAATGTGAACCACGATACTGATGCATTTCCTTTTTATTTAAAAGGTTCTGACCCGCCAGTCAGCTATCGACAAAATGCTTAAGCGGAAAAAACGGGAACATAACGCTATTATAGCACAGCACTGCGTGCTAACGCAATTAAAGATACACGCATGAAAAGAATGAAAAGAATTTATTTCACGTTTAGTGGACAGTTGCATGACGAGACAGATAAGATGTTTTAAGAGCACCATTCAGTAACAGACACATATCGTTTAAACGCAACATGGTCTTCGTCTTCGGACATTCGTCTACCACGAATTCAAATTAAACCTTTAAACCTCAAATTCGAAGAATGGTGAGCATTTTATAATTTGTTTTAAAGTTTGATTAACTCGAACTCGGTGTTATCAGACATACATACACAAACTACAATATTTGAAAACTTCTGTGTGTGGGGAAGCTGCACGGCTAATTCAGCATCTTCCAATAAATGGTAAAAGCTATGTACCCGATTGGGAAAGAGAACAATAAAACCAATTATATATAACGTCCGCCAAACGAGTTTTCTTTTCTTATCGTATACTCGTATTAAAGTACCATATTTAACAGTTCAATTGATTCAAATAATTAGCTCTTAATTACGACACCAGTTCGGAACATGGTGTAGAGGACGCTGCGACTTAAAAGAATGGATGCGGATATTATAAGGGCTAACACATATTTAATTCTCAAATGAAGCAAATTGAAAAATCAACGGCTTCTCTTTAGAAGAAGGGTAATTTCCCCTAAAGTCGATCCCTTTGCTGTGTATCGTAAATGAATCGATTTCTGTTAGCGGGGCGTTGAACGTAGGTATGTGATATAAAGCGTTTTACAATAGAGACATTACAAGTTTGCATTTTAATACAAACGCACCCTTTAACTTTTTGGTCAAACAATTGATCTATTGAAGGGAAAGTTCGGCAATCCTGTAATCTCGACAAATGATCCGGACGAATGGCCAGCTCGCTCATGCGATTTAACGTCGATTGCAGGGGTCGGGCCGATTCTTTTTAGTTTATTCCTTTTGAACTTATGTAGGTAGATACGTATTATTGTTATTGTAACATCCTGAAACTATTCAAAATTATTCACTTTAAATGTCCCACTTATCTATGTATGTACATATGTAGGTGCATGAAATGCTTATTATTGTTCATTCAACTAGAGGTTTAAAACTTCTTAATCCACGTTTCACACACAGCATTGGAGAACACTTTTTTTGTATCTGCTATTATTCCGTGGAATCGCCTTCCTCATAAATTGCAGACAATTAATTCCAATACCGTATTTCAGAGGAAACTTTTCGCCTTTTTATCTGACAAGGGTCTCGTAATTGGACATTTACTTTTTGCTTTCCTCTTATTCGTACATACATACATATAGGTATAGTATATAAGTCTTAAATTCAAATGTTTCTATGATCATTCAAAAAATTGTACATTTTAAAAATTTGTTTTTTATAATATACGAGTATATTTATGCGGTCGGCGTGGCCGTGGTGGTTAGTGCGTTGGACTACTACGCATGCTGCCCGCATTCAATCCCAGCAAAACTTCTAAAAATTTCTTCGCGGAACCACCTCTTTCGAATGTCTGACAAGCCATCAAAGAGTATCAGTTGTCATGAGAAGCTCCTCAACTCGCCGTTTGGAGTCGACAAAAAACTGGAGGTCCCTTCCATTTCGTGGGAAAAATGCACACACAAAGGGTTGCGAGAAGCTAGGCTTGGTTCTGTATTTTTTTTTTTTTTTTTTTTTTTTTTTGGTTGCGCCTGGAGGTGCAGGAATCTTCAAAAGATACCAATGGTCCGTACCATTGGTTATGCCCGATTCATATATCTGACAATGCCATCAGTGCTAGTCAGTATATGCCTACGGGCTAAACCTCACCCCCCCAGAGAGGCACTATGAGAACCGGCTGCGCGTACTCATAGTAGTAGGAAATTCGTCCCTCTCATTTTTTCATTTTTTTGTGGTGACTACGACTAAGTTGCCTTAACAAGTAGTTTACGCTTCTGTAGTATTAATCGCGTTAGGTAGGTAGCTTTCCAGTGAAAGCACCTACTAATACCGTCATTAAATGCGGTTTTCCTTACGGCGCTAGGTCGAAAGGTCTTGTTCTTTGTAGTCGGCGCTCAAGAATTGTCACGTCCATGTTATATACGGCCTTAAGCCAACCCTGTAACATTAAAACAAGTGAAGTGTTATAAAATGGCTTCTTTCCTTTTACATCCTTTTTCCGTTTCTGAAGTTGCTGGTGAAAAGCGAGAATGAACTTCTTCTCCTGACTTCAGTCAAGCCGACCACACGCCTCTCTCTAAGTATCTTATACTTATCCATTGAATTAAATATAGTTGTTTTATTACATTCTTAATTTATTTTATTATTAATGAATAAAGGATAATTAATTTAAAGTCGAAAGTTTTCCTTTTATTAAAGTAAAGAAAAACCTAACATTTGGCGACGAGGAAAAAAAACGTCCACGTGTGTAAGTCAAAGTACGAAACAAAAAAAAAAAAGAAAAAAAAAAAAATGTCAAGATTAATCGGCTGTGTGGAGCCGTTCGTCAGCGGTGGAAATTTTTTGGCGTATGAAGATCGGGTTCGTCAATTCATAAAAGTCAACGACATCCAAGGAGAAGAAGCCCTTACGCCACTTTTTATCACCATCGCAGGAGCAGAAATTCACGAGCTCCTAATATCGCTAACAGTGCCAGATTTGCCCAGTGCAAAACCATTCGAAGAACTCATATCGCTTCTACGTGCTCATTTTGCTCCTAAGCATAATAAACGAGCAGAGCGATATAAATTTAACAAGCTGAAACAAGAGGAGGGTGAACCTATTAATGAATTTATTGTGCGTCTAAAGGCTCAAGCTCAGTTCTGTAATTTCGGGGATATCATCCCAGAAAAGGCCAAAGAAGACGTCCAAAAGTACAAAATTAAAATGTTAGACGATGTATTGAGTGATCGTTTTATAGTGGGATTAACATGTGAAAGAATCCAACAGGCTTTATTAGGTGAGGATAACCTTACTTTCGAAGAGTACACCACGAAAGCACTTAATATGGAGCTTTCGCAAAAAACAACAAAATCGTTACATTCCCCGCAAAATATACATGCCGTCTTTCAACAAAAGAACAATAAACACGTGCCGTCTAAAGCACACACAAATTCTTTGCCTAACAAGAAATTTAATCGTCATTCGTCAAGTACACACCAGCATCAAACGTCAAGTGGAAGCTACCAAAAAAATCGTCATGTATCACAGCTTTCATCATCGCAGCAGTCTTGTCATCGTTGTGGAAATAGTCATCACCAAGATAACTGCCCAGCTAAGAGAGAAAATTGGGAGTGTTTTACCTGCCACAAAATTGGTCACACGTCCAGAGTCTGCAGGTCCAAAAAGTCGCATGGTCAAAAAGGCGCAGTCAATGTCGTCAGTACAGAGAAAGAAAGAAGTCATCACCCAGAACCAGCAGAGTGTTCTCTGCTTATCAACAATGTAAGAACCGGTTTCGAGATCGATACCGGAGCCTCGGTAACTATTATGTCAGAGATACATTATAATGATTATTTTTCTAATATTAAACTAAAAAAGTCATGTAATAATTTGTGTACTGTTTTAGGTAATAAAATTGAAGAACTAGGCATTATGAGCGTTGCGGTGGAGTTTGGAGGTGGATGTTGGAATTGTGAAATAATTGTTGTCAAAGGAAGTTGGCCGAGAAAACCCTTGTTAGGAAGAGATTTACAGGATGTTTTGTTTCCAAACTGGCGCAAAATGTACTCGGAAAGTTTAACAGGTATGAACAGTGTAAAAAGTGAAGTTGTGTGTCCCATTTTAAAGTCGATTCAAGAAAAATACCCAAACATTGTTGATGACAAGAATAACGATCCAATTAAGGGTTTTACCGCGAATATCGTTTTAGATGGTTGTCAGAAACCAATTTTTCATTGTGCATACAGTGTACCATTCAAATTAAGGGATAGGGTAAAAGCCGAACTCAATCGTCTTGTGGAAGAAAAGATTTTAGAACCTATTAAATTTAGCCGATGGGCTACCCCTATCGTGATAGTTCCAAAAGCTAATGGTGAGTTACGGATTTGCATGGACTGCAAGGTGACCATCAACAAATGTATTTTGATGGAACATTACCCACTACCAAAAATGGATGAAATTTTCGCGGAGTTAGCCGATTGTGAAGTTTTTTGTGTCGTTGATTTAAGAGGAGCTTATCAACAATTGTCAGTCGACCAAAACTGTAAAGAACTTTTAGTGATAAATACTCTTATAGGACTTCTAGTGTATACACGTCTTCCATACGGTGTGTCTAGTGCTCCTTCCATTTTTCAATCAGTCATGGACCGAGTATTGTTGGGACTTAAATCTGTGTTTTGTTACTTAGATGATATTATCATCGGAGGCAAGACAAAAGATGAATGCTACCAAAAATTGCTTTTAGTGTTGTCACGTCTTAATAATCACAATATTAAAATCAACGTCGTAAAGTCCAAGTTTCTAGTTCCGTCTGTTAAATATCTCGGTCATGTGATTTCGGGCAAGGGTATATGCCCAAATCCAGAAAAACTTGAAGCTATTCTTCAAGCTCCGGCGCCAACTAGCCTTAAACAGTTGCAGTCATATCTCGGGTTATTGAATTTTTATTCAAAATATATCCCTAACTTGTCGTCTAAATTACGTCCACTTTACGATCTCCTAGGTAACCAAAAATTTATTTGGAATTCAATTTGTCAAGAAACTTTTGACAAAAGTAAAACATTTTTAACTAATGAAAGTTTATTGGAGCTGTATGACCCCAATAAACCTATTGTGGTAACTACAGACGCATCACCTTATGGGGTGGGTGCAGTGCTTTTGCATGTAGTGAACGGTGCTGAAAAACCTGTGATGTTCGTGTCCAGCACACTTAATGAAGCTGAGCAAAACTATTCCCAGCTTCATCGCGAAGCATTAGCGATAATTTTTGCAGTAAAAAAGTTTCACATTTATATTTATGGACAAAAATTTACCTTATGCACTGACCACCAGGCTTTGCAAGAAATTTTCAGTCCAAAGAAAAATAATTCAGCCGTTTCGGTCTCTAGGCTTCAAAGATGGAGCATAATACTGTCGTCATATACTTATACTATAAAATATCGCAAAGGAAAGTCTTTGGCACCTGCTGATGCCTTATCAAGGTTACCATTAAATAAAAGCACAGAGGTTGAACAAATACCGATAAATCATTTCTCTGAAAGTGAAAGTCCTATGTTAAAAGTATCCGTCATACAACATCACATGGCTCATGACGATGAGCTAACAGAGGTGTATAAAATCTTGCTTGATAAAGAATATAAATATGAGTTTTCATCCAACCTGTTTAAAAAAATACACAATAATTTATCTACAGAGAATAAGTGTTTGTTTTATAGAAATCGTATTATAATTCCTAAATGTTTAAGGAACTCTTGTCTAAAATTGCTTCACGAAAACCATTGTGGTATTAATCGAATGAAAATGATAGCTCGTTCATATGTGTGGTGGCCTCTAATTGACCAAGACATTGATGCATGTGTGAAAAGCTGTCAGAGTTGCACTTTAACTGGAAATGTTAAGAAAGAAATTGTCACTACGAAATGGCCTGAAACACATTTTCCTTTTGAGCGAGTTCATATCGATTTTTTTTATTTTCAAGGCAAAAGTTTCCTTATTATTGTCGATGCTCACAGTAAATTTAAAGACATACATTTAATGAGTTCAACAGACGTTTCGAATACACTAAATGCCCTTAATAAAACGTTTCGAATTTTTGGATATCCTAAACAACTTGTTTCCGATAACGGTCCACCGTTCAACTCATTTCAGTTTAAATCGTTTTTCAAAAACAAAGATATAGAAGTTTTAAAATCACCAATATACCACCCACAGTCAAATGGGTTAGCCGAGCGTGGAGTTCAGTCTGTCAAAAATGTTTTGGTTAAATTCTGTTTGGATAAAAATAACACAAATTCACTGCAAAATAAGATTGAACAATTTTTATACAATGATAGAAATATGCCGTCCACATCCACTTCTAAAAGTCCATCGGAAATGCTCTTTTCATATAAACCTAGGTCTAGCTTAGATATTGTAAATAATAAATTTAAAGAAAATTTTGATTGTAGCAACAAATTTTGTGAATATAAAAATTCTTCTCCACCAAAAACACCAAAACAAATTGCAATTGTTAAAAATAATTTTAAAAAAGGTGATTTAATTTGGTATCAAAATCCACATAAACATTTTGTACGCTGGATACCAGCCCAGATTATGGAAGTTTTAAGTAACTTAAGATATTTGATTAAAGCAAACGGTTTGATAAAATATGTACATCAAAACCAAATTAAATGTTCAACTTCAAAAAATAAAATTTTTTTATCAGACATTAATGTGAAAGAATTAGATAAAAGCAACGATGAATTAACATGTAATAAAAATGAAAATAAATCCTTTGAAAATTGTAACAAAAATCTCGTAAAGAAAGAAAAGGAAGATATTAAAAGTCCTTCTGAGACAAAAAGTAAAGATGAAATAATATTACGAAGATCTAATAGAGAAAGAAAAGTTGTTAAAAGATATATATCTGAATTTAAAACTAGTAGAAAGAAAAAATATTAAATTGATATTTTTGTTTTTTTGTAAAGGTAATGAAAAGAAAGAAGTTATTTTTTTTTAAGAAGGGGAGAGTTGTTATATACGGCCTTAAGCCAACCCTGTAACATTAAAACAAGTGAAGTGTTATAAAATGGCTTCTTTCCTTTTACATCCTTTTTCCGTTTCTGAAGTTGCTGGTGAAAAGCGAGAATGAACTTCTTCTCCTGACTTCAGTCAAGCCGACCACACGCCTCTCTCTAAGTATCTTATACTTATCCATTGAATTAAATATAGTTGTTTTATTACATTCTTAATTTATTTTATTATTAATGAATAAAGGATAATTAATTTAAAGTCGAAAGTTTTCCTTTTATTAAAGTAAAGAAAAACCTAACAGTCCATAGTACGGATTATTTCGTTATTGCAGTGAACATGAAGACGGGTACGAAGTTTGCGAGCAAAGTTTGTTACTTCGTCCCTCACGGTAGCAATTCCTAGATCTCTGTGAATATCACTATTCCTTATATACCAAGGAGCATTCACGATTGCTCTTAGTATTTTGTTTTGAAAGGCTTGCAGTAGAGCCATATTGCTTGGTTTGGTACAACCCCAAAGTTGTATACCATATGTCCAAGACGGTTTTAGCACTTGCTTATACAGAAGCAGTTTGTTATATGTGCTTAGCTTCGAGTATTTCTTCGCGCTTCTTTTTAACGTGTGGTTTCCACTTAAGTTTTGCGTCTAGGGTCATTCCTAGATATTTTGCCTCGTTTGCGTACGGTATTTGCACCGAGTTAATGTATATAGGTAAGTTGTTTATCTTTCTTAGCGTGAAATTTACATGCGTTGATTTTGTCTCATTGAGGACTATTCGCCAGGTTTTTGTCCATTCGAATACTTTGTTCAAAGCTCGTTGGAGTTTTCCCGTTGATGATTCGACTGACTCATCCGTTACGAGGATAGCCGCGTCGTCTGCGAACGTTGCTACAACGGTCCCTTCATCTTGTGGTATATCTCTTGTGTAGAGCAGGAACAGAATTGGGCCGAGAACACTTCCTTGTGGAACACCGGCGTAGATTTCTTTGAAATCCGAATATTCACGCCCGTGTCTAACACGGAAAAGTCTGTTTTCAAGATAAGATTCCAATAGTCGACCCCTTCGGGTAGGGGTTAGAATATACCCGAGGTAGGCATGCCTGTCGTAAGAGGCGACTAAAATCCAATCTCCGTATACCGAGTGCATAGTGTATACAAAAATGCAATGGACAAAACAAAAAGATTGATTACCCCAGGTGGCAGTCCAGCTTTACTGGAAAATCCACCCTCTTCGGAGGTCGGCTCTACGGATTCTGGGGAGAGCCATTTATTGCAATCCAATGACCCTTTCACAAGAAGTGCAAGGGTATCTCGATCTCCTCCATCAAGATCGAATAACTCCGGGAAAAAAAGTCCGCCGGGAGCGCCGCAGCGCGAAAACCAGGACTTAGCGAAATATAAAAGCCTTGAGGAAGAAAATAAAGTACTCCGAATAAAGCTTAACGAAATGGATCTACTCTATCAAGATCTTAAGAAAGAGATAGATCTATTAAAAGAAGAGAATAAGGTTCTAAAGAACACACACTCGCAGAAAGAGCGCGAATGTGCTCCAGCACTATTAGATAGTCGGGAGTACCACACCGATGAAGAAGAGCTAGCACGCGAAACGAATCGGGTCCCTAAGAAAAGACCTTCTAAAAAACGGAGAGCCGGTTCTTCGCCCGAAGTCGTGCCCTTAAATGAAGAAAAGCGTAAAGAACTGCAAGAAAATCAACGTAAAACGCAATTTCGTTTACCGCCACCAATAAACATCGTCGGGATAACGGAATATAATAAGTTGCATAGCCTCCTTAAAGGAACGATTACATCGAAATTTAAGGTCACATCTTTGAGGAATAATGCGTGGAGGATTAACGTCGACGACCACGATGACTACCGAGCAGTGTCCCAAAAACTTAATGTGGATAAGATTCAGTGGTATACTTTCGAAATGAAGTCAGAAAGGCCACATCGTGTTGTAGCAAGGGGTCTTCACCCCTCATGCACCAAAGAAGAGGTTATGAGCGACCTTCAAGCCAAAGGCTTTAAAATTCTTGATGCCGTTAATATCATCAAGAAGGAAAAGCAACAATCTGAAATAGATACAGACATATTGGTTAGGCGTGGACTTCCACTTTTTATGCTAACATTCGATAAATCTGACAGCATCGACGATATCTACCGAATTAAAACCATATTGAATATCGTGGTCAAAATCGAGCCCATGCGTAGAAATTTAAAAATAATTCCGCAGTGCAAACGTTGCCAAGGATTTAATCATACGCAAACGTACTGCAAAAAAGAACCGCGTTGTGTGAAATGCGCCGGAAATCACCTCTCCCAAGACTGTGGAGTGAACAAACAAGCCTCCGCAATCTGTGCTAATTGTAAGGGAAAGCACCCGGCAAATTATAGAGGCTGTGAAGTAGCTAAGGAGTTGCAAAAACGGAGAGATGCACTCCATAAGCCTCAAAATAAAATAACAAGACCGCTAACTAATGCAAATAGTAAGATCGGTCAGGCGAACGTAGGCAAACAAAAACCACCGGGTTCAGAGCGGAAAAAGTTGGTGACAGGAGAAAAGCCCTCGACTTCTGGCCTTAAGAGAAATGGTAATGAAAAGCCATTAGAAAAGACATCAAGTAATAGCCCTCGGACAGCAGGAGTGCAGACCTACGCCCAGGCTGCAGCATCCGAAAAATCAAAAAACATCGAAATCCCGACGGACCCTGCTTCTCAAGTTTTCTCAATTATTCTCGCGAAACTTGAAGAGCAAAGCAAAATAAATAAAATTATTCTCGATAGGTTGGTTAAGCTCGAGAGTTATTCACGGAAAACGCGTACTTCACCTAGAATATGAATGAAAAAAGAATGTTAAAAATATGTACTTGGAATGCAAACGGACTTTTGCAAAAACTTGACGAATTGGAAATATTCATGCGAGAAAAAGATATTGACATTTGCTTGATTTCTGAAACTCACGTGAAAAAGGAATCGCATTTAAAAATAAAAGGCTATACTGATTACCACGCTTGTCACCCTTCGGGAAAAGCAAGAGGCGGATCTTCCTTGTTTATTAAAGACTGCATTGAACAATGCGAAGACCTAAAGATAGAGCTTGAAACTCTGCAACTGTGCACAATTCGAGTTAAAAATAGTCAGCGTACTATTAAAATCTCATCTATCTACTGTCCACCGCGTTCCGCGCTTGAAAAAAGTGATTTTACTAACTTATTTAAATCGCTGAAACCTAATTTCATTATTGGCGGCGATTTTAACGCGAAACATACGTTCTGGGGCTCTAGATACATCTCGCAAAAAGGTAGAATGATCTATGGGGCAGGTATGGAGTACAGTTGTGATTTCCATTCGACGGGCAAACCGACTTACTGGCCAGCTGATACTTTGAAAATACCTGACCTGATCGATTTCTTCGTGGTGAAAGGAATATCTAACAACCACATAAAAGTTGAAGAAAGCTTTGATCTGTCGTCTGATCATTCCCCAGTTATTTTGACATTGAGCGAAAAACTATTATTTAACCGAGAGCCAGCGAAATTAACCGGCAGAACAACTAACTGGGAAGGCTTTAGGAACGAAATCGAAGTAAATATTGAACTGAGCGTACCGCTTACGACACCCTATGAACTTGAGGTTGAAGTCGATCGCTTCGTTGAGATAGTACAGCTCGCCTCTTGGAATAATACGCATAATCCAAGAAAAACGCCAGACAAATACGGTCTACGATATCCTGCTGAAATAAAGGAATTAATTAGGGAAAAAAGAAAAGCGCGTAAAAGATGGCAACAAAGTCGTGCTCCACAGCATAAAACCCATCTGAATCGTCTCTGCAATTTGTTAAAGAATAGCATTAAGGATTTTAAAAATCGTGCGATAGGCTCTTACCTTGAAAGTTTAACAGCGAAAAAAGATTCCAATTATTCCCTTTGGAAAGCCGTAAAAGGCACCAAAAGGCCCAAAATCCCCGCGCCGCCACTTAAAATAAATCAAAATGAATGGGCAAGGGAAGATAAAGAAAAAGCGGATATTTTTGCCTCCCATTTGGAAGAAACCTTTAAACCGAACGATGGTCAAGTGGTTCATGACAACATCAACCTCACAAGGATGGTAGTTCCACCATCTGACGATTTAACGCGCAGATCTGCAACGCTTAGAGAACTCGAACGTGAGATCGCGAAACTAAAACCTAAGAAAGCTCCTGGTTATGATTTGATTACCGGAGAAATTCTCAAAGCCTTACCTAGAAGAGCATTTATTAAGCTTCTCCATATTATAAATGCTGCACTCAGATTAAAACACGTGCCGAGCCAATGGAAAGTTGCGGAAGTCATTATGGTTTTAAAACCAGGAAAATCGTCATATGAAGTAAAATCATACAGACCAATCTCGCTTCTTCCAGTCGTATCAAAAATTTTCGAGAGGATATTACTAAGGCGTCTCCAACCGGTTATAGAAGAAAATAATCTAATCCCTGACCACCAGTTTGGGTTCAGAAGTAAGCATTCGACAATTGACCAGGTGCATAGAATTACTAACGTAATCGAAAAAGCACTAGAAGAAAAAAAGATATGCTCAGCCGTATTTCTTGACGTCTCGCAAGCCTTTGATAAGGTGTGGCACGATGGCTTGAAATGCAAATTACGACAAGTACTCCCCGTGTACCTATACGAGATTTTGGATTCATATCTCGGAAATAGACTCTTCCGTGTTAGAAATGGAAACGAATACTCAGAGCTCAAAAAAATTTCGGCCGGCGTACCGCAAGGAAGCGTTCTGGGGCCGCTTCTTTATCTGTTATATACTCGTGATATACCGAAAGAAGATGGCACTATGCTTGCTACGTTTGCCGACGACACCGCTATCCTAGCAGTAGGTAAAACAATCGAGGAAACGACTGCCAAACTGCAAAACGCATTGAATAAAGTAAATGAATGGACGAGGGACTGGCGGATCGCCCTTAACGGAACTAAATCTGTTCAAGTGAATTTCACTTATAGAAAAATTAATGACTTGCCAATTTTTATAAATTTGGCCCGAATTCCTATTGCAAATGAAGCCAAATACCTGGGAATGACACTTGACGCAAAGCTGAAGTGGAATTCGCACGTGAAAATGAAACGTAAAGAATTAGAAATCAAATATAGAGAAATGTACTGGCTGATCGGGAAACATTCCCACCTCAGTACCGAGAACAAACTGCTTTTATACAAGCAAGTGCTAAAGCCGGTGTGGTCCTACGGTATACAACTTTGGGGTTGTACCAAGAAAACAAATGCCAATATTTTACAGACCTTTCAAAATAAAGTGCTTAGAGAAATTGTCCAAGCACCGTGGTATGCTAGAAACGACGATATCCACAGGGATCTCGGAATTCCGACAATCGAAGCTGAAACTAGAAGCTTCGCGCGAAAACATAGAAACCGACTAATCGGACATGTTAATAATACAGTCCTACTTATTTTGGATGAGAGCAATTTATTGCGCCGACTACAAAGGACAAAACCTTTCGACTTGGCGAGATAAGGATTAACCGCATCTAAATTGCGGAATATGCAGGATCTTTCATTGGAAAGTAACCTGCCAAACGTTTTTATTTCGTGATAGAAAAATTGCTTGATAAGTAGTATAACTTAGTTGCAGTATCTAACAAATTTATATCGAAGGGAGGTGTTTTTGGTAGTAAGAATCTGACACTACTATGAGCACGCGCTTGCTATTCTCATAGTGTCTATGGAAGATTTTCACCTACCCTCGGGAAAAAAAAAAAAAAAAAAAAAAAAAAATAGTCTGTACAACTTTTCCGGTAAGATTACCCTTAGCTTATACTTTAGGCCTTCGTGCAATACCTTGTCGAAGGCTTGCGATACGTCGAGAAAAGCGCTAGAGCATACTTTTTTCCCTTCTAAAGATTTTTCAATTTCGTTCGTTATTCGATACACCTGATCGATTGTGGAATGTTTGACCCGAAAGCCGAATTGATGATCCGGGATCAAGTGTCTTTCTTCAATTACTGGTTGCAATCGTTACAGCAAAAGTTTCTCGAAGACCTTAGATATTATTGGCAGAAGTGAAATGGGTCTATATGATTTCTTGTCATTTGCACATTTCCCCGGTTTTGGAACCATAATAACTTCGGCGACTTTCCATTGCCTTGGGACATATAATAGTCTTAAAGAAGCATTTATGATGTAGAGCAACTTAACCAGCACTTTTTTCGGTAGCTCTTTCAAAATTTCGCCAGTGATTAAATCATATCCCGGAGCCTTGTTATTTTTCAGTTTTTTTACTGTCATTCGAAGTTCGGGCAGGGATACAGTTTTTACTTTAAAGTTGTCCGGTGCCATATTATCATTCGGATCTTCGATCAACGGTTGCCCATCGAACGGCTTGAACATTTCCTCTAAGTGATCGGCAAATAATTCTGCTTTCTCTTTGTCTTCTTTTGCCCATTCCCCGTTAGCTTTCCTAATTGGCGGCGAGTGCACTGTAGTGCACAAGGCTTTCCACAGAGAGTAGTTTGAATACTTATCAGCGGTCAGACCCTCAGGGTAAGTAGAAGTCTCGTGATTTTTTAGGTCATGCAGCACATTTTTAAGCTTGTTACAAAGGTGGTTCAAATAAGTTTTATCCGGTGGCGCGCGGGATTGTTGCCATCTCTTGCGCGCTCGCCTCTTTTCTCGTATGAGGTCTTCGATTTCAGGCGGGTATTTGACTTTATTGTTCCGTGCTGCTGTCTTCCGCAAAGGAGTGTTTTTCCACGCTGAGCTCTGGATGGCTTCGACGAGTTTGTCGATTTCTTCTTCAATTTCGAACGGTGTCTTTAGCGGTACATTTAAAGCAACATTTTCCTTGCAGTCTCTTCTGAAAGTATCCCAGTTAGTTTTGTTACTCGTTAACCTAGGCGGTCCTTCTTTTTTAACTAAACTTCCACCTATTTTCAGAGTGACTGCTGAGTGATCTGAGCATAGATCATAGCATTCTTCGATTTCCGTCAAATTTTTAGTTAACCCTTTTGCGATTCACCCCACGTTTCATGCTGGCTTTGTACAATAATCTGCCTTTTGTCGAATTACATCTTGAACCCCAGAAAGTGTGTTTCGCGTTAAAGTCACCACCTAAGACAAAATTAGGTCCGAGGGAGTCAAAGAGACGAACTAGGTCGTCTTCTGCTAGCTTATATCCCGGAGGGAAGTAGCTAGACCCGATGTTGTAGTCTAAGTGGCTTATTTTTACGGAGACTGAGCTTATTTGCATAGAATCAAATTCTATTGTTATGTTTTCGGAATGCTTAATACAGTCTTTGATGTAAAGAGAGGACCCGCCTCTCGCATTTTCCGAAGGATGATTCGCATGGTAATCGCTGTAACCTTTTATTTTGGGTCTAAGTCCCTTTTTTAAGTGCGTTTCCGATACCAAACATATATCGATATTATTTTTCCGTAGAAACACTTCTAACTCGTCGATTTTTTTCAGAAGGCCGTTTGCGTTCCACGTTAGTATCTTAAGTAGCTGTTTCATATTCATATTTTTTGGATTGTCTTGCGAGGTTTGAACTCGAGCTTGCTTAATTTGTCAAGTATTGTTTTGTTAATCTTGTTTTGCTCCTCAAATTTTTCCAATATAATAGTAAATATTTGGCTGACCGGGTCTGTTGTAGCTGATCGTAATTTGTTTTCGTTTGAAGCGACTTGCGCGTACGATCTCGCGTCAATCTGTGGTGGTTTTTCCGCTGCGCTTGGACCAGCGACGTTCTCTTGCGCATTTTTTTTACTTTCCTTTATCGGCTTCGTCGTTTTGACCGGCTTAGCGGTCTTAGGCTTATCGGCTTTACGATATCTTAAGCTTGGGTTCGGGTCTATCGGTTTCTTGAGAGTATCCCGCCTTTTTTGAAGCTACTTTGCTACATCACAACCTCTTTAGTTTGCTGGGTGCTTGCCTTTGCAGTTTATGCAGGTCGCCGGAGCCTGCTTATTTAGGTCACACCTTTCTGATAGATGGTTCCCGGCACATTTCACACATTTCGGTTCTTTTTGGCAATAGGACTGGGTGTGATTAAAACCTTGACAGCGTTTGCACTGAGGTATCGATCGTGTATTCGTACGCATAGGCTCGATTTTAACTACGATATTCAAAATACTTTTTACATTATAAATATCGTCTATATTTTCGCTTCTATCGACGGTTAGCATAAAGAGCGGGTGTCCGTGCTTGACAAAGATTTCATTGCCTTGTTCCGTTTTCTGCTTTATCTTCTTTAAGATATTATTTGCGTCGATAATTTTCAAGCCTTTTCCTTTAAGGTCATTTATAATGTCATCTTTAGTGCACGAGGGGTGGAGACCCCTTGCTATAACGCGGAGTGGTCTTTCTGATTTATTTTCGTAGGTGAACCACTGGATCTTTTCCGCGTTTAGTTGTTTAGATATTGCTCGGTAGCCGTCAGAGTCAACTACGTTAATTTTCCAGTCATTGTTTCGGAATGACGTTACTTTAAATTCCGATGTCACAGCTCCCTTGAGAAGGCTATGCAGTTTATTGTAGTCCGTAATGCCGACGACGTTTATTGCAGGCGGGGGACGTAATTTGTCGTGAGTTTGTTTCTGTTTCGAGTCTTTTTCTTTGTCTTGCTTTGGGTCTTTTCTTTGAGACCCTATTTGTTTCGCGTGCTAGCTCTTCTTCATCCGTGTGATATTGGGGACTAGGTGCACGGGATGGAGTAGCTTCGCGTTCTCTTTGCAAAACTGAATTCTTTAAGGCCTTGTTTTCCTCTTTTAGCGAGTCTACCTCTCTCTTAAGCTCTTGGTAGAGTAAATCCATTTTATTTAGCTTAATTCGGAGTTCATTGTTTTCCTCCTCAAGGCTATTACATTTCACTGAGTCCCGTTTCTCTTGCGCTTGCGCTTCCGGCGGACTTCTTTTTCCGGAGACATTCGGTCTTGATGGTGGAGACCGAGTTACCCTTGATGTCTTCAAAAAGGGGTTTATTAAATGCAACAATTGGCTCTCCCCAGAATCCATAGAGCCTACCTCCGAAGAGGGTGGATTTTCCAGAGAATCTGGACTGCCACCTGGGGTACTAGATCTATTTGTTTTACTCATTGCATGTTATGTATACATTTTATCCCCGGTATACGAAGGGTGGATTTTAGTCGCCTCTTACGACAGGCATGCCTACCTCGGGTATATTCTGGCCCCTACCCGAAGGGAACTAGGACTGTATAGGACTGCTGATGCCGTATATATTTTTTTATTTTATTATATTTATGTTACTTCAAATTTAATACTTCTAAAACATACTTACATCTTGTAATATAACACAGTGCAACCACTTACCTCGGGCTTAGATTTGAGTATTGATCCTGAAAGTACTTACCAAAACTAGAAACTCTGCATCATTCATTTTGCCAGATTGGGTGCTCACGTATTTTATAGCCTCATGAATATTTTGGTTTAAACCTTATATTAAGCACTTTTTGGTGTTTTTCTCATGGCTATATCTTGGTTAACCGCAGGGATTTTGTTTTTCTGTCTTCAGCAAAGTTATAGGTATTGATTAGGAGAAAAAAGTGCAATACAAACTGGCCAAAAAAAAAAAAAAACTGCATTATTAAATCAATCTGAAAAATGCTTTTCACTTGACTCTTATCTCAAAAGAGCTATTTCCCGCTATTTCCGCTCTCTTTCAAGACCGGTGGTATGAAAAATATACCAGTTATCTATCATTTTTTCTAGACTTCAATGCGCTCTGGTATACTTCCGAAACCACATTTCCATGTAAATTTAAGCTTATATTTTGAAGAAAAAAACTGCATCCATAGAAGAGTGAGACAATTATAAAGATGTTAAGATAATGTGACAGGACTCTCGTGAGTTGTGAAAAGAGTCAACGGTTTCTGTAAATTCGTAGTTGGTCACGAAATTAAGATGTGCACACTGCAGCAAGACGGGACAATAAAGGAAGGCGCAGTGGATGTATTCTGCTTGTAATGTTCCACTTTGTAATGGCAAAATGGTAAGATACAATTCTGCTTCAATGTGTTTCATGGTTGACATACCTACACATTTTGTGCACAGTGGTATGATTTTCATATCATGTCGTTGCTCTGTATACTGTTAGGATAGTTTTTCATGTTTCTTATTTTTTTAACTATGCACAAGAAACGTATCATTTTATTTTTACTTTTTATCAAATAGAATCAATAACTTGATTCTGTTTACCCAAAAACTATGTGCTTTCATTTAAGATTATATAAATGTTTAAACAATTTAAACTTTTTTTCTATACTCTATAATAGGTGTGTTTTTTTTGTTACCCAAGAAACAGTTTACATAAAATATATATCTGGCAGCACTTGGCATAGTGACATACATATATAGCACTTCAGTTTTAGTGACATAAATGATACTTCACTTATGTCAAATTCATATATGTAAAATAAATAAAAAAAAAATCCCAGTTCCAGTAGCTTCAGCTGTATTATTTATTTTTCTTTAGCTAACTAAAAATAGGAAAGTTGTATCAAGATTGTTTTTAATTTAGCTTTTATTTTTGATTGTTTGCATTTTTTTCTTTTGAAGACATACCTACTTTGCTGCCGAATTTGTTCAAGCTTGTTTTAAATCTGGCCATATTTTAAATTAGTTTACATTATCGAGATTCTACTGTACCCACTTCTTCGAACTGTCAACAAAAAAAAAAAAAAAAAAACAACAACGGGAGAAAAAGAAAAAAACGGAAACCCTCTGCTTCATTAGTCGCTGAGCACGATTTCCACACGCAAACTGAAATTGCTTTCCCCTTTTCCGGAAATCCTTAAAATTCCAATAAATATCTCCGCTTGACTGGTAATGGAAAATGTTCACGCTCAACGATAGTGACAAACAAATTCATCGTGCAGACAACGATGTGTCACACTTTACGAACACCACATCATTGCAACAATTAAGTTACGCTACGCGTCAATAAATTTGCCACCTCCCATCTCCCATGACGAATTAACTTCCACTATATTACAAAAAAAAAAAAAACGAATTCGCAGTAACAGCCAGTAGGACTGACAGTAGTCTACATAAATGACAGCTAAGCGTACTTTCGTATTATTCATTCAGGCAACAAAAGATGAATGAATGAATGTGAAATGAATGGGAACCAAATGAAAACGATACAATTGGATGCATAAATCCGAGAAAGAGAATATACCAACTGTCATCCGGTGATAGAATTAACACCTGAAAAGGAGTGGCCGGCCGGCGGCGGTGTCCACTGCTTTGCCAAATTAACATAACAAAAACAATTTTGCGCTAAGTGCTGCCATCTGGAAAGAGGTAGTTTCTTCTGTTGCCGTTTAACATTCGAATCGATGCTGACTGACACTGACTGTATCCGTTCTCGGTAGTGGTGCCTCTGAGATTTGCTCTCTGATAACGCCACTAGCATACGAATAGACCTTAATTCTAAATATAAAATTCTCGTCACGAGTTTGGCGGAAACTTTCCCTTTCTATTTTTTTTTTAACAGTTGTTGACAGGATGAGAAGTTGGATTCATCATCCACCGCCAAGGTTTTGAAGTTCACTTTCCCTTGGGGGAGTTGGTTAAGTTTGACTTGCTTCCCTGTTGGACTCTTTTTAGTGTCCTTTCAATTATGGGGGCTTTAATGATCCATTAAAACGTTCTAAATAGAAGGAAGATGAAGTTAAGTTTGTTGGAACTTTTGCTGGTCCGCGTGATGAGAAACGTCACGAAATGGCAATAAAATCAAAAGTTAGGGATAAATCCATCACACGTCCCACCCAAGCACAAAAATATTCGCATTCAAAAGCAAAAGAGTCCTTGATTTTTTGTTTGTCCTTTTTCCTTTCTTCGTCCGATTTTATGACAGATGAAAATATCAATTTTACGAGTTTCCATTTTGGTATAAAATCAGAATTTCCAAATCAGGATATTGCGGTAGTAAAACGAAACCAATGCTGTGGTATAGGGCTGTAGAATGCCACCCTCATTGTCGTGTGCGACGCGGCAGCGCATGGTGGAGTTGGTGTAGAAAATCATTTATTTTCCCATTGTGTAGGGACATAATGGGACTTCAAGGATGCACAAGGACGTACGGTACAGATTTAATTCACATCGAATTAATGAACTGCAGTTGTTTCCTTATTCGACCTGCAAGCAAAGTATAAGTTCTTACTTCTTAGAATTAAATACAAAGGTGGACTCTTTTTTATTTTGTTTGGATTATATTGGCCAGTAAAATGAAGCTGTGCTGTGGTCATTGGAAGGGCGATTTGTAATCAATGACATTACGATTTCAATGAGAATAATGGAGCAGTAACAGCAAGTATTAGCTAGGTGGGTGGTGGAAGTAAATCATTACTTGGGGATTAAGGTTAATTTTCATCTCGACTTTTTAAGTCTTTCTAAGCGGCTATAAAAGATTTTATTTATCGTAACTTATCAACAATCAAGTACTCATGTTCATGTGTATGAAGGTATGTTCGATCAAATTCGAGTTTTATTATTGCAATTTATAGCACGGAGGTCGGGCAAAGTTCATGAGCGCAGCAGATTTGTGGAAGCCCAGAGATATAGATCTGATGCAAGTAGAATTGGAGTGGCAATGTTCTTTTTGAAACAAATATAAAAGTTAATTCAATAAAATGATAAATTTCGATGAGGTGCTCTTTATCTAAGAGCTTATTTTAAATGAGGCAGCATTATTTTAAACAAATTTTCCCCACATACATGCATGTTGAAGAAGTCGCATGACAGCGCGTCACCTTGTCTGAACTCTTTTTTGACATCGAAGGTCTCGGTGAAGTCATTACCGACCTTGATGGAGCAGCGAGGTTTCTCCATCGTCATCCTGCACAGACGACTGAGTTTGGCAGCGATCTTAAACCTAGACATGGCTCTATACATTTCATCCCTCCATATGCTGTCATAGGCGGCTTTGAAATCGATGAACAGGTGGTGGATATCGATTTGAACTTCTTGGGGTTTTCCAGGATCAGATTAAGTGTGAAATTTTGGTCTACGGTGGACTTTCCTGGCCTGGAACCGCAATGATAGGGGCCAATCAGGTTGTTGACGAAAGGCTTCAGGCCTTGTTAAATGTTAAATAGCCCATATTTTTTTTTTATATTATGACTATGAAATGAAATATATGAAAGGAACAGTAGCGAGCATAGAAAGTGCAACATCCATTTTTACAGAATAATCCTTAATTACTTTAAATTAGGTAGCAGTTTTTTTTATGAAATTCATCCTCTTTGGGTATATAAGTGTGCTACAAGTCATTTAGGGTCATTTTAGTTATTGGAGTTGTAAAAATTAATAATTGTGAAAAATTGCCAAATTACGAGGAATTGACGGAGGACCAAAAAATTAAATAATTGCACGCTTCGAAGTGGCAGAGTTGACTATTACCTGTAATATCTCCGGTATCTATCTCCATTATCAAAACTTTTCCATTGATGATCACACGGCATATTTGAGGCTGACTGTAACCATTTGTACTGCTGATGACTTTAATGCGGCTCGACGACGATGACTCTTTTCTTGCTCGACACATTGTAGAGATGTGACCCTTTTTATTGCATACAAAGCATTCCCAATTGACTGCGGGACAATCGCGATGTGCTGGACGCCCACAACGTTAACACTAACTGTTGCGACTCATTAGGTCTGTTTGGTAACCCACGAATTCGTACACATTTGTAAGATTCTTACGAATTTCGTGTTTGTTAACCCAAAATATTCGTAAAAGAGAGAGCCAAATGACAGTTCAAAAAATGTCCCCTCCACTGAGAGCGTACACAAACTTGCAATCTTACGCGGTATTTTTCTTTGCGTAGTTTCATCGATTCTGTCAAACTAGCTATTCTGAAAATTGTGAAATGTCATAATCTTCATTGTTAGTGGAAAACAAAAACAAATTTGGAGGTTTTACGAAAACGTGTTTGTTTACTTTGCTTACGAATTTTCCACTGCTGAGAGGATTTACCTCCACTTTTCAAATTATTTTATTATTTGAGAGCGAGTTAAGATTTACATACATAGAAAAGATACCGAACAGACCCTTTGATGACTTCTGGCTGTGACTTACTGCCCGGGGATGATTTGATGACCTCTTTTCACTTATGGGTCTGTTAGACTTGTTGTTGTTGGACATGTAGATGGAGTGCGTATGAACTGGAAGCTGGGCTGACGATGCGGCTTTTTCAGATGCTTCAATAGACAAGGCTTTGTCACAATATTGTTCAAATGTACGATTGTTATGTTCCAGCAGCGCCTGTTGGATTTTTTCGTGCCTCAGGCCGACAATAAAACGATCTGACAGTTGATCGTCTAAAATTTTAAGTTTATACACTCCTAATTTACCATCTGTGGAGGTGCTTGCACCTGTTTCCGTTGCAGTGTCCGCGTTGACTGGGTTGCTAGGAATGTTGTCCAAAAAATCGCCAAAATAGCACTCCTGTGACGCTGCTTTAAGTCTCACAATATACTCACTGATGGATTTCCCATGTTGTTGGTTGACTGTGTGGAACCTAAAACGCTCCGCCCTTTTATTGGGCTTAGGGGCAAATTGACTTCGCACATTTTTGTTTTTGTCCTCGTCGCCAATTAACCCATTAGAGGCCAAAGCTAAAATACAGTGATTTTTATTTAAAAAAAAGTATTTTCCAGTTCATGTGCAAACTGTTAATGTAATGTTTTAAAGAGATAGATAGTTCACGTCATTAATAATATATTCAATGTTTAATGTTTAATTCAAAAGATAAAAGCGTAGGGGTACATCCAAAATACACCTGTCTTATAAGCTGACTTAAACTCGAGTGTCGCTTAGCTGTACTTGTTCACATTATCGTGGTCTCTCTTTATCTCACAAGTAAATGCATAATAACAGCAGATATCGCGTGATTCTTATGTGCATGATTTTCATGTTATTTTTGTATATAGTACACAGCATTACCAAAATAAGTAAAGAGGTTGGTATCAGCAAGTCGAGTGTTAGGAGATTATTAAAAAAAAAAAAACACTTAGGAGCACAGTTGAACGGCAAAGGGGAACAAAAGGGATTCGTAAGACATCTACGGCAGATGATCGAGTTTTACACCGGATGTCATTAACCCATTTCAACCTATTGGGTATTTAAATACCCAAGAAAATGGTAACACTTAAAAAATTCTGGCGTGGGCCGGTGAGAGATATCGCGGTAAAATTTTTTTTATAGTAAAGAGGAAGGGTGCACCTACAAGAAAAAAATAGAACAATGTATTTTTTTCGCGGCCAACTTATAGATTTTTACAGGTAAGATTCGAGGTTTTACTTTTTACCGAAAATGCTAGAGAAAAGTGCTGCCAAATTTAGGGAATTGGGAAAAAAGAAAATCGCACACCCTTAGCAGATACCTGCAGATGTCCTTTATGCAATAGAGTAAAATCTACAACGATATGCCAACAGACCTAGCTATCACACCTGGTCTAATGACAATGGGTATTTAAATACCCGACAGCCGTAGGTGTGTACTATTAACAAATTTTTTTGCTATATTGAAAAGTTTCATTTGGAGTGAATCAAAGGCCTATTTAAATTGGATTTTATTTTATTTAATTGAGAAATTATGCTGTTTCCTGATTATTAAGATTTAGCAATCTCCTTCTGATCTGGGGCAACACCCTTATGGTAATCCAGAAAGGAAGGAGCAGGGTGCAAGTTCGTCTGGCACTTCAAACAACCGTATTCAGTCTTGCCACCACATTGCTTACAACGATGACGAGTATTGCGTTTCCCAATGAAATGATCGGTATGATCGTAACGCATTGCCAATTGAGCACCGGAAACCATCAATCTACCCGGATGATGATAATTGGACAATTGAGCTTCTTCTTTCCATTTAAAGGACGAGGTAATGATCAGAATTATATGGATCACAGCCCTCCCACTTCACTGCATTCCTACTGGTCCGCCTGTGGGGTTCGCCGGTTCGATTTCAAAAAATATCTGCAGGCCTCTCGATTTTGAATCACTTCGTCATTGAGGCCAATTAAATGCTGGTGTTTCTGCATTTGTGCGATCCAGGAGTTTTTAGGCCTGCCTTTTTTACGCGATTGTAAGGGCACGTTGATTGCCATTGCCCTTTTTGACGGGGTTCATAGAACCAGTTTTTTCGAGATGGATTCGTTGACGTGAAGGCTTCCTCGGATTTTGGAACTTCTTATTCGATTAAGTTTTGTTACTCCTGCTGTCATGCGAAGCATCTTCATCTCAGCTGCTGTCAATTTGCGTTCATACTTTTTGTACAGTATCCATCAATTTGAACCCTGTGTGAGCGCCGGACGCATAGCTGCGGTGTAGAGCCTTCCTTTCAGCTTAGGGGACTTTTTTTGGTCACAGAAGATGACAGAGTTTTCCTGCCACTTCATACACCCTACACTTACACGATGATTGATGTTGCTATCAACGGTTGCTTCGCTGTTGATCATTGATATTAGATATTTGAACTGTTCTCACCTGAGAACCACCACTCCATTCAAGTAAATGTCTGGAATGGATTGGCTTGGGTCAGAGAATTAAACTTTTTAATTAGTTTTTTATTAGCTTTAAGTTTTTAGTTTTACCATATGTGTAGTGTGTCTGACGCCAGCCGAAAAGATAATGGCCGAAAATGCGAGAAGCGCGAAAGTTACAATTCCTATAATTTGACAGACAAAGTTTACTTAGGTGGTAGCTTTGTGAATCGTTATAATAAAGTACATTATTATAGGGGCAGTACAGGGCAGTACAGATTCTCTGTCTTTTTTAGCTTATACGATACCCATTCCCCTCCAAAACATCTACCCAAACATCAAGTGCTCGTTGTAGCGAAGTCTGATCATCACTTATGATGGATCCATCGTCAGCAAAGAATAACTGATGCACTTAAGGGCCCGTCACTTTTCCCTCAAGCAGATAATCTAGGACCGTAATAAAGAGCGCAACAATTGAGCATTGTCTAATTCCTCATTGTCAGTAATAGCATCGACGGCATCGGGTGGCGTTATGATAATGTTAGCGGCGTCTGCGTGTTGGCCAAAGTTCTCTTTCCCATCAATATTTCCATCAGACCAATATTAACAACAGTAGCTTGCAGCCCGGCAGCACATTTTCTAGCGGATTTCTTCGAATTAGCTGAAGAACTCATTCTAGCGAAGCGTGCCTCATGAACTATAAATAGAATAACGAAAAACTGGCGAATAAAGGCGCGTATTCACACTAGAGCGTCATCACAGCAGCCCAAGATGTCTTTCGGTTTTTTTTAAAGTAAAAGTGAAAATATCACACCAATGCCTGTCGGGTATTTAAATACCCACGTCATATCTCAGGTGTGTGCGTGGGTAATTTTTTTTTTTATATATAAACTTCTATGATCCCCAGGGCACATATTTTAAAATTTCATCAAAATCGTACGAGCCGATCTATGGGCAGCCTTTAATGGGTTAAGGAAACGTTTTCAAAAAGCTGTAGCAATATGAGCAGGGTTTGTAGAGTTAAATGCAACTGAAATTAGTGTACATACAGATGGAGCTTGTCGTTAACTGAACAACAGTCGCATTCAGGTAAACAAGCTACTTTCAAATCCATGGTTTCTTCACTGAAGCTGCTAGTGCTATGCCGATTCGAGCTCGATCACCTTGACAAGCAGTAGAGGATCACTGATTTGGATGTCCATTTAGAAAGTAATGATTCAGCTAGTGAGTTTGCAAGGCAGCTTACTGATGGGGAATCTCCACGTTTCTATAGAAGCTGTTAATTGCAATATAATCTTACAAATTTAAAATACAATTAGCTAGTATCAGATGGACCTGGTCAAAAAATTGCTTCATATCGAGGAAAGTAAGCCCTAACAATAGTTATTCAGAGGCAAAAGAGCCCCTAGCCAGAACTTGCATAAAAAATGCCAGTATTGTGGCAATATGTACAAGTCACTGGTCAGTAGGGAATCATGCAACTAAGTTTAGAATTTCTCAAATGATGAAAATAAGAAATATGTAGTAACTTACTCGCTTTCTTTCTTTTTACTCTACCTTTTTTTAAGGGGTTCTGACCCTCCAATTGCGGAGGGCACCGCGATCTAAACGATCTATTGCACCACTACTCCACTATTGGTTGCATCCAAAAAAGATCGTTCTGTTATGATTAGATGGCGTTGTTGGGCATTGAACCAGGCACCTGGCACTATGCCACAGATAGTCAAATTAAAGACAAACTTTGTTTTTAAATTATTCAGCGATTTATGACCATTAATCCAATTCTAAATGAATAATTCAAATAAATCCAATTTCAAATCAAGAATTCATTTGTTTCCGTAATGAATTTCAGCATTTAATCCCAACGCGCTTACCGAAACAATAGCAATAATATCCTGAACGACCAACCTTTCACAGAAACTTATCTAATTCATTTGCCACGTCGCCTCGCGTCCCCATGCGACGATATCCTTTCGACAAACAAAAATGGTTACCACCACCCCCAAAAGGCCAGCTAAGTTAACTTAAACGCAAAAGGACGAAACATTTCTATTTCACACTTAATTTCTTCCATTGAAAGGACGAACAATAGCTCCTGCGAGTCAAAGTCTTTCGCTGCTCAGCAGTTAACTTGCTCAGGTGCTGCTCCTTGCCAAGGAAAGGGTAGCATCATAAGTATCCCATAATAACAATGACATTAAAAAGGAACCCCATTTCACCGCACAAGATCCCCACCGCTCAATGCTACATCCAACCCTTTAAAAGGCAATTCCAGTCATGATTCCTTGCCCTTCATGTTTGCGGCTGCAATAAATCCGTCCAGCTTTGGCAGAAACTTCCATAAAACCTGGTGGCAGCATGACGAAACGGTGCGTAAAAAAAAAACTTGTTACGACCGGGACAAATATTTTACGATTATCGAAAGGAATGCCGCGAATAACTCAGGGTAGATTATAACAATGCGAGCCAACGACGATGATGCCGAAAGGACTATTCACCGGCACGTCGTCATCGCAAAATATCCCTGGTTCGCACTTAACCCGAAACTGCCGACCGGGACATTAAAAGTCATAAGTAAGACACAAAAAAATAAAACAAAAAACCCCTAATTAATTACTTTTAGCTGACAGGACGAATCAAACAACGTGCCAGCTCCCCTTTTTTGGCCCTCGTAATTTATTTATGCATATACATCCCTTGCAACGGTGGAAGGGATGAAAAGCTGTTGCTGGCACGCCCCTGGCATTCAGCCGGAGCATCGAAATTAATTTAATTTTACAGGTGTTGCAGGAGCGTGTAGAAGGCCGCTTCTTTTACAGCCCAAACGCGTAAATAAGATATGTGAATATTAAGTGCCGAAATAAAATGTTACGCAATAACGAAAGTGGTGATCCTTTCGAATTAAGTTCGCTGTGTTCTGAATGTGGAATTTAATAAATCTGAAAAGTATTACTGGGGGGTATGAACATGAAGGCCATTGTGACCTTAAAGGCTTAGACATTCGGGACCTTACCCAACGTAAAGGCTCAAGAGACGAATTTTAATTATCTGGTTTTATTGCATTTAATTAGGGTCAAGTCACGAGGCTCACGTTTGAAAACTCACACATCAGTATTGCGATCGTTACAATCACGGAACATGTACATTACTAGGCCAGTCCTTGCTTTAAATGAGTCCTTTCCTTGAACTGGTTAAATTGCCTTTTAAAAGTGAAGCCAATTATAAAATTGAATGAATGTGTAGAAATGAATGCTCTGCTGAAAGAAGGGTTGCCATTGGGTCAAATTTGCTACTTGTTGGTGGACCACCAGAAGCCTATTTTTTCGATTTGCTAAAATTGGACACATTTGGTACAACCATAATTTAAAGTGTATTCCTCTGTTCAGTTTGAGAGAAATGATTCATTTTCTTTTCTGCAATTCGTTTTTTCTTCTGAGTCACACGAAGTCTTGACTCAATGCAAAGGATTCAAAACAAGAATTCAGTGATGAGGCTTACTTCCGTCCAGTGGCTTTGTTAATAAGCAATATAGGAGCGAGGAATATCCAAAAGTGATCCATCAGACACCGTCGCACCCCGCAAAATGCTCTGTTTGGGTGCGATTTATGGGCTGGCGGTATCATCAAAAATGAAGAACATCGAAATGTCACCGCCAGTGGTGCCCGGTACAGAGCCATGATGCTATACTGCCGGCGATACTATTGAGTTATTGAAGGGAGTGTTCGATGACAATATTATCTCCAGTAATGAGCATGTAACCTGGCCTCGAAGATCGTGTGATTTGACGCCACTACTATTGTCTGTATGAGTATTTTAAGCCCATACGACCTATGCAGACAAGCCAACAATGATTCCAGCGTTGAAAGCCGACATGGGGGGGCCGTTCATGATGCTTCCTCAAATGCTCGAAAAAGTGATCGAGAATTGGAGGATCATCAGGATGCAGTTCCGGAGACGCTCCCATGGTAGCCATACGCTATGTCAATTTGGCTCATTTGCTCAACTTGTGTCTGTAGCTCTTAAGAAACACCCTTTATTTGATAGTTTGTACTAATTAGCGATCTTCACCGACTAACCCAAGATGGATTGCAACGTCGCTATCTTCTCAGCCGAACTATGTAGGAATCTTCAAACAACTTCGCCTTGCTGACTGCTCTAGTGTCCAGTTCCAGGCGCAAGTACTTGCTGTGTCTACGATTTATTTATAGCGAAAGAAAGTGAATATTTCATGTTATACAGTGCAGTGCATAAGTTCAAGTGATAAATATGGATAAACCAGATAAGTTTCTTATATTATGATATAAATTTCAATTAGAAATATTAAAATTTAGTACAGTAATAGCGTTTTAATGACTACCCTTTTTAATGGGTAATTTCTCACCATTTTTTATTTTCAATAGCAAAAATGTTATATTTCCGGGGCCGTCCGAGTAAAATTTCTCATTTTGTTCTATAATATAACTCCTTGGCTTGATAACCAGAAATTATCAGCCACTACTTTGCACAACTTTGCCAAATAAACACATTTTTAGTCAGAAAGTGATAAATTACCCTTTTTTTTTCTTTTGTGTCAAAATGAATTTGTTTTGTGGTAGGTTCACCAGGCTGCTCGGAATTGAAAGTAGTAACTCGAAAATATCTATTTGATAAGATGAATGAGCAAAATTTTCCATCACTAAACGAAAAATTGGAATACTTGGAGAATTATTTGTTAGTGTGTTACGGGGACTCAGATGAAGACAAAAAATACCTGAAACATAAATTTTCACATTTTAAAACAAAAGTAAAAAAATAGATTATTTGGGGTCTAAAATACCTGATTATTAATTGTAGTGCTGTTTATTACTGAAATAAAACATGAAATAATTTTGGCCGCCTAGTTCCTAGAAACCGACCTATGTATGTGCGTCGATAACCTCAGTGTTGGAATGAAAGGATTTGATTGTAAGACGGAAGCTATGTATACCATCCTATTTATGGTCACACTGTTTGGAGCAGTGCTGCTTCTAAACTTGTTTACTAGGTTATTTAGGACACTTCGAAAGTATCAAATTATTGGAGGTTACAGAATTTGCCGTTATTGATAGCCCAACAATTTGATACACCGTTTAGATACTAATGGCCATATTTAAACACAGGTTAAAACTTACATCCGGGAAGTGCGTTTAACCCGAAAATTAAACCCAAGACCATATTATCCACTCTTTTAACCCACACTTAAACCCAGTTGAGTAGATCTGGTCGGTGTTAAACCCAATAAATTTAAACTGCCCTCGGGAACGTGTTTAAGTACTTTAACTCGGATTAAAACTCAATTTCATAATATTGACTTTTTGGATGAAGTAACTTTTGACATTTTTTTGATGAAATGTTTATATCTTCGCCGTCAGAAGACGATATTTTGGAAGAGCCACTGTCCTTCACTTGCAGAGAAACTGCATATTTTTTAACCACCTCCGATCTCCGAAGGATCAAATGATTTCGTTGGCGGTTTGCGCGGTGGATGGTAACCACCGCGAGTTGCTAGGTTCGATTCTTTTTGGAATCTCAAAAGTTTATAGAGGTCCTCGCGGATGTTACTCGCCCGATACCGACGTTGTTTCCTGTTCTTTGCTCTTTATGAATGAAAGAGAAAGAACAGCGATTGAATGAATAATTATCACGATGCAGGGCAAGGTATTGAATGACACTGTGCAGGGAAATAACTTCACGGGCAATAACTTCACATGGGAAATAACTTCACCTCGAGTGGGAAATAAATGCACATTTTTGAAGTGAAGTTATTTCTCATTGAATATGGGTAATAACTGCCCTGTTTTGTGGGAAATAATTTCTCTTAACATGTGAAGTTATTTCTCACTGAAAGTGGGCAATATCTTCACATTTTTTGATGATTTAAGAACCATTATGATGCGTGATTCACCCTTGCACATTTAACGTAAACAAAGTACCGTAATTTGTTATGTTCAAAATTTCGTTGGGAACGTTGACCACTATTGAACTTATTAAATTCAGTTTGAGTTCGATTCTTGACAAGGAAAAGTGTTTAAATAATGTAAAAGTGATCCTTTTTTCGATCTTGGGCATAATTTCATTATGAAAAATTAGGCCCCGAACCTTATTTCATTTTTACTTTTGGGGCTTATTTCTTGAGGCCTTATTTCGCGGAGCAAAACATGTAAAATATGTTATGTTTTATGTTAGTAGAAATTTTGAAATTCGGCCTTATCTCGCTCGGCTTTAGTTCACGTCACCACTGTATTTTTCGAAAAAATCATAGGTGGGAAATAATTTCACAAAATTTTTGGCGAAGACATAACCAACGACAGCAGAAGATCCGTTTACATTTGGGATATGCAGTTTCTTCTTTTTATTTCCTTTATTTTGGGCGCATTCTCGCAATCATTGCTGCTGTTTTCGTCGCCGAAGCCATTCAACTTTACCGCCAACTTTCATTTTCAAGATAAAATGCAGCAAACACAAAACACAGAAACAAATATTTTCTAACTTTAAAATTAATTTCAACCGACATTTATCATATTACATACTTACATACTTTGTATGTACAGTTTGTCAAGAAAGTTTTTACACAAGATAAAAATACAAGAAATTCTATATTTTCATTAGATCTAAGAAATTTAATCAATTTTTGATTTTTAAATATTAATAATTTATGTTTTAACAATTAAATGACACACAAAAAATACTTAATTTCAATCAAAAACAACAATTAAAATGGCAAAAGCTAAACAGGGATACCAATTTCACTGTCAAGAAAGTGTTTACACATTTATTTTGCACTGTATGCATCGTTTTATACCGGTACCGTTTTAGGGGTAATTTCGTATTTTCGGTTTTGTGACAAATATAGGAATTTGAAAGCAAAACGATTTAGAGATAGTTCTGGTGTTAAAGGTGCTTAAAGTGTTTCAATATATACGTTTCATTATGCCTGGCAAAAGAATATCACTTGAAGCAATTGGTTTACTGAAACCGTTACAAGGGCAAAAATGTTCAGGAGGTAGTTGAGATGTTTGGTTTATGCAGAAAAACCATTAACAACATCATTAATCGAGCAGAACATGAAAATCGTTAAGAGAATATTGTTCCAAAAGGTAGGCCAAAAAAGCTCTTGGACTGAAATGAACGCTGTTTGTTAAAAAAAGTGCAAGAAAACCCCCAAATCTTAATTAGAGCTGGGTCAAGCGATATGCAGCATGAATGTGGTTTACTGGTTTCACACGAAACTTTAAGGCAAGTGCTGTTGAAACATAGGTTAGGTACTCATCACAAGTTGCGCGGAAAAAAACACTGCTTTCATCTCAAAATATACAAAAACGCTTATCGTTCGCCACAGAGTACAATATTCACTCAGAAGAATATTGGGATGATGTAATATTTTTCGACAAAACGAAAATAATGCTTTATTACAACGAAGGACCCAACCGAGTATGGCCTAAGCCTTTAAAAGCACTCTTCAATACGAATATCATTCTAACGGTGAAATTCGGAAAATTATCTGTGTGGTACGGGCGTGCATATCTAGCAAAGGCGTTGGAGAATTAGTCTTTATTGATAAAACCATGGACGCCAATAAATACCTGAGCATTTTGCAAAATCATTTGCTGAGTAGGGCCAGTAATTTTGGTTTTAATGATGGTGATGTAAGCAGAAAACCAAAATTAAATTTTATCAAGACTACGACCCAAAGCATAAGGAGCTCACGGTCAGGACGTGGTTACTTTACAACTTCATCAAAGTGCTAGATACACCAGCCCAGACCCCAGACTTAAACCCGATTGAAAATTTATGGGTACATATGTATAAGTAAAAAAGTGGAAAAAAGAAACCCCAAGAACTGAACCTAACTTGTTCACTACGTTAAAGAAGAATTGACCAATATTCCTTCCAATTATGACCTTAAAAAACTAATGGGATCGATGAAAAGAAGGTTAAAGGCAGTCATTGATGCTAAAGATGGTCACACCAAATATTTCGCAGTCTCTGAATTTTAAGAATCTTTAAGTTTATACCGTAAAATTTATGTATAAAGATGTGTTAACACTTTCTTGACAGCAATTTTTATGTCCCTTTTTCATTTTTGTTATTTTTATTGCTGTTTTAAAGTATAATTAAGTATTATTTCTTTGCTATTTGATGCAATAATAATGAATTATTATAATTTAAAAAACAAAAGGTTGCAATTGAAAAATAGAAGTTGTTGTTTTTTACCTTGTGTAAACACTTTCTTGACAAACTGTATGTGAAATTGGACACTGCATAGGTTTAAAATCGGATTAAAAACGGGTTAAATTGTTTTATATCCGATCTTTAACGCACCGGGTTTAATGCGTGTTTTTGAGTGAATATTATCAACATAGGTTCACATGGTTTAGAGAATGGGGGTTAAATGGTCGCGTAGTTCACTTTAATCTGATTTACACCGGAAGTGAATAATATGGCCCTAAGTTTTCTATAGTAACAAAGATACCTTACATACTCAACGGGACTCATTACATTCGAACAACTTTGAACAACAACGCCCAGGTGTAAATCGATATTATTTATTAATTGATAATCCTGATAAAACTTCCGCCCATGCTTTGCGTGTGAGTATCAGCAAATCAATGTCTGTTTGAATATCATTAAAGCTAATTAACATCAGTATGACTGTCCAATTAATCAGTTCCGCGTGATGCTAGCTCGCACCTTAATATTTAGATAAACAAAACTCTTGTACTCGTGCGCTTCACGGTATTTAAATTTAGTTCTCTTTTTTTTTTTTAGTAAACAGAAACGTATGCTCATTTTTAAATACGATAAGTTCCCCAAAGGTGTGCAGAGATACATATGTAAACCTAAATTTGCATAGAAATTTGCTTATACCAGCTTACCAAGAACCGCAAACAAAAAAAAGGTGTCATCACTTAGCAGCGACAAACCTCCCCACCCCAAGGCAGTTCATGTCGTCAGTATGCGCTGCCTGAGTTATCATTTAAAATTCTCGGAACTGGGGAACGCAATTAAAAGAGAAAACAACAGAGGCCTGTTACCACACACTCATTAGCATGTATGAGCAGGAAATTGACATGGGAACTTCCATCCTCATCGACGCTGTGTGTGTGTGTGTGTCCATGGACATTTTTCATTATCATTACCAAGCGGCTAATTGTATCTGCTGCTCGGCGCACAGAGTGCCGGTCTGTCTCTTGAGTCCGCAATTTTAATCGATTGACTCCAGTTGGAAACTGTTGTGGGTTGCACCGATCCAAATTCATGTAATACTCATTTGCTTATCAGCACAAGCAAGTTCAGCAGAAATACAGAATACACGTATGTTTGTATCTAGATACACTGACTATGCGCGGTTGCCGTAGCAGCCAGTCTACGGTGATAGTTTTGCTGAGTGTTTAAAAATAGAATTCAAATCTTGTAATTGTAGCTAAAAATGGTATCAACAACATTTACAATGAACCACGCTAATTATTCCCGTAGCCAGCTTAACTAGGTCGGTGTTAGTGAATCAGAACGCCCAGTCATGTGGAACACGGTGTAAGCGGATGAAAGTTCCCTGTGATTCGTGACCTCGTTAATCGACTCTATCGCCTGGCAACAGTCATCCTTTGCAAGTTGCTCATGCAAACATGAGCCAAACGGGGGGTTAGTTAACCCGACATTCAATGGGTGAACATGAACACAAATGCCCAGATTATGAAAATGCGGTAGCTACTGTCCGTGTGGCGTGAGGAATTAAATTTCAGACCAACTGTATTGGAATTTATGCCTGAATAGGCAACTGGCTTCGGTTAACTTCGTATTTATCGTAGTAAATGTCCATCGCCCCAACAGCTGCGAATCATTTCCGAAGAAATATCTACGGGGTGCGGATGTAGAATGGACACTTTATTTCGTTGTCCTTGAATTTCTATGTATGTAGTTATTGATAGGGCTTCGGTGGGCTATGAGGAAAAGTATAAACGTGTGGCCAATAGCAACCATTAAGGTGATGTACAGGACACGTGGGTGAACATGAGTTATGAATGACGTGAGCCTTTATTGGAAACGAAATGACAAATAACGGAAAACGTCAGGAAGTCTCTTGCGGAAACATTTATTAGCAAATAAATGCTGACGCCAGTTGTGAATTATAACGTATTTGCTGTCGCACTTAAAGGTTTGATTCATCCGGTTGAGTGAGATTTACTCACGTGGTTGACCAAAGTGGTATAAGTGGGAACCAGCACCCGGCACTTGTTCCAGAAATATCCGATTTGGTTTTATTTGTTTGTTTCTGAGGTAGGTATTATCATGAGTGTGTGCGGTCACTCATCCTCACCCTTAGATACAAACAGAAATAGTTGAAATTTTAAGAAGAATTTTTTGTTTATTTATGTTCTCAAGCGACAGTAAAATGAGGCACGCCGTTTTGCATACTTTACAAATTCTAAAAGGAGAAAGAATGTCTGGAAATGTAAACCCGGAAAAAGGTTTCAAGGTAGAAGCTACATACAGTGACGTTCGAAAAATGTTACTCAAACTTTTTCTTACTCTTTCGGATGAGAGTTCTTGGAATTTATGAGAGCTACGATATTTTTTGCACTGGTTTGCAAAATATCATTCAATTAGTCAACAAAGTCGATGTAATTATGAATAAGAGGTGCATTTAGCTCGGGATAGCCGCCCAAAACGAACCAAAGTGATTAAAAAAACAGAGTGCAAATCTAATATTTTGTGTCTGTCACGTCCAAATTCGACAACCCGTCAAATTTCTGAAAGACTCAATGTTGTACCATGAACTGTAGCATGGAATTTAAAAAAATATCTTGAGACCGTGACTACCAAAAAGCACTGGTTTTCCAACAATGATGTACTTAGATAACAAACAATCTAGCGATCCTAAGAATATTGCAGATATGTTCGGTGATAACTTCCAAAGTATTTACAATTCTACCTCTTCAGCTCCAATCGATCTTAACTATGTCCATTCCCTTCCATCCATTTTTGATTGCTCTTCTTTTTCGTTCTGTGTTAGTGATGTCGAAACTGCCTTAAAAGAGTTGAAACCCAAAATGAAAGCAGATATCTTAGGTTTCTTCCCAATTGTCCTACGTCACTGTGCAGTTTCGCTCTCTTTTCCATTATTAAATTTATTTAATCAAACCGTCTCTAGTGGAATTTTTCTTGACGAATGGAAGGTATCTACCATAGACCCAATTTTCAAATCAGGTACTAGGCATCTTGTATCTAATTACAGACCGGTTACCAAGCTTTCGGTTATTCCTAAACTCTTAGATAGGCTTGTTAAAGATAAATTTATTTTAGAAATAAAACAACATGTAAGTAAATGTCAACATGGTTTTTGGCAGGGTAGATCAACTACTTCCAACTTAGTTAAATTTAAAAATTTCTGTGTTAAGTCTTTAGAGAGCCGCAAATAAGTCCATGTGATATATACTGACTTTGTGAAAGCATTTAGTAGAGTTAACTTGACGATTCTCCTAGAAAAGCTAAAAGCGTATGGCTTTTATGGTCCACTGCTTAAATGGTTTCGATCATACCTAAGTGGTAGGAAGCAATATGTTGTTATAGGTGACTATTTCTCCAAGGAAATACAAGTTACTTCTGGAGTTCCAGAAGGAAGTCATCTTGGTCCATTTTTGTTTCTAATTTTCATTAATGATCTTCCTAAGTTACTGAAGCATTGTTTTTGTCTAATGTACGCTGATGACATCAAATTGTTCGCGGAAATCGCTACATTAAATGATTCTTTGCTATTACAGAGCGATTTAAATTCCTTTTCTGAGTGGTGCAGATTAAACGATTTATTGCTAAATATTGACAAGTGCGCTTGCATGAACTATAACAGAACGTTTCAAAATATCATTCCTCATTATACGCTTAATAATGCCTACATAAAAGTTGTCGATGAGTTCAAAGATCTTGGTGTAATTTTCGATGTCAAATTAACTTTTCATTTACATATAAATTATATCGTTGCTAAAGCGAATTCTCTACTAGGGTTTATCAAAAGGAACTCCTCTGATTTCAAAGATCCTTACACTCTTAAGTCATTATTTTGCAGTATTGTCCGTCCTATTTTGGAATATGCTTGTGTTGTCTGGGGCTCCACCACTGTCCTAAACATACGTAGAATTGAAAGTGTTCAAAAGAAGTTCTTAAGATATGCTCTTCGTCACCTGTTTCAAACTAATGGTACTGAGATCCGCCACTCCTATCATTCGAAATGTCTCTTACTTGGAATGCAAACTCTTGAATCTAGGAGAAAAGTGTATGACGTCATGCTTATTCGTGATATTTTATGTGCAACTGTCGATAGTGAGAATTTGCTTAGTCTTCTGTATTTGTATGCTCCTTCTGTATCTTTGAGACCGAGACCATTGTTGTTTGTAGGTCGTCATTATACATTGTATGGTCAACGTGAACCTATTTCTTGGTGTACCAAATTGTTTAATATGTATTGTACAGAACTGGATATATCTTTGCCCAGAAATATTTTTAAAAATATGTTAATTTCATCTGTTAATCAATGAATCTTTTAAATTATTTAAACAAATTATATTTATAATACCTTGAATGTATATTCTTTTCAATATCTGTTGATTGTTAAATCGTAGATTGATAAGTAAATAAATAAATAAATAAACCAGCAGAAGGAAAGGCTCAGAGAGGCCAAAAAAGACGACCTCAGTGGAAGATCGTGTTTTGGTGCTCCAAAGTCATCGGTATCAGTCTAGGACTTCAGCGGATATTAAAAATGATCTATTTCGAGCTAAAGGATAAATAATTTCAGCAAGATCAGTGAGAAAAAGGCTCGTAAAAGCTGGACTTAAGCACGCAAGCATGTACTGAAGCCGTATTTTCCAATTAGAGTCAGAGAAAAACGACTAATTTGGGATGAGACACATCTTAATTGGATTCAAGACATGTGGAACAATAATATCTTTTCCGATAAATCCAAGTTTAAGCTGAACGTGGGAAATGGGAAGAGTCCTGTGTGAAGAGAATCAAAGGACAGATAGAGCTCTGAATGGCTCTTACGGATGCTCCCAGAACCGAAGGTGTGATGGTCTGGGAATGCTTCTCTGGAGATGAAAAAGGTAGAATGACCTTTTCAGATTCGAAAGGGACTGCAGAAGTTTATTTAAGGGTCCTCGAATATGAATTACAGCCCTCCACGCTAGAGCTCTTTAGTGACAATTGCAGTTTCATATTTCAACAGGATAATGCTTCTTGCCATACAGCCAAAGTTGTATTTATGAACTCGTTTTAGTTTTTCAAATGAAGGATTAGTTTATAGCTTTAAAATAAGATACAACTTCTATGACTTAAAACTAAATTAATATTTTTTTTTAATTACTTACTTACTTACTTGGCGCTACAGCTCGAGGTGGGCCTGCTTCTCGCAACCATTGGTGTATGCGTGTTATATTTTTGCACGAATATTTTTTTAATTATTTAGGTTAAAAAGTACGTCGAAGAAAACAATATTGATGTGCTTAGCTTGCCTCCCTACAGCCCAAACCTTAATCCAATTGAAAATATCTGATCAATCATGAAACTTAAGATTGCAAGAGAGCGTCCAGAGTCAATTGATATCCTAAGCACCTGGAACACCATGTCAGCATCCGCATGGAACAACATATCTGAGTCAATGAATCGAAGATGTGCAGCAGTAAAAAAAGAAACAGAAGGCTCAGCAAAGTACTGATTGAATGGACAATGCGTCTGGGAAGCAATTAAAAAAATAAAAAACCTGAGTTATAAAGCATTTTTCATTCATTTCTAAAAATGAGCCAAGTACCCAAAAAACCCATTTTTCGGTCTAGGACCAATTTGCTCCCTTGACTGCACGTAAAAAATTCTAACACTCTAAATGTGTCATGAAACGTTCGAAAATACCTAATAAAACAAAACCTTATTAAAAAATATTTAGTTACTGCACCCAATTCGCCAAACTTCGAAAACAATAGTTTGAGCAAAATTTATCGAACGGCACTGTATAAGCACATGCTGACATAAACGTCTGTCTGACATACGTTCATTAAGCAAAATATACAATTTTAAAGTTGGGATGGATTGGCTTTGTAGTGCGATTGATACTTAAATTGCAATTTAGCAAGAACTCCGTTGTTGATGCCATAACTTAAAAATTTAAAAAAAAAAAGAAAACAGATCAATATGAAAATTAAGCTAAGGAGAACCATGGCCTCCTGGTAGCTAAACTGTAATATTTCTAGTCATTAGTCTTTGTATTTATATGAGATTAATTAAACAATAATAATACTCGTAATAATAAGAAATCCAAATATCTATATATCTATATATGTACAGTGTACTCTCCTTACGGCAACCTCTTATAACCGGACAGATTTCAAAGAACGGAAATAACCGGACACGGACACAAATTTTCGTAACCGCAATAGAATGTCGCATCCTAAATGGACAAAACACATCTACGTATGGGAAATTGTTTACATACTTTATTTTGTTTTTGTTTTGTTTTCCTCTTTACACTTTGCAAAGAAACGAAACCAAAATGTAAACTGTGAAGTGTGCCTTAGCGTTATTATCACGTTCGCGGACACATGATTTTCGGTGGGGAACGCTAGAATGACACATGCACACCTCCGGCTTGTTGAGAGATATTTTATATTATTTTGTGCAAATTTTGTATAAAGATAAAAATGATTCCGCTGGTCACAGTGAAGTGAAAATTTGTCTCTTGTAGGACAATTAATACCAGAATATGGAAGTATACTTTATTTCTCGTCAGGGTATCCCGTCTTGTCCTAACATACCTAAAATTGTCATAACCCGGTTATATATGCGAAAACTACATAATGTGCATTTATAAATAGGTTTGTATGTTAAGTCTATATGTAATTTTGTGTAATTTTACGCTTGTCATAGCCAGAAATTAGTATTTTTCGGTAATTTGTGTTTATCACATTAATATGAATTCCTTTATTAAATAAAACTAATACCAATGTCTATTCCGTTTTTTTTTTAAGGAAGGTCAATTTATTTGTTTTTCCCATAACCGGACACCTCTCATAACCGAACAAATTTCTCGGTACCGTCAGTCTCCGGTTACGAGAGAGTTCGTTGTATATCCAACGTACTCCCGAACTTACAGAACAAAACCAGCTATTTTATTCGACAAATACTGGGAGAAGCTAGTGATCTCCATGGCGGCCAGATCAATCGTAAAAGAGCCAAACAGCAAACTAAACAAGCGGCCTCTTAGTTCCACTAGAACGCAATAAAGGATGCAGGTGGGACTCATAATAGGGCACATTAATTGCAACAGACACGCGCACAGACTTGGCCTCATTGGATGCCTGTGATGTAGTCATCGTGGCTTATCACGCTGAAGGTTCACGATGCGAATCCAGATATCTTAAAAAATATTCACTAAATAAAGTAGGATGCTGGTAACGCTAAAGAAATTGATCGCACAGCTAATGAGTAATAAAAAATATATGGAAAAAAATAATGTAAACCATAAGCAACGACTAAAGTAGTCCAATAAAAATAACTCTCCAGTACTCCTGGAGACCACCCATAGAGTAAGTTGAAACCAACGCCGATCTGCCTGTTCTCGTTCTTGTTTTTCATGTACTCACACTATGTGTAACATTGTAGGGGTATTCAAAACCCCTTAGCGTGTGTGAATTTTAAATTTAAAAAATAAATAAAAAATCGATATGGTAATCCACTAACTGCGAAGAGGAGGAGGATCATAACCCACAACATATCAGATTAGAATAGATTAGATTAGATTTTTATTTTAGGGCTTAAATATTTGTTACAATGTTAATTACAAAAAAAATCTGCCAACCGCCTGCTTTGCCGTCTGTCTGGTTGACAACTAAATTTAACTTCATAAAGATGTAGAATAAACTCAAATATTATTATATGTTAGGTGAGTACGTTAAAGTATTAGAAATTTCCGTTTAGAATCCGCTCTCGATACTGTAATGCAATCTTCCAGTACCTGATTAATTTTGTAACATTTATTTCATTAAGAACCTTTTGGACTTCGCGTTCCGATTTCCCTCCTTGTCTCCCTGAGGACTGGGCATCTGCCTAGGAATTGCAAAACGTCTTCCCTCTGCCATGTTACACAGGCTACAAAGTATCGGTAGATCATCCCTGTGTGGTATATAATTTAATTTTAGGAGCTCTCCACGTAGTCTCAGCACCGTCGCTATTTCATCAATACTGTGCTCATCACGGAAATAGTTATTCTGTTGTAGATTGTGGCAAAGCCCTGTATATCATTCTATGCTGCGACCCAAACGCACTCTCCACAAATCCTGCTCTAGGTATTGGTATTGTATTCAGCGCTGCTTTTTTTGGTAGTCGATGGTCTGGCATTTTTGGAACTTTGAGCACGTAATCAACCTAGAGTTTTAGTGTTTTCACGAACAGTGGTGATAGTCCTGTTTCCAACATTAGCATATAATTTGGCGTGTTTGGTGGAAGATGAAATGCTCTCTTTAAGTAGTACCGAAGTAACTTCTCAACTGTCTCATATTGCCTGTATCCCCAAACTTGTGCTGAGTATAAAAGGGTTGATTCCGACACAGCTTCAAACATTTTATATTTGCTACTATGGGCAATGTTTTTGTTCATGAAGCATTTTCTCCAGACTGTATTGATGGCTGTTTTTGACTTCTCTAGTTTTTCCGTAAGATGTCTTTCCATATTAAGGTTTCTGGTGAGATACACACCAAGGTACTTATACTCCTTTGCCACCCTCCATTAAAGTGCCATTTCTCGTTTGAGCAGATTCTGCCTCCTCCGCTTTTGAATATCATTATTTGCGTCTTGTTCAAATTGACCTCCAGATTCCACATATTACAGTAATCATATAAGCGATTGATCATCAGCTGCATAGATTCGGGCGAGTAAGCCAGCAACACTATATCATCCGCAAACATAAGGGCTTTAACCAGTAGACCCGCATACTCTGCTCCTCCAGGCAGCAAATCAACTAAGTCTTCAATGAAGAGAGTAAATAAACTCGGACTCAAAGCACATCCCTGTCTTACTCCAGACCACGATTGGAACCATTCTGATAGAGTATCGCCATTCCATACAGCAGCTTTAGTATCAGCGTATAGGTTTTGTATGGTTCGACCAAACTTATGTGACATACCCATGCAGTAAAGCTTGTAGAGTAGCGCATTCCGGTCCACTGAGTCAAACGCGGCCTTAAAATCCACAAAGAGTGCATATAGTTTCTTCTTCCTCAGTAGAAATGACTCTACAACACCCTTTAGAACAAATATATGATCAACAGTGGAGTAACCTGGCCTAAAACCCGCTTGGTATTCTTTCAGCAGCTTATAAGCGTCTTTCCATGCTGCAAGTCGATTGTGCAGAACCGCTGTAAAGATTTTGTAAGATGCATTCAAGAAGGAAATACCTCGGTAATTTGCAGGATCCATCTTACAACCCTTTTTGTGGATTGGAAAGATAAGCGCTTCTTTAAACCTATGCGGGATCATTCCATCATCGCACATATCATATTCGCACCGCTATTTTAACGGGGGGAGCACGACGGGCCCAACAGAGGCCTAAGTGAGAGCTTATAACTCAGCTTCCTCAACCAAACAACCAAACAACCAGCCCTGTAAATGATGATAACAAAATTAAATAAGACGAAGTATCCAACACAAAGTGCGTTTTTTTTCAAGGAGAGTAAAGAATTAAAATTCCAAAATTTGTGAAATGTATCAAAAGGGAAAAATCAATGTTTCAGAATTGAAGTGCGTGGAACGCACAGGGATATTTGTGTGTGAGCCCGAAAATTAAATGGTCGCTCCTAAAAATATGTGATAAATTTTGCAATTTGTTTCAAATGAAGATAAAAGGGACTGTTTACTCAAAACTCCGAATCGGTCAGAATTTTTTAAAAACTTTGGAAATGGTTTGCATGTTTATAAGATTATAACAATGTCAAAGCGAGCTTCTGTGTTCATTGTTATATCTGTCATCGTTATAACCGTCTGCAAATTATTTTGAGTTAGACAGAGTTTTGCATTTGAAAATATTTCCTTATATCCAATGCATCGCTATATTGTTATAACCGATTCCTAATGTGTTTGAAACTTTATAAAATTAAAAGCTATACTTTGTTGAGATTTAAATGCTTTTCACGTTTTTCACTTTCGACAGAGAAAGTAATAGCGTGTCGAATAGAATAATTTTCCAACTTGTTGCACTTTTTGTACTTTTTTTTTTGAATTTAAAATAGTTAACACTCAAAGTGGTAAGCAGTTTTCCTTCCCCTTCGATGGCCGTCACCTAAACCTGGGTGAATGTTTTTTCACTAACGTTGATTGTACTTGTATTGTAAACAACTGTTTAATTTTTATTTCAAATGATTTCTCACCAGCAATTTCAGTCTGTGTACACCAATTAAATGAAAACAAAAAAAAAACAATATTTTCTAATTTAAACATCTTATTAAAAAGTTACATGCACAGGCAGTTACAGTACACGAATCCGTTTGACTTAAAAAAAATAAACTTGATACCCTACTACGCCTAACAACACATCCAACTCATAAAGTATCTCCAAGGAATTTAAGTGTTTCATAAAAAAAAAAGTTGTGTGTATTACAGGTGAGAATCTCATCAGATACTTTTTTACGACTCTCATAAAATATTCGATTCTTCCATCGTAACAGCGAGGGTAGAGGTTTTACAGTATTTCAGAATGAGACTGGGTGGCATCATTTTTTCAGGATATTCAACCAAATTATTAACATAGCTTATGTTGACTTTAAAGTTCGTTGTTTTATTATCTTCTAGTACAATAATTGTGTTCCTTATAAATCCTGTACCGGCCAACTTTCCCGTGCTATTTTATGAAATAATTCTCCGTTTATTTCCTGAGGACTGACTAATCAGTTTGAAAGACAATATATTTTAAATCAGTCCTTTGGCCAGGAATAATAGAATGCCTCGGAGTCTCTAGTATCTTCACTCCCCACACGCATGCACAGAGTTCCATTTTCAACTTCATGGAATAAAGTGGAAATTTTCGGTACTTCGTCTTTCGGTGGACATCAAATTGTCCCTTCAGAAGCGTGAAATGCAAAATGTTCGCGGATGTTTTCGGTTAACTAAAATTAAATTCTACGCTGCATCACGAATCCTAGGGTTTTTATTTATAGATTTAGATTAGATTGAAATTTATTAATTCATGTCCTTTATACCGGTATGTACATTAATACATCCGCTTCATTAAGGAGGGATATCACTTGCACGTCCGTCAAGGCGTCGAATACAAATACATGCCTCCTTGTTTCTCGCAGGATCGGGCATCTTCCAATAAAATGGAACACAACTTCTCTCTCCACTAAATTGCTCATGCTGCATAAGATAGGTAAGTCCTCCCTGTGAGGTACGTAGTTTAGCTTCAGGAGTTCTCCACGCAGTCTCATTATTACCGCTATTTCTTTTTTTTTATAATTATCATGTAAATAATTACTTTTTGCTGTAGGTTGTGATCGAGTCCCACTGTGTGTGGGATTTTAACCCTAACTAAAACCACCTCTCTTTCGTGGAAATTTTTCACTCAAAAATTGGCAACCGGCATCACTTACAGGGCAAAGAGATTGGGTCTGAGCGTACATCCGGGTTTACCACAATATCTCAAAAAATTAAATCTCGAAAAAAAGAATGTCGAAAAAAATCTCGAAAACAAAAATCTCGAAGAAAAAAAATCTCGAATTGATATTAATTTTTGAGACAGTTGCATTTGCAAAATTTCTCGCGAAATTTGTTTAAGGGGACCTTCTGGTCTAGATTTTTCAAAAAATTGATTTTCTTTTTTTTCGACATTTCAAATGTAGGTATAGTATAAAGTATAAAAAACGACTCTACCGATGCGTCCCAAATTTTAGTATGTTATTCAGTAAACCAGTGCTTATCATCGGAAGTAAAAAAAATGTTCTACGTTAAATACTTCTTACTTTTTACATACAAAATGTGATGAAAAACGGTATTTTTTTCGAAACGTAAATTTCAACAACGCGCTATTTTGTCAATTTTTAATTTTTTTGTGTTTTTTGTTTTTGATCAGTGGAAGAGCCAAAACACGACACACCACCAAGATACATTTTCTTGAAGAGGGTAACTGTAAATCCAATTTTTGTTTAATTAAAATTATTTTTATTTTTTTTTTATTATTTTTGGATATTGTTAATGTAGTAAAATATATCTACAAAGTTTAAATACTATTGCTCATTTTTTTCAATAAAAAAAAAAACGATTCTAAAAACTCGCCAAATTCAACGGCGCTAGACCAGAAGGTCCCCTTAACATACAATTGATTGCAAGGCATTTTTTAAAATAAATTAAATAGTTCTGATTGGAAAAAAAATAGAAATAAGTGAAATAAAAACAGAGGTAATAATATGCACTAACCTTTTATTAATAACTCGTATTATTTGCAACAAACAATAAATGCAATATAGTAACAAATATGTAAGTAAAGGGTTTTTCAATAAGAGCGCTACAAAAGTTTTTTTTAAATAAAACAAAAACGGTTTTGGATATCAATGAAATTCCTGTGAAAGTACGTTCGATGCCATTATATATGGAACTCGATTTCTTTTGCATGGCCACCATGGGCACGCTTGCAGAAGTCCAGACGCTGAACCCAATTTTCGACGGTTTTCAAGCATAAATCGACCGATACTGCTGCAATTTCACGTTCGATATTCGTACGAAGTTCATCAATCATCGCTGGCTTGTTGGCATAGACCATAGACTTGACGTAGCCCCACAGGAAATAGTCTAACGGCGTCAAATCGCACGACCGAGGCGGGCAAGCGACTGGACCATTTCGTGAGATAACACGTTCTCCAAACTTGGTTTCCAATAAATTGATTGTGACATTCGCTGTGTGGCTTGTGGCGCCGTCCTGTTGGAACCACATGTCCTCCAAGTCCATATCATCCAATTGGGGCCAAAAATATTCGGTTATCATTGAACGGTAGCGATTCCCATTCACAGTAACGTGCCGGTCTTGATCATCACGGAAGAAGTACGGCCCAATGACGCCGCCGGCCCATAAACCACACCAAACTGTGCCTGTGGATTCAAATTTTTCCACTAGACGCTCAATTGTTGATCTGCTAAGACGATTATGATGACCATAAACTGGACGTAGCGCTCTTAACGTTGAGGCCACTGACTCCGAATTTCGGTAGTAAATTTTAATAATTTCGACTCGTTGTTGGCTCGTATATCTTTCCATCATGAAATGGCAAACCTTACTGAAGAGAAATGTCAAAAGAGCGCCAAGAAATATGAAATATGGAATATACATACATTGAAATATTAATACAACTAAATTTTTTTTATGTAATTAGTTCAATTGTATATTGTGGGCGATACGACAAATAAAACCTGATTTGGACATATTTTTCATAATTTTCCGTTTTTATTTCTTTCCTAGAAAATGGAACAAGCAATATTAAATTTTGAAAGTTGAATTTGTTGAAATACAAAATCAGTATGCTGAGAAACGGGCAAAGCGGGATTAAACGGGATTTTGAAAAGCGGGATTTTAAGACGAGGTATTTTAAGAAAACGGGATTTTAGAAGACGGTATTGTAAAACTTTTTTTCGGGATTTTTAAAAAACGGGATTCCGATACGCTCCATAACAATCCGCACGCGCTAATTATTACCATTGTCTCAAAAATTAATATCAATTCTAGATTTATTTGTAAGAAAAGTGCTTGATTCACTGTTCATGCATGCAAATGAGTTTATTCAATACAAACAGCTCTTCTAAGATCTGATCGACATGGACATGGTTCTACAAACAATTTATATAAATTAATAAATTTGCCTTCCTTTGGGTCATGCTCATGTACAACATTACAAGCACAACTAAGTTGACCAAGAACACTAAATAAAGTTAACACTAAAAGTTTTGAGTCCACACATTGAAAGTAAAGAGTTGTATGGGATATTCAAGGGTGTTTCAAATGTTTATATAATATCAATGCATTTATAATGTATATATCTACATACATATTTTGAGTAAATAAATGGGTTATTTTTGTATCTAGGCATGCACACATTTACACAATGTAATTTGCAGAATTATTCCTTGCATTAAGTAAAAACAGTACTACAGTGAATTTGAAAAAAAAAACAATTTTCTGTTTGCAAAAAGTTTGTTAAATTCTTATTATTTTCAAAAAAGTTACAGAATTTACATTTTGGACCCGTTTTAATTACTTTTGCAGTAAAACGAAGAGATTTTGAAAATCTCGATTTTTTTTCTAGATAAAGTCTTTCGAGATATTTGTACTTTCTAGATTTTGTCCATTCGAGATTTATCAAATAAGTGTTCGAGATTTTTTTCGTTCGAGATTTTAGTCGTTCGGGATTACGTGGTGATCCCGTACATCCCTGTTTTACTCCCGAGTGCGTTTGGAACCATGCTGGTAGTTCATCTCCATCCCATTGTGTATTGACTCTAAAAACACATTCTCGTCAACATTTTTGAATTTTGTCAAATTGTATAATTGAATCACCAGTTGGAAGAACGGAGTACATCACAAAATTTCCCAAAATGACATTTTGATGCAAATGTCATCTGTAGACGTAGACGCACCTCTTAGGTCGAAGAAAGCAATAAAAACTCGAAACATAGTGTCCTTTATTTCATCTTTATAAAAAAATCTCAGGACAGTTGTATGAAGAAGTTATTCAGTTTTTTGCGATTTCCCAAAAGTTATGTCAGATGGATTTACTCCCTTCTTCTAACTGGTGATTCAATTATAATTTGCTAAAGTATAGCGTGTTCCATATGTGGCACATCATGCATTTAGGCATCATCAAATTAAAACTTGAGCGTGATTGATTTATAAAAGTGTTAATTATGTTAGTTATGTACATTTTATTTTAAATATAATATTAGGCGCGTTTTTTTTCAAATCTATATAGATTTCGAAAAAGCTTTCCATACAAAAATAAGACTGGATAATTATCCAGGCTAAGGTTTTGTTGTATTTTACATTAAAAACATGTTGCGGAAACATGTTTAGCCTATATAGGTTTGAAAAAAAATACGCCTATTGTATGATGTAGGTTAATAGTAATTTCGCAAAAAGTAATTTTGATAGAAATCACAGGTTTTGAGTTAAAAATGATAACCGCCACGGGAACGTGTTTTTCTAACGGGACCCAAATGAAAATTGTATCCTTCTATTCATCTAATGTTCCAAATGTGGGACTCGATATATTAACATAAATTTTATGCTTACATGCCAATATAACCGCAAAAAACCATGGGTTAAAATCGAAAAAAATCATACAGCTTCTTACCTTGCGATAGAAATGACTTTGCAATGCTACTTGAATCAAATATGTGGTCGATTGCACAGTACCCTGATCCTTAACCAGCTTGCAATTCATTCAGTATCCACGCATTAAATCTTTTTTAAAGTATCGCAGTAAAAATTTTGTAGAATCCATTCAAAAAGGAATAGTTTTTGTTTATAAGGTTGCTTTTATCTATAGCTTAAAAATAAAGTCAATTAAATTGGTTGGACATCGTAAAAATGTCTACTAAAAATTAAACTTTTAAACCTTTTGACAGATTTTTTTTGTCTGCATTTTTTTTTGGAAAGATTTCATTTAAAATGGCTTTTGGCTAAAACTAGGTATCTTAAACTACAATATGGTTTTTAATTTATTTTCTTTAATTAAACTTTCCGAAAACGAGGCATTTTGAATTTCTATTAACTGGAACTTTTCCAATCCTCTTCCAATATCTGGAAATGGTTTTATTATCAATTCAGAGTACTTTGCTATTTGTCTGACATATAATTCATGTGCTCATAATAATGTCATATGGTAATGACATGGATGCGAATCCACGGCAAGTGCGAGTATACGGCTGAATGCTTCTTATTCTATCAATCTTCGTTTTATGGAACTCCACAGCTTTTAACTTTCTCCTATAGTCTTTGAATAGGTAATGAACTGTCTGTAGAGGGTGTTTTTCCCAAATATAGTATCTGTCTTGTCAGTTTAATGAAGAAATGCTTCTGCATTTAATGAAGAGATACACACCAGGCACTTGGCGTTTGGCGATAGAAATATGAGATTTGTGTTAAATTGGCTAGCACCTGTTGCATAATGGAACTGAAAAAGAAAAACAGCTTCGATGGAAACGAAGCCGATGGCTTAATGACAAGGAGCTGTGGTTTGATTTTCCACAAACACAATTAAACATTTAAAGGGACTTTACCCACCATTTTAGCGTCACCTTCGATTAAAGCTTTTTTCGGGAATTAATATTGGTGTAATACGCACATATACGAGTATGTAAGAGAGAGCCAACTTACCTGTCACAGGCGATACTACTTCAGAGTGTCGTCATACCGTTGTCTACCATCCCTTAAGTTGACACCACTACAATTCACTATGCAAACATCATTACTTGGATTACGACGATTATTGTTGCAGAGCTTTCTTTTTGCCTAAAGTTTCCATTTCCATTTCAAATCCGTTGAGTTATTTTTAACACATGTCTTACCGCAAGTTTACCGGTCAAATAATTACGTATTTTTCCGCTTGAGAGAGGCACTACTACTCACTCTATTGCCGCGTGCCGTGTCACCGATATAGTGAACAGAAAATACACGCTGGAATTTTTTTTTAGTTTGTAGTTTATCGTGGGTTAGGCTGCCAGCGATTAGCGCGTTCGGTGCGACAACCCTTTTCGGGGGGTGGTCGTTTCCCAATCTAAGTACCGTGGTTTTCTAGTTTAACCTTGATTGGAAAGCCATTCATCGATTCCGGCTATAGTATTATCGAATATCGATATTACCTACTTAAGCCCTTAATCTATTTTCGATATGAATATGTATTTTTTTTTGTTTACTTTACTTTATTACTTTATAAACAAGTAATGGAAAACTAAATTTCCAATTTCTTATCTCATTGCAGGTGAAACAATCGCTAAATAAATGCTGAACTCATTCGAATGATATCGGTGCCGGTGTTCGTGTTCGGGAGTGTGTATTGAGTGTTTGTATTGTTTTTGTTTATTTCCGTCAACAGAGAATATACAGTCGGAACTATGTCTGACTTTTCGCAATTCGAATTGGGTTCGGTCGATCGACCAAATCGTTTTCAAGTTAATCCGGTTAATCATAAAAAAAGTGACAAGGACAACGGACATGACGACGTGCCGCATGAAATCTACAGACGATTGACAAACATCGATGGAGACGCCCTGGAGGATGATCAATTTAATGAAAATGCTCCGCAATTGCTTCCGCAGCCACGACAACAGAGGTGAGTTGAGTGCTTATGTATTGTAAGGGTAGGTTTTAACTCCGGTTAGGGTTACTTAGCACCGTGCATTTTGTTATATGTACAGTGAAATCTCTCATTGGCGGACATCCTGTTTAGCGGACAACTCGCATTAGCGGAAACTTTTTGGGGAACCATTTTTTAATTTCCCATACAAAATGCGTACTCGTATAAACGGTGAGCTCTCATAAGCGGACAAAAAGCTCTGGTACCGTGGCTGTCCACAAGAGAGATTTTACTGTAGAAAGTTACTAACAGCTTTTAAGGCAGTAATACGTGTTATCTCGCTTTGAACGGAGTCGCTAACTGGAGATTGGTATTCTTAGTCATTTAAAACACATGGAGTGAGCCAGAAGGTTTTTCCTGATTCTTTGAGTAACGCGATGATTTAATTGGTAATATTATTTTAAACCTACGTTAGTTCTAGGTGAGTTAGGTTTTTCTTACCGAAAGTTTGCAGTTTCACTGGATTCATTGCGAATTCTGCATGAGTCTTTATCTGAAAGATGGTGCTTCTTGAGATGTCCCTTGAGTTTACAGTGCCCAATAAGGAAGATTGTGCATTGTCAAGGCTCATACGAGCTTTATTGCTCTTTAAGATATAGTTATCATAAAGTTTCTTCGCATACCTTACCCTCGGTTGTTGTGTTTTTCTCCAAGACTTACATAGTCCTTTTAGTCTTGTCCAGTGCTGCTTTGACTGTTTATTCCTCTATGCCGCAGGTGGGTTCATGACCCACGAATGGTGTAGAAACCCAGTTTCTGGCAAGTTTCCCGCTTCTTCACTATTGCCTTCAATCCACAGATGTTCTACTTCCTAGTAGATGGTGTAGTTGTTTCCTTTGTTCAGTCTATTAAGTTTATGTAGGATTTTGCAGACAATTCTGGATTTGATAACCCGAGTTCCAATTGCCTAGATGCTGTTTGGCTATGTTTATTTATGTCATGTCTTTTATAGCGTTTATCAAGATTGAGTTCGGCACATCTGTCAATTTCGTAGATTTCATATTGAAAGATGCTGGTGTAGCTGCCCAAATACATTAATCCTGCACCCTTTTCTTCCTCAGTTCTTCAACCATACGTATACCATTTAATGGTATGAGGGCTCTTCGTGTAGATTTAACCCATATCCGTTGCTCCAATCTTTCTTGTTACTTAGTTTGATGTGAATGTACGAAGTTGAAGAGTGAGATTCGCAGACGACAACAAAGCCGCCTCAATGCTGCACTATGGGCCACTGTGGGTACAATAAAGTCAAGCTGTAGGTAGGTTGGTCGAGGGTACGTCTCCTACACCGCTGTTGAGGTTTTAACTTTCTTTTATTAGGCGGTGCTACAGTTCGGGGCAAACTAGGGCCTATTTCTCGCAACCGTTTGTGTGTGCGTGTTATATTTTTCCAAGAATGGAAAGGACCTACAGTTTTTTGCTGACTCCGAATGGTGAGTTGAGAAGCTCGACAAATGATACGCTTTGATTGCTTGCCAGACATTCGAGAGAGGTGGCAACATGAAAAACACTTTTAGATGTGTGCTGGGATTGAACCTGGGCAGCATCGCACAGTAGACTTTCGATTTTACGTAGCCCCAAAGAAAACAAGTCTAGAGGTGTGTTATCACAATCATGATCTTGGCGGCCAATTCACCGGTCCGAAGCGTGAAATTAACTGTTCACCGATTTGTTCACGCAATAAAGCCACGGTTTCACGGCCTGTGTAGCAAGTAGAACAAAACTTTGGTCGAAAACAGTGGATCATCTACAAGCTTTCAAGAGCCCAACGACTGAAACGGCGACGTTTCGGAAGGTTGGCCGCTCACAATTCTTGCACGAGTTGAATTTTCTATGATTTTTAATCAAGATCGTTAAGTTAAATTCTTCCTGTTGTTGCATTCGACATGCCAAGCTGTTGAGAACGGGGCTGGATGTGCCATATTTGGTCACATATTATCCAATAATGAAAATTTAATTTCAAATTTTTCGATGGTATATCGAATTATGCGTTCGGTAGGCCGATTATGTGGACCATAAGCGCACAAAATATATTCCTCGTGCATCGCTGATTTTCGTGATATACCGTAAAACTCCGATTTGGGACAAATCCTGTCGGTGTCTCAATAAGTGAGGGTTGTGTTGAAAATTAAGCAAACAGACAATTTATGATTATAAATAATTATTAATTTCAACGTAAATACTCAGTTGGAATTTTACAGTGAAAATTAAATAGTTTTTATTTGGTGCAGCTGCGAACTTAAGCAGGTACAACATGTCCAAGAAAAGTAGCAGCTTAAATTGATACCATTTTTGCATGTGAGTGTAGATACACACTATATGTTTTGTATGACACTCAAATCATAGTTGATATTGTTGTTAATCGAAAAAAAAACACGAAAAAAAATTGACTTACACTAATCAAATCACTCTAGCTCAAAGAATTGCAAATAATTGCAGCTGAGCCTCTAGGAGAGTGTTCAGAAATACATGTGTTTTAAATTTCCGTTGAACTTAGACCGGACATTATCGAAACTTTTTTAAAACTCAACATAAAGTCAAAAAAGTGTGCTAAAAACATGTTTTCAAAAAACCACTAAATTTCAAAAAATTAAAATTCCAAAAAATAAAAATAGGGTGTATTTAAATTGAAAACAACCATATGTACCAAGAATGTAAAAAACCAATGTCTTTTTAACCACTTTACCAAATTCGTACACCCAGAACTCAAACCAAAATATAAAAAAATCCATTTATCGTTTATACTAAAAATAACCTAACTTTATGTAACTGGCTGTACTTATCATACCAATTGTGCAAATTTAATCCTAGTACAGGGGCAAGGTCCATTTACAAGTTTTAAAGCCTGGGGTAAAATTTTACCACACGAATAAAAAAACGTAAATAAGCGGTATATGAAGGCAAGATTATTCACATAAAATAAAGCGTGATTCTTTTATAGGCCAAACAAGTATGATTTAGCACGAAATGGACTGCTTTCAAGAAGCAGTTGTCAACAAAAATGGCATAGAAAACAATGCTCAAGCAGATAAAAATAAAATAAATAAATGAAAATAGCTTGAAAATAACTCGTAGACTTTTGAAAAAAATTATGAAAAAAATATATGGAGTGCTCCCAGATCGTTGGAAACGTTAAAAATGGACTCAGGACAAAATTTGTAGTAGTAGCACAAAAATCCAGGTTTCAAAACTTGGCAGAAAAAAATTTGTCCGATTTCAAAATAGCGTTGGGGTTACATTTTACCCCAGTCCCTGTACTAGGGTTAATAATTTTCTCGGTTTCTTGAGGTTCTTAGTCTTAATTCCTAATCCAGAAGATAAGCTTTTTTTGCATTTTAGACACACGCGAAAATTGAATTTTGCAAGCACTTGCAAAAATGCCCCACAGTGCGCTGTGCCGAGCTAAGTCTTTCCATGATGAAATGTCAAACAAAACTAAACAAAAATACCGTGACAGTTTAATACGACTCGCGCATTATCTGTCATAAGATCCCAACTTAATAAAGTACATACCTCTTAACAAATCAGCCGTTACATAACTCGCTAAACGTTTGACGGACAAAGTACGAATTCCGTATTATCAATTTTTGACAATTTCAACGCATTTTTGACGTTTGTTCTTTTCCAGATAAAACAGAAAAAAAAGAAAAATCACAATATGCGTTACAGTAACAAGAACCCAAGCTAATGCCAGAAATCGTTTCGAACACACTTTACCAGTCCTGTTAAACTGTAACGTAATTTAATTCTGACAATTGAAATCGCAAATGTATAAATACTTTACGCAATTTTGATGTCTAAATCAATTTACGTTCACAATAATTACAATTAGTCACCACAGGGATACCTAATCATTGTAACATAACTCCTCGTGTGGCGAAATAATTCCAAAGAAAAATACTTCTTTCCTTTTAATGAAATTAAAATTTCACAATAAAGGTCATAAAAAAGTTTCTTCCTCAAATCAACACACACGGACAAAGAAAAGTCATCACCTGAGCAAAACACCCCACCAACACCATTGCAGACGGCATCTTAATCGGCATCCACAATCCCTGAACACCAATAAACCACACAAAGTAATAAAATATCGTCCTGTGGCTCTAATCAAATTCAGACTTCTCCTTGAATTTACCAGCTGACACACAACAGGCATCATCGCTACGTATTCCTGTGAAAGTTACTCATTCTCCGATGCCGCGCCCGTTGAATGACCATAATCTCCTTCGACATAGACCATAAATTTATTCCGCCTGAGTAGGCCAATTCTTGAGGTGGATGAATTTTGTTTCCGTCTCGATGTTACGGCCATAAAGGTACGAGTTGCACACTCAGATCATCAGCACTTTCTGTGTCCTTCTTACATACGCCGACAACGGTTAAAGAAAACATTCTCCTTAAAACCCGATTTCCTCCTTCGTCGACGTACCCGGCTTTTGTGTTGAACGTCAAATGTTTATCGAATTTGGCGCTTTGGGATTGGGATGATCGATCCGAAATACTGTCAAATCATCACAATTTACTTGGGAATAGTTGAGCAACGGCAATTCTAGGGAACAGCTACGACGTAAACTCTTTTCGCAGATGGGATTTTATGTGCGCTAGTTTTTATAGGACATTAATTGCCACAAGTTGCTATACAACTTTGTTGAAATAAATCTTAATTGCTGCGGGGTAATCTAAATATTTTAGACAAAGATTTAGGGGGCCGCGCTCGATTTAACGACGCACTGGGGAGTAATTTGTCATTGAGGACTTAAACTTTTAAGATTTCAATTTTATGCCACAGTTTGGAGTTTTATTGCAGAGACAGATGGATGGAAATGCTATTGCAGTTTATTCATGGAGAAGGCTTATGTATTTCTATTTCACATCATCCTTGTGCCAGAGAAATATTCAAATTTATGAGCTCAGGATGTGACAGAAAAATCTATAAAATGCTTTTAAGAAACCATTTAGCCACTAACGGTAGAGCCGGCCAACAGTGAGTTTTTTTCTTTCCCATCATTCATTTCACAGTTCATAGGATGCGTATCTGGGAATAACTTTTGATGCTTTATTAGGTGATTAGCTGAGATTTTCTTTGCGAAAGTTTGAAATTTAATTTCTCATTTCGGTGGCGTCTTTATGGCACCTTTATAGAGGGCGGGAGGGGAACATACGGATGAATTGCTGCTCGTAATGAGTTTAGATAAGAACGCAGTAAAGTTAGAGGCGAATATTGCTTAATCATCTGACAAGCGATTTGGGATCCATAAGACAGAATGTTGCGAGATGGCGTGGAAACTGGACGAATCTGAAATTTGAATTTAAGAAATTTCATTTGAATTTATGATTGAACTGATACTTACTTTTTTCATGCCAATTTTAATCAATACGTTTGGAAGAAGTTAGGGCGGACGTCCTGAGACTTTTACATTCCGTGAAAGGTCCACTGCTATCGTTTGTAATGTAGTATGTATGTAGGTAGAAGTGGTGGTTTTAGTGACCCAAGTAACTCAAAAAGGGCGCCGTTTTGATACAACAAACTTGGGTGACCCGTTGTTTATTCGGATGTATTTTACTTTGATATAGTATGTATATTCATTCTGGGGAGATCAGTTATTTTTTCGGATATCTTTTTAAGTTCGTCGCCCAATATGCGTTGCCTAGCTCTCGCTGAAGTTGGACATTTGCAGATAAAGTGAATAAGCAACACTTTTCCAATTTCATCATTGCAACCTCGGCAGAAATTGTTGTCAGAGATCGCTAGTTTGGCTCGTACCCTGTTCTAACTGCCACTGGTCTTGCGATGACTAGGCGAGTTCTTAGTAGTAGCTCATTGCTGTTTGACCGATTGTACTAGTTTGGCCATATCTTTCTGGATATGACACAGTTTGTCAGACTGGTCCACCCGAGGTCAGGTAGTTTTAAGAAGTGTGAGAGCATACTGCCCTTAAAGGCACATTGTGAATGTGAACATTTTCTGCTAGTGAGCTGCTAAGGGCTAACCCTCACTGGGGTATAGTTCATTAGCTCTCTCTTATTCTTCAATGCCACTATGTTTAGGAGCCCAGAGCGCACAAGCACTTGATCATTGATCAACCATGATGTGATTGTCGAATTTACGGCTTTAATTGCGGCTTCACTATCTGTGTTAGTAGCGATATTGTGTCTGGATATTGAGTCGCTTATTAAGTTCTAACAAACCTCGAGGAACGCTAGTAGCTCCACTTGAAAGACGCTAGCGTCATTTGTAATAACACTGGGAGTCTTGCAGCGCTATTATAAAGTAAGTCCCAAGAGTTCTTGCTTTTCTTTCGGCGAGAGCTGGCCAATCAGCAGGTAACGTGCAGATTCTATTTCATCTTTGTCGCTTTAGATTTTGTTCTGAGACACCAAGTAGAAATACCGATCGTGCAGAAATTGATCCGGTGGCATGCTGCTGGTAAGGCCACGAATCTAAAAAAAATTGCGAAGATACTATACAAAGAATGGCCAGCATTAGTGCAACAGGAGCATTACGTACCTCACCAGCAGTGAGACTAGAAACCATTTTAAATATTCTTCTCTTAGATCTATTGATGCAAGAATCCGCAGCGAAAAGTGCTGTAAGACTAGGTTAGAATCGTTAGATTAGGTTAGGAAGGGTCTTTTATTGTTCGAGCAATCATTTCCACTCGGAGACCTAAGGTTGTGACTCCCCTCATAGTTTGGGACTAAATCCTCTTCTTACCAATTTGTAAGCCAGTTTGTTCTCTTGGTGAATCTTAGAAGATCCGATATTAAATCTCCGAGCTCTGTTATGTCCACCATGAGTCTATGGCCTGTAGTATGGGGGCATCATTCTTGGACGGCGGTGTAGTAGCAGAGTAGATTGAGTTGCTTTCTTCTTCATCTCCGCAGGTTCTACAGGTATCGTTGGACTCAGGTAGCCATTTGCGTGTCATAAGACCTATGACACAGTGTCCTGTAAGACTAAGTTGGGTTGGAAATCTAACCAAACAAGCCACGCGCAGATTTTTAACAAATACATGAACAATTTAGAAAGTACGTGACATCCTTATTTAGGCTTTTTGAAGCCTTTTCGCGTTGTTTCCCCAGTAGATTCAAGTGCTTTGGATAAATCTACCTTCATCTACACAGGTGGGTCTAAGATGGACATAGGGGTAGAAGCGGGCATCCAAATTAGTTCTTCTTCCAAATTGCCAACATGAAGAAGGTTTTGAGACAAATACAAGATTAAAAAAGACGGAGAAACTACTTTCGGGACAAAGATTGAATTTTTCAACTCAAATTAGACATTATTTTTTTGATCGAAAAAAATTGTTTATAGAGAATGAAATTGAATAATTATATTATTCAAAGTATTGTCCATCAAAACTCATTTTTCCCATCTTTCGGGCAGGATACGAATCCCGTGTCGGAAGAACGCATCATCTTTAGACGCAATTCACGAATCGACCCATTTTTTGCAATCTTCATAAGAAGTAAGTTTCTGCTCGGACAGGCCATGAGTCATCGATCGGACCAAGTGATAATCAGAAGGACCAATGTCTGGAGAATACGGTGGGTGGAGTAGGACTTTCCATTTGAGCATTTTCAAGTATGTTTTGACAGCATTGTCGTGCTGCAAAATCACTTTGTCGTGCCTTTCAGAGAAGTCGTGCATTTTTTCCTTCAATGCGATGGCGCAAGCGCATTAATTGTAGTCGGTAGCGATCCCCAGTGCTGGTTTCGTTTGGCTTGATCAGCTCATAGTAGACCACACCATTCTGATCCCACGAAATACAGAGCATAAGTTTGGATATTTGGTTTCGCCATTGAAGTAAATGGTTAGCCGAGCTTAACCCATGACTTACTGCGCTTGGAATTGTCGTAATGCCGTTAAAGAAGCTTAAGTTATCGTTTCCTTATATTTAAGCATGACAGATAGTTTCAAGAGTGCGCTTGCTTTTAAAACGACTTTAAAACGACACATCGCTCAATTTTTTATAAATTAAGTTTGGGACTGAGAAATTACTCAGTCAGGACAAATGACAAAGAAGTGTTGAAAAAGACAAAGTCATTGTCCCAAACGTCCCGTGTTGGCAACCCTGGTTTTCAAAGCGGAGGTTCCGCCCGTAAAACCGCATTGAAGGCAATGCCGCGAGACGATATCAGATTTTTCATTGACAGCCAGGCGGCAATAAAAGCTATTTCTGCCACTGAAATAAAATCGAAGCTGCAAGTTCTTGCTGGGTTCTTTATGTCAAAAATAGACCTAACAAAGATAGACAGGAACTCCGTGACTAGTAGAAATAATAGCCGCGCTTCGGTATCACACCAACAAATTAGAACTTAACATCAATGATCTGTATATGTAGAGGTGAGGAGGAAGTCCATAAGGACACAATCCACTTCCTTTGTCTGGCCAGGTCTTTACCATATAAAACATAGAACTTTTGGCAGGCATTTTTTCCAGGATCGGGAAGAACTCTCCGGAATCTCAATAGAAGACATCTACAGCTTTATCAAAGCTTCATGTTGGTTTAACACTCCTTAGTTGCGTCACCCAAATGAATAAGGAAATTACATTTATAGGATCTGCATTGATCTAAGAATGGCGCTGGAAATGTATCTTTCAGCTTATGGCTAGCAAAACTCCCCCTTGACCACTTTGTAGTTATGTACGATGCGTTGGTGGCAATTTGATGCATCAATCCCATCTTAACGTGGTAACAAAGGACATGTGCGAAGAAGTTCGCCTGTTTCAGACAATTTATCAGTAAATTCCGGCAAAACTCTTGTTCTGTACTAAGTGCTAAAATCCTATAGCACTAGAAAAGGTAAAAATATCCATAAAAGAGAAAAACTATTTTCTGTAACAGTCAGCTGAAAAAAAGGACTCCTGACTAGACTAAGAGACGCCCATTAAAATAATTTTCCATTTACTGTGCTCTACATACAGGCTTACTTATTTTTCTCTACGTGACCCTTAAGAAGTCATTATACGAGTATGTTACAAAGTAATGACTTAAGTTATACGGTAATAAGAACTAATTTATATCGTACATATAATGTAACCAAAGGATTCGGTGTCTTTTATAGAATGAAATGCCATCATTGCGTGTACGTATGTATGTGTGCTGTTGGTGTCCTTTTTACAAGATTTTTACTTCTAATAAAATGCGTGCGATAAAAGTAATCACCACTTTTGACAGTAAAGCATTTTCTTGATCCCCATTAGGGATTCATCTGCAGAACCCTATTTTCAAGATATGGTTATTCGGAAGGAATAGGTTATATTACCTTTATTGCGAAGGTACTCAGAATTTACATATTAATTTCATTAGGTATTCCACCACCGCATTAAGGGGGACAACACTTTGTTGGATTATTTTGTGTTTGTCCTTTGATCTTATAACTTCGAAAACTAATTTTTCGAACTCTACAAAATTACTTCTTCGTTTGATATGAACCGCTTTCCATAAATTATTTCTATTTCCGGAAACAAAAATAAACCTTTAGAACTCCATAAATCTGAAGAATGGTAGATAGATATATCTACGTCACCATCTACTGAGTACCAGTTCAACTGCGGATAGAGACGGACAAGCTAACCAGGTCCTGAACCCTTATGCGTATAGGGGAATACACCATAAAAGAGGCGCTCCGATCACTGGAGAGGGCAAACAGCACTAAGCCCTGGACAAGAACTTAGGGTCTAAGACAAGCGAGGAGACTTTTGGGTTATTACAACTTGATGAGATTCTAAGTCTGCATTAGCATTGACAAAAACAAATTCCGCATCCTTTCTGCGTTCCTTACAAGGCTAGGCACTGTAAACTTAAGAGATATCTCAAGAAGCTAGGTCTATCAGATGAAGATGTAATGAGTCCAGTGAAACTCCAAAACACATACTGGTGGAATGTTGGGCATTAACGCAGAGAAGTTTCACGTGCATGAGTAAATGTCAACGTAAGGCAGATAACCTGCTACTCATAGCACCAAATCTCTTACTGCGATTTCTCAGGGAAATTGGTCAGGATGAGGTGCTATGACCTATGGAATTCCCACCTAGTCTAGGTGTGAGTGAAGCTATCTCTTACCAGTTTCAATAGGAATAATAACGAGAGGGATATTACTTCGTCTAGGACTTGTAGGGGGCACAATAGACCTTCAGATCGCGGTGCATCTTACCCTTCAATAGAACTTATATGTATATCTTTATTGGAGCAAATTGAAACAGTACTTTTCTTGAAGAATTGGACACAAATGCCTCTAGGTCTCTGGGAACAAAAAAAGGAAAATTCGCCAGAATGCAAGGAGATTACGCCACATTTTTGGAAAGAAAAACCAAAAAGTAAAACGGAAACTATGACAGAAAAAGTTAACCTTTTTTGGTTTGATTTCCAAATTTGGCTTGGAAATACGACCAGAAAAAAGCTTGGCGCCGCCAATTTGTAGAATTTGTACTCTAGAATTTGGCCACCTTTATATTATATTATACTCATCACGCGTGAACTACAATATTTTTGAAGTTAGATAAAAGCATGTGAATTACAGTAATTTAGCACGTATGTTTGTTTGTAAGAGCATGTGAAGTTATGTTATTTTGCGACAAACCATAACATACATAGTGAGTCATAGAATGCAACTTTCTGGCCCGTCATGCACAGGGCCGGTTTTAGCAGTTTAGGCGCCTGGCGCAGGAAAAAAAATAAGCGCCCCAAAAGCAACTTAAAAAATGTTTGATCTTTTTCACATCTCCCGAGGAGAGAGAGTAATTGACGCGTTGACATAAAATTCAACCCTAAATCTTTCTTGATGGTCTAAAATTACCTCATTCCCATCCTCATAGGAAAACTGAACTACTTTTTTTCGTGACCGTTAAGTTGAAATTGCTGGAAAAGGAACATTTATTTCATTTGCTATAAGACTCGCCATATCTAAAAACTCAAAAACACTTGTCATTAGTTCTTAGTTCGACTAAAAACTTTTTCATTGAGCACAAAATTTCAACTGCAAGCATAAGGCAAATACTGCTTTTTGTCTAATATTTTGTACCAAATAACAACACAACAAATAAATTTAAATTCGCTTAGCTTACTACCAAAAGATTGAGGCATATTTTGGACTTTTTGATCATAATTTATAATAAACAAAAAACATAAACATTTCCCAAGTTTATTGCATCTATTCTGCTTAAGGCTGCGGTTATAAAGCAAACGTGTAATACAAGCGCTTGCTCGCGCTTTAAATTAAATGCATTTTATTAGAGGATGGTGGTTGTGTAACAAATTTTTACGAGCGCGAGTAAGCGCGAGCAAGTGCGATATAAAATGCTCTGATAATTTAAAGCGCTTGTATTACACGCTTGCTACATATATAACCGCAGCCTAAGAGTCAAACTAAAAAGATGTTTTTTTTTAAAACCGACCATCTGCCTACAGAACTTGAATAGAAAACATAGCTACTCTCAACTTTATCGAAGAATGCAACTGCATCAGTAGAGCATTGAACATCATCAAAGCTCTAGGTTCCAAAACCTTAGTTCTCGCTTGCATACCACAATGTTTCCCCCTAATATAAGTACCATTATCATACCCTTGTCCTCTACAATTCACTAATAGAATATCCAAATCAGCAAGTTCATTCAAAACTAAATCAGTTAAGCCAGACCCAGTTGTTTTTTCACAACAATCCCGAAAAATATTCTCTAATTTTAAACTTTTTTGGTCCAATATTCTAACTACTAAAGTTAATTGCTCCTTTCTACTTATGTATATCAAGCGTACAATCTACTATATTCGAAGCCAAGGAGAATCAAGGCATTAATAAACGCAGGGAAAATTGAATATACATATATTAATATTACACACTAATTTTCAATTTAAAATTTTTTAAAAATGTGCTATCTACCACTTGAAGTGCTAATGTTCTGAATTGAATAATATCTTTTGTTTTCGTAACCGCAGGTTGCATTTTTTATATAGTCATGTTTTGTTATCAATTAAATATTAAATGCACAACATATAAGAAATAAATGTTTTTTTATTGGTTGAAAACACGATAAAGCAAAAGGGATCCAAAAAACAGCAAATGTGCTATCTTTCTGTCGCGATCTGTACATACATAATGTAACAATAAATTTTACTACGTATGACCTGAGTTTGACTCTCTTTCTCTTCAGTCAAATCGAACGTTTTGATATATCGAACAAGGTTGCGAAACCAAATTTGAAGTTCGCATCGTTTTAGGTAGGCGCATTGCCTTGGCGCGAAATTTGAATCCTGCTCCACAACTTCCGACATGTTTGTTGATTTGTATGGATTTTGGTAGGCGCAAATGGAGCGGTATGATAAGACTGCTCCACAGCATGTTGGCAGTGAAAATTTCGTTTTTGGCAATGGGCTGAAATGGTCGACTGCATATTTAATATGAAACAACAGAGTCTACTATGGTTGCAGCAGAGACAAATGTTTGTCTCTGGTTGTAGTTGGCTACAAATAAAAATTCTGCTAACTGGTCTGTTATACCAATTAGCAGCTATGGAGAGAAAGAAAATAAAATGTTGTGGGAACGGGAAGGGATAGAAAAAAAAAAAACATTATGTGCATATTTATATGGAAATTTGGTGATTTTAAGGTGGGTATTTTTTAAAGTACAGTGATTGAAATGTGTGTATTGTTATTTGAGAAGTACGGTGAGAAATATTTGTTTGTGAAGAATATAAATACATATTAGCAAACAAGTAGATTTGTTTTTTGGATAGTATTTTTTTTTAGTTTTTACGCCTCTTGCTTTCTAGCGCCTGGCGCAGCTGCGCCACTCGCTCCTATGTAAGGTCCGGCCCTGGTCATGCATAACCCGTAACCAATCTTAGTAGGATTAGTGCGTAACCAAACTTAGTATTAGTGCGTTTCCTGTATATGATTCTCTTAGTATTAGTGCATTCTCTAGTTATACGCCATCATACACAAACGTAAATTTACACATCAAATTTCACGAGTACCTGGTACTCACGCCTTTTTTTTCTTTTCTATTTGAAAAAAAAGCCAACCACTTTTTTGAGTTTTTTTCCTTTTTCAATTTGGAAAAAAGGCAGAAAAATGTTCTGGCGTTTTTTTCCAAACAATTTTTTTGGCGTGATTTCATATTTCATAAATGGAAAAAATGTTTAAAAAAGTTATGGAAAAAATGCCAATATTCTCAGCATTTACGCCAAACTATTTGGGTGATTTTTCCTACGAAAAAACGCCCAAACTTTGTATGGAGATTTTCGGGCGTTTTTTCTTTTTTCTTTTTTTGGCGTAATTTCAGGGAGCCCCCTAAACGATCAATATTATTGTGCAATATTTGATCAGGACACCAGCTGGGGTTCAATTATTTTGATGAAATTGAGGATCTCACTGGTGGAGACTTTTTAAGAATGTTCCCGGGAGTTAGGATTTCTCTGTTTAAATGTTGTCTCCTGAGGACACTTAGTGCCATGTAGTCATATAGAATATATTCCGCAGTTTTGTCATCTTCCATGCAGAGGGTTTAGGGCATTGCCTTTTAGAAATCCCACTAATGATATCATTCTCATTCCTTCTGAGCACTGGGTGTTTTATGGATTTATTATGGAAAGGATTAATGGCTCTTTTAGCCTGATGAAGACCTTGGATATTTTCCCAATGGGAGACACATATTTTGTTTTCTCAACTTTTGATTTTTAAGTTTATAGCTGAGTTTAGGAATGTTGCAAAATGGCTTAGGGCTGGTAAAGGAGTAAGCCAAACCTTGTTTAGCCAGTTCGTCAGCTTTTTCGTTTGCACCAATACCCCTACGTCCGGGCACCCTGCAAAGTTTGACATTTTGGGAGTGGTCTTGGAGAGTATTGAAGCAGTTCAGGACTGATTTGGAGTCAATCAGGTTTAAGCCGAGTGCTTTCATAAATTCTTGATTATCCGTGAGTATAATGAATGACAGCTTTTATTCCCGATTCGAGGATGACGTTGGCGCAAACTTGAATGCCATGAATTTCAGCTTGAAATACACTGGGCCTTTGTCCCATTAATATTGATGTTCTAGCGTTTGGTCCAAATATACCAGCACCCATCCCGGTGTCCATCTTTAATCCATCCATATACCACTTTTATGATAGCAGTTGAAGTCGAACCATCTAACTGATAACTAACAATAAATTACTCTTTCCCTATTTGTACCCATCGTTGCGTTGTTTCAATTAACCACAAAAGCTGTTTATTACTTCTATTTATTCTGGTCGTAGTTAGTTCCAACAGTGCATTAAATCGCGGCAAATGTCGAAAATCATTGGGTTAACTCACTACTAGCTCATTTCATAAATTTTCATAAGTAAACACATTTATATTTATGTACCACTCTTTCACCCATCTGCGGTGAATGAATTTACAGTGCAATGGTAGTGCAATGACCACACAACAAACTTCAGTATCAATCAACATGTTGTCTACACAAATATTAGTCCTTAACTAAATTATTGCGAAAAAGATTGCACCGTCTGAAGGTCCCAGTCAATAATATTGTGCAGTATATTGCACAATAATATTGATCGTCTATGGGCCGCTTAAGAGATTGTTTTTATATTTTCTTTTCAAAATGAATTCATAATTTGCAAATATGTAATTAGTTTTCTTATTTCTAAGGTACTTTTTTTTTTTTTTAGTTTTTAACATTTAAAAAAGCGAATTTGTCTGGTTACTGCTCTGCTTCAATTGGAACGTGTCCTTGATTTCTCTATGATGTATTCGTATCTCTTAAACAAAAAGTTCTGACTCTCGTATTGAACCTATTAACAAAAAAAAAAACTTTTCAGACTTCAAACAAAAATTATGATGTTGTATACATCCATATGTGTGCATTGGGAATTTTGATTATTAAGGCTCATAAATTCTCAACGACAATTCCTTTAAATGAACAAAACTTTTTTATCTGTTTGAAAATATTTGTTAATTACTTTGATAAGCACAGCAACCCAAAAGTCACGTCTTTTGTATTTTACGAACTTTTCTTTCAATATGCGAGAGTTTCACTAAGTCTACTCGTCCTTAAAGAGTGTGGGGCAAAACTGCAAAACAAAACAACAAGACTTCTTTTGTTGTTTGTTCCTTTCATAAATACTGATAGAAACATTTGCGCGCGTCTCATTTTCATATATTTAAACTGTACATATGTACGCATGCATGTACACTGCCGTCCATAAGTTTCCGGACAGTAAATTCATATATAACTTTTTTTTTTTTCTTTTTCATTTTAATAATAAGAATTTATTGTAAATAGCTTCATCAATGCGGTGTATATGTATCTAACCAATTAACCAAAAAGTGAACTTAATAAATAAAAGGACTTTGGTAATAAAATAGAGTTGGACCTCTTTTTCCTCGGAAAATCCACCTCGTTGCGCCACTTTGGCCGTCAATCTAGGCGTTCTAATGATCAACTTCTTGACAGTGTCCAATGTAATTGAGCTCGAGGCTACTTAAGGGGTTAGGCCACTCTAGAATTTTCGAAAAATCGATTTTTTTTTAAATTGTCCCAAGGCCTTAAAAATGATGTCCCAAAAGATTATGGCTGGGAAAAGTGTCTAAGTACTCGGTGCAGGCATCGCAGATTAATATCTTAAAAATCTTCAAAATTATTCATGGTTTTCCACTACTCAAAACTTCAAACACGTTTATCTCAAAACTGCATTTTTTAGGTTGGCCGGAAACATAACTCAGACAACTTTCAACCGGTTTACTTGAAATAATAGGATTTTATTTTATATTGCATAGTTTATTTGATATTAACAATAATCGGCTGATTTTTAAGGCAAATTTTTCACTTTTCACTTTGAAGTGCGCTATTTGGCCAAAAATTAATAAATATGTGTATCGAAAAAAAACCTACGTATTAACTTCTATACCAGTTATTATATAAAATCAAAGAAAAAAAAAAAATTGCCTTTTTATAATTAAAAAATTACAAGAGCTGTTTGCCCGGCCGTGGACCCTGAAAAAAAACGTAGACGTCATCGAAAAAACGCGGCAGAGCCGCCATTTTGAAATTAATCCCTTTTTTTTGTTTACAGTCACTGATATGTGTAGGTATAGTAAATACTCTTTATAGGAATCTCGATTTATTTTTTCAGCCTCCAGAGTGGCCTAACCCCTTAAAAGAACTCCTAAGGTTTGTCTTTATACACTGGACACTATTTTCGAACCTATCTGTCAAGTGCGTCCCAAAGCACCTCTATTGGTTTAATGTCGGGTGAAGTGAATGGGGAGGCCATTTCATATTTCCGGTGCTCCTTCCTGTTCTTCTTGATCCACGTATCGTCGGCAAAGATTGTAAGAACATTTCGGATCATTGCCTTTCATTAATGTGAATCCAGGGCCTATTAATTGCAAATCCGATGGTAAGGTGTGTTCTTTTTATATGTGTGTGTACTTCTCCTTATTCCTGATTCCATCGATACGAATGAGGTCTGCAGCACCAGCGGAAGAGAAGACCATTATTGAATCAGCTCCATGCTTGACTGTTGGAACCACACAGCATCTTTTCTTCTCCAAAAATTTCCAGTTTCGATTTCTCCGTCCATAAGACTTTCGACCAGTCGTTTGATATCCAATCCTGGTGAGGTCGAAGCAGATGTGTTCTTACTGCTCCTCGACCGTGAAGGCCTGCGGTGGCCTTTTTATCGTTGTAATTGATGTCTGCTTTGAGTGGGAACGATTGAACTCTGCACAGACTTCTGGAGCTGTAAGCCCTCGATGCTTCTTGCTTATTAATTTTATAGTCTGGTCCTCCTGTTTTAATGTTATATTGGGCCTTTCGCTTCTCTTCTGGGTCTTAAGAGCCGATGATGGCGTATGATCTTACCTGCAATTGCACGCACTGTATGCCCTTCGTCATGCAAGTTTATTATGCCACAACGTTGAACTTCAAATGTTTCCTTGTTTCTTCCCCTTAAAAATATTGAATATATTGAATATTTTTTTTCTGTTTTCTTTTATTACTGTCTTCATCGGTTTAGTGTTTAGTCCTTCATTCCTTCATTTCAATGTCTAATATCGACTCTAATCGGATGTGAACGAATTTTGTTCATTCAAGTCCTACACAGATCAATTAATTTGTCCGGAAACTAATGGACGGTAGTGTATGTATATATGGTATTCACAAATTACCTATTACGTCCTACGAATGAGACAAGGTCAGCATAAATAGACGAAAATTCGAATTAATTCCTTTTATAGCTTTTATTTGTTCAAAACCTTTGTGCCTTGAGTTTCAATGCAACAAGAGAACATTAAATCTGTTTAATTAGTTTCCTGCCTCAGACAAAGCAGTCTGATTTTCTGTAACAGAAGGATATGATGGCAAATAAAGGATTTTGATTCGAAAAGTCTGTTCATTTTCCCATTCCAGTGGCCACATACAAACGAAGTGTATTTTCAAAGAAAACAAATACACCCATAAACGCTACTTGTATTCACAGGAACTCAGTTGTATTGAACTTACACAACTGTACGTGATTTCTATTGATTGGATATTTATTATGTAGGCCAAATGTCACCAGCGTGTCAATGTCAATGAGTTGACACCTTGTCATGTAGTTCACATCACGGTTCATAGACTGGAATTATGGGGTGGGGATGAAGCACAATAGGGGAACAGCTCTGTAGTGTGTTTGACTGTTTGATTAGGGAAAATTATCCTGGTGTCCTGCTGGTGAAAGTCGCTATTGGCCAGAGCCACAGTTGGATACCGGCCACGTTATCGAAAAGTTACTGCAGATCTATGGAAATCTGATTAATTAATTTCTTTTTCATTTAGACGGGACATGTGTGTCTGATGTCTTTATCGAATTATGTATGTGTAGGTATGGCGAATCGTTTTCAAAGTATTGAAAGGGAAATCTTATTAGAGGCAATGAACTTCACAACAACTATTTCGCTATAAACGGTTGAATTTTTCTTGGTTTTGGAGCAGATGGTTCATCATCAGGACACGTTTTGCTGCTGGCGTATAACATATTAACCAGAATAGGGTGAAAGTCGTCTTTAACTTTAATTTCCTCATTAATAGTAGAGAGTGGTTATGGGCGTCTATTCATCGGGTGTTTCGGTTTGTTTGCGTTTATTTTGGTCTGCAGTATCGTCATGGAAAGGTTCCAAAAATCGTCTGGTATTTCAATCTATTCGTTCATGAATAGTACAAGCTAATTTGTTTTAAGATTTAAGCAATCTTGCTAAAACAAAGTATGTTGCTTTTTGAAATTATCACTTCAGAGGCTTGCTGCGAATTTAAGTTTTTACTGCATAAAAATTGTGTTTCAGTTTGGACCTACAACTTCGATGTTCGGAATCTGTCAAATCCATCTGTCATCTATAGTGACAGATAGTTATGCAAAGTGGCCCCAAATGTATCACCCTATTGGAAGATGCTTAGCGGGATTCACATTGAACGATTTGCTTGACACACTTGTTTGACGACCGACCAAATCGTTCCATTAGAACGGTCGTTCAAACAAGTCGTCCAACTTTTCGTATGATTTTTCAAATTCTTGAACTTTTTGCCGTGCTTGACACACATATCGTTCAATGAGAACACTTGTTGTCAAACTTCAGGTAATTTTTTTATATTTTTTGTGTATTCAACGAGTAAACATCGAAAATATGGTGTCGAGCGCGGACAAAATGTTTTAAAATTTTTTCTATTTCAAAGATTTATAATTCCAAAAAGAGCAGGAAACAGAAATGGAAGGATTATCTACTATTTAAATGGAAGTCCAAGACGATACTGCTGCAATTAAAGAAGTAAATAAAATACCCGCCCCATGTTCACAGTTCAACATCTTATCAGAAATGATGTTAGTCAAACATATCGTACAATTCGAACGCTAACCCTAATTTGGTCGTCCAACAAGTGTGTCAAACAAATCGTTTAATGTGAACCCCGCTATTGTGATTGCAAATGGCGGCAACTGTCCGTTTTGTTTTGATATTTGTGAAGTAAACAGGTGTAGAATACACGTCGACAAGTCATGGAACGCTATACTCCTTAAGATCGCGAAAACTCGTGTCTAATTTTTTACGAAATAATTTATCAGTGATTTTCGCGTAACGTGAACTTCGACGCAGACCGTCCAAACAAAACGAACAAAGGCGCTTAGCCGCTCGCGTCGAAAAAACTGGAACAACACGTGACAGAAGAGCCACTCGTTCTCGTTCTGACGAGAATATTGCCGGTGTGCCTGAAGATTTCGCGGATGAGCCGACAACGTCGACCATACGATGTGCCACGCAATTGGCCGAGTTTTCATTGCCATAAATCGATGTACTGGGACCTGGAGGACATGTGGTTCCAACAGGACGCACCGCACCGCAACAACCCCACACACAGCTCGAGCAAAACAAACTGTTAACTTAATACCGTAAACAAAATTATTGCTTT